>MSED01000009.1:0-1206173 GCA_002099365.1 Phialophora verrucosa | reverse complement strand
AGAAGCGATACAGTCACACTGCCCAGAAGCTGCAACACCTCGAGCACCGTAGACTGGTCCGTATTGAACTCCTTTGGCACGGAACGGATGAATCTTTTGTTTGCAATGGTGAGAATCACAAATCCGGATCCAAGCGGCTGCAGAGACTTGACCGCCCTCTCGATATCGTCCTCCGACACTTGCAATCCACCTCCAATAGCCTTGCCCTTTGCTACGCTGTCGCAACATTCCTTCAGCCCGATCAACCCACCATTCTCCGCCCTCGTCCCCTGACACAACTCCACAACCCTCACCGCAACAGAGAAGTAGAAGTCATTGACATCATGGCCCAGTACTTTTGCCCAAAGGGAGTCGGCCTTTTTATCTTTTATATTGCTGCCGGCAAGTGGATCAACGCCAATGGCATTGCACATGCGTGCGAACTCAGCACGGAATGTTGGATTAGATTTTATAGTGGTAGCGTGCTCTAAGGCGAAGTTGTGGAGAAGAGATTGAAAGACTTCGAGTTGCGCCTGCAGGGACGCCGCATTTGCAGACTTGAGCGATGAGCCATGAGCGGCGTATTGCTGAGCTGTGACGGTTCTATTTGTGAATGCGCCTAGGCCAACGCCCCGTCGGGTGGACATTACTATTGATGAGAATTAGGATGCGATTGTACGAAGCATGAACACCGAAGGGAGATGATGCCTATCGACACGAGTGGAGCCATCACGTGCACCCTCACTTCGCCAAGCCGCTTTCCATCTAGCCGCTTTCAACTTAGCCCACAACCTGTGGATCGAGGTGCAACTTTTCGGATTGCTCGAACTTTTGAACTTGACGCCAGCTCGACCCTTCTTCTTTGACCTCGTCGCTGCAGCACAAGGACAATTGCAAGGCAAGATGACGAAGCCAACTGTCAAATCGTAAGTTTATTCCCATCTGCTCGGCTGACTGTCGGAATCTTCAGATATGGTCCGCTCCTTTCGCTGGTTCGCCCATGCCTGCGCCAGCTCGATAATCCCAAAGGCTCGATTCGGGAGGAAGGTGAAAGCCGCAACCGAAGAGTAACAGCCGGGGCGTTGAGGCTAGAAGAGTCATGTCTTCTTCCTTGAAATTCATTGAGCTCGTACGGCATGCTCCTGTGTTTTCCAGAACACGGCGCTTGTTGTAGAGTCAAACCCTATCCTGACCTCTGGTCGGGGCATTGTCAGATGAGAGTCAAGAGAGATGGACAGACCTTGCTCAAATGCTTGCGTCTCGCTCGCTCTTTTCTCACTGATCAAATTCATTTCGTCGAGTTCTACGCCACAATCACCAGTTTGAGAATGCCGCGCCATAGCTGCAGTTCCGACTCGGCGATCTTTTCACCCTGCGGACCGTAACTGATTCGGTCCCTCCTCACAGAACTGTCCCAACGAAGGATCAGGTCCTCGTCCCCGAGACCTTGTTGAAGAAGAGAAAGAGCCAGGAGAAGGCCAGAGAGCAGCGTGCGGCTGATCTCGAGAAGCGCAAGAAGGTTGGTACATCCTCGCACACTGCAATAATTCTTCTTGGTGATGATAAATACCACTACGCTGGCTAGACCTTCGGGTCGATGTTGTCGCTTTGTTATACCATCTTTCGGGGCTGAATGTGTCGACATCTTTGCAATAACTGTCATTGGACCCTGTTGTGCAGCAGCTAACATGGCATTTCTAGGCCAACAAAGAGAAGCGTGGCGTCATCTTCAAACGCGCCGAGACGTACGTCAAGGAGTACCGCGATGCGGAGCGCGAGAAGATCAGACTCGCTCGTTTGAGCAGACAACAGGGCAACTTCTTTGTTGATGAGCAACCCAAGTTGGTCTTCGTCATCAGAATCAAGGGGTGAGTGGCTCTCCAGGTCTTCTGCACCGCGGCATCTAACTTGCTTCTAGTATCAACAAGATTGCCCCCAAGCCTCGCAAGATCCTCCAACTCCTGCGACTCCTCCAGATCAACAGCGGCGTCTTTATCAGATTGACCAAGGCCACTCAAGAGATGCTCACAATCGTCAACCCCTACATCGCCTACGGCTATCCCAACCTGAAGACCATCCGCGAACTCATCTACAAGCGTGGCTATGGCAAGATCAACAAGCAGCGCATTGCTCTGACTGACAACCAACTTGTTGAGGACAACCTGGGCAAGTACGGCATCGTCTGCGTTGAGGATCTGATCCACGAGATCTTCACCGTCGGCCCCAACTTCAAACAAGCGAGCAACTTCTTGTGGCCATTCAAGCTTTCCAACCCCAACGGTGGCTTCCACACTCGCAAATTCAAGCACTACATCGAGGGCGGTGACTACGGTAACCGTGAGGAGGCTATCAACGCTTTGGTTAGACAGATGAACTAGGCGGGGCCCGTAGTTTGGTGCAGTTGCAAGTGTCTCAAGCAATGGGGAATGCGATGACAGGGATCATCGGGCAAGCATGTCAGTTCGAAGTATGAAAGCCCGGGACAGCCATACTTAGAGGGAAAGTCTCGATTTTGCAAACCATCCCTGTTTGCCACTCGAGTTAGTCACGTATGTGATCACAATCAAAAAGCCAATGGAAGGATTTTACTGTTCCTTTGTGCGAATCATTCATTTGTCGTCCGAACTGCTGCACATCATGCATATCCCGAGCTGGAACAACGAGTGAACGCAATCACCCAGGAGTGTCGGGCAGTAGTGTGATGTGCAAAGCTGAATCTCGGATTCTGACTAGGGGTTTAAAGCTCGTATTTCTCCAAACTCCGGCCAAAGACTTCACACCTAGTCTACATCAAGAGCGCATATTGCCACAATACGCCGTCAGGCGGAGACATCTCTGCGTCTTGTTGACTGAGGGCTAATTGTTGAAGGTGTCTGCAACCCATTCCATGCGTGGGCTGGCAATGGTGGCTTGATGTGCCACTCACGCTCCATGACTTCTCCCACCAACAAAAGTGGCCACCGCTCTCGCGGCGGCAGATGACAGGTAACGTGCCAGATTGCCGGGACAATCTACCGGCTGTGACTCGTTAGAAGTCAAGTCCACCATGCATTCTCTTGCCATGTTTGCAGATGCTGCTATTCAGCCGAATGAGAGGTTCAGAAGCTGCAGCCAACATGCGCGGCTTCGTATGTATGTATGCCTTGGCTGCTTCCCGTGCCACGCACGGCGCTCTCTGATTCTCAGGAATTCAAAGCGATCCCGCCCTGTCAAGGTCGTTTATCCAGATTTTCCGAGTTGGTAGGGTCGACGCCGATGGCATGGCCGTATGAATCAATCCGAAGGTTGTGAAAAGGCCAACGCTTCATTGACGAGCAAACATGTTTCCACCATTCACCTCCAGGTGCCGGTCATCTCTCTGTCCCCTTAACGAGGATGGAAAGGAAAGCCGACTTCAACCGATATCTTCAATCAGCGCTCAAGTCGGGCAACTATGGTGACTGCACCCCTGACCGAGAAAACGTCTACTTTTCCTCAGTCCCCAGCGTGAAGACAGCACCTGACATCCTGCAGCCGCACTCAGCAGCCATCCAATTCGGCGAACAGTGGAGCACCCATGCAGTCACTGTCAAATGAGTATGAAGAGCTGAGTCGCCCCTCTGGACTTGGGATTCATTCAGCATTCACTTGGGGTTCGCTGCTGTGTCTGGCACTTGCCCTTGTTGCCACAGTCTGGCACAAAAGACAGATGTCCCGCTGCAAGACTCGCGTCTACTCCAGAAGCAAAACTCAATGGCGCTTCTTGAGCAATTTCAGAGTGTCGCTCAGCGATACGCGGCACTTTTTGTCCTTGGCTTTGTGATTGCAAGGCTCTTGATTAACAAATATGGCAGTGGACTCGACTCTATTGCTGGCCCTTTTACTGCCGGCTTCACCAACCTGTGGCGAGTCTTCAACACCTCGTTCTCTAACCCGACTGAAGACCTGGTGCGGCTGCATCGGAAATTCAACTCACACTTCGTGAGACTTGGTCCTCGCGTTGTGTCTGTTTCCGATCCCGATCTAATACCAACCATCTATGGCATCAACACCGATTTCAGAAAGACCGAATTCTACTCCATCATCGATCTATGGCACAAAGGAAAATTCACGCACGGCCTCTTCGAGTGCCGAGATAAAGACTATCATGCACGTATCAGAAGGCCAATTGCCAATGCTTACAGTATGACGACGGTGATGGAGTTCGAACCAGCGGTAGACTCCACGGTCGAGCTGCTCATGTCCAAGTTGGATCAGTTCGCTGCTTCCGGAGAATCGTTCCCTCTGGAAAAATGGCTGCAATACTACACCTTTGACGTGTTGTAAGTACTTCCTACTGCCTCTGGTATTCCTTCCTCGCTGATTGCTTGTAGAGGTGAGATCCTATTCAGCAGAAAACTAGGGTTTCTCGAGTCTGGCACCGACGTAGAGTCGGTGATGTCGGGGATTCGTCACTTCACGAAGTATTGGCAAGTTGTAAGTGCCTCGCCATGCATTCACACGTTCCCAGAGAACTAACCCGACACCTAACTGATAGATTGGTCAGATTCCCTTCCTAGATCGATTCCTATTGCACAACCCATTGATGAAAAGATATGGACCTGATGTCCCGATGCTGCGCTTCGCCGTCAACAGACTGCGAGAGAGGACATCGTGGAAAGCGGATGGCCATCCAACCAAGCGTGACTTCCTCGAGCGATGTATTGAAGCGCAAGCGAAATACCCCGATGTGGTCAACGACAGAATGGTAGTGCTCTACAACTTTAACAACATTGGCGCAGGCTCGGATACAACGGCCATCACACTTACTTCGGTGAGCAGAACACAAACCTACCACTGGCCTGGGCAATGAACTTGGCGTCGCTAATTGGACTCATATCATAGCTTATGTACCATCTCCTGAAGAACCCGACGACCTTGCGGAAAGTTGTGGAAGAAGTTGACGACGCCGACGAAGATGGCCGTCTGAGCAGGACTGTAACTTGGCAGGAGGCTGGCAAACTTCCATACTTCCAAGCCTGCATCAAGGAGGCATTGCGTGAGTCTCAATCGCCCGCAAATTCTTCAATCCTTCCGCTAACCACTGTCCGTCTGGTCTGCTCCAGGTATTCATCCTCCAATCGGGATGATTCTAGAGAGATATGTGCCCAAGGGTGGCATCTCCATGAGGGGCCACTACTTCCCAGAAGGCACTATCGTGGGCATCAACCCCTGGCTTACGGCGTCAGTTCGTCGTGCTCTAGAAAGCGCGACACCTCTGACAGAGTAGTACAGACGAAACAAAGAAGCCTACGGATCTGATCCCGACAGCTTCAGGCCGGAGCGGTGGCTCGACGCTTCAAAAGACCAACTTACCGCTATGGAGAGGGCGAACTTTGCGGTACGCAGCTCTTTCCCTCTATTTCATGTGTGCCAATGGAAGTGGAGTCATCAAGCTAAGTTTCTTCTCATCTAGTTCGGCCACGGCGCTCGTGAGTGTATCGGCCGTAGCATCGCCATGTTGGAAATGACCAAACTGGTCCCACAGCTGCTGCGCCATTATCAGGTGTGTATAAAGCGAGGTCCCGAGATACATTCATTTCCATTTGCGGCACTACTCTTCACACATATGTTATGTTTGCTGATCCCCGGGCACGTGTGGTAGTTCTCGTTCGCAAGCCCAGATCTAAAGTGGACGGTCAAGGGCGGCTGGATGATGTGGCAGGATGACGTGGAAGTGGTCATCAAACGGCGGACTGGCTCTACCCGCGAAACTACTCCCGGGATCCCGGAAAAAGAGATCAGGCTACGGCCCGTAACGTCAACGCAACACAAGGTAAGAAGCTCTGCAGTTCAAAGCTCGAGCGGGTTTCAAGTGGCTGACGATGGCAGACTGATGGTAACCACGAGTTTACATAGGGTGATTTGCAAGATAGCTATGTGACTTTCCTCATGGTTTGTGCAGGCTTTGTTGGGCTCGTTGAGTCGCCAGTATAAACACATATCAGTGAGGTGTGCTTCCTGGCAGCGGTTGCCGCTGTACTCTTGTGACCCGTAGTCTTAATATCGAGAGGAGTGATGGGGAGAGTTGAGGAGAAGCGAAGCATTCAGGAACATGAAGGACTCTAGTTTGCATAACGGAAGTTTCAAGCTCAAATACAAAATTAACTCAATGATTGATTGTGGCAATACCAATGATAAATCGATGCTGAAGAGAGCGACGTGGTTGAGGAGATCCTGAAGAACTGGGTAGCCGGAACACTGATCTGAAGGATTCCCTACTTGAAATGAGTGTTCAGCAGCTATGTGTACCCTAAGCGTTCGGCAGCGCCGAGAGAGACTTTGGGCTTCAATGCCCCGAGGATTTCTTGCAACTAGCCAATCTTGTGTAAGGTAGAAATACCATCCCCAAGGTCAAGTTCATTGTCCGCAGAAAAGGGTACGAGAGCATCCAGTACTGAGATAGCTGGAGCTGGAGAATGATACGAAGAGAGAATGCGAGTACTCGTATATCTGATACTGCTGCGGGTTCCGGCAATGAGCGGGTTGTACCCCACCACCCCGCCAGCGCGAGTTTAATTGGCAGACTCGGTGAACGCGCTTCGAAATGCGCGACGCGGTCCCGCAGACGCGACTTTCACTGAATTGTCGACTCCAACCACCACCATTCTTCCTCACATATACCACGACTCTACTCCGTACTCCATATCTCAGAAACTTCTCCGTCACTTCAACCTACATGGGTGGAATTTAGCAACATGTCCCACCGGTCGGCACTCGCCCAGCTTCGGGCTCAACGAGCCTCTGGAAAGTCGCGTCTCGAATCCTACCAGGTTGAAGATCAGGGTGCCATCTATGATGAGGTCGACGAGGACGGGTACAAGAAGGTGGTGAGGACTCGACTCGACAAGGATGACTTTGTCGTAGACGACAACGGTGAAGGTTATGCCGACGACGGACGCGAAGAATGGCAGAATGATCGCCAGTACTACAGTAGTGATGGCGAGGATATTCCCTTGAAGGGCAAAGCCGCGAAACGGAAACGCGAAGAGGATCGCGAAAAGGAAGATCGCTCCAATCACAAGATCCTCAACTACTTCAACAATGGCCCTGTTGCCGCTCCAAAACCCAAGGTATGCTCATCAGTGGCCGCGCCTGATTGAGTCTAATGTTGCCAGATCCAAACGACTGCCGAGGACGAAGCGTTCATGGCCGACCTGCTCGGAGAGGTTGATGTCAACATTCTTCCTAAACGCGCCTCTACGACAAAGCCTGTGAAGTCCGATAACCGCCGCAAGGTTCGAGTGCTATCTCCTCCAATGTCTCGCGAACAGCCTCGACCGAAGTACCGAGCCCCAGCCACGGAACTGGTTGATACTCCTCCTCCGCAAGCCTTGAACGATGAGGATGACGGTATACCAACATTTGACGATGACAACATCATGAGCGACCCACTGCCTTCGTCACCGGTCGTCAAGGCTATCGAGCGTAAGACAAAAGTGCAAATAAAAGAAGAGGACGAAGATGATGATATGATGGACGTGGCTCAAGTTGTTGGAGACGAAGCTGCTCAAGCCAAAAGTGTCAACATGACGGGCAGCCGACCACCGCCGAAGATCAAGTCCGCACAACTCCTAACGCCTATGAATTCTTCTCCACCATTACCCGCTGTTCAAGAAGTTGACGCATCCTCCTGGACAAAGATCACCAGCCAGCTCAGCGTCCAGAGCAGTCCTTCTGCAGACACCCACATGTTCGGCAAGATGAAGCCTCAAGACGCTGTTGAAGAAGACGGCAGTTTACGGATGTTCTGGCTCGACTACACCGAAGTCAACGGCAGCCTCTGTCTCTTTGGAAAGGTGAAGGACAGGAATACTGGCCAATACCGAAGTGCCTTTGTCAAGATCGATAACATTCTCCGTAAGCTCTTCTTCTTGCCGAGGAAGCACCGAGTCGTCAACGGGCGTGAAACTGATGAGGAGATTGAAATGGACGATGTCTATGGCGAGGTCGATTCATTGATGTCCCGGATGAAAGTCTCTACCAGAAAGGTCAAGCCGTGTACGCGAAAATACGCCTTCGAGCTGCCTGACGTGCCGAAAGAAGCGGAATACCTCAAGTTGCTCTACCCCTACGACAAGAATGCCCTACCCATGGACTTACAAGGAGAGACATTTTCCCGAGTCTTTGGCACAAACACCGCCCTGTTCGAACAATTTGTCCTATGGAAAAACATCATGGGTCCGTGCTGGTTGAGCATTGAAGATGCTGATTTTACTGCTGTCAACAACGCTTCATGGTGTAAGCTTGAATGCAGTGTTAGCAAACCCAGCAACATCAATGTCTTGAGCAATTCCGAGGCCATGGAAGCTCCTCGTATCACACTGATGTCTCTTGCGTTCCGGACTCAGCTCAATGCGAAGGAGAACAAGCAGGAAATCCTTGTTGCAAGTGCTCGGGTCTACGAGAATGTCTCCCTGACAGATACTACCCCTCCTGAAAAGATGCCGTCGCGGACATTCACGGTGATGCGACCCTGCGGCTCTGCTTATCCCGTCGGCTTTGCGGAAGAAACCAAGAAACAGAATGGCACCTTTATGCTTGAAAAGACCGAACAATTCCTGCTGAGCAAATTCCTTGCGTTGTTTGAGAGAGTCGACCCAGACGTGCTCATGGGCCACCAGCTTCAAGAGGTCGACTACAGTATCCTTCTAAGTCGACTGAAGGAGAAGAAGACCCCTGGGTGGCATCGAATTGGCAGACTGAAGCGAAGTGAATGGCCCAAAACCTTCGGCAAAGGTGGCTCATTCTTCGCTGAAAGACAGCTTCTGGCGGGCCGCCTGATGTGTGATCTCGCCAACGACATGGGCAAGTCATTGATGACCAAATGCCAACAGTGGAGCTTGACCGAAATGTGTGAGCTTTACCTGGGTCCCGAAAATCCTCGTCGGGAAATCGACAATGAGGCGGCACTGAAGACTTGGGCAACGACACGGGCCGGCCTAGTCGACTATGTGAATCACTGCCATGCCGATACATTCTTCATTGCAGCTCTCGCTCTGAAGTTGCAGATGCTTCCACTGACGAAAGTTCTCACTGAGCTCGCCGGCAACTCGTGGGCTCGTACCCTGAGCGGCACACGAGCAGAGCGAAACGAGTACATTTTACTGCACGAGTTTCATCGCAACAAGTACATCTGTCCTGACAAAGAGTTCGGCAAAGGCCGCGCCAAGCAAACGCATGAAAACGAGGACGAGGATGATGGGGCTGACACCAAGAAGAAGGACAAATACAAAGGTGGTTTGGTCTTCGAGCCAGAGAAAGGTCTCTACGACAAGTTCATCCTTGTGATGGATTTCAACAGTCTATATCCCAGCATTATTCAGGAGTACAACATCTGCTTCACAACCGTCGATCGAACAAGCACGGCCGAGAATGAGAATGAAGAGAAGGTACCGGAAGTTCCAGTCGACCAGGCGCAGGGTGTCTTGCCGAAGCTCATTGCCAACCTTGTCATGCGTCGCCGGGAAGTCAAGAAGTTGATGAAGGACAAGCGAGCAACTCCTGAACAGCTGGCACTCTGGGATACCAAACAGTTGGCCCTGAAGCTTACGGCCAACTCCATGTACGGTTGTTTGGGTTATACCCAATCACGGTTCTACGCACGGCCCCTTGCCATGCTCACTACCTTCAAAGGTAGAGAAATTTTGAGAAGCACCAAAGAACTCGCAGAAAGCAATCAACTACAGGTCATCTATGGTGACACTGATTCCGTTATGATCAATACCAACGCGGACAATATTGCACAGGCGTTGAGCGTAGGTGTTGAATTCAAGCGTTCCGTCAATGAAAGGTACAGGCTGCTGGAGATTGACATCGACAATGTTTTCAGGCGCTTGCTGCTGCATGCAAAGAAGAAGTATGCGGCGATCAATATGGCTGAAGTGGACGGGAAATACGTCGAGAAGCTTGAGGTCAAAGGTCTCGACATGAAGAGAAGGGAATACTGCAACTTGTCCAAAGAGGCGTCTCAGAAACTCCTGAACGAGATCCTGTCCGGTGAAGATCCCGAGGTCGTTCTTGAAAAGATCCACGAGTATCTCCGAGAATTGGCAGGGAAGATGCGAGAGAATGCCATCCCCGTACAGAAATATGTCATCTACACGGTAAGCTGCCTCCAACCCAGAGAATAAAGCACCTGCTGACTGTTTCAGAAACTCGGCAAGAACCCGACGGAGTACCCCAATGCCGATTCGATGCCACAAGTTCAAGTCGCACTTCGTGAAATCAGTCGGGGCAAGAATGTGCGGGTCAACGATGTCATGTCTTATATTGTTACGATGGGAGATGAACAAACCAAGGGCCTCCCTGCGCCAAAGCGATCCTACACGCCCCAGGACGTGCAAAAAGCTGATTCCGGCCTCGTCCCTGACGTCGAATACTACCTGTACAAACAGATCTTCCCACCCATCGAACGCTTGTGCGCTCCCATCCCCGGTACCGATTCAGTCCGGCTGGCTGAGTGCTTGGGACTGGATGTACGCAAGTACCAGATCAACACCTCGACGGGAACAAGTCAGCAAAACGCCGAGATCTTCCCTCTGGAGTCACAGATACCGGACAGTATTCGGTTCCAAGATGCGGCTAGGCTCAATCTTCGATGCAGAGCGTGCAAGGACGTTACGGTGTTTGAGGGTCTCTGTGAGACGACGGAGTCATGCACACCAGATGGCATCTTGTGTTCCAAAGACGAATGCAAGCAAGCGTTCTCTAGACTCTCAATTGTCATGCAGCTGGAGTCTCAAATCCGAGCACAAACTTCGGCCTACTATGAGGGTTGGCTGGTCTGTGACGATCCCTCGTGCGGAAACCGGACTCGGCAAATGTCCGTCTATGGTCACCGGTGCCTGGGTGCGAATGGACGTGCCGAGGGTTGTCTTGGCCGCATGTCCTGTGAGTACTCGGAGAAGAAGTTATACAACCAGTTGTTATATTTTGCAGCGCTGTTCGACACCGAGAAGGCTAAAAACAAGGCAAAGACGGAGAAGGAATATGCACAGACGAAGGATCGCATCGTAGTCCTTGCGGAGACGAACAAGACTGCATTTGAAGAGATCAAAGCTGTCGTCGATGGATATCTGCGGAAATGCGGACACCAGTGGGTTGAGATGGATTCCTTGTTCGGGTTCGCATTAAAATAGTCGGGGATTGTTATTGCCTGGCAGGTTGCTCGCTGGATAGGGATGATGGTGATGAGAAGCAGGCATGGCTGACGCATGTGTAAGAGGGAAGTCAGCATGTGAGGGCACCATCTTCCTATCATGGTGAAGGGCTGGTGAGAGTGTGCTCACATTCTTGGTTTATAACGCCTGAAGCAATGGAGAGAAGGCCGGCGTGTGATTGGCCGATGGAAAACATCAATTGAGTGACACTTGAACTCGACTCGCCTTTGAACTTTACGCAGCTTCTACAGACCTCTGCTTGCTGCGTTACACTATCTTGCACGGTGATCGCGCACCGAAAGCCAGTTGCTATCCTCGGCGAAAGATGCTCAGCCGCTGCCCAAAATGACCATCCCACGAGTTCTGGTCATTGCCGGCTCCGACAGCTCGGGTGGAGCGTGAGTGACGAATTTGCCTGACCTCCAGCCTCGCCTGCCTGCCTGCTTTAGCTCTAACATGTCGATTGCAGTGGTCTCGAAGCGGACCAGAAGGTCCTTGTAGCCCATGGCTGCTACGGCATGACCGCCACAACAGCCCTGACGGCCCAGAACACCTTGGGCGTGAACGACATTCACATCACGCCGCCGGTATTTGTGGGCAAACAGATCGATGCATGTTTGGCGGATATTGGAACCGATGCCGTCAAGATTGGTGAGTCGCGGTGAGTCCAGTTTCTCATGTAGCCCTTTGCTGAGGAGACAAAAGGTATGCTCGCCTCAGCCGAGACGATCAAGGTTGTCGCCGAGGCCCTTCAAAGACACAAGGTCGCCAACATCATCACGGACCCAGTAATTATATGAATTGCACGCATCTCAGCGAGCGACTGGACTCACAGTTCCTCAGGTCATGGTGTCCACCAGCGGCGCTCAGCTCCTCCCCGGCGACGCCGTCCGGAACCTGCGGGAGAAAATGCTGCCCATTTCGACGCTTCTGACGCCCAACATCCCCGAAGCGACCCTCCTCCTCCGCGACGCCGACATGCACTATAAATCGCCGTCCAACCTCGACGATCTCAAGGCCCTCGCCAAGATGGTCCACCAGCTCGGTCCGCAGGCCGTCCTCCTCAAGGGCGGCCACATGCCCCTCACGACAAGCTACACCAAGGCCACGACCGACGCCGAAAGGGCCCTGACAGTGGACATCCTCTACGACGGCAGCACATTCACGACCATCGAATCCCCCTTCCTCACGGTCAAGAACACGCACGGCACCGGCTGCAGCCTCGCCAGCGCGATCGCGTCGAACGTCGCGCTCCAGGAGGTGTCATCCAAGGCGCGATCGCCATCCGAGCCCCTGTCCCTGGCCTTTGCCCTCCCGCTCGCGACCCGCAAGGCCGTCCACTACGTGTCGAGCGGCATCAAGCTGTCGGACCCGAGCCTCGGCCAGGGCGCCGGCCCCATCAACCATTTCCACAGCCTGCAGATCCTGCCCTTCTCGCCGGGCCAATTCATCGACACGCACCTCCTGGTGCACCCGACCGTCCGCGACCCCTGGCACCGGTACACGCACCACGCCTTCCCGGCAGCCATGGCGATGGGCACGCTCCCGGAGCGCCTGTTCAAGAACTACCTCGTCCAGGACTACCTGTACCTGGTGCACTTTGCGCGCACGCACGCCCTGGCCGCGTACAAGAGCCGGTCGATGCCCGAGATCGCCGCGTCCGCGCACATCATCCTGCACGTGCAGCGCGAGATGGCCCTGCACCTCAGCTACTGCGCCGAGTTCGGCATCTCGCAGGCCGAGCTGGACGACCCGGCCCGCTCCCGCGAGTCGCTCGCCTGCACCGCGTACAGTCGCTACGTGCTCGACGTGGGCGCCAGCCAGGACTGGTTGGCCCTGCAGATGGCCCTGGCGCCGTGCTTGATCGGCTACGGCGTCACCGCCGCCCGCCTGGCCGCCGACCCGGCCAGCGTCAGGAGCACCGCCCGCAACCCCTACTGGAGGTGGGTCGAGAATTACGTGGCGGAGGATTATCGCGACGCTGTGCGCGTCGGCAGAGGTGAGTCCGGTATCCCTACATGTAGATGCTGGTGTGCGTGGACATGTACATGGACATGGACATGAACGTGATTCTGCTGTCTGCGTTGCGTTATGTTACTTTGCGTGGCATTCCTTTGCGTTGCTTCATCTTACCTCGTTTTGCGCTTTACGCTCTGCGCCTCGTCCTGTGTCTTGCTCTCCCCCTTTCGGAGCGTACATTTGCTGACGGATGAGGCGTGGCCGGACAGAACTGATCGAGACTCATATCGTCAAGCAATCCCCGGCGCGGATCGAGGAGCTGGTCGCCATCTTTGTGCGGGCCACGGAGATGGAAATCCGGTTCTGGGACTTTGATGCTCATTCGGATGAGGTGTGATTGATTGCTGGATCGATCGATGGATAGGCACCCAGGAACGCTTATGCTTCAGAGGCTGGCTGTTCCAATGCCCGTTGTATAGACTCGGCATATTCGTGATGGTACACATTAGGATGCTACTCAGTTACACTACACAGTACAATGTTGGTTACATCCAGTCGAGTCATCCCACAACGTGGCCCCCAAACCCGACGGGTCTTCTCCTGCCGCCGTTCTCAGGCACAATGGCCATGACTTTATACGCCTTGCCCATACCCTTGGGCCCGCCTTCGACGAGTCTCCTCCAACCGGCTTCCAGGTCTGTCTTTCTCTTCTCGATATTCTGGCTGTCAGCGCCGTTGCTTTTCTTGGCCAACTCTTTCAAGAGTCTCTCCGCTCTCTCCTTGATTCCAAGCTGCGTGAGCCACATGCCCTGCTCGACCGGCCCATGGACTTCTACTCCCGGACTCGCTTCCAGCGCCGCGTCGGCTAGTGCACCGAAGTCGACGTCTGCGCTGATATCCGCGTCACCGGCGTAGACGAATGGTGAGATGATTTTATGCTTGCGGATTGCACGGAGGGAGTTTACCGGCACCGTGTCGAGGGGGCCGTAGTCGATTATCAGGGCTGCACCCGCGGGAGTGGACTTCAACGCTGTAGCCGGGGACGACGGCTGTGGGTCGCCGCCGATGCGATGTGCAAAATCCGTGACGTATCGCGACGATTCGGGGGAGACTTCAACGCGCGAGGAGACTTGGGATTTCAGGGCACGGTAGCGCGGTCGTTCGGGGATAACGAGGGACGAGGGAGTGCTCGCTTTGGCGAGGGTGAGTTGGAATTCTGGGTCAGGTTCTCTGTGTCCTGGAGATTTCTTGCTGTCGTGTGACAGCAGGGCGGTGAGATTAGGAGTTGTCGGCGCAACTAAGAGTTCTCGCCATTGGGGCAGTTTGCTGACCGTGGAAGATCGATGTTTTCGCAGTTCAGCTTCAGTCAGGAGCTGGGCCTTTGTGTCTAGCTCTGCTTCTTCGGGTTTGGGAGCAACGGACTCGAATGCATGGATGGGGAGGGCGTCGAAAAATTCGTGTGCAACGATGAAAGGGATGTGTACGTCGCCGCCTTCGCCTTTGCTTCGTGCAGGGAGCAGTGCAATGTCCTCGACCCATCTTACCGGGATGCCTTGTCTGCTTGTAGCTTCGAAACAGACGTATTCCCCTGAGGGAGCGCGAACCTCCTTGAGCGCGGCCGTCTCTCCGCATAACAGGTCCTTCTGCCTCTTCCGCAGTCCGTCTCCCGCCTCGACGAGCCAAACTGCAGATATAGCGTTCGCAAACGTCTTGAACTGCCCAATCGTCCTCAGAATGTCACTCATGAGTGTCCCACGGCCAGGTCCCACCTCAATGAACTCGACACCCGCACCTGGCCGTCCCTGTGCCATCCACTCGGTCATGAACCATATTCCGACTAGTTCGCCGAAGATTTGAGAGATTTCTGGTGAGGTGATGAAGTCGCCGGCTGAGCCGAACTGGTCGGCGTCAGTGGAGGATGCAAGACCTTTTGTGTAGTATCCTCCGTCGGGGTTGGTGAGGCATTGTCGCATGTACGAGGCAATTGAGATCGGGCCCGTCACCTCGATTGCCTGCGCGATCGTCTTCGCCAGAGGGGTTGACCACATTCGCGCAGGCAGTGAGGGCGAGCTAGGCGAGCTCTGTTCATGTCTGATCGACCCTTTGCTGTATCCTCGTCTCGAAGGCAGGATTGCCGTATCATGGTTGCGGAAAGACAAAGGGGTGGCACGAAGCCTGGAGGAGAAAGGTCGACATAGACCCGAGGTCAGTCTGGGTGTCTGTCCAAGGAGTCGGCAAGCTCCATGTCTCATTGCGAGAGAGCCGCGACACGGACAAGGTGGTCGAGGAGAATGATGATGGGATCAAATGAAGGATGTCCATTTCGGTAAATTCTCGATCGCGCGTATTAGGCGACGTTTGCGGGGGAGCAAAGAGGCGCCTAAGCGTGAACGCGGCTCGTGAGAGGCACTTCTTCGCACTTTCCAGGGAGCTTCAATGGGCAACCTCGGTTTCTATCCTGGTCACTATTGTACATTTACCGTACTGGGCACTTCGAAAGTACTCGTTACCTGCTGCTCAAGCATGAGACGCAACACGCGGCTATTTCCCGAACCGGAAGGTGAGCTTGCCTAAGGCATAGGTAAGTAACGAGTAAGTGACCGTCCGCCGTTATGCGATGCGAGAGAATTGGGGCAACATGTCCTCGAATTACTAATTCAGAGTCTCATCACCCCATCGCTGGCGGCATCGGCGACGGATCGCCTTGCTGTCCCGCACTTATCGAGATTGAGATAAGCCGGCAACCGTGGAAGGGCGCCAAAAGCGGTCCTTCTGTTCGAGAAAGATACATGGTCGCAGGTAACTCCGTCCTCGTACTCGATGCCTCTTCAATGCAGACCTTGTCCCTTTCTGCCCCTCTCAAAGACATACCTTCTCCATGGTCTGCAGACGAGTGACTCGTCGAGAGATGCCCAGACTCCAGGGTAGCGGTAGGATTCTAAATCCTCGCCAATCATGAGCGGAACACGCTATCAGGTACACTTCCTTTCCCCCAACGCCTCGGTCGCGGCGCTGGATGGCAACAAGTCCACCAGTCGGAGGTCTATCGAAGCTGCGCGATCTGAAGCTCGATCCCACGCAGCTCGTGTTTCCCACCCTGGCACCAAGGGCCATAGACCCTCTACACACAAGCAGGTGCGCACCGCCAAATTCGCGAACAGCGACGACGGATCTCCGGTCATACCGCCAGCGTCTGAAGGAGGAAGTAACACAATCAGTCCAACGTCTATTTCACCACGGACCGAACTTCGGTTGGATGGCACTGATAAACGTTCACCCCACGCAACGCTACCAATCCTGAAATTCCGACTCCATGTCGAAAATGGCAAAGGCAAGCGGACTTCAGCCTCACACACCTCGGAGCAGGACAAGGGGGAATACCTCGAAAGCGTGAGAAGGAGGGAGAGAGCGACATCCGTATCGGTCAGCCTACCTAAAGAAATCAGCAAAAGTGCTTTGGACCCTTTTGCCCGTTCAGCCCTCGAGCTCTCAGTCCCCGACGAGCACTTGCTTCATGTGTGTACGTCGCGATCCATCCATATGTGCGGCGTGACCTTATATTGGAGACGTGGCTGACCACAGCAGATTTATCAATGGTTCCCGACCAGATTTATGGCTCGTCAGCCAGCGACGTGTCAGAGATCATCCGAAACGGTACCGTGGGCGTTGTTGCCACCAACGATGTGGTTGTCATGTGGCTACTTCTCGTCATCGAGTCCCAGGTCGTCAGCTTCCAGCCAACGAGAAAGGATAGACAATTGTCAATCCTGACGCGTCGATCCGTGGTCTATAGATTGATGAACGAGCGACTCACCGACGAGAACACCCCGCTTATGGACGACTACATTTTGGCGGTCGCTGTAGCAGCGGCCTCAGAACATCGCATGGGCAACGCAAAAGGTGCCCAGTATCATATAAGAGCAGTAAGGAAGCTGCTTGAGTGGAGAGGGGGGTTGAGATCGATTCGTAATGTCACCTACCCATTGGGACTAATGATTGTCAATATCTTTGTCGAGCAAGGTGTCGATGGGATATGGAAGAGTCACGCTGCTCTCCAGAAGAAAGTGGCGGATGTTTCACAATGGATACGGGACGTGCAGAGCTGGAATTTCACCCTCAGGCATCATGCTGCTACGACTGATCAGGTTCCCAACAATTATCCCACTCCGGAGTCCGAAGATGGATATGATAAAGCATCGCTTCTCCTCGATTACCAGCGCGGACGAGCCCGTACATTCGCTCCAAAGACCGCCTTGTACGACTATGTTGCGCTACCGGGAGGTCCACTAGATGAAGCACAATATCGGTTCTACCTTGGGATCCTATTCGCCTTGAACAGCGCTCTCTACGCATTCAGAGACAGTGAAAGCAACACCACCGCATACCTGAAGGGGTTAACAACTGCTGTGGAGATGAGCGCGCTTCACAACTTTACTTTGAGGGCGGGAGGCGCCAAGTTGCCTTCGCTGCTGTTGCTACTAATGATAGCTCACAAAGCAGTTGAGTCTGGGGATCGAAACGAGTCGACCGAAGTGGTCTTTTACGTCGAAGAGGTCTTCGAGTTCGTCGAGATCATGATGATGGCAACTGCGGGTACCAGGATAAGCCTCTTAAGGGCTCTGGCATCCTGCTTGACGTCGCCAGTCACGAATACGAAGGACCTCGCCTTCATGAACAATGCAAAGCTTGACATCTTGGCTGGCGAAGTCGAGGACGTATGGCTCTTAGAGAACTTCCACCCAACAGGGGAGAGCATTGTGTGAACTCGACGTGGACGCTTGAGACAAGACTACTACTCGCCTGCTCGCGACATGCCACCAACCAACGTTCGACCAGGGGAAAATGACGGATGCTGATTAGGACGACACGGCGAAGACTCAAGTCTCTAGCCAACAGCTCAGTTTCGATTCGCTTTACCCGCGAATCATATGACCCTAGCTGTTAGATCAGACACATCACGAAGGCCGAGCAGCTTTTCCGAGCGACGAAAGTGAAGACTCCCAGTCAGGGACACTGCCGAAACACCATGGTCTCTGGAAAATAAGCTTTAGGCCATCCAGTGAATCGACTCGAAATCGAAACCTTGCTCGCCCGGCATCGTATCCGGCCTCAGGTGAGATCTGGAAAATAATCACACCACATCAACTTGTTGGATCACCAAAAGCCAAAACACCTACCTGAAGTGGCATTGGAAGTCCTGATTAGGAGATGTTCGTTGACAATACCTCGGTGACCCGGCTCCGTGCGCACGGAAGAAGGACGTCGGCTTAGAGGCACGAGTCACGAGGTCACGTAGTATCAACGGTCCGCAACAGTTGATACGTGGTCGCTCTGCACTCCCGAAAGGTTCCAGTCCGAGTGACTATTTCCTCCGGAACTGCCCATCATGACACGACACCCAGCTGGGGGAGTTACTCGCCTACATTCTCCTCACCTATTGGAGGCCGGCTTCGACATGCAACACACCCTCGACCCGGCCATGCGGTGATCCAGGTGCACGCGGTCAGGAATCATCCCTCGTTGCCACCTAGCGACAGAGGGAATATGCACGTGTACATACAGTAGGATGCGCAGGTAGACCCAGAGTGGAGCGGACTTAGTCCGCCGAGGTCAAGACAGCCTGATCACTCCGCTTATTACCCTAAGATGAGTTGAGTGTTCAATACTCTCTCCATCCGTCTGCCTGGCTCACGTACACTACGCTTAGACTCCATGATATGTATAATGTATATATTTGTTACAGTCGAAGCCAGAGGAAGCTAGCCTCTGGTTCGTAGCACCGGCACTTTCTCCGTATATCGTACAGGATGGAGGAAAGAGTCGACCAACATACTACCATGCGCCCCAAACGCCCGACTTTTGCACCGCAGCATGCATGTACAGGTTTACAGTATCAATGCCGTGTTCCTACCCCGTAACAGCCAGGTCTTGATCGCCCGTGCGCCTCGCAAATGCATTAGACATGATGCTTGTCCTGAGAACGCGCCCGCCCGCGTGTGCGTGCGAGCAGGCGGAATGCTCAATTTGAAAGAACATGCCCAAGGGGATACGCCGCCTCGTCCAAGAGGTTAACCGCCTTTGCTCGTCCTGCCCGTCCAATGTCCCAAAAGTACTTGTGTATATGGTTCGCTTCCGAAGGTGACTGATTCAAGGCCCCAGTCCGATGACGCCGGCCTTGCCTCCCAGGTTCCCACACTCTTCTTTAGCCAGATCCTCGAATCCACCACCCCAGCCTCGATACGTCTCCTTCTGGCTCTGCATTCTGTCCCTCTTGGCCGTCTCGGCGCGCTCAATCTCCTCCCTTCGATGCCTCCTGTCTTCTTTCTCCTTCTCCCTCCTCTCACTCCGGGTCGCTCTTGAAAACTTGCGCGCCGTCTCTCTCGCCTTCCAGACCGGCACTTTCCGCTCGCCACTTCCAGACTCGAGCAGCTCCCTGGTCCACTCTCGCGCTGCCGCTCTCGCGTCCTGTTTCATCAACACGCGTCTCGGCGTCTCCTGCTCGCGCAACATACTGGCGGGGAACTGAGCGCGTATGTTTTCCTTTTTGATGAGTTCGAGCTTTTGTCGGCGAGAGAGGCCGCGCTCTTCGGATTTCTTGAGGACTTTCTCTTGTGCGGATTGGATGTCGGAGAGGATCTTGGCGCGGGGGCTGGATGCTGGCATCGACGGGTCGGTCAGGTCACCGTCGGTGAAGTCAACTTGCCCAGTGGCTTCTGCGTCGAGGTCACCTTCGTCACGCTCCCGCGAACGCCTCCCGGCAAGGCCATGACCCTGTTCGTTGACCCTTTGCGCTCGGATCTCGGAAGCCTTTCGGGGTTCGACGACCGCATTCGCATACTTGCTCACGAAGGCAGACAGTTTCCGTTTCTGCAACCAACACTCGTTCAAGATCTCTTTGTCGAGAGGCCCCATTCCTTCATCCTCCAATTTCTCGTTGATCAGAATGATTTTGTCGGTCGCACCGATCATGGTTCGCAGCAATTCGACTAGGTCACTAATATTCTCGTTCGTGCTGTATGGGGTAATCCTCCGCTTCTCGAGCAGCTTCTTGACCCTGATCGTTCGTTCTTGGATGGAGGCTTGCTGTTCAATGTCAATCAAGTAGGATTTGATCATCTGCCTGACGTTCAGGATATCGGGGCCGAGCCTTCTTAAGGCTCGCATTGTGTGGTTTTTGCTGGGGTCGCGCTCAAAATCCAGGTCTCCGTTCTTGGTCTTCTTAAGAGGTTCGCCGTTGATGCCTTTGGTGGTTGCAAGGGCTATCTCCAGGTACATCCGAAGTACTTTTGGCGAGAATCTGAGCTTCTGGCCTCCAAGATCTCCCTCGCTCTCATGTCCACTCATCTCTTCTGCGCTTCCCTGCATCAAGTCCATGATGCGACTGGCGGTTTCGAAAACATTCGGGTTCTTCTTATCTCGCAGACAGGTGCTCATGGCTATAATGAAAGTGCCGCGCACCATCAACTTGTAGTTCACTTCTTCGGGTCGTGGCGCACGCAGCACATCTAAAACAGCTCTGCTTGCGCGAGAAACCCGAAGAAGACGCAGATAAGCCATGATGTTTTGGTGGTCAGGTACAACCTTGTAGGGGCCATCTTGAGAAGTGAGCAATTCCCAGTAGTACTTGCCCAATCTGAGCTCTCGAAGAGCGGTTGCCGTTTCGACGAGCATGGAGAGGGTGTTTGTACCGGGTGTGGCATATACTGAGGAGTCCGACGGGCTGGCTTGCCTCGAAGATGGATCTGATCGAGGCGCTATCCTTGCCGGGACATCGATCGTCGACGGACGTTTCTCGTCACTTCCCAGCTCATCAGTCTCTTGCGCTTCAACCTCAGCGTCTGGCGCCTGCGACATCTTGGCTATGTTCATAGTTTGGTGGACCAGGTTGAGCACATCCTTCTGGGTCTTCTTATCGTCCGAGAGCATCAGTAATCTGCCCATCGCACAGACAAGAGCCTCATCCACGTGAAGGTATCCCTTTCTCCACCGTGCCGTGATGTCAAGCCACAGTTTGCGGGCATCGTCAATGACCTGGTCGAAGATCGGTTGCGGATTGAAGCCTACGCCTTCTCTTGCACCTTGCTCTATAGCCCGCTTCTGAGCCTCGCCGTTCAGCCCTTGCAAGATGGTGGTGAAAGTAACATGGTCCGGAGCTCCTGGGCCACGCTCCGGCAGTCTCCCGGCGATCTTCCACATCGCGTCGACATCATGTGCTCGGGCACACACGCTCAGAACTGCGTTGGTGTGGATCGTGGTTGGAGTGACGGCGGAGTTTGCAGCGGAAATGGAATCGTAGACGCTCATCGCTTGCTGAACAGCATTGGGTTTCTTGACGTTGTGTCGATATCCTCTCAACATGATCGTGTATGTGTGTGAGTCGGGTTTATGACCTCGCTTCTTCATCTCGTTGTAGACTTTCCATGCCTCACCAGGAGAATCCTGGCTCATCAGCCAATCGATAATGTGATTCCAACTGACAATGTTCTCTACGGCTTTACCATCGCGACTCTTCTCACTCGCACGAACCAGTGCTAGCGCCTCGTCCAACTGATGGTCTCTCAGCTTTTCCACGACACTCTGAGCCAGTTTCAGGGGATCCACCAGATATTTAGACTCCTGTATCATGGCTCTCTTCAAGTACTTCTCCCGTGCCTCAGGCTCGAGACGCCTCAGCCGGTTCTTTTCCACGGCCTCAGCATGTCTGGTGTTGAACCTCGACCGTGGGTTCGACGGTTTGAGCTTGGGCACTGAGACTTTTCTCTTCTTGTCCTTGAGCGCCTCGAACAGCGAGTGGCGATGGTGGCCCTTTCTAAGGGATCCAAGGGTGGCATGGCTGCGGGAGAAGTTGAGAGTAGGGTGAATCGCGCTCTCTAGACGCTGAAATGTAAACCGAGGTGAGGTTGTGGAAGCGCTACTCAAGGAGAGCCATGCGCGACGCAGACAGGCATCGCAAGTAAACATGAGAAGAACCAGGCCCAAAGCTGAAGATGAATCACATGTGAATAGAACCAACTCCAGGGCGGTCGGACGATTCTAAGCATCAAAGTCGCAGGCGTGGGTTAATAATTTTTTATCTGAGGAAAGTCGACCGAGGACGAGACCATACGTCATTTATCCTCTGACAGCGGTAATTTGTATCCGCACCACGTATCAGCCATTACAAAAGTACAGGTACTTCAATAGTACCCTCAACGCGCTTCACTGCGCTATTGATCGGGGCAACATGGTCGAGCCGGAGAGCAGAATTCAATGATTCCACCGGACGTATTCCGATTGAAATGAATCCTGTCAAAGACGTGTTTCCTAGCCACACGCACAATCTCCTAATCTCAGCATTTAGCGTACGGCATCGATCTGTTCGGAAGCCTGCCGGTGAGGTCTCCATCTTGTCCCTGGTACCTTTCCGGGACATCTAGAGGATGTCAAGCTCTGAATCCGGGGCTTGTAGCCCTACTCGGTGTCGTTCCCTTGCTGAACTAACCGGAGAGCAAGCCACATCGTCACCTAACACTTTGGACTCTGCAGTAGTTCCCGTCGTTATCACGCTTGAGGTTCTGCTGAAGCGCATTATCCCTGCTTTGCGCCACTCACGTAGGCTGTTCCTTCTGGCCCGGTGTGCAAGTAAAGGTTTCCCATCCATACCTTGTGAACTCTGGCAACGGATTATGTTTCCGGCTATGCTGGCCTGGTATGCAATTCTCCTGGAAACAGCTGCCAAAGGAGCACACCGAGTTCCCGTTGCCGATATAGGTCATCCTGAGCTCTTTTGGCTATATGCCAGGTCCTGTCCTAACAGATGTGCATGTTCCAAGTGATCCGGGCTGGCGCACAGTAATTGGTGTGAAGAACGTGCCTTCAGAAACAGGAGTCGGGACAGTGGGCACAATTTTACCGACGTTCGTGTGCTCGTGATGTCGGGTTTCCGCTGATGTAGCACGATGGAGGACCGAGTGCTGTATCGGAACTTACTGTGGTGGAAGGAACAGCAAGTGGTGACAACTGGTCTAGCCAGGTACGAGGATTGGGGATGGGGGAGTGACAAGTTTCATGTACGGGTTCGATGGACTAGAGTGGTTCGTCCTCGTGTTGATGCTAAAATCTAGCGTTGGATGATGGGCTCGAACTTAGCGATGATGGAGCAGTCGCAAACCAGACTGTCGGGTCCGGAGAGAACGAGGTGTGTTACACGAGACTATTGTGCTTTGATAGGGCGACGCAGTTTTCTGACATCCTGTCACTTGGGGGCGGGCACTAGGAAACTAAGCAGTAGCGTGGCCGCTACCCGTGAAATAGCTAGTCTCTCCAGTTAAGGTCGTTAGGCGTGATAAGCCTAGAGCCCGCCTGCTGGGCGGAGGAGTTAGGCACCAGCGCGCCTAGTTTTGACGCCGTCACGGGCAGTCACTGGGCCACGGGCACAGCCTCTAGTGGTTGCGCAACACCCAGCGCCGGCGAATTTCTTGCAGATGTCGGCCTCAAGCTATCCTCTTTCTTCCACCCCCTCGCTACTTCGGCCACCATGTTAGTCCCCTTCCCAAGCGGTGCTGTTAGGCTTGTGTAACCCTGCTGCAACGCCCATGCTTTCCCCAAACCCTCGTGTTCAAAGCAAACCCACAATAAGTAGCGCTGGTCAACATGTGCGCCAAACCGCGATTTGAATCCTGGCTTAACTTAAATTCTACGACAACCGTCTCTCTTCGTGGCAACATCTTCAAGTAGTACAAGAGCGAAAGAGGTTCTCACCACGAAAATTTCCTTTCGCGACCTGCAGTTTGTGCTTCGATACGAGTGAAAAAGGAGATCTGGGCGGCTTTGGCGGGAGTCAAAATCGCAGGTTGGTCTAGTGTAAGATCAGTGCTCGCATATGTTCGGTCTGCCATGTCTACCAAATATGTTTGGTAAGTCTGAGTTCCTCATCTAAAAAAAAGCATTCTCTTCCACGAGTAGTGACACGACAGGCCATACAATGTACAGTGGCGGACTGAGGTGGCCAGATTCCCTGTCACAACATCAGGTGATCCAGGCGTTCCCGCTGCTGGAATTGCCCATGTTGCATTCCAGTTGCGTCAACCTTTTCCTTTCTTCACTTCCAAGCTCTAAAAGTTTGGGTGATCCGTGCAGAAGTCCATAGCTTCCGTAAATGCTCCGCTCCCCTGAAGAAATGCATTTGATCGCCTGGTCATCGTAACGTTCATCGCCTCGAAAATTCTGTTGCTGTGCCATTGGTGAAAGAGACCCCATCAACCGGAAAAGAACAAGCCGAAACAGTCAAAAGAAAATTCATGCGCACGGGGCACTACCAGCCAACATGACAACAAACTCCTGCAGACATGCCCTTCGCCCTTGATTGTTTTGGCATGTCCGATTACCTCCTCCACTCCCACCTAGGGTATCTTGGTAACAATGAGGTGCCCCTTCAATGCAGAAAAGCATCCAACTCGGGCACAAGCACTCTCGCGCCGCTCGTCCATGCAAGCGATAACTACTCCGAGCCCAGAACGCACCGTTCATCGATAGCCAAGTTGCTTGGGTCTCGGTGCATCTAGTACTGACGTTGTTGATAGACTTGGCCTTGTTGACCGTATGGCGAGTTCGGGTAATTTGGATAGCTGCCCATCTGACCATTTCCCTGTGGATAAACCATACCACCCTGTGGCTGCGCGTATTGTCCTTGAGCATGGTTGTCCGGGGTTTGATATCCTATGGGTGGGAGAGATGGCCGAGCTCCGTTCTGTTGATAGCCTTGCCCTGGAACCTGATGTGCATCTGCAGGAGGACCATCGACCTGGCTGGCTTGCGCCGCAGCTCTGTGACGCTCTTCCTCTGCCTTACGTGCATTCTCTTCCTCCTTCTTGCGAGCTTTCCATTCCTTGCGGATCTCCTTGAATTCTGTCAAGACGTCAGCATATATCCTCGCATCCCGCATGGTGATAAAGAAGTGAGTCGACGGACGCATCTGGGCTGTAGCCCCGCGTTAAACTTGCAACAGGAGGCTGCACAGCACTCAAGATTGCGTCCACCGCTTGATACGACGAAGAGGGGGGGAGAGAAGGCTCGCGCAAGAGTTCTTTACCTTCAGGGGTTCTTTTGGTACCATGCGACTGCATAGTCACATGCGCGTTCAGATGATTCAAAGTTCCGTACGCTTTCTCGCAACCATTCCAACCGCATTTGTACATCCTCTCAATCTCTTCATATCTCCGTCGAGGTCGCTTGTGCTGCTGCGCACCCGGGATAGGGACAAATGAGTATACCTACAGGTTGGAAGCGTTAAACCATCATCGACCGCATTTCAGAAGTAGGAGCAATTTTAAGCATTTTTAACGTACCTGGCCCGAACGCGACGCCGCCGAAGTCTGAGGCGGACCTTGAACGCCTGGTCCTGGGTGGGGGTACGGACCGGGCATACCGTGTTGTGGTGGATAGCCTCCCCATTGCTCGTGTGGCGGTCGTTGCTGCATGTAAGGCGGATGCTGGGGCTGGTAGGCATGTTGCATGTCCTGGCCCTGAGGGTAGGGTGAGTAGGGAGGGTAGGTCGGGCTGGCTTGCGAAATCGAGGGATCTATAGGAACATCCGAGTTAGACCTCACATGGTGGGAGCTTGTAATTGGATTGCCATTGGGTGCTCCCCCTGGCAGGGACTTTGACGGACTTGTTGGCTGTGCCATGGTTCCAACAGCACCTGGGTGGTGTTGCGGCTGCGGAAACTGGCTGTATCGTAGGTGCTCTGGGGGGAAGCCCGACGAACGCGCCGACGAAGGGGGCAGACCGTAGTCCGACTGCGGTGTGTTGTTGCTCGAGATCGGGGCAGATCGCGGGTCCTGCGTGGCGTAGGTCGCGACAGACGACTGATCTATGTGACACAGCTTCTCTCAGAGCTTGTTCGGGAAGATGGTTTCTTTCGTGGTGTTGCTAACCTGACTGCGCGTACTCTGATCCACCTCTGTCCATCAAAAGTGCTCTTCACTGCCTTCTACGTGAAGAACAAGACGCGATTGGCAGGGCAGTGGCAGTCGCGGTGGTAGGACTCCAGGCGCACTGGGGTAAAGTGCGTGGCCCGAGAGAAAAGTTGTGGATGAGAGTGGTCGCTCCGAGTAAAATCGTCCAGGCCACAGACTGGACGGGAAGACAACGATTCGACTGAAGCAATCCTTAGAAAAGACCGGCGCGATCTTTATTTTGAGGGCTGTCGAGACGAGAGCCCCAAGGCAGTGGCCCGACTCAAAAGACGCCGGCCGTTGTGGAGAGCAGATTGGACTGAGATGGGGTTGGGTCGGGAGCGGCAAGCGCTTTTTTGCACGAGGAACGGGCACCAAATCGGTCCTGGCGTGCAAGCACTCGAGCAGAAAAGGATAGGTGATCTTTGACCAGGGGCAGCGGAGTGTATCGTCGAACCGAGGGCGAAAATGGGTCGAAAGTGAGAGGTTTAACACGATCCTCTGCGCTAGTTGCAAGCTTGCACTGATTCAAGAGAAGCTCTCGAGATGGTGCGGGCCCAAAGACTAATAAAGAGCAGAGATAAAAGGGTAACCGGGGGGCCAACCTCTTCAAAAGTCAGAGGATTGTGATAGGTCTGCCTTTGGCCCCAAGATCCTCCTGTTCTATGTAGCAGTTGAATGGCGGGTTATTTCGCCTTTGACGAGTCGACTGCTGTGTTGCTCCTGCCAACCAGAACAGGTGGTTGTTGCCCGGTGATGTGACAAGGTTGTTTTCTCTGAAATTCTTGCGCCGGGAGACCGCCTCAACTTGGGGTCCTCGTCCGTTGGTGCTCGATCAGAGAAGTAAATGGGTGACCGCCTTCAGGTGTGGAACCCGGACGCACACTCATTCACCACGTCTCCTGCCAATCGCAGTTTGTTTTGATAATGGAGAAGGCGTGTGCCGGGACGAGGTTTTGAGCCGTGACCTATTCGCCTTTGAGGGAGATGACCCTAACCCCGGTCGCTTGATGCAAGCTCGATAGGCTGCACTAGGGCAGAGGCAGGTTTACACGCACCGGCAAACAGAGTTTGGAAGTCGAGTTTAGGTGGAGTGTCGACGAAGATGCAGTAAAGCGCCGAAGCTTCGAGCCCCCAACTAGTGTCAAAGCGGTGATGGCGCGACAGCGGCAAGCTAGCAGCCTAGCCCTCAGGCAGGGGGGTGAAGATTGTCTTTCGAGTGGGCCACCCCCGAAATTGTCCAATGGCTCAATCAGAATCCGTGGGATGAATGTTTCCTTCTTTTTCACTGCTGTCCCTTAACGCGTGACATAGGTAGAGCTACGGACAAGACAGCTAGTGGCGAAGATGTGAAGGGTCAACGCGGAGAAGAGGTACTCGTAGGAGATATTGGGGGAGATCTGAATTCTGGTTGAAGTAAAGAAACCAGGTGTGGTTGAGCAGTCGGTGGCTGCTGAGTGGCTTCTTCTGCGCCTGCACACTTGGGGTTGGATCGAGCTCCAAGAGAGGGCGGCGAGACTGCGCTGCGTCCGTGCTGCTACTGGCGGGCTGCACAAAAGCAGAAGAAGAAATGAGAAGCGATCAGGGCAAAGTTCCGCTCTCTATGGGCAGGTGGTGAACAGTGTGTGTGTGTGTGCACTCCACGGTCACACTGTGGCCGCTGCCGCTGGTGAATAATGATGCAGCGCAGACCAGGTGTGGAAGGGTTTGGCACCCGCTCTGATTGGCCCGTGACCTGGAAGCAGCCCAGCAGGATGCAGCAAGCTGTTCGCCGACCGGGGACGCTTCCTGAGGTGACGGTCAAGAAAGTTTCCGGTGGAGCAACAGGACGGAGGAAGGCGGACAAGGATAGGTTGTGGTTTGACGAAGAAAGGGTCGAAGGATGGGGTCGATGACGTGGTTGAGTGGAGAGCCGTGAGTCAAGCAAGAATGAATGAGATTGCAATTGGAGTCGAATCTTTGATCAAGTGATTCTTTGGGGAAGGAGAGAGAACGGAGCGACGAGAAGTGTGATTCCGGATTTGCAACAGTAGCCGATGAACCGAGGGACAGGGAAGAGGCAGCAAGCTTGGAAGGTGTGCGAGGGGACAAACAGGGAGCCCAGCAGTTTGGGAGCGGAGCGCAGAAGCCTGGAAACACAGGCGCAAATTATTTTTGGCGATCCATCATTTTGATTTCACTCCGGACTCGCTTCAGTATTGATGCTCAGGCCATTCAGCAAGAATCTGGTCCTGTCCGCCGCCGCTGTGTGTCACAACCGTCGCCTCTTCTTGCAGAATGTTTCGTTGTGCCCTGGTAGAGCACTGACGGAATGAAGAAGGGCATCGAAGGGGGGCGTGTCGAGTTTCGATATCGAACTGAACGGTGAGCTGATGGGTCGGTAATAGTCCGCACTCTTCCTGCAGGGTTACACCATGAGCTAGACATTTGTGGGCTAGTGGGGTCTTGGCTATCAATACATCCCCACGCGTCCGCCGTCCTCAAGCTGGCGGTACAAATGGGAGTCAAGTCTCTCTCGCAGAAGTGCGTGATGGCCTCCCGATTGCATGTCGTTTTCGCCTCGTTCTCGTCCGAAACACCAATCATGACCGCTGGGACGACAGCTTTGTTGTTGCTCTCTCCGAGACCTTTCCCCGATTCCAGGGTCACGGTGTGATCTCTCATTGGCTTGCACGCCTAGTGTCCACTCCGCACTCTGATCATCTTCCTCTCAATGCACCGTGTCACCCTGTTGATTTCTGCACGGCAGTCTCCCCCCCTTGCTGCAGGCCATGCGCCCTCAGACCACTTCGCCTGCAGAATTCTTTATCAGATGCCCACACCATAGGAAACCCTTTCGCAATGGAAATAGCGGAGCATAAACATACTTGTTACACTTCCCACGTTAATTACCGGCGATATCGCAATAGGGCTCCATCGTCTCTACATTTTGTCCAGACCCCGACCTGATTGACAGGGAGCCTCTTGTCATTGATACTCGCAGGGTGTCGCAACGTTGGCTCGTGTTCGACGGAAACACGAATTCCGAAGGTAAAATCTCGCATTCCATGTCTGGGTCAAGCTTCGATCTCGGGGCCCAACGACTCTCGACCGAAGCTAGCATCTCCCCCCTCGAGCTTCACTTCCCCAGGATGCCTAAAGACGTCCCTAATCACCCTCACCAATCACACTTTCTGATCCTACTACTTCAACAGTCTAGCGCACCAGATTTGGTCAAGGTTGAAAGCCCTCCATGAACGATGTTATAAACGTTCTGGTCAAAATTCATTACTTGCTCACTGCGACCGCGTGAACTTCTTTCTCGCCTATGTAGCAGGCGCAACTGCAAACGTTTCATATTGTCGGTGGCGGTCGTGCGCCGGTGCTTTCCCATGCGGATGGTCTTTTGAACTCGTTAAATATACGTTTCCGCAGCGAAACCTACGACAGAAGATACTGCTTCAATCCAGTGCTGAGTGCAACCAAATCATCCCGCCCCAGTCCAGCCACCCATGATTCATTGCTCCCCATCCTGGACGTGAAGCACTCGCTGTTGGCATTGCCTAGGACACTTATTACCCACTTCTCTCGGCTATGAAATATGAAAGAATCCACTGGTATGTCTGGAGGACGAGTTATCATGAAGCTATGACAAATATCTGCCCGTCATCTTGAAACGCATGTCAGCGTCAGAGCACAACCTTGCTCGCTATACAACCCATCATCACTTCGGCCGTCAGAGCAGCACGTCAATCAGTACAGAAGCTTCTCGGCCACTGTGGGCTTCGGTTCGATACCAGACAAGACAAAAACTGCCGCCCGTGGTCCTTTTGCATCACACTGTCCGCAAAGTCGCCGCTTGGTTTGAGTTGCAGGTTCCTGTTGTGAGCAGGAATATTCCCACTAATGGAACGCCGCCCACCTTCCCCATCAACACTGTGAGCCAGGGCATGTACAGAGTAATGACCACGCTATCGTGTGACGAGGCTGAGTGCGCGGGCTTTCATAGCCTCTGCTGCAAACTTGCAGGCTTAGTATACATGGGCCAGGATGGGCTTGTTTTCGTTCCTCTTGGTTGATCTAGCCGTCTATTCAAACGATACAACGTGGCCAAAAAAAGGCAAAGTCTCAGACCCTTGACCTCCCAGCCATGTCAACAAGTCAAGAAGCGCGAAAGGAGTAAGTCGATGCATCGACCAGCCGTGGTTGCAATCGAGTTGGATCCCTCATGCAGGTGAGAAAACTAATAGTATCCTTCTTTGTGCTTTCTAAACTCTGCTAGCGTCCCTCTGCCGAGCGCTCGGGTAAGTACGAGTTACTCCGTATTCAATCGCTGGAGAAGTTTCCGTTTAGGGGGCAAACGCGACCTCGGACCCCCACTACGCCTAAGTCCATGTGCTCTGCAGGGTGGCAGATGCAGGCTTGCTGCACTCGAGCTGCGTCAGACCCAAACGAGAGATGCCGGTACATCTCGAGGGGTAAGAACCGAGGGCGATACATTCGAGGCAGATTTCTCCTCGCTTCAACTGAACTGGGCGTGCATCTGTTCATAAATCCGTCATAAACGGCTGCAATGCATCCGAGAGAACAGAGGGTATCTCCATCAGTGACCGCGAGTGGTTCACTGGGCCTATGTCTGCCCAGCCGAGGAAAAGCATCAACAAGTGTGTACTCCGTACTCCGTAGAGGGCAGTTTGGTAGAGGCCGTTGGATCCAAGCTAGCTCAACCACCATGCCGGGACCTCTTGGAGCTTCTGGGTCCAGATTTCGGTCCACCGTGTGGAAAAGCTTGAGCCGCACGTTAACGGTATTTGGGGAGTCAATAACGCCTTTTTGACTACGTCGCCCTGTCGAAAGGTTAACGGCATTGACAATAAAAACACAGCCATTGCCGCTGTCAGGCTTGCCCAACAACAACAGACCGCAATGGCACAAGTCTCGCCGTCGCCCTGGACCAAGGTACTCACTTTCCCGGGTGCCAGGGTGCCCAAATTGCCCGGGGCACGCTCGGGATAGGCCAAGGAAAACAACAGCGCCACCAGCAGCATTGTCTACGGGAAAAGCCGTACATTTCACACCGCATCTGTTTTCCCAACCTTGCGGCCCCGTCTTCGTAACTCTCCTCCAGACACTTCGTACCCCTTGCCCAAACTTGGCGACTTCCTAATAGCGGCTGATTGTACTGCCGCTTAACTGGCTCCTCTGTCCTTGTGGACATGGGGATAGTGCATGGTTGGTGCAGTCGGTGACATCCAAGTGCCCAACAACCCCCCCAGTGAACATGATCGCTTGGCACATTACTGTACTCGTAGACGGGCACACGGGACACGCAAGCCATCGACATCAGGATTGACTTTTCGTCGCTTGTAAACTTCCTGTGCGCCTGTTCTCTCCGATGAATCAGCTCTTACATTATATTGGACGGCCAGATGTTGCTGGTGTTTCCAATTTCAATCACCAGCGATAAAACTCTGTCCGGGGTTTTAAGGGCCCCTCCGCTAATTACTCCCGTTCCGTAGCCTTCTCTCGCTGAATCGCCAGCTGCGAGCGCGGAGGAGCATGTACGCACATTCTTCTTTCATCCTCTACAAACACTCGAGGTGCCAGCGCTGTCTGTCCTGGCGAGCAAATGCAACTCCCGCTAGGGAATGCACTGAGACGATGTGCGAGGGTCAAAAGGCCCTACTGTGTACAAAATACGAGTTCTCCGAGACTGTTAATTAACAAATCGGCCGAGGAGAGAGTTTTGAGCGGAGATGAATCGGGCAGTCGGTATCCCGATGAATCTTCCGCACTCAAGGCGTCACTCTTTCCGGATTTTAGCGACCAAAGTCATCTCGAGCTCCTCTGCATGGTTCGGTGCCATGTACTGTAGGCTGACCACGCGCCCGACGATCAACATGGTTTCACTCCTCGTATCTCAGGGTCCACCTCAAGGCTTCACCTGCTACCCACGCAACGCAGAACTCGAACATCAAGCGGAGCGCTCAGACCTCCCCCCGGGGCAAAGAATCTTCTTTGTTTCGGAAACCGTAGTTTCGTTGACGCTGCGAGTCACAAAATGGCATCTCCTCTAGTATTTCGGGCTCTCCAGAATTGCCACTTGGTACTACTCGTGTCCAGCTGACTTTCGTTGCGAGGCCAGTGTGTTCCAACTGTCCTGCTGTCGAAACAGCCTTGCCTCGAGGATTTTCTGCAGCACTCAACGCCCAATCTCTTCAATTCCTTGGCTGCAGCCAAAGGGGGAAATCTCAAACCTAGACACGGATAACACGGAAGGACTGACTGTGCAGGACTGACTATCCAAGTAAGTTTGTAACCTTGCAAGAACCAGAGTTTTCAGTTTCCAGGCTGCTCCCGGACATGTTGCCAGGCAATCAAGTGTCCCGGTAACAGCAGCGATCACCTTCTCAAGGCACCAATCCAATAATGATCTCTACTCGAAAGCCTGAACAGAAGTGCCTGCCGCTGCATGCATTGCGTGATACAGTAAGTCGTGCGCTCAAGGCACGGTTTTATGGCAACGAGCCAAGTGCAGTGAACCGCAGCCTGTTCCTGCTGGAAAAGGTGCCTCCAGGGGCCAAACAACTTTCGAAAGTCGCACCTGCTCATAAAGCATTCGTGGCGTTCAGATACCACCAGCGACCTCCGCACCTCGCTATGCAATGCAGGGCAAGTGCAGATGACCGCAGACTCTGTGACAGCAAGGTAGACGCGCGGATTGATCGTGATACGGTCGGGATCAGCCTTCTTGCACTTCCATGACACTTTCTTCTTGTTGCTGTCCTTGCGGGGTCTACCTCCCTTGATTTGCCATCTTCATGTAGAGATTCATGTACAGGATCGTCCCGACACAATCCCCAGCCATGTTCATTAGCTCAAGACCGCTCGTTTGGCGCCCTGGCCCTTTCCCTCATGCTCGGAGAACTGAATGGCTCATACGCGAGATTTGTAACAGCCAACCTCGTCGTCAAGCGCAAAGCAAGCAAGCCCGGGAGATGGCGAACCTGTTGCTCTCTACGGGCACCGGGGCCGCTTCTCACGGTTTGGATTAAGCCATGTTCTCTGTTACAGAAGGGGGTGCCGCGAGAGTAAGACAGTGACGAGAAGTCAGTAAACACGATGTTAGAGAGATCTGAAGTGTGAGAATTTGTGTCATAGATGTATGAAATACGGAGACTGCATCTCTGCTCGAAAACTCAGTGCCCCAGCCGAAAACACTCCCTGGGCCTGAAGCTCTATCTCTTCTCTCGTCCATTGAACTTGTCAAGACCAAACATGTGGCCAAGTTCTACACCTCCTTGTCACAGAACGTTCACGGCTACGCTTCAGCGTACGGGCACCTGTTTGGAAGCTCGGCATTGCGTGTTTGGCGTGTCTCAATGATTCTGCCCCGTGAAATCTACTGATGTTGACGGATATCGAATTTTGCGTATATCAAAGGGTTGTGAACTTTTACAGCAAATGCGTGTTTGATTGTACACGGAAGCTATGTAGCAAGTAGTCTATGTCTATCGACCTTGCATGAGACGAATGAGTACAATACCTGCACGCCTCATGTCAGCCTAATTGATGGCTCCAACATCACTCGTCTTGTGATAGAAAGCCATCGAGGCATCTTTCTCTCGTCACGAATACCCAGCTCTATCACCCCCTGCGTTCAAGAGATGCTGGGCTCTCACCCGTCTTTCACACCTTGGGGAATACCGTGAACGTGTTAACCATGCCCAAACGAAACAAAATCGTGCCCAGCCCACAAACACACCAATCTATCACTTCCACCCTATGCCCCTTGACGCCTGAGCCAATAATGCAATGCAGCCTCGAAGTTCTATCAGTCCCCATGACCATAGGAAAATAAGTGTGGCGAGACTCGCGAGGTGAAGGCCATATTCGACGACCCGCACCGTCGGATTTGTTTCGAAGGCATCGAGTCGATCGTACTACCATCTGGACCTGCCGAGAGGTGCAGCATTGGAGGCAGTGAAGCCGCCACGACCGGCGCCACGGTGACCGCCGCGACCGCCATAACCACGACCGCCGCCGCCGCCTCCGGAGTAGCGAGCCATCTCTGCGAGACGAGGATCAATGTTCTGCTTCGAATCCTGCAAGATAGAGATGAGGTCACGGGCCTGTTTAGCATCTGGGGAAAGTCAGCAATCTCAACCCTTACTGAGAGGGGGGGCCGGACTTACTCTCTGTTGTGAAGAGCGTGATAGCTGTGCCCTTTTTTCCTGCACGGGCAGTTCTGCCGATCCGATGAACATAGTCCTCAGAATTGTTGGGATAGTCGTAGTTGAAGACATGAGTAATATCTCGTACATCTTGAGTGGACAGGTTAGCAACTTAGCCAATGGAAGTCTTACGGAGCGTCGGGGACCATATGTGGTCGTGTGAGCGGAGGCGCATGTCACTCTCTCTGTAGCTCGGAACATCATCCTTTTGGTGGCCAATGTCCATGTCCGGAAAATTGGCAATGGTCTACGGTCCTTGGGGGATAGAGATCCTGGATTTGCAGCTTGATTTGGTCAAAATAAATGTCCCACAGCCTACTCGTGTCGGACGAAGCAGATGTGAGAGTCAATAAGCTGAGTGCTGGCAAACTGCAGTAGTATCCAGGATGTCTACTAGAAGGACCGAGGAGAACACAAAAGCCTGGACAAGTTACGCAGTACAGTAGCGTAACAAGCGGAAAGAGAGCGTGCACCATATGCCACACGACGGCAATGGTAAGAAATACAGAAGACGGACAAAAGGGAGAGGGGGAGGGGGGTTGTTGTCTGTTCATACCAATACCACGGGACGCAACGTCCGTAGCAACCATGATTGGGCTCTTGCCGGTCTTGAATTCATTCAGAACCCAGTCACGTTCGTTCTGTTGCTTGTCACCATGAATGGCTATTCAACTGTCAGTTTTGAATCGATGATAGGGCAGCAGGTCCACTTACAAAGTGCGGGCCATCCGTCTTGCCGCAGGAAACGCGTGATATCGTCAGCGACACGCTTGGTACCTGTAAAGATGAGGATCTTGTTGTTGCGGTCTTCCATGACCTGCTCGAGGTGTTTGATCATGCGATCTCTCTTTTCGAATTCGGACACAACTTCGACGATTTGAGTAATTCGGTGGTTCGCAGACAAGTCCATCGAACCAATGTTGACCTGAATGAAGTCGTTGAGGTAGTCAGAAGCCAACTGGCGGACTTCCTTGGGCCATGTGGCTGACCACATGCAAGTCTGTCGGTCTGGACGAATTTGCCCGATGATCTTGCGAATTTGAGGCTCGAAACCCATGTCAAGCATGCGATCGGCTTCATCTAGGACGAGGTATGTCACACGGCGAAGATTGGTCTTGCCAGACTCGAGCATGTCAATAAGACGACCAGGAGTAGCAATGCAGACTTCTACGCCCCTAGTAAGGTCGCGAATCTGGCCACCCTTGGGAACACCACCGTAGACACAAGTGTTTCGGATGCGAGAGGATTTGCCGAACTTCGTGATTTCTTGTTGAATCTGGACGGCAAGTTCTCGGGTCGGAGCAAGGACAAGGACGATTGGGCCATCGCCTGGAGAGAGGAGCGGTTGAGCATTGATGTGAACAATGGCTGGCAAGCAGTAGGTTAAAGTCTTGCCAGATCCGGTCTCCGCGATACCAACCACGTCGCGTCCGGATAGAGCCATGGGCCAGCCCTGAGACTGGATGGCGGTAGGTTTGGCAAAGCCTTGAGCCTTGACTTCGGACATGACATAACTGGGAAATCCAGCCTCATCGAAAGTCTCGACCGGGCGGGGGACATTGCGGCCTTGGATTGAGATTTCAGCCTTTCTGCGGAATTCATCAACGTCGCGTTGTGATCTGGCAGTGACGGCAGGATCCTCGTGGTAGAATGATTTTTCAAATTTTGGCAGGGTGGCAAGATCCCAATTCTGCTCTCTTAAGCCTGCACCCAGGTTGGACATCTTGTCACCTCCGCCGCCGCCAGAGTATCCGTTTGAACCGCCGTAACCGTTAGAGTAGCCGTTGGAGTAGCCGTTAGAGTGACCGTGGCCGCCGCCGTATCTGATGAAGACAGTTAGTGAGCGCAAGACAACAGCGAGTGAGAAACTCTGCGACCGGCGTCAAGCGCACTGGAGGAAGTGCCACAAGACATCTGGAGCAGTTTACATCTCACGAAGATGGTTTTCACGTACCCGTTTGAATAACCGCCGTCTCTTGACGAGCCGTAGCCACCGCCGTAAGACATGGTGGGCGCTGAAGTCCGGAGGATGGTGAGATGACTAAAGGAAGAGCACAGAGGAGGCAGGAGTTGTTTGAAATAAGTCTGCTCTCAGTGTGGACGAAACCAAGAGTGCGAAGGAGACAGAGTATGGACGAGGGTGATAGCAGAGTTGAAAGAAAGAAAGACGGAGAAGATTGTTGGAGGAAGAAGGGGCGGTAAGGTTGGAATTTTAAAGCGAGAACAAGTAAGGCCAGGGTGAGTGGAAAGTGAAAAATTAGAAAGCGAGAGCGCGAACAGGGGCAATCGCCTGCCGTATCGCTGGTTCACCGCACACTAGCGCAATAATGAGTAATGCGTTCTTGGCAAAGAAATTTGCCACCGAGCATGGTGACGTTTAGAAATCCCGCTTCCACCACATCCTATTCCTGCTCATTGAACGCCGTCAATATTGAGTACCTGCACCCATGCCTCCCATTGTCCAGAGATCCGTGATGTCAAAGTCAAACAGCGTCTCGGAGAACGCATTAAATGGATCTGTTGTCGTTGTCACAAACGGATCCAACTCTGGCAAGGCCGGGGTAGGTTGTCCACTCATTCCGACCAAAGTGTTCGCCGTGCTCATCGTGGCGTCCTCCACACTGTTGGCGCCGGCGCTTTCAAGCGGAGCGATCTGCTGCGCTATCATATAGTCGTAGAGCTTGGCCACACGATCAGCAGTCTCCTGGGCAAATTTATCTGCTGGCTCAGAACGCAGCAGACCGAGGGCGCTGGCGGCAAGCCAGTATGAATGGAACCCCTGACCGAGACTCCGTATGCGGTCTTCCATCAGGTTGACGCTGTCCTCGACTAGTCGTACTGCAGTGCTTCGATCCTGCATCAGATCTCCCTTTGAATTGACAGAGACCACAACATCATGGCAAGTTGCCAGGCAAGCTCGAAATAAGTCGTCACGGAGATTGCACATGGTCTTCCCACTACTAGGGCGAAGGCCAGTAAATATCTTCATGGTCGACAATGCCGCATCGCGCCGAGCGGCGCGCGAATAGAAGTGGGTGGCCTGGGCGTCTGCTTGCGTCACAAATGGTTGGTGGATGAGCAGAAGAAACTCATATAGCAGCAACTGTGACAGATCTTTTGACATGGCCTTTGCCGCGCTCTCATTCCATTCGGGGAAGGTGTCTAGGATCTGTCGAATCCTCTGGTCGAGCTCAATGGCCGTCTCTTTCTCCAAGGAAGGACGTATGCTGTTTATCGTCGACATGATCTCAAGTCGAAGAGGTAAGTGCTGCTGTGCCAGGCAGAGAAATGAAGTCCGGGTAAACTCTGTTATGGGCCTGGATGGAGGCATCTTTTCCGTGTTTTCGTCGAAATCTTCATCATGGAGATTGAGAGGAGGGAGCGTGTCCCAGTCAAAGGGACCAATACTTGCGCCCATGCCCCGATCGAGGCTATTTTGGAGGTCGAGTTCCAGGATTGTGAACCACAGCCGCCGGCGCATCTCCTGGTCGAAGACTGAAATACCGTTGCTAAGGAAGGTGGGCTCCCGATGCAGACCTGATGACATGGCCTCACGCAACAGATGACCAGAAACCGTCCACTCCCGTTTGACCTTTACACAGTTCAACTTCTTCGCGATGATGAGCAGCACTCGTATTTGGAAGACCTCCAGCTTCATATGTTTATGGCTTTGTAGATCGAGCCAGCTCTCACACAGTTCGATCCACTTGAGAGCCGTCTCACGGCCAACGCTGTTTCGGCCCCTGAATCCCGAAGGACCGCCAACCACGGAGCAGTTGACGCTCGCGCACACTAGCAGCAATTGGACCAAGAACACTGAGGAGTCTCCCTCGAGAGATGCGGCCCAGAATTCCTTGTACTTCCGGAAGAACGTCGGCGCATGAAGGACGCGGTACGTTGTTTCCAATGTCTCGAAGTAATCTTGCACTAGAGCGTCTGCTCGAGTCTGTTCAGGGAGCATGGCTACAAGGGTGTCGAATTCCGGCAATATCAGGTTGGGACTGAGCTCCTTGCGTTGGTGTTTCCAAACATTTCTGTTCTTCTCAAGCGTCGGCAGTCGGTGTATGATGTCCTTTACAAAGCGAGATAGCTCCTCAAACTGGAGCAATATACTAGCTCCGTGGCTGGGACCGAAGTACTGCGTTTTGAAGCTCTTCCCGCGCAACAGTGCTCGTTCACTTCCTTGCAAGCCCTTCTTCTCCGAGTTCGCCCCAGGACTGGCAATGTGCCCTAATCCAAGGTATCGTTCCGAGGAGTTGGACCGAGAACCCGCTGCTCTCACATACGTTTCCAGTTCGTAGATTCGCTCCTGAAGGTCTCGTAAGGGCTTTGTTTGGGTTCGAGCCTGAGCAGGGGTAGCATTCTGGCTATCTATTTGGGCACGTGCGTTTTCGTGTTCTTTGGCGCGAGCGTGCCACATGTTGGCGTCCTCTATTGTTCTCAGCAGATTAGCGGATGCTCCAAGGGTGGAACAGTGGCAACAAAGTCGCCGTTCAACATCTGGTTCAACCCTTCAGCCGCTGTGTGATACATCGCTCTGTGCCATCCAAATACCTCCGGGTCTGATTGAATGCGAGTGGCTTGTGGGTATCTGGCAAAATTGGCTGGCATCATCCACCCACGACCTAAGATCCTGAAAGGACGGCACGTTCAACGCATCGCCAGTCTGCGCCAAAATGAGGGAGACAGCTGTTTGCATATAGCAACATGTTTATGTTGCTGAAGGAAAGTTCTTGAGTATCACCGTGGCTGCGGTATCTCCGATCGACTACTTGACAATGAAATAGCTGGAACTACTTACCAGTCCAAGATGAAGCGGAACCCTCTCGGCGCACATGTGGACTCTCCTCAGAGGGCGTCGGGAGAGTAGTGTCCTGCTTTGTGTAGGAAACATAGTCGCAGCTTATGCTCCCTTTCTGGCATCGAACACAAGTGGGATATGTCCGATCACATTTCTTAAGACATCGGTTAGCGGTTGAACGTCGAGGATGAATGGCAGCAATCCTTTTGGGTAAAGTGTATGTGCATGAGAGGGTACACTTACTACTTTCCGTCGACGGCAGGCGACGCAAGAGAGCGCCAAACGACGGCGCTTTGGGCCCATTGCTTTTTGTGGCCGAGCTCTTCGTCCGAGCCACGCTGCCCGGGGCGATGAAGCCGGGCTCGTCTCAAAGCCGATCCTCTGCCGCAAACAATCGCGGAATCCGACGCTTATTGGCCCGGCCTTGATGTGAGCATAGGCGGGAAAAAGAAATTGTCAGATTAAGACAGAAAATTGGTTGGAATCGAGGCGGATGAAATATTGGACGACGGACAATGCTGAAGTTCAGCTCTACTGCGAAGGACGTCTCGGAGCAAAATAAAATCCCGCCAGAAGCCAGGTGGCAGACAGGACCGCGTCTCAACCGGCCTGCAAAGCCGATTCTGTGTATAGCAGCGCCTGTAAGGACAGGCAGAAGCCATACAGACACGGAGTACGTTAAAACGTCCGGATTTCTGGTTCGATCTCCGTCTCTACCGAACGTCGGTTGATGGCCGGCCTGAATGGGGCCAATGCAGCGTGAATGTCCTCTCCGCCTCTACTGAGCAGCCAGTCACAGGGCGATCTTATGGCCGAGAGCGAGATGATCTCGGCCGTTCTTATTCTCGACCGAGCGTGTACATTCGTAAACTCACCACAAGACTTCAGCTGTTCGATCACACGTTATGATATTGCTCTACGTCGCCTGTTCCGCCTCACCGACCTACAGTGCTTGTTCAAACCCAGTAGTAACTCTGTTCTGGGAGCGCCAAATCTCGTTGAGCTGACTTGACATGTAGAATACCGGCTTCTCGCGCGTCGAATTGTCGCCTCGCTTCTCTGACAATGCGACCAAGTTCAGCTTGCCTATCACCTGGCCAGTTCTGTTGTCTTAGACTGGTGTCTTCTACTGAGCCTGCACATCTCCCGATGACCCAGACACAGACCGCCAAGCCGACTAGGACACCAACAACGACCAGGATAGTGAGACTGGAGCTACCCATGTTGACGACACTTTGCCTTCGAGAGCAGTTCGCTACTTATGTCTTGAGGAGGTCTGCATCGACAAAGGCGGTGACAAAATAGAGTTGAAGCTTGTGGAAAAAGCAGTTTGAAGCCGTCTCCATTATGGTTGACTCGTTGACCATATTTCTTTGAACGAGACAAGGCAGTCTTGTTGTCCAACCCGAAACAACGAGACTTTCACTGGGAGTAATCCCGGCTTTCTTACGAGGCACATACGGACAATGGAATCAAAGAGCTGCCGAGAACAATGCTGGCTGCCTTACAAGGTAAATGCGACAAAGGATGGACAAAAGATTCGTCACGCTGTACTCAATGCTGTATCTCGATCACATTGCTGCCTCGAACCCGCACTGCCAATGCCTTGGGACGGTCAATGATTCCGTTGTTCTGCCAGCCGAGGCATTGTTGTCGACTGCGTAGTCGAGGAAGCATAAATATGCAGCAGGTTGCTCGAAACTGTTCTGAGAATTCTCCATCCTTCTAACACAACAACAGCAGCTCCAGAAGGTTTCTGGATTGGCCGCGATACTGCTCTCACCCAGAACAACATCCGACCAGCAACCAAACCCTCTGATGCCGCTTGAAGGGTCAACACAACCTATCTTTGAAGTCTGGGACTTCTTAGAAACCGCGCCCCTCTCACCTATCTCGAATACCCCGTCACTGGAAGACCTATTCGAAGCAAACCGACTTCATCTGACAGTCAATCCGCTCGACATGTTCCGACCGACCATCCGCGATGTCAACGACTTGACATACCGGCCGATGTTCCCCGACTGGGAACAAACCTCGTCACCAGGACAGATCGACCCCAGTGTCCCTCGCGATTATACTGTCAATGCATGGTACTCAAACCCTGCTGAGATTGCGCTGACTGAAGCAGTCGAGCGTGACCTACAACGCAACCAGCAGGCTCTCTTATCTCCAACCGCCAGTAGCCTCGACCTTTCAGAATGGATTGAAGCAGATCTGTTCCGTGATGCTAATGCGATTTCAATGGAGGCTCCCATCCCTACACAAGACCCTCGATTCAGTCCCGAATCTATATTCGATGCGGAGCCTGTCCTCGAAGATGTCAACACGTTTGATCCTGACTTCTTCTTTGACGTTCCGTCTGACATGGTCTCACTAGATTCACCAGCTCCCGACTTGCTCGTTGGCAATGGTAATGTCCATCCTTTGTTGAACCCACGAGGCCCGGACGCGTACAGCCCAGTCGGTAACCCCTTCCTTGACCCTGCCCCAACTTATCATTACCAACAGCAGTCCTCAAGTCATCAGACGTTCCACCCGCGTCCAGTCCCCATCTCTAGTCCGTTGGACTCTCGCGTGACAGACACTGAGCAACGCTATTTCCATGGGGCAAATCACCCCAGGCGGGCAGAGATGGAGCGACAGGAGGCTCGACGACTTCGTCGATCGCAACTGTTTGCAGAACTTCCTAGGCTGACGATACCGCAAAGTGCCCCCCTGGAATTCGCGCCTCGTCAACCGAGAAGATACCCACCACCGCTGGCTCCTCGAAGATCTCGCCAGGCGGCTACTGAGACTCTTCAACCTCCGCTGGTCATAAACCCTTACCCCATCCATCCACAGCACCTACAGTCCGTCCCGCTTGCCAACCCATGGCGCTATGGCTATCGAAACCCATGGTTCGTCCTACCAGGCGTAGCATGGTATCAAGCCACTGATCCCAGCACCGGTCAGGTCGTGGGCTACCGTCCTGCTGACGAACCAGTGATGCCTTCCAGTTTCGCCCCTGCTCCCGCTGGTCACCCTGCCGCAATCCCAGTGCAGCCTCGCCAGCCTTCAGCTTCCAGCGGGTGGAATCTGGATGCGGTGCCACCAACGCCTCAACCAGCTGTACCCAAGCTAAGGAGACCTGCTGATGAAGAAATTGATGTCAAGCATAGGAAAGTTGTCATCGTCAATGGCCATCGTTACCGACAAATCAATTAAGATGAGGTAGGTGTCCACCAGACATCCTCATGCGAAGACGAGAAACCCAAAAAACCCGCAAGAAATTCAAGCAAGCACGACCAAAAAAGGGACAGGGCTTATATCTTGATTTTACAGGTGCGTCCACACTCCCCCTCCCTCTGAGAGACATACCTGGTATGTGTCCTCGGAGAGGTTTCCTCATCCTATATATACAACAAATGTATATGGGTGTCTATATATATGTAATTAGGTCCGGAAGTCTCACCAGGCGTTGACGTGGCGACAACCAGCAGCTCCGCACGCAGGCTACCGTTTTGGCGGCCGCCTTCGCAGTTGACCATCGGAGTCTTCACTCGGATCGTACACACTGCTCAGCAATGCCAGAACCAGAAGACTTGCCGGTGGTGGCGTCTCGTTCCGAGAGCGAAATGTCCATCGGAGTCTTCACTCGGATCGTACACACTGCTCAGCAATGCCAAATCCAGAAGACCTGTTGCGGTGCCCCCTCCCTCCAGAACTGACAGAGTAAGCACGGACGTGTACGGTGAGACGAGGCACAGGACGACAATCAGACTACGGAGCAGGATCGATCCAGGATCGCTAGCAGGATAGATACAAGTCCTATAGCATAAAACGTATCCTTGATTTCATCCTGGCCATCTTCATGGCGACGGACTTCCTGAAGGCGGGCCGGGTGATAGAGGCTTCCTGCCTGCTGAACTGTATGTGAAGTTACATATCCACTTCTATTCCACTTGGATTTCATGCTCCCTTCCAAGGCACGCGCATACATACATGCACGCAGTGACTTTGCGGTTTCCGTGAGTAGAGTACTGTAGAGCTTGGCCCAATTCTGAATTTCCATTAGGGTTGGCATTTTCGGATCTCCCATTGTATTCTTCCTACTCGTGGTGGTACACCAAGCCAGGTAATGTATCATGTCAGAACTTTTCCCTCTGTTCAACCATTAACAGTGCAAATTCATTACTCCAAGCCCGTAGCATCATGCAAACCATCATCGTCAAACAATCTCCAGCCCAACCAACCAGTTCATAGCACAAATTCAAGAGGGCCGAGACCTTGAAGATTCTAATCACCGTATAACAAATCCTCACTTCCTGCTCATCCAACTGAACCTTTCCGAAATCTTACTAGTTACTTCACTCAAACTGAGGCCGCCGCTGCCGCTACTTCCACCGCTGACGCCTGTCTTCCCGCTCTCGGAGAGACCACTCCCCAGTCCCTTGCGGTGCCGTCCATTCTCATCTCCTCCCCCAAAGACGCGTTCGAACTTGGCCTGTAGTCGTCCTTCCGCGATCGCCGAGATGATGTTGATGATCCCAAAGGCACTTGACCCGATGGCTCGGAATAGAGCCAGGGCGGCAACAGCCCACAAGATGAATGTCAAGTAGAAGTTGCTCCCAACGTGACTTCCGACGGGGTACGCCTCCGACACGGCCATGGCAAGTACGGCATTGCAGGTTAGCCAGACGGACACCATGTACGTCCGTACAGATTTGTAGTAGTCCTCCTGAAGCTGGTTCTCGCTGACGGGCGGTTTTGGTACTTCAATTCTATCCCGCAGGTTTCGGAGCGCCACATCATAGCCCGAGTCGATGTCCAGTTGTTCAGAGGGCATTTCGACTTCGACAGTATTACCGCCGGATCCAATCGCCTTTGCGGCGCCGAGGTCGGTGTGAAGGACATTATCGCCTTTCGTGCCCCATGTCACATCGTGTGTGTTGCAGAAAGCGTACACTTGTAAAGTACAAATGTATGATGGCAAGAGAGCAAAGTATTGTCCTGAGCTGGTGAACATGTGCCATGGATCCAGGTACAAGAATGACATCAGAAAGTACAAGCCGACGGTACTGATGGTGCTAACAATGAGGTTGGTGAAAATATTGTTGCCGAGCTTGTATGGATGTTTGGGATCCGTGTCCTCCAACGCGTGCGTTGTAAGCTGTTTGATGACAATGTACAAGGCCGCAAATGTCGTGTATGCCATGATGACGGAGTACGTGACCATGGTCCCTGTGAAGAGCTTCTTCGCACCCTGGGGTCGATTGCCCAAACTGAGGATGAATTGGAGACAGATCAAGAGCACAGTGATATAGCGCAAGACGACGAAGATGTATTTCCCAATGTGGTGGCCGAATGGGTCGATCGTCGGATCTGCGAGGGAGCCGGCGATGAAGTAAAAGGTGAGGTAGAAGTTGGCGAGGGAGAAGAAGGTGAAGAGGAGCGAGATGAACTGGTAGACAAACTCGACATGCAGCAAGATCTTTCGGGTCAGCGTGTGGTCGGTATGCCATATTTGCTTGAAGTGGACGAGAGAGTAGACGGCGGCGAAGAAGGCCCCGTTGAGCCAGCGTCGCCGTTGGGAGATGAACTCGGGGACGGCGTCTGCAGTCTGTCAGTATATCTCTCCTTACCCGGAATTCTGTATGCTTACCTGGCACGTCGGTCTCTCCATAGGCACTCTTGACGAACTTCAACACCCATTGTTCACCGCGCTTGGCAACGAGTTCCCAGCACAGAATGCGATCTTCTGCGAGGTACATATTGGCGGTGAAGACATCGGCGTCGCGGCCATGCAGTGTTTCTCCTTTGAAGTACTGACTGAGCGGGCCATGACCAGTGGGGTCGTTCTGGAGGGCATAGTAACGGTAGGCTGACAGCGCGCCAGGCAGGACCGTGATGTAGCCAAACACCGACTCGAGTGGTTTGTCGAGGATGTTGCTCATCTTGTATTCGAAGTTTTGTGAAGCCACCAGCGGGTTAAGCAGGCCCATCCAGCCCTTGCCTTTATCTGCTTTGATCTCACCAGCAGCGCCAGCGACGTTGGAGTCTTGGTCAAACGCCTTCCACAAATGGTACAATGCCTTCGAGTCGGGTTTCGTGCCCACATCCAGCAAGATGCAAACGTTTGGCGTCAGGGCTCGTCCAAATGCGTTGAAGAACCACCGATGCGAGTTCAGCTTCTTCTTATTTTTCTCCTTCAAGCAGAAGATCATTTGGCACGGGACAATCCCCTTCTCAGCTCCCTTGAATTTGAGACCCTCATCCAGTGAGACTTGTGTCGTATATTCGTACACATGTGCCGTCACCTCCTTCTGGTTGACTACATTTTTGGCTATGCCATCCTGGTAAACTCCCAGGGCTGCCAGAGCATTCAGGGTTCGCGGGTGCACTTTTTGTCTCCCGTCGGCAATGATACAGACCACGATCTTCTGCCAGCCATCTTTGCCCCAGGTCCTGGATTTCGTCCTCGAGCAGAAGTGAGAAATGTTGCGCATGATCCCGTGCATTGTCCTCGTGAACTCAATCTCGCCTTCGTTGTACATGGTGACGCAGATGAAGAGTTCTGTTTCTCTCACGGTAGGTCCAATATTCTGGCGCAGCTTGTAGCCTTGTACAACAAAGTCGTCGGGGTCACACGTAACCGCCGTATATCGCATGTGAGTAAACTCTCTTTCATCTCGTCGCGGCAAAAAGCTGTGGAGGATGGTGGGAATCTTGCACTCGAGGATGAGTTCTCCATTGATCAACCTGACTTCTTTCTTCGCCATCTGCGCCGACCTCAGTCCTCTACGGTCCTGTCTGCCTTCCGGTGCTGGCCCATAGGTGTCAAACTTGCCGCCTGGTCCTTCATCATCCTCGGTAAATGTTGAGTCGGTCATGTACGAATGTGCGGATTTCAGACTCGCCCTTGGATCGTTGTCCGGAACTATTGGATGTCCATTGACGAACACATCATTTTCTGACTCTGGCTCAGGAATGGGTATTGTGGTCTCCGTGGCTGCGCTCTTTACCGAGAACAATGGGGCGGGAGGCAGGGGTCTGCGTGGACTTCCGCCGTATAGTGACGAAGGCGTGCCCGGTCGCGGGCTGCCATTGATATCTGCAGGCTCATACGAGACGGTCGAAGCCGGAGGTCTGGGCCAATCCGTTGACACTCGAGAAGGTGTAGATGGTCTGACAGGGGAGCGAGGGTTTGATGTAGGTAGAGGTACCGAAGGCGCTCTTCCAAGGCTCGAACTTGGTCTCGAACTATATGTGCTCGACGCTGTAGGTCGGTATCTCTCTGGGGAAGCTCGTCCTGCTGAAGGGGCTCTATAAGAAGCACTTTGGTCAGTCTGGGACATCTTCTTCAACGTCACGGTAGCCTCGAGAGTGGGCGCACGACCAATGAAACGGGAAGTTCCACGATTGAGCTGCAGCGTGTCTTCGGCCTCAGCCACGAGTGAAGACCACGATGAGTGCATTCCAGGGCCTCGCGCGGCAGAAGGGGCGGCGGCATGCTCTTCCCATGTTACGTGCGACACCCTTGGGGATGCTACAGGCTTGCGCCTGGGTGAACGAGGCAGATCATAGTTGGGCGGTGCAGAAGACGCGGAGGATGAGACATACGGTCTGTACTCTTCTTGACCTTGCGGGAGCAGCCTTAGCGACGTGTTGTGCCCAGGGAGACTCATGTTCTCTTCTTCCGTGGGAGTGTTGACATATGAGGGAGGGCCATCAACGTAGCTGGGCGGTACTCGAGTCGGTGTTGGTGGTTCGCCCATGGTTCTTTGTGGCGTGGGAGTTTTGTTTACTTGAGCTGTAACAGAGCTCAGGTTGGATCGCAAATAAGTCCATGCGCAGCTAATTATACGTCGGATACGCAGGGACAATATGGTTCATGCAGAGGTCGTTTGGACGAATGACGGTACAACTTTGGAGATCAATGTCCGTGTCGTTGCTTCCTGATTAGGACAAACACAACTTGTCGGCGGGGCAACCGGGACTGCCAGGGCTTCAGCCTTGCAGTGCCGAATGTCTCAGCCTTGTGCTTGCGTCATTGTCCGAACTGGTCCTTGCGTTCAGTTCTTCTCTCTCATTTCTCCTGTTACTCGAAACTCCAGTTACCGCAATCATGCCATTTCGGTAACGGCAAAGACTAGATTGTCGAATTAACCCACTATGACACTGCCAGCTACGGACTCCTTGGTTGTTGGCTGGGTCTAAGTCGTGTTTCCGGGTCCGGATACGCAACAAAGAAGCCATTGTACGCACATTCTTCGAGTCCCTGTTCTCATATCCTGTCCTACAATTACCTGTCCGCTTAGCAGTGCACACCTCACAGCCGTTCTCCTGCCTCCAAAGTAGATACCTAGGAACCGGTTCCATCGTCTCACAAATTTGACCTCCGCCATACCATGTGCCAGTGGTACAAGAACGTGTACCTCTGCGGTTATGAAGGCATTCCCACTCGAAACTGGAATAGCTGCAACTACTACATACCATTACCCTCCTGTGAGAAAGCAGCAGCGACGCCAGGACGTGTGCCAGTTCTCCAGAAATGCCCCGGTTGCAAAGTCAAGGAAGCCAGAGGGCTTCCAGCCACTTCGCATCACAAGAGGCCTCAAGAACCTAGTCTGCCAGGACAACAGCTATCAGCTGCACGGCCACTCCGCACCCAAGCATCTTCCCCCTCCACCAGCCCGCAAAGGAAGCTTCTCTACAGCGAATCTTGCGGTGATGATTACGACTTCAGTGAGTACAGCTACCTCAGCCACTACGGGAAGCGTCCACATCAAAATGACTTGGACATGTCCGCATCAAGCAAGCGCTCGCGTGTTTCCCGGGAAGAGTACGCATACTCCTTCGACGTGCTGCAGAACCGATTGAGGCACCGCATAAGCAACGTGAAAAGAGATAATCACCAAGAGCCCGTGTTCGATTCCCTTTTGATGGCACCCAACCCTAACAGTACCAACGTCGGACACTACAAGGTGAGCGGCTCAAGAGACGGGCTCTGTTCCCAAACCACTGAACTTGGTCAGAGATGAGCCTGAAATCGAATAAAAATTCCACTATTACTGGGCAGCAGAGGCCCAAGCGCAAACCAGGGTAGCAGAAAGCGTTGCTTCGTCACGATGACTAGACCCACGATGGCTGGCCAAGGCTGACGAGCTCTTAGGAAGAAACATGATATAAACAGATTCAGACCATGCCGAAGAAAGGTGAGCTGAGCTGAGCTGAGTCTGTATCCATGCCTTATGACCATGTCATGTCTGTTTCTCCGCAACAAGAGTACTTTTCTAGTCAAAACATCCGTCTATATACACCACACGCACGAATACTATTTCCTCTCCTCTTTAAGTCTTCCCCTCCATTCTGCTGATCCGTTAAGATCTACGCAATAAGTGTTCAGCCATGAAGGAGTTCCTCCTAAGCCCCGTCTCCCGCTTAGATGCCTCGAGTGTCCGCATGCAGACATGCAGAACAAAGAAGGTATTGTCAGTTCACTCTTTGATCCACTCGATATCAACCCCCCAGCGTGATACCTCCCCCTTCACCCCCTCCCATTCTCGATCTTCCTGAGTCCTCGACGCATCTTCGCAGCAAACGGGGAACAACAGCCCAAAAAGATCTCACCTGCCTGAGCACCTCAACCAGTGACTCCTTAACCAAATGTGTCGCCGCGAAGTAGAGAGCTGGTCCTGCGGGTGCGAAGTCGGCGCCACCACCCCATGCGACTACCCAACCCTAGCATGCAGGTCGGGCGCCTTTTCCGCTCCCCGAATTGACCACCACTACGCCTGCGCAGACTGTGCACGTCAGAATGTCCAAACAGGCTACGGTCGCGTTCTACCACCTCCGACGACGACGTCGCCGGGCAAGAAGCGCTCCTCGTCCAGAGCCCAGAACGACGACCCGCGCGCGTACGCCCAGCGTGTGACAGAGAAGCGCTTCTCCCGCCCTGCGGACCTGGACCTGAACCTGTCCCTGCCGCCGAAGCGCTCCCGTGTGTCCCGCCAGAAATGGTCCTCGGACGCGCCGCAGCTCATCGGCCGTCCCAACAACGCGATCCAAGCCCTCGACCGTGGCAAAAATGTCGACTTCTTCTCCCGCCTGGCCAATCCTGCCCAAGACCTGGCCGCTATCGCCATGCCCGGCGCGCTGCCCGTGGTGTCCTCCCGGTCATCGAATTCCCATCGGTCCCCCCGTAGTGGCGGTGGGAACGTCCGCCGGATCGGCAGCGTGGTGACACACCGGTCGACGAAGCGCAGTCCCACCTTTCCAACCGCCAGCTCGATCAGTCCACGCAGTCCGATCAGCCCGTGCAGTCCGCACAGTGCAGATACAATGCGCGGCGTGTCCCCCCGACAGACACCGACAACATATGCACAACCGCAATATGGACAGCGTCAGTACCAGTACCAATATCAACAGCATCAGTATCAGTATCAGCCCCAGCAATACGAAACCCAATACCAATACCAGGTCCAACCCCAACGACAAGTCCATTTCGACTTTGACGGCCTCCCAACCTACGCCTCGCTGAAAGACTCGGTCGAACGCGAGATCTACTCGGGCCAATGGACCCGCACGCAGATCCAGGCCTGGCACCGCTTCAACATGCTAAAACCCCAGGACCAATACGAGCTGCTGCACACGTACGCCGATTCCATGGCCGGGCCGGCTCCGACCCAGCAGGCCGCCGCGGCAATGCAGAGCAGGAAGAAGGCCAAGCCGGTGGGACGGAGCGAGAAGTACCCGTTCGGGAACTGGCAGTCGTGGTCGAACTGGTTTCGGTGGAGGAAGTGAAGAACTGAGGAGCGGGAAGCGGAAGCAGGAGCACTCGAGCCCATTAGTTGGGATAAAATAAAAAGGGATCGCATGGGATAAAGAAGACGAAGATGAAGGCGAAGGTGCTTAGCGAAGGTGTAGTCCCTGGACAGATGCTGTACTGTAGAAAGCCCAGACGAGGGCGGAGGAGTGGACGCTTAATGTTCTACTCGTGGTGTTGGTTGCGATTGTTCTTGTCGGTGCTGTTGGTTTCGGCACTGGTGTTCTTTCATAGACGCTGGTATTGCTGTGCTCGAGGGTCGGTAGCTGTACGAGTAGAGGGTATCTTTGACATCTGCCGATCAATTTACTTTTGCAAAGGAGAGAGCGAGTTTGACCGTCCCACACCATGGCAATGGCGTTAAGTTTTATTCAAGAAATGAATACAATACCTCCGTCTGGTTCAACGGTTGGCAGTCCCATCGTGATCCCAAGTATGACTTACATCTGCCCCAGCACAAGGTTGTCCAATCCTCTCTTCCCTGCATGCTTGGCCTGACCGAAACCAAGCCAGAAAACGCTGTTATCCAAGCGCCTGAACATGCTGTATGGGGTATCTCTGACTCAGCTCAAACAAAGGAAACGAGACAAAGCAAAAGTAGTACAAGGACGGCGTCTCAACAAGCCATAGAAAGAGTGTCCAGGTTGAGCGCCGTCAAGCTATCAAGCTGTTCCTCCCAGCCCCGTCAAACACCACTCTGTCCACGTCATCCCACTGGTGCTCAATACTTCGGTGTCTCCGGAATCTCCTAAATCCCGGCATACCGCTTGGTGTTGTCAGCATGTTCGTGCTTCATAGAATCCATGTCGGTTTCATTGTTCTTGTTGTTCGCGGGTGCCGCAAACGGAATGGGTGAGCTTGCAGTGAATACTGGCAAATCTTGCTTTGTTCTCTGGACCGGGGTGGTTGCTCCGAAAGGGTTCGCTGCTGCGGATAAAGCAGTTTCTGCATCTGGTTCCTCATATATAGGACTCCGAGACGCCGTATTGGCAGTCGGATTTCCAAATCCGGCAAACGGATGCGGGTCAGGAGCGTCGTAGTGGCCAGCAAGAGAATTCAAGGAAGGAGGTTGGACGTCTACCATAACTGGATCCTCGGGCATTTCAGGGGCGATATGCACCTGGGGATCTGCTGCTATCTCTGCACCTTGAGGCGCAGAAGATGGTGGTGTAAGGTCCAGTTCTGGTTTCTCGGACACCACTCCGGTAGTCATATCCGCGGGGGTTGGGCATTCAGACGAAGCCAACTTCTCGCCGATGACTGAGGATGCTGCTGTGGTTGGCAGAACCTCAGGTGGCTGCTGGACTTCTGGCTGTACGGGATTGGGCTGAATTTGCACCGAGTCCTCAGAACGCGACGCGGGAGCCGCCGCCGCCGGCTTCTCGGATCCCTTCGTGGTTTTCGTGATCGCGGGCTTTCTAGGTGCTCGCGGCTTCTTCTGCTTGTCATCCAGTACCTTCTGTTGCAGTTTCGCATCATGCTCTTCCGCGCTTGGCACCTTCAGCTTGATGCTAATTTTCTTCATGCCGCTCGTCAAGTTGTCCATGCTGTCTGGTTTCGCGACGTCCTGAGAGGACAGAGACGACTCTCGTTTGATGCCATTCCCAAGCTTCGCTTCAGCAGCAGGAGTTGTCGAAGGCATCGTCGGCACAGGTGGAACAGTAGCTTTCGCTTTGCGTGGACTAGCTTTTGGCTTCGCAGGCACCTTTGTGGCAGCCGGTACTCTGGGCTTTCTCACTGGAGCCGGTTTTCCAGCTTGCCCTAAAGCAACAGAGGGTGCTCTGGACGGTACTTGAGCGGTTGGCGGCTTGGACATAACCCCGTTCTCTCCTGCCTTCTCATCCGACAACTTCATACCTTGGAAGCTCGACAATATGCTTGAAGCATCACTGGATCGACGCCGCATTCTACCAGAAGGTACTTCTGGCTGCTTCATTGTCGGATCAGGCAGGTCACTAACTGCTGCGATCGTTGTCCGACGACTAGCGTTCCGAGAGGTTGCTCGCATAGCCGGAAGTCCAGGCGGCTGCGCCTTAGCTTTGCGAACGCGTAATTGCATTGGCTCGTCCGATGGAAGTGGAACGCCCACGGCCGATTGTCGTTCCCGCCGAGCTTTCGTGGCTTCCGTATTGAGCTCTTCGTGTGTACAACTTAGCGTCTGTCGATTGTTGGGTATTATGACGCGAGATAACTCATATGCAGCGACGGCCCAGTCAACCTCTGGCGGCGGAGGCTCGTACTTGGCTTCGAGAGACATTCTGGCCTGAAGTGTAGAAAGTGATTGTCGTTCACGAGCATGATGGGTCATCTTGAGCGTAGAAGCCTGAGTTGGCGACGCATAGTCGCCGGTCTTGCCCTTGTGGGATTTGGCGGCTGGTTGACGGCCCGCTACTGCAGCTTCAAGCTCTTCCAAGTTTTGCAACTCCCACCAGTCCGCGGAATAGGTGACCTCTGAGGAGGTGCTATTGACTTGATCAACCCAGTTGTTGATCGTTTGATACGTGTTCCCGCCGAGAGTTGAGGAACTCGATGCATCTTCTGTGACGGTGTCACAAGCCAGGCCACAAATATGGCTGAGCACGCCTGAGGTCAGGGCACGATCACTGTATCCGCCTTCAAGCACGCTGATAACACGGCCATCGACGCCAAGATCGTCCTCTCCAGCAAGTCTAGCGATGTCGGCTGTGAAGCGCGCATAGAACTCGGTGGGCACGTTGACGCTGTGTCGTTGCATGCCTGCGCCCTCGTGCTCGCTTGCGTCAAAACCGGCAGAGATGAAAATGGCAGCTTTCGGTTGCTGATTTCCAGAAGCGCGTAGTCTTGCTGTATGATGGCGCAAAAATATTCTCGTCTTCTCAAGGAGGATCATATACTTCTTTTCGTAGAGCTTCCAGAACTCTTGATGCGTCTTCCAAGGCTCGAGGTGTACGTTCCAGACCGACTGGCCGTGGGCGTTCTCGATGCACAGACTTGCTTTCTGAATCTTCTCCTCATCACCCCATTCGCAGGGATATGAGTTGATGTCGTGGAGACTGTAATAGCCGATTGGAGTCTTCTTGTGTGCTGGTGCATTCTTCGCTGCACTGTGTGCTTTGCGATTCTGATCCCAAGCAATATTCTGTGAGCCATCGCCGTGGTGCAGATCAAAATCAATGATGGCAGCGTGCGTGAGTCCGTGGTTCATAGCCGCATAGGCGATTCCAACATGCACGTTGTTCAACCAGCAGAAGCCGGACGGATAATTGGAGGAGCAGTGATGGCCCGGAGGTCGAATGCAGACAAAAGCTCGTTTTGTCAATGTCGACGAGAAAATCGTGTCTACTGCATCGCATACACCGCCCAGACATCCTTGGAAAGCCGCTAAAGATTCTGCGCACAAATAGAGATCGCCCTCATGCAACTTGGGAAGTGGTTGCCCGTTCTCGTCCTTGCCATACCCAATCGGTCTCACCAACTCCTTCCCGTTGAGGGCCAACTTGCCTTCCGCGGTGTCGCACATGATCTGCAGCTCCTCCATCCACTTTGAGCCATGCACAAAGACCACGGATGGATGCGTGAGAGGGATTATGCGAGACGTCTTGCGAATTTGGAAAGGGATGTTTCGCACGCTCGAAGGGTCATGCTTGGGCCGAGGGGCAAATTCACCCTCGGCGTGGCGCCCTCCTAGCCGTATATACGCCGCTGATGCTCCTAGAACCGTGGCATGGATTCTCTCAGGCCGCTCTACAATCGTAGCTAGAGCGCTCTTGGTCGAACGAGGGCGCGAAAAGCGGTGGCCATAACAGGAGTCATGAACGAGGACAAGCACTGGCGCTTGCAGAGATGTATGCGCCTCCATCTCCTTTCCAAAATACTCTTGGGCAACGGAATTTGCCGTCAAGGGCGGCCGTTCTGCGACGGACATCTTGCCATTTACGACAGGAGACAGAGGATTCAGGTTGGAAGAGGTGCGCCGATATTGAGGAGTGCTGCCTCTTGTGTTGCTCAGACTGGATGTCGACCTGCGCAGAGGCGGGGTGTTCTGCCTCTCTCCGCGGAAACTTGCGACAGAGGGTGAGCGGGAGGGGGGTCTCGGGGAGAGGGATTTGGTCTTGGGCGGCGCCGGGGTGTGGTAAGGGCTGCGCATGGGTGATGACGATGGTAAAGGCACCTGTGCAGCCGAATGCAATAGAGACGGATGTCCGTGGGTGTGGTCGTGGTGATTCACTTTGATCGAGGGCGACGCGAGCGACTGTGTTCTTGTCGCGTTGACATTGGAATCCAGGGAGCCGTCATGTTCGATGGACGGCGCTGGTATATCGGGGTCCATCATCTTATACTCTCGCTCTCTCTCCTTGATGGGCCGTGTTGTTCCGACTCTCTGGTACTATGTTAGACCTCAGCAACAGCAAACGATGTCCCTGTCTTAAACTTCGAGGCGGGCCTTTTGCCTGCGCAACAACGTCATTTAAGCATCGCGTCTCCAGGTCGCATCGCGCGTCGTGTTTCCGCTCCACCGTAGCCCACCAAGTCAGTCCCAGACACACAGCAAGCTTCTCCATCTCCTTGGACCTGAAGGCACTGAGAGTCTCAATCACACAGATTGCAGCCTAATTTGAGCAACGACTATTGAAGGTGTCGCCAATCGTGTCTCAGACAAATACAAAATGGTCTGACATACTGCCGAGATAGAGATGAAAGCCTCAGGTAACGGTTGCGTCAGGAGCATCTTCTCAGGGTCCCTCGGTTCTGTATCAGGACTCCGTCACAGTCAGACGCCAGCTCTGCAAATCGCTGGTTATCACCGTCGCCATATTCGTTGGATCAGCTCGGATACATTGCTTTCCCGTGCTGGCAGAGCCCATCAAGCTCCCCCAACGAACTTTCAAGCTGTTGCTCGACCCATTTCCGTGCCGGCAAAGCCAAGTGTGTCTAGCGAGGCTACACCAAACAACAGAAGGTACATAGGCGCTCTCGCTCTCCTTCGGTTTTTCTCCTTCTCAAGTCAGATCCGTTTTGTTTTTACTCCCCTTCGTGTCTCTGGACCGTTCAGAAGTCGAAGGCCCTATCAATGGCTCAAATGGTATCCGGCACCGGGCATTCTCCGTGATCTCCAATTCCCTCTGCACACCATCTCGCTCATATCGGCCTTGCTCCCGGTTACGTGAAGAACTGAACGTGATATGAAGGGCTCATATCAAGCATGCACCCACTTCTCAATTCCCTCCAACGATAGACATCCTATTGACATCTCCTCAGCACAGATCCAACAATGGCCTCCCCAACCCGTGTCCTCGTCTTCGGCACCGGTAGTGTCGGCGCCGTCTACGCCTGGATCCTCGCCCAGGCCGTGACCCCTTCCAACGTCTACTGCATCTGCCGCTCAAACTACACCGTTGCCTCCACCAAGGGCTTCACGATCAACAGCACAATATTCGGGCCAAACTTGATCTTGAAACCCAACGTCTCGCGCACCGTCGATGATGCCGTTGCCCTTCTGCCTCCGGGCGAAAAATTCGACTACGTCGTCGTCACTGCAAAGGCCATCCCCAGCACACCCAGTGTAGCAGAACAACTCCGCCCTGCCATCGGACCCCAAACCATCATTGCGCTGATTCAGAACGGGATCGCAGTCGAAGAACCTTACGCCACGCTCTATCCAAACAACCCATTGCTCTCCTGCGTAGTCTACCTCCCCGCCACGCAAGTTGCCCCGGGCGTCATCGTCCACAAAGAAATCGACCTCCTCCACATCGGAACCTACCCCTCCAACTCACTGAAGCATCACTCCGCCGCCGAGTCGTTCTCGGCGCTCCTCAACTCCGGCGGCGGCGCCACCGAAGTCCACAACGACGTCCAAGCTGAGCGCTTCAGCAAACTGCTCATCAACGCTGCCTGGAACCCGATCTGCGCGCTCTCCCTCTCCCGTGATGGTGAGTTCCTGCACGCGTCGCCGCCAGACATCTCGCTCAACCTCATCAAATCCGTCATGTCCGAAATCTCCCACATTGCCCAGGCGTGCGGCTACTCGAGCATCAACGCCGAGACGGTAGAGTATCAAATCAACCGCGCCAAAGTCCGTGAGCTCCCAGGCGTGGAGCCGAGCATGCTTGCAGACGCGAAGGTCCACGCGAGGATGGAAGTCGACGCGATTGTGGGCAACGCGGTCCGACTAGCCGAGAGCAAGGGCGTTGAGACGCCGCTCCTACGGGGCATCTACGCCCTTGTCAAAGCTTTGGATCTGAGTTTTGCGAGAGAGCGAGAGGCCAAGTTGACGGGTGTGGAGAATGGAGTATTGAATGGGGAGCGACAGACGTGATGTTGAAATTCTGCTCGATAGATTATGCCATGAGCTCTGGAACGCGAGACTCTCTCTGATGGATTGTTGATTGCAAACCCTGACGACAGAGTGGATAGAGTATTAGACTAGACGTCCCGGCAGAGTCTCCGAAGACCAGCAGGAAAGGCCTTCTGTGTCATGGACAAGAAGGCCATAGAATCCCCAACACGGTGCGAACCAGACAAGCCTTCGGAGCTCCAAGACTGTATTCTGGCCACGGATTAGAAGTCCAGTCGGTATCGAACTGTTAGATTACTGACAGACAAGCCTAGAGAGAAAATCTTGCCCTTTTACTCAAAACGACACGTGTGGGTACTCTCGTTCTCACTCCCTCCTACGCTCCGTATACACCCAGCTCCCGCGTCGGCTTCTTGAGGCCAGGTTCAACGTGTCCCTTGTTCCGTTTTCACACCGCGGGTTCAGAGGATGGGCTCCTCAGCAGCAATGGCCGGACTCAACCGGTGCTCTTCCCTCGGAGCCTAGCTGGAAGGAGGCGCGATCGGTTCTATCATATGTTGACCCCGACCCCCTGGAGTGCATCGACAGCCCACTCCGGCGGAGGCTGACCTCCAAAGTACTTCGCGAAGAAGTCCTTGCAGAATGCGGGATATCGGTCCTCGAGGATGGCGGTCCTTATCCGCCCCATGAGCGAGAGCAAGTGGTGGACATTATGCATGGTCAGTCTGGCATGAGAGGAAAAAGGTCGGTCGATTAGCCAAAAATGAATGTGCAAGAGCAGTACTGTAATAAGTGCACGGGAAGCGTAGGCAACTTACAGATGAGCCCCGACCGTTTCTTTTGCAGCAAGGTGATAGATGTACGCTCTCGAGATGGCCAGGCCACCGTCTTCTTTCGCTCGACAGCATGTGCAAGTGCAGCCTTCCTCAACGGGACCGAAGTCCTCCGCGTATCGAGCGTGTTTGAGATTCAAGACGCCACCCGAGGTGATGGCATTGCCGAAACGCTAGAAAGAAGTGATCTGTCAGTGGTGCCGAGATGGGAAGTAGTTGTCCACTCACAGCTGTTCTTGTCGGCCATACACAGTCGAACATGTCCGCACCGAGAGCCACTGCAACGATGATATCCTCTGGATAGCCCTGACAGAATCAGCAGTTTCCCCCACGTGTAAACCCGAAGAGGTTTCCCGTACAATACCCATGACATATCTTGGCTTTTTCTCTGGGAGCAAGCTGGTACACGTATCAACCCTAGCGAGTAATGTAAGCCTGAAGGTACTCCAAAATCCAAAGTAAGGAGTGGCTGGGCGGCATTGCAAGCATACACTTTACAGAAATCAGTCTTCGCCTCTCCCCCAGAAAGACCACCAATTGCAATGCCAGGTGTGTCCCTCTTCACCATCTCCACACAGCATTGTCTCCTCATCTCCAGGTCGAGGCCACCCTGAATGATGCAGAAGAGGTTCTGGGTTGCGGGATTCTTGTGCGCCACGATACATCTATCAAGCCACCGGATGGACCGTTCCATCGCCTCTTTCATACGGGCGTGGTCAGGCGACGTGGTCTGAATGACATCGTCAAGCTGCATCATAATATCTGAGCCAATGGAGTTCTGCAAAGACATAGAGTGCTCGGGTGTGAGTAGCCTGAGCACGACATGAGATTACTTGTTCGAGCCACGTCTGGAGGTTGAGCGGATTGGACTTACATAGGACTCCCGTCGTGAGGGCTAAGGAACCGCACGCCTTCTTCCGTGATCTTTGCCAACTTCAGCAACGAAACCATTTGAAAACTTCACCATTGCATATCAGTCACTGGTTCCGTAGACGCGGGAAAGCTGAGGGAGTGTGCTGTGCACCAACCAACCCGCCGCTATCAGTCAGGATATTGTAATTCCATCCTTGTAATTTGTGGGCTCCGCCGAGGGCGTCCAGCACCGCTTGGCCAGGCTTCAATCCCAGGTGGTATGTATTATTCAGACACAGCCTGCAACCCGTCTCCTCCAACTGTTCCGGCGTCAGTCCCTTGAGAGATGCCTGTGTCGCGACCGGCATGAAGATGGGAAGCTCGACTGCGCCATGGGGCAAATGGAGGGTCGAGGCGCGAGCCTTGGATGTCTATGAGGTCCGCGGACGAATTTGTCAATTTCGGCGGTGCTTTTGCAGCTGGGGATGGATTGACCAGTGTCAGCGTACCGAACATCGGGCTTTGAGATCGAAGGTCAACGCTGAGGATTTCGTCGCGGTCGACATGTTCGCGACTGGTCCAAATGCATAGGAAATGGCAGCAATTGCCCTGTTTGCGGCGGTGAAGATGTCAAGTCGTGAGCTGGTTACCTGACATGCCCGGTGCATATGAAATCTGACGATGGAAATGCACCCGTCCGCTGTGCCAAGTCGCACGGGGATGTATCTAACACGTCAATTTCGGTCTACGGGTACTTGACATGTGGCGGAGAAAGTGTAGGACAAGAAAAGCGGGAAAGCGAAATGGTTGAGTGGTGAAGACGTGGTGAAAGATGTGGTAAAAGATGAGTTGGAGTTCAGATGTTTTGCTGTCTGGTTCGGAACTTTTCCTATGCGCACCGCGTCGTGCCATTCCCCCATTCCGGGGCATCGCCTTCGAGCACCACCCATGATCCGAGGCCCATAGCGCCGGGTCATGAGCGTCCATACTATTCCTAGGGCTCATCTGTGACACGACAGGTCATGGTGCACAAGCGTTCTGCCCCCTCGTAAGTGAATGCGAGGTTAAAGCTCAAAACTCCACATCATGCACATGTGCTGATGAGGTGGACCGATATGCACAGGCACGCAATTGTCGGCAATCTGCCGGGATGATTCACGGGCGAGATCAGAACAGAACCCTGGAATGTCATGGCTGTAGATCCTGCAATTCCTTCTATCTGTGAAAAGCGGTCAAAGATTTGACTGAGGACTGAGACCTCTCCTTCGCTGACAGGTGTACAGCTCGAAGCTCGGACAAGTGATCAGACTGGTTCTGATCTCTTGTCGAATCTTGGGTGCCGAGGGAGAATCAAGTGGTGAGCATGAAACAAAGGAAAAGAAGTCCAATCCCAAAGAAAACCCGCATTCAGCTGTTCCGTGTCCACTTGTCGCCGTAACGCCATCGCTATGCCCATATGAACCCCGTGTTTTGGCCCTGATGAGTACAGCAGGTATCAGACAATTAATCCTTCTTTCGGAACTTGGACCCCAGAACTTGCCCACACTTTAGTACCAAGCTGAAAGCACTGTACTGCCATCCAACATCCGTTGCATTTGGTGATTAGCGCGCCCAGGGGCCACCGTAGCTAGACTGAGCCCGGTAAACTGTTGACTGGCCGGCGGTAATGGAGGGATTGCGTAGTTTGGTGCAAGCCACCTCGGCAGCATCTTCTTTCGCGTTGTTGAGGTATTGACCGTCGTACCAGTACCTGGCTGCAAGGTTCTCTCCTCGAATGGTGACTGTAGCAGACCACGCCGTGCGTCCACCTAGCAGTGCGGACTTTGGGTTAGTCCCCGGTTCACGTGGATGACAACGGATGCGTTGTAGATGCTGGACTTACCTCGACGATCAGAAACAATGTTGAACTGAGGAGTGGGCAACCGCTGTTTGCGGCATTCAGCTGTCCACGATTTAGCATGAGCGGAAACACTGTTTTGGCATGACCTCGGGCTTACCAGCAAGCTCCTCCTGCCACGTCTTATGGGTTTTTGTTGCCATATCGGTGATAAGAAACCGGTTGAGTAATAGGCCTGACTGTACTTGGTTCGCCTGTTCTGTGTCTTGACGTTTGAGAACTTCCGATGCGTGGAGTTGAGGGATGAGAAGAGGTGAAGACAGAACCACCCGGCGTGACAACAGACGACCGCAGACTTTATACTCAATAGATTCAAGGCACACAGGTCAGTACCCAGCTACTGACTCAAAGAGCTGTCAGAGTGGGTGTCCGTATTAGAAGGGAAGCTGCAGATGCCTCCAGTACCCGTTCCCACTACAGGCGCCTTGTGTCCTAGCACCGCTTCATTTCATGGGCAGCAGAGGGCAGATTCGAGCATTGTGGAGGGAGATTGGGTTCTGTGCAACATGATCTAGATCTCGTGACACTCTGTACCGATTCATAGATGGCCTGGCATCATCTAGGAAGAATTGCAAGTGGCACAAGTGTAAGCCTGCGCAGAGACGCGAGATATCGAACGTGGGTAGAGGATGGAACGGCGTAGAACGCAAAGCGTAGGTAGAGCCACCATGCCTCACCAGAGAATGCCAGCGCATCAAGGTATCCGGCAGCTTACAGCAGAGGGATGGGAGCTCCGGGTCCAAGCAAAAGCTATGATATGCACGATGGCGTAGAAAGGAAAACTATGTGACCATCAAAGGAATGGAGAAAAGTCCGAGAGAAGGCTAGACGACCAACCTTGAACGTCGGACGGATATCCAAGTGGGGGCTGTCGTACTGATGCCGACGGGCCAATGCAAGATAGCGGCAAGGCGCAAATGTTTGGTTATGATATATCCACAAACATTGCAGTCGATGGTCGATGTTCGTGGCTAGTCGTGAAGATATGGGAGCAGTGAGCTTCCGAACAAGGATTGAAGGTTTCTTGCTCTTTTGCTGCAGTCAGAGTACGCCAAATCCAGGGCTGTCTGCCTCATTGGTCGCCCTCGTTGCCTTTCGGGAATAATCTGGCTTTGGGCAGCAAAAAATTTCGGGGGCAGGAACACGCATGAACTTGATCCACGTCTCGGGCTCGGCCCGATCGCTCCAAGATACAAAGCGGACAGAGTGTGAGATTGGATATAAGTGGCGTCAGATGAGAGTGAACATATCCTTTCCAGCGGGAAGTTGGACAGCCGACAGAGGCTAAGTAAACGGGCAGAGTTGGTAAGGAGAACGAATGGGGGAGTGGATGGTAGCACAGCAACTGCCAACAACCCCGGAGTGCAGAAGGCGTCCAGTCAATCTGGGCACACCCAGGAGGCACCCTCAGTGCGAGTGAGCAAGCAAATGCGGCGTTGGGCCGTTAAGCGTGGCGAGGGTTTGGAGAGATGTGGCACTGTACAGCAGTACTCCTACCTAGTATCTTCGTTGGCAGAGATGGACGGTAATGGTTGGAGGAGAGTTGCAGAAGCAAGTGGATGCGAGTTTACAAATTGGAAAGACAGGGAGCGAGATGTTAACCGCGGCACCAGCCAATCACGAAGGCGGAGGAACAGCCAAGCCACTAATGCCCAGTTTGGCTTAGATCCCCAACGCAAGATCTCGAAGATGCAATTTGCTTCGGAACGGGCCAGCAGATCGAGTCGATGCAATTCTCACGACGGATAACACACCGCTGGCTTCAATTAAAAGGCCGGGACCTGGGCGATCTGACTGCGTGTCTGGTCCTGCTGTGCTTTGTACGGTCTGATCCATCAGTTTGAGACTTATCCCCAAGCTGACCAGGAGAGTTTCTGCGGACCTCGCTAGTGTCCAGATAGGGCATGCACCGTCATGGCATCCCGCCAACGTATTACTGTACAATCATGTGCCTCGATGCCCGTCAGTCACTACGAACGAGCACTCGAGGGTCGAGACGTTTGCATCTCGTCTTCGCGATGCATCTCACACCGCTGTGAACCTGTGTAACGCCACTGCAAAGGGAAATGTCTTCCTGATGGCCTTTCGGAATTGAGAAACGCCAACAAATATGATCTCACATTATCCTTTCATTCTTTAGTCAAGAGCGGTGAGGCTCATGCCAGTGTCTTTTTATGCAATCATCCACCAGTGCCATGACTCCCGTCGCCACGATTACATCTCCGAGATCATTTGAGATATCCTTCTCCGTGAGCCGCATGCTGCACGGTGGCACCCAGCTCCCCTGCGTAGCTTCTTGCCGGGCTTGTCTCAGAGATAACTTGTCCGGAGTGATATGAGCGATGCAAGCCCCGGAAGACAACTTGACCAGCTCGAAAGAGAAGACCAGCTCCGACTCGTCGCGATAGACATTGCGCCTCCAGCTATATCTCTCACCCCAATACTCAAAGTCATACTTGTTCTCTCCCCTCTTGGCACGGTCTAACTGGACTTGAGCATAATTCGAGAATTCGATCTTGACGGAATCGGTGGGGATGGTGGCCTTGACCTCGGCTTGGGTTGCAAGGAAATTCAAATCGTCGTCGGATTCTTCATCTTCCCCGAGCTCCTGAGCTGTCTTCGGGCGAGGCTTGCTCTTCAGTGTTTTGAGGTTCATCTTCGTCAGAGTTGAAGTCAACGAGCGTCGTGTTGATGGAGATGATGATGCCTGGGCAACCGGTTTCAGATATCTTCTCTTCGAGTTGCAGACTTCCCGACCCGATTGCCGCTGATATCGACGAAGTGAGAACTGGCGTTCAGCGAGGTCGTACATGCGCAGGTGGAAAAGAGTCAGCTTCACTTTGTGACCTCTGGAGACCGTCAATTCGGTATCGAGTCGAAGGTTGAGGTTTCCGTCGTGAGTGGTGTCGTCATGTTGAATGAGAATCCTTCGTGTGGATGGGAAGAGCTCCCCGAATTCGGCCGGACTGGTAGCTAGAGCATCAGGCTCATAGCAAACATGTCTCATCAACGGACGCAGGCTGGGAGCTTTGGAGGTGTCAGATTCGGGTTCCGAAGCAACTGTGGAGGCGTATGTTGCGGTCGATGCTCGAGGGTCTTCTTGTTCACTGCTCGAGTCTTCCGAGTCGTCGAGGACCTCACGTTCCTCGTATCGCTCGCAATGCTTGACAATGGCCTTGGTGTCGCTGTATGAAGTGAGGTTTGTATATTGGGTATGGCTGGATTGTATGGACCGGCTGGATTTGGCACTACTCCGATCGGATGTGGAGCTCGCTGAAGTAGAAGAGCCCTTTGACCAGGCCCGAGTAAGGGTGTACCGTGTCATTGTATCGAAGGGATGAGGGGCTGACAATAAGTTTGAGAGATGGGATATTGGACTTTGAATTTGGTGTGTGGTGGTCCTTGAGATTGGAATGGAGCTTGATATCTAGATAAACGGAAGAGATATTTCAAGTGGTTGCGCTGGTGAGAGCCGCGGCAGTGAACAAAGCCAGAGGTAGCAACACCAACGGCATATCACAAACAAGCAGCTCCATTGCGACCATGGGTGCCAGGTTTAGCAGCAAACAGAATCAAGCAACAAAATCACTCCACGACTAGCGAAGAAGGATGTGAACCTCTCCTAGCCTATTTCCACGAGGAGGGATAGGCGCCGATGATGGCGCAGCAGAAGTCGTACTCATCAACGAGGATTTGTGAGCCCGAAGAGGACGCCAGCCCGGTAGAGCGGGTGGCCGGGACCAGCCGCGAGGGCCAGTTTGCTTCTGGTAGGCGATGTGAGGTGACCTAAGCTGTCTTAGTGATCCTGCCTAGCGACCTGCTCAACCAACTCTCCAATAGCCGAAAGGCTGCAACTGCTAGGCTTCACTTTCCGGGGGACACAGTCGCCCGTTCCATCGGACAAGAGCCTGTGGCAGGTGAGCAAGCATTATTCTCCGTGGTGTGGAGGCAAACGGCAGATCAAACATCGGAATGCGAACGAATGCCAATGGTGGCAAGAAATGGTTCACTGCGACACTAAGCACACATCGGACAGTGGAAGACAGGTTGGCATTCGGATCACGGTCGGACACACGGGGTGAATCCGTGGGATGGCGAGACTGCAATACTGGTAGGCTCCAGACGTTCAACGTATCCTGGGTCAGACATGGCTTCGAAGACCCATGTGCAACAAATGGATGGGGATCTTGCGGCTGCGAGAATGACGGCGGAGGTCCGTCAGACATGATCGTTGCTCCGTGTCAATCTGTGATATGGAGCCGAGGTGGCGTGCTGGGTCCAACTAGAAGAAAGTTGGAAGCAGGAGGAAAACTCTGACACTCGGGTCTGGCGGGACGGCATTCGGTGGCTAAGCTGCACAGAGAATAGTGCAATGTGCCTTAATTGAACCTATGCGAACCCCCCATTTCTTCCCTCCCCTGTTTGACCCGAGTCGTATGTGGCACCATCTTATTGGTACTGACTGTTTCCATGTCACCTGTCACTGCTCTTTCATAGGCTGCTTCAACTTGGGCATCACGCAGTGGAGTTTCCCGAGAGCGTCTGCATTTGAGCTTTGACTCAGAGGAACGCGAACATGTGTTCACGACTAGATGCTGTACCTTGCGCTTCCGTATCACCTCAAGCCTCCTGATGCGAAGCCTGCAGTCGAGCTGCTGGGGCTGAAGAAGTCCATACATATCTCACGGGAACAATCCCACCCTTGGGCAGCCCTGTCTCGCTTCATTTTCAAACATTGGATGCGCAATTTGATATCTCGAAGGAGGTAGACGGCCTCAACCGCGACTGCTGTCGCCGATTTGGAGCACGTGTGCTCGTCTAGGAATCTGCGTCAGGCGACGGTATCATAATCATCGGGTGAGAGGCATTTTAGCACCAATCCGGCGAAAAATCATGCAACCTCTCGCCTGCTCCCGACACCCAAGAAGAGGTCGCTTCGTCTTGATCATCAACCACTAGCTACGGCTCGACCCGCCAAATGGTGTGAGGGCGATTCACAGCCAGCTCACTGTCGAGCTGCACATTGACAGTGGCATTCGTCCGTACCTGATTTCCGGGTGTTCGTATCGATGATCAGCCTTCAGGGTAACTGAAGAGCTGTTTGAAAATCAGCTCTAGATGCCGCATCGCCCTAATTTTGGCCTCGTGCCATATGCACTCCGATGCAGGTGCGTGTAGTAGTGGTGAACTCCAATGCTCGCGTGGACTTGAAGTCCCTGGGCCGGGCCTCGACCAGCTAATTTCGGGAGCTCCCACTCTCGCTTCTGCACGGTCGTGATTGTACCAAGGACTTCCCTGTCTAACGGCCGCTGCTGAAGCCCTACAACAATGTGTCCATCTCGAGCACAAGAGCCGGAATAGGCCATCGGCTATCGGCAAGACCAGAGACACGCATTAGAATACTGGGTATGCCTACAGAGTGCAATTTGCAACGAAGCCCACTTCTACGATAAGGGCATGAACCGCACAGATCGACCGGCTTACTGCTCAGCTGGACTTTTGCTAAGAACACGCCCACGCCCACGCCCACGCCCACGCCCATGCCACTAATCGTACGCCGTAAGCTGGTAGTCTTTGATTCTTGGGACGGCGGTTTGCGTGCGAATTGTTTCAAAACAGACTTTTTCGCATTTGGAAGTACTGTTTATTGGCGAGCAGAGGACGACTCTATCTATGACTGTCCACAACTCATTCTATTCGTTCGATATGCTGCGTAACGGTCTATGGTCGGGGGATACACATCGACTCCACAAGTTCTCCAGCAATGTGCTCGATATCCCGTGTCAAACCCCAAAATCTGCGTGGATCGGCGTGAATCGAGTTGCTAAGGAATTGCATCAGGTTACGACTCGTGCTTCGTTAGAGTTGTGTGGCGGAGATCTGAGAAACATGCCGACATGCCAACCACGGAATTTCTCTCGCAATTAAATGTCTTACGTTCTACAGTCCCATTCCAATCGGCAAACTCGGTCACCAACAGCTGAAGAGAAGATCGTCTAGCCGATCATTATCTCGAGAACGTCCCATTGCATTCCAGTTGTCGACGTCGAATCCTTACACCATACCCCACAAGGGTCTAGGTAATTCAATCTCGCGACCAACCTCGACGCCTCGTCCGAGAAACCCTCTGGCACGACTGTCCACGCCCACGAACGCCTGCCGTTTCTTCTCCTCACCCTCTACGGCATGGGTGACACTCCAAGTCCGCAGTCCATAGTAGTTACCCACACAATGGACCAGCCACCTAGCGAAAGCAGCCCCCTTGTCATTGTCCAGGCCCTCGAAGACCATCTTCTCGTTGCTGATTGTCCCGTCGTCGTCCCAGCCATGCGCGTCTTTCTCCTTTCTTGCGGAGACATCATGCATGGCGCCACCCCTGCCGATGAAGACTATCTCCTCGTCCTCCTCACTGTCGCTCGTCAAGGGCACATCATGAAGACCGTCTTTCCTTAGGCGAATTTCCCTCTCATTCCACCGGCGCACAAATGTCCGCACAGACTCTTCCAGATCTTGAAGTAGGCCTTTGGTGGCTTTGGCTCGCTTCAACCTGGCTCGCACCTCTTTGGGAATGCTTGCAGCTACTTCTTCCATTGGACTCATGCCCGTGTTATGGACGCGCTTCCCATGATTTCTCGTGCTACCCCTGCGGCCCTTGAGCTTTGACTCCACGGCGCGCTGGAATTCGGCGGCGTCCCATAGAGGAGCGAGGTAATAAGGGACGTTGCGGCGTGGGTAGGTAGGACGAATCTCCCAATCGGAAGGTAAAGGAGGGACGGCCCATGGGTTCGAGATCAAACGGTCTGCCATCGAGTTACGTTAGCCTAAATAAAGTCTAACCTCTGGGTATATGCCGAGTACCATTCTCCCATCGCCTGCGCTGCCGCGAGCCTTCCTTGCCCTTGAGCAACGCCTCGCGGCGCTCAAGGCTGTCACGGCGCAGAAGCTTCCGATCGGAGTAGAGTGTCGTCGGTGTGGCGTCAAGAGGGACAGTGATTCGCACTGGCGTGCTGGCGATAGGAGTCCGTTGCACCGTCGTCGACGTCGCCGCAGCCTGCTCAATTGATACTTTGCCCACCTGGACAGTCACTTGATCAGTGCCATGAGTGGTTGAAGACGCGGCAACCTTAGGAGGAGACATGATAGGGACGATGCGAGTGGCCATGATGTTGGTAATTGAGTCCGACGGCTCCTTATCGCGTACAAGTATTCGTGCAGTGGCAAGTGAAGATCCTGATTCAGCAGAAGAACAATGCGAACTCGCGACTCGACCGATCTCAGGGGAAACTATACGTAGCCTTGGGTGAAGCTGATGGACGGGAGAAGATAGAGAGCTATCTGTCACGGCTGTGGTTGAGGCTCGCCGCCCGCACTCCCGCGAAGGTCGCGAAATTGGAGTCATGGTCCGGCGATCCAGCGAATTGGAAGTCACCGTCAGCCATCGTGGGGGTATCGAGTGAGTCAATCTGGACCAAGGATGCCGCGTTATCATCTCACTACAGACTTAAGAGCAGGACAGTGACTCAAGATCTCATGGTCTGGCGGAGATTGTGTCTAGAGATGATGAATATTGATTCTGCGTACGCGCTTGACGTAGCATAGAACTATCGATCAGAGATTGAATCAAAGAGGCGACGTGAGGCTTTGGGTGTGGGGTTGGTTGAGCGCCGTCCAGGCTACCCTAAATGGCGTTCTCAGCTTCGTCTGTTTCGTGTTGCCTGCGATCTGAATGCACAATTCTCGTGCATGTCTAAGTCGATATTGACATTCCGATTCCCCATTGAATCTTTCATACTGGCTCCAACTTGTGAGGTAGGCTATTCGAAATGAGATCCTTATGCTTCCTTGCCACCACGCTGGCGGCTTCGGCCTGCGCTCGTTCACACCACAACCCAAGTCAACAAGCGATCTCACTTGACGAGCAACTGCCTCTCGGCCAAGACAGATGCTTGATCGAGCTCAGCCCGGGGGAAACGAGATGGGTGTCAGAAGACGACAAATGGGAGCTGATGAGGGTACGCCTACTCTTGCACTGGGACGAAGTAAACAATACTGACTAGAATGCAAAGAATGGAGTCAAGTTCATGGATATCACCGACAATGGACACACCTACCCATATGTTGTTTCTGATCTCGCCTCAAGCACTGTCACCTACCCCAAGAAGCCGCAGCATAACCAGACTGTCAGGTCGTTGGCGAAGACGCTCGACAAGGATAACATGCGCAGGCATCTTGAAACATTTACATCCTTCTATACCCGCTACTACAAGAGTCAGACTGGTATAGATGCGGCTCTGTGGTTGCATGACCAGATTAAAGATGTTATGGATGCATCAGGCGCGTTCAACTACAGCGCCTCGCTGAGCTTGTTTCCTCATTCGTGGGGCCAGTCCAGTATTATCGCCCGCTTTCCTGGCAAGACAAACCACACAGTGGTGATCGGTGCACATCTGGATAGCGTCAATATGTTTCTCCCGTTTCTGCGTGCTCCTGGTGCCGACGATGACGGCAGCGGCACAGTCACTATTCTCGAGGCTCTGACAGCTCTGGTTCAATCCGAAATGATTGTGAACGGCTCGGCTGAAAACACGGTCGAGTTCCATTGGTATTCTGCCGAGGAAGGAGGCCTACTGGGTAGTCAAGCAATCTTCAAGTCCTACCATGAGGAGGGCAGAGATATCAAGGCCATGATCCAACAGGATATGACTGGCTACGTTGAGCAGACCATTGCGCATGGGAAGCCCGAGTCAGTCGGCGTCATCACCGACTTTGTGGACCCGGCCCTCACCAAGTTTGTTGAGAGCATCATCACCACGTATTGCGACATCCCCTACACTCTTACAAAATGCGGCTATGCCTGCTCCGACCACGCTTCCGCAAGCAAGTACGGCTATCCTTCAGCCTTTGTGATCGAGTCGGACTTTGAGTATTCGGACAAGAAGATCCATACTTCGGATGACACCATCAAATACTTGAGTTTCGACCACATGCTGCAACATGCAAAGATGACGCTTGGATTCGCCTATGAGGCTGCGGTAGCCAAATTTTGATGGGATACGAGGGAGACTGCGAGGCTCTTTGTTTACTAGGTACTTAAACGGCTGCATCCGCTTTCTTGGATAATGTTCAATACGAGGACATGCACTTGTTCAAGCATGGTATTCGAACTGATCTGCGACCCTCACTTCTTGCTTTTGCCCTCGCACGCTCGCACTCAGCAGCATGTGAAACGCAGCGTAGATCGGTGACGTCACTTCCCCACGTATTCTTGCGGGCGCCAGAGCTCACCAGCATATAGCGCATCGTGAATGGATGGATTTGTTTTCCAGGTTGCAACTCTGCTCCGATTCTCCTCTCCTCACTGCTAGAGCACCCGATCACGAGGACGTTTGGGTGGAAACAGGGCCTACTTGTAATGATGTTGCATCCCCTGGCGCAGTGAACTCCTCTTCGACCGTTATCTTCCGTCTGAGCCCTCAAGTCTGTTCAGTTTACTCCCCAACCTTCGTCACGAAACTTTGAAAGAAAGCCACCAGATCCTTCACGCCATCTTGGAAGGAATTCAGAATGGCGCTCACAGATTGTACGCCACCTGCGGCGATCGAGGATACTAAGACGATGTCGAGCTAACGCTGCTTTGTAGACAACCCGTTCGCCAAACGCGAAGAATTCACCCAGAGAAACCTCCTAGCCTACAAGATCCTCACCATCGTCTCCTGGCTCGTGCTGGTCATTTTCGGAGCCATCTACACGTTCCAAAAGCCGAGCGACTGCTCGAAGCACCATCATTGTCACACGATATGGGGACAGAATAATCATAACCCGAGCGGCTTCAGCGTCAATTCGGTGCTGACGAGCATATACTGGGTGGTTGTCCTCATTTTCCAAGCTCACTATGTTCGTTTCCTGTGGAGCGCAGAGAAGGATTATGTCACAAGCGCCGCAAACGTCGGATCGCATTTCATCCTGGTATGCTTCTTCGAATATGAGCTGAACGTACGGTGGCTGATTTTTGGTCCAGCATAACCTCTTGACCTTCGGCTTCATCATGCTCTGGGTGCGAGGCTACTTTTGGCAGGGTGAGCTGCTCCTGATCATCAACCTCTTCAACCTGACAGCTCTCTACTTCGGCCACTCTGCTACTCCACTGATCATCCACGCTCCGATTGTCTCTGCACCGCTGGCTTGGAATTACGTTGCTATCCTCTGGAATGGAGCAGCGATGGTGGGACACACCAGGACCCATCTGCCTGCCCGGATTGTTGCCAACATTTTCATCTGGGGATTTCTCATGTTGGGTGCCTTCTTCCTTGCGGTTTTCAAGGACTACACGATGGGACTTGAACTCGCTATCCTCGCATTGTGTAAGTCCTCGTGCACCCACTTCTCTTTCATAATTTACTGACGGATGCCCGACAGCACTTGCCCTGGGTCAGCTTGCAACCAAGGTGGTTGCTTTCCAGTGGATTTTTGCGTTGGTAATCGCCGGGGTTTTGCTCGTCCTCTCGATTGCGGTTGCGGCTCCAAAGCTATTTGGAGCTGACCGTAGCGCGCGACAAGAAGGTGCCATTGTCAGTGAGGACCGAGAACGAGCTCCTCTCTTGGATGATCGGTAATAGCGGATGTGCTGTGGGTTTCCACTTGTAAAGGACCAGTCCGTCACATTGGCGTCAACTTCAAACAGCATCGTTCCGGTGCATTCGGCTGGAGGGTCGCCGGGGCACAACCCCAACATGTTTCATTCCATTTTCTTGGTGTTGGGTCTCCAGCTCAGGCGAAGAGAGGGCTAATATCGTGTCTGTGCGGAGTATACTGGGTGCATCTGAACCGGAGTCGGTGCTGATCTTGGGCTAGGCTTCAGCCTTGGAAGCGTTAATATTCAGTACTGTGCTTCCCACTTGGCTTGTCGCTAACAGCCAGGTGCATACCACCATCTGTGAAAGAGGGCGCTATTTTGACGTTAACCCGACTTGATATCCAGCAGAGTTTATCTTTTCTTCGCTGCTTTGGTTCGCGACCCAGAGCCATGGTCGCGCGCGTGGGGCGATGGTTGCCTGGTGCATCTTTTCCCAACCACATTTCCCTCACAAAGATCTGAAGAAATAAAGACCAAACAAAGAAAATTAGGCTGTCAGCCTCACGGCCAATAGTGTCATTGTATTCCTGGCTGGCTGGGCGTTGCGCCTTGTCTGTATTACAATCGCGGTTGCTGGCCCGCCGCCCCTCCATATCCTCTGTGCTGCTGTCCTGCACCTGCCGCGGCCGCAGCTGCCTCTGGAAAGCAACCAGATGAACCTCAAGCACCTGCTCTGTTTCGCCTTCAGATTCAAGTCATCGTCTTTCAGCATGGCGAAAGACAAAGATGACCCTGACTTATCACCCACGTCCGCAGCCTTTGCCGGCAATGACAGCCATCAGAAAGCAGATTCACCACCAGACACAACCGCTCCCAAGACGGTGTCAGCTGAGAAACACACCATGCCAAAAACCGACGGCGACGAGCCCGTGGCCATGACTGCTGGGGGCAATCAACCAGGACCACAAGACACGCCTTCCCCATCGTCCTCTGATGCCAACACGCCAAATACGTTGTCGACTGAAGAACAGGCCAAGACACAGCCTCAACATGACATTGAGACCTCTGTCGAGGTCCTCGCTCAGCCTGAAGAACCGGTCCTCCTGCGGACCAAGGACAAGAAGCGACCAAGCTGGGCTATGATCACAGAACCAGATCCAGGAACACTTCACCCCGACCTTGACCTCACGGACCGGAACACACTGACCCGCGTTCTCGCTCTCATCCAGAACGGCTGGGTTATATCTCACGGCCGTGGTCCTAGAAACCATGATACCTGCCTTTGGTGCCGTGGGGAAATCGAATCAGACGTTGATATCCTCACCCATGTCGGCACGGACAACGGGTCCAAGTGTAGGAACTCTTGGCCGGCAGCCTGCCTCATGGACTGGATCCACCAAGAGCTTGACGTGGCCAACAGCCACAGGCTGAAGTGCCCAATGTGCTCGGTAGAATTCTGCGGCCATGGAACTAAAACGGCGCACGATTTCAAGACCAACCAAGGCAAAGCAGATAGTGAAAGTGTTCTGAACGCGGCCTGGTTGAGAGTCGTCCTCTTCAGTCCTCTCTTTGCACGAGAGGCCGCACTCAAAGAAGGAAAGCAACTGATCTTCATGAAAGGAGCGGAAGCTAAGAAACTGGTCTTTTTGGGCAAAAGCAAAGCTGTTTTCTACCAGTGCGAAGGTCTTCTCGACCCCGTGGAGTCGGAGAATAAGAGGAGATGGCTCAAGAGGCAATACGGCGACAACCTCCCGTGGAACGTCGAGAAACTGACCGAGATGGGGATTGCTCAGTCGGAAGCAACCGCCATCATGCACGCCTACACACATACCTCTACCAGCCCTTCGAATCTTCCCTATGACGACCCTCTGGAGCTGAATCCTCGGTTTGACACGACTTGGGTCATCATTGACCGCGGAAACAACCAGTTCATCATGTCGCCGTTCCTGACCGAGCAAGCTCATAATGTGATCCGCCTGCCAGTCCAACTTGGAAACGGGGTCATCAACGACATGACTGCGTCGGAGTTCAATGCGTTGGCGAAGAAGAACGGGGGCTTGCTGGCGGCCATTAAAGGATACGATGCAAACCAGGACCAGGATTTTAAGCGGCATAGAATGCTTGCAGAGGGATGGATCCAACACTTGCTTGCTAAGAATAAGCGTGATGGGGTTCCCGGGCCCAAGTATGAGTTCTGGAAGCGAGTTAAGGATGCCCACGATGTGAATCTTGACTTCACCCTGGCCGCAGAAGAGAAGGGTGAAGGCGATAACGATGATGACTGGGAGGATGACGATGACGACAATGAATAGAAAAGGTCAAATAGTCTAGTCTCGAAGGATCTTGGGAGTGGAAATGAACAGGACTGTAGACAGCAGGGTCAACGAAGCCGGCGCAATGCATTCTCGAAGTCTGACAGGCAAATTGACCCAACATTCCCCTCGACTCCAGAAGACGCCAGACCCGTCATATTACGATAAGGTCAATAGCCACGTCCCTCTCCACTAACGCGAGAAGCCATGCTATCGACATACACAGCGGCGTCTCATCAAACAACTCTGATCCTGATCCTGACCCTGACCCTGCGTCAGACCATCCTGTAGTGCACCCATTCCGCATCGGACTATTCATAACCATGGCTTCGACGGAAGAGGCGGCATACGTGATATGCTTATACCATGATATGCTTACACCATGATATGGCCTGCCCATACCATAGTCGTGCTCATCGCTCGTGCATGGTGAATGCCTAATGGTGGCTAGGGGTTTGAGTGTTATCTCGTAGAACATCTGTTCATTCGTCTGTCCGTCTGTCCGTCTGTCCATTCGGGATCCCGCGTTGGGGGAGGAAGTTACTCCGTCATGCTCGAGATCGAGATCAGCTCATTGACCTCCTCTGCTCTGATCTACTCTGCTCTGCTCTACGGTGAAGCCACGTGAAGTCAAGGAAGTGGCCCCGGTGCTACGATATTAAGGCTACAGTGTCTAGTTCGAGGACACCATTCCATCCATGTATCCACCTGTGCCCGTCGGACATACATACAGTACATGACAACATTCAGACCCAGCTCATCCTCACCCTCACCCTCAGCCGATCCAGAGACAATCCGGTTGATGGGGACGGTGGGAGACGTCCCAATGCCTGTTTTCTAACCAACCAACCTTGCCAATTAACCAAGCGACCTGCTTACCTGCCACTCACTCGTAATCAACACCCCATTCCTTGTGGCGCTCCTTTTCCCTTACCCCCATCTTTGCCTCCATCCAGTCTTCCACGGTGACCCAGCCTTTCCTGCCCGACAGTACGGCATTCCGGACGGCGAAATGCCACTCCCTCCACCACGCCTGTGCCACCAAGGCAGGTAGACCTGTCTGATCACACGCCGCGTCCGCCGAGCCCGGTGCATTCTGGTTCTGGGATGACGTGCTCGACGCCGAGGACTCCGCTTCCACATCCGGCTCCAAAACCGCAGACACATGCGGACCATTCCGCTGGAGGGTGCTGGGGTGGACGTCTACGCCGACGCTGTTGGCGGTAGCTGCGGAAGTTCCGACCAGAGGCCATTCCACGCTGATGACCTCGTATTTCTTCGTCGGGTAGAGGCGCAACATGTTGGTGAACCAGTTTGTGGATTTGCGGAGGATGGTCACGCTGGAGTGGTGTGTCGGGAAGGTCACGGTGACGTTGCCGCGGTATTTGGTGCTGGCGAGGAGGTTGCGCGCGTGGCCCTCCAGGAGGGCGGTCGGCAGGGAGGGGCACTGTCGGGAGAGGGTGAAGCTATGAATCGGACGGACCGCTGTTAGAAACAAAAACACACAATATGTTTCAAACAGAAAGAAAGGCCGCCCAGAAAGGCAACCACTCACCTCCGGTTCTCCGCCTTGTCCTCGCAGAACTTCTTGGCCCACAGCTCCAAAGGGGACATATCCATTTCTTCTCTGCTGAGCTGCTTGGGCGATCCGTTGGTAGAGCCGGGTTGGTAGCGCGTGATTTTCAATTTCCAGGGGCGAGTATGAGTTCTACTGCTGCTGCTGCTGCTGCTGCCGCCGGCGGGGGTGTTCGCGTCGGCAGCACCGGTCTCACCCAGATCCAAAAGACTGGTCAAATTGAACTTGAGCTCGAAATCCACAATGGTGGTCCCGTGCTGCGTGCCGCTTCCCAGGTGCGTGCCCCGGATGATCATGATAGGCTTGGGCGGGAGAGACGCCTGTTCGGCGATGAACTTTGTGACATTCCTCTGGACTTGTGCCGCCGGCGTGGCATTCGAGCCAGCAGACGTCAGGTCGGAGCTTGTTGTCGTCAGGGCGGTTTGGTCGTCTGAGAGTTTGGAGTCCCGGACGCGGTATTTCGAGAATGGGACGGTGGATAGGCGGGCGAGAGCGGACAAGGGGTTCTGAGAGGGGATCGAGGGCGGCGGTTGTGACTGTATTTGGGGTTGATGCTGATGTTGATGTTGTGATTGTAATTGGACTTGGTGGAGATGTTGCGATGATGAAATCGGGGCGTCTGTCCATGGGTTCGAGGCAGGGAGGATAGTGTTTTCGTATGATGGTGGTGAGTCGATTGGGATGGACGTGTCTCGCTCGTCGGGGTGGACAGTGGGTTTCGATTTCTCTGGGCGTGACATTTCGAGCGCTACACTGCTATGTCTGTATGGTCACGCGTATGCGTATGTAGACGTACAGTTGATATCAGCCAAGTCCTGAGGATGTTCAGAATTCTGGATCTGGATCTGCTTCTGGCTTCGGATCTCGGTGGACAAAATGATCAAAGGAACAAGCCGGATAGATCCAGTGGTGTGGTGTGGTGTGATGTGATGTACAGTGTAGCGATGCTCAACCGGCTCAACGACGCTGCAAACATAACAAGACAATGTCGAGAAAGGTTATGATGGGATTGGATTATTTAGTACAACATGGCAAGAAGATAAAATCAGTCGGAACGCCCAATATCAAGCCCATGGTAGGATTAATTCATTCATTCATCACTCACTCGCCAGGCATACGCATTTTTCCCGGGTCGAGGCCCTGCTCACTCCGCAGGATGCACTCTATGCGGTAAGGTTTCGTATGCAGGATGAGATGTTCCTGGCCTGGCTCGGGCAGAAGGACCAACTGCGTGTTCACAAGTCGGGCCATTCAGAAACTCAAAGAAGCGTGGTTTGCTCAGGCACCAACCATTGAGACTGACCAGTCCGGGAGTGAGCACGACGCCCAGTGGGAAGCGTGGCTGTGGTTGTGGTTGTGGCTGGCGCTGTGGCTGTGGCGGGGTTAGAACGCCGCCTGCCGCGCGATAAACCACAGTCCCACGCCTTTGCTACAGTCCTTCGCTACAGTCCTTCGTTCGTTGTCAAGTTGGCTGCTGCCTAATGTAGGTACCTTGGTCGACATCGCGCCGTCCTGAACGGCCCTGACGCGCCACCGCATCATATCATGTGCAAGTAAAGACCGATGTCTGCACTTTCCGCCGCCATAATCCCCTTCCTCCAAGGGCGCGTCGCCTAGAGAAGAGCTGTTGACCACGCAAGTAAAGGAGCAAAAGCGCCATTGAGTTGCTCGCAAACCGTCTTCATTGCCTCGCACCTATCCTTCTTCCACTTCGCCAGTTGGATCTCTCGCTTGTCGTTCTCTGTTTGCGCCAAATTCGTTGTGCCCGCCCGCGCTGTGGCTCTTGTGGCTCGACTTCTGGCTTCAGGCTCGATGTCCCCTCGCACAACCGCCCAGGCAACCTTTGCTTCACACACCGGACACAAATACGGCGGCTGCCTCATGTCTTCCGCTACGGATGCGGTCCCTTGCATTACGCAAGCCTTGTATATGCAGTGATCGAGTCCGAAGCAGTGGCCCAGTTCATGTGACGTCGTGCGGCAGAGACGGAATAGAAACATGCTATTGATGTCGAGAACGGACAGTCCGGCTGCGGGGGATGAATTTCGGTGCGCATCAATCGCTTTCTCTAAGGGTGAAGGTATCAGAGATGGTAGAGCTCCCGACGCCGGCCGGCGGCCAGTTCTGCGCCTCTTGGCACCGTTTCGCTCCGTTCGCTGCTCATCATCTTGACTCCTTTCGAGACTCATCTTTTCCACAAAATCGCTGCAATGACTGGCGGGCCAGATATGTTCCCGGTCAACGCCATGGAGATTATCAAGGCTAGGCTGGTACCTCGCACTTGAGACAATGGCGACCCGACTGGCACCCCATGCGCGACCACAGCAGAAATCATCGTCCTCAGACTCGAACATGTCATGGGTCGTGAGCAATAGCAGTGCATAGGCGTCCGAGGGGAGCATGCTGAGCGCCACGTCCGTCACGTCATTCAGGTTCAACTGATGGCTATACGGAAAGGCATCTGACGAACCTGAATCTGGGGGCGGCGTACTGCGTACTCGGATACGAATGGCTTCGGCGCCAGTGGAAAGCGCCACGGCCTGGACATCTCGCTGCTTGCGACTACTCCCTGGTTTGGACTTTGGTGACTTGTCCCAGGACATGAAAGTCAAAGGCGCGGGAAGTAGCTTAACCTCAAGGCCATGGTAGAAGGCTTGCAGGTAGGAGATGAGGCTCCGAACCTCAACGTCCGTAAGAAATGCTGCCTGCTGATCCTGCTTGAGTTAGCGGGGGAAGTGAGTCGGCCAGCGTAGAAGCCTACAATTTTTGGCGACCCGAACTTCGGACGACGCCAATCATCCATGAACTGCACGCTTCGATCGATCTTTGGCGGCGCAGCAATGTAGATGATATTTCGACGAGCTGTAACCTGGTTCCTCTCGCCTTCGTTAACCCACGATCGAAAACTTTGTGGAGGGCATCTCGGATCTAGGTCGATTGCGTCGCCAGGCAAGAGGAGCGGTGCAGGAAATTCTGCGAGACGGTATTGAGACGCAGCGTCGGCAGCGTGCTTCCGCTTCCCAGTCATGGCGGTCAGAACCTGCTGCTCGGTATAAGGCTGATGTTCTGATGATTGTGCATATGGTGAAGGTGAGGACGTCAAGACAATATGCGGACAGCGCGTCTGGGAAGAGGCAGGGGCAGCCGGAGGCAGCGCCATGATATCGAGAACGAGGATGACAGGGAAAGCTGCAAGAGAGTTTTTACGTTGTTGGGAGCTGTCCACATTTATACTTCTGCGGCATGGCTGCCTGGGCGACGGGCGGATCCAGAACGCCCTTTAATGGGTTTCGGGAAGCGAGAGGCCTTCAGGAAGGCGCCAATGTGGTGGTCGGGCTGGTCAAGGCGAAGAAGGGGACGTACAAGGACACGGGATTTTGGGAGACAAGGCAAGAGAGTGCGGACCCTGTTGAGGTCCCGTGGTAAATGATGGCACCGGCCTTTTCCGTCATGATTCACCGCCATTGAATTTCCAGTTGAAGCAGTCGACGCATTCATCGTCTGCTTCACATACAGGAGTGTTGTTGTAGGCCTCCAGAATCTGAGGGATCACAAAATTAATGCGATGGTTGGCGATACTGAGTCGCCAGCCCTTGTCCTGAACCGTGTCGTACACGCACCGCTTTCCCGTATGGCATTGGCTTTCGAAGGCGAAGCCGGCGATCGAGCACGATGAGAAATAGCCATTACATGCACCCATGAAGACCGGATCGGCCGTGTTTCCAATGTGATAATCTGCAGGACGTGGAGGGAGTGCAAGGCCGAGTCGTTCAGCGGCCAGTTTCTGTGGCGGAGCTTCGATGGAGACGGAGGGGATGTTGAATCGCAGACCCATCAGGCTGGCGACAGATCCACCCAGGGAATGACCGACCGTCCAAATGGAGGCATTCGGATACCATGTTGACACGTTGCGCATTATGGCAAGGGCCGTTGAATAGTATCGGCCTTCCTGCGCGAGCTCCTGGGTCAGGCACGTCGAGTTACACTGGAAGTAGTCCGTTCGGCAGTCACAGACACGACCGTACCAGAATGGGTCTGGTCGCTGGGTCGCACAGCAACAGCTGAACAGGAGATTGTCGTTGAGGCGGTCCTTGCTCCTCAGGTGATGACTCGGGTCTACATAGACCTGCTGTGTTAATTAGGACATTCTGTGGAAAGCTCGCTGCTCGCAGAGACGTTACTTACCGATAGTCGTCCCTTTGAAGGCGACGATGACAGTTTCGTTCAGCTTGTCCGTGAAAATGTGCCCTCGGAGACCGTCGCCTTTCCAGCCAAAAGAATACGAATGGTTGAATCCGAGCGTGGTGTTGAGCCAGTCAGGTTGGGACGGGGCAAATATATAGGCGTCGCTGCACATTTTGGCCAGGTTGACCACTGTGGCCTTGTCCGTGAGGTCCGGTCCTGGGACGAGGACTGTCTCCCACACATCCGAAACATCGGCGCCGTGGATATTATCGTGCGTGTGCAGATTCAGGTTTTGGTCTGAAGTTGGCTCTGCCGAATGCCTAGCCCGGCTGATTTCCAAGGGTCGGACCCGAATCGCCAGAGCCGAGGAGACATCGTCGTGTTGTGACTGTAACCTTGTCACATCCATTCCCGAGGCAGTTGAGAGACGATGCAGCTGGGGGACGTCAGCAGGGTTGGAGAACTCGTGAAAGAACAGGTCTCTGAGTATCTGTGTCATCGGATCAGCTTGCGACCTGGCTCCGTGGAACGAGCATACAAATTGATGCTTCAAGGCATCTTGACCCCCTTCGCACGTCACGGGCAGGAGTCCGAGTCCACGCGCTGCATCTGAGCGGGAGAACAACCTCCGCGCTTCGGCGGCAATGAGCAGGAGAATGGAGATCAAGGTCAAGCCACGCCAGTGCATCTTCTCAGTGACATATGCATGTTCGTTATTGTCGTCGTGGTCTCTCTCCTCCAAGAAATTGCAGCGTTACTGGCGACGCTCGGCTTATAGACCATCACTTGCGGCGTGGGCTCAGCAAGTATACCGATATCTTGCTACAGGGCGAGCGTGTGTTTTCACAGACCCAGATGTCAAAACTCGTTAGTGATGGTGGACGAAGGCAAGACGATGAAGTCGAGTTCGGGAAAACGTGGCAGCCTAGCGATCAACCGGAATACGCCCGATTGTTCGGATATTTGATCCTCGCCCCGATCTATGAACGTCACTGCGCTCCTCCGACATGACTGAGCCCTAGCGCCTCAGATGGGCTGATGAATCTAATTAGGCTACGGCACTGTTCCATGCAAAAGGGATTGTCCGGGTGACGCGAGAGCGGGTGAGTTCATGATTGACAAGATCAATGAATGCTGAATCACCGCATTCGGAGGTCATGTCACTGAAGGACGGGTATTGCCAGGGATCTCAGGATCCAAAGACATCGACAGGACAGGTGTTGGCAAGATTGTTCGCGCTCTTGGTGGTCCCGCCGAGAACAAGGTAACCGCTGTTTTTCTGATCCGTGCAATCGCCACTCGAGGTCTGCCGTTCCAGTCAACCGAGAGAGCGCCTGTATTGATGGTTGTGGTGGTGTTATGTGTAGGATGCTTGTTATATCAGCACGAAGGAATCATTCCTGAGGACGTCCTGTCGGGATACGTGAAAACCAAAGCTCTGACTTCGATACTTTGTCTGGGCGTGAAGGCTTCGGGAATGTCAGGGTCCAGGAAGGATGCATGCGGTGCGCCTGTATCTTGTTAGAGAGCTTTGCGCATTTCTTAGATAGTCGAAAGCGGTGCATACAAGTCGCTGCCGTTGTCTCGGCAGAATCAAAGTTTTTGAATATCAAAACTTCGTCCTTCGTTTGACGACTCATGAAGTAAAATTTCTGCCGCTCGTTGTGCTTCAAGTACATGGTGGACCCCGTATAATGACGTCTTACGTGATCGGCCTCTACGAGGTCTGACGGCGAGAGTGTGCTGCCATCACAGATTGCGAGAGGGTAGTCTCGAACGGTGTCAACAATCGGTCGCCACAAGCTAGATTAGCAAATGTCAACCCACCATCTCTAACAATGGCCGATTCCTGCTCTTACTTGATGACGCGGATGCGACCTTGGAGCAGATACTCAGCATCTGCGGGAAGCTGCATGAGGACTCGCCGTATCACCGCGACCGGACTCTGATCTGTTCGTAGAACATCAGGACAAGAGACTGCGGGGGCGACGGCTTCTCACCTACCAACGTGCAAATGCAGTGCTGGTCTTAGCCATGTTGTCAGGTCGTTAAGGTCAACGAGGGCTCCTTCGATCTCTGGGGCGTTTTTCCGTAACTAAGGATGATCAGTAAAGAAGCATTTCAAGGGTGCGCATGAGTCAAACCCTCCAGTCAAAGAAGAAGACGCGATCGGCGCTGTCCAAGGTTGATTTGAGAAGATTTTCCATCTCGGGAAGATATCGCTGCTCCACGGATTCCCTATCTGTGAGGTGACCGACATCTAGTTTGTGCGAATAGTACGTAAACCCGTGTTTGTCTAACAGGAAATGCTTTGGTGGGAAAAACCGGACGTCCTGTATTGGGACCTCGACATTCTCGAACGCAAGGTTCGTCGTACGCCTATCAGTCGCGTCTTCGGGGATGTTGATGAATATCTGAAACGGTTTTTCGCTCTCATATAATGGCAGCCATTTCAGAAACTTCAGACTGATGAACAAGGAACCAGTTGCGGGCGACATTGAAAGAGGGGTCTGCGAAAAGCAAGTCGGGTGCGACAGGCCAATGTTCCACTCAGACACAGCAGACCATCGCAGAGTTCGGTCGAGCTTGGAATAATCGTGTATCACGCAGCAAGGCTGCTACCTTGCGTGTTGAATGGACAGGAGGGGTCGTCAAGCCCACCGAAGCTTCGATCGATTCTCACCAGATCTTCTTCGGAATCGAATCGCTGGCCAATACCTTCTCCAAAGGTAGCTTTCCACGGCTGTTTGCGCTGGTCCTGTTTGGCAGCAAGCAATACTCTGTGGACCCAAGAAGGGAAGTCTGAGCTCTCGTGTTCGAGGTCGCTGGTCCCCTCTGATTTAGTCGAGGTGGAACTGCTTCGGGACCGTGTCTGGCCTGCGAGTCGTCAGCATGATCCTCCCACACGAGTGCACAATGCGCCAGGCCCACCAGGCATTTCTCAGGGACGATATTGAAAAGGAAAGTAAACAAACCACCTGGTCCGCGTCTGCTGGTTCCCTGAGGCGGGGTTGATGAAAAGCGTTTATATCGCTAAGGTAGCTTGGGGTTGGGAGAACCAGGTTCAAATCGGCGTCACCAGCCCCGCTCAAGCACCGCAAGCAACGCTCACCTCCGTTTCTTCAACCTCCAGGTGTGGCACAAGAATGACACCAACTATGAACGATAAGTAGGTGCCCTAAGCCGGTTCGAAGGCATATTAATCACATCGACAAAAGCGCCAATAATATTTTCGCTAAGACAGGTATTTGGCTAACAGTTGTGGGCTTGTGCTTAAGCCTCTCCCACAATAGAAATCTCTCTTGCCTCGACGTGGCCTGAACCGAGCGCTGTTGAGCTAATAGATCGTTCCGAGGTGGTCTTCACCCTCCGCATCAATTAATATGCTGATACCGCCGTCGACGAGCTTCCCCATTCCCTCGTGTATATGTTGTACAGTGGCTGCACAATCGACCGAGTCAGATCCCTCTCGAACCATGCATCTTGCGATCTCAGCTTCTTCAAGCCCAGCCCTTCGTCTCGCTGGATTTGCTGGTATAGACATGCATGAACTACCGCACTATATGCTTCACATTCTTCGTCCCCCACAAAGCCTGTGTCCAGAAGATGGCGCGCGGTCAGAAGATCCTCAAGATCCTTGTCTTGGCTCGTTGATGCCCTGGGTTCGTGGAGACTGGCAAGACGTTTGCCCGCGGCCAACTCGATCAATGCGTAGCCGAGTCGCGCAATGACTGGCTCTCCTATTGCAATCTTGAGCAGGGAAGGGGCCGTTTCTCCGTCCGGCGCCTCGGGAATATTCAAGTTCTTCTGAGAAGGAAAATATTTCGTAATGAATAGGCCCTCATCGAACTGACCTCTCTGTCGATTCGTGAGGGCCGAGAAATCGCTCCACGTCCATGAGGGGCCGATCCATGGCGTCTGGTGAAGTGTCGTTACTCCCCATGCCAAACTCAAAGCCAGATTGATGCGGTGTCGGCGTGCCAGCTTGTTTTGATCTCCAGTGAATAGATCATCGAGCGAGAGGACCGCTTTGGTGTCTCCGTCGCCAACAGGTCTCGGAGACTGAAGCTCGTAGTCGACGCTATCCGCTCGTAGGATACCGAGCGTTTGCCGCTTGGAGGGCGCGTCCGGCGCCTGTGCCAGGGCTCGGATGGACGAGCATATGTCTGTTATCTCGTCACTTCTGTCTTTTCCGCATTCCGTCACCGCTAGGCAATAGCACTTTGGGTTGAACACTAATGTCATAGAGCTGGCGAGGGAATTATTACTCTGAACGGCTGAGAGTGGATAGTCTCCTTGAGAGTGATCGCCCTCGGTTCCTTGTGACCTCGAGGAGACAGATGTTTCCCCTGAGAGGAATGATTGGCTCATCGATTCTGAGCTTCTCATCCCACCGCCCCGTTTTTCTAGAGACATCTCATCATCCACAGAGAATAAGAGCTGCAGCGTTGGCTTTCGGCCCTTACCGGCATCGTATTTTGGAAGCGGTAACGGGGGAACTTGGAGTTTCGTGGGATGGTCTCGTTGGCAGGAGCAACGGTAATGGCTTTCTACGGCCCTGAAGACACCTGTGGCAAAGGCAGCGCATGAATTGCCGCAAAGAGTCGTTCCTACACCGGAGCGTGGAGGATGCCTGTGCTGTGTGCGGGAGGAGACAAGCCGGCATAATCTCTTGTTGAGCTTGTGGATCTTCTTCAAACCCAACTTCACTGCTGAGGTGTCCTGGCCAGATTTCAATGTGAAAACAAACGTTTTGAGCCTTGCCCTGAACTCGACCTACGGCAGTCAGTCCTGTAACTGGAGGTGCCGGAACGCACTCTAAGCGCCAGGACTGCACTGGACTCACGGCACTGGGGTTGATCTTGTCTAACTCTTGTTGAATATGCTGCAGCTCGAGATGTATGCTTTTCAGTGTCTCGAGGATGGAAACGGTGGCTTCTGCCGCGTGCGCAGCCAGGAGACTGTTCAAGAAGCTGCTCTGTTGCCATAAGCCAAAAGCCTCTGAGTTGGGATCGACGACGCCGACCACATCCTTTCCAGATATCTGAGAGAGGCAAAGGTGTTGAATGGAGCCACAGAAAATGACCTTTTCTGCGCGAACTTCCTCCAGTAGGTCGTGGATGATCTCTCCGGATCGCACCTTCTTGCAGTAGACGACAGCATCCACAACCATCGGATACAATGCAAGGATCAACCCAACCACCTCAAACCCAGACATTCTGGAGGCCACGCTACACTCGGTGCTCTGTAGATGCAGATTTCCTCGAGGTGAGTTCACGGTGCGGCTGAAGAGCGGATGAGGGACAAAGCACCGAGCCCTGCAGGGTCTCGGCTCTCTGGTCTCGACTCAAGATTGAGACTCTTGTCTTCCCCTCAACACGTCAAGCCACGCTCGATTCGAGGCGAGGTCCCCGTCCGTGATTGGTGAAGCTGACATTCGTGCAGGTAGACAACGATAAGCGGTGCGCTACTGCTGGCACTCGACATGTGGCACAATGAGCTGCCAAGTGACCCCTCCAACCCCCATCGCTCGATCCCAATTTCACGCCGTTCAGCCTCAAGCGCCCCTCCGAGGGCTGCCAGAACCTCACCCGGCTCCAATGCCCGGATCATGATACCAGGTCACTGTGCCAATGACGGCTGCTCAATCCAACGGTCCGCGCAAGGACCTTGGCTCTCTCTATCAATATGCACAAGTCGCCGCAGCTTTCGAAGAATGCCGGCAAACATGCGATCAGCTTTCGTCCGCCATGGCTGCGAATCGGCCTGTATGGGAAGCAAGAGCTGACTTTGTGGAGAGCCTTCAAAACAATCTGGAACGCTGGGGAGAAACCCATCATGTAGAAAATTGCTCGCTTGATCATGCCCTGCGCAAGAGCTCAGAGCTCCGAGATCTGCTAGTTGAGCTTCTCGAAAGTCTCAACCGGAAACTGCAAAATGGCACGTAATCTCCTGAGAAATTTCCGACTGTGTCGCCCTCTACGATAAGGGAAGATCTTAGTATCATGTCGCTGGGAGGCTACGACTGACATCTATGTGTTGCTAGTGCTGGAGGACCTTCGGATTACCGCAACGCCTTTGCTCAGCCCCGCTCTCCTTGAGGATAACTGGACGTCGTACTTCGATCGCCAAAGCAGTCTCAGAACTGTCTCCAAGCTACCAATCTCGGACGACCTGCTGAAGGAAAGAGGGAGCCTAATCTCGGCCGTCCTCGAGCGACTGAAGGGTTTAAATGAGGCTCTCAGGGATCCGTTCCCTTCAGATATGTATTCCAGCGATATTCTGGTCGGCGACGACAAAGTCGACGTTCAACTTGCCGACCGCTTGTTCCCTAGGGCGTCCCAGAGGCTCAAGCAGAGAGTTGGACATGCAAATTGGCTGCGCAGATGTTTCTTACGGCATCTTAGAGCCGAGAAATCTCACGGACGCCAGAGGGCAGCCGGATTCACGCTTGCTATCACCGATCACTCTCAAGTCCTTGGGTCCCGCCCTCAAGGAAGCTCTAGTAATCAGCATGATCGGCTACCATCCGCCTTTATGGTCGATAATCACAGAGCAGTGCTGAGCCGGCTAACCTCCACTGGCAGTGACACTGCTTCAATGAGCGGCACAGTATTTTCCAAAGCTGATTCTGGTTATGTGACCAATACTGCCGCCTCAGTAACTGAATTTGAGGAGACTCCTCAGCTCCCGGCAGTCTCAATACCTCCACCTCCAAATCCCCTCGAGGCAGGCCAAAGCTTCATATGTCCTTACTGCGCACTGCCGATAATAGTTGGCGATTCGAAGCCACTGATACCCCATGTCGAGGCGTATGTGCCTTCCCCGTCGAGCAGGCACGCCCATGAAGAAATCCCGGGGTATGCTCGAGCCTCCCAGAACATACGCGAGACCACGATAATGGATGTAGCTACTAGTGCAGACTGGGCCGCACACGTTTTTGCTGACCTGGAGCCTTACCTATGCACATGCGAGCAATGCCTACAAGGCGCGAAGACATATTCTACACAAGAGGATTGGGTACAGCATGAGCTTTATGAACATCACTTACCTAAGGTTTGGGCGTGCGAGGCGTGTGGTCAGGAATGGTCAGATCAGACACTTTTCAGCGAGCACGTCGCCTCGATCCATCATGTACCCGCAGAACATTTGTCGGCCATCGCAGATTTAAGTGTGAAACCTTCGGCCAACACTCCTGATCAACTGCAATGCCCGCTGTGTCGCCTCGACTGTGATCTGGAACTATACTTCAAGCACTTGGCAGACCACCTGCAACAATTCGCTTTGATATCTGCTGACAGCGAGGTCCCGGAATCACCACATCCGATCTCTTTGTCCCACCAAGGCGACCGATACTCCGACTTGGTACATTTCATTGAACAACAGTCTGAGATGTCACAACAGCAGCATACAGAAAAGGAGGACTCATTGGCAACCCAGTTCTCCGACCTGTGGAATGATCAGTTGGGGCTGCATCCCGTGACTGGCCCGCCCTCAAAGCCTCAATCTAGCCGTCCAAGGTTGAATTCAAGAGGACCATCCTACACGTATATGCAGAGAGTTCGCGAACTCAAGGTCGAGGAAGCAGCAAGGAGTGCGGCCACTACCCCTCTTGCACAGGGGAAGAGTGTCGAACCAACAGCTTCGGCCCATTCGGGCCAAGGGACGATATGCACATTACAGCCCCCCTGGAATCCCGACTTTGTCGGCCGCATTGACGACCTTGCAAAGATCGATGATGGCATGAAGGAGAAGGGCCACATCACAGTTATCCGTGGACCGGGTGGTATGGGAAAATCTGCAATTGCAACGGCCTACACCTGGAAATTCAAGAGCTGTTACTCATACATATTCTGGGTTCCGGCGGAGACAGCCATGATATGCGCTGACTCATTCTGCGAGATTGCTCTGAAGGTCATACCGCACGCTGAGAGCATTGCGGAGGAGGAGAGGTTGGTAAACATGGGACGGGAGTTCCTCGAACAAACAACCGACCGATGGCTCCTTGTCTTCGACAATGTGGATGAAGCGTTCGACATCCGCAGATTCTTGCCAGCAGAGATGTCCAATACTCATGGCTGCGTGCTGATTACCACACAGAATCAAAACCTCGACGTCTCGCACCTATCCACGAAGTCATCCACGATCGACTTGCACGCTCTGAAGCTGGAAGAGAGTCGTGAGCTGCTTCTCAAGTCGGCCAACCGAGGCGAGCCTGTCGAGGATATGAGAGCACATCCCGAGTACAAGCTAGCCGGAGATATCGCCAAGCGAGCAGAAAAGCTTCCGCTCGCGCTGTCACTGATTGCTGGATTTGTTCTTGCTTCGGAGTGCCCCCTGGCATATTTCGTGGAACTGTGGAATGAAAGGCAGATGTCGCGCAATGCCCAAGAAGCGCCTTCCGATGCAAACGACGCCATGGAGATGGTGTGGAACATTGGCCTCAGAGAGGTCCGGACAGATTCACGCCAATTGCTCAATATTTTGGCGTTCTTTGACAGCGACAACATCCAAAAGGGACTGCTTGTAGGCCCGCATGAGGACCCGTCACTTGAAATGCTGCATTCACATTCACCCATGAGGTAAGAAGACCAGGATCCCGCGTGTCTAGTCTAACAAAGTGCAGATGGAGCCGTATGACGACCGAGCTGTCGAAACGTCGTCTTATCACTATAAGAGCTCACGACGGCGAGGAAGTCTTGAGCATTCACCGCAAGCTGCAGGCCAAGATCCTTGACGAGCTGAATCAACCCGACAATGTTGCGGAACGCCAGAGAGTGTTTGAGAGAGTCTTCTTGCTGATCCGGGCCCGCTTCCCGCGCCCTTCGCCGATCCAAGTCCCCGAGCCCCACAAGTGGCCAGCATGCAGAAGGTATCTGCCTCATATCTTGAGTATAAAGCGCCTATGGCAAACAGGTCTTGTCGAGATCCCACCGTCCGTCAAGCTGGCCGAGCTGATTTCCGACGCCGGCATCGATCTGTGGGAGAGATGCTTGACCACTGAGGGTTTGGAGCTTCTCAGATCAGCAGAAGCCATCCTCGACAAAGGGGATTTCCAGGAAGATCGCCTGCGGGCCAATATCCATGTTGTAGTGTCTTTGCTTTTGCAAGACTCGGGAATAGCGAACCTCGCAGAGTGCCGAAATCGAATCACCAGAGTGATCACAATTCGAGTTCAACACCGCGAAGTATGTGATCCAGCGACCTACACGAAGAACGACGACATTCTCCTAGGCAATGCATGGTCCGACTATGGCTGTGTTCTTTTGCAATACAACAACTACAAAGAAGCCGAGCCAATCTTTGATAAGTGCCTAGAGAAATATCGTGAGTGGGGTCCTCCAGAAGAAATCCCATACGAGTACGCGAAATACCACCATCACAAGGCATATTGTCTTATGTACCAAGGCAAATTCGAACAGGCAGTCCCGATGGCTGAGCAAGGATTGCATTGGGTGCAGGTGGCTACGGGACAGTCTGCTGCCACCAATCGGTGGCGATTTGACCTTGCTTGTTTGGTGCTGCAAAGTGGTGACAAGCAACGTGCTCTGGAGCTGCACAAGGAGGTTCTGGAAGCCAGGCTGAAACTGCATGGCAAATTCGGACTGTTGACCTTTCAAAGCTACTATGCTGTTGGCGCGGCTCATCGGTGGCTAGGTCAATTGAACGATGCAGAGTGAGTTTCCCCAATCCCGGCAACGCTGGGGGAGTTCTAACGTATGCTCGCAGACAATACATGCGCAAGATCATCGAGATCGACCAGAGTCGGCCTGGAATTTGCACAGAAGCCGGCCTTGCGCAAACCCAGTTCCATCTCTCGGAGATTCTTGGACTTCGAGCACAGGAAGCCAACGATGGGGGGAAAGGACCGCGCCTGCCGAGCGATGCCGTTTCCATACTTCTGGAGGAATCGGTCATCCTAGCCCGCAGGGCCTGGAAGATACTGTTGAAACCACAACCTCTCGAACCTTTGAGGAAAAGTAAAGGTGACCGTGGAGGAGAACAGCTCGATGCCACGGCGATGGTCTCGATGGACCCGGATGGCATACCCAGGGAACACGTATTAGCATTGTTCGACCACCTTCAACCTGTCTTCGACGGCAGGTTTACTGGACTGCATCTCCTGCAATATCTTGGAGATTAATGGCTTCAGATTGTAACATCCTGCCAGTACGACTGGACAGACTTTGTCATCTCTCGTGTCCACAGAAACTTCGTGCCAAGTGCCATAACCGTCTCCACAGAGCGGAACTCTGGATAGCGGAGCTGCAACTGGAGCATGGAAGGTTGCTTGTCAAGCGGAACTTGGCTTCCCGTCCACGACAAGTCGATTGCCAAAATCCACATCCACTGAGAGCATGCCTCTTCAGCCATGGTCGTCGACTGATACGACATCAGTCTCCGGGTCAGATCTGGGATTGGTCCACCGGGGCCTGTCGGGAAAGCTCTGGGCGCGAAAGCACCATAGATATAATATATCATTGACATGGTTAGCAATCTCTCCAGCGGTTGGTATTTGTCGTCATTCTGTCCGAGGCAAGGACATGCTTCGCAGAAATCGTCGAATGCCTTCTTTTGCGTGCGGGCCTCACGAAGAAGTTCAGCACGCTCACAGGCGCTTAGCCCGCTGAAATGCGTTGCCCGTGCGAGGATCGGTAGGATATCAAAGGAGAGTGCTCTTTGGAGGAACAAATCGCGGAAACCGATCGGCAAACTCAAAATCAGGTGCATTGACGACGGATCGGAGAGGTAGACGGGGTCATGGACTCGTCGCTGCCCAGGGAACATCGTCTTGCCTGTTTCCCACATCCAGAATGTGTCGAATTGCATGGCACTGGCCTTGAAGACGCCTCCAGCCTCAAAGCTTGCGAGCCCGCCTTTCTGTGACGTGATGGTTGATATCGTCTTCTTGTGCACCGCGCTGGCATTTGTCGCTTGGAACCGACCCTCCAGAACAGCCAGCATGAGGATAGCGCACAACACCGTGTCGGGGTTCTCACACTCGGCCCCGCCCAGTCCTTCCCGCACTTTTGCAATCGCCCGCCCTTTGCGCCGAAGCACTGCCACAGAAGGCGACAAGCGCGCCGAGCCCAATGAGTCCCTCATTGCCTGCAACACGCAGAGCATGACGTCGTAGAAGCTCTCCTGGGCCACTATCTCCAGCATCCCCGCCGCCATGTTGGTGACGTTGAAGATCCAGGCCACTGACTCGTTTATCGGGCCTATGTCATGGGCGAAAAAGTCGATGAGCGCCCCGTCCTCGGGCTCGCCGGCGGGAGTACATAGGAAGGGATCCCTCCGGAGGCTTTGAAAGCCCCGGTCTAGAGGGGTGTTCACCCTACAGTTGGACGTCGTCCGGTGGAAGTAGAGTGCCAGCGCTTCGTCTAGCGGCGTCGTTTTAGCGACAGCATTGGTGGTAGACTGCGTGGATTGTCCATCCTCCCTTGAATATCGGTGGTCCGAACAATCTCCCTCAAATCGGCCAGATGCACATCCAGGTCCAGGTCCAGGTCCGCGTCCACGTCCAGATCTGGACAGTGTTGCCGGTAAGATGGTAATAGACGCCGCTCGCGGTCTCACCTGCCCCGCCCCTTTCCTATGATAACCCGAACACGCAGCCTGCTGCGATTTCTTCTCGCTTCTCTGCAGGCGGTGGGCGAGTTTGGTGGCCTTGGACTGAGAACGGGGCTGAGACGGGAGGACTTGGACGAATGTATATTCGTGGAATCGCGTCGACATTGTCATAGGTGGAACATATTATATTGTTATTGTGAGCGTGAGTGAGTGAGTGAGACTGACTGGATTGACTCGTCGCTGGACTTGTTGATATAACTGGACTTGCTGATATGACTGGACTTGTTGATTTGACTTGATTTGACCTGACGGCACTCAGTCCAGGTGATCCGACCGACTATCCTACAGTACACGGAATACGCACTTGTAGCTGAAGTGTCGATTCGGCCAAGGAGAGGAGTGCTTCATCAACGATAATATCTCCGCTGTTCGTCAACAGGCACGTAAGGTGTAGGATATCTTACCCGAAGATATCAAATGTATCGGAGTGATTAGGATAAGTAGAGACGCGTGATCACGGAAGATCTATACGTATATTTCTAACATAGGTGGGTGAGTTGCTCAACCGCTGTCAATCCCAGTGTGATTATGTCCTCCGCACTCCGTAGGACTACTCGTATATCTATCCCGCGTCGAAGGGGATGGATGGCACGCCTGATCTTGGCTGACTCGTGATACGTGCGTACTCCGCTCCGCGACTATACTTCGTATAGTAGTTGAGGGCCTAATCCTTGGCGAGATTTCCAGATATATATTGTCAGGAAGAGGTCCACAGTCCCTTGGGGACCGTCCAAAAAGACTAAGAATTATGGCAATTCGTGCCTAGATCTTGGGCCTGTTAGCTTATATACTGTCTTAAACCAGCAGTTCATGACATATATGGCAGTTTTGTGAACCAAAGATGAAGTTCCCATATCATTGAACTTGATAATATCATTCCTTCTCCTTTTCTTAGGTGCTCCATCGACACGATTTATTAGAATGGTCGGCTGATAGTGCGCAATGAGTTTTAACCACCCGCCCACTGGCTGACAAGGACTGACAAGAAGATAATTAATATTACCTTTCTATCGAGCCTGACCCGTCACTTCTCCCAGTGAAATAACATCAACGACCCTGGAATGCGCGCCGCTAATACCATCATTGAGGTGACTCCTTTCAGCGGCAACGATCACGTCGCCGACTTCCTCCTCGTCACCATCACCGTCACCGACACGGCCCTCATTCCCCCCATCCTTGATACTCTCCTCCAGCCCAAATTCAGTGTTGGTCTCCGTCCGCATCGGGACCTCCTTTTCCAGCATCACAAGAAGCAGGCCGAGGCCTGCAAAAGCCACCAAGACATAGAAGACGACGTGGATGGCGTGTTCGAAAATGGCAATCACTTGTTCTCGGACCACGCTGTCGGACGGGTCCAAGGAGTCGAGAAAAGCTTTCGTGGCGAGCTGGTAGGCCTGACCGTCGGCAAGGCGTGCGGCCAAAGCCGCCGATGATCCGTTGGTCGGAACTTGATGCCTTGATGCGACGGTGTTGAAGATGGCTGGTGGAATGGTGACGCCCCAGATCGCGCCAAATCCACGCGCGACGCTGTAAATGCCAGTTGAAGTCGCTGCGTGGCGCTCCTCCAGCGGTGCTTGCAGTGCTGGTAGTAGTGAGATGGATAGCGAGCCTAGACCAGCGGCACCCAGGATTTCAAAGCATGCCCAAGCTGCGGTCGGGGAATGACTGTCCAGAGTACTGCACAGACCAAGGGTGACAAGCATGGCCGACCAGCCGAAAATATGGATCGGCCGATACTTGCCTACCTTGGATAGCAGAATGCCAGAAACAACCGCACAGGGGATTACGGCGGCCGAGATGGGAGCGAGAGCGATCCCAGAATCCAGCGGAGATTTCGCAAGCACGCCCTGGAAGTAGACAGGTAAGAAGTAGAAGGTGCCGTACATAGTGATCGAGTTGACCGGCGTCATGGCAAGGACTGCTGACGACGTGCGATTGGAAACGAGAGCGCGTGGAAACGACGGCTCTGGAGCAATGCGAGGAGTCCACTCGAAAGCGAGAAAGACCAAGAGGTCTAATAGACCGAGGATAAGAGGTACAAGGATCTGGGCGCTGTTCCAACGGTAGACAAGTCCGCCCTAGGTCAGCGCCAATAGCACGGTGACAACGGCCCCGATAAAGATGGCGTTGCCGCCGAAATCAATCCGCTTGACCTTGGACCAAAAGGTCTGATCACGTCGGTACTTGACGCGAAGAAAGAAGAAAAACATAACGAGGGCAACGCCGCCGAGGATGGCATTGAGATAGAAGACCCAGGGCCAGCCTACCTTCACAACGATCAGCCCGCCCAGGAAGGGTCCCCCGACGTAGCCGACGGTAGTGCCTATCGACACATACGACAGATCCTTGGCGCGTTCGCGCAGCGGAACCAAGTCCAGAATGACGGTCTCGGTCAGGGTGTCGACCCCGCCGCTGCCCACTCCCTGGATTGTGCGGGCAATGATGAGCATGGTCATCGATTGGCTGGCACCGCCTAGGGCGCAGCCAAGGACAAACAGCGAGACCGCACCCAGCAGCATGGCCCGGCGGCCAAAGATGTTGCTTACTTGGGCATAAAGCGGGAGTACTGCAATGGAAGCCAGGAAGCATGCATTTGGCACCCACAGGTACAGGTTGTTGCCACCGCCCAAGGCTGCAGCGATTGTGGGCAAGGCGTTGACCACGATCGTGCCTTCGACAGAGCCGCAGAGAGATATGGCGGAAATGGACAGCATGACGAGCCAGGAGCGTCGAGTGTGCCGAAAGGGCTTGGTTTCGCCGACAGGAGAAGGCATGTCGTCGTCCTCGGGCGATGCCAAACCAGAGACATCATCGACGCCGACTTCCCTTAGGTAAATGCGCTGGTCTTGCCGTTGCTGTGAATTGCCGGAATTGTTCCTATCAATGCTTGTGCTGACTCTGCTACTACGGGCTGATGGGTCTGTGGCGACAGTTGTGGTAGCCATTCTTGACGACAAGAGAAATTGGGCTGATTGTGATGAGTGTGAGCCGAAGTGAAGGTCGAGGAATACCCCCTATCGTCAGCAACCTCAGACGCAGCAGTGGGCGATGCAACTTGTGCCGACTTCTTGATCGAGCGGCGTGTCTCACAGCGCCGAATGAGATGAGACGTATCAGGGATGGTTGCGAGGTGTTCGAGCAGAAGGTCGGAGCACTAGAGCACCATACGTACCCTATCGAGTACTCCGTAATCACCGCAGAATCTCGCGAATCCCCCAAGAAGGATATCAAAGAATTGCCAGTTCATGGCTTTGCGCCTAACAGCACAACATGGGGTTCTCAGCTGAGAGGATAGAAGATGTGACGCCCCCCTGAAGCCCTGCAGTAGCTGCCGCGGCAGGTCGTTCGCTCCCACACCAATAATTGGCTCGTGATCTTCTCTCATGAATATCCAAGGTGCCAGCCGGAAATACAACAGCATCAACGGTCCCTTCTCAAGAGGATCAGACAGATAATAACTGGATCTAACGTTGCAGAGTTCGATCCTGTTCCTTCTTCGTCTTGGGTAATAATTCTCAACATATCAGCTTGTGCCTGCTTGACCTACTCCTTTGTAGTCGCAGAACTATGTAGGCACGATCCATGCAAAGTCCAAGCGCATACTGGCGCCTTCTGTCGTGAAATGTGGCACAAGCTTCCGATAGAGGAAGGCATGGACGAAGGTGCTGGCGTAGAGGAGATTCTGATGTGTACGGAGTATTGGCCTCACGAGATGTGCCTGCCAAGCACCAGCCTTCGTTCCCCTCCCTCGGCAGCATCAAGACCCACAGGATCCCTCGTCATGTTCATGCCCCTCTCCATGCTGTATTCGCAGATATCTCGAACAATCATAGCACATCGGTGAAACACATGCGATGGCATCAATCTGCAGCTGTTGGTCGAGTGGTATTACGAACAAGAATTTAGTTTGAGGGGAAGCCGATATCGACTTGGAATCCCTCGGCCTGCATAAGGTGCAAAATCTCTTAGGGACCACAGGCTACGCTATCGAAGGTCAAGCTGTCGCAGCCGCCTCGATGATGATTACCGACGCGATCGTGGTGTCCACGCCGGGAGCACCATTCAAATACCAGCAAGTCGAGCTCAACGATGAGCTGCGACCAGATGAAGCGCTAGTGCGCATCAAAGCCACTGGCGTGTGCCATACAGATCTGAACTTCTCAAAGGAAGCTACCATGCCGGACTTGTTCCCAGGCGTCCTTGGTCACGAAGGCGCCGGCGTTGTTGAACGTGTCGGCTCGGAAGTCTCCAAAGTGACGCCAGGGGACCACGTCATTGTCGTCTTTTCCTGCTGTGGAGAATGCAAGTACTGTGAACGCAAGCAGTCATCGTACTGCGACCTTTGGTTTCAGTACAATTTCGGCATTGGAAGGCTCGACGGGTCGAAAGTGTTTTCCGATCCGAAGGATGGTAAACGAGTCACAAGTCATTTCTTTGGACAGAGCAGCTTTGCAAAGCATATCCTGGTGTCGCAGAACGGGTTGGTCAAGGTCGACAAGGGTATCCCATTCGAGAGGCTGGCGCCACTGGGGTGTGGGGTGATGACAGGGGCTGGAGGTAAGGTCCCTCACAGTTCTTTGGACAGGTCGGATATTGTGCTCACCCCTTAGCCATGCTAAACGTCGTCAGCCCGAGCCCGGACGAGGCGGTGGTCGTCGTGGGCGCGGGAGCCGTTGGATTATCAGCAATAATGGCACTGAAGACGCTAGACAAGCCGCCGAAGAAAATCATTGCGGTTGATATAGTTCCCGCGCGTCTAGAGTTGGCCCGATCCTTTGGTGCAACTCACGGTGTCAACTCCAGAGTTCGGCCTGAGCTGATGAAAGTCCTCATGGACATAACTGACGGACGGGGCGTCGACGGGGCAATCGACACAACGGGAAGGCCAGCAGTGGTCAAGGAACTGATTCATAGCGCCGCACGCAAAGGAAAGGTGGTCACAGTTGGTGTTGGCGATGTATGTTTCGTCACTCGTCGCTGAGTAGTGCGTTGCTGACTACATGTTTAGCTCTCAGCCGAAGCTTCGGCCAACATCTTCGAAATGGTGAATGCAGGTTGCAGCTACGTGGGCTGCAATCAAGGCGATTGCTACCCTCAAGAATTCCTGCCAGAATTGTTGAAGGCAAATGAACAGGAGAAGTTCCCGTACCATCAGCTCATCAAGACTTACGCAGCCAAGGATATTGAACAGGCGGCCCACGACATACATAGCGGCAAGACGGTCAAGGCGGTGTTGCTTTGGGATTGAGCGTCACGGCGGCCACAAGTCGAGTTTCTCCCCCATTTGGAGGATCGAAGGCGTCGGCTGTTCGTGAGGAATGGATTGGGACAAAGCGGTTCGCCACCGTCTTACCAAGCAAGCAGCGGCAAGGCTGATGCCCAGCCTCGGCGCGGGGAAAATGATGGCGCGGACTTTGGCTTCTTGAACGTTCCAGCCTGAGCCTCGTCCTTCTTCACATCAGCCTTACCTTTGCACACCCGTCGTCGGTGACGAAGCGCCCCTGCCTACGCGGTGGCGGCTCTGTGATTCCTACAGTAGCTCCCTAGACTAATTGCTTCGTATATTGCCTCTTATATATCATATCATCATCTCGCCCAGCATGTCGTCCTCAACCACCCTCCCGGACGCCTCGTACAGAGCCATGGACAAAGACGTCGAAGCCATTGGCGCCCACTGCGAATTCGCCTACTGCCACCAACTTGATTTTCTTCCCTTCCGCTGCGACTCCTGCCACCACACATTCTGTCTCGATCACCGAACCGAAACCGCACACAAATGCACCCACGCCGGCGAATGGGCGAAGAACCGACGCCTCAACAGCGTTGGCAGAACCACCGGCGCAGCCTCGCAAGGCAAACCTTCCGTCACCACCGCAACCCAGTGTTCCGAGACCACATGCAAAACTTTCGTCAACACGTCCCAAAACCTAGGCGTCCACTGCCAACAATGCAACAGAACCTACTGCCTGAAACACCGCATGGGCGAGGATCACGACTGCAAGAATCTGGTCCCAATAGGCGCCAGGCCGCTGGACATTGCCCTGCAAAGCAACAAAGACAAGATCAAGCTCGGCTTCGGAAGATTAAAATCATGGGGTAAGGAACGACAAGAAGCATTGACGCCGAAGCCGAAACCGTCCAGCAAGGCCGCTCAACTGGCGTCTCTCAATGCGCTGAAGAAGACCGCAAAGGGCGATGACAAATTACCCCCCGAAAAGCGGGTATACCTGCATGTGGAGGCCGAAGCGGCCTCGACGACTTCAAAGCTGCCCAGGGCGGACTTGTTCTTCTCCACCGACTGGTCGGTTGGCAGGATGCTCGATGAGGCGGCCAAGCGGCTGCAGGTCGCCAACGTGAACAACAGGGTGGAGACGGAGGAACAGCGATTACGAATCTACTTTGTCGAAGGGGGTCGGTTGCTAGAGTTCAGTGAGAAGGTGGGAAGCGCGTTAGCGAGCGGGAATACGGTTGTGTTGCTCAGAGGGGTTGGCCCGAAGCAAGCCAAATGAGAGCATATTTCTCGTTTCATTTCTTCAATCAAGGACTGCATAGCGCTGGCGTTCTTGGGGGACCATGAGCGTACTCCGTACCAGCGTACAGTACGGCGTTATCGGAAGGATGGGGCGAGTTATTTCGAACCGGTAGTGGAATGGGCCATCACTCTGCCTTCACCAATGCTCGGATGAAGATTACTTCATTTTAAATTAATAGAGACATGATCTAACGCCTTGTCGGCTTTTGATACATTTATCGCTCATGAATGTCGCATACCCTTGAAACAAAATTTATATTTGACTACCTCGTCCAATCATACACTCATCTTCATCTTGATCCCGCCATGAGGCTTGTACCCCAGGACCTCGAGCTCCTCGACTTTCCAGCCGTCCATCTCACCACTGCCTCGATCGTCGCGCTTGATATTCAAAGTCGGGAACTCCCGCGGCTCGCGGAGCAGTTGCTCCTTCAAGGCATCGATGTGGTCGAGATATACATGGGCGTCGCCCATTGTGTGGATCAGCTCGCCGGGGACCAGATCGCACGCATAGGCCAGCATATGCGTCAGCAGTGCGTATGAGGCGATGTTGAAGGGGACGCCAAGCCCCATGTCACAGGACCGCTGATATAGGACACAGGAAAGATGGCCCCTGGGCTTCTTCTGCTCCGCGATTTTGTCCGACGCGCTCTGCATCTGCGTCCGTTGCAACGCTGCGTCGCCCCTCGCCGCGTCTGGGTAACTGACGTAGAACTGGGCGAACATGTGACATGGCGGCAGCGCCATCTTGGACAAATCCCCCACATTCCACGCGCTGAGGATGATCCGCCGGTCATACGGGTTGGTCTTCAACTTGCGCACGATTTCCCTGATCTGATCCACGCCCCGGCCGGTGTAATCTGTCCGACTGTCCTTGTATTCGGCGCCGAAATGGCGCCACTGGAAGCCATACACGGGGCCAAGATCACCCTCCTCGCGCTCGGTGAAGCCCAGTTTGTCGAGGAATTCCCTCGACCCGTTGCCGTCCCAGATGTGGATGCCTGCGTCTGAGAGCGGCTTGGAGGTTGTGCAGCCTGACACGAACCAGAGGAGTTCTGTGGTGACGGCACGGAGGAAGACGCGCTTGGTGGTGAGAAGAGGCAGGACGGGGATTCGCTCGGCTGCTGCGGGTGAGGCAGGATCGGGTTTCGAGAGACTGAAGCGAAGTTGAGGGGGAGCAAACAGTGACATCGTGCCCGTTCCTGTTCGATCTGGTCGGTGCTCGCCTCGAGATAGAATGTCTCTGATCAGGTCGAGATATTGATACTCTTCATGGGGTGCTGTGCTCGCGGGGCGAGGCTGGTTTGTTTGCGCGGGGGTTTCATTGCCCGTGCCGTTCTGTAGACTTTTGGCGTTTTCCTTCAGAAAGCTCAACCCGTTGCCCGGCGGAGACACGTCGACCGTCTCGACCGCAGAAGGTGACATCCTGAAATCGTTGCAAATAGTGCGCGTTGTACTCTGTGCAGTGGGCGGCAATGAGGGATAAAGCGGATCAAAACGATAACCTCGTAGACGCGGGGCGACGCGACTTGACGCGTTGAGAATGACGACGCCAATCGCAATTTTGACATTTGAATTGAAAAGACGCGCTGAAGTTGGTTTCCGGTCACATTCTCGTGTGAAAACTGTCACAATTGTCCATCAAGACTCGGAGGAACCCAAGGGAATTATCAACCCACGTTCCACAGAGCAGCATCCCTGAATGAAGTGCATTCGGTACATGCTCTGCTTGAAGAAACTGAGCTCCGCACGCCGGAAGCCCCATTACATGTGCAGCCTCGCCGTCGCATCTCGACCACCGGCGGACTAGCACAAGTGCTAGTCCGCTAGCTTTGCGAATCATCCATCCCCTTTGTGCCGGACTCGAATATCAAGATGGAGAGTCCGTTTCCTTGCGAGAAGGACTATGGCGTGAGGACGCGAAGCAGAACTACTATTCACTGACATCGCCGATCCGCTAGATTCTTGCCTTCGACCGGGCTTCGGCCCGCTTTCAATACTTCATGGTCCGTCCCCTTTCAGGTAGTCGACTCGGAATAACGACTCATCCCTTCCTCAAGCAAGCGTCCTCGGCATACAAAGCAGGTTCTCAGTAAAGGGGAAGTATTACAAACGAGTGTTCACGATATTCTGTATACTCATCATTGTTAAGCAATGGCGAAGACCGATACTCCTGCCCAGCCTTGTATCACGAATTGGGAAATATCCTACCTTGCATGCATATGCACTGTATATATATATTTCACCCCGGGCCGGGCGGATTGCATCGTGTCAACAGGTTGCCCTGTTTCAAACGCCACTTTCCCCCCTCGAAATTAATACAAAATGGGAATAACAGTCCTCAACAAATACAAAGCCGCCGTGGTTCAGGCTGAGCCCGGATGGTTCGACCTCGAGCTCTCGGTCCAAAAGACCATTCACTGGATCAATGAGGCCGGCAAAGCAGGCTGTAAACTGATTGCGTTCCCTGAAATGTGTAAGCCGGCAGGAGCATGTCAACACTTGGAACGGGTATCACGACTGACAATTCCAAGGGATCCCTGGCTACCCGTACTGGCTGTGGAGAATCAACTACAGCGACAGTCTGGCGCTGATCAAGCGGTATCGCGAGAACTGCCTCCCCGCCGGCTCGGACGAGATGCGTCGAATCCGGGCCGCAGCTCGCGACAACGCCATCTTTGTATCCCTAGGCTTCTCGGAGATCGACCTGGCGACGTGCTTCATCTCGCAGGTCATGATCTCTCCGACTGGCGAGGTGGTCAACCATCGCCGCAAGATCAAGCCCACGCACGTCGAAAAGCTCATTTACGGCGACGGATCCGGCGACACGTTCGAAACCGTCATCGACACGGAGATCGGCCGCCTCGGCCAGTTCAACTGCTGGGAGAACACCAACCCCTTCCTGCGAGCATACGCCGCCAGCAAGGGCGAACAGGTCCACGTCGCGGCCTGGCCCTTGTACACCGGTGCGTCCACGTACTCGCACCCCAGCCCGTGGATCAGCAGTGCCGAGGCCACCGAGCTGGAGACACGCTCCTACGCCCTCGAGGTCGGCGCATACACGCTCGCGCCCTTCCAGATCATCTCCGCGGAGGGCGTCCGCAAGAACACACCCGAAGGCCACGCCGAGGAAGAGCACTTCGAACACTACAATGGGCATGCCCGAGCGTTTGGGCCCGGTGGATCCATCATCGTCGACAAGCCGGCCCAGGACTTCGAGGGTCTGCTCTTCGTGGATATTGACTTGGCGGAGACGCAACTGCCGAAGGCGCTGATGGACTTCGGAGGCCACTACATGCGATCTGACCTGATGAGACTGTTGGTAGATACCCGGCGCAAGGATCTGATCACGCATGCAGATGAGGAGGGCCGACTCATTGCGACGCGGACGATTGATCGCGTTGGACTCTCTAAACCGCTCGATTCTTCCTCCCCTTCTCCTTCGTCCAGGGAGGTCGTTGATCTTGATACTGATCTCGATAAGCAGGGAAGGTCTGAGGCAAATGTTCGGCGCAGGGAGCGGACGTAGGAGCACGTGAAATAGAGAAAAGAAAGGAACAAAGAGATAAAGACGGCTTCATAAACCAAAGGACTTGTCCGCGTCGGTTTGGCGGAGGCGCCTACAAGAAGCGACGATCGCTTTGTGGATGTGCACCCGCGCATCCTCGATTGGAGGAATCCCTTCGATGCACTGCATTTGGCTTGCGCTAGAGGCCAGCGTCGCGCACATGCTCATTTCGTTCTTCAGGCAATCGGCGATCCGGTCAAAAGCTGATTGTTTTGAATTGATACTGACCATGGAAGACATCCAACTCTTTGTGCCAGATTCGCGGATGTTACACGTTTAGATAATACTGAATGTGGCGGTGCATGCCCGCCTTGATGGGAATGCAAGCAGTTCCAAATGGATCAGCTGGATTGCCGTAGACTGGGACATTGTCAGGTATGGCCACACTCTGCTCGAGTCTTCTGAAAGCAGGAAGTTGGGGAACGCATTGAAAGGCCCGACGAACGAGCCTAGATTCGCTCGATTAGACCCCTTGTCTCCCGATGTGTTCCCAGGCTGAGGAAAGTCATGGCGGATCCTGGTCTTCCTCTTAGTAGGCCCTTCTGCGGCTTCTATCGAGGGGTTCTCTGTTTGTGCATCGATTCTCTGCCTTCCTGCACGATTCATGGCCGTTAACTTTCCAAATTCGTGTCCGGAGCGCGTACGTAGTTTGGCAAGACGAGTGACTTGTACATGATGCAGAACCTTGCTTCGCTCTTCGCCTGAGCTGTGTGACAGAGACTTCGAATTAGCGTCCTTATGGATGAAAAAGAGACTGTCCCCCGCCATGTCGAGTGTGGCCGCTCAGTAAAATGCTCGATATTTTGACTACCGTCTTTCTCCGGCAAATAGTACGCTCTTAACACCACGCGACAACTATAGTGCAAGGAGATCTTGGTCAAGCTTTGGCTTGGACAGTATCTAAGGCATCTCAAATTCATTCCAAAGTCATCCGCTCTTCATCTGCCTGCCGGAGGGATCCATGTTACATTGCACGCGTGGATGGGATGCAACGAGGGGACAAAGTTCTGGACTTTCATCAGGTCGACCACGGCTGCTAAGATGATTCGATGTAGCAACGGCGGACAGCTCGGGAGGATGAAAAGAATAGTAATCTGGACGAGAGGGCCCGCTGGATTCTCTACATCTGTCCCCCCTGTCCGTTGGCGCTTACCCATGGTACCCCCGGATGGGGACGAGCACTCCATGCGTCAAGCTCGCCATTGAATCGGGGAGGCTATGTCGACACGCATCCATGAGAGAGGCATTGGCCTTGGAGAGGGGAGAAGGAAGGTCGGCATGTTGGACGCTCTTCCATTTCAAGTAGTAGTTGGCCGTTACTTAATCATGCGCAGCGAAGCACGCCAAACAATCGTTGTATTGGTCAGAAGATCAGTTAGCGGAGGCACGGAGATAGAGTCTTCTTCTGCTGTCGCCTAGCTGTGCACCATGGCTTCCGGCAGAGTCACAGTTCCAATCGATCCCGGCCATTTATTCGAGGTGAGATCAATGGGAGATGTTAGGTATCCTAAGGTGCTGTTGAGGTGCGCGTGAGGGGCACCAGGGGTGCAACAACAAATTGTGACGTAGCCATCCTCAAGGGTTTACCAGTAATTGAAAGATACAAGTTAAACGTGCTGACCAGGGAAGGTAATGCTTTTGCTGCTCGTCTGGATGGACTGCAGTACGATACAGAGTGAATGTGTCAACCAGACCAAGCCAGACTGCGACTGTATAGTGACCAGGAGATGACTAGAATGTGACACCCAGGTGTGTGAGGTGCACCGAAGTTGACTGCTACTGACCCTTGCTTAAACTTGGAAAAGCTTGTTTTGTTGCCAAATGGAAAGGTCTCCACGGAGTGTTTTCAAGTCAGCGATGATTCTACAGCGACGCCGCCGGTGAATGTTGCTTCGAAGAACACCCTGTTGCTCTTCCATCTCCCACGCAGTTTTATTGCCAGAAGCGTGCAGCTCTACCCGGCACAAGAAGGATTTCGGCTTGATCTGGGATCCTCGCACACCACTGACCTGCAAACTCCTGATCGACAGTCACTCTTAACTCACCCCGACGCACCTTGTCACACAACCTGGGAGGACGAGCAAGATACTCACCGCATCCGAGGTCATCCATTGAAAGGCCCTCGTGATGGCATCTAGCGCGATACATAACCAAGAAGTCTTCTCGCCTGCAGCGAACGCGTGTCAACCATGCAGCTTTCGGAAGCGGAAGTGCGACAGAATTCGCCCATCCTGCACAACCTGTACTAGGTCTGTGACATTGCATCCTCAGGGTCACTACTCCAGCTGAGTTCTCTGGTCGGTAGATCGGGCCGTCCTTGTGTTTATGAAGGTATCATTCCATCAAACCTTATTCAGGCCCAGACGCAACACACCGGAATCATAACTGGCGGTTCTATTGGCGAGAGACCGAGCGGGCAGCCAGCCTCGAATCGAGTAGCAATCTCAGAGCTCATTCTTAGTAGTGGTTTGAACCAAGTTCAACCGCTGCCCGATGGAGCATTTCGACGCTCAGATATCGACGCGATTGTTCGCAGGCAAATGCAAGATGTATTCGGATCGTATGACGAGGTTCGTTCGACAGCTACATCATACTTTGACACAGTGTCGAAAAGAATTCCGATTGTTTCAAATCAGCGGTTCATCAGATGCCTCGAATATTCTTTACCAGATAGTCCGGCGGATTTTGCCGCACTGTGTATGTGTATGCGTCTGATCCAACAGCACCCGCCGCCACAGGCTCAGAGCATGCAATCATCTCTTTATGTAACTGTGAAGGGTATCATCAGCTTGCTCGAATCGACAGATTTTCTGTCACTCGAGCTGATGCAGTGTAGACTTCTCGTGGCATTTTACGAGATCGGTCATGGCATTTCTCCGGCGGCTTCGATCTCAATGGCGGCATGTGCAAGAACTGCTCGTGCTCTCGGTCTAAACAAACAGTGGACACAACCAGACTTTGACGGGCACACCATTGATGTAGAAGAAGAAAGGAGGGTGTGGTGGGCAGTATTCAATCTGGACAGGTAAGACCACGCTACTCCCCAAGCTCGTGTATTTGTATCTCATTTCTTTCTTCTTCTTGGCCATTAACCTCCATTGCGTATTCTCTCTGCCACTAACATTCATCCTAGATACGTTAATCTTTGCATCGAAGATGCACTTTTCGCAACTGAGGACCCGAGAACCGACGTTCCACTGCCGTTCGATGACGCAAGTTGGGCAGAGAATGTAGGAGGCCACCTCTACGTTTTACGAACTGTGGATGCGGTTGACGTTTTGATAGATTGTTCCTGAACTGGTTCACCAAACCCTCGGCACCTCTTCAGACATCACCATGGGCCAATTTTCCCGCGAGTGTCAAGTATCATACCTCGTTGGACGCGTCCTTCGACACATTTTCGACCCAGTATCTGATACGGATTTCCACGCAAGCGAGGAGCTACAGCTCGAGCGTACTCTCAAGGCATTTATGCCTCTTCTCATGGAAGAAGAGTCAAAGTATGGTCAATACTGCGCGGCTTTTGCTATATGCACTAGGTGACTCACTTCGTCTTAACCTTTGGCAGCCGATGAACGTTGATTGTCTGACCTTGTCCAGTGCCTTGTTCAATCTATACGAGGGCGCTTTGAAGCAGCGTCCTGATGACGACCTGAGCCAGATCCGTCTCACGGATTCCATGGAGTCTGCATCGATACGACTTGTAGAATTCTCAAGCCGTCTGTTTGCTGACCTAGACATTATGGACATCAGGAATATGTCACCTTTGGTCCCGCATTCCCTGTATCAAGCGACCATGATACAGTATCGAGCCTGGGAGCGGGACAAGGAAATATTTTGCAAGGAACGCGTAGACATCCTCCGGAAGGTCCTTGGCCATTTCAGCAAACGATGGCTCGTGGCAAGTACGCTAGATTCAATCTTATTGCGACGCTTGCAGGCTGGAAAATGCTGACGCTAATCTTGTATCAGGGAAATATATGATCGCTCTCGATACGCTAATTACAGAGTAACCAGGCTCTTTCGATTGGCTTCTTCACCTAAAGTGTCCGGAGTGGGTGTGAGGGTAAGTGCGAGCTACATTTCACCACCTTGTATCTGATCTTCCTGACCCCGACTGGATGGCACTTTGTCACTGGCGGAGCCGGCAGCCAGGAGCTTGGCTGAAGCACGCAGCAACGCACCACTCATCGGGCTTAGCGGACCAGCAGACGCCTCCAGGTACTTTAATATCGCATTAGCACCATTGAGGTGAATAAAAGCTGCTCTGAAATCGCCCCGGTTGTTCTCCGCGCTGATGAGATGCCATAGACCGACGATGACAGACTCATCAAGCCGTGTGGAAGTCAAAAGATGATGTCTCAAACTTTTTATGGCCCGGTAACAGTAATAGGTGCTATAGGGCGAGGACGAAGCGAGCTCCATCTCTGGAAGCATTGTCGATATGTTCGCGAGCAATGAGTACATCAGCAGCTCGTTCTTGAAACACGCTTGTATCATCGATGCAGCGCAGCTGAGAAAAGGATCCGGCATTTTCGACAGCACCAAGCCTGTTGAACGCAGCAGTCGCTCATGAGCCACAGACAGGTAATATTGCAGGTATTGGTAGACTTGGTTGTCGACGACAAGCGGAGATGTGTGAAACGGATCCATCGCTGCGTTTGGCATGTTCAGGCCTCTTGGGATCGACATGCGCAAATGCGGTTGCAGTTCAGACAAAGCATGTGTTCTCCGGCCTGCTCGGGTCTTGCGATTCCGAGAAAGAGTGGTCGCCACGTGGCCCCGGTGGCCCAGAACAGAGACTGGAGCTAGTAGCGCCTCTTTCGATGGTCCGGGGGCTCCGTTGCTGCCTGTCACCGGCGAGGTCGCTCCTGGCTGAGCTTTGCCAATGCAGGACGAAGAGTTTCCCCCCTGCCAGACACTCTCTGGAGACGGCCTGCGGGCTGTAATGGAATGGATTTGGACATGGCGACGGATCATTCTTCTGTGGTTCTTCTCATCCCGTATTGTCGATTTCGACTCTGGCGTGCCATTGACGAAAAGAAACGGAGGTGTATGCATCGCATGGCCTTGCTAGGTGCCTGCTTGGATTCGTCGGCCTCAGTGCCTTTGTTATACTGAGGTGGATGTACGGCACATGTAACCAGGCTTTTGATGGAAATACAAAAAGGGATCGAGAAGCCCTCGACCATTTCCCCTGGCAGGACGCGCTTATCAACGGAGCTTCAACTCACCTGAAGTTGGATCCATCACTCCCGCACAAGGAATTATTTTGATGAAGGACAGTCGTTCGTCAGCCTCGAAGTGGCAATAAGCATGATGTTCTCCATACCACGGCCGGCGGCATGTGCTGACAGAAGTCCGCGCTACAGATGGAATCGACCGCCTCCTTGACTTAGCAATGGCGCCCCCTTCCACGAGAGCGACGCTAAATACCCGAGGAGCAGCAAGAAGAGTTCTGGAGCCTTAATCCGGCACATCTACTTTTCGCGAGAAACGCCCTAAAACCGCCACCGGCGCAGGCGGAAGACTAGGAACCTGCTCCGTTCCCCGAAGCGATACGAGGATGTACAGGGGTAAGGACATCAATTGTACGCTATGCCATGTTGTTGGAATTTGTTCGAATGCCCGTCTTCTCAGCCTAGACCCCCATCCCCACTTCCCTTTCTCTATGTGGACGGTCTGCCAGTCTGCGAGGGTAGGGACGCCAAGAAGTTGGGACCGAAATCAGGGTGCTTCTGGGGTTTTCCCGGTGTTTGGGAGAACTATAACGCGGCTATCTATACATCAACCTCTTCTGGGTGCAGCATTCCGATACGGACTTCTTGCCATCAGGGGGCTGATCAGAGTCGGTTTTCCTCCTCGTCGATCTCCCTAAGCAGCCCGGTCTCAATGTCATAGGCTAAGCCAACAATCTGAGTGGTCTTCTTGATCAATGGAGATGCTCTCAAAATCGCGATATCCGTCCGGATACTGTCCTCGATCCTTTTGGCCAATGTTAGCAATCTGGCATTGTGGGAATGTGATTGAAGACTCACCCGCTGGAGATTTCTCCAAATTTGAGGGACTCGATCAAGTCTTTAGCGTCGGGGTTGACTTCGAGGAGAGCCTTTCTGATATCTGAATCATGGTAATGGGTCATACCACAGTCTACGACAACGTTATTAGTCACCTTCATGGTTCACCTCAAAATCGCTTGTCTCCACCCGCGACAGGAGCATGGTGCTTGGGTGGCGGCCGAGACTGAAGAACAACTGACCTGTATGATGCAGGACAACAATTGTTCCCGGATTTCCTATAGTCTGGAGGACCGACAATGTTCGAATTGCATCAAAAGCTCTGCCACCAGCATTGCGAACCATGGTAGCCTCTGTGGTTGCTGTTGTTTTAGCGCGATTCCCATTTAAATCAAATGCCGACAGCAGGTCATTGCCACCATCGGGGGAACGACAGAGCTTACTCAAGCTGGCATCAATCCCAAGAACTTGGTATGGATTGAGACGCGGGTCAGAGCAGGATAGCACCACAACTCCTGCCCCGGATGCTCGCATTCCTGCAGCCATCTGCGGAAGGCTTGGTGGTGCTTGATAGCATTGGGCAAACTTCCTGTCATAGGGTCTGGTTAGCCACAATTTTCATTGTCTGGCAGTGTGACTCAAGGGTGGACCTACTTGTTGCGTGCCAACATCTCGATGACCGATTTAGAGAGCATTTTGATTTTGGCTTTGATTTTGAGCTTGATCTTGATGGCTTGAGATTGCGCAATATGTTCAAAGATTGTCGAAGAAGTTGATATCCAAGTCGAGGACACCACTGGCCATGCTTCTGGAGCCTTCAACTATATCCAGAGCCCTAGGCCTACCACAATGATCTCAACGATTCTACGTGTCTTGAGATTCCGTCCGTTAGCCATGACGAACGGGAGTTTATCATCAATGAAGCTTAGCAAGCAACGACTTGTTTTCTCTCCCGAACAATTTGCTCGTACTTAGACCTTCTAATCGGGGACTCAGTAGAAAATTCGAAGGCCGAGTGCTGAAGAAGCATACGCACGATACATCTTCGTGGAAGACTTGCCAGGAGTACTACTGTGTGCGGAGTAGTCTGGCGGACTAGCGTTGCGGCCTAGCGTCTCAGATTAGCGCAATGCACTAGCATGGTGGATTAGTGCGTGGACCTGCGGACTAGCGTTGTGAATCTCGTCCTTGATTATTTACTCGTACGCACTGACTGTTTGATGTTGCCACGCGGGCCCAAGAGCCTGGTCATCAGATATCGAGAGTCTGTAGCGACAGATGCATACCCTGCCACATGCACAGTACGCAAGGATGTCTAGAAAGCGAGCTTCTGTCACCCACCACTCAGGCCGACGTGCCAAGGTCGAACCGTCCATTCTAAACGTCGCCTGAGTACACAGTACGTACGACCGACATAATCAAGATTAGTCTTTGATAGTCGAGAGTCCCTACCTTGAGAGCGTGGTTTATGACATAGTTGGTACGACGGGCACGTCCACATTGTCATGGTCATCGAGACACTCAAACCCGCCCGGCGAGCTTCAAACGTAAGATGAAAACGAAGTCCTCGGAATAAAAGCTGGCTCTGGTCTCCTTCACAACAACGAAACGGTTCAGTCACACACAACATTTCTCGGACAGTTACAAAGCTCTGTAAACCATGTCGACGGCTCCAGGCACAATATTGGTGATAGGGGGAACGGGCGCGCAGGGTGTTCCTGTGGTCAGAGGTTCGTTTACCTGGAGTCCTTCCCACCTTTACGTCTGCTAATGGCCGCTGAAGCCATGGTTGCTGACCAGAAGTATGCCGCACGCGTCATCACACGGAATAGCTCTTCGGGAGAAGCTCGAGAGCTCGCGAAGCTACCCGGTGTAACCATCGTCGAAGGCGACTCTTACTCCGAGTCTGACCTCCGCAAGGCCTTCAGGGGAGTCGACTATGTCTTTGCAAACACCAATGGCTTCGCCGTCGGCGAAAAGGCCGAGATCTACTGGGGCATCCGCCTGTATGAGCTGGCGCGAGAGTTTAAGGTGAAGCACTTCATCTACGCAGGACTCGAATATGCCTCCAAGCTCGGAAACTTTGATCCTAAATACAGGACGGGCCATCTCGACGGCAAGGGCAAGGTAGTGGACTACATTGCTGCGCAGCCGACGGAACCGATGGCGTGGTCTGTCTTGACTTCTTGTCTGTACATGGAGGGCCTGTCGGAGCTTCTGCATCCATTTCCCCACCCCGACGATCCGAGCACAGCGGTCTTCGCGGTGCCTCTGGGGGATGCAAAGTGTCCGCTGATCTATCTCGAGGACTATGCACTGTACGCTCGCTGGCTGCTGGATACCCCATCGCGCAGCAACGGCCTCGAGCTGCACGTTGCCACCGAGGACATTGCCTGGAAGGACGTCGCTGCCGCTTACACTGCAGTCACCGGGAAACCCGCCGTGTACAAGGATGTCAGCTTGGATGAGTACTTCTCACTCCCGATCTTCCCGTACCCTGACGCGAAAATCGGGCACTCGGCCGATCGTGACGATCCCACCTTGTTCACTTTCAGGGAGAACTTCTCGGGATTCTGGAACACGTGGAAGGATGAGCTGACGAAGCGTGACTACGAGCTTTTGGACGAGATCCTGCCGACAAGGGTGAAGAGCGTGAGGGAATGGATGGAGAAGACAAAGTACGACGGCACGCCGTTCTCTGTGCTCAAGGACTATCGCGATGGGCTTGGCAGAAAAGCCTCCACCTAGTGACGGCGGGTTGCAGACAGTATAAAGCTTCAACTGGAATGTGATGATCAAAGGTCCTCGTTGTGTCCTCGTTGCTGTAGGCGTTTTGGGCGTTGAGTCGCCGTGACGTTCACCCGGCCGACATTGCCGGTCCCGGACTCGACCCTCTCCAGAGGCACGCACGCCTGCCCGTCCATCTACACTCTCCGCGCGCCATGCCACGCTCCTCAACTTGTAGCTATCTTAAGTAGCTTCTCAAAATCCGGGGTTCCAAGCCCAGTCACTGCGTCCCACCCTGTGGTCGCGTTCCATCCGGCGCCCGGAACTTCCGGTGCGTCCAGCCCCGAGCCGAGCGCGGCGTTGAAACAGCCTCGAGATCCTCCGGCGGTGATGTCAACGAGCCCGCGATAACCCTCGCTGTAGAGCCACGGGTTCAGGAAACCGAGGGGTTTTTGCCCCTTGGAGAGCCGGACGGAGTTGATGTTCGCGATGATCGCGGCCCAGACTGGAGTAGCCGCACTGTTTGGTGGGAAGGGTAGTCAGCCAAGAGACCAAAAGCTCCAAAGTCCACGGACGTTTGACTGACCTTGTCCCTCCACTGAGAGTCTCCTTGCCCATGTGGAAGATCGGGTACGTAGTTTGAGCCTGGGCAGCAACATCCGGTATGCCGCGACCTGTGCGGTTATATAGGCCTTTGAAGCGATTCGGCCCAACGGTATTGTTAAGATACGCTCCGACCTGTTTGACCTGATAGTCCGGCCGGGCGAAGACGTCGGAAAACCCTCCGCCAGACAACCATGTCGCGACCTCGGGCTGGACCTGTTCGGTACCACCGACCGACGTGACCCAGGGACAGGAAGATGGAAATTGTGGCTGGAAACGGGTTGTGTTCTTTCCGTCGTTGGTCATGCATCCGTCGCCGGGTCCGCCATCGCCACTAGACTCTTGTTAACTGTTGCGTCTGGCGGAGCGAACGAACGGAAATACTGACCTGGAGACAATGACGGAGACTCCCCGAGCACCGAGTTTGGCAAACAGTTGACATACACTTTTCATGTACGATACAGGGTGGCTCTGCTCGTCTTCACCATAGGAAATGCTCAGCACGGTAGGTAGATCCTCCTGTGTCAAGTTGAGTAGGAATTGCAGGTGTTCCAGGAAGGGTTCCTGAACGAGCACACTTCCGCTGCCATTCGGCTGCTGCAGGTCGGGAATAAGTGGGCCAACACCACCGGTTTTGTAGAACGTGGCGGGGATGCCGTACGCGAGACTGACTCCGTACTGGATATCTAGGTTGGCCTCGGGCGCCCAGACCAGGGCTCCGGTCTCATTGTTGACCCCTCCGTTCGACGTCACGACGTTGAAGCCTGTCCCGTTTTCCATCGGTGCCCACTTGTCCCGGAAGAGATCGAGGTCGCTGTGGACTGCTTGCTGGTAGTTGAAGCCGGATATGCCTAGCTTGACGCCGGAACTCGAGTTAGCCTTGAACTCTCCGATCTTGTAGAGGGCTCGGATGCAGTCTGGAGGTGTCGTGGTGTTGCAGTAGGTCGCGTTCAGCTTCGTTGCAGAGCCAGGGCCAGAGGCAGGAATCGGAGTGGGCTCTCCCCCGACTTGATATGGTGTTGCGCGACCGAAATGGGTTGTCGGCTGGATCATCTGGATATGTTGATGAAGATGGCGGGGGACCGAGTATTGAAGAGTTCGGATCCGTGGTGGTACAGCGATGTCAGCAGCATGGTGGAAATACTGAAAATTCGCGTCGAGAAGGGGTTCGGCCTGCGCAATAGTCATATAGACGGTGAACCAGTCTCCATGGTCTGAAATATCAGTCTCAGGAATCCCCGCCCCCCGTAGCCAAGATAGTATGGCATTGGAAACCGCTGGGTCTGGTCGAAGCAGCGCACTTAGCTGTTGAGCATCGTAATGTTGTCCATAGAGGGCATGTCCGGGAGTCGATACGCCGACCAGTTTCTCTTCTAGCAAACCATGCTTGTCTTCCTGCCGGACGGCAATCTGAAGCTTAACTCGGTGGTGACAAGCTGGCACGGAATCTCCCTGGTACCAACCGTCCGGGATGTTGTCCAGCTGCTCGAGGATCTTCAGTCGAGTCGAAGGGGTAGCGTTGCCCAGTGAGGGTAGGAAAGCCCATACTCCTAGTAACCACTGATTGATGAGCATACTGGAGATGATGTTTCAGAGGTTGCGAGGTTGCGCGAAAGGATATTGCCGCTGCACCTGAAGCCTTGCTGAAAGTGTATGGGCATCTTTATGCAAACTGGACTCGGCCTACTAGTACTCCATGCTCCGTACCTATACTTACATCAAGGCAAGGCTGCAGCATAATTTAACGGTGGAGGCGGTGCATTGGGGCCGGGATACCCATTCGTTATAGTATGGGGATCTGCGCTGTTCGTGACGGGTTCTTTTACCTTGGAACAGGCTTGTTGTGTCATGAAATCGGTGTCGTTCCGCGTGTTTCATAGGGATGAATATGGACAAGGCATTCTCTTGTCCTATGGGATCGCTCCCTCATTTGTTCCTCCGTTTGGTTCATAGGCGTTGTTGACCCGAAGGATTCGTTACCCACAGTGTGAGATGGGGTTGGATTGACGATCCGCATACTCAAAGTCCGCATGTGGTAAAGCACACCTACTTTGACTAGGAGGCATAAGCGGCAGCACGCCTGAACACCCACTTAATCCCGCAGGCAACAGCGTTTGACCGCCTTGCTTGAGAAGCGGCATCGATTTACCGAGTACAGCGCAATGCCGAGCCCGCGATCCATCACCGAAATTGTTCCATTATGAACAGACATACTGCTCCTGAATAGAATTGGGGATACTCCGTATGCATGGATGGTACCCCGTATTCCAAGTCGCTAACACTGCATAGCAGAAAGCAGTATTCGTCGTAAATGATAGTGTGGGGGGAAGAGTAAGCATAGGCACAGTAGCTTGAACATATCCGGCTATCCCTCAGCTGATTTTTCGCCATTGTCTGGGAATGTAACGGCATAGGGATTTAATTATCCAGGCCTCGTCGTTCGAACGCTCCAAGGAGATAGGGAAGAAAAATTTTTCCGAGGTCGCTTTCAACTACTTGAGGATGGCGACGCTTTGATGCGCATCCAACGATCTTGTACCGATGTCGGGAATACCTCGTATATACTGTACTGAAATAGGGCCGTTTTAGAGCTTCGATTCTGGTCGGATCTGCAGGTCGGGCCTGTTAAGATCCTTGACGCTCTTCTTGCCCATGTTACCTAGCATATTGTCGGTGTCGGCCAGTAAGCACCTCAAGACGTGCTCGACGCCTTCCTGGCCTCGTATGGCGAGGCCGTACATGAAAGGCCTGCCTATACAGACGGCCTTGGCACCCAACGCCAGTGCCTTCAATGCGTCGCTCCCTGTGCGAATGCCACTGTCAAAGATGAGGGTGAGATTGGATCTCTGAACCCTTTCGTCGGCGGCAATTTCGGCCAGAGCGTCAAGCGAGGCGATGGCACCGTCGCATTGTCTCCCGCCGTGGTTGCTGACAATAATACCGTCCATTCCGTAGTCGATCGCTCGATGGGCGTCGTCGACAGTCTGGATTCCCTTGAGAACAATTGGCCCGTCCCAAAGCTTCTTCAAGATCTCCAGATGCTTCCATTCTCGATACGTCCCTGAGTTCAAGACGTCTAACCAAGCTCGTGACTTTTGAAGCAGAGATACATTCGTTAGAACTTTAGCGGCACCGTATACTGAGCCGGGTCTTCTCAGCGTGGCCCACAGTTCTGCGAGCTTTTCCCCGTAGCTTCTGGTATCATTCCTTTGGATCTCCTCATACCTAGCATTAAAGACCGGGTCGGAGTGGCCGATTTGACACCCATCGCCCCAGATGAAAGGGAGATATGATGTGTCGAGGTCTGTCGGCCTCCAGGCCAAGTTGAACGTGTCGAGTGTGACGACCAGCACCGTGTAGCCGTTGGCTTTTGCACGATTGAGCAAGCTCACAGTGACATCTTCCCATTGAGGTCGTGGCCAGTACAGTTGGTACCACCGCGAGCCGTCGCCGTTGGCTTCTGCCACCTGTTCGATGGTCCGTGTGGCGGCCGAAGAGAGGATCATGGGAATCCCGACCTAGTGTTCTCCGAAGGACGTCAGCGATCTGACCTGACATTCACTGCCATGGAGGAACACCAGCGGCCAATAATCGTAGTCAGCATGATACAGCCATAGACGACTTTACCTTTTTGCAGGCCCGAGCGGTGGCTTCCTCGGCATCTTCGTGCATGATGTTTTGGACACCAACTGGCGCCAATAGAAGCGGGCTGTTGTACTTCTTGCCGAACAGCTCGACGCTCATGTCTCTCCGGGTGGCATTGACCAACATGTGAGGGCGGATTCGATACCGATCGAAAGCGGCAATGTTGGCTGCATGGGTGCTGCCACTGGAGGCCGAACCGTGGACGTAGCCAAAGTTACCGGCCGGCACCTTTGCACGAGCTAAAGCTTCCCATTCAGACGGCTTTGTTGAGAATATGGGTGCCCGAAGAGAAGAGTAGATCTCCCGCTGATACGCAGAGTAGTTGTTCGGGTCAGGTTCTGTGTACGGTTGATTCAACTTGGCCGCCTCGTCCTTGTTCGCCATGGTTGTTGATGAGCTGTCGTCTGTGCTTGCTTGTCTTAATTGCCGCGAGAAGGAAGTAGAAGGGACTCATATAGAGCAGGGGCCCGAGATAAGTCAGAGCGACTTCGCGGGGGTTTATTTGTTTTGGGCCGTGGATAGCCGTGGGTATTGTGTACAGCGACGGTGGAAGTAAGATTCCAGTAACAACTGCTGGTGAGCTTTCGTGATGCCGAGGTCCACATCACGTGAAGTGCGGGTATGAAAAGGGAAAGAGTCTCCTGAGTCTCGCAAGCGATTGGCCGATTGCCGAAAGACCAGTCTAGCCATATTGAGAGCCAACCAGATCTGCATGACGTCTTGCGTCTCGGTCAATGTCAAATGTCATTGTTGAAGCTGCACGACCTCATTTCCAACTTTCTTTACCTTGATTTCTCCCTTGTTCACCTCATCCTCAGAAATTGTGCTGGCCTGGGCTTGCGTTTCTCCCCGTGAAGAGCGGAACTTCGCGGCCTCCCCTTGCTCTTGACTCACTCTCTCCCTCAGTTATCAATATGTCGCACAAGCCGTTACAGTCCAATTTCGACGTTGACTATGTCATCAGCTACCGCATGCCTAAGGACGAAGGTACAGTTTCCGGCGGCTATGCTCTGCAAGCCTAAGTACTGATTCTTCACAGACAAGGAAGCTGGCGTTACGCAGTTCAGGAAACTCATTAGAGCTCTGGCCGAGACTGGACTAGCCACCGAAGTTCGACGCGGCGATGAAACCTCCTTACTCGTCTTCGTTAAGGCTGCGGACGAGAAGATCCTTGCCGATGTGGTACATAGATCGAGGATCAAAGACTGGCTTCACGGAGTGCGACAGGTCCAGCCTTCCAACGATGTGGCCAACATCCTCACCTCCGAGCCCTTGACCGACGCGGAGAGACTTCGACACATCCACCACATGATATGCTGTCCTCGGGAAGAAGGTGGCGCTGGTATAACTCCAAAACATGGAGAATGGAAGAACGTCGAAGCCGTCTTTCCATTGCACGACCATGTTAAGAACAAGAAGTGGCTGAGCGAGTTTACGCGGAAGACATTTCTGACCCCAGATGACCTGGACGAAATCAGAAACACTGTTGGTGAGAAGGTAAGATGCACAGCATACGTTGGTTGGGCATGAATTGACATATCCAGATTGCCTACTATTACGCATTTCTTCAATCCTACTTCTCCTTCATGATCTTCCCAGCCGCTTTCGGCTTCTCCTGCTGGGTTCTCTTGGGCAACTACTCTCCCGTCTACGCAATCGTCAACGGTCTGTGGTGCGTGGTGTTTGTCGAATACTGGAAACGTCAAGAGCAGGAACTGGCCATCCGCTGGAACGTGAAGAACGTTTCCACTATTGAAGACAAGAGGAGGGAATTTGCACCTGAAAAAGTCACAAAGGATCCCGTAACGGGCGAGGAGGTTTGGTTCTTTCCAGCCAAGAAGAGACTCCAGAGACAGCTCCTCCAGCTCCCCCTGGCGGCTTTGTGTGTCGTCGTTCTTGGAGCTATCATCTGCACCTGCTACGCCATTGAGATCTTCATCTCCGAGGTCTACGATGGCCCGCTCAAGTCCATCCTTGTCTTCCTTCCCACAATCATGCTCACCCTGGCCGTCCCCACCATGAGCAATTTCCTCACTGGGTTTGCCGAGAAGCTCACTTTCTACGAGAACTACGAGACACAAGAAGCTCACGACAAAGCCATGATCTCCAAGGTCTTTGTCATCAACTTCATCACCTCCTATACAGCCATCTTCCTAACGTCATTTGTCTATGTCCCTTTCGCCACTATCCTGGTGCCTTATCTGGACATCTTTGGCATGACGGTCAAACCCTTTGCCGAGAACGAGAAGCAACTCCAGACACCGTCACCTGCCACCTTTACCATCAACCCCAACCGCTTACGCAATCAGATGATCTACTTTGCAGTGACGGCTCAGGTCGTCAATTTTGCCATGGAAACGGTTATGCCAGTGGTCACGCAGCGGGGCACCAAGAAGTTCAAGGAGATGCAGTCCCAACGCGCAGAAAAGCACGGTGGCGCTACGCCCTCGGTTGCTGACCACGATCCGCCCGAGGAGAAGGAATTCCTTGCTCGTGTGCGTGAGGAGGCAGCTCTGCCAGAGTACGATGTGACGTCAGATCTACGTGAAATGTGTATCCAATTTGGCTACCTCTCTTGCTTCAGCGTCATCTGGCCCCTCACACCAGTCTCGTACTTCATCAACAATTGGATCGAGCTTCGGGGAGACACGTTTAAATTGGCTGTTGAATGCCGTCGACCGAATCCGGCCCGCGCCGACAGCATTGGACCGTGGCTCGCTAGCCTTGAGTTTCTTGCTTGGTTAGGCAGCATCACATCGGCGGCCCTGGTGTATATGTTCTCTGGTGGTGACGGGCACGGTCCGGATGGCAGGCCGCACCAAATCAAGCTGTGGGCATTGTTGCTTAGCGTATTCCTGTCGGAACACATATTTCTCGTGGTGCGTGTGCTGGTACGGACGGCGATAAGCAAGCTTGATTCCGCTGCCATGCGCAAAGAGCGCAGTGAACGGTTCATGGTGCGTCGCAAATATCTCGAGGATGCCGGGCTAGGACACGCGGTGAAACCCATCGCATCGCCTCCCAACAGCCCGCTGAAGACGGAGTCGGGAGAACAGGCTTTTGCAAGCATCACGCGAGAGAGCCTTGAAGAAGACGCACGAAATCAAAGCACCTCCATCAGTGGCGGCGAAGAAGGTGCCGCTGAAAGATTTTGGCAGAGGCAGCGTAGCTGGGCCGAAAGCGAGCGTGTCGGGCTAGGAATGATTGAACTCATGGATTTGAGCACGAAAGAGGCGAAGAAGGCGCAATGAATCTGAAATAACTCTGGTCAGTCAGGAGGATGGTGTGTTCTGTCCCCAAAACACGGATGCATGTTTATGATGCTCATCGACGTGGATATTCTGGCAGGGGTTCATGGAAGCTGGCCTAAAGAAATGAGCAGGTCAGGACGAGGTATAACGATATTTTTCACATCAGAGATGATGAACGTACGGCATGAATAACGATGAGACGCGTTCAAGGGTATTATTAGTGAAGCATACGACTCCTTGTTAGAGATGGAATGATGTGCCCGAATCTAGGCGTGGGTTTAGCACTCGATGAATCCCACGTAAAGGGGGAGGAAGAAGCTCCTGATTCCCCAACGGCGCCTGCCGGAGATGCAGATCCAGATGCGGAATGGCGGGCATCTGGGCATCTGGGCATCTGGTCTGAATCATCTCACCGTCAAGTGAATTTCTGGTGAGGTGACTCTTGCCATCCATCTCAACACATCATGACACCCGCTCTCTAAGCATCCAGATCCTGTCGGCCATCGCCTCTCCTTCTCGCCATCTGCATCTTTTCATTCAGCTTTCAGATCGGATCCTCCTCTGTAGCGTTCCATCTCTTCCTCATCACGCGGACGCGCTTCAACCATTAAGCGTCCACCAGTATGGCCGGCGACCTCCCATCTACTACACATCAACTACCACCATCCCTTCTCGATGTCCTGTCAAACTCGATCATACTGGATGGTACTCTACCATACCTGTCCTTGTCGAGCATCTTCGCCTTGGCTAGGACATCACACACACTGCGAGATCTAGTATACTCCGCGCCAAGGGCCTTCCGATATGTTGATTTGTCGAAATGTCGCGGAGCCTATGTGCCGCCGAATCTTCTGACCCGATTAGACTCTGGTGGCCACTCTTGGCGGGCAGAGCGTATGGATGAGAACCTCACCGAAGATGAGTTCTACGCCGGACCACTCCGCGGCGTGTTTGCGAAGTTGAGACGGATGAAAGTGCTGCAAGGCGTCCACACCATGGTCCTTGACGACCTCGCGTCGGTTACCGTCGACCTGATCAACGACATCGTCACCGCACCGGAGTACAGCGTGCGCTTGCTCAGCATCCGGCGGTGTCTCAACGTCAACCAGCCAAAACTACAGCAACTCCTATGCCACCTGTGTCGACCAAGCCGACCCGAAGGCACTCCTCGATTGCAAGGTCTATATGTCTTCACGCCACCTGCATTTCCAACCCAGGAGCCTTTTGACTACGTCCATGCCTTCCACTACAACTTCGACACAATGGGCGTCCTAGGATATCGCGGTGCTCAGCTCGGAGCACAACACAAGACAGACTGTACGACAGACTCACGTAATGTGGAACCATGGTATGCGGCAAGCGGTCAGGTCATCTCCCAGGGCCATGCACAGCGGAGCTCGTGGGAAGAGACCTTACAGACCTGCAAAGGCATCATCAGCTTTGATGCTGTCCTGTGTACTCACATGCATGCCGACATGGCACCTGTGCTTCACGTCGCTTCCCGAGACTACTTGACAAAGAACAAGCCCGGCATTCCTCCTCTTGCGACTGTTGCCCTTGGACCTTCAGGATGTGCCAGCTGTGGGAGGAACCCTCATGGCGCTCCTGTTTGGGGCGAGAGCGATATTAGAGACTTTCCTCTTCTCTGGCCTCCGCCGCGATCAGGGAAAGTCATTGACGCAGTTCGACCTCCACCGCGCGTTGCCGAGGACGGACAGACGCTCCCCCCGAGACTCATTGTCTCGTGCACGTGGTGCCTCACCAACCGACATTGCGATAGCTGTCACCGATGGTGGTGCGCCGATTGCTACAACCCCAAGTTCTCAAGGCAGCTCATCGCCGACGTAGAACGGCTGTCCCACGCAGCACAAGGCTTCGTGCCTGCGAGTGCACTGAAAGAATCCAACGAGGGCGATCGCGTTAAGGTATTTAATGGTCTTTGTGTTGAAAACTGCCTTGTCGGCGAATGGATGGCTGGAGCTGGAGGTGGCGGAATGTGGGGATAGTTAGGGATCGCATCGAGGAACCGAAGGCCGCCATTCGCACCATCGACTGGTACGGCGTTCGAAACCCAAGATTGGACCATTCAATGATCCCCAAGCCGCCATCGAGACGAAGAGACCGCCAGCCCGGACGCCGACAGATCCCATATTCCTTCACCCGTTCACTCATCATGTAACGCTCTCTGATTTTCTCTCGCCTGCAGCTGCACTCCAACCTCCTGAGCCTGAGACCTGGACAACCGGCAGTGACTTTGAATTGCTGGGAATGCGGCCGTCAATGCCAGGATTGCACGCAGCAATGGGCCAAAACCTGCAGAATATGTAAAGGCAGCTACTGTTTTGTCCACAACACGGGTTGCGACGAGAAGAACGTAAGTCTGTTTTCTGGGTGTCACCATGTTCTCGGGTCCTTGGGCTGACCCATCGACATCAACAGTGCGATTGGTGCATGTGAGTCTCTGACGAATCTTGTTTATCTCCACCACACCTCTCTCTCGGGAGGAGTTGGTTGATTGCCGTAATTCGCAAGCTGATATCACAACCAGGCATCGCGGCGGTAGAAGAACCAGAGATCTCTACTGATATGAGACCTGTGCATCGAACCTGGACAAAGGGGATCCAGTAGACGTAGCGTCAGCATCTTATAGCGGTTGACCCATCTTCTCTACTCGACTTTACTATTCCCGGTCGAGGAGGTTCCTATACGAAGCTCTCTCATATGAGCTCGCCCCAACACCCAACTCAGTCCGCCACAACTCGGCTCTCTCACCTCAATTCTAGACTTATCCCTGATGCCTTAATCTTCAAGCCACAGCGACCTATCACCTACATTCAACGACAGACAGCACATCAGCAAAGATCCAACCTACCGCAACAGTATCATCACCTCTTGCACTTGTCCATGGGTGCAGTGATGCTCTCGTGGCCTTCTTTTCCACCACCGGAGCTCCACTCCCTACTAGGTATGGCTAGGACCGACTACTTGAAAAGAAAAAGGATGGTGTGATCCATGTTTCGAATTCAGAGGAGAGGACAGGACAGGACAGGACGGCCCAGGAGATTCAGCCTGAACGTCAGCTCGGACGCCGGTTGAAATGAATACATTACAGTACAACACACCAAGCGGTGCGCAGTCAAGTTTGTTTGGACGGTTCCGGTTCGGCAGAGCGGCGTGGCGCTCCCTCCGTACCATTTAATGGCATTTCATGTCTTTCGTGCCGCACCGAGTCCTGAACCGGCCCCCTCCCCGTTTACCGTGATTTTTACACAGTAGTCAATTCCCTTGTCAGCAACAGCAGGGCAGCAGCCCTGCATTAGACACGGACTAGAGGGCGACATCGTCGAAAGAGTATCCATGCAAGAATTCTGTATCTCTGTCCAAGCTGTCGATTAACAATGTACACAAAGCAGGCCTGTATCGAAACGCCGTCGCTGGACCAAACAAGGATGCATGACCTTCACCGCTTTACTGGGGCCTTCTTTTTCCCGTACCCTTGCCAAAAATGCATTTACAATTCTCTCCTGCTAATAGCCCGAGTGGTGGCGACCCCGCCAGGCACATGCTGCTGCCAAGCCATGCTCGACATGATGGCCAGCGTATCGTTCGGATCTGCGCCCATGTCTGTCATGTTTGTAAAGCCAGAGAAGTAGAAGCCTAGTACTACCACCAGGTAGGTCATCACTAGAATGCTGCCTTTAAAGTAATTGCTCTTGCCTTCTCCTGACATGTAGCTGAGAAGGAAGACGCAAAGAATGATCGTCACCATGTCCCATTGAGGGAAGATCAGGTTGAAGGTATGGTCAATCAGCCTGCTGGGATCGATGAATTGCCAACGCAATGCTGTAAACAGAACTAAAGCAGGGAGCTGAAGTAAGCACACCTGCAACGCGTAGGCCGAGCCAATCTCCATGCTGAGGGCGATGTTGCCATTCATCGCAAACGATATGCCGTTCAGAAATTCGGTCGTGTTTGGTACGAGCGCAAACAGTGTGATGCCAAGGAATTTCTCGTCGATGTCCACAGAATCGAGGACCACGTCAACAGTGTCGACTAGGATTTCTGCCACAATGGCGTAAGCTAGCGTCGCCGTGAGAAGAATGATGGACGACTTTGCTCGGGACCAATTGGGAGCATCATGCCCACCACCTTCTGCCGCGGGTTGCGCAGCTTGCTCCGCTGCAGCATTCGCGTAGCCGTCGTCTGCCACGGTATCTCTGCGAGCTACTGATGGCTTGTGGCCTTTCACAGTATCTGTTTTGTATGCATGCGTTGCTTGGTACGAAGCGCGGTTGGGATGATTGACAGCATCCCGAGTCGCGATGGTAGCGGCAGTGGCCGCCAGTTCTGCGACTTGGCGCACAAGATTATTGTTGTCTTCTTCCGACAATCCGGGAACCACAGGATACAGGGAGGGGCTCGGCAAGTCTTCAGGTCCGTGTCTCGATTTCGGAGGCACAAGATGCGGCAGGTCACCCCTGTTTTGATGGTCGACTGCCGAGACTTGCGACGTGGTTTCGTGGGCCCCAGAGCCATCTCGATCAAGGACGCCATCACCGTCAGGGAGTCCTGCTGACTGTAGAGACTGGCCCAGAATCTTTCTGTACAACTGAGACTCTCTTATAGCCGATCTGGGCACATATCCGTCGTGTTTTGTCAGGGTCTGCGAATTGACAACACTTTGATGTCGAGTATCCATTGGGCTCACATCTGCAGTGGGAAGGGCCTGAGGCTTCTTTTCCTCATCGGTACTCCAGATGATGGCGGCATGCGTCCGCAAAGTGAAGAGCAGTCCAATGATGTAGGACGAGAAGAGGAGAATGGCAGCGATCCAACAGTAAGGCCGGACCGCCTTGACGAAGAAATCGTCTGTGACCGCGGGAAGTTGACGGAAATAGCATTGTCGACAATCCCTCGGGGCCTCCATATCTCCAGCGGTGCATGTCCGACAGATCAGCTCATGGCTCCCGTATATCTTGTAGAAGAGAGTAGGGCCGAACGCTGCTATAACAGCGAACAGCAACATGGTTGAAGTGGCGCTGGCCGACCTTACGTTAAACCGTTGTGTCTTCCGCTTGATCGCACCAAAGCACATCGACAGGCCAGGAAGGAGCAGAATGCCCGCCAGAATACTGCCGATGATGCTCCCTTCTACCAGAGAAGCCTTTCCCTCGTTAAGCGCGATGCAGTAGAGGTACACTTCCACGACGGTCGAAAAGAACGCGTTGACTGCGGCACCCATTCCCATGGACGACTGAGCTGAAATTGAAGCGACTGCCTGGCCAATGAAGTATGCCAGCGGGATGATGGAGATGAGTGCCAACGCGAACATGAGGGCTGGACTGGTGAGCCAGAAGTCCAAGCCAGCAGCCACCTTGAGGACGAAGTAGTCGAAGATGACGAAAGCGACGACCGCCAGGAAGTTGATGAGGAAAATATTGGTCCCGTCGATGGTGTACTTCCAGTATTTAATGCCAACCGCTCGGTAGGTACAGAGGAGGATTGACGTGGGTTTCGTGGAGCTCCTAGCTTGTGAAACGTCACGGTGGAAAGTCAGAGCGAGTGGTCGTTTTCGTAGGTGGTAGAACAGTATCAAGGTGACACGGCCCATGGGTATCCAGAACACCATCAACCAGCAGATTAGCGACACCAGCAACATCAGCGGGGCGACGTTGAAATAGAAGAAGATGAAAAACATGACCCGGCCCAAGGTCCACTGGCCTCGTCCAAAGAGTCGTCGCTTCGATTTGGCGTTGACGCTGACGTTGGTGTCCTGTCTGTCCGCCCTTGCGCCTCGGTCTAATAGGCTGTCGGTTTCACTGGCAGAATCTATACTGTTTCGATGTCGGCCAACGAGGGACCCCGTGTGGGTGAGTATAGGCCCGAACATGAGTCGACCATACTCGAGATCTCCACTCTGCCACCGTTCGTATTCGCTAATGCTTCGACCTTCACCTTCATCCTCTTCCACATAATTCTCGTCTTGCTCGAGCCTCACGAACTTGCCAAAGGGCCAGAACAGATAGTTGGCCAAGCCCAGGAACACTCTGCCGTATGCGACCGCACTAGAGTCAAAGGCAAATATATAGCAGATGAGGGCTCCAACAAGGGCAGCAGCACTCAGCCACCAGCCGAAGAGAACTGTCCACAGACAATTGAAGAACCACAACCAGGTACTCACGATCTGACTGGGGGAGGAGTGGATATCTTCTTCGGCACCTTTTTCGACAGATCTGCTTTTCTTGTATAGGGCCGGCTTCCATATCCTGATACCAAATGGATGCGTTTCATTGATGGCCAGCTGCCGGTCTTTCAAAGTGAAGCTCTCAGTATCACTTAGTTCCGCATCTTCCGACTCTTCGTGCGGTTCTTCCTCTACCTCTGGCTCGGGCTCTTCTTCAGCCGGGACTGCGGTGTCCTGTGAAACGGGGTCTTCTACCTCCTCTTCAGCGGAATCGACACGCGCTAACAGCGGAGGGGCGGCGGCAGTCCGACGACGGACGGTGGAATGTGATCGGTTCAGGGTGGGAAACGACTGAGTAGTGGGTGTTTGAAGCTCTCGGTCTTCCACAACTTCGTCAGGGTCATCGTCGACCGAGAACTGCTCGCCTCGATGGGGTAGCTGTCTCCGAGTTGAGATTCTTCTCATCATAGGCGGAGGTTTGCGGACTCGGGTAGCCTGAGGCGATAGGACAGGCATGGTGGAAGGCGTATCTGGAGCCTCGTCAGAACGGTAGGCGCTGCGCGGTCTTTGACTGCTCGAACCAGGAGCATTGCTGCCGAGAGTGCCTGCTAGCGTTCAGAATACCTCTCGCCGATGGAGCTCCTGCACGTACCATAGTCACGTCGAATTGTCGTGTCCCCTCCAAACGGTTCGTCTTGAGATCGCAATTCTGCCCCCGCCGAGGCTGCGACTGACGATGATCTCGTGGTAGATTGGACATCTTGCCCTAGTCTATCGTCGGAGCTTCTTTGGGGATTGTCGCTGGACGACATGCTGACTGTTCCAATCTTCTCTCTAGCAGTTGCCAGATGCACTGGCGAACTTGGAGAATCTTGCCCTATAAACTTGCAGGGGCCGTCAGACAGGAGGGCACACAGGCCAGTATATGCCTAGTTAAGGCTCGGGCACGCATCAGATGAGCAGCGAGAAGATAGTCATATGATCGGTTGACAACAAGGCACTGTTTACATGAGGTGAGGAAGTGACCGAGGGCGAGGTGGTGTGGGAACGAGGCCCGCAGGGAAATGAATGTAGTGTATCCCGGAGATATTGATAGCAGCGCTGAGATTCTCTTATTACTGGGTACAGATGATGAGTGGTAGGTGATCGTCGGCCTGCAATCGCTGTGCAGGAGGAAATTGTGAATCGGGGCCAGGATAACACGTCAATTGGCGCACGTGCGGTATCCCGCAGCAAGTCAAATACGACGCGATGGAGCTGGAGCAACCCCAGACCTTGGAGGTGTCAAATGAAGCTGTGGGTGCTTGCAGCTTGCATCAAGGTATGACGGATGGTGTTGCAGTGGTGCAGTGGAGCAGTCAGAGAGCGTGCGATGCCCAGCAGCAGGCTGGATGTGTGCAACTTGATGGGGAGTGGTTGTTGTTGTGGGCTGGCACAGGTTGTCCTCTGTTTTAGGCACCTTGGGTACCCAAAAGAGGCGAGCCGTCTTCCCGGGCCACCGAAGTTGACGCCTAGAACGAAGTTTGGTTAAGTGGAGCTGCCCAGCGCCCTAGGGTAACTCAGGCTCGGCGGCCACGGAACCCTTTGCCGTACGAGTGCTCGTATGGTAGCCGCGATTAACGCCAACAGCCGCCTCCGCCTCAGGCTCCGAAGCGCAGTCGCGTCCATCACTCCAAGCAGTCTTTCCCAATTACCATCGTCGTCCACCACTTTCCTTCAACACCACGTCCCGCCTCCTCTTGGGGTCAAGTTTCTCATACCAGCAGACCGAGACATATCTATCGCAGTCCCTGAGCATCTGGTCACCATGGCGCTCGATAACTTCTACCACAACAAAATCGAATCCCTCAAGCTTGAAATCATCCAAGGTCAAGCGGTTTTGCGGCGCTTAGAAGCACAACGAAATGACTACAATTCAAGAGTGCGCCTCCTGCGAGAAGAGCTGGGATTACTGCAACAGCCTGGCTCGTACGTCGGCGAAGTGGTCAAGGTGATGGGCACCAAGAAAGTCCTTGTCAAAGTGCATCCGGAAGGCAAATATGGTAATTGAGACATTCCGCCTTCATTTCTGGACCGGGCTGACAGACTGGCACAGTTGTCGATATTGCCGACAGCGTGGATATCTCAAAGTTGACGGTCGGCAAGCGGGTGTCCCTTCTGTCCGACTCGTACAAGCTCGAAAAGATGCTTCCCTCATCCGTCGATCCCCTAGTGTCTCTCATGATGGTCGAAAAGGTCCCGGACAGCACATACGATATGATTGGTGGTCTAGACCAGCAGATCAAGGAGATTAAAGAAGTCATCGAACTCGGTCTCAACCACCCAGAACTCTTCGAATCGCTCGGTATCGCTCAGCCTAAAGGTGTCCTGCTGTATGGGCCTCCGGGGACAGGAAAGACTTTGCTTGCTCGTGCCGTCGCCCACCATGCCGACTGCAAGTTCATCAGAGTCTCAGGATCGGAGTTGGTTCAGAAATACATTGGTGAAGGCAGCAGGATGGTCAGAGAACTGTTTGTTATGGCAAGAGAACACGCACCCAGCATCATTTTCATGGATGAAATCGACAGCATAGGCTCTAGCCGTGTGGAAGGCAGCAGTGGCGGTGACTCGGAAGTGCAGCGGACGATGTTGGAATTATTGAATCAGCTGGACGGTTTCGAGCCCACGAAGAACATCAAGGTTATCATGGCCACCAATCGACTGGATATCTTGGATCCCGCCCTCCTCCGCCCTGGTCGTATTGATCGCAAAATCGAATTTCCCCCGCCAACAGTCGAAGCAAGGGCTGATATCTTGAGGATCCACTCCAGGAGCATGAACCTGACCAGAGGCATCGATCTAAAGAAGATCGCTGAGAAGATGAACGGTTGCTCTGGTGCAGAACTGAAAGGTGTATGCACAGAAGCTGGAATGTTCGCCTTGCGAGAACGAAGAGTGCACGTCACGCAGGAAGACTTTGACCTGGCAACGGCAAAGGTCCTCAACAAGCACGACGATAAGGAGGTGTCGCTGGGCAAGTTGTGGAAGTAGGCGGCCATTATCTATGGTTGGGGTGTCTGTTTCTACATAGCGACCAGTGTAATACTACGAGTGGCAAGGCGACCAGAAAAGGAACAAAGGATAGAAGAAGTGATCTATTGCTGGCCTGGATGAACCGTTCATCACTGCCGTGGGGAATAGGTTGTGTCTAAATGTCTATGCCCCTGACCTCCCATCCATTTTGCCATTGCCCGTCTGCTCTCGCGCGACTGTCGACCACTTGATCGTATTCTCAATGCTCATACTCCATGGAACCCTTGATAAACCCCCAGAACTCCTCGACCAACTCTCTCTGTCCCTGCCTGCCCTCGGCGCCCCTGACGGCGAGGTACTTGCGATGGTCAACCGGAATCTCCCACTGCCCGGGATTCCCATCGACAATGACGCCTCCGGCCTCCTTGAGAACGACCCAGCCAGCACAGACATCCCAGGCCCAGCACCCTCCCTCCCAGTACGCGTCCAAGGTCCCCTCGGCCACGCCGCAGAGATTCAAGGCCGCCGACCCCAGCGCGCGCGCGGAATGCACCATCGCGCCGCCCTCCTCCTTACTCGCACCCAACGCGGCCCACGTGTCGATTTTGGTCCTCCAATTCTGACCACTCCGATCACTCCCGTACTCGATGGCCACGACGCACCCATCCAACCCCGTCAGCGGGGCCGGGTACCTGAGCGGTAACTGCCTATCCTCTCCGCCTCCGCCTCCGCCATGGTGGTCGCGGATCGTGCGCAAAAACGCCCCCTGGCCCTTCACCGCGTGGTACAGCCGGCCCGCGAAAGGGTTAAACACGACGCCGACGACGGGTTCCTTCCCCACCGCGAACCCCAGCGAGACCGAGACGTAAGGCCAGCCGTGCACGAAGTTCGTGGTCCCGTCGATAGGGTCGACGATGAACGTCGGTTCGGCACCCAGCTTCTGCCCGGGCACGTACGTCTCCTCGCCCATGAAGTGGAAGTCGGGGTACGTGGCCTTCAGGTCCGACGAGATGAAATCCTCGACCGCCTTGTCCGTCTCGGTCACGAGGTCGGCCGAGTTCTTCTTGGTCGCGAGGCTGCTGTTGCTGCCGTCGGAGCCCAACGAGGTCGTCGACGACGCCTGCGTGATCATCGAGCCGGCCTTGATGGCGATCGCGATCAAATGATCCCGCACCGCGGGGAGATCGATGTCGGCCATCTTATTGTATCTTGTGTGTTGGATTTTGTTCGGCTGTACCATGTACCCTTTCCCGGTATAATAGGCACTGTGGAATTAACGGATTGTTCTTATGACATTATCAGTGGGAGTAGTAAGGAGAGACTAGACAGTTGAGGTCTGGCGTTGAAGTCTCGCGTTGATACGGTGTGTAATGAACTAATTACCTCGCATTTCATTTTTTTTATTTTGGGTGAATCACCAATCGAACTGGGCCTTGGATGGCGCAGGTTGCCATCATTTGCTCAACGCCTCGCGCCGTCGCGCGAGCTTGGGATTCTTTGCACGGCCGAAACTTATTATGTACTCTGTCTGTAGGCGTGAGTATATGGAAAGGCATACGACGTGGGAGTCTGGATTGCTCCTTCATGACGACCCTCGCGCTTATACACATTCTGGACGAGGGGCCTCTTCATGGCACTCCGATTGCACATCGTATGCTTATCATGATGGGACTGGCAAGCGAGACGGGCGTGCTCTGTGACACCCACTCGGTCCGGGTTGAGGTCCGCGGGGTGGGAACTAGAATCCTGACTTCCAAAGGCAGGGTAGGGAGTCAGATATTTCTGTCATGGCGCTTATGGTGTCAAGTGGTAGTTTGTGGCTATCAATCTGTACCGCAGTCGTGCCAATATCATACAAAGTATATACAGTCGATCGTAGAAAGTTCATCGCATCGCTTGCTTTTGCGCAGGGAATAAGAGAAAATCGTCAGTCGTCAAACCGCACTCTGTGGCGAAACCTGATTCGAACGAGCATCTTGATATCTCGACCCGGGCCGATCATCCCCGCCATATATATCACTGTCCTCTGAGATCTCACTTACACTCCTGCTATGCTGGCCCGCGGGTAGTGGAACCGCCATCCCAATAGCAGATGCGGTGTCGCCTCCTATCCGACTTGGATCCCACTGCAAGGGTTTCCGTTGCTGCCGAGGAAATGGTCTTCTGGGGTTGCTAAAGCCGAAGGACAGCGGTCTGAAGGGGCGGATTAATTGCTCCACGTCGCCTATTCCAAGCCCCTGGTTGTTTTGTTGGCGCATGCCGAATGAGAGGATAGGGTCGTCGAGGGCTCGGCGATAGGCTGATCGATCGAGTCGTGCTTGATTCCAGGTTGAGTATTTTTCTCGGAGGGATTTGTTGTACCGGAAGAGCAGGAACAAAATGGCAAGGAGGGCGAGGACAGGAAGGATCACTGCCGCCGCGATCTCGCCGGGTGAGAGGCCGGTTGCGCTGGTTGACGCAGACGAGGAAGAGGGGGACCCGGAACCGGAACCGGAGCCAGATCCTCCTCCTGATGAACCACCAGGGCTTGATCCTGATCCTGATCCTGATCCTGAATTCGAGCCCGAACCTGAGCTTGTACCAGTACTCGAGGCACCACCATTTCCGGTGGTTGTTGGGACTACCCCACCCGTTCCGTCGCTAGGGTCTGGCGAAGTGGTCGCAGAGCCCGGAGAGATTGTCGTTGCAGCCCCGGAAGAGTTTGGGTCAATAGATGCAGTTGGTGAGACACCTCCTGTGGATAGTTGACTAGCAGTGCCAGATATTGTGATGCTTCCTGTCCCGGCGCTCCCCGTGGGATGGGTTGTGCCTGTCGAAACCAATCCACTTTGCGCGGCGCTTGTCCCTACAGAAGCTGTCCAAGGCTGTTGCGTACTTGTAGAGGACGCGGCGAGTGTCGCTCCAGATTGTCGTCCTGTCGAGTCTGGTCCCGCAAACGCACTCGTGAAGCTGAGGAGTTCGCTGGCGACACTTTTCAGAGGTTCGAGTGGGTCGTAGACGGCTCTTTGTTGCAAGGGAGCAGCTCTGACGGCGCAACGGGTGAATGCGAGTAATAGGATCAGACGCTCTAGAGGCGGCATCCTTTCTGCGGTCGATTTACGCTCTTGACTGCCTTCAATCGCGCGATGTGCACGAGATTGGCGCAAAGCTTCGAATAACAACAGCGGGCACACAGACTTCGTGGATGAGGTTCGCAGAGAGCAAACCGCAGCTTCAAAAGAACTTACCACGATTGCGGCCACGTCCCTTAGATACTTACACAACATTGAGGAACGGAAACGATGGCCATGTACCTGCATTAGGCTCGCCAGTGGCTGTACGGCGAAAGACTCAAGCGAATCCATCGCGCGGGGGCTGAGTAGCCGCGAAAGCTCTCGCCAATGCCCGTGCGTCAGGCGTTTGCCCACGGCTCTTACCAGATGGGAAACGGCAAGTGTTTCAAGAATTAATAGCAAGGCAGAACACCGTTCGTCAGTGGAATTTGAGCGATGAGATCGGAAGCTTGACGGGGAAGTGAGCTGTTTGGTGCCGCATGCTTGGAATGTCGTTTCTTGATGATCAATGGTTCGTTGCTGCTCGCTTAATTTTCTTCAAGAGTTGATGAAACCCGCGTCTACACAGTAAGTGAGGTGTGACCATCACCAAGTCGCAAAGGAAGAAGCACACGGCGTTGTCGTCAAAGAGAACGGTGATCCTGTTCAAAGAACAAGATCTACCGTGGTTTATTAGACCCCTGGTGGAATGAGGAGATTGTCATCCAGCGTGGATGGAAGCTCGAAGGAAGATTGAAGCGCTGATGAGGCGCCCGATATAAGCCTCGGCAGGCCCTAGCCTTAACAAGAATGACCATAATCCGTCCCCGGCCTTTAGATGATATTCCTTCAACATGTCGAACGTTGGCTCTCTGTGAGATTGAGGATCACTAACAATGCTGCAGGTCCATCATGTAGGGAACCGCTGCATTACTCGTACCATCACATCATCTGTGGGTAGATACGTGAACAAGATGCTACAACCCAGCTTTGGGCGGACATGCCTGCCTCAACCTCCATGCCACGCCTCGTCTCCGCGCAGAAGCCTATACCTCTCCTCCACCGCTCCTATCCATTTCTCCGCTGATAGACAAACTATCAACCTCTGTCTGAAAGATGGCCAGGTCATCACGCAAAAGTTCTTGCCAACTCCCAAAGCCAAGCTTGACAAGCTCGCTAAAGCTCTCAGCGAGCTACTCCAGACCCCAGAAGGCCATCCAGCGATCGAAGGTCCGAACCAGGAAGGGAGAGGCATATTCGGCATATCATTTGGCATGATGGAGTGGTATCTCGATCCTGAAGGGGACGCAATACACCGACACATCGCCCTTCCCGCGGCTGGTGAACTGAACACGATTGAAGAGCAGATCTTGCGCCGAGCTGATGAGATGGATCACCACCCCCACATTAGTCGAGGGAAGGTTGAAGATGGGGCAGATATGTGCATGACTATCACATGTACAACGCATAATCCTCGCGGATTAAGCGTTCGAGATACGAGGTTGGCACAGAACGTCAACGAGATTCTCGCTGATTTCGACACCGTTACGCCGTGGAAATCGGACACGACGCGAGATCTGGAAGATGAAAGGCTGAGAATCGCGGGCCTACGTGACCGCATGGTCGCCGCGAACCGAGCGGAGATCCACAAAGCCCTCGAGAACTGTGGATGCGAGACTGCGAAATCTAAGTTCACAACTCCGCCGGAAGAGTTTTCGAAGGAGCCAACATAGCCGCGTTCTCAACGCTGAGAGGAGTCGCCAAAATCACGGACCCTGGAGTGATCGAGGAGGGCTTGCCCTGCTCTCCCTCAGTCTACCGTCTGCGGACGCAACATTATCAATATTTCGTTTGACCGTTATGGCAGGAGCACTAGCATGGCAGGGCCACGAAGCATCTCGCCAAATCCCATGTCTATCACGCGCAATCCAACGCCACTTATGCATGAATATGCCGCCTGACCTGTTCTCCCATATGGACGCGACCAAAATATTTACAGCGAAGCTCGGTCGACGCTTCTTTCCTGCGCGGTTTGACTATTTTCTGCAACCAAGGATCTCTTCACTCCTTCTTCGCTTCCAAAGCCTTCTTCTCTTTCCTCTTGAATCCCTCCGAAGCACTTCCAACGTCAGTTCCCATCGTGGCATCCCACCATCTGAATGAACTGGCATAGTTGCCGAGGAACTTCTCATGATGGACGTCATGATGATCTGCGCCTGCCCAGAACGGCAAAAAGTGATGCAGAGACCAAGGGAATTCATATCCAGAATGCGAATCAATAGCCTGGAAAAGGCGGCCCACGATCCACAGGTACATGGTGATGACATGTAAGTTCTTGGTCAGCGCGCAAAAGGCGATAGGGATGCCGACGCTGCCGAATGCAAGAATCATGGTTTCAAGGGGAGAGGCGTACTCCGCCGCAAGACCGAAAGGGGCGCTGTACTGGTGGTGCAGTTTGTGAATCATCTTGTAGAGTTTCGGGGTGTGCAGGACTCGGTGGAACCAGTAATGCCATGCGTCTTCGAGGACAAAGAACAATGCAATTTGCCAGACCATGGTGTACCATGGAGGGAAAGGCACGGATGTTGAAAGACCGAAGAACTGGCATGCTGGGTGGAAGAGCCATATTTGAGGGAGTTCGACGGTGAAGTGGGAGAGGAGGACAAGTTTGGCGCAGGCCCATTGTTCGGCGAGGGTGGGCATTTTATGCTATGTCGCCACGAATGTAAGCTTGGAAAACACCTCGAAGTGATGTGACGGGGGCACTTACAGCCTGGATCTTATACCTCCTAAAATACGGAATCTTATCCATAATGATAAAGGGCAGCGCTCGGCCAAAGTAGATCACCTCGTGCATGGTGAAGGACATTATTCCCGTGGCGAGTACATCGTTCTGCATGTACGCATACCATGCTGCCCACGCCTTCTCGAAGACATTCAGGTGCACGTTGTAGGCGGCGATGTCGTTAAAGTAGTCGGTGTAGCTTGCGGATGCACCGCTGACGAAAGAACTCGTGTAATTCCTGTACAGCCAGAGAAGTAGGGGTTAGCTCAGACAAAACATGGACTTTCTGACGGGATCGCATTTTGCAGTGACGTGCAGTACGTACATTTCGAGGAGGAAGTGAACCCGTCGAATTCACACGTAGGGGTAGGCAACGGAATCGGTCGGGACAGTAGAATCAATAACGAGGGAAACAAGAGGCCAAAGAACCTCAGATCAAACAATTTCAATATCAGATTGACGATCTGGATCCAAAGCCAGGGTCTCTCTTTGATTGGCAAGTGTGGGCGGGCAAGGGCATTTTTATTGGGCCTGGCACGGTGGTGTCACTCGGTGCTGCAGTGCGGATTTGGAGCTTCCGGGTGGTGGAAGTGTGGTGGACTGATTTGCAGCAGCCAGGCGGTGAAAAAGCCCTTGTGAGTGGCGTGGCTAGCCAGGCACCAAAGCTTGAGCTTGCCCGTTGCAGGAGGACGGTGCAAATGGGCCAAACGTGCCAAGTCAAAGCGCTTTCTACAATGAAAAGAGTCGTGAGAGTGACATCACCTACTACCGCTTCTGAAGAAAAGCGCTGACATGAAGTGCGCCAAACGTCAGAGGACAGGAGATCATGCTTGGAGACCTGAGGTATAATACTGTGATTTCTGTCTAGATACCTCAGGATCTCTCAGGATCCTTTCTTCCCCTCAAGAAGCAGTTGAGCCTGGTGAAGACGAGCGCAATCAAAATGTCCGTAACCGCAACCGACACCATCGAGCTTACGGCTCCAGCACGAGCAGTCACCACTGCTCGGAAACTGTCTTTCACGAGCGACGAACCGGTGCTACCCGAGGATATACAATCCACATCTGAGCAGCCTCCTCTGAAAAGGGGTACGACTGCAATTATCTTCGCTTCGATAACAGGCGTAACTGGCATCAGCTCTCTTCTGGCTGGTTTGGTAACGGTTGTTCTCCCAACCATGGCCAAAGATCTTAGCATACCTGATGCTGTCCTTCTATGGTATATCCAACCCTTTGCCCGCCGCTCCTGATGCATGTGCTCAATTGATATTGCAGGCCCTCGTCCATCTATGCCCTCACGTGCGGATGCTCACTCATCCTTTCTGGTGCCGTCGCCGATGTGGTAGGAAGCCGTTTCATGTACCTGCTCGGCTGCTTACTGCAAAGCATCTTCACATTGGCCTGTGGACTCGCCAAAAGTAGTTTCCAGCTGCTATTCTTCCGCGCACTCGCTGGTATTGCCATTGCATTCTGCCTACCGTCGGCAGTCAGCCTGATCACCTCGTACTTTCCACACGGACAACGCAGAAATTTTGCATTCGCAATGATGGGCGCCGGGCAACCTATAGGTTTCTCCGTCGGCCTTGTTGTGGGCGGTATCTTGGCTGACGGACCCGGATGGCGAGTGGGATTCTACATTGCGGCGGCCATTAATACCTTGTTTCTGGGCTTAGCACTGTTTGGTTTACCGAAGCCAGCAGATCCGACACGGCTGTCTCTGAGTCGGTTGAGAACGGAGATTGACTGGCCGGGGGCTTTCATCCTCAGCACGGCACTCGGTCTGCTGTCATATGTCTTTGCGTGAGTGATTTGCTTCCATTTGAAAGGTGTGCGATACTGACAGGTCTCAGCGTTTTGACTGGCAGTGTCTCAAGCATCAAGTCTCCCACCAACATCGCGTGCTTGTCAATTGCCATAGCACTGATCCCAACTTTCATCTTCTGGGTCGGCCGACAAGAAAAGCTAGGCCGCCCCGCCATCATCCCCAACTCACTCTGGCGCAACCGAGTATTCACAAGCGTTTGCATCGACGTTTTCCTTGCTTGGGGCGCCTTCAATGCCACCGAAACCCTTCTCACATTCTTCTTCCAGGACATCCAGCATCTGAGTGCCACGCAAACGTCTCTGCGCTTCTTACCAGCTCCTGCCTCTGGCGTTGCAACAAACATTGTAATGGGGCTGGCAGTCCATAAAGTCCGTGCAGACTGGGCGGTCATATTTACAATGGCGGTATCCTGCATTTCACCGCTCCTGGTCGCCATCATGAAAGTTCGGGCACCATACTGGGAATACGCCTTCCCAGCCATTGCTCTAAATGCTATTGGGCCAGATGTGCTCTTTACTGTATCAAATCTTGTCATCACAGCCGCGTTCCCCGAAAAGACTCAAGCGTTGGCGGGAGGCGTGTTCAACACCGTCGCACAAATCGGCAAAAGCGTCGGGCTGGCTCTTTCTGCTGTCATTGCCGGGAGTATTACGATGCAGTCAAATTACCCCGACAAGCACGGGCCCAAGGCGCTGATGGAGGGATACAGGGCTGCATTTTGGTTCATTCTGGCTGTTACAGCGGCGACGCTCGTGGTGAGCTTGTGGGGGCTGAGAAATATCGGCAAGATTGGCCTCAAACGAGAGTAGATACAGTAACAACCTCATCGGCGACTATTTCGTACGGGCCCGGTGATTGTACGCGAACGCGCATTTCTTTAAATTTTTGTCTGCGTGGCCATTCACTTCGGAATACGCAAGCCCAGTCACAGCTTCGAAACTTAAGCACGAATGATCCCCAGGATTTCTCCTGCGCGCCAAACTCTCGGACCCCTTCGCCCCATGGCTCCGGGATTTTCTCGAATTCGTCGAGCTTCGCGTCAGTCGATCAACGTCAGTTCGGCCACGTGGGTTCCTCAAGGGCACGCATTGGCAATCTCTCGGCACGCATTCTTATCTCCTTCCTCCACCATGCATCATCGCGCAGCAGACCACGGTTCATACTCGTACACTTCTGGCATTTGTCCGGTCATCTTGCACGAATCGCGGGCGGCCTATTCTTGGTCTTGCCATCCCTGTTACAGGTTCCATGGGCTTGCGAGGCGGGGTGGAGGGGCGGGTAGTATGCCTCTAAGCCTGTCAGAATGCTTCGGAACGTTCATCACCACGGAATGGAAGTGGCGAAGCACACCACCTCCAAGTCTCAAGTGACCTGCAAAAGGTAATAAATGGGGAGGTTTCATTACTGATTGTCAAATGCCCCAGGACGCTCAGTATACGTTGGGTAATTGTACTTGGGCCAACGTCGCAGGCTTACCTAGTGCGTTGTCTTGAAAACACCTTCGTTTTCCACGTCCTCCCTTTGCGCTCCAGCAATATGTCGATCAAAGAGCCACGATCAGTTTTCGACCGGAAACCTCAGACCCAGACGTCACGACCTGCGAGTGTCTTTTCCGCCCAGTCAATTGATACCGTCGTCGCGGATCAAAGCTACCGCGGCTTTCCTTCTGAACAAGCATACCTCGACGCGTTGAAAGCATGGGCACAATCAAAGATGTACTACGAAGCTGATGAACAATTGAGTGGCTTTTACGGCAAAAGCACCGTCGATGATATCCTCGGCAAGCAAGGAACAATCAGGGGTGTGACGAAGAGTACTACCAAAGACCAGAGGAGGGCGACCGTAGCGCCGCAACTCGATACAGTCGCCGAACACAATGGTAGTGCCGCAGCGTTGTCGCGACACAGTTCCGCAAATGCAGCCGTGGACACATCCGCCACACCAGCGGAAGGGAAAGGGAACAAGTTGAAGCGAGTTTTTAATCGGCGGAAGACAATTGTATAGCTTGACTCTAGGAGAGCACCAGTACCAACATCCGCGTTCATCTAGATTTTGGAGGTTTCAGGCGTTGAGCACCTGGGCAAAGATTCATTTCCTTGGATCGGAGACGAGGAAACGACGATCCACGAAGTATCGGAGCTTGACAGGTATACATTATGGCAACTTTGAACCAGTCGGCATGAGACAGTGTCTTCCCGCCTTTTGAACACGGCGATAAACTTCGGGCTTCGTTATGCGCTCTGCTCTTAACCTGTCTCTGCTGCCATGATATTCTGATTGTGGCTATTCCCAGGCGACGGCATGATCGCACGCGTGTCCTCCTTGCAGGTACGGAGTAGAGATGTCGAATCTGGGGATCTCGTCGCACGTTCATCCCGAAACAGCATCGCGTGCCCTTCCCACTGTCCATCACTTTCCGAACGGAACTGCTTATTCTCCTCGCTTGCTCGAAGAATGCGAGACCCTTGTCCCAATGGGTAATTGTTGCCGGTGGATTTATGCAACCGACTCGCCCAATAGCCATGTTTCCAACTCCGTTATCTCACCTCTTATTCAGCTGATACGAGCATCTCAGCCTGTGCACTCACTCCTGTGTAACCCATCAATCAGCCGTCCTCGTCGCCCTTACCACCGCGGACTGAGGGCTCCGACCCCCAACGCTTGGCCGCAGCCCCACCAACATTTTCCCAAACCTGGCGCCCAAGCTTGTCACACCACTTTCAAGCACCCTCGGACTTCAACTTCCTGAAGAACATATATGCCCACAGTCAGCGAGGTGCAATCATTCTAAGCAACCTTACCAGGGGATCTGAATGTTAAGGAACCTTTGGCTAGGCCGACACACAGCAACATCGAAGCTTTCTGGAATGTTCTTACCATCGTACAAGCCCTGACCAGTGCCTGACTAAAGCAGACATAGAAAAGTCCGGCTACTTTCCTAGGACTCCACATCTTCTGTCTGTCCAGACATCCCCTAGGCAATGGATCTATGACCATGGCTGCAGGAAAAGACAAGCCGACCTTCTCCGCAAACCTCTTGTGGGTCAATCACGATGCCCAGAACATGCAAGCACAACCTCACCGGCAAAGGGTTTTCAGCCACATACAACAACAATATCGACCATGGCTGAGACGGGATTCGGCCCAGAGATTAAGGAAGAGCGCGAAGGTCCCCACGACTAACTCTCGCCGGGCCTCCTTGGACAGTGAGGAAGATTTCTCCGAGATGTCGGTATGCGTACAATGTGAAAAGCAGCTATGGCCATACTGACCAAACCTGAAGGGCACTTCTCCCGCCTCTTCATTCACCTCCTACACTTCCGACCTCATGGCGGGTTCGGACAGAAGCCCCCCACGCAGTGCGCAGGATATTAGTCTGTTCCAGGGAAATTCCGACCCCTTTGCCGCTTACCCCATAAAGATTTCTGCCAGAGTCAACGACATCCTGAGATTCTATCGGGACATTGTCCTCCCGTCTCAATATCATACCGCTCCGGATGGATGGCGGACTTTGGAAGCCGCCGCTGATGACTGGAGGGACGTCGTACGTTCTCTCCACGAGAAGGGGGGCGCCTTAGGCTTTCTGGCTCGTTGGGCACAGGTCGCCTCAAATACTACTGAGAACTCCGAGCTGGCACTTCAAAGCTTGAAATTCCGATCCCAGAGTACCTCGGAACTACTCAAAAAGGTGCGGCAGGGGTCTGGGATTGCGACGAGGTCATCATACTGGCATATCATTGCCTTGTATATGGCCGAGGCACAAGCCGGAAACGCTGATGCCGCTTGGACCCATGCCGCGATGCTGGCTCGGGCTTTAAGACACGAGAGTGAATACGGACACGTCGATATCACCCCCTTGCGGTCTTTCATGTATAATGAGGCCTGCGCCTGTTGTATGTTCTTGAGGAAACCCGTACTTGACTACGACTGGTGGATATCGATGGTGTTCGAGAAACCTTGGGCAGAAGGCCGGGAGCGATTGCTGGCAATGCAGCTTTCGTTTCCTACTAGCTTAGATCCTTCTATCGAAGACGACTTCCTTAGAGACATGTTCCTCCGACAGCGCGAGAGTCTGGCAGTCTGGCGGCACGGGTCGGAAAGAGCAGAAGGATTGTCTCCCGAGGTCTTCACCTGGTGGTGTTCGAGCCATCTCGTCAAGCATACGCGGCTTCTCAAGTACGCCCTCGACTGCATTGATACAGCCAAAGAGCTGAAAGCCCCGCAACCGCACATATTGGAGAAGAACGCTTACCTTGCCTTGACTGCCGTCTACTGGACCCGACTGATCGCAGGGGATGAAACACTTCTTGGAAAAGAAATTTTCCAGACAAAGAAACCTTTGCGAAGACTCATCCAGGAGCTGCTTGAGAAAGAGCGGCATAGAATTGAATTCACTGGTTCGATGCAATTTGCAAACGCGCGATTGTGGGCCCTTTACGTGGGTGCGCAGGCAGAACATGATCAATACGGCTTACGCAGTGCCTGTGACAGCTGGTTCAGCGACGAGTTCTCCCTCCAGGCCGCTCGGATGGACCTGCACTCCTGGGACGCCGTCCACAAGATCCTCGATGGCTTCCTGGACTTCGATGTCGTTGAGCCCCACGGCTGGCGGTTCGCGCCTGCTTTGCTCCTAAAGAGACCTCTACCATTGAGAAAAAACTGTCTCAGCTCAATTAACATCCCATGAGGGGATCGGGAACAGGGGTAGAGGATTTCTCACAACAGCAGTTCTGCACCAGGATCGATTGATAATATTCCCTGCGTTGTTCTGAGTCGTGGAGCGTCTGCTGTGTTGAAAATACGTCAGTATCTGCTCGGTGCCACCAAATTCAACCCGCAGGGAGCACCCTCTGAGCAGGCATTTCCCTTGGTACTAAGCTGCACCTCAGCTCCCTGTCCCAATCTCCGGTCTGCACAGCGTCCCGCATACTGGGCAGGAACGACCGCTGAAAGGTGGCATGCTTTTCCAGTCCATCAGCACACATAAACTGGCGCATGAGATGAATTGGTCTACAATACCCGACTGAAACCACGATTCTGCCTGACCTTGACGTTTTCCGACTTTGCTGCAGGCCGTCCTGTTATTATCGTGTTGCCGAATGACTGCAAGTATATGCAGAGCTCCTATGAGAGCCTGAAGGCGGAAATGTGATTTTACTTATCTGTACTGTATACCTACGGAACTCCTAAGGCTGAGATGGGAAGAGGTGGACACCGCGACACGGCCCTCGCCTCCTGAGGCCGCTACTCTCCTGCCATTTCCTCTTGTCACATTCCGGCCTTATTCTTGCAAAATGTTCGACAATACAACAGGGCGCAAAGGCGCCGGAATTTGAGATGCAACATTCATGGAATGCAGTAACATGGCCGGCATGTTCCACAGCTGACAATTCTCAAACCATCAGTGATGAATCTATCAGCAACTGGACCTCACCATTGATACGATGTATGTTTAAGACCTGTCTGCACAAATGACAGCAAATGGTGTCGGGAAGTTGGTCAGCTTGTGTCTGGCCTTGAAGACGTAGCTTGGGTCTTCCAGTGAGATCTGGTGGAGACACTGGGTCAGTCATTCACGGGGCTGATCGAACAGGTGAACTCACCTCAAACTCCAACAGCAACCTCGGAATCACCTTCTTCATCTCCAACTCCGCGATGTGTCGCCCGATGCAAACGCGCTTGCCCGCGCCAAAGCCGAGTACTGACCTTTCCATCAACAATTTGTGTTGATGGTCCCCTTCCAACCACCTTTCCGGGCGAAATTCCTCCGCGTCTTTTCCAAAGATGGGAACGTCGCGGTGAGCAACGTTTACAGAAATTGCAACCGTTGTGCCGCCAGGCAGGAATTTGCCAGCAATATCGGCGCCGCCAGGAGGGACTTCTCTTTCGAGGAGAGGCTTGACGAAGGGATGGAGACGCATAGTCTCTTTGATGACTGCTCCGAGGTAGTCGAGCTTGTCCGTCTCAGTGAACCTGGGAGGGTCCGAGAGTCGGCCAGAGTTGAGAGCGTTGTCAAGCTCGGATCGCAACTTCTTCAGCGCTGGCGGGTGCTTCAGGAGGTTGTAGAGGATCATGGTCATGGTGAACGCGGAGGTGTCAAATCCAGCCGCAATCGTACTCGAAACCATTCGCACGATGGTTATTTCCGACACGGTCTCCTTGTGCCGGTCCCAGCCATCGAGGTACTTTGACAAGAGATCTGGTTGCTTGCTTCCAATACCACCTGCCTCGGCTGACTTTAGCTTCTGTCTCTTTTGGGTTTCGTCCAAAGCCATCGTTGTCCAGGCTTGAGCGTCCGCCCGGCTCCTCTTATACCATGCGGAACAAAGGGGCGATTTGAAAAGCAGCCATTCAAGACCGGGCATACTTTGCCATTGACTCCAATGCTTCAATCTTGCGTCGCCCGAGATTGCGCTTGTCGACCGGTTGGTCTCGAGGTAGTCGGTGTTCTTGCTGAACGCGGCTTTCATGAGGAAGTCCACCTGGAATTGTTGCATTGCGTCGAGCAGTGAGACCGTCCGGCGCTTTCGCATCGCCCGAATCAGTCTCTCCAAGGTATGGTCCACGTCGGGCTCGTAGTCCAGCAGGTTCTTTGCCGCAAAGGCGCTTCCGACCGCGCGTTTCAGGGCGGACACTTCGTTCTCGTCCTGCATGTCGATCACGCTGCCAACAATCTTGCCGTTGACGAGGAGGCGGAGCGTGGAATACGAGCTCGCCTTCCTGAACTCCCCGTGCATGGAATGAACCGTCGGGATCGCAGCAGGGTCGGAGATACTGACGGCATTGGGACCTATCCGCACAAACGCTCCATGGCGGGCGTGCAGGTCCTTCAGCGTATCTAGAAACTGGTCACTCTGGGTGAGAGAATACCTCCACAGGTCCGTAAGGGAGGCCAGGAAAGGCCCTGGCACGGAGGACAAACGGCGGTATCTGAAGAACACCACTGCCAGCACGACGGTGGCCAGGGACCAGAGCAAAATGAACGACGAGTAGACCATTTTCCACGATGTTATGGTATGGAATGCGAGCGGTGACGTTGGAGAATCGAGTTCACTCAACAAGACTTTCGTCTCTTTCTGGGCCCCATGTTTTCTTTTATAATCCCGCCGCAATGGGCTGTCTGATGTACGATGCTGACTTTCACCCGACCTGTATGCCGGCTTCCAGGAAAGGAACGAGGTCGAGTCTCACACTTGTATAATACGAGAAGGAGGCCTTATGAAGGATGCACCGTTGGGGCCGTCGTTCCTTACAGGCCAGCTTCTCCGCTGCTCTGCCCCGTTGTACTCTGTACGGAGTATCTGCCATTGGTGGGAGTCGAATATAAGTCCCTAACGGAAACGAACGAATGTCACGGCAGAAGAGATACCGCTCTCATTGTTGGCTCTCGACGCTGAGTTGCCAAAACGGTTGCTTGCCCAGAATATGAAATAGTTCTCCACGTTACTTACTGTAGGAGCCATCTCGCTCGGTGGTTTTGTACAATCCGTGCTGCTCCACAGTCATACTCGACGCGTCAATGAAAAAGAACCATATCCTCCGCATTTCGGCCTCGTACGGCTCCGACCTCTACAATATGAGCGGAGAGCGCAAGTTGATGACAGCCAGTCCATGCTTGACCTGACTAAGCTCTCAACCAACGGCCGCAATCTGACATAAAGAAGCAAAACGCTTGTTCGTTCCAAGAGAAGCTTCAGCTCGATCGAGGTGGCCGGTCGCATTCCGTGTTCCCCGCTGACACAATCGAGGATGAGGGTGACCAGAAGATCGGGCAGTACGGCGTCCTGCCTTACACAGTCCAGGCCCCGTGACGTTATCGTATGACAGGCGGGCAGACAGGCTTCTACCACCTGCCCGAAACAGCCGATATAACGAAATGGAGTGTGAGAATATGATTAACCCAGCCTCGGTTATGTACCCCGAATGAGGCTTTCGGTGAAGGCTTTGATTATTGTTACGTGGACTAGCAGCAATAATAAAGCCGAGTTGAAGCTCTGAAGGTACACGGCCGTGAGAAGTCTTTGGCGGCAGGCGACTTTGGTGAGATTGAGTACCGAGTACATACTCCAGAAGCACTGCCGTGGATGTCCGCTCGACACTTCGAGTCACAACTTCAGCAGTGCTCTACAGTATGTCGACCTCAGAACGGGCAGATCTTGCGGGAGATATTTGAACACGAAGCCAGCAAAATGCAGCAAACAGAACATATTAGCCAAGGTCGATCGGCGAAGCCCCGAGTGGTAGCCCGGGATCAAGCCTCAAGCTAAATCCTAAGCCTGGAGACGATACTACCTTCTGGTGTCTTCGCTTTCTGATAAGGTCCAATCCTTCTCATCTTGCAGGGCATCAGGTGTCAGTCACAATGTCGGTCCTGCTTCCCAATGCGGGGAACGCAGGGATGCGACCAAGATAACACCGTCTCTGGTGGGACCGTTTCGCCCGGAAGTCATGAACAATGGTTCCTTCTTTCGCCGCTATCTTCGTTCTACCACGGAAAGTACTGAGCGATGGATGAGTAGCGCATGTTAACATGGCGACTCCGAGTCCCACGCGACGCAGTTTGTGCGCAGGTGTCCTTGCATGCAGGTTGCGGCGACGGATCCCTCGATAGATGGCAGATCCTCTACGACGCCGACAATGGAGTCCTGTGATACAACATGATCAGGTCGCACAAAGTGTAAGAACACGAACAAGCTCTCCTTCAGGTCTTTCGCAGCTTGGTCTCCTAGGTGGTTATCCTCTTTCCGAGGGTCAGGATCGAGCTCTCAATTTGCGTTCCAGAATGCGGTCGGCGTCTGCATTCGCGCTCTTGTCGCTTGCGGGCTCGTCTTTCGGCCAATACTTTCCGGCGGCACCAAAGAATGTGACGGTAGTTAGATCGCAGGTCCAAGAAGACATCTCCATTTCGTTCAAAGAGGTACCCAGAACATCAGTGATCCTTACTCAGGCGCAACTGACGTGCTCGATCCCAGACCAGGATATGTGAAACAACTCCAGGAGTGCGATCGTATGCTGGGTACGTCCACCTCCCCCCGGATGTTGTGGACGATCTGGGGGTCGACCAGAATTACACCATCAACACGTTCTTCTGGTTCTTTGAGTCCCGCAAGGATCCGGCGAATGCTCCTCTCTCGATTTGGATAAATGGCGGTCCTGGTAGTTCGTCTATGATCGGTCTTTTACAGGAAAATGGTAGGTTCTTTGATTTCGTTCTGACTTTGTGGAGAAAAGAAATCCTCTGTCAACTTGGCCTACTCCCAGGCTCGCCTCCAGCAATACTGCGTCCAACCGAAAAATTGTCTCACTAACCACCCCGTATTAGGGCCGTGCAACATCAATCATGACTCTAACAGCACGACGCTGAACCCCTGGTCGTGGAACAATGAAGTCAACATGTAGGTCAAGTCTTCACGCGCCAGTCGAAGCACATGCTGATGGTAGATCCATAGGCTGTACATTGACCAGCCGAATCAAGTCGGCCTGAGCTACGATGTCCTGGTGAATGGAACCCAAGATCTACTCGATCCTTCTGGCGACGTTGTCACGGACGACTTCTCAACCAGAGTGCCCGAACAGAACAACACATTCCGAGTCGGAACTTTCCCTAGCCAACAGCTCACATCAAGCGCCAATGGTACAACCAACGCAGCGAGAACGCTCTGGCATTTCGCTCAAGTCTGGTTCCAGACGTTCCCGGACTACAAGCCGAACGACGACCGGGTCAGCATCTGGACAGAATCGTACGGAGGACACTACGGGCCCGCGTTTGCCAACTTCTTCCGCGAGCAAAACGACAAGATCGCCAACGGAAGCTGGCTAGACGCTGGGGAGACATACACCATTCACCTCGACACGCTCGGCATCATCAACGGCTGCATCGACACGCTGGTCCAAGAACCGAGCTACCCGGAGATGGCGTTCAACAACACCTACAACATTCAAGCCATCAACCGCACTGTCTACGACGCTGCAATGGCGCGGTTCGCAGAACCGGGTGGCGTGCGCGACATGATAGAGACGTGTAGAGCACTAGCCGCAGAAGGCGACCCCGAGAACCAGGGCAACAACGCCACCGTCAACGACGCCTGTGCAGCGGCCAACGACGCGACATGGGACATCGAAGGCCCCTACGTCGACCTCTCGGGCCGGAACTACTACGACATCGCGGCCATCGACCCGGACCCGTTCCCGCCAAACTACTACATCGGCTACCTCAACCAGCCGCACGTGCAGGCCGCGCTGGGCGTCCCGGTCAACTACACCAACCCGGGCGGGAACGCGGCGTACTACGCGTTTCAAAACACCGGCGACTATCCCCGTGGCGGGTACCTCGAGGACCTCGCCGCGCTGATCGACTCCGGCATCAAAGTCGCCCTCGTGTTCGGCGACCGGGACTACGCCTGCAACTGGATCGGCGGCGAGGCCGTCTCCCTGGCGGTCAACCACTCGCGGAGCACGGCCTTCGCCGACGCAGGCTACGCCAACCTGACCGTCAACTCGACCTACGTCGGCGGCCTCGTCCGCCAGGCCGGCAACTTCAGCTTCACCCGCGTGTTCCAGGCCGGCCACGAAGTGCCCGCATACCAGCCCGAGACGGCGTACGCGGTCTTCCGCCGCGCGCTGTTCAACCTCGACATCGCGACGGGGACGGAAGATACCGCGGGCGACGCCTCGTATGCGACGTCGGGAATGTCGGATACGTGGGCCGTCAAGGATCTTCCACCCAAAAGCGACCCGCCCGTGTGTTACGCGTATAATCCGACCGCGACGTGTACCGAGGATGAGCTCGGTGCGCTGGCTGACGGCTCCGCGCTGATGCGTGATTATATCGTGATTAACAACTATACTGCGTCTTTGTTTCCTGATCTGGGGAGTGGGAATGCGACAGCTGGAAACGGAACAAATGGTGGTGACGGCGGTGGCAGTAGCGGCGGCACCAGCAGCGGAGGCGGCAATGGAGCCAACGACAACGTTGGTTCATCCATCAGTGGCAACTGGGCGTGGTGTCTAGTAATCTCTGGGATTGTGACCTTGGTAATCAGCTGGCTTTAGGATAATGGACTTGCATAGCATAAGCATATGCATATTGTTCGAAATTCTACAGCATGGTTGGATTCCCGCTTGACGTACGGGTATGTACTGTGTATGTATTCCGTGCTGTGTCTCGGTGATGGCCTTAGAAGGACGGAGTACCTTTGGTCCCCAAGACCTGATTCTGTTCGTGCCTATGCATATGCCTACGCAGATGCATTTACTCGTACACACCAGCCTCAAAGGGCATGTACAATGTAATAGAAGCCCACCAACACCATATGATATGATGATTTGATGTGATGTGTGTGAGCACGACATCCAGCCCATGTTCCATCACCTTTTGTTCGTCATCCAACCAGCCGACCCTCCCAGCACAGCACTGCACAATCAACCCTCAGACTTCTTCCTCGCCTCACTCCGCTGATCCACCCCATCCCTCTCCCTCTTCTGCTCCACGGTCTTCACCGGACTATCCCTCGGGTCGCGGTACTCGTTAGACGGATCACCTTTTCTCCTCGCCTCGGTCATCTTGGCGTTTTCGCTTCCGCCGGGCTTGTCGGTGTGCGAGAAGTAATAGAACGGGAGGTACGCGCCCACGCCGACGAGAATAATGCTATGACGGCCGGGGATTAGTATGGAGCTGGAGTTGGAGTGGTGGTATTTTGGGAAACAAAGCAAGGCTGATAGTTGAACGGTGCTGTTTCTGCTCCGAGACGGTCTGTGAAGTGTAGGGCATTCACTTACAGCGGTAACCTGCTGGTCCAGTCTCGAGGCTGGTCCGACCGCACTGGCGCTGCTTTCTCGGCGTATGTTCTTCGTGACTGGTGCTGCATCTGGAGGATGCGGTTTGATCGAGCGACTGGCTTCAGCACATGCGTCGGCCTCATTGCCATCTGCATCTGCAGTGCTCTCCGTGGAAACATGGTGAGTGACTGAGATGTCAAAGGTGGAACGATCGGGTTCTAAGTCTTGTGATGTCCTGTGTTGCCGTATTGCCGTGTTTGTAGACTCGACAGTAATAAGTGTCAGGCAGTAAGGACAGTGAGCGCACCTATCAATCAATAGACGAAGTAAGTGTAGACTCAAGAAGTGGCGGGAGCCTCCAAGGAGCCCTTTGAATCTTCCTTCACTTCAAACTCACTCGCGTCATACATGACGGACGGACCATGTCACCGAAGCATTTCCTCCGTCGGAAATTTCTTGAACGTCATGTTTTCACCCGCCGAAATCTCACACTGTTCTCGAGCAGTCGTTCAATTACATCATGACGACCGTCTAGTCGAGCAGGGACGGTAATACTCGTACTCGGACTTTCAGTGCCTGCGGGTTTGAGTCCCGCACGAAATGAAAGAAATTAATCTGAGCCTCGTCGCGTCACTCGTCAGAGCGATCCGAGTAACGAGTCCTGTCTAGGTCTGGTTGGTCTTCTTCTTTGGCCAGATCGTCCGTCGTACGAATAAATGATGCATCATCCTTAGCCCTTACGAGTAAGTGCTCATCCCCGTACAAGGTCCAGACGCGACGCTCCAGCCACCCCGCATCCAGCACATCCTGCCGGCAGCCGAGCTTCTCGAGCTGAACAGCTGTGAGTTGGCAATGATCGGGTTCTAACTAACTACTCGCAAGGTGGGTTTTGTCACCGACGGCAGCACAACCGCGTGTTAAGAGAATTGTGGCATTCCAAGTGCGTCGAATCAACAGTGTCTGGACTGATTTTGTTGGGTATCTGCAAACTATGTGACAAAGGAAATATGGTCGGCTATGGTACAGTATAATCAAACAGTACTACGATAAGACAAAAAGCCTCCTTCATTACACTCATTTCACCAAAGGGAACCATTGCTGAAGTGACCGAAAGATCTCACTCCCAAAATCGACGCCGTGCAGTGAGTCCGGGCGTCCCCTGTCGCTGCTCCGTCCTTTCAGTCATCTACTGGCTGGGCTTCCCGATCGACCGAGCAAGATGTTGACAGCTTCGTCCCAGCCGCGGTCTTCCACGATTTCCATCACGGTTCGGCCAGAGTCGTCTCGGACTTGGAGGTCGACACCATTGCCCTTTTCGACGAGTAGTTTCAAGATCTTGGCATTGGCCGATTCCACCGCCTGGAGCACGGCGTTCCAGCCGCGGTACATGTAGTTGACGTCGGCCCCCTTGTCCAACAACATTTCAATCATTTCTGTATCATTTTCTGGACACCTGCGGATAGCCTTGATGATAGGCAGGTGCTCGCCGGGGGCATTGACATCGGCGTTGGCTTCGTAGACCAAGAACCGAACCAGTTCTTTGTTCTGTTCTCGAAGCGCGGTCGTCAACGGGGAGAAGACACCGCCGTTCTTATCTTCCACACTGATGCCCGCTTTCAAGAGGAGCTTGATGCTCTCCAACTGGTTGGCGACCACTGCCATCTCCATGACGCCCTTGACAGCCCGTGGATTGTGCATCACAGGTAGGATCTTTCTGAGAATCTCGGGTCGCTTCACCGCCATGCAGATGGGCCAGTCCTGGCCTCGAATTCCTGGGTCTGCGCCGTTCGCAAGGAGGAGGTCGACGAACTCGATGCGGTCATCACGGATTGCCGTAGTCAATGGTGTGTACCCTTCGACACTCCGGTCATTGGGGCTGACATGCTGATCCAGTAACCACAGGAACGCGTCCTTGTTGTTGTGCGCCACGGCTTTCTCGATGATGCCCTTAGGCTTGTGCAGATTGGCGCCAGCAGCAACAAGCTGTGGAAGGAAATGTGTGCGATGATGGGTCACGCATTTGAACGCCGGGTACTCCGAAGCCATCACGTTGGCATCAGCCCCATTGGCGAGGAGCAGTGAAACGAGCTCGCTGCGGTTGTCACGAATGGCGGAGCAGAGCGGTGTATAAACACCATCCTTCCTGGCATTGGGGTCCACTCCGGCCTTGAGCAGTATGTTCACCGACTCGATGTTGTTCAGACTAGTGGCCAGCTCGAGGAGGCCAGGACATTTCTTAGTATCAGCGCCCCGCGAAAGCAGGAGTTGAAGTGCCTTGGGCTGATAGGTTGAAGGCCACAGGAGATGCTTGGGACCTGGGAGGTTAGGGTTGGCTCCATTGTCTAGGAGAACGGTCATGAGATCAATCCTTTTCGCCTGGATGGCTGCGAAAAGAGCTGTTTCTCCCTCGGCGTTCTTGCCGTTGACGTCGGCACCATATTCGATCAGAAGCTCGGCCAGCTTCTTGGGGTTGTTTTTGTTAATGGCCTTGTGCAGAAGAGTGTCGTTCTCGGCAGTGTTCAGGTTGGCATCCCCTCCATACGCCAGGTAGAGCTTCACCAACTCCACCTTGTGCTCAATGACGGCCAACGAGAGGGGACATTCTGAATCCGGACCCGCGGGGAGATTGGGATCAGCACCATACTTGAGAAGCAGCTTGACGGCGTCAAGGAATTGCAGCTCTGTGGCCGTCAGAAGAGGGCTGTTCCTGTTCCTGTCAAGCCCATTGGGGTCTCCGCCAAAGAGCAACAGCAGTCGGATGCTCTCAGTGTCGCGCTGGAGGACGGCTTCACGGAGAAGGTTGTGTCCGTTTTCACCGTCGGGAGAGACGCCGCAATCAAGGAGCTGCTCGACCAGCTTATGCTTCTTCTGCTGAACTGCGTTCAACAATGTCGATTTGAGGGCTGCAGAATTGGCCCCGGACGTTTGCTTGGGGGTCCAGCGTGGCACGGTAGCTGGATCTGCCTTCACGCGAGACCCGGGCGAGGAAACCTTGTCCTGCCCGATTTCGTGGATCATGTCCTCGATCTGGGCGAAGGAATCTGCCGTGTTGACAGATAAGTGGTCGTCAACGACAGTTTCGGTCCGAAGGCTTTCGTCCTTGAGCGCAGCAAGATTCCTGGTCGCAGAGTTCACAGTCATCTTGCTGGACCTGGTGCTAGGCGCCGGTTGGCTGAAACTGTGCCTAGAATTGCCCGGCAGAGCCGACAACGAGTCTTGTTCCTGCTCCAAGCGAGCCAGCAAGTTCGAGTCCGATATCTTCTCCGACAAGGACAGTTTCTCCACTATCGGCAAAGCTGGTAACGGTGGCAGATGGGTCGGTACATCCGAAGTTGGTGGAGGAAAAGCAGATGGAGAGAGGGCAGGTCTGGCTGCTGTCGGTGATACTTGTCTGACCATGGAGGGATTCATGCGCTCCAGGACTGCAGCAAGTCCCGTGTAGCCGATTCCAAGAGATTCATCCGCTTTTGCGTCCCCAAGATACCACCTGAAGACCATGGCGCTCATGCCCAAGGCATCTCGACTCTTGGCGAGCGAGTCTCTCATCTTGTGGATGTCGGTGTCAGCGAACATCATGTGCCATCCTTTCTTGAGTTTCCCCAAGCCTCCCTTCTTCTCGTATTCCAAGAACTTGACGAGCATCTGGTTGAGAACAATGAAGTCGTCGGCGGTTTGTCGGAACTTTTTGTCCAGCTCCTGTTGCATGTCATTCGGGAACTGACTGTGTGCCCGCGAAGCCTCGGACAGACCGGCTTCGATCGAGTAGAGCACGCGACAGATGTCGAGGAAGTTGGTTGCCAGTTCGCGAAAGCCATGAGGAGGTTCTTTGACCGTGCTCAGGTATTCGAGCATGCGCACCGAAATGGTGTTTCCTTGTGCCGTCGCTTTGCCGCAGAGGTCCAAGAGGGACTCTTTGCCCTTCCTGGGGGCCATTTTGGAGTCAAGCTGAGCCTTCCGCTTCGAGAAGGGAGGGAGGAAGCAGTGCTACCACTAAAGGAGCAGGACCGAGTTGGTCGATCCAAAAGGTCTCTGGAGAGGATGGAGGGGCAGAGGATGAGCCAGCCCTTCTTTATCTCTTCACACTACGGAGCATTCTGCAAGGCCAAACTTCCATCCCAACAGCCAGCCCCATCGAAGGGGGTGGGTTCCTATCGTCGATCAACCACAGCTCGGACAAACCGCGCCAGGCGGATACCCATACCATCCTCATGGTACTGTACTACATGCACATGCGCCTCCACAATGAGTAGCCAAGTTTGTTATCATGACCCGCCGTAGCGGCGTTCCATCGAACCAAGAAACGAGGTTCACCTGTTGCAAGCTCAAGCTAGACTTCCTTGACAGGTTTCTCGACGCTGCCAGCAACATGGCTTCAGGAACAATTAGCGCAGACGGTATCCAAACCCACTGTGCCTTGGGGACGGACCCATGGCCAGCTGTTGCCCTGTTAGACAATTTTCCCCGGCTGGACTGCTTCAATAGTCGAGGAAGGATCGTCCTGGCGAGCGAATCAACCTCTCCTCATTCGAGTTACCCACGGTTAAACTCTCGGGGGCAGCGGAACCCCTGGGGACACCAACCATGCAGTCGATGCGCAGGTACCAGCTCGTGCAGCTCCTCGAACTCAAAAGGTGGCTTGGTGGGTGGTCTAGAAGTTTTGGCACTACCATTAGAAGAAGCCGAATCTGGTTGCATAGAAGCCAGGCACCGATTCACAGCCACGCGGATAATTGATGCCAGCACGATCTGCACAGCGCGCCTGATCGGCTGGCCCCTGAGAAACCGCATGGCTGAGGCAGGACGGAGTACGGAGCAACAGTTCGACAATGTTCGCTGCGTGTGGAGCGACACCGATTCTCGTTAGCCTCCTCATTCTGCAGCTGCAGGCTCTAAGCGAGAAGCAGAGTTGATTGTCTCTGCGGCCTCTGCAGAATCCCAGGCCAAGGCGGGGGCCAAGAGACCCTGTGCAAATACGAGAGAGTCTTCAAGCCGTGTGTACGTAACTGCCTCGTTTGGCGGTTCATGGCGTGAAGATTCCAAAACACATGGCTTGCAATCTCAACCAAGACGGCACGGCACAGCTCGACCTAATTTCACCTTCACGGCCCGTAGTCGAACTTTCTGCCCTTTTGGACAAATCGATGATTCATTGGCCAAACGGTTCCTGTTTCCAATGCATGCGCCTATTGGGTGGTTGTTGGCGAAGAGGTCTTTGAACCATGCTTTCATCAACAGGCGTCTGGGCTAACAAAGTCTAACATGCCTCTACCCCATGCCCCAGCTAGGGATTTTCCCACGCGAGCTGTCATATTGCTAGGTTTGCTCCATCTGAAGAATGAGACCAGCCAGGGGCGTCTGCCCCATCTGCAAGGCACGAATACCTGGCCTTCCTGTCGCCCCGTCTTGATCGCTCATCGAAGCACTGGTGCGAGCGCGGATTTCGGAACACCAAACTCTGAGTCCGACCGTCTTTGACTCTCCAAGGGCGCAGAAATTTAAACCAAACGCTGCCATTTTCGGATACGACCTCCTTTCTTTGTGTGACTTTCGCCAGACGTCCAGAGGAGGTCCTGTTCTCAATCTTCCCGCGGCCAGTTTAATTAGTCCAGGCCCGACCAGGCGCGCGAGCAAGGGTATCAAGCCACTTCCTCAGCCTAGACGAATCCTTTCTGCGAAAAGAAAGGTCTTCAAGCTCGTGTCCACAATAGGCATTTCTTGAACCGTCCTTTGCACTCTGCTCCTGCATCATCGAACCGCCCATGTGACCCCATCGACGTCTCGATCTCACGGCCATGGCGATCGAATGTGCTGTCTCGGGATGCTGCTTCTGCTAGTGAGACATCGCTTGGACACACACTCACAGACCTCGTGTCGCTTGCTGCTGGGTTGCCTCCCGTGCCTCCCGCGTCGAGTCGTCGCGTACCCGGCAACCACCGAGAACCGCTCGTTTGACGAGGTTATCGACCCGTGTTGCAACTTGCTAGCCACTCTTGACCGACACCGGCCAGCTCAGAGGCGGAATAGCCAAGCCATGAGTTCGGAACCAAGCTGATGCGGAGTACGAGTACGAGTACCCAGTACACCTGCATGCGATGACGGCCAATAACTTTTTTGCCTCATCGTGTTTCACCTTCTTCAGCAGCACGTTCATGGTGTCACAGCTGTGCCTGGATAGAGGATACTCTAGCATTCTTTAGGAAGCAGCCCATTGTTCGACACGGGCACGCGATTTTTCTTTTCTACCCCTCAAACATCCTTAATCCGTGCGTCCTTGATTGTACCAGTACTATGTACTATAGTACAATAGTGGTGCTCAAGGCCCGTGCATGGAAGCCCACTTGTTACGCCAACCTTTGTTGCAACTGTAATTATTGTCCGTCTTTCCCCGCCCGCAGACTGGTGTTCGCCTAGATTTGCTGTTTCCTCGGCTGGTCTCCGACTTTACGTAGTAAGTCCTCGTAGACTCTGATATAGTCCGATCCCCCAACAAAGACGGTCCAATGAAACAGAACCACCCAATAATCCGGACAGGGTCATACCCAGCATTGTACGTACATAGTAAATGTGGTGTACGAGTACTAGCTCGCTACGAGATACGGAAGTAAGTACTTGTAGTGATAGATAATTAATGACCGTCCTGGCGATTCAGAACTCGCTCCGTCCGTCTTGACCATTATACGGCGTTGGCACCGTGCAAGTTGCCGTGCACTGCTTCAGACGTCACTGGGCAGGGGCAAGCCAGGTCAAGATCGCCGCGGTGAGTGCGAGTGTGAGTGTGAGTGTGTGTGTGGGTTCGAATCTCGAAGCTCAAAGCTCGAACCTTCAACCTCGCCCTTCGAACGTCGAAACTCGGAACTTTCCCTCAAAGTCAAACTCACAGCTGCATGGCCACTCAATCACGTGGGGAGGGAGGGGACCGGGACCGTCGATCCATCCACCGTCCGTCAGTTCTTCCACCACGACGATTTCCTTGTACGCGTACAGAGCATCCTATCGAGGATCGGCGGGAGTGATGGCGCAAACAGCGTTCGTAGAACTAGGTAGTCACGTAACCAATACCCGAGGCCTCATATAGAGAGGATGCTGCTGCTGTGGCCTGAATCCCTCATCATTGTGGTCGTGCCTATTCGCAGATACGTAGGGGATGTGACGAAGAGCTCTAGAGCCTGCTCAAGCGATAGTGAGGCAACAGCACTGCGCGGTACTGTACAAGACCGAGGACTCTCTCGACTACCAGCACCAAGGGGACTATGGCGGGGTAAAGGGCTGCCACGCTGGTTACGGTCGACCATCAGACCGCTAGGACATTAATTACGGGCGATCATAAATGCGTGCACGTATCCTATTTGTCTTCTGTCTCGAGACCAGAGGTACAATTCCACACTCCGTAGCCGAATATTTAATCGAGCTCGTCGACTCACACCCATGGGAGGTCCATTCCTATTGCCCCCGATGTTCGCCCCGCCATTTGAATCTCACAATGACGCCGGACTGCTTCCAGAACCAGACGGCCTCGGTCCTCCACTCTGGCTGATCCGCCGCCCACTCGAGATCGAAATGTCGTAGGATCTGTGGGATGAATTTGCCCATCTCCAGGATGGAGATGTTCTTGCCAATGCAGGTCCTTGCTCCGGCACCGAACTGTGCGCCTCGTCAGTCAGTCAGTCAGTGAACTGCTTGCCAAGTGACAGTGCTGAAAAAAAAGAAAAACTGCTTTGCGAAGCGACAGTGCTGGAAAATTAAAAATCAGAGCAGGCTCACCGCAAGAAAGCTCCTTTCCATCAGTTTCAACCGCTCGGGCTCAGCTTCTAGCCATCTCTCCGGCCGAAAAGCGTCCGCATCGTCGCCATACACTGTCTTGTCCAGATGCACCACTGGCGCTGTGATGCTGACGTTCGTGCCGCCGGGGAGCTCGACCCCGCAGATCGTCGCACCCTCGGGAGGGACGTATCTTTCCAACGGGTATGCGACCCCGGGATGGAGGCGCATGGCTTCCTTCATCACGGCTTGTCTGGAACTTTTGTCAGTCGAGGGGAGCGGTGGTGGCCCGACCTGCGAGAAACATACAGGTACGGCAATTTGAGACACTCCTCGTAAGAAATGTAGGGTGAAAGCTGTCCCCTTTTCTCGGCTTCATCGATTTCCGCGACGAGCTTCTGATATGCCGCGGGCGTTTTGATGAGGTAGTAGAAGCATGCGCGCAGGGACACGGCCGTGGTGTCCGATCCAGCAATCTACGGCCATGACGACGTGGTCAGCATGCTACGCACTATTACTCAAGCAGCAGGTTTGCGGTGAGACTCAACGATGTTGTTGGACAGATGGTTCATCATGTCCCGGTGAGGGATTTGACCATCTTTGGCCTCCTTCTCTCTGAGCTGGGCGAGGAAATCTGTTCTTCCCGTCTTCTCACCTTGCTGGTTGTCATATCGCGCGATTTCGTCCTCGGTGATCTGCAACCGTCATCAGAATATGCCGCAAGCCCACAACGTCGACGAAGCTGACCTTCAGGAATCTGTGCAAAGGATCCGGTATTTGGGGGAACAGCCATTTCAGAGCGCGCACAAGGGTCTCATTGCCGAGGAGGTACGGGTGCAGCTCGGGGTACTGGCCGATGATTTTGACATAGTGCAGCACACCGTCAAGGTCGCCGATCATGCTGTCGATATCCCGACGCTGCTCCAGAAACCCGAATCGACGCTGAAAGGTCATGCAGGCAATCACGTCAAAGGCGTACCACTGGACCCATGCACCCAGATCGACTGGCTGGCCTTCCAAGTCACGCATGGCATCGATGAAAATGCCAGTGCACTGGTCGGCATATGGCTCATACTTCCGCATGTTCGTCATGCTGAACAATTGGGCGACCGGTCTTTTCAAGTTGCGGTGGACGTCGGAGTCCCGCTCCGTAAAGACGCTTGGCATGACTTTGCCTTGATAGAAAGGGCTCATGGTGTCGTAGAAGTTTGTCTTCAGATACCTGCTCCCGGCGCCGATGCCGTAGATGAGTGGGATCGCAGAGGGATCCGAGATGGACACATGGTTTGGGCCAACTCGGACAATGGGACCGTACAGTTCGTGAGTCTTTCGGTACTTCTCCGGCGCCTCTCCCCCAAACACCAGAGAGGATCGATAGAATCGGAAGAATCTCGCCGACAGTGGCCCGGGCAGATGTCGAAGTCCTGGTCGTAAGGCTGTCCGAACACAATCGACCAAGTACCATCCTAGGAGGGCCACGGCCAAGTACCATATTGCCGGAACAGCGTCCATCTCGGTAAAGACTCACACCCCACCTCGATGTGTGTATAAGAGGACTTCCACAGGTTAGCAGGCTGCTCTGCTTAGGCAACGCCCCGTGCGATCCATAGATCAACTTATAGATGGGAGATGCGACGTTATTGTCGCCGTGGCCCGCAACTCAACGCAGAGGCTGAAAGGTCCCACATTGAGACAGGAGAAATGTGGAAAGACGGGGAAACTTTCTGGCCGTCCTGACATTTGTGGTCGGTGGCCAGTCGGCATACCGATTGCCTGCCGATCGCCATGGCCCTGCATGTCTCCTAGGACACGTACCAGATCTGCGGGGTGTACACGATCCCCATCCCGGACGGCTCTTGGGTATTGTTTGGTCGACGGGCGACCGCGCGGACTCCATCCCCTTCCATGTCCGCGGCGGTTGGCGTGGAAAGAACAACTTGAGAGATGTAGGTGCAATGGATGGCATTGGCATCCTTGCTGAACATGTCCTTGAAACCCGACTTCCTCGCCGCGATCGAGACAAGAGCCGCAGGAACTTGTTGTCCTCCTGCCCCTTGGCGGACAATCTCGCGCTGTGGACATAGGATACCGAGTTTGGAAGCTGGTGCCAGAGCGCTGGTTCGCGACGACGGTGTGGACCCATCGAGTGTCGCCCTGTACCAGATTTTGGTATGGACAGACTGAAAAAGGAAATAGTCATCTCGCAGAGGAATCGCCTCCATCTCGAAACCCTGGAACTCGACGCGCAGACCAAGGCCTTCCCGGATCTCAGCCACCTCGTTGAGCTCATTGAAGGTGAACTTCGACTTCCAGAATGAGGCGCAGGCCCAGCGAAAGCCTTCCTCTTCCAACTTGACCCCTGGCGAGAAGATGATGTTCTTTGGAAGATACCGGACGCTTGTGAGCAGCTTCCTGGTCCGATCTGGCACCGGTGTCGCATCCAGTTCTTTGATGATGTCGCTTTCGAGCGCCAACATGCCAGCAAGACATATGTACGCGTCACCCTCCTTTGACGTGGAACGGCCGTTTAAGATCCGCAGTGAAGCCGCCATTGCTGGGACACCATCGCGCCAATAACTTTTCGAATGGGCTTTGCGCAGCTGCTCAAACTCCTCGAACAGGATCGTCGCGTCTCTGTCGACCACGGCAGTTGCAAGGCTCCGGGAGCCGGAGAACTTTTGCAGTCTTTTGACCGTGTCCGAGACGTTCAAAACACCGTCCGCCAGCTTCACATGAAGACCGCTGGCCCCAAGGGCGCCTTCCTGCATCGTCCAGACGCGACGGTCCCAGCTGCTACCGATCAGGCGAAGAAGAATCGCTCTTTCAGGCATGTCTTTGGTCAGCTTCAACAGCTCCGAATCCAGAATCAGGACTTTGGCTGCCCCGGCATAAGTGGCCGACATGCGCGCAATCGCCAGTCGGCGGTGTGCTTTCTCTCTGGGAATACACAGTGTGTCGATCCACAGACCCAGCGGGACGTCGGCCCTGCGGAAAAGCCGGGACGCCCCTGTGCGTTCGGGATACAGTTCGCTGCACATACGTTGGAGGCGGAGCAGTTGGCAGGTCGGCAACGAATTCCCCGTCGTACAGCCGAGACCGTCAGCCCAAACGTGCGAGATGGCCACAAACTTGTTCTTTCGGCTGGATGCGGCTTCGAGGCCAAGAGGATTGCCACTTCCATCTTCTCGGACCAGGATGACAGGGATGTCTCCTTGTTCGAGAATTTCCTTTACCCGATCAACAGGCGCTGAGATCGAGTCACATTGGCAACCGGGGTCGACGTGTTTGGTCTCGTACGTCGACTCGTCGATGTTACGTGCAATGCAACCAGCCGGGGAACAGACGTTGTGTGTCTCCCTGGGCACCACTTCCTGTCTCACAATATCAGCGGCCAGCAACGCGGTGGGCGGGCTGACTGTGTCGCAGAGGCGGTGGACGTCGTTGATACACCAGCCGTTCTGGACGAGACTGTCCGTGATCAGAGGGGACATGCCCCAATCGGCAACCACGGTCTTGTTCTTGGGAGGGAAGCTCTCGATTTTCAGATCGATGGCGAAGCTCAACGTGGCCCCCAGGACCATGATCGAGAGGATCACCTCTCTAGGCAACGGGCAAGCATCACCGGCTTCGAGCATGCAAAGCACGTGGGATCTCGCCTCCTCCAGATCAGCTTCCATTTGGTCGACGTGTTTCGCCTTGACTTTCTTCCCCCATGTGTCGAGGTAGAGTGGCAGACTCTTGCGCGTGGTTATGATGGGCGGCGCCGTGGACGTCCGATGGACAAAATCTTCCGTCACCAGTGGCACGCGCAAGATGCGGCTCAGCAGGCCAAAGTACAGCCACGTCTGGAGGAAAGAGGCCGTTTCATTCGCTGGTCGTTGGCTGAAATCAAGACCGAGAAATTTATGTTTGTCGAAGCCCTTCTGGCTGGGATATTCCGTGAACTCGCAGTCGTGGTCATACTCCTCCTCACACGAGAACGGGACCTCGATCCGCTTGCCTGGCGCGGGAATGCTGGCTTGATGGCCGCCATCGTTCTCGTATAAATGATCCATTCTCTTCCCACGTTCGAGTCGCTCTGTTTGGCAGTGTGTAGAGTGTTTCGCACGGAGACTTATTCAGCAACCAGCAATACACGCGACAGGACTCGCTCTGGCAGCTACTCTGGCCCACGCACGCATTAATCCTGGCCAAGTTTGTTGACTTGAGGTCTACATAATAGGACATACAGTGTACTTCGTAGGCGGCAGCGAAAGAGTGAGTCCGCTTTGCTGAGGGGTTTTTTATTTTCAGCCCCCACGAACACATCGCCCGCAGTGGCGCGTCCTAGGCTTCGCTAAACTCTGGAATCGTGTGACACTGACACAGTGACACATCTTGAATCGTGCTTTGAAACTGGGGTAGACTCGCGCAGTCACAGGTGGGTACTCGGTACAGTACCCAGTAGTTCAGGATTGGGATAATACATGGGCCCACGGAGCCTAGGGGTGGAGGGGCCATGATTAACCAGGGGCAGGAGCTGGGCAGCCTACGAATGGAGACTCCGTTCGTGTGAAGCTTGATACGTACGAGTACTCGTATGTAATTTCCTTTGCGACGGCGCCGATATCGTCAAGACTCGGCGTTGAACACTATCAGTCCTGTGCTGGAGCTGTTTGTAGGATATGTGTCCCTCAAGGGCCATACAACTCGAACTCGAACTCGACAACGTCAAGGGCTCGATCTGATGCACTTGCATTATTATCAGCCTAGACCTTCGACGCCCTCGCCTTCATCAAAGCCTCCAGTTTATTCGTCATGATCCACTCGGCCGCGTCGTCTCCCCAGGCCGGCTGCTCTCGGTAGTGGATCTTGTCGACGCTGCACTCGGCGACCTGGCCCGACAAGGCGTCGTCGGCCGCAAACCCCGTCACGGCCCGTACAATCGTCGACCTGGGCGTCACGTACTCGGGCGGCGCGACGGCCATCAGCGCCGGCGTCAGCCCCGTGTCGACGAGCCCGGGACAGATGCAGTTGACGGTGATGGGTTCGCCGAGGGTGTGCAGCCGTCGGGCCATCGCGCGCGTCAGCCCTACGATGCCGTGTTTCGCGGCTGTGTACAAGGGGATATTGTCGCCGGGGTATAGCCTGGTTAGCAGTAGTACCCGTCAGTACGTGTCCCAACCAATAATACCACAATATCTGCGGCGAGCGAAGGGATTCTGAAACCCAAAAACAAAAACAACGGCATGATATTTTTCTTACCCGCACATGGAAGACGTGAAGACAATCTTGCCCGCTTTAGACGGATTCTGGCGGAAGAAATGCAACGCCAGGTACGCGCTGTAGACCATGGCATTCAAGCAGATGTCGATGACAAGCTCGTTCGGTTTCGCCGGGATCGGCAGGCTGGGGTGCATCGTCGTGGCGGGCGCGTAGAAGTCGATCCTGTCGCCTATACCGGCGTTCGCAAACACGAGATCCAACCTGTTCCATTTGTCCCAGGTTGTCAGGAACGCTCGGCCTTGGGCCTCGTAGTCGGTCACGTCGGCTTGGATGAAGATGGTCCGCGCGGCATCGAGTTGCTGCTGGGCCGATGAGATCGACGCCGGGTTGAGGTCGACGATGGTGAGGTTCCAGCCTTTGGCCGACAGTTCTTGCGCCACGGCCAGTCCCATCCCGCTGGCGCCGCCGGTGATATAGGCCACCGGTGCGGATGACCGGGCGGGATCTCCGTTGCTCTGCATCCTGGGTTTGCTAGGAAAGGGTGGTCAAAGACACTCTGGGCACAATGTGATGTCTGACGACAGAATGATAACACGCCCTGTTGAGATGCTCCTGCTCGCGGCTGAATGGAATGTCTCACGACAGCTCTCCAGCTGCTGCTCAGGGCCGAACGGTATGTCTACCTACAGTTTGGATAACATGCCCCTCTTGAGGTGCTGTTCCGTCCCTCGGCGGTGTTATGTGAGACAGCCATCTGAGTCCAAGGCCATGCCACAACATGCTGAGTATCGCGGTACAACCGACCCCGCAAAAGGCTGCAGCGTGGTGAGCATTGACAGTTGCACACATCTCCACTACACTGCCGAGGTAGGGGGTGTCGTGGTTGGTCCAGCAGACGACGTCCAGTCATCTTTTGTCCAGTCAGTCCTGCGCACCCAACACCATGTTGAGGATACGAGCTGGAGATGCTCTGCAACCGCTCCAGGCCTCGGTAAAGTACGAGGGCCTTCATGCCATTCGGAAACACAATAACACCAAAGGCGGGGAGTCAGATTTCTAATAGGATAACCGCAAACACGCCGCGGCACGGTTCAGGCCACAAGGTCGGGCACATATCTATGCTGACTTCGATCGTATGTTAAGTGGTTGTACGTTCACCTCTCCATCGTCGACAGCGTCGTATGATTACGCCAATGCCAGCCCGCTCGGACTGACTATAAGACGTTGGCCAACTCCCAACTGGACTGGATATCTCGCCACCACCGGCAGCAGCCACAACTCCCGAACTGTAAGAATATCGTCATCGGGGAGCCTAACTACCGAGGAGAACCTGTCTAGTGTCAACATGGCAGACATCAAGAATCTCGCCCCCTCAGACCTCTTGGGCCCGAAGCCTCCCCAGACAGCACTCGATTCTGACGTCTCGCTGGCTTCCAAACCCAAGGACCTGCCCTTCGACCCGGACGCGCTGCGGAACAAGTATATCGAAGAACGCGACAAACGGCTCAAGTATGGCCAAGCGAAAGGCGGCATTGCCCAGTACCGGCTGGTCGAGCATGGCGGGCCCTTCGCGCACTACTTGCGCGACCCGTGGGTCAAGCCGGGCTTCACGCGAGACCCCGTCGACGAGCAAGTCGACGTCGTGATCATCGGCGGGGGCTACGGTGCGCAGCTCGTGGCCGTCCGGTTGATCGAGGCCGGGATCAGCAACATCAGGATCATCGAGAAGGCCGGCGACTTTGGCGGCACGTGGTACTGGAACCGCTACCCGGGCGCGCAGTGCGACATCGAGTCCTACATCTACATGCCCCTGCTGGAGGAGCTGGGGTATATGCCGACGGAGAAATACTCGAGGGCCAACGAGCTGCTGCGGCACGCCGAGATGATCGGGCGGCGCTGGGGGTTGTACGACAAGGCGCTCTTCCAGACCGAGACGAACAGCATGCACTGGGACGAGGCGACGTGCCTGTGGACCACCAAGACGAACCGCGGGGACACGATCCGGTCGCGCTTCGTGATCCCCGCCGCGGGACCCCTGCATCGACCCAAGCTCCCGGGCTTGCCGGGCATCGAGGCGTTCAAGGGCCACTCGTTCCACTCGTCGCGCTGGGACTACGACTACACGGGCGGCGACACGACGGGAAACCTCCACAAGCTGCGCGACAAGCGCGTGGGCATCATCGGCACGGGCGCCACGGCCGTGCAGATCGTGCCGCACCTGGGCAAGTGGGCGAAGGAGGTGTACGTCTTCCAGCGGACGCCGTCGTCGATCGACGTGCGCGGCAACAAGCCCACCGACCCGGCGTGGGCGGCCTCGCTGCGGCCCGGGTGGCAGAAGGAGCGCATGGACAACTTCAACATCATCGTCAACGGGGGGATCACGGACGTGGACCTCGTGCAGGACGGCTGGACCGACATCCTCCACAAGCTGCTCGCGCGGGCGGCACCGACCAAGGACGGCGAGCCCGTCGACCCGGCGCGCGCGGCCGCGGAGCGCCAGATCGCCGACTACGAGAAGATGGAGCAGGTGCGGGCGCGCGCGGACGCGGTCGTCGACGACCCGACCACAGCGGCGGCCCTCAAGCCGTGGTACAACCAGCTGTGCAAGCGGCCGTGCTTCCACGACGAGTACCTGCAGACGTTCAACCTGCCGACGGTGCACCTGGTGGACACGGCGGGCAAGGGCGTCGACGCCATCACCGAGAGCGGCGTCGTGGCCAACGGGCAGCTGTACGAGCTCGATACGCTTGTCTACGCGACAGGCTTCGAGCTCGCGACCGAGTACGCCCACCGCGCCAACATGCAGATCTACGGCCGGGGCGGGCGCACCATCACGGACGCGTGGAAGCAGGGCACCCGCACCCTCCACGGCTGGACCACGCGCGACTTCCCCAACTGTTTCTGGGTGCAGATCGTGCAGGCCGCGCTGTCGCCCAACTTCCTGCACGTCACGGGCGAGCAGGCCGCCCACCTCGCCTACGTCATCTCCGAGACCAAGCGCCGCGGCGTCGTCGCCGTCGAACCCACCGCCCAGGCCGAGGAGGCCTGGGTCGACACCATCCTGACCATGGCCCAGTTGCGGGCCGACTTCCTCGCCGAGTGCACGCCCGGCTATTACAACAATGAAGGCACGGCCGACGCCGCCGTGGCCAAGAACGCCAGCTACGGAGGCGGCGCGCCCGCCTTCTTGGCCCTGTTGAAGGAATGGAGGGACAAAGGCGACTTGGAGGGCTTGGACCTGAGGTATGCCGAGTCGCCGCCAGCCCAGGGGATCATACATGCGAATCTGTGATCACACAAGAACGTATATATGCACGCGCCGTTGCGCATGCATTTGCTGCCGCCCAAGTCGGCTGAGCGTCCCGTGTAAACACATTCTACTTAGTACTTGTTAGCACATAGACTCGGTAGATTATTACATCGGACGATTTACCACGTCAGTCGACCAAATCGGTCCAAAGGAGCCATTGGCCCGCTGGGATACCTATTCCGGCTTGCGCAAGCGGATCAGACGACCGAAGGCATGGATTACTGTAGCACGGCCATTTCCCGGAGGCTATGGGAAGAACCGCGATTGCGATTCCTCGTGCCCAAGTACGCAGGCACGCAGGAAGTACTTGTCCTAGTCCCGGTCTCCAGATCCGGCCTGTTCCTCTCGAATGACAGACACATTGCGAGGACAGCCGCCGTGAGCACGAACTCCGGCTGAACCCCACCAAAATGCCACCACTACCGACAACACCTGATGATAATGTATTGTGAACACCGTAATATTACAATGGGTTGCGCAATGCATGGCCATGTACGAGTACCGTACGTCCTCCGTCCTGCGTTACCGAATAATCCTCGCCCGTGCACGTGAGGACAGGGGATCCGACGCGCAGTGATGTAAGAGGCTGCTCCTGTGCGAGGGTAGGTGGAGGGTCGAGAGCTGTGCCAGCGAGAGAGTTCCAGTTCCGAGTAAAGACCGCGCGGGAGCGTCTTTTATCCCATTGGTGCGCTGCAACGGGAACGCTTGTTGTGTCCTTGCTCGACCACTGGTCCTCATGACCCCATGGGGGGTGTCGGAGGTGTAATTGTAGTCGTGCAAGGTGCGGGAGTTTTATGTATATATACGTGCGGTGGAATGCTTCGAGAAGAAAAGAAGGGCGACACTGACAAACACATATCCATCATCCATCGTCTATAATTGTATACAGAAGATACATAAATAAGACTCGCAGAGCTGCGTCGTATACTTACATCACATCACATCACACCACATAACATAACATAACATATACTACGCACATCGATACACCCATAACGGCATACACACAACCACTTCCGGATACGGATACGGATTCTCATACATCAACCATGACGTCCACAACCAGAACAGAAACCTCGTCGACGGCCGCTCAAAGGAGATTATCCACGAGTTCGACGTCCAGCCTCCCGGTCCCGCTTCAGAGCCTGGTGGACGAGGCCGAAAAAGAGCGAGAAGTGTACGAAGATTCTTGGAGTCGACTGTAAGTGTTTGCGAAAGCCTTGTGTTTCACGGAGCACATATACTAACGAGCGTCGCCGTCAGACCGAGAGGACTCAGAATCATCATTAGGCCATCGAGGGCGATCAAACAACACGAACAGCAACAACAACAAGATACGAAAAAGTCGTCCCTGACGCTCAAGAAGCCTCACTTGCCGGCTTCGCTTCAGCATCTCGTCGACAAGGAAGAAAAGGAAGAGGGGCTGTACGAAGATTCGTGGGCTAGAATCCCCAGGGCCCTTGGCCTGGGGAAGTCGAGTAAGAAAACGGTCAACAAGTCTTGAGAGACGCGGACAAGCCGAGGGCCCGGCACCCATACATATAAGAATCCGTCGAGGATGCTGTCCTCGCCGTCTCTCTCTCTCCGACGAATTGCACCCTTGGCCCTGACTCTGGAGGAGTACCAATCAATGAAGCACCTCCGCAACTATCAAGTTAACCCCCGCGCAACCATTAATGCTTGGTGGGCCTACCACGGCATAGACGGCACATGGCAAGTGGCCTGGACAATATGCAAGCGCCGCAATTGGATTTTTTGCGAGTGAGACTTGGCGAGGATGGGTTGCAGCGTCGCGCTATGCGGCGCAAGTTGGGCGAGCACTGTGATTGCTGATATCGTGCACGGAGCGTGGTCATCGCCGTTGCAGGTCGCAGCAGGAGAGGGTGGCTCGCCAATGATCAACGATTTTCTTTCTATGTTATTGATACCACACATTTTGTTTTAACATGAGCTTCAATTTGGCAATTCTTGCCCTCTCAACTCTCCTCTTGACATGCAGGCCGTGTGTAATCTTCATTGTAACGACAGGCGGAGGCTGTTCAGGTTGAGGCGCTCACGAGACGCAGCGAATTAAGGTCGCACGCGTGCCAGACATCGAATCCATGATTCGCCGCAGGCTCGATTTGATGTGCTTCGACACACATCTGGTAGGGTGGAGGCACAACAACCACGATGTACCTACTTACCGTGGATCAAGGGGAGTCATCAAACGCTATCGGTAGAGAAATCAGGAGGAACCAGGTTCGCAGCCAGGTCGTCGGTCGTCTGCGCTGCTTCTGTTTTATGTGTGTGGTCGGTGCGGTAGAGGCTAAGAGAGCCCCTTCCTTCCTCAGCAGGTTATATCCCAGCATTGACTCGGCGGTCTCCACATGATGCTTCCCTTGCCAGCCAAAACTCCACCTATTTATAAGCGATGGAGTTTTGTTGAGCGGCCCGTCGCGCAGGTAGTGGCATCCATTGAAGCCGAGGTTTTGGTTGTTGAATTTCTCCATCTGAGCAGCACTGTGAAGACGGCAACAACCAGTCGCGGTGTAGTGCGGGTCAGGATTATGACATCTGATGGGGAACCTGAATCGGACTCATGATTTCGCTCGTCAACTTCCTGGTTAGAGTTGAAGTATAGTCGGGTTCATCGACATTCATAAGCACTTGTCAGATCTGGGGTAAGGGTTTTGAAGAAGATTTACCAGGATTTATAACCTCTCCAAGGCTACCGCGTTTACGTATCCCAGTGTCTTCAAGTCGTGGCACTGGATCTGAACGGCACACGAAGAGATGGAGAAGAAAGATACAGGAGGTGGGAGACCGCCGTGCTGTGTGAAGCATAGTACCTAGTAGAGCGCGCTGGTTCGGGTACTTGCCCACCACACTCAACGACTTTTGACCATCTCGCCCCTGACCCGTTCTAGCCAGTCAACAACTCAAAGAAGCGTGCGGATTGTGCGGGAACGGCGGACACGTCGCACGCGTGTGGAACATGACATCTCCTCGACCCTCAACTCTGGCCTGTGCTTCACGCCTTGGAGAAGCAAGTCTCGCCTCGCCTCGCGAGAAGGATCTAGGCGGCAGCTGGCGGGGACGGAGGGCTCGGCGTGGGATGGTTTTCTCCTATGTTTTGACTCAAGCAGCACACACGACCAGCGGCGTGTTCTTGATAAGGCCGCCGGTGTCGAAAGTGGTCGTGGTGGTGCCCGATCCACCTGCGAAAAGAAGAAAAGTAGAAGCAACGGGAGGAAGCCGTGATAGTCGTGCTTGTCCCGATTCCAGCCGCACGATTGGCCCAGCGGCAGAGATATGGGTCTTGGCGCGGTCTTGGCGAGGCTCCACTGATAAGGGCGCGCAACAAGGCTCGCTAATCTCAGCGGAGGGCGGCATTTGACCACGAGGGCGCCAGGAACTGAGCGAACCCTTTCGTTCAAATAGTATTTGCAGCACGATATTGAGTCCGGCCAATCTCAGGGCCTCATATGGCCTGTTTTATCTCTGTCAATTTGGCCTAGATCAGGGCAACTCGGCTGTCGCGTACCGATTCGGGTCAAGGTCGCAAAGCCTCCCGTATCGCTGGTCGGCCAGAACTGAACTTCCTCCTGCGACTCGCTTGCTTACAGTCACTTGTGGTGTACATAAGAATGACGGACACTTTGCGACGGTGGGTAGCGTGGAGACGGTCATCTTGGTAAGAAAATTCTTCGCTTGCTTGGTCGCCGTGCCGTACGTTCCCTCCCGATTACCCTCGCGCCTCGACGATATATAGCAGACCTTGCCCTACGGAATCTCCACAGTTCTTTCCCTCATCCCTCTCGTTGTAACCCGCACAGAGCATTTTCGAGCTCGGCACGCGACAGCACACCTGCAGCCATGGCGACTGTAGAGGTTCCAACATGGGTATGTCCTCCCGGATGATATTTTGAACCATGGCGTCCTTGACTGACTCCAAGCTCAGCCGGAGTTCAACTCCAGCATGGCCAACGGCGGCAACCCCCAGGAGATCGATGTCAACCTCCCCTACACTGGACTTGAGTTCCACTATGTCTACCAGGTCATCATGGGTATCCTCGTCTTCCTCATTGTCCCCGGTATCGGTCTGCTCTACGGGGGCATGACACGCAGGAAATCCGCCCTGGCCATGATCTTCCAGGCTTGGACGGTCATGGCTGTTTGCACCTTCCAATGGGCATTTTGGGGATTCTCCCTTTCTTTCTCTCGAAACGGCGGTCCCTTCATTGGGACGCTGAAGAACTTCGGCCTGATCGATGTAAGACACGCCAATCCACCACGGTGACGTTGCAGAACTGACTTTGCTCTCAGGTTATGGCTGCGCCGTCCTGGGGCTCGGCCGTCATTCCCGACATCGTCTTCTGCTTTTACGAGCTTATGTTCTGCGCATGCGCAACCATGATCGTTGTCGGCGGCTCGTTCGAGCGGGGTCGTATCCTTCCCTCCATCATCTTCGGCTTCTGCTGGGCCACCATCTGCTACTGCCCGATTGCCTATTGGACCTGGAATGCCAACGGCTGGTTGTTCACCTTTGGTGCTCTTGACTTTGCTGGCGGCGGGCCCGTTCACATCTCGAGCGGCACTGCAGGTTTGGCTTATGCTCTTGTCCTCGGCAAACGCAGCCGCTACGGCGAGAAGCACGTCTACAAGCCCCACAACGTCACCATCATCTTCCTCGGAACAGTCCTGATTTGGTTCGGATGGTTTGGCTTCAACGGTGGTTCTGCCCTGAATGCCAGCATTCGCGCTATGATGGCTGTCTGGAACACCAACTTCGCTGCAGCTACCGGCGTCGCTGGCTGGGTCATGATGGACTACATCAAGCACCGCAAGTTTTCAGTTGTTGGTGCGTGCGAGGGTGTTATCGCAGGTCTGGTCGGCATCACCCCTGCTGCGGGTTTTGTCTCGGTGTGGTGCGGAGCAGCCATTGGTTTCATCACCGCCATTGTGGTCAACCTTTTCGAGCCAGTCAATGACTGGCTTCACATTGACGATGGTCTGGAGGTGTTCAAACTGCACGGAATCGGCGGCATGTGCGGTGCCTTCCTCACTGGAATCTTCGCCTCAGCCTCGGTTTCATCCCTCGACGGCGCCACCATTGTCCACGGAGGCATTGACGGCTACGGCACCCAGATCGCCAAGCAGCTGGCCGAGATTGCTGCCATTGCAGCTTGGTCATTCACCCTTTCGGTCATCATGCTCACGATCCTCAAGTATATCCCTGGCCTGCATCTCCGTGTCAAGGACGAGGTGGAAATGATTGGACTGGATCTTGATCAGTTCTCCGACGAGTTGATCGGAGAATGGTCGTTGTTCCAGGATGAGAATGGTGGCCGCCGAGGTTCAATTCAGCAGATCAACGCTCAGATCACCCAAGGTGTCAATCCGGAGGGCTCTGCCACACCGCCATCTGAGAGCGTCGCCCCCGAGAAGGAGGACGCAAAGGTTGCGGCGGCATAAGGAAACAAAAGCGCCACTCAGCATCTCACAAGTTGTTTGCCCCCCTGCGTTATTGCGCGCTTCTAGCCTTGTCGGTTTATATTCAGCGACAGACCAGATTTTCGACGCCATTTTGATCATAATAAGATATAGTCCTAGTCCATTCCAACTTGTGTCATCAAATTCTCGATTGAAATTCTCCAAGTTCGGTTGGAGAGGTCAATGAACTCCGAGGGGAATCTCCTCGTGTTCAGAACAAGGTCATGCTTTATGGGCATAAGTAGGCCATACCGTCTTTGATTGACACAGTCGCATAAGTGTCACTACGGTGTACTACACCTCTTACTCGTCGTAGCCGGTGAAACAAGAGTGGAAGGTCCACGAGGCTGAAGGAAGGTGGGGGATATTGGCGCCGCGGGGCGTCGATGCTTCCTTCGGTGTCACGCATGCGACGCCGCCTTTCAGCCCGCCTCTGTTTCTCTCGTCACAACAATCAACAGTCAACAGCGCACTTGCAATATACAAACAGAATTTCACCGCGGCGAGTATAATCTGCCGTGTTTGGATCTTTCTATCCTTTTCCTGTCCTCACCGGCCTCTAACTCCATTCTGCACCAACCTCTTCGACTACCCGACCACTTCAGCCTCGTCTCTCCACCTGGGCGATTGCCTGCGCTGAAAAACAAACGTCCGTTGCACCATATCTCTACACGATGTTCGCAGCAAAGAGATTAGGGAAGGTGAGGGGCCAGGGCCCCGAGATCCGTACGGACCATCGCTGACTTTCCCTCAGGAACTGACGAAGGTAACTCATGACATGTCCTTCAGCCCACTGAACCACTACCTACTTGCTCGACCCCAGCCCATTCGATGTCCACGACGAGATCTCCCGACACGACCGGCGAATGAACGACACTGACATGTCTCATTACATAGGCCAAAACAAAACTCCCCCCAGGCATCGACCTCGTCAAAGCAGACGACTTTCGAGAATGGCTCGTCGACATCCGCGTCTTAGACTCCAATCCCCTGTACATGAACCAGATCTATCGCCTCAGCTTCTTGTTCTCCGACTCCTATCCCATCGGTATGGTCCCCTGCACCTACTCCCCCTAGTTAGAAGAGGTCTGGGGAAAAGCGCAGTGCAATGCAAGCGGAGCTAATACTCTGGGTTGGCTTTAGAAGCCCCCGAAGTCGTCTTCATTAGACATTCACCCTCCCCGACCGACCCGTCGAATCCTCAATCGACCGAGAAACCGTTCGCCGGCCGCCCCATCCCCATCCACCCGCACATCTACTCGAACGGGATCATCTGCCTCGACCTGCTGGGCACGGCAGGCTGGTCGCCCGTCCAGTCAGTCGAGAGCGTCTGCATGAGCATCCAGAGCATGCTGACCGGAAACACGAAGAACGAGAGACCGCAGGGTGACGAGCAGTTCTGTCAAAGTATGGGCGTTCGCGGGCCCGATGGGTGGAGTGGAGGCGGATACAGACGGGGCAGGGGTCTGAGGGACGTAAGGTTCGCATACGACGACGATACCGTATGAAAATATGCAAAGGGCCAAGGTCCCAGGTACGACCCGGGCAATAATTGGAATCTCGACTTGAGCTTTGGATATTCAGAACGAAGGATATTGGAATACGCGAGGGCATATGGCGTAGGCGCCTCTCCTTCCGACGACACCTACCCACCTCTGGCGGTCCTTAGCAAAGGGGAGGAACTGGATAGGCAGGCCCTCGTCGAACCACATCAACTTGTTAGCATCGGAGAGGAATTTGACGTTTCGCGTGGGGCGTTCGGGGCGAACTCTATCGACATAGGGACTTAACCCGGGCACAAGGATACGGCGGCATCAGGATAGGATACGGTGGCAAGCTGCAAGCTGCAAGCAGCACGTGCGACCGGGGCAGGCGAGCAAAGCGACATGATACACCAAAGTGCGGTATGCGATTGGAACGGCGTCATGAGACCAATGAACACACATATTACAACTGCATTACGCGGCACCCGCCTTCTGTGATCCAGCTTGGTTGGGTACGCCGGGCTCGAGCAGCTGCCCTAGGTAATGCTGCTACAGTATGTATGTACGAACCACTCAAATGAACCCCGGATAGGTCTGAGGAAGTTTCCCGTTTCAAGTCAGTTCATTGAACACTGCCACTTTTCTCATTGCGAACTGCCCGATCTCCTTGAGCGAGCACACTCGATTTCCAGGAGAAGAAGGGAGACCTCAAAAGGGTGTGACAGCGCTCGACGTACACTTCTGCTCCCTCACAGGCTTTTGAGAACGCAATGGATTCGGAGTGGCTCTTCTCCCCCTCAAGCACAGTAGATGCCTTGCGATGCAGCCCTCCTCCAGTCGCCTTTACTTCCAGGTTCCATCAGAGCACCGGCGTGTTGCGATGCTCCCTCTCTTCGTTCATTCTCGTCCGCCTCGCTCGCGTTCTCCTATTCAATCTTGACATCAATCAAAATCCGCTGCCCTCGCCCTCCCAGCTGCTACGGCACCACCTCGTCCCGCCGGACTAGGTGAGTATCGTCGCCCCTTCCCCTTCCCACGATCCCGTCTCGGTGGGGATCTACTCCTGCTTCTCGAGCGACTCAAAGACCTTGCACTGGCACTACTGGAATTGCGTCTCCTCACCCTTGGCGGAGGAGCTCTTCTTCTCGGGGGCGAGAAGCTTCGACTTCGACTTCGACTCGGACTCCTGCTTCTGCTTCGGCTCGGTGCGTATCTATCCCCCTTTCTACGCAGCGGTGGAGATCGTGATCGGGAGGGCGACCGACTGGGACTTCGTCTCGCAGCGCGACGAGCAAACCGCGGCGGGCTCCGAGATGGTGCTTTTGGCTTTTCGGCGGGTACCAAACGCCGGCGTGAGGGATGGACAGCTGGACTTGCGGCTCTTCGTGGTGGCGGGGAGCGGGCTCGACTAGGAGATCGGGAGCGGGAAGGTGAGTAATCGGCCTTCCGACGTGGGAGTGGAGCGCGCCGGGGCAGAGAACGAGAGCGCGAGCGCGAACGCGAGGAATAGCTACTGGTTGATAAGGAGCGAGTGCGGGCTCTCCCTCGAGGTGGTCCTGCTTCTCTTCCGCGCTTGGTCGGTGGACTGCGAGACACCGACAGAGACGGAGAGCGGCGTCTCGGCTGTGGAGCGCGACGAGGTGGACGGGATGGAGATCGCGAAGGGGACCGAGTGAGGCCCCTTCCGCGCCTGGCTGGACCACGTGCTGGCGGAGACCGAGATCTTGACGGAGAGACTGACCGGCGCGTGACCCTCCCCTTAGGCCCGGGGACTGGGCTTAGAGATCTCCGCCGTCCATTTCTACCATTCGAAAGACTCCTTGAGGAAGACCTGCTCGTCGTATAACTCGAATAACTCGAGTACGAGCTCACGCTCTCGGAATCCGAGACCTCATCCTTCACTTGTGGCAAAGCGGGAACCTCTGGCTTGGGGAGGTTCTTGAGGTACTCACGCATCTCCTCTGTGAGAGCACCCATGCCGATACTTGTGAAGTAATTGATCGAGAAACGTGTGTTGCGCGGTGTATCAGTCGGAAATAGGCCTGTGAAACTCCCTCGAAGAATGTCATCCTTGAAGCGCTCCTGTAGTTTGGGGATGCCTAATGCCTCAGCGAGATCCTGAAAGAGGATTTTGATGAATATTCGACTGCTAGAGGTGGTTTCTTCCTCGTTGAGATGGACGACAGAGAAGACGTGCCAACCAATGGCATCGGTCGCCAATAGGTGTCCGAAGAAACGGGCAATATTCCGTAGCCGGTTCGTTTCGTAGCGGTGGATTGTGTCGTAGTACCGAGCGAAGGACTGTTCGAATAGATCTGTCCACAGGCGATTCAACTTGGCGAATCGCTCACCCACGAGGCCGAAAAATTTCGAGTATGTCTTTTCCTGAGAGCAGCATTCCACAATCATGGAAGGCAACTCCGGTTCTTGACCCGCAGGTAATTGAATCTTCATCAGTTTGTGGCATGCCTCCTCGAAGTCCAGACTAGACATAATTGTCAGATAAATGGTTCTTCGCAAGTTTACCAAGTCGGTATTGGTCTGGTCCTTGATTTCCACGGCGCGTTCTTGCTCGGCTTCTTCGTCGTCGGAGCTTTCTTCGTCACCACTGTCATCGTCATCGTCGGCATCGCTGTCCTCGCCCAGAATCTCTGCTTTGAGCTTCCTGTACGCTTCTTCGTGTTCCTCCCACTCAGGGTCAAATTTGAAAATGTTCAAAGTATCTTGGACGTCGATGTCGTCGTCCAGATCGACTTGGTGGGTGATTTGGTCTTCTTCTTCCACTAGATCCAGTTCTTCTCGGATGGCGGGATTGTCTTTGTACTTGTCTTTCCTGACTTGGAAGAGGACTTCGATCATATATTGCACCCGTTTATCGATATCTGCTTCGTGGAGGATACTGCGGAATTGATCGAAGACGGCCAAGGCTATGGGCGGGCTCATCTCTTCCAGATGCTGGCCAACTTCTCTTGTCAATCCGACCGCAATTTCTACCGAATCGTCTGACGGTTTATGCAGGAGCAGTAGGAGGAGCTGAGCGGCTACAGTTTCGTGCGCGACTTGCTGATTGCATAGATGAGCAATAAAGGTGGTGGACGACAGGCAGACTGCTTTATCATTTCTTTTGAATGCCTTCCGGAACTGAACCACCAGGCGATTCAGCAACAGCTCTCCAACTTGCGGCAATTTTGTGTTGACGATGGCAGCCATCGCCGCATAAATCGGCGTAAAGGGTAGGGAAGCAGCCTGAGCTTTCATGATACTGCGACAGAACAATCCTCGACCTCGGACGAGATTCTCACCAAACAGCTCGGGAACGATGTGTTTGATATTCGACACATTAACCTTGTTGATGAGGCCATTGATGGATTTCTTCAGGGCCTCCCATGCCATTCGCTGATATTCTTTGCTCGTCTTGTCCGTGATCTGAGATTGTAGAGCTCGCAATTTCGCAGGCGGAATGTAGGTGCCACCCGACCGCATTGTGAGGAGCTTCTCGTACTCCGCCTTTGCAGCAGCCTGCTTCTCTTCAGCGGTCAAGGGTTTCCGTCTTGTATCTTCAGACTCCTTCGGTTTGAACCTGGCAAGCAATTCCAGTTCCCGCTCGTCCATTTCGCGTTCGGGTTCTGTGCCATTCTTCCGTGGTTCCCCATCGTGCGACTGGCCAGGTGCTGGTCGACGACGCTTGGGCGAGGGCGATCGGGACGGGGGAGACCTCTTTCTGGCTGTTGAAGGACCTGGAGAATAGGAGCCACCTGGAGGTGGGGTGGGCAGGCGAACGGCTGATGAGAGCAACATGGTGTCTGCCATGATTGCTGCCTTCAAGAAGGATGAAACAATGGATGGATGAATGCACTGTGACTACCACCCCCGCCAGTCACCTCGTCACAAAGGCGAAGTTGTCGGAGTGACGAGGTCTGTAGAAACAAAATAGTTGTGGCAGAAGGCAGGCCGGCGACAGGCATACATCGAGAAGTTTGAATCCATGAAATTTGGAGGCACGGGATCGGAAAAACCATGCCGAAGCTAGTCCCGTTTTGTGCTCCCTTTTTCTGAGCGCGCCTGCGTGTTCAATTCGTGAAGGGTTTCAAGGGATCGACTTTTCAGGTCCTTTCTATTGCAACTGTCTCGACCAGTTCTCATTATAACGCAAGGGAAGCGCGGCCTTTTGCAGAGATGGTATAGTTTTCCTTTGAGCCGGGAGAGTTTGCAAGAAAGCGCTAACCCCTTGTCGCAGTTGGACAAACTCGTGGGCATGGCGATGCTCGTGGTAGCAACCACAGTCTTCCTCTACTACACTCTATGGACGCTGGTCATGGTATGCTCGCCTTCCGAACGCGCATGGTCTCGCATACTCATCTTCTTATAGCCGTTCGTGGACGACGACCATCCCCTGCAAAGCTTCTTTGCTCCCCGCGTTTGGGCAATTCGAATCCCGGTGATCCTTACACTTCTCGCTTCAGCAGTCGTTGGGACATTCCTCGCCATGGTGATGATCAGGAGCAACAGGAAAAAGGCGGCAAAGGCACGAGCCGCTGCCGCGAAGAAAACGAAATAAGGACAAAATATTGCAGGATCTTCTTTCTTCTGGGGATAGTACGGCATCTTTATTTCGGATCGGCCAGGGGAGAATCAAGCGTCATGAAGCGAAACATCGAGATTGTCGGTAGCGGTGCTGTCAACGTCGACACTAGACCACCATTTGGGGGTGGCTTGACATGGGCCATGTGCTTGCCGCTGAACCATGGCAGAGAGTCCAGTACAGACAGCATCTTGAGTGCAACCCACTCGAGGCCCAACGGCTGCCTGATGTGTGCTTCGGAGCTGTGTATGGGATGCGCACTTACAAGTCACGACTGCCATAACCTCAAGAGCCTTCTTCCCATCAATTTTCAAATGGTTCGCTCCAGGGAAATTCTCTTCATCTTTCCCGGACGCAAATTGACCGGAGTCGACGAGGCCCGCCACTCCGACATGGTGCCAATTCGCGTCACGGAGGTGCCTAAGTAGGAATCAAGGTCTGAGCCATTTGACGAGTCCGAGTTGATGTCGGACTCGGAAGCTGCAGACGGAAGGTTCATGCCATTTTGGAGCGCAGTGACTCGCCCGTGTGTGCCCGTGCCCGGCCCAGCCACCAGTGCCACCGCGTGCATCTGAGCTTCCCCCGCACCAGGCTAGACCGACCAATCCCTGGGTGACCCCGTGGTCCTTAGCAGCGCCCCATTTGGCGATAAGCAAAGTCATCTAGAGGCCTCCTGACTCAACTGTTTGATTGCTGGGTTGGGCGGCGCTCAACTGCCACCTGCACCTGACTGCCCTCTGACTACATCTTCACCTTGCTCTCATCCGCATACAGACACAATTTACACTCATTCTCTCAACGTGTACAAGCTCATTCTTCTAGCTAAGTCTGCACGAAAGTGATCTCCCGGTAGTCGATCGATCGAACCGTCTCCTCTCCAAGATACGCGTCGAGCAACCCCGCGTCGGCAGGGGTACTTCCTGCGACAATCACTCGCCACCTGAACCGTCCTTCTTGCACGATCCGGACCTCGCTGCCCATCTAGAGCAGCCTGCTGGGGCGCCTGGCTCGGCCGTGCCGTGGATCTGTAGTGTGAGGACTTGAATGCCAGCATCCAACAAAACAGTCTATACCGCCGACTCAAGATACCCAGACATAGAAGACCCCCAAACCATAGCCGAGCAAGACACCATTCCATCAAGAGCAGGAAAGAGGAAGATAAAGAATGCTGCTGCCCGACAGCTGTCTAGCGTCGACAATGCCGACAAGAGCACAGAGTCAGCGTCAATGGGTCAATCTCAGCTCCCGTCTTCCACCTCAAATCCTCCACCCTCCATTCTCGATCACCTACCCCAGACATTCTCCCAAACAAGAAGGAGCAATGGCTTCGATGCCTTGAACGATACGAACTCTTCACAGAAAGTTTCGGATGAACATACTCCGCCAGTTGACCTTTGGGCTCGGAATGCTAGTCATGGCAGGACCCCGCCAGTCGAGTCCATTCCAGGCTTGAACTCTGGCACCTCACCGCCATACGAGCCTGGTTTCAGCACTCGAGTCGCCTTCAATGCTAGAAGTCCGCCAATCTCGCCTCCCATGCGCAGTGCCCGCCCAGTGAGCTATGGCGGAGGCATGCCTTCCCTCCCGAGCCATCACAGAATGTCTACCTCACCTTACGGATATGGCATCACTGCGTATGGCTCTCCACCTGCACTGCCTCACCTGCCCCAACAACACTTCTATGGCGCGCACGATGTTGATTTGGGCGTCCGCTCTCCGCATACACCCTTGCCAGAACCGGCTCCCTTGAAGTTCACGCGCCTACCCGGCTCAGGGTCTGAGTCTCGAGATGTGGTTCTTCTGGCCGTGGATGGAGAGCTGCATCTTGTCAGCTACAACGGCGAGAAACTAGAACACATTGGGGCACTCAATGGCGTGCAGGGCACTATAGTCGATGCTACACTGCTTACATGGAATACCGGAGAAGACCCTTTTGCGACTCTCAGACCTTTGGTGGCACTCGTGGTCCATGGGTCTGGTGCTCCTCAGACAGGAACACTTCCCGCTGAAGACCGACCCTACCACGGCACTCCCAAGAGTGCTCCAGAGACCAGAGTTGTGGTATATTCTTTAAGCAAGAGCTGTGAGATGGCAGAGCTGTTGAGGGTTCCCACAGCTATAGCAGGCTTCCCAAGTGCCCCTACAAGTAGTGGGCGATCGTCAGACCTGAAGATCCATGCCAGCGGTAATTTCATTGTCGTCTGTTCTGGGGAGAGTGGCGAAATCTTTATTTTCGGCCTCCGAAGGAGCAAGGACTCTGCCGTCTTCGAATGCTTGGGCAAGTACTGGACCACTCTACAGCCTCATTTACAAAGAAGAGATTCTTCTTCTCATGGGCCAGCCTCCGATGCGGACATTTCCCCCGCCGACCTCGGGCGTGGCACTGACGCGGAAAGTCCACCCATTCTGAGTCTCAATGGGCGATGGCTAGCATTTTGCCCTGCAAGCACCTCTTCTCGAAGGTCTATTGGTGCGATCCTGGGTGATTATGTGGTCTACAGCAAGAACTCAAATGTGAACGCTGGAACTGCTCCCGCGAGACCTCTAGCGAACTGCGAGGTCGATTCCCCGGATGTCGATACCTTCTTGAGCAAAGTCGCAAAGGGGTTTGCACAAGAAGCTGTCAGAGGTGCAAAGTGGATCAGCGAGAAAGGCATGCAGACGTGGCAGAACTATTGGAAGAAGGATACAGGCAGTCCCGGTCAGCCTGCTCTGCCATCCTCCAGCCCTCCAGCCTATTCTCCCCACCTTGCCTTAACTCAATTTCCTCCTACACATGCAATTGAACAACAAGGTATATCCAGAGACCCGGAGTTGATCAGCATCCTCGATTTGAAACTGCTTCAGGAAAACCAAGGCCGAAAAGGCGTTGAGCTGAGTCCGGTGATCACTTTCCAGCCACCCGGTGGCTGCAGCTTCTTGTCTTTCACGCCAACTGGCCTAGGACTCTTGACCGCAAGTCGTAAGGGCGATGTACAGTACATCTGGGACCTGTTGCAAATGAAATACACCCACAGTTCGCCAACTTCAAGCACGACTGAGAGCAGCCGGGTGCGGCAAATTGCACGGTACGAACGCTTAAGCCCTTCTACTATTGTCGACATTGCTTGGGACGGCCCGACTGGATACAGGTTCGCTCTTTTAACCAAGAACCGAACTATTCATATTTTTGACTTGCCGAAAACGTCCTTCCGATGGCCACCACCCACGGTCAAGAAGAGTAGGCCAACCTCTGCCCCCGTCGACCCCTCCCAAGTCAAGACAGAACACGACCCTGCGCCATCAGGTGGCTTTCTTGCCTCGGCCATGAGCCTTGCGGGCAAGACGCAGCCAATGCTAGCGAGTTTACGCGGAAGAGCGCCCAGTATCAACGGCGGTCTGGCCGGCGCAGCTCCAATGGGCATTGGTTTCGCTCCTACGACCAGCATCAAAAGCGGTGGCAGAGCAGTGGCCGCGGGCCTTAGCAAGTCCCTTGGTGCTGCCTCTGAGACGGTTACCAGCATACGACACGCGAACCAGAGCAGGCTTCACTTGAGAATTCCCGCGCGACCGGGGATGTTCTGTTGGTTGCGGCGTGACGGGAAGTCGATATTGTCTATCCTGGACGAAAATAATGTTAAAAACTACTACGTTCGCATGACCAAGCCTCGAGAGAACCGCCAGATGGAAACTGTCTCAGTTTTCGATGCGCGAAAGGCTGTTGCCACCAAGTTACCGAAGGCTGCAGAACTCACCAGCGGGCGACCATCGAAAGATTTCCCGGTTGAATCAGAGGAAGGGCCTGCTTTGCTTGGCTTTTGGAAGCCTAGGCCTGGCAGAGATGTAGGCTTAAGAACGCCACATCCGCTGGCTTCGGCTGAGATTGAAACCAATGCTCCATATCAGCCATTCCATTCGGATCGCAGAGTTAGGATATCCTTGAACTCGGGACAAGCAGCTTCAATCGTCGAGTTCCCGTCGTCTATCCACCAAGGACGCCGCTCGAGTCCACAGTCTCCAGACAGGTGGATTTTCGGCGACGATATCTTGTTCAACACGCAGAGCATCACTAAACCTAACCTGCAAAGCGCGGATGGCAGCACCACCATCTACCGCCAGGCGACAATTGTCTCGGGACATCCGAATTCAGATATGGCCCCCACACAGTCCTTCGACGATGACATTGCTCAAGTCTTCAGCAGCACCAAGAAGAAGAAGGGCAAGAAGAATCGTGCGCAAGCTCGCTTACTTGACGAGCCTGATGACTATGTGGCCAACAATATGTCTTTCGACCCGGATGAAGATCTGCTAGCAGGCGAGGATCCACTTTAAGCATGCATCCCACAGATGCAAATGTATTTAGAGACAGGAAGGTGCACGTGCATAGCCGCAAAGCCGCGCATAAGTACCTCAACTCTGCTCCAATTCGCGTTCACTACCGAGTAGTCGTACCGTGCGTGGTTGACGAGGTTCAGGAGAGCCCTGTCTAAGGCTCCAGACGAGGCCCGGGGTTGTCTGCTCAAGATGGCTTTGGTCGCCCGCGAGCTACCATTTCCGTTCTCATTAACGCTGCCTTTACTCGCAATGGCAGAATCTGGCGTATCGCTTTCAGACACGACCCGGCCGGGCTATTTGGGTGATATTGGCTTCCGCGTCCAGCCTCTCTAATCAAAGCAAATAGAGCCAGTTTCAGAGAACGATTGCTTATTTCCACCACCCACTGATAGAGATGATCGTGAGAAACTGACTCATCCATCCGTCACGTACGGTTCATGCCAGCACGTCGCGCGCAGAGCGCCAGAGTAATTCAATTACAGTAAAAAGCCATGGCACAGCAAGTGCGGGTACGGTAAGTGCAGGTATTTCAAGTACATATTCACCAGGAAACCAAGGATGAGGGACTCCAAAGTGCGTCCCTCGGACTCTACTTGCCTTGTCGCGCAATCAATGTTGTCTGTCTATTTCAGTCTCCTTGTTCCGAAGGCGCCTCATCTGCTCCCCTCCCTGCTGCCCTTCACATTTTGCTATCCTACCGGCTATCACTACCCTGCCCGTCCCCCCCTACAGCAGCCCCGCCTCTCCCCCTGCCACGATGGCCAAATCGGCTCGAATATCCCAGACGCTGCCTCCGGCCTTGTCACTCGCGCTCGCCCGGGCCTGGGTACTCAGCTCCCACCACCGCCTGACGAGGTCGCCATCGATGACGCCCCTTCCTCCGATGCCGTCCGTTTCGATCTGTCTGTAAGCCCGTGGGTTGAGGGCCGCGTAGTGCGCGTGGCTGTCCAGGGCGGACGAGAGGAGCACGTTCTGCAAGGTCGACAGCCGCCGGTACGTCGACTCGGAGAGGGGCGTTAGTAGGGAGAGCGAGCCCGTCGCGCCGGTGATGAGGATGGTGTGCGCCTGGGACGGGGGCGCGTCAAGATCCATTGACGACGCCGCGTTGGCTGGGGTGGAGCGTTGAGCTGCAGCGCCAGCAGCAGCAGGTGGCGGCGGTGGCACCAGCGTCATGCTGGTCGGCATGTCGCCCGTGTGGAATGTACTCCGTAGCAATAATTTGGCTCCGCGCTCGGTCTTGGGGTTCTCAGGATCGTATTGCAAGACCCGGAGCACGCCATCTTCCCCGGCCGAGACGATGTACAGTTGCTTGGCGGCGGGGAGGAACTCAGCCTCCAGGACGGCCGGGTTGTCGAGATCGCGGCCTAGAATTTGGAGCTTGTACGGCTCCTCGGAGTAGCCCACGAGCCAGAGGCCCGAGAACGCATCCCCCAAGATACACAGGCCCGTGCTGGGGAGTTCTTTCGCGACGTGCACGTAGTAGCGCATGTCGAGGAACGCGACGGGTAATATGGACATGTCTTCCTTGAGCCCGCGGACCATGCACTTCTGACCCTGCGCGGCGAGCAGGAAGCCCTGCGATCCAACGCCCGAGATTGCGGACACGGCGCCGCGGACTTCTTCCTTGGTGATGAGCTTCAACTTGAGGTCGGTTTCGGGAATGTCCGGCTCGGGCACCACGTCGACAACGTCAAAGAGGTAGATGTTTCCTCTTGTCGTGATGTTTTCGCCTTTCACGATGGCAGTGCCCACGGCGATGAGATCCTTGCGCTCGTGTGTCTCCTCGGAAACTTCCAGGTTGACCGTCTTCACGCAGAGCACGCGCTCGGACTCGTCGAAGTGGAATTGGCTTATGATGCGGTGGGATCGGGAGCTGAGCAGCTTCAGAGTGGAAGTGAGGGTTGTGGGCAGGAAGGTCGTAGATTCAGATTGCCATTCTGGATGCCACTCGTCGTCCTGGGGAAGTTGGAAATCGGTCCTTGAATTCGAAGCCAGGATGTACGAGTCTGTTGGAGAGAAGTAGGTGAGTGAGGTTATGTCTTCGTGGAGAGCGACGCGGTCGATGACCCAATCTGAGTGGCCGAGCATGAGGGTCTGAGGAAGTCGAGAGAAACACAAGTAATCGGTGTCGTCGATGAAGACGAAGCCGTGCGGGTTCGCATCGGTATTGACTGCACTCAGAGATTTGATGTTCTGCGACTTCAGCTCGTATACGTGTGGCATGGTGGACGCTTCCCGGAGGATGAGCATAGGCTGTGGTCCAGGAACAAATACCGACGCATGTCCTGCTATGTCCCTGATCACTTGCATCGGCTGGAGAGATGACTCCTCTCCTTCTTCCTCGACGGTATCCTCGGGAGCTTCTGCTGGCCTTGTTGCGATCTTCTTGAACTTGAAGCTGCCCACTACGTTGGGCACCGCGAAGGGCTCGTAGATGACAATATCATTGGTAGTATTGCGAACAACCAGATACGGTCGACTTTCGATTTTGTTTCCAAGGTCAACGAGCAGCGTTTCTGCTAGGTCGTCCTTGTTTCTCCAATGCTTGGGTAACTGTGTATCTTGCAACAGATGGGTTGGGAGAAATGGCAGGCTGTCACATTGAAACACTTGAAGACCAAGATTGGGAAGAGATAAAAGGCAAAAGTGGCCATCTGAGGCCATCAGTGCCAGAATCGGTCCAGCTGAAGCTGCGGCTTCTCCATACAGCCTCGAAGTCTGAAAGAAATCGCCTGTGTCGTGATACAGCGATACCGATAGGATAGTCTTGTCCTTGACAGCTGTTGGGAGCCCGACTTCATCGAGCTCACCGGCTTTATCTGCTTTGAGCAGGGCTATGGTACCATCGTCTTTGACCAAGGCAAGGTAGGGTTCGGCAAAGCCAGCCTTCACCGCCCTGGCCAATTGGCCTTCTTCTTCGTCGACCACGGGGAATATCTGCGACAGGCCAAAGTTGGCATCGTAGACACGTATTTCCGTTGGCAGCACCTGGATAGTGTGGTTTGTGGCTTGCAACCTGAAGACCGATATTGCCGAACCAGCAGCTTGGTCGAAGTCGGAGTCTGCGATTGGCAACATATCGCCATCGTTTAGGCGATACAAGGAGGATCTGCCAACTCCATCCGCGGTCATATGAGAAACAATGACTAGGTCATCCGCAAGTCTGCGCTCTTGAGATTTCTGTGTGGAGCCCACGCACCATACACCGATAGCATCTTCGTATCGCACCCTTTTCGTCGTCTCCGGCTCGAGGCGTCGGCTTATTGATGCCACACCGCCCGCCGAACCTCGACCGTATGCAACGACGATCTTAGATGACTGGCCACCTGATAGACCAGAATTCTCACCCTCGTCGCGTTTCCGCTTGCCCAGGGCGCCGAGCGCCAGGTCGTTTATGGGTGCTATTGACAGAAGTCGGTCCGTAATCCGAAAACTCTTGCCACTAAAATCGCCTGCAGAATGTCCATTTGGCCTTTGGCTGACCTCGCCGTAAAGGTCATCATCGTCGTCTACAGTGTCTTCTTCGTCCTCATCAGATTCCACTTCATTTGATGGAATCTGCGCTCGTGAGCGTACGCGCTTTAATTGAGCTGGCTTCTTATCTGTTCCAAGCAGCACCGAGTCGGCTTCTTCGCTTCCGATAAAGACGCAGTTTGTGCCGAGATTCGCCGTGCAAGACGCGGAGCCCTCCACAAGGTTATGGGTGAGTGCTGTTCCAAGCTTTCGCAGGGTCAATCCGGAGACGGAACGCCCATCCATTCTGAATCCCAGAAGAGCAAGCTCGCCACTCCGAAGTATGACCAACATGTCGCCGGTAGGATTCCCCAAGTGCTCGATTTGGCAACCTTCTAGCCTCAAGCGGGCTTCGGATTGGTCTGTCATCGGGAAAGAAGAAGCCTCTCTCGCGAACTCGTTGACCGCAATGGCACTTGATTTTCCACCCTGGTCGACGTGTATGAACTCGTTGCCGCCAATCAGCAATGCGCCTCCGACGGGCAAGGGCAAAGGCACAATTCGACAGAGGTCGTTGGGCAGTTTTTGAACCGATTGCAACGTTGTCGAGGCCTTCTGCTCCAAGTCGAGAGCATAAACTGCATATATTGTGACATCGCGACGTTCAGCGCTCATATTTGAGGAGCGAGCAGCTGTCGAATATAGGATACCAATGGTCGGATCGCGGTACTCGTGGAGGAAAGCCATGTCGACAGGGTGTAACAACCCCGGATCAAGAATGGTCAACGGTAAGACGAAAGAGGGACTGTAGTTTGACCGGGCATCAGTCGCCTGTCCCTGATGGTGACCAGTTGGCTGTGTCTTCTCATTATGTTCTTCGTCGAGGTCGTCCATAGCCAGGTCGTCACCGACCTGGTGAAAAGGTATGATGGCGAGATTACTTATGCCAAAGTTGAAAGCGGCACATCTACTTGAAGGGTCAATCGTCAGACGACTGGCGCAATCAGCAAGATCAGGCTGCCAGGGCGCAGACTGGAGATCATTATTCTCGTAGTAATGTATTGAGAGCGTAGATATGCTATGCAGTTCCGGGTCCCATTCGACAAGGCTCAGTTTAGCATCACGAAGGGCGATGAGAACTGCGTCTCCTCCGCCCCTTGAATCCGTGAGTTTGACTCTGCCCAACGAAGTCACCGTGCCGGCAAGATTGTACTCGGCAACCAGGACAAGTTTGGTTTCCTGTCCCGCGTGGACTGACTTGCACTGGAATATCTGCAATAGCGAAGTCCGGGCAATGATCAGGTTGTCGGCATGCGCTGATGTGAATGGGAGCGAAAGCGCATGAGTGACTCCAGAAGGAGGGATGAGATCCGAGTAGCACTGCATGTTGACGTCGCAGGTGACAAGGGAGGGAGGGGAGCTCCTGGTGAGATTGACGACAGGGTTGTTACTGTCCTACGGAAGGTTTCCAGAACTCGGTCTCCCTCCGGCGACAAATCCTTCGGCTCATCGCCACCAGAGACAATGTCGGGAGCGTGGCTTCGCGAGGATGAATTCGTGGTCAGGTCGAGATGAGGAAAGGCTCAAGTTTCAAGGTTACAGTAATAGCTCTGCACGTTCTGGTGGCCCGGAGAATTATGTAACCCACGCTAGTCTCTTTCTGACACCACAAACACAAACCTGGGAAGCGAGAGCTGATGACGCCGGGTTGCAGCAGATGATGCGCCTGGTGCTCATGACCATCCGTCTGCCTGTCTGCCTGCCTCATGCTTCCTCTCTTCCCCGCCTCCTCCCACTTGGACTTCAGCTGGCCTGAGATTCAGATGTGAAGTTGACACACCACAAGGATGCTGCTCGGGCTCGCTGAGCCAACCCTCTCAGCCATGGCAACGGCTGGCTACGTGCAAATCACGTTGATTTGGGTCGTCTATGCCATTGCGGTCGCCATCCTCCTCTCCATCGCTTGTCTATTCGTCTACCTATACCAGACTCATCGCGAACGATCCATCTTCGTCACCATTGTCTGCATCTTTACCATCACCTCCCTCCTGGCAACGGTGCTTTTGCTTCCCGTCGACGTCGCACTTGTCTCCAGTACCACGAACTCGAACACAGGACAGCGCAAGGATTGGGCGAATCAAGACAAGGTCGACAACATCACCTACACACTGCGCATCGTTTATTATCTGCTCTACTCGCTCGATGCTCTCCTCTGCCTCTTGGTGATCCCTTTTACCTACTTCTGGTACGAAGAGTACGATGAGGTCGCTCAAGAGGAGGGTACTCAGACATTTGGAACCAGATTCTGGGGCGCCTTCAAGTACACGGTGGTCTTCATCTTCCTCTGCGTCGCCCTCTTCCTCGTCGGCTTCTTCGTGCCGGTTGCTCGTCACAGGGAAGGCGCGCATTTTGACCTGGACTTCTTCAAGAAACTGCTGTCTGAAAATCATGGCGAGCGTGCATTGACCTTTGCACTCGGTTTGCTGATCACAATTGGTGTCATCCTGTATTGCTTTTACACTGCGGCAGGCCTCGCCTTACTGCCACTGACCATGATCAAGTCCGCTCCAAGCATCTCGGCGCCAGCATTGACTGAATCAACGGCTGCTCAGCTCGAGAGCAATCTGGAACGGCAGAGACAGCTTGAAGGTCGCGCTCAGGGCAACCCAGATGGCTTGTCCTCCAAAGATCAGAGAGAGCTCGATGCGCTCGTTCGGGAAGAACGTACCCTCCGTCGTCATCAGCGCATGGCCGAAGAGGCATCCGGCAAGGATCGAAATATTTTTTGGAAGATCTGGTTCAAGATCGGCGCACTTCTTCGACCCATCAAGCTCATCCTGGGTCTCCTTCTGGTGATCGTCGTCCTGCTTATCTTCGCCAGCATGCTGATTACGGGCATCGACAAGGCAAAGAACTCTATCTGCAAACGACACTGTGGCTATCTCCTCGCCCACATCAACATCTTCCAGCCTGTCAATTGGGTTCTGGTCAAGTCGGCCAAGGTCTTCCCGATCGACTATGTCATCTTCATGGCGATAGTCATGCTCTTCTTCAGCGCCAGTATTCTGGGCATTGCGACGATCGGCATCCGAGTACTGTGGATAACCATATTCAGGATTCGGAAAGCCCATACTTCGCCGCAGGCATTACTTGTGGCGACTGTTTTGCTTACGCTCATGACGCTGGCCATCAACTACTCAATAGCTATGATGGTCGCGCCACAATACGCAACCTTTGGTCCCCAAACATTCTGCGATCACCCACCCAAGCACCCTGGGGAACAGCCTGACTGCACAGATCACAAGCAGCACATCATCCCCTGCACAGAGTCAACCGATAACCCGGGCGCTCGGAACGTCTGCACACCCTCTGTTGTCTCGACATTCCTCAACCGAGTGACCGTCAACTTCCCATTCTTCGGTGTGGTTGATTTCTGGGCGCAATTTGTCTTCCTGGGAATTTTTCTGCTAGGCTTTGTTATTCTGCTGTTCCGGACACCTAAGTTGGCGGACCCAGAGACGGAGGAGGATGAACTTGAGGAGGAAGAGGAAGGGCTCCTGGCCAGCACCGGCAGAAGATTCGATGCTACCTGGCAAGATATTACCGGGAGAGTGAGTCATGGCGGAAGACAGAATCAACAAGGTCGAGGAATGAGGGATGGAGCTGACGATTAAAATCAGCGGATCGGTTGGTAGGATGGAGCATGTTTGTTGACCGAGAATGCATTTGGCATCTATGGCACTTGCAGCGGTTGATGGTATAAGTTGTCGTCGAGAGGACTAATCGAGGCAATGCGGCACCAAAGGGCATCATGCGGATTAAGGCTGTACCAGGTTCGCGCAATCAGTGAAATCATGCGTGTGTGAGTTGATAGGAATAGTACCGAGTAGTTCAACCGTATTTGCTTGGCACGAGCCCTTTCTGCTTCGATGAGAGTTTGTTTGACGCGGCTTCTCAGTGAAGGCGAAGCCGGCTCGAGTTGCTTTCGTGCTCGCCGCCGCCACTGAAGTAACAGTGACCGGCGAGGTCGTGATAAGCGCTGGAATTTTGCGCGTTTCATTTCCGCTTGACCCAGAATTCCCACGCGAATCCGAAACATCTACCTCACCGACCCCTTCCGTGGTGATGAAGCCACGAATTTCGGCTTCTTCTCTGGCTACGGTATGAACAACAAGCCTACGGTAAAGGCTTGCAAGTGATGCAGAGCCGCGACCTAAGCGCCTCTCGATGGGCAAGTCCGGAAGTGCGGCGCGAAAGACAGTCGCAGCCCTCGCCGTGGGCAAGTCGAGCTGCCTCGCCACATAATCAAGGTCTCCCAACAAGCAAACCATGGCAGCAGCAAGCACCACCCTTGACCACGGCACCGGCCACGAAGCCGCTAAGCTCCGCCCAGCGCCAATATATTGCTCGCCACAACGACTTGCAACGCTTTCGCCGGCTCTTCCGCCGACTAGCATGGAAAGCGAACAGTCTAACGCACTGGTCTCACCGCGCACTGAATCTGGCCCAAGAACACCAAGCCCGATTGTCGGAATATCAACCCATTGGCTCTCATGGCAATCCCGAAGGTCAACCTGATGGCAAGCATGGCGACGGCCCCAGAGCGACACTGGGACCGTACGACATGGTGATCGATCCCGTCGAAGCAGAACGACAATTCAAGATCGACTTCTACGAGTTCTACGCACTTCTGGAGCGGGGACTGGTTTGTCTACTGGGAGTTTGGGGCATTGTGATCACAGCGTCGGCCGGCACTGTTCCAGCGACGAATGGTTCATCCATCATTGGTGACTCTCTGTCCTTCCACGGCTCGGCGCATCGCTTCCACGCCAACGTCCTCTCTGCGATTGAGCACCCCTCGAACCCGCTGCACGCAACGCTCGGCACGGGTCCAGTCAGAGAGTATATCGGCATTGCCAAGGAATTCCGTAACAAGTGGAAAGACGTCGAATCGCGACCAGACGAGTCGTTCCGTGGCCACGAGCGGGCGGAAGAAGAATGGGACTCGGGCAAAATGAAGAGGTACGAGAAAGTGCTGAGGGATCTGAAGTTGGAGGAGTTGTTGGGCAGCGTCCTGCGCGGGCTGGAGGAGGCTGGACAACAAGCAGAAGGAGAGGTGGAAAGGTTGGAGGGCTTGCTCGGCAGCCGGGGGAGGAGTGCCATCTCGGATATTGACCTGGACATGCAGGACGCGCCATTCGAGACCATGCCTGAGCAGGGCGAGTTTGATCACGAGATGGAATTTTGACAGCCTCACCAGCGTCCGTTCGTTGAAAGCCTGAACTCCTGTTTCACCTGAACATGCATCGAGAGCAAAGACCAGAATCACTCGCTAGCTAACTTGGGTCTAGAGGGACAAGAGAGTCAGGAACAGGACAATGTTTCCGAATAGACGAGCCCAAACACTTCCGGGGGCCCATCTTAGCGTCGATCTCCACGACGTCCGCCGCAAGATTCTTCCTGCTCTCGCGATCGCGAGGTCGACCAGTGCGAGTACGAATAAAATTTGCTCGTCCAAGAGAGCTTCTACAGGTAAACGACGATCCTCCAGGGTTCACAACGGCTTGCGGAGCCAGTTTCTTAATGTCCCCCGCATTCGAAGTGGCGACGGATTTTGCTTCCAGCAAACTCATCTATCAGTAAGATAATTGTCTTCAGCCGACATGGAATTTGTCAACGGTAGAACCATGAGTGGACCACAATACAAAATGCGAGTCTTCATCTCGAACCTGTCGGCATGAGTCTCGGTCTTGCAGATTACGCCGACCCCTGTCTGCCCAGGACTCTCTTCTCGGCTCTTCGATCGGCCGTGGTGACGCCTCTTTTCTAGGTGCTTAGGCTGAGTCCCAAACCTTGGTCGCATGGGTGCCAGTCCAGCCACAGACCCTGGCCGCGCAGGTTGCTTCCAAAGCCAACGTGGATCTACAGGCAAGACGAATCTTTCTTCAGCAGTCCCTGGTCCTCATGCTTTACGGAGGTGGTACCCGGCTGTCACAATGCGCCGTTACGAAACCTAAACATCCACAACATCCCGGCTCGATAGAATCAGGAAGGTCCCTTAGCGGGCTTCCAAGCTGAGACGAGCCACCCTGCCTCTCCTGGTGGGTGCTTCTACTTGAATCTGCTCGAAGGCGAGCTCGTGCACGTTGTACGAGTAGGTGTCACTTCTTGCTTCCGACAGAGCGAAGGTTACAGATGACCCAAGCACCCGCGTCAACATCATATTTCCGTCATTCACTTGAGACCCGTCGAGAGCGGGCGACCGACCCCGCAAAACCTTCGATCAAGATGGAGCCACCTGTGGTCCGCTTTAGCCCTCGCAGTCGCTTGACCCGGGACTATACTTTGGATGACCATATCACCAACGGCCGTTCAAGCAAAGGAGCGATGAGTCTCGATCCCGACTTCAGTCTCCCACTTCAGCGACCCAGTTTGGAGGTACGATCTGACACCATCAAGTCTACGGATAGCAGACGCAGTGGAAGGCGTGAGTATGGTACAAAGGCACCGCTAGGACGACAATCCGCTGAACCTCGCGAGTTCGAATTGCCCACATCAAGCCGACAAAATGACGACAAAGAGAACCAAGATCAGTTGCGCAAGCTCGATTTCAACCTTGAGGCAATCGACGAGACGCGCTCGTATGAGCCTTCGGTCACCGATACCGTGTCACGAGCATCCCAAAACACAAGCCTCACGACCACGTCGGCCAGCCGACTTCCCGATTTCTTCGCCCCGGAAGTCTTCCAAGTGGTGCTGCATAACCCTACGACGGCCCATCAGTTGCTGAGATTCAGCCAGTCGAGGCTATGCGGGGAGAACATGGCGTTCCTCGACAAGGTCGACAAATACAACAGCCTCCTGAACGAGGTCGCGAAATCCATGTTTGAGATCCACCGCGACTATATCTCGGTAAACGCGGACAACCAAATCAACATCCCGGAGACCTTACTCGTCAAGGTCAACCGCGATCTCAAAGCAGCTCTCGCCTCGACGCTCCCGAAGCTGGAAACCGTGTTTGTGGATTCGCAGAACGAGATTGAACGACTGGTCGCCATGGACATCTATCCCCGGTTCGTGCGCCACCAGATGACCATGAGCGCTGCCAAAGCTCTGGCCGGCGATCGAGCCAGGTACGGCGGCCTGGGCGATTGTTTTGTGCTGACGGACCCAGCCAAAGCCGACAACCCCATCGTGTATGCCTCGGACGGCTTCGTCAAAGTCACCGGCTACGCACGCAACGAGATCATTCCGCGAAACTGCCGCTTCCTGCAATGCCGCAACACCGACACGTCGGCGGTCCAAAGGTTGCGCGAAGCAGTGCACACACGCCAAGAGTCTGTCGAGTTGCTCCTGAACCAGAAGAAATCAGGCGAACCGTTCTGGAACCTGCTCTACACGACCCCGCTGTTCGACGCGACGGGAAACGTCGTCTTCTTCCTCGGCGGCCAGATCAACTGCTCCACCACGATCCATAGTGCGTCTGACGTGCTCAAGGTCCTGGCCCAAACAAACGACACGGACGAGAGCGCCGTCGAAGGCAGCCTGATGTCTCCAGAGGCATCAAAAACCCCATCATCCCTCAGAACCAAGTTCAGGAACCCCTTTCGCAGCAAAACCCCGGTCGAGCCTCATCGGCAGCCAGGCATGGAGGACGGCTTGTTGAACAGGATCGAGAAGATGAACCTACGAAAGCAGATGGACGCGTTCTACACGGCTTATTCAAAGGTGAGTTACAGCCACGCAACCACACATCTGGTTGGTATTCTACGCTATGCTTCGTTCTGAGCAGTCTTTCCCCGCGGTTACATCAACGTGATTTAACATGACACTGACATCCTCCGTCCGCACACACCAGTACCTCATCATCAACCACTCGACATTCTACATCTCATTCCACTCCCCCGGCATCACCACCATGCTATACCCTACCAGACCCGTCCCTCAACCCCACCACCACACTACACACTCTCTCTCCAAGTCCCAACCACATCCCCATCCTAACTCTGGCCTAGGTCCAGGCCCAGGCCCAAGCGCGGACCACATCGCCGGCGGCCAAATCGTCGGCATGGACATCTTCCGCTTCCTAGCAACCCACTCGGCGGCCTCGAAGCTCGGCTCTGACTTCAAGGCCCGCGTGCGCACCGCGCTCAAGTACGGCAACCCCATCAGTCTGGACCTCGCACTCTGCACGCGCCGATACATGGGATTTGAGAAGTTCGTGTCGCATTGGACGCCGTTGAAGAATGAAGCCGGAGAGGTGGGATGGGTGGTCGTCACGCTTGGGGGCCAGCAGTGAGTGAGTGAGCGAGTGAGTGTGTGGACGAGCGTGCGTGCGTACGGATTAGTGATTGGGTGAGTGGATGAATTAATTGTCCTGACCAAGCCACCTACCTATCTTATCCTATCTTATCCTGTATATTACATGTCCTATACTAGATTAAGCAAGCTAGATGGCATATCGCGGTCACTTCGGACGAAGAATTCGACTTTGACTTGGCTTCGCTTGACTTGGCATAACTAGTGCAGAGGAGAGCCGACCGAGCAGTGCACTTGAGTGCCGGAGGTAGGGCTTCGCTCGATATTGTGTGGGTGTGTAATGTTGCGTAGGAGAGGTGTATCGAGTACCGACCCTTGAGCATATCGCCATATATACCCCGATCTGTCTGTTTTGTATACTGCATCTCGTGGGCTGGGTCCTTGATCCCACCTACAGTAGAAGAAACGGACTGCATTACCTGTACGTCTGTGTGCAGCATAGCATGGCATTAGTCCAAGCACGCTAGCTAGTACAGGAGACGGCTTAGGTCCAACACCCCGACATGTTTGACGCAGATATACATCTACATCTACGTCCATATTCACATCCATAGACACAATTTGCCGCTCGCAGTCCCGCCGGCGATCCAGTCCTTCGAAGGGTGAAAGACCGCCACGGCAGGGACGGCGGTGATGCCCTCGCCGCCAAGCTGGGCGAGTTGGTCGCCGTTCGCGGCGTAGACGTCGACAAATCTTCAAATCCCACGGTCAGACTCAGGGAGGCACGAACGCACAGAAACGACAGCGAAAGAGGGGGAAGAGGAAGGGATATTCTGGAACGTACCGGTTCATGTTCCCCACCACCAATTTCTGGATATTGTCCGAGGGATACATCTGCCAGCGGGGTTTGAGGATGGTTGTCCACCGGCCGCTGAACAAACCCAAGCAGCGTCGAGTCAGTCAGTATTACCATTGTTTTGTCATAATTGCCCGGGGGGTTCAAATTCATTCCGGGCGAGAAAACTCACGTCTGGTTATTATGCCGGACCACGACCTCGGGCTTCATGGCCTCGTCGGCTAGTTGGAAGCCGGCCTTCCATTCATCCATGCCGTGCGTCTCTGCCGTCGACTTTGCGCCCACTCCGAACGAATGGATCTTGATTGTGTCGTCGTAGCTCGTCGTCGCGACCTGGCCCGCGGTATTGAATGCCGCGTGGCTGACACTCAGTCGACTCTCGTGCTCGCCCACCAGCGTGGGCATCTTCTTCGTCACCTTGCGCAGATCCCACAGCCGGAGAAAGCGGTCCAGCGAGGCCGTGGCCACGTAGTGCGGCGCCAGCGGGTGTAGGCTGAAGCCCCCGATTTTCTTCTCCGACAGCTGGAACAACTCGGCCGTGCTGGGAGCGGTGCGCGTGTCGTACCGCCCGAACGCGCCGTTCAACGTCGTGAAATACAAGGTATGGGGATCCGTGGAGGACATGTCCACTCCGGAGACGGGCTCGTCCTCTTGGCGCGACGAAGGCCCGTACACTTCCACGGCCAGGGACTTTGTGAGGTCGGTGGCACGGATCGACGAGTCGTACGACGCCGTGTAGACTGTCTCGGGTTTGGAAGGATGCGTATGCATCGCGGATATGGTCCTTGTATGTGGCTTGATCTGCGTGATCTGGGGGTCGTGGTCCTCATCCTCATCCTCGTCTTCATCTGCATCCTCCCCTGGTTCGGCGCCAGCTTCTTTTTTAACACCCGCGGTGGCGCGACCCTGCGAGGCGTCTACAATCCCCAGTGTACCCAGCTTATCGCCCGCAAAGACAATCGGTTTCGTCGTCGTGGGGTGGAACGCCATGCTGTAGATCCTCTCCGCGGTGATCTTGATGCGATTCGGCTCCCACTCCTCCCAGAGTTGCAGGCCGCTCATCCTCTCCCGGAGGGCCTTGAGATCCTTGTCGCTTGTCTCGCGGATCTGCTCTGCATTGAACGTGCGTGCGTAGGGCGTCGCCACACCCTTGAGGAGTACATCCGTGCCAATCAGGCCTGAGCCGTCTGTTCCAGTGCCGGTGCCAGAGAAAGAGAGATCGCCCGTCACGCGCTGCCATTTCTCTCTCTGGGCTTCCTTGGCCTTCTCGTATTCGACTTCTGCCTTCTGCTTCGCGACTTCACTGTCGGCCTGTATGCCGGCGAGCCGAGAACTCGTCCGCCGGGGCACGATCTCGGCGGCCTCCTTTTTCACTCTCTTCGCAGGTGGGCCCTTGGGTTTTGCTGTGGCCGTGCGTTTCTGTCCATTCTGCAGGGATGGCGGCTTCGTGTACAGGCCCGCGGACTGGGCTTCTTGGGTTAGTTTCTTGAGGAGGGCGTCGCGCTCGGCGATGTTGGCGAGGCGTTGTTTCTCGAAGTCGGAAGGTTCGGTGGCTTGGGCGGTCGTCGAGCGAGCCATGCTGAGAGGAGTCTGCGAGAGTATACGGCTGTGGTGGACAGCAACGCAAGTGAGTGCTAGCGAAGGGCTCAATCTGTTCGTTCTCGGGGATGACGCGATGAACGCGAAAAGGAGACGCGGATCGCGTAAAGCGTAAAGCCGTTGACGGTAATACGGTATACAAAAATTACGCGAATTACATACTACCATGTTCCCCTACCCTCTCTAATTCTTCCCATACAGATTAATGCTGCGAGTGTCAGATTCCATCGACTATTTGCTTTCGAGATACACCGCTAGATTCGAGTCGCGATATCCGGCTGATGACTTGCCCAGGAAGCAATTGAGGCACCGACCGCTGAGAGACAGAGACAGAGAGACACGATTTTTGGCAAGTCCTCCCTGAGGCGAAATGTTATCCCATCGTATGTAGGCGGCAAAAATAGAACCTGCAAGCATGAGCAATTGCTATGTTCGTGGACTAAACGGCAACAAAGTTCACACTGTCGTCAAGCGAGAGCATATCCGACCATATGATATCTTCTGTTTGGGTCCAAAACTCCTCCGGGACGTCCACCAGTCCGTGAGCCTGAGGGATCACCGATTGGATCCTTGCCCTAACCGTCTCGTACGAAAGGATCCCATGCCTCCAGCACAGCTGTGCAAGTTGACCCGTGAACCAAGTTTGCGTCTCGGTGGTCTTTTTTGATCCTCGCCATCCAATGAAGAGAGACCACAAGACAATGGCGAGTACGCCCTCATCCATGCTATCACCTCCCTCTTGTTCGAGGGAGGGGAGCAAAGTCTCCAGATGACCCTGTAAACGGCCGCTGAGCCTTTTATACAGAATAGGGGCTGCAAGGTCTCGGAGGGCCAGGTAGGAGAAAATGAGCGCGCCAATGCCAACGACGCTGGACATCAGGTCCTGTTTGGACGTGTCCTCGCGCAAGCGTGTACCTGACGCGATGCTGAGCTGCGGTACCCCTGACCGACTCAGAATGGAATATTCGAGCTTCCAAAGCAGGTTACTGAAGATTCGGCACAACTCTTCATTGCGCTTTCCCAAGAGGGAGGCTTTCAGTGAAGCCAGGATACGGAGCTGTCGAACCGTGTCGCCCACCTGGGGAGGCAGATCTTGTAGCAAGATTCCCGTCGGCAGCTCGCGTGCTTCATCACCATCCACACTAGGGTCGATGTCTTCTGCCGAAGCTTCCCGCACTGCCACTGGCATTTCAACCTGGATGTCTGTTCCGTGCATGGCGGATTGTAGCAGGTCCGCCCAGCCTGCCACCCTCTGAATGTGTCGATTCGAAGTCAACGTCTCCATGCCTCCCCGCATTGCGATCAACTGGCCCAACCCCTGAGAGTGCGTCGACTGAGTCTCGGAGGACCAGTCGAAATGGTTGTCTGAGCTGGAAAGAAGAGCCACCGCGCCAATGGTCTCATCGGTCAGGGATTCTTTCAGGGAACTCAGCCTGCGGACAATGATCTTCATAGCCTCGCCTCTATGCTTGAAGTAGACTCTCGACAGGTCGATTGAGAAGCAATCTCTTCGGTGGATCGCCACCAAGCAGAAGGTGGCGTGGATGATGGCTGGATCCATCAGCGCGACGGAAATCCACCTGGCTTCGGGATTGCAGGCATACGAGTTGGCCCAGAACGCAGTCTTGTAGTACTGGAGAAGGTTTTGGGAATCTGAATCCGACAGATCGACTTCCAGCGTGCCAAAGGGATCCAGCATGTCCAAATCGTGGGGTGACGAGCATGTTGAGCTCCGATCGTCCATGTCGACAGGGGCGGGAATGAGAGGCCGCTGGCGTCGAGTTCTTTCTTCCGATCTTCGCTCGCCTGCGGTTGCTATCTTCCGCTTCTTCGGTCGCACTGTTGATGCAGTCCTGGGTGATCGAAAGCGAGATATGTGCGACGTCATCCGGTCAGCGACTCTGGCGGGAGTAAAACTCCATGTCGGGTCGCTCTTCTGTCTCAGATAGTCTCTCATCACAAACGCGCGTACTGAGCTTCGTTCTTTCTTGTCCGAGTTGGAGTGCGACTTCTGGCCGCTAACGGCCACGAAGCGAAGCTCACGATCCGGTTGACTGATTGGTGCCATATCCTAATGGAGAGGCGAAAGTAGTTGCCCTCAAGCAACAATTACGTTGTGATCACCTTCAGCGGAGAGACGAGCGGCGACTAGAGCTCAGCGCATCAAGCCGGGAAAAAGGCGATGAAACCGCGTACCATTAGTGCAGAGCGGCGCAAGTTAGTATTTGAGGTCGCCCTCTGCGCCGTTGGATGGACTTGACGCCATCCATCGTGTCTCTGGGGTTAATCGCGCTCAGACCTCGAAGCTGTAACGGTGCCAGTGGTAACGGCCGCAATAGCACCAATCGGTCCTAGCAGCCACCTTCAAGCTTTGCGATTGCGGCGAATTTCGTATTAACAGACTCGTGGCTTACCTGATGCATGCGGACGACTGATGAGTAAAACATCGCAGGCATGCGTGTCAAATGAGATCCTGGTGGAGTCGAACTACTACCTCATCTGGCATCTTTAGGATATTAGTCAGTTGTTAGGATAAGTGACGGAGGCACAGCAGTGCGCCATCCTCCGCCAGCTCTGGCCAGACTCCAACCCAGGGACGCACAGTACGGAGTTCTCGTACTGTACTCGGTATGCACGTAGGATACTGTCCTCGTTGACCGGCCTATCACGGCGCCATTTTGACACCCCCAGAATGGCTAGATTTCTGTTCTGGTCTCGAAATACGAACCTCGTCGCACTGAGACCACGGCCCTGTTGGCGTCTTCAATTAAAAGTAAAGTAGTAGGTAGGTCACGGGTAACACGGCAGTTGCTTGTGGCGTTTGTGTTGCGGCACGGCAAGCTCGTTCTGGCAGCAAGCCAAACTGTGCAAACCTCAAGAGAGTCAATGATGTTGAATGGTATCGACTGAAGAGTGTCAGGGCTCTCTCAGAGTCTGCGCAGCACAGCAAGCCCCAGACATAAGGAGAGAAGGTACAGTGCAAACGATCCTTTTCATACCGCTGCTGATCCAAGATTCGGAATATGTGATGATGAGAAAGAACAAGTTGGAGACTGATGAGCCAACGCGATAAAGTACTTGAAGCATCTGGCGTCTCGGCGCAGTTCACAACCTGCCAGATGTTCATTCCGTCACGGTCACTGTCAGCCCTCTTCTGCTCTGCCAATTCACCAAGTCACCAATACCGACATCTCTCTTCCCGTTCTGCACAATACGTCCATCTCCCCCAGAGTGTAAGCAAAGCTGCGATGCACGATCTAACTCAACACCCACTGAGCACCACGATGGAGATCTGTGTTGCCGTGACTAGCAAGAACGATGCCGCCCCGTTCTACCATTCGACTTGCGGATGTGTGCCCACTCGCTCACTTACTAGGATCAAGCGGAATCAATCACTCAATTCAACATTTGTCTCCATCTTCAAAAGAAGACGTCCGTCAGATAGAATCTCCGGTTCTACCTATGTAGTGGCGGGATGCATCGCGGCGTTAGTAAGGTTCGTACTGGATATTGCTGTTGATATCTCACCGATGCACCTTTCGCAACGCCCTTCCCATGTCATTGCACTGAATACTCACGTATGACTTTCGTAAGTCAATAACTTTATACGGTGAGGGCCTACTGCTGAATGCAGATACTCCGGAAAGGCACGGCGCAAAAGGTGTGTCCGGAAACGCCCTGTAGATGTCTGCCTGAGCAACATCAGAGCATATACAACGTAAGACTACTCGCCCGCGCAATCAGTCACGAGCATTGGACCTCGAAAACATGTGCTGCGAAAACGAGAACCACAAAACGCTGCTTAAGGCCGATCCAGTCCAGTGGGGAAATGGATGAACCTGAATATGTATCTCGGCTTTAATCGGCCTCAATCTCGGCCTCGGCCAGGACGGACAAGGTACATATCAAGTGTTTCAATACCTGCAGTATCTAGTATTCAACGGAACGTTCAGAAGAATTCCCAGATATCGGCTGTACCCAACAAGGCTTGACACCCTCTAGACCAACTTTGCGGCGGTAATTTCAGCGCCAGAAACAGAAAATGGGCGCGCAGGAGCACCAACAAGATTATCACCACAATTTGCCTTCGGACATGGAAAAGGCCGAGGGCCAGACTCAATGCTCACGCTCCGATACCTCTGCAGAAGAGATACACACGACTCGAGCACGATCGACGACTCATGAATCCTTCACGCCAAAGCCGGGACCGGAACCAGGAGTAGGACCAGGAGCAAATCCCCCTGGCCCGCCCCCCAACGGTGGCCTTGTCGCCTGGCTGCACGTCCTCGGGGGATTCATGCTCTTCTTCAACACCTGGGGCTTGCTCAACACCTTTGCCTTCTTCCAGATCTACTACGAATCCGGCGCCCTCTTCGCCGAATCCTCTTCGAACATTTCCTGGATCGGCTCCATCCAGGCCTTCCTCGTCATGCTCGTCGGGCTCCTCTCCGGGCCCATATTCGACAGGGGATACCTCCGCACATTGCTGCTCACGGGCAGTTTCTGCATCGTCTTCGGCCTCATGATGCTGAGCATCTGCACCGCGTACTGGCAGGTCCTGCTGGCGCAGGGCTTCTGTATCGGCATCGGTGCAGGGTGTCTGTACGTGCCGTGCGTGAGCATCCTGCCCACGTATTTCAGCACCCGCATCGGCCTGGCTGTGGGGCTGGCCGTCTCGGGCTCGTCGCTCGGCGGCGTCATATACCCGGTCATCCTGTATCGACTGGTCGATCAGATCGGCTTTGGCTGGTCGGTGAGAGTCGTCGGCTTCCTCGCCCTCGCCACGCTGCTCGTCCCCATAGCGACCATGCGGCTGCGCATCCGTCCCGCAAAGCCTCGCGCGCTGATCGATGTCTCGGCCTTCACGGATGCACCATACATGCTCTTCGCCCTGTCGACGCTGCTCGGCTTCATCGGTTTGACCACCGTGCTCTTCTATATCCCGTACTATGCACAGAATCGGCACATCACCTCCGACTCCATGGCCTTCTACACCGTCGCCATCTACAATTCGGCATCCTGCTTTGGCCGTACCCTGCCAAACATACTCTCTGACAAAGTTGGCCCGTTCAATATCCTCGCACCGTGCACCCTCGTCACGGGGGTCTTGCTCCTCTGCTTGATCCCCGTCCGCCATGCCGCGGCCATGTATGTCCTCACGATCTTATGCGGCTTCTTCAGCGGCGTCTTGATCGGGTTGCCGCCGGTGTGTTTTGCCACGTTGACGCAAAACAAAGCACTGATTGGCACGAGGCTGGGAATGGGATTCGGAATCGTGAGCTTCGGCTTGTTGATTGGCGGGCCGGCGGCGGGGGCTGTGCTGGGCAGCAGCGAGCCGTTGGAGTGGACGCGACTGTGGGTATTCGGGGGTGTGCCGACTTGTGTTGCTGGAGCAGTCTATGCCGCGTTGCGGCTGTGGAGGTCCGGGGGGAGGGTTATGGTCAAAGCGTAGATCAGTAGGCTGCGGACCGATTCAATGGTCTTTCTTTGTAAGAATAGAGGATCGACGAACATAGAGGACTGGGACCGCATTGAGCATATCGCTCTTCTTGGAGTACTGGATCTGTCCTAGAGAGACTGTACCGAATATTTGGAAAATCTGGAACAAGATCACAGTCCTCAACTACCTTCTATGTGTTAGACTCTCAGCTGCCAACCGGGTCAATTCCTACCTGGAGCTTCAAACACCAATGTCGTCCCGCTGGAGCAGAACCTTGCGAGCGAGCAAGCTAGTGGAATGATCCGCAAAGACGTCCCGAGCTCAAGGTCACCAGGCGTCCCAACTTCCGAGCGAGCGTTCGGCCTTCGGTGATCGAGTATGACCGAGATATGTGCTGAAGCAGGAATGGCCATCGACCGTCAACGTTGGCCGGTACCTGGGATCCTAGATGTATAAGTGCATTCCACCCCATCAAAGTCTTCACAGTAGTTGCCGTTTCTGATCCATTCCTGCACGAACATCCCAAAACCTCCCTTCGAAATGACCTGTATGCCGATGATGAATACACCTCCTCAGCATACAGCGAAGGTCGAGGCTAGGAAGCCTCATCCTCCGACGGCCTCACTCGAGAAAAGTGAAAAGGACAAAAGACACAGCAAGTGCCTACAGCGTACCTTCGATGATGAGCGGCGTGGTCGTTCGTCACCGCCGCCAGCATATACCAACGGCGGTTACCATCGAGAAGCCGACATACAGGCCAACACCATGAGTCCAGGTCGGCACCAGCGACTTAGGTCTTCTCCGCCAAGTCCTTTACCAGCATGGGGAAAAGTAGACAGCAAGACAGGGCAGGGACAGCACCATGGTCACCACCGCCACTTCCAACGGCACCATCACTCAGACGTATCAAACGAACAAGCCAGGGGACGTCACCGGGGAACAAGAAGGGGTGGTTGGCGGCGTAACTCAAGCACAAGCAGTGGCAGTAGCCGCTCGAGCTCGAGTTCCGGCAGTAGCTGGAAGGGGGCAAACCGGATGAAGCAGAGCATAAAACAGATAGTACGTCGGATTCGGGGGAAGACCTGATCCCCGAGGATGCGAACCTGGAAATACTACCAGAAAATCGCAACTGGGGCCTTAAGGGGTTACTGCCTCTGGAAATGTGAAGAAGATTGCAAATTACGCTCTCCTCGTAGGTGACGGACATTTGTTTGGTTCATAGGGGCACACAGCTCGAGCTCTGTAGCCGCTGTGTTCTCATTGAAAGACCAAAGCTGAAGCTCTTCAATCAATTAGACTCCTTCTGGCTTTCCAGATTGCTAACATGAGCCAGCAAGAACTTGCAGCAGGTCAAGGCATATTTGCAAGCCTTGGTGAAGTTTTCGTCCTGATGAAAGCCAACACCAAGCTTGATGGAAATGCCGCCAATCTTGTCACCTTCTATGGGGTATGGGAGGACCCTTTTTGTTGGCGGGCCCCGAATAACTGCTGTCCTCATGGGAGTTTTCGTGTTGTTGACATCGGTGGTGGATGTCTTCTCGACGTATTTTCCAAGCTGCGCTAAGCAGTCGAGGAACGCCACCATGCCGCCGTCAAAGCGACGATGGTTGAGAAGACGCCCAATAGCCATGTCGCCACTGCTGAAGAGGTCCAGCGGTGTAACTTTGGGTTCGGGGTTGGCTGCGGCTGAGTGCAGTCCTCGATCCCTGCCTGTGGTCTGTTGCCTCTGAGCATCGGGAGATTGTTGAGGATATTCCAACTTTTCTATGCGGGAAGTGCTGCCTTGGGGACGCAGACGATATCCCTGGAAAGTGAACCGGAGTCGTTCTGCGACGGTGGCCAAGAGCAATAGGGTCTGACCCCAGGCTGCGTTAATTTCAGACCAGTCAACGTTTTGATTTGGCAGACGACCGAGGCGTAGACCGTTGATGGTACCGAAATAGCCGTCATGGCCAATGCAAAAGGTGTCGTTGTAGACATTGGTACGCTGCAGCCGCTCGAGGTGCTGGAAATCATGAGTCTGTTTCTCTCTGAGGAAGGTCAAGTGAGTTGTTGTTTGATATAGAGTGTCATCCGTGAGATTTCGCGAGGTCCAGTATGCTTGTTCCTCTAACTCTTCTTGCTGTATTTGCTCCTCTAAATCTGCTATTTCTTCCTCCAGCTTCCTGAGTTCGAGCTCTGTTTGTTCAAGCTGCTCGTAAAGAGATGTGCTTGCCTTTTTTGCATCCGGCTTCTTCTGCCCGTCAGGGGAGATAGTCTGTTGGGTAGACTTGAGGAAGCCGGCATACGCATCTCTTTCCCTGTTAGCGCTGCCTAGGCGCGTGGCATAGTGTGTCAACATTATTGAAGTGCACTCCTGGCACATGGGATGATCAATGTCCGAATGGGATGAGAGTATAGCGAAGAGATCCTCGACCTGGTTTTTCTTTGTAGACATCTTATCATCTTCCTTGTGATCCTCGTGATCCTCGTGACTCTCGGCATTCCCATGGCGTTGACCGTTGGCCTTCCGCTTCGCTTGATCGCGGTGATCCCTATCTGTTAGAGCAACTTGCGACTGAGTGATCTCGATGAATGACATATCAGCGGCGCCTTTGGAGTGGCCGCCATTTCGAAGTCTCGTCCCATCCTGAGGAGCGGGGATAGTTCTTTTATGGACGGGAGGATTTGGCTGAGCAGAGACTCGGTCGTAGAGATCTTTGCGCTCTTGTGGATAGTTCAAGCGGGAGATAGTCGTGGTCGAGCTGTTCAAATGAGATTTGCCTGCAGTTGCGACTAGCAGGTCAAATGAGGCTGGATTGAGCAGTGCTAAGGACGGATCAACGTCAAGCGGCTGTCGACAGTTCTGACAGTACTCAGCCATATTGAGGTAGCAGTAATTGAAGGTATCAAGCAATCCGTGAGAGACGAGACGAATTAGAAGAGTGACGTTGGTCGTGTCGCAACCGAAACGCGTGACGCGCCCACCACGACCGCTTCAATTTACTTCAATTAATCTTCCCCTCATCTTTCGATTGCTGCCTTCCAGACTCCGTACCAGCCCTCCACAGTGAATCCTTTTACTTCTCTCTCACTTGATTATCGCCATGGATACCTTCGACATGGACGAGCCGTTCCGAAAGAGACCTCGCCTCTCAATGTTTCCCTCAGACGATCGTTTGGACGAAGACCTGGGTGGCAGACGAAAGCGCAATGATCTGCTTCTTAAGTCACGTTTCGAGTCTATTTTTGAAAAGTACTCCCACGACTTCTCCGGAATCGGCGATGAGATCGACATGGACTCTCTGACCGTCGTAGTCAACAACGGCCATCTACAGTCGATGGAGAACGAAACTGATCCAGGTGGCTTACACAATATGAGAGGCCAGACTCTGTTGCGAGCCATGACCGAGGCCATTGATGATGAAGAAGAGGCTCGCTACTACAATGCTGAAGCCGATGAGGTCATGAACAGCATCGAGGAAATGGCTGAAAGTGCTGCCATGGCCGAAAACCAGGAGGAGACAGTTCCAATGGATAGCGACGAAGAATTGTTTCTGCCCGTACATCCTCGACCTTCATACCTCACGCCACCACAGTCGAGAGAGAGTCAGAACACTATCGTGTCCGATCTGTCCAACTCCGATAACGACTCACTGTTCGAAGCCCCGCGAGCTCGGCAATCTTCCAGTCCTGATTCATTGTTTGAATCCAAACGCGAGTCAGGCGAGTCGGATGCGACAGGTCGTCATCGTGACTACACAAGCCTGCACGGCGAAGTAGACGATAATGCTATCCTGCGGAAGTTCGGACAACAAGTGGGCCGAGAAGTCCTGACTATCATAGAGAGAGCTAGGAATGCTGCGTACCAAGCCCACATTGAACCAGCCTGGCGGATCCCGACAAGCGTCGCTCCACCAGAGCAATTTAACCCTGGCTCAAAATCCAGAACACCCCCAATCCCCATCTGTGAAACTCCAGAAATGCCCTGGATCGGCTCCCCAGAACACTCCAAGTCACTATGGAAGCGCCCCCGGTTTCGGTCTACAAAGAGAGCCGTTCATCAGGATCGGGCGAAGAGACGGATCCGCGCCGAGTCCGAAGACCCGCTTCAAGAAGACTTTAACGACGTCGAAGAGGGAGGTCAAACAGGCTCCAGTGACGAAGACGGATCCGACGGGGAAGAAGAAGAAATGCCAAAGAAGAAGTACAAGAAGGTCAAGGTGGACGAGCAGGTCCTACGAATGAGGGAAGGAACCTGCTCCTACTGCCAACGCCATTGGAGTAATCGAGGCGCCGTGTTCAGACACTGGACGAAGTTGGCAACTGAGTTCGACAAAGGCGAAGTTGACGAGGATGATGTACACGACTTGGAGTATATCCATGCTTACGTGGCAAGCAGTAATAGAGCTCCCAAAGGACCCAGAATACTTGTCTCTGACTTCAAAACCCTGGTCGAGCTGCATGAAGGCGCGGGTCTATCATTCGATCAGATTGCAGAACTTAGAGCGCTGCGGACTAAGAAGACTGGCCTTGCTTTGAACGACGTGTATGATCGATACCGCAGCATGACAGTCGCGACCGATTCAACAGAGTGGTCCGAACAGGAGCTACAGACCCTGCACCAGCTCTGCCAGAACCAGAAACGAGAAATGGGTGGCTTCGCCTCCTACCTTAAGAACCGCAACAATACTGGCATCGGGAACAAATTGGCTGAGATCTGGTTGGGTGAACTGATGAACGCAGGTCAGACATGTGCCAGAGATGTCCAGCAGCACAAGAAAAGCATCCATGCCAGTACTGATGACGTCCGGCGGCAGCATCGTGGCAGTGCGTCATCTGCAGATGAGCTGTCCATCAAGCAAGAGCCCGGCTCTGACAACGAGCTGTTCGGTCGAGCTTGACGCACACTGAGCTTCAATCCAGCTTTCTGCCCTCGAGGATGTCTTCGAGAGTTGTGCGTGCGTCTCCACCGATATCGCCTATCTGTCCCCAGAATTTGGATAAATGTCGATTGCCGGAGTCGCAGAGGATTGTGACGACCGTATGGCCAGGACCAAGATCGAGTGCTGTTCGCAGGGCAGCAACACCTATATTCTCGTATCAGCAAGCTTCTCACAGGGGTCTCCTCTGCAAATTAGTGTTGGAAAGCCTCTGGATCTCTCAGGACCCGAGCACAGAGCCAAGCAAAATATGGACACTTACAGTTCACCGCACTACTGCTCCCCACAAAGATGCCATCTCGCTCAACCAGCCATCGTGCCATATTCATCGCCTGTTGATCGGTAACTTTGACCGCATCGTCGATCAAATCCATTCCACGCTCAAAATTTGTAGTTGAGCGCGTTAAGCCTATCCCCTCGACAATCGTGTCGACTTGGTCCCTCCGTCTTGTGCCCTCCCGTTCCAAACTGTGGAACATAACCCCATGCTTAATCTTGTTATAGAGACCGCTTCCCTGCGGGTCAGCCAGTATAACTCTGACATCGGGATTTTGCTGCTTGAGATAGGCAGCTACGCCAGAGATCGTCCCCCCAGTCCCAGCACCCGCGCAGAAGGCGGTGATGTTCCCAGCAGATTGGGAGTAGATTTCTGGGCCCGTGCCTTCATAGTGGGCGCGCCAGTTTGCTTCTGTTTCAAATTGGTTGGCGAAATAGCCTCGCCCCTGTCTTGTTGGGTCCGCTGTATGCTGTTTCGCTAAGTTCCGTGCTCGATTCACGAAATGCTCCTGGTCGACGATCGGGGCAGGTGAGACGCGTTCCACTACCGCGCCCAGTTTGAGCAGGAGATTTGATTTCTCGTGGCTTTGATCGTTCGGCATACAGATGTGCGCTTGGTAGCCTTTCGCGCGACAAAGCGTGGCGAGGCTGATGCCAGTGGACCCAACGGTCCCTTCGTAGATGGTATCTCCTGAGTAGGGGGTGAGGAGGCCGTCTCCCTCAGCGCGCGTGATTATGCTGAGAGCAACGCGGTCTTTGGGCGAGAAGCCGGCGCCGTTGAGGTGTTCGCACTTTGCGAGGATAGTGCACTTGGTAATTTTGCTGAGAGACGGGATTCTGATCAAGGGGGTTGAGCCGATGGTTGACTCTATCCCGCTGCCGATTGGTGATGGTGCAATTTGATTGATCCCGCTGGAAGAGATGGTCTCTTCTGGCTGAGCTGGAAGCTGGGCTTGAAGCTGGTTACTGGAGGAAGGTTTCGCTGTTGAGGTGTAGTATTGACGGGCATGATCAATAATTAGAGCTAGCAGGGCGCCGGAGGCGACGCCGATTAGTAAAGAGCGTTCGTTCCATTGCATAGTTATAAGCGTTTTCTTCTTGCAATAGTATATAAGCCGAATTGTGCGTATGGCTGCTGAACCGATGTGGGACTGGGCTCGTCCCTCGTCCTTGCGATGTCTGTCGTTTAGTTTCGCTGTAGTTTTCATGCGCCGTTCTGGCATACGCAGCAAGGTGCTTCACGTCTGTTGTACAGAAAACTCCTATGATCGGCCGCGACTATCCTCATCATACCTGCATTTTAAATGTTCCCCAGTCTCAATCGTTCATCTTCTATGATGGCGCCGCATGATAGTGTTTGCGATGAGACCCAAAAAAATATAAGAGACTCATTATTCAAAAGGATTGGGACAGCAGAACTGCAGAAAAGCAGAAAGTATCTTCCGTAGTAGCGGTGAAGGGATCCGCAGTAGAATTCGACCTTAACCGAAAATGTATCTTTACTATATTTCTCCGCATATGATCCCAATCTCATTGATGGCGGTAGATCATTGACAGATATCCGTGCTTCTGCCTCTTCTGTCAGTGGTGGCTTGAAGAGTCTTTCATCCTGGCTGCGCGCACGAAGGGTCGACCACGCTTCTGATACTCTGATGGACTCGCCAGCCGTGGCCCGCATCTTCCAACAGCTGTTCACGAGACCATCGCGACATTGCCTTCGCCTACAATGCGCGCGGCAGCAAGACCGGCTGCGTTCAGCACCACATATGACCCAGCAACGACGAGCATACTCCCTCCGACGGAAAGAAGACGAGCCAGGAGGAGGTAGCACATGGCAGCAGAGGATCGATGCCTTCCCCAAGGACATGTCGAAACAGCTTAAGGAATACCCCAGAGTTACTGCTCGGGATCTACGGCACAGGACCCAGCGTCCGCGGAGAGTGAAGATGCTGACGAGAGAATTCATCGACGGTGGGCAACCAAGCTGTGTTACTGAGGTAGCAGACTAACAAAGCGCAGATAGCCTGTATAATCCGAACTACGGCTACTTCACGAAGCATGCTACAATCTTCAACGCCGGCCAGCCCTTCGACTTCCGCTCAATCAAAGACGGTGCCGAGTTCAACCGCCTGGTCGACCAAGGCTACATCGACTTTGAAGCCGCCTTAGACGAGATCGAACCCGACGAGACCCGCCAACTCTGGCACACCCCCACCGAACTCTTCCGCCCCTATTACGGCGAAGCCATTGCGCGGTACTTGGTGACAAACTATAAAATGACCCTCTTCCCCTACCATGACCTTATCATTTACGAAATGGGCGCCGGAAACGGGACTCTCATGCGGAATATCCTGGACTACATCTACGAACACGAACCTGAAGTCTATTCGCGCACACAATTCAAGATCATTGAGATTTCCTCCTCCCTTGCAGATTTGCAACTCACCAGTCTACGACGGTCACCGTACGCCGCAGATCATTTAGACCACATCCAAATCCTACACCGTTCCATCTTCGATTGGACAGAATACGTCCACTCACCCTGCTTCTTCCTCGCCCTCGAAGTCATAGATAACTTTGCGCACGACTCCCTGCGCTATGACCCTGAGACAGAAACACCCCTCCAAGGCAGTGTCCTCATTGACGCGGACGGCGAATTCTTCGAGTTCTACGATCGAAATCTCGATCCCTTAGCATCTCGATACCTTCGGGTTCGAGAAATCGCGGCTCGATCGCCCATTATCACGCCCATCACCCAGTACCCCAAGTTTGTACGGCGGCTACGACATGCGCTGCCTTTGGCCCCGAATTTAAGCCTGCCAGAGTATATTCCGACGCGGCTGCTCCAGTTCTTCGACATCCTAGCCGCATATTTCCCCGCCCACCGCCTGGTGCTATCCGACTTCAACTACCTGCCCCCGTCCGACACTGTGCCCGGGTTGAACGCACCTGTGGTGCAAACGCGCTATCAACGGCGAAACGTCCAGGTCTCGACCCCGTTCGTCCACCAGGGATATTTTGACATCTTCTTCCCGACCGACTTCGCCATGATGGAGGACGTGTACAGGGCGATCACGGGCAAGTTGACGCGGGTTTGCGGGCATAGGGCGTTCTTGGAGAGTTGGGCGGATCTGCGGGAGACGGAGACCAGGAATGGGGAGAACCCGATGTTGAGCTGGTATGGCAATGCCAGCGTCATGACAACTGTGTAGTATGTATGTCTGCCCCTCATCAGGCGCGAATTGGGGGAAGAAAATGAACAGCCTTGGGAAAATTTAGGAACATGGGGTTTGGGACATGCACGCACATGCACGTGCTTTTCCATTGACCACATTTCTGGTGCGTTCTAACTATATTTTGGACCTCATGTGGTGACCTGCGCTTGCCACTGTTCCCTGCGAGAATCCAGACGTATTGGTGCAAAGACACACGTAGAGAGACATGACGCAAGCTGTCGTAGGGTGATATCTGCCTTCTGGAAAAGCGCCTCTTCGGGCTCAGTGTCGACTCGGAATTCCTGACGAATGCTCGGTAGGCGCCCCCAACTCTCAGCCTTGTACTCTGAATGTCCTGCCGCTTGCCGTCTTTCTCTCCTTTTCTTCTGTCTCGGGTCTGGCACGGTTTAGAACTAATGGACCGCCGCGTCAGCTGAAACGCACATCAATATGGGGTCAATAGCACTCACCTTGCAGGAAATCGGCTGTCCTCCGCCGCATCCGTGAGTGGATGTACGCCTTCGAGGCCTTGATATGGTAATGGAAATAGTCGCGGAACGTCTGGATGTGAGAGATGACCTCTTCCCGTCGTTGCCGTGTCAGATGTCGCGGGAACAGCACTACCACCGACGCATCAGTCCTTGCTGCACACATGTACGGAGCACCTCCAATACTCACCGAACGTGATGAAACCCATCTCGCCTTTCTCTCCCGTCTTCCCCACGCCTCTCAAGCCCTGCAGCTCCAATGGCGGATCACTCCTGAACAGCACTTGCGGGGCGTTCTGGATGGCGCGTCTCCGGGCGTCCACGAATTCTTGCAGAAACACCTTTGCGAAGATGCGGTCCACCGCATCCATGAACATGGTGGAGAAAATCACCGTCACGCGATCGTGGCTGGCCTTGATGTAAATGGCTTCTTCCTCGCGGTAGTGGATCGCCATGACTTGGCCGCCTTCCTCGACGCCCTGCGGTGCAGACTCGGAGGTATACTTTGCGGCTTCTTCGGCGAGCGCGGCGAATTCGTCAAAGGCCCGCTCGAACGGCGCCGCCATGACGTTGCGCTTGAGCAGCGAGATGCGTCGCACGAGTTCTCCCCGTTCCTCCGGCGTGGCTGGAAGGTTGTCGAGGTCGACGAGGATGGAGAAGTCATACCCTGCTTCGGTGGTGGTGATGTAGTTGCCGTACTCGCGCTGGAGGACCTGCTCCGCGCCGTATTCGACTAGTTCTTTGTAGCATTTTATAGACAGCGAGATGAGGATCTCAGTCTTCCCGTTCGGGGTCGAGATGTGGAATGTTACGCCGTCAAAGTCGGACACGACTTGGTCGATCGTCGAGGGCGGGGTGGTGCCGGAGAAGCGTTCGGTGAGGAGGGATTGGATGAGGACATTCTGGTAGTCGAGGAGAAGCATGGTGAGAAGGAGGGGGGTGCCGCTCGGTAACTATGACACGCACGAGATGGGCGTGGAATTGAGGCGGCTATATTCTATCATTGAAGGAAGGCTGCGGGGAGGTGGCCTTGTGTGTCTCCCATGCTCGCCATGTCAGCGGCGGGAGCATCGCAGTCACCGTACTTGGTGAGTTGCTTGGCGTTTATGTAATCGTGCTTCTCCGCATTCAAAAAAAAGTTGCGCGCTCTCATCGAGTTTGCGCCAGCAACCTCTGCACCATGGTCAAGTCATATTTGTGGGTTCTGGCTCTTGCACCCAGTCTACTGCACTGTCGCTGACCTCTCTAGGAAGTTTGAACACAGCAAGACCTTCGGACAGATCTGTACCGCCGCGGCGAACGTTGTCTGGGACCCAACTTCCGACCTTGAAGACTCGACCACCAGTAGAGGTGGTGCAGGTCGTGCCTATGTCGGCGCAAATGAGGACGTCCTGGTGTGGGACCTGAAGAAGTCAGAGAAGATTCGGGTGTGGCATGTCGACGACAACACTGCTCTGGTCACAGTGATACACCGAAGCCAGGTCGACCTAGACATCTTTGCCGTGGGCTACGATGATGGGAAAATTCGAATATGGGACGCAAGGACGGCGACAGTCATCATCACCTTCAATGGACACAAGACGGCCATCTCACAACTCACCTTCGACCCATCCGGTGTACGGCTGGCAAGCGGCTCGAAAGATACTGACGTTATCGTGTGGGATCTGGTGGCAGAGGTTGGCTTGTACCGCCTCCGAGGTCACAAGGATCAAATAACATCCCTCAATTTCCTTTCTACGGACGACGCACAAGACGGAATCGACGATCCCTCTGCTTCACAAGGCTTCCTCCTGTCCACCAGCAAGGACGCCTTAATCAAAGTTTGGGATCTGTCGACCCAGCATTGTGTTGAGACACATGTGACACAGACCAATGGAGAATGCTGGGCGTTGGGCCTCACAAAAGATAGGACTGGCTGCATTACTGCAGGCAATGACGGCGAGCTCAAGGTCTGGTCGATCAATGAGTCCGTGATGCAGGAGAAACTGGACACGAACATCCAGGAAGGACACAGTATCCTGCAGGAGCGGGGAGCATTATACCGCCACGGACGTGACCGGCCGATAGCTGTGACATTCCACCCCAAGCGTGATTTGATAGCTGTTCATGGGTCCGAGAAAGCCGTCGAGTTATTGCGAATCAGATCAGAGACCGAAATCAGGAAATCCCTCGCTCGCAAACGAAAGAGGAGAAAGGAGAAAGAGGGACCTGCCGATCCTGATTCCGGCGTCGATGTTGCTGATGACGCGGAGGAGGCAGCTGACATCTCCAAGGCCACCGCAGCGGACATATTTGTTCCCTATGTTATCGTCCGAACGGGTGGCAAAGTAAGGTCGATAGACTGGGCAGGCGGAAAATCGGGCAAGTCTGTACAAATATTGGTCGCTACGTCCAACAACCAACTAGAGCTCTTCGACGTCTCGGCATCCGAGAAGAGAAAGAAATCCTCCGAGCCTCCAGAATACAGCCGAACGGTCACAGTCGATATGCCGGGTCACCGCACCGACATACGCTGTGTGGCTCTCAGTTCTGACGACCGCATGCTCGCTACGGCATCTCAAGGGTCGTTAAAAATCTGGAATGCAAGGACTCAGACGTGTCTCCGTACGCTGGATTGTGGACACGCCCTCAGCCTAGCATTCTTGCCTGGCGACAAAATTGTTGTTGTTGGCACCAGAGAGGGAACCCTCGAGGTCTTCGACGTCGCCGCCTCCACGATACTTGACACTATCAACGCTCACGAACGAGACATATGGTCGTTGCAAGTCTCGCCCGATGGAAAATCCCTAGTCACCGGGTCGGCTGACAAGAGCGCCAAATTTTGGCAGTTTAAAGTCATCCAGGAGGAGGTGCTAGGCACCACTCGAAAAACATCCAAACTCACCCTCGTGCACACCCGCACACTCAAAGTCGCCGACGACATCCTCTCTGTCTGTTTCTCACCGGATGAACGCCTCATTGCTGTATCAACCCTTGACTCCACAGTCAAAGTATTCTTCGTCGACACGCTCAAGCTCTTCCTAACCCTCTACGGCCACAAACTCCCTGTCCTCTCCATGGACATCTCCTACGACAGCAAACTAATCGTCACCTCCAGCGCGGACAAGAACGTCCGCGTCTGGGGTCTCGACTTCGGCGACTGCCACAAAGCCTTCTTCGCCCACAACGACAGTATCCTTGCTGTGAAATTCGTGCCCACCAACAATGAAGGAAATGGGCATCATTTCTTTTCCGCCTCCAAAGACCGCGTCATAAAGTACTACGATGCCGACAAGTTCGAGCAGATCCAAAAGCTGGACGGCCACAAGGGCGAGATTTGGGCCATGACCGTCGCTCACTCTGGGGAATTCTTAGTCACGGCGAGCCACGACAAGAGCATCCGCATATGGGACCAAACGGACGAGCAGATCTTCCTCGAAGAAGAACGCGAGAAGGAACTCGAAGACCTATATGAGAACACGCTCCTGACGTCTCTCGAGAACGACACCAACGAACTCGACGACCCGAACGGCGACGCCGCAGAGGCCGGTCCTGCAGGGAAACAGACAGCTAAGACCTTGATGGCGGGCGAGAAAATCACGGAAGCCCTCGAGCTCGGTCTGGAAGACCTGCGCACGATGCAAAGCTACGAGGCGGCCAGGAAAGCCGGCCAAAAAGCCGCTCTTCCGCAAAGAAATCCCGTTTTCCTCGCCAACAACAACGTCTCCGCCTCGTCGTATGTTCTCTCTGTTTTTCAGAAGATTCCCGCTGCGTCTCTCCAAGACGCCCTCTTGGTCCTCAGCTTTAGTCAGGTCCCCGCGCTGTTCACATTCCTGGCACTCTGGGCCCAGGAGGAGCGCGCCATCCCCCTAACGTGCCGCATTCTGCTCTTTATGCTCAAGACACATCAGAGGCAAATCGTGTCCTCGCGACAGATGAAAGGCATGCTCGAAGACGTTAGGGGCAAATTAAGACGCACGCTGGTCAGGCAGAAGTCAGAGATGGGGTTCAATCTGGCGGGCCTCAGGGTTCTAGGCCGACGAATCAGGGAATCTGTTGGGGAGAGCGAATTCGTTGACGAAGAGACGTGGCACGAGGCGCGGGATGCCGCTGGCAGCCAGAGGGGCAGGAAAAGGGAGTTTGTGAATATTGCATAGAACAGAGTGAATGCTGTATTTCTGTGTCTCTGCGCAGTCAAGTCGCGGGATGGCTTTGAAGTCTCTCCATCGCGTATCCTCGCTTTTCTTCTAATCTTGCGTTCTTCTTTCATCTACCTGCTTGGCCTCGATTGGGATGGACTTCCTGTCCCAACCCGTATGCACGGGACTCTCAGTCCGATGAAAACACGATCCTCGTATCACAAGGAAAGGAAAGGAAAGGGAGGGCGAGGGGACGGCGAAAGCGTAATGCCCATGCCCTTCCCTGGCCCAAGCCCTTTCGATCTGGCCAATGTAGCGAGTAGGCAAACCAGCGAAAATAGGCACGGACTCTCCAGGCAGAGAGACGGCCAGACAGACAGACAGCCAGATAGACACCAATGGGGTGTTTTGGTGCAGACAGGCAGAAGCAACAAGCCAGACAACACCAGCAGGCAGCAGGCAGCAGCAACGATCTGACATCTTCACTTCCGAAGCCCTTTCCTGCGCTGCCTTGACCCCAAGAATTACTGTATATAAGGATGGCTTGTCCACTTTCCGGCCATCTCGGTCTTCTTCTCTCTCAACCTAGTGCTCGGGCATGATCTGCGCGCGTGAGGCTCTCGGCCGATGCCAGATACTTGCTAGTTGAAAACTAAGCCATTCAACATTTGACCCTAGCTTCACATGGTCCGGTTGGGACCTGGTGGGAATCTTTGGATAATATCTGCCAAATCATCGTATCCTTTTCATCTTGCTCGACGCCTTGAGCGCCGAGGTGGAGACGAGGAAGCAATTTGTGGTGTTGGAGGTACGAGTGTTTGCAGGGACATTTCTCATCATGCTCGACGACTTGCCACGGAGAGCGCGAATGGATTCTTTGAGCGGGAAAGGAATGAATGGAACATTCTACTTTGGCGAGGGATTTCTAAGCCCGTGATGCGTGCTGATGTGTAGACAACCCCTTGTGACAGGGTAAAGCATGTTTGTCTAACCCGGCAAGATACACCACCTGGCGTCCTTCGCTGAACTTGAGTGCCTCGACTATCCTTACTGTGCACTTGCATATGAGAACTTGTCACACCGCCAGGTCGGTAGCGACCGCGGGTTTCTGCTGGAAGGTCTCGAGCTCGGAGGCTAATGGTGGAGAATATCTCAACCACTTGGGCGACTTGTCCATATTCCATGCCAGCCTGTTTCACAGGGGTAAAATAGCGACAGTCTCAAAGCATCTCGGATAGACTTGTAGGCTTCGAAGCTGAACGAGTTGCCCGCTCTTTCGACATGCCTTTGATGACGTTTCGTTAGTGCGACTCGATGCGGCTGTGTATGCATGCAAGCTAGAAACATTGTGTGCATCAGCGTCTGGAAACCAACCTCTCTCAAACAACCAAGAACAGGAGGAGATGCAAGAGCGTATCTACACCTCAATGAGAGTCTGGCGGCGCTATCGCAAGATCGCCGTGTCATCGGTTGGCGAAGTGAAGGTCACAAGCACCACTGCGTATGAGCTTTGAGGCGCAGCTCGTTTGTATACTGTATCATGCATCTCTGGAACACTCATGCAGTCGATAAAGGTCTGAAGTGTACGAAGTTGTTTTGCCTGAATATTCTCGAAAGGTGCGACAGCAAAGCCACAATCCGAAAAGGTTTAGTGTGATGGCCTTTGCGTGCAAGGAGGCTCCTGCATCCAGAAGATTACTCGTGGGAGTGGCAAGCTATGGTGAGGAAGAGCGTTCGGATTCGAGGCATTCACTGCTACGATTGATTTCGCGGGGGCATTGGGGGATGCGCATGGAGTAAAGGAGACCGCCAAAGTGAAAAATCTAGAACTTCGGGATCACCGTGGTGAAGCTCTCTTGTTGTCATCCACGCGGCAGCTGTCACTCGCCTGAGGATCGGCTACAGCATACGAGTTACGTCTGCCGAGCCTCGAATCCTCCGTCGAACGAGTGTCGCGCGCAGGGTGGGCGAGAGACCATACATATGCCGAGTCGACCTGGCAGAATCGGTGTAGCAGTGAGGCTGGGGTGTCAGAGAAATGGACGGCTTGGGAATTCTGTCGCCACGCGTCAGCATGACCGTTAACGGTTGAAGATTCTGAGGATTGAGCAAAGGCAGAAAGAACGCCGGGGCTACTGTATGTGGTCCGAATACGCGACCCTCTGCAATTCTCGCCAATGGACCGAGAATGTTTTACGTGCCGGGAAGAAGCAAAACTGTGACGAGAATTGACAATGCGACAAGGGACTCACGCCCAGATATGACGGTCCCAGTCGATGTCAGCCACAGTAACACAATGGCGTGCATTCTTCGGGGACCCAGTACCATGGATAGTCGACGGGAGGCTGCATCGGCAACATGTGCCGCAGATGATGGAGATGGAGAAAGGGGGACACCTGGAATTCTTATTCGAGCGTCAACTGTCAGTGTCGCACAGAGCAGCTGAAGAAGGGTGACTGGTGGCGAAAAACAGCCGAACGCGTCCCGCCGCCCGTGCACAGTAACAGTGACGGGAAGGAGGAAGGTGCGCCGGAGGAACGAAACGAGCTGAGGGATGGGCAGATCAGCGTCAGTAAAGTCGACTACGCATGCATTGCTGGGGCCATGCCCAGCTGCAACAATTCTTCTCGCAGGTTTCGAGTACTGTAGCATTCAGGCCCATGTGGCCCCGCGTCGTCACAAATGCTTCGGCCCTTTCCAGCTCCTGTCACTCGATTCTCGCATTCATCTGTGCGCTTCTTCAGTGTCGACCAAAGTATCCACCACTCTCAGAGACAATGCCTCTCGCATTCCTCCCGTCGGCTGAACGAACCGAAGTTCCGACAGCTTCTGTCTGGCCTCCACAATCGAGACAAAGGCCAGGTCACCATAAGGTCTGTGCCAGATATTGCTGCGCCTCCGGCAATGTTGGTTTACCAGGAACAGGCAGTTCGGCGCGGAGACATGAGTATGGAACAATTTAGTACAACATCACCATCAAGAAACAGAGATGAGACGGGCCGGTCAGGAACCACGCTCAACAATATGGTGATGATTCCGGCTGAGTCACTTGCCCCGCGCGTCATATCGACATGTGATGACCATTGCATCGAGATCCATGACCCAAGAGCCTCCACAGTATATACACAGTAGCGCTCGTTCACGACGATTCGAAGCTGGTGTCACAGCTGTACAAGGATCTGGACTGCCTGCTGCATGCAACCAGATCTGGCACTGACCTCGGCCGAAGTCGTGATCTTCCCGAACCAGAGTCTTTTGTTGACTTGCAGGCCAGACTGTACCTGTAAGGGTATTTCCCCTATGAGGACCGTCGCCGCCGCCTGTTCGGGGTTGTCTCCACGAATGTGGCGCATGGTCGTCCCCGTCGTCTGAAGTCGCCGCTAACCGTCTCAGCCTAGAGTAGCTCTGATGTCGCTGCGCCAGATCCGGACAGATCGTGATCCCTGTTGTGCGTGTGCCATTGGCTCCCACCCTCGCCAAAGCTATCTGCGACTAGCTGGGTTGGCCCAATCGTGCAGGGCGTCGGCAGGGGCCCCAACGGTCAGAAAACGCCCCGGCTGCAAGCCGTGGCACTCGCAATTTTAGTGACCGAGATGTTTGACGTGAAGACCAAGGTTCGGACCACTCAGAATCCACGGCATCTCGAGCTCTTTGATCATTGTGCCCTTGCTTACTGTTGCTCTGGCCATATCTCAACGGACAATAGTTGCCAACCCAGTCGCTGATTTCGTCTGTGACCGGGCACTAGCACACTCGATCATTTGTCCGGTTTCAACAGACTCGCTTGAAGCATCCGTACATCTGTTGCCTCCACCCGTTTTCAGCTGCGACGGTACCTTCGGCATATCCCGTTGGTAGTAACACGTCTTGTCCTACGGTTGCTCCCTCGTCGGCGGCCTTCACCCGACTGATCGGCGTGGAGCGTGCCATGGTATCATCAGCAGCGCACCAGATTCTTGCGAGGCCTGGCCGCAACTGATCAGGTACACAGTATGCGAAACCCTCTCGTGATTTGGGGCGTGCATCACGAACTCTATCCCCCAAGGTTGCGAGGATGAATTTGTCAAGGCCTTAATTTATCCTTGCCCTGGTCAAGTCGTGATCAAATGGGCTAGTTAAGACGTCCATGCTCCAGATCGATCGGGTGGAGCTATGGCGTTTTGGCAGGCTCAGACTCTCCATTTCCTTTCCGGCGCATTAACCTCGCCCCATCTGGGCTCTGACAAGACGAAGAAAACGGGTCCAGGCACCAGAAGGGCTAGCGCTTCCTTCGACTCTGCGGCGTTGAGCAGGCTTCGAACCTCTCTGTCCTCGGACTGGTACTTCCTCCCATCCCTATTCGGCTCGATGCGGACTTTGCCCTGGTAGGTGCACTGGCAGGCTTAGGCGACGAACGGCACCTCCTAAGCTTAACCCTCTCAGACATTTGTTAGACTTCGGACTCGACACGCCAGGGAGTGCTGGCACAAACCGTCGTGGATCCGACTTGGGCTTTGCTCTTCACCCACCATCCCCAAACAACCGGCCGGCATTCCGAAAAAGGATGTCGATGGCTCCTCAATGGCCATTCATGGCGCGCCGCTAGCTCGTGCTTCCAGCGCCTCTTTCCTTGAAACCTCTGTTCGACTTCCCTTCCTTCCTCCAGGGCATCAACCAGAAGAACAACCATACTGCATATTCAGCTCCCGTTGTCGTCAGGCCCCGCAACGATTGCTTCTGTTCGCTCATCGCCTCGACACTATCTTGGCACTCTGGGGCCCCTCTCAGCTCGGGTGTGTAACTCAGAGAGTTAATGGACAAGAGCCTCTACCCGTTCTTGGGATCAACATTGCATATCTGGATATCTGAAACGCCACCTTCTCTCGCGGTGATCAACTCAGCTGCTATCGACCTGTTCAGAGAGCTGCGTCCCGCTACGATCTGCCTCGGAATCCATTCTGAGATCTTGTCCACGACATCCACCTTGTGGGCAACAGTCAGACTCCAAAACTCCGTTCTTCAGGCTCCCTTCAACAACTTTAATACGAATACTAAAGTTTGCCGAGCGCAAGGAACGGGCCATTTCCCTGCATTGGATTCCACATACAAACTATATCGAACTGCACCTCTGAGCAGTTCTCTGGTATCTCTCTTAACACACCTTCTGTCTAGACTCCCTCGTTGCCACCCCGAGGAGGACGCCTTTGGAACACTTCGGCCCAGCCATCAACCAGAGGAGTATTTCCTCAAGTGTCACAATGTCTCGGTCTAGCCGACGCGGGCCCTGGTTGCCCGAAGAGGACGCCGCGTTGCTGCATCTTGTCCGCACACAAGGCCCAAACAACTGGGTCCGCATCTCTCAACACATGCAACATCGATCTCCGAAGCAATGCAGAGAGCGCTACCACCAGAACCTCAAGCCGTCTCTGAATCACGAGCCTATTTCCGCCCAGGAAGGTGAACTTATCGAGCAGCTAGTCCAGGAGATGGGCAAGCGATGGGCGGAGATCGCGAGGAGACTAGGGAATCGCAGCGACAATGCGGTAAAGAACTGGTGGAACGGCAGCATGAACCGGAGGAAGAGAGGCACCGTCCCGCAGGGAGTGGCGTCAAAGCCTGTGGGATACCGGACGCAACCCATTCCTGCGGCCGCTCATCCACTGTCAATCAACCAGCCATTGTATGTGCGGGAGCAACGGGGGGCAGAAATATATTCTGGTCCACCAATTTCTCATAGACACGAGACGAGTGCTTCCAGCAGCTTCGAAGAACATCATCGATACAGTGCGCCACTGCAGCGGCAGACTGATGGGCCCCAGACTCATACTGAGCACAGGCCTCTATCATACCCTCAACATGGACAACACACCACCAGCACACGTCCCGATTCGACTACTTCCTCGCTTCTCAGTCCAGAAGGTGATCTTCTCCAGCGGATTCATAGCTGGCCATACATTCGATCGGAATATCAGCTGGCTCCGTTAAATTTCCTCGACCCTCCCGCACCTTCGCCCGCGGCCACTGAGGCGTCACAGACGTCATCTCACCAGCAAGAACCCTCCCTGATCTCGGACAGTCAGTCTAACTGTTCTATTTCTCCCAAGACGGTCCCCTCTCCTCGAACGGGAATGACTGCGACCAAAGTACCATCGATGGATATCTGGCCGGAGATGCATCGCAGAGAGAGCACAGGCAACTGTTCAGATCATGGCATTATTGGCAGCAGGGTCCGGCGAAGTGAAGATGACTTGCGCACATATCGCTCAGTCGGGGATCACGAGACTTCATTTGAGAAGGCTCCGCTTCTCACGCATTTGCCGCGCCCACCGTTATTTCCAGAACCTACGATCCGTCACTTCGGACGGGAGACCTTCAACAGGAGTGCAGGCAGCACCAACGAGAGGGCAACCTCACCGCAACAGAGGGACTCTCGAATGACGGTCTCGAGGCTGTTGGACTAAGGAATTGCGTCTCAGAGGCGCACGAAGTCTTGGACACGCCAGCAGATGACTGGCCCCAAACGGGACTATCTGAGCTTCATCTTCGTTTTTGACAACGACTTGTATCATTATCCCGCAACTCCAACTGGTGGTGTGCGCTGTTGATTATGCTAAGCGGTTTTACGATACCCAAGGATGAGCAGGCGGCGAGGACTCACCCCATCAGAGTCTACTCGCCTGAAAAAAATGCTCCAGTGTACTAAAAGGTGTTGTGCGTCGAGGGAGGATCTTGGTTGTGTACGGGAAAGCCTCGCTGGGTTGGGATTGATGGTGTTCCTCTGGTGGGTAAAACTGTCTATTGACTATCTAATAACGACGTCTGGGAGGTGCAGCGCTGGGTGGACTGGCAAATTTGACACGGAGGTACGATGAGGGCACTACAACATTACATGAAAATGACTATCTCTTTCACGACCTTGACCTTGACCTCTCCCTGGCATTTGCTCTCTCTCTCTCTCTCTCTAAGGTTGCAACATTCAACCATCAAGCTTACTGTACTGGAGCGAATCCAGTCTCAATACAGAGGTAGCGCTGAGATCTCCATACAAGATGATTGTGGTCGCGACTTGAGGCCCATTCATGCCAGTATTCGCTCCTGTGTACCGTCCCATCGCCAGATTGGGCTTGGAGCTGCATGATTCCCCAGCACTACCAGGTAATAATCGCGGTTCGACAAGCAGGACGACGAGGTTTGACGACCAATCACACGGCAGACCAGGGATGGTTTCACTAAACGGGCCCCCAGGGCAAGGAAATCGACAGATCGCCAAGCGGCGCTACGGCGCACGAATCTCTTGGTCTAGCAGGCATTGAAGCGAGAGTCTTTTGACAGGGTTCAGGCTAGGCGAAGATCAAACATCGCGCGAACGCTTGAGCGCTTGCCCCCTCTTGAACAAGGCAAGCCAGTACCAACACCACCACCACCACGGCCGACCCACCAAGGCACAGGCCCGTACGCATTACGGGTCGCCGATCGGGCTTCAGTAGTTGGTCCCCGTAGCGGGCAAATAGACGGACGTGAGCCCCATCGTTCTGAGCGTTGAGCTTTACTTAAGCCGTTCTGGCATTTCGGCAGCGGGCACCCTGAGTAATGGGTGCTTTGGCCATTTCGCTTCTTGCCCACTATTGCTGCTGGCGATGTTCACGGACGCTGGGCCGGAGAGCAGGCGTTCATCGAGCTGGAAGAGTGTCTCCACAGGGCAGAGCAGCAGGACACAGTCGAGCTGAGTCTCTGGAGTCCGTGCGAAAAGCGTCGATGCAGTAAGGCCCCTCCCCTCGAAGGCTTTCGGGATTGGGCACGGGACTCGTGCAAACTCTCGAGAGTCGTCCGTACGAGGGGAGGTGGGACATGGCCTATCGGACCGTTGGTCGATCTGTGGGCGGGACCCAAGGGCGAATGTCTCTGCTGGGGACAGCAGCCTGCAATCCTCTCCTGAGGGCCCTCTATTTCGCGCGATTCATCTCACTGCTGACCTATCGCTGTCCCCACGTATTGCGTATTGTTGCTCCATTGCACCAGGAAGGCCCATATCCCAATGCGGCTTTCTCAATCACTATGTGTCCTGCTTTGCACACACCATGTACGGCAACGTCGCCGGTTCTCCGCCCTGGAAACCCAAATGTGATGTTGCAGGGCAGGAAAGCGACTCCACACTCAACTCAACTCAGCTGAGGTGTCGTGATCGTCATAACCAAACACGACGACGGGATGGAAACCTCCTGAGTTTCGTCGGATACATCTAGGCATGGTTCACGAGTTTGATCTGCACTGTCATCAGCGGCAGATGATCCCTTTGCATGCGTCGTACCTGCAACTTCCACGAGTTGATGGCCATTGATCAACAAAACATACGAGTGGTCTGTGTCCCCTACGCAGATCTTCTTGAATTTTGTACTGGCAAGGACAGAGTACGTGATGTGCTCGCTTCACGCAGCCGACCCGTGTGAGTCCTAGGTACCGAGTAGGCAGTCAAATCCCCTCGACAACCTCGCTTGTGTTTTCTTCGGATATCAGAGGCTTTCCCATCCGACGATCTTCGTATACGAAACAAGATCGCCCAAAGATCGACTATGGATCCCAGAACCACTAATGAGTCGGGATTTGAAACCAGTTGCGACCAGTTATGTCGTCCCTTCCCACTACTCGAAACCGAAGGGACTTTTACCAACGGCCATTGGCGAAGAATCCTTCGATGACAGACTTTGGAAGACTTGATCGACGCCGTAACGGTGTAATTATTCTAACACTGTGCTCTGTATGGCCGGTCAGATCACACTCCATGAAGAGTCACAGCAAGTAAAATAAATGGCCACAATAGTCGGCTCCGAGTGAGGCGGACAGGAGGCAGCTCGCCGCTAGCAGTTCCCGTCGGGCATCCATGCAGATTACTTCACTTTTACCTCCCTTTCATTTCCCTGCGCTGGAAGGTCATGCAACAATAATCGAATGCTGACTCTACTTCTGCAATACTTCAACATATCTTTTCTTCTATGTACTCGTACACTGAAGCTGCTCGAAAGCCACGGTGAATGGGCACTGAATCCAGGCGAGCTTGCCAACAAACGAACAGACCAAAGTGGTTGACGTACACGCATCAACTCGCGAGTCGACCAGGACCAGGAGTGAGAACCCTGGTTACTCATTTATGCATAGTGCATGCACATGCACACCAGGCATTGACAGCTCACGGTGGACATGCGAAGTACGTTGTGCCTCGGAGCCCAAGTTAATCTCGTCACGCGTGCCGATCGTGTTCCAAGGCCCTGCTTAGCGTTAATCTTGCTGGGAAACTCTGGCTACTCATCCCCATGATCCATAGGGACGGAGGTCGAGTACCGGGGCCACCAGGTGAGGGTATACAAGGAGTACTAAATTAAGCCACGCTTGGACTTTGCGGCGAGCCTTGCAAAGATTGAAGCTTGTCTACCGAGTACTCTAAGTACAAGTACGTACCAAGCAGTCGAGAGGCTGGTACCAGCGTGAGACCTTTGATCTCGTGCTGACATTCGGCACCGGGGCACCGTCACTTACGAGTAGTCGCAAGCCCCCCGCACCGTCCAGCATTCCAACTTCGGACCTTATTTCGACCCCGGCCTTAACTAACGGGCGCACTGGCCCCTGCTCTCGGACCATCTCGTGGCCACAGTCAACCGTGCGCCCGCCAGACTCCCAGCAAGAGTCCTCGCCGACTCGCCTCCTCCTACACCGGTTCGCCTGGCCCGGCAATCTGCGAGAATCCTTAGGGGAGATCATCCCAGGCGCCAACAGGGCTGTCCTCACGATGTTACGAATTCATGCACAAGCCGATTCGTTCGGATCGAGGTACTTACACTACGAGTACATGACCGTTGAAAAACCCCAGCACCTTCACTAGGAATCTGGAGCTGTCGGATCCTGGAAAGCAACTCTTCCCCCCCAACGGCCGTGACGTACAGGACAAGTACATGGTGACTTTTGTTCGCACTCCGTAGGCCAATTCTCGCTACTATACTCGTACTTATTTGTGATCAAGCCTCGAAGTCGGTCATCTCTGGATGTGTGCATCGCCTTTCTCCTACTGCAACAATGCTTTGGACGACTCTCCTTTCCACCATCGTGGAGAGTGCAACCACATTCCTCAAAATACCAGGATACCCCTGGCTGGCGATCTCGGCTCCTTCACGCTACTGTAATCCAGACCTAAGTCATCGTGCACCGTCCAACGTCCACGCACGGAAAAGGGTACAGCACTGTCCCTGCTCTTCGTGAACTCAATCTCCGGCCAGGGCTGAGGCTGTGGGCAGTACCTTTTCGCTCTAGGGCTGAGCCTCACGTGAGTTTTCTATACTGGGAGTCTCGGTCTGGCTCTCGAGCTTGAGGACAACGGCAATAGCTCCAGCCATGGAATAACGGAATGTCCAATGTTTTTTGAAGATCTGTGGTCGCACTGACGAACTTCCCACGAGCGAGCGAAGAGTTCGGTGAAGGTTCTACTGTGGGTGTACTGTGCACACCACTTTATCACCCCTGTCGAATTCATCGATGTCCGGAGTTGCCTACAAAGTACATTGGAGAGTGACCCTTGGCCATCGAAAACAACGACCACTTTGCATGCTGCATAGTCTCTCCTCGCCCCGCGCGTCGCGTCGCGTCGCATCCGAACACAACAGATCGTAAAATAACATGACATTCCGGGTTATCAATATTCATTGATTATCTTCTCAACCATGCCGCGGAAAGACACCACACATAAGGTTAGGTACATACCCTGCTGTGTCACCTTCTCTGTACTCTGTCCTTCCCCAGATCCGAAAATCAGCTCAACAACTTCATGCTCGTTATCCGAGATTCAGAATTCCCATGACTGCGTTAGCCAGTCGAGATCTAAAGTCTCCAGCATCCTTGCGATGCGATGCGATGGATGACCCTGTATATAGAACGAGTACTCTGTACAGCCGCGTGTGGTACCTGCCGATGAGGACTCTGCTGTGCTGGCATGTAGCTTGTACTCGTACACATTAGACAGCCTGTGCCTGAATGAGAGCTGGAGAAAGGATCATCACCAGTTGTCCAACACGGCCAGTGACCGACCAGCCAGGAAGCTCTTCCTTGCTTTCCAGATGCATACGAGTACTGTGGTCCTCATAGTATCCATACGCCCCTGAAGCGACCACCCCATCAATCGCACAGCACTGCACTGCAGAGCCAGCGTCTGATGTACACGCTGCTGCACTCACAACATGTCGAGTACCAACGATGCCTGACGACCACCTCCTCCGCTATCCCTGGCAGTCATATCATTGGCCCCTGACCTGGAGTGACATTCATGGGACGCACTTTCTGCGCCGGCGCCCGCTGTAGAGGGAAAGAAACCTGTACTGTACTTCCATATCAGGTACAGTAGTACTCGTACTGGCTCCGTCCTGTGTGTCCCCCAGTCTGTGTGCTCCTTGCCCAGGATTTGGCCTCTACCCCCAACCCAAAATCGACCCAACCACAGACCTACAGTGACAGACCACCGAACAAACGAGACAGCACAAGCATCCAATCACTTACTGTGTACGAGTACGAGTACCTATGGACTGTGCTATGGTCACTCCAGCACCCATCGCACCCACCCACCGCGAGGCCCCAGGCTAACGCGCTCGACGAGCCATTTCCCTATTCTGTCCTGTCCGTCCATCAACGAGCGCATCCGAAAGCCGAACGGGCAACAACTCAAAGTACACTTCCGGGCAAGGCACGACAAGGCAAGCCACAATTTCCTGATGCGTCAAGATCGTCGATTACGACATCCAGATGGTGTCCGCTGGAGGCGATTGGACGTCGGACGTCGTGCTTCACCGAGACTTCCCTTGATGGTCTGTCACTGTGGGTTCGAAAAGGCTGGCCGTTGCGAAACTTTATTCCACCCCCTTTTTGCTTTCGTTAACGAGGTCGCCGAACCGAACGGGGAACGGGCGTCATCATCCATCAATCAATCAATCAGCTGGAAAGTGAGCGGGCAACTTTTTGCGGGTTGGGCACGACAAGTCTAGGCTGATGTACGTAAATCCACTCGTACCTGTCCACAGTAAGCGAGTCAGTCAGTTGAACTATGTAGGAAGGGGGGAACGAGATGCATCTACTGTACTCGGTACTGTGTAGAACATACACAGTCATTCTTCTGACCGAGCAACGCAGCGCTGCATATCACATGGCACGCAGTACTGGATTGTGGTGGCGACCGTGAGGTAGTGAGTGAGTGACCTTGGCGTGAGATGAGATCTTCACTTTATGCTCGATCCCTGTTTCGGTCGATGTTACTGTAGCAAGATTCTACTTTCCGCTTTTCGCAAGAGATAGTTCCGCATCTGGCATCGACGTTGTACAATCTTAGTGCCTGCGTCGATGGATTCGGAAATGTTCTGGCGGTTCCTGTTCCTTGCACAATGAGATGGCCCTACTTCCAGCAGAGGGTAGTCCTCCCGCATGTCTACGGTGTCCTCATGGCTCCAGCAAGTCTACGGTGTCCTCAGGGCTCCCGCAAGTCTACGACGTCCTGGTTGGACTTTCCATGGTGATAGAATAACCAATGACGGTACAGTAAGATACCAGTCGGCGTCCACATTGACACAAACTCACACTCGATGCCGTCTTGCTAGCGAATACCTCGTACCGCGGAGCTATCATGACTTGGTACCGTGTTGTCCTACAGTGTGCTTCACTTGCAGCATGGGCTTGAAGAACACTTATCCTTTCACCATGTGATCGCTGTGGCCACGACGTCGGTGCTGTGCGGTGCAGTGCGGCCTCGCGTGTCTGCTGGCTGCTGGCCTCCACCTCGCAACTTGACAGGACAATCTCGTCGACCTGCTCAACCAGGCCTGGTTTGACTAGATGTTGCAATGATGCGGTGCATAGAGGTGATCAATTGTTCGCGCTACCATTACACATCTCATTCGCGGCGTTCTGCAGCAGGTTGACCCCTCCGAGGTAATCCTGCGTATACCTCGCGTTATACTTGACGACCTTCTTGACGGAAAGCCAGGTCGGGAGATCAATGTACAGCAGCTCCGTGCTGATAAGCCAATCCACATTCTCCGTGCACGGCGGCGTGGTAAGCGAGCCATTATATCTGTTGCCAAGATAAAAACCCCGTCAGATTTTCCCGGCGTCGCTTGAGAACCGACTGGCTGGCGTGACGTACCTGTAGACCGGAGTACTCTCGAACTTGTCGATCAACTCGCCGAACGCGAGGGCAGGAGACGTGACAGCCTGACCGGGCACGGCAATGTCTTGGACGGCCGAGAACACGGCCTCCAACACCGAGTCCGTACACCCGGGGGACTCGCACAGTTCGACCAGGAAGGCCACCACGGCAAACTGCTTGGCTGTACGAGACGGGTCAGCAGCCCGCTCGTTCAGTCTCAACGACGACCCGGTGGAGATACCGTCGGATTCAAACACCCAATGCATCTCCATCGGGTAGAACTCGTCATTGACCCGATGCTCTGCCGGAGTATGGAAATGGAACTGGGCCAGTGAATACGACATCCCCGAAGTCATGTCGACGAGCGAGCCGTTGACAACGACCTCGACGTTTGTGCCGAGATTCTCAAACTCTGCTCCGTCGGGATAGTCCTGCACCGTCCAGTTGAGGGTGCAGCCCTGCACCGTGGAAATCGTCGAGTTAACCACAATGGGCGATTGATTGGTGCCTTGCTCGCAGGCGACGTTGGCCGTCTTGTTGAGACCATACCAATTCAGCGGTCCTCTCAGCGCATCATACCCGAATGTCGATACCGTGACGTTTGGAAGGCGTGGGAAGGCAGAAGTGCCGTGCGCGCAGTTAGCGACGACCTTGGCTATGAAAACAGCGACAATGAAAGCACCGAACATGATATAGACCAGGCAGAGAAGACGGTTACGGGCGGGAGAGAAGAGTGTGCATATCGCGAGACAATGCATGGCATTATAGCAATTTTCCCATCAGCCGCATGCTTGCCATACACCATCATCTCTGTCAAAACATTGACCCGAGGGGGCCGACGCACAGACAACCAGAAAGCCTTGTCGACCTGGGGATTGTCGCGCTTGCTGGCCGCATCGTCATGCCCCGGGGTACTCTGTACTTACTGTAAGAGTAATGTCAGCTAGCTAGCCAGCCAGCAAAGATCCCTTACCAGGTCTAGAGATGACACATTACTGTACACTGGGGGCTGGTACATGGTCGTACATAGTCCGAGTTAGGGTACGGGGTAAAAGGCCCGGGCGAAGTGTGCCCACCAATACCTTTTGGCAGAAGGGTGAGGAACTCGAGTGTGAGTGAGTGAGAGTGTGTGTGGATATACCCCGCGAAAGGCGGCCTGCGCTCCAAGAGCGGCCGGCTTAGTGAACACGTACGCACGCACTGGGTACAATGAGTACAAGTAACTTACCCAGTAAAGTACTCTGGAGTGAGAATCGTGAGAAAAGAGCGCCTTCGAAGGGAAAGCAGTTAGCGCTGACCTCGTCGTCGGGCGGCATATTGTTTAGCCTGCCTGGTCTGGGTTGACAGTAACTGGGGAACCGACGTGGGCAGTCGCGGTATTTAATGTAGTTTACATAGAGGTCCATGCTCGTGCTTGTACACAACGCAGGGCCTACCGAACAGTGATGTTGTCCGCACATACAGTAGTTGATACGTGGCATGTGAGAAAGGACAGGATATACAGTACTACATCTCATCCATTCATTCGTCCTTCCGTGCAGCGGATCATTCACCCACCCAACTTGCAGGACCGCGGTGCGAACAAGTTTGCTTTCCGAGCTGGGGCACCGATTCGTGGGCAACACTTCTGAACTTGTATTTCTATACTGTCCCTTGCAGGGCTACATTCATGCCATGGTTCTCCATGTCGGAAACACAATGAAGAGCCTCGGGAGGGAAAATGAAGTGAATTCGTGTCACGCAGCGTGTGTTGAGAAGCAATGTGCCACTCAAACACCGACGGCGTGCATTATGGCGACAGATGCAACAGGCGCTCCAGACGCACCATATGCACCGAGATGAAAACGCCTGCTCGCTTGCTAAGAAATCACTGTCCAAACCACAAACTACACAATCACTATACCAGTCCCTCTCGCTTGCGGGGCAGGAAATTCTTCCCTCCGACCGGTCAGTCGCGTGGTGACGGAACTATACTTTTCGTGCCCATTCCAATCCCCTGTCCTTGACACACAAATACATGCATGCCTCGTCAACCGGTCCGATACTGTGTGCCCGGTAGGCCTGTTCCGTGTCATAAGTCGTGATAGTGTCGTGTATCGCTCTGAAAATGCGTAAGAATCTTTCAGCTTGATGAAACATCGCTCTGGACGATTACTCCGGGCCGTTCATAACCAGATATCGCCGCCTTCTCCCTTCTCCCACTTTTTCCATGCAGACCAGTACGCCGTCTCCAACTCCGTAACCCACCGCTTCGTGTCAAAGAGCCGACTCGTCCATCTGCCTTCCCACAGCATACGCCTCAAATCCATAAGCCTTCCTCTGCCGCGGCCGAGTTTCTGTCCGTTCAATTCACTCGACGGATATCTCAAACCCCGCGCTAACTCAATCGCAACGTCGATATATTGTCTTTCGCTTCGGACGAGCAGATCCCTCCTTGCTTCATCGCCCTCACGGCCCTCAGGGAGCGCGCTCGCAACGATGCTGCCGGCCATACGGCTGCACATCTTATATTTCCACTTCCCCCAGGTAATGATGGGGGTGCCAGACCACACCGTGTCGGCGGCAGTCGTGTGCGCATTGCATTCTGGCGTGTCGAGGAACAGGTCGACTACCGAGGCGCGTGTTATATGGGCTCCCTTTGCGGCCACGTCGGTAAATATGATACGATCGGCGACCTGTTTGCCAGCCCATTTCTCCGCGTAGCGTTTCAAGTTCTGCTCGCCAAGGTCTGGGAACCGCAGTAGCCATAAAATCGCGTTGGGAACGGCCTTCAGGATTTGGAGGTACATGTCGAAGGTGGCCGGGTCGATTTTGTACAGTTGATTGAAGTTGCCCAAGACCACGGCCGTATTGGACAAAGATGGGAACAACTCTTTCCTCAGTTTCCAGCGCTGCGCTTGCTCTTGGTCCCAAGCTGCTTCGCGACTGAGACGGTCTTTGAAGTTTGGCGGTCCTTTCTCCACATCAGGTGCACTTTGCTTGTGATCCACACAGAAGAACGTGTCGCGCGCAAAGATGACGTTTTCGGAGTAGACCCAATCCTCAACATCCTCGACACAGGAGTCCGGCCGGAGTTTATCTTCAATGTCCACGTTCCGCCGCCAGGGGGACAGTGTGTCGGGTGGGACCGAGATCGTGTCGGCGAAGACGTAATCGCACCATTCAGCTCCCAGAGTGCCAGCAAATCCCATAAACGACATATGGATCGGCGCAGGCCGAGCTGCGAATACCTCGTTGCGCGCACCTCGAGTATACCCGTTGAGGTTTACCAAGATGTGAACGTTGTCTTTGACGATTTGATTGACGAGACGCTCGACGCTCCATGCCGATGCATCATGAAAGAGAGGGGCTTCCTGTTCGATCTGATGTCGGTGGATGGAGCCATCAGACGCTGTCGTTGCATAACATATAGCCCGTACCCGAGACGTGTCGTGCAGGCCGAAGACTGACTGCATCAGATGCGCGAGAGGATGGTTGTTGAAATCTGAGCTAACATAGCCGACATTTAAGCAAGGACTTGGCGGCGATGGCGGGGGAAACACAGTCGCTGGAAGCCACGCAGATCGAAGCGTGCAAACAGAGATGCGTAGAGCATTCCGCTGTGAGATCTGTCGAATCTGCTTTGCCGAGAGAGGAGCCGTGAAGGTGTGGAAGGGTAGGACTGTTGGGGCGGACGGCGGCGACAGAGCGTTGGGGAGATATGGTCGCGCATACTTTCGCGCAGGATACTCCCTTCGATGCTTGTAGCGATCCTGGTACCATTGCCAGCCGATTTGGCGGATTGCACGTTCAACCAACCGCACAACTCGGGACCCTTCCCATCTTTGTCCTGACCAGTATCGCAGCGCTTGCCGCACGGTTTCCAGGGCGTGAGTTCGTCCGCTGTCATCTGAAGACTGCCTGTGCAAGGTCAGTTGAAGTGCCAGTGAGTCGATCACAGGTGAGGTCAAGGTGCCGCATCCCCAGGTCTCGCCGTCCTTGAGTTGCTTTTCGACGATTTCTACCACCCGGTTGATCCATCCATAAGGCCGCGATGGCTCTTGCTTCATCCCTCGCTCGTCCACGTGTAAGCGGTCGCGCATAAAGTCACTGGCACACACTCCCCCACGGCCGTCCCAGCTGCATACCGAGTTCAGCGCGGTTGCCAGACCACATACTGCTTCGGCAAAATCTGGGTTTGCCGCAACTGCCCGCTTGTAGTACGCGATCGCGTCAGCCACCCGGCCCTGATCCTTGACAGCATTTGCCAGATTCGCCAATGCTATATCGAAGTTACCGTCGCAGCTCACAGCTCTTTCGTACATCTTAATCGCAGCACCCAATTGACCGATGTCCTTGAGCAAGCTGCCCAAGTTTGTGAAGAGATGAGCATGCTTCTGATCGATATTGAGGCCGAAATTGTAGTACATCAATGCTAGCGAGATACCCGTGCCCGCAACGACCCCCGGTATATTCGAGATCTGCGAAAAGTGCGAATCCACAAGGTGGTCTGGATGCACACTTTGCTGTACGCCAGCAAGGAGGATCCCAACGTTGTTCGCTGTCGAGGGGCTCCTTTGGAGCGAAAGGGACAAATAGTACAGGGCCAAAATCTCTCTGGTCGTGGGCGATTTCAGGCTCCCAATTTCCATTGCATTAGACATGCCATCCTGATAAATCTTGGCAAGTGAGAGCAGAGAATTGCTCGTCGTCGAAATCGCCGCCTGTACAGCAAAAGGAGGTGTCACGTATTCGAGTCCTGGTAAGTTGCCTTCTGGTGGAAACATATGCCTGGCAGTGGCTTCAGCCTGATCAGGTGCAAGAAGGATGGGTTCCTTGCTTTCAAGCTTCGCCCGGACATATTCACGATCTCGGATATTGCATAGGCAGGCAGCCAGAATATCGTTGATTAGTCCTCTGATTCCCTGTTTTCTTTGGCCCGTGGAGATCAAAACAGCATCTTCAAACGCGGCGGCAGCGGCGTGATTTTGGCCCAAGGCATAAAGCATGTTTCCTTTGGCATGAACAAGGGCCAACATCCGACCATTGTCGACCCCAGCGATAGCATAACCGCTTGTGCCATAACCTGGAGGTTGGGCTTCGGTGGTAGAATTGATGCTCTGGTTGCTTCGGTCGACGTCGTAGTCGTATTGGGCAGTGTCGTACGAGGCAACTGTGTTGATGCTGGAAGTATAACTCTTCGTATCGCTTTCGGCGTCGCTCAATTCAGCCCAGGAGCTGTGAGGATCATCTGCCCGGATGCGAAGTGTATTCTCCACATATTCAATCACGCTGACGGCTTCTCTTGCTCTGTGACTGGCACACAACAATCCGATCAGGTGTTCCACCGCCTCGAAGTAGCTGGGTCGTAAGCTAACAGCTTCTGACCAATACTTTAGAGCGTCCTCGCGGCGATGAAGAGCGTGACAAGTTGCAGCCAGGTTTGACATCGCTTCGATATGTCCGGGATCCTGCCTCAAGACAGCGCGGTACCATTCTTCTGCCCCGACATAGTTTCCCAACCCGTATGCCAGACAGCCTGCGAGAAGCATTCCATCCAACCACGGTGTCTCAGCCTCTTGACACAGTAGCTCCATAGTCTGCAGTGCCGCTGTGGCTGACTCGTAGGACGCTACCTGTGGCAAAGTGGCTGATCTGGTGCTCACTTGTCGAGTTTCCGGAATCCGATCTGGGATCCCATATTGTTGACCAGGTGTAGTTGCAGCTTGTGGGTTTCGTTGGAAGGATGCAAAATCCGCTGTGCCGTTGGCCGTTTGCGGTCTGAATATGGCAGTCTGAGGTCTTGACGGAGTGTCATAGTTCAATGAATCCTTGTCTGCGCCGAAGTAAGAGATAGAGGTCCCATGAAGTCGGGATGGCTTCGAATCCGATGCATCGGACTGGAAGTGTGATCCAGACCTCTTGGGTGGCTTTGGGAAGATAACGGGCTTCATGATTGATTTCGTCCCGGCGGCACCGTGTGCAGTCCCACGTAGATCCTGCGCGGTACTTCGGATTGTTTGTAGCAGGTCGGTGTAGACTTTGTTTGCCCACGTAAAAGTCTTGTCTCTGAATGCAATACGTTCTGATCGAGGGCCAGGTGTAAGCGAAACTAGTCCCGGTCTCGTCACAGCCATTATTGGACCTGGCATTGCTTGGTCCGGTGTGGAGTAAGGGACGGAAAAAGCGTGCTGGGGAACATGGAAATTGTTCTGCGGTAAATTCCAAGTAGGTGTAGCCGGCTCCATTGGCCCAAAGGCGCTGTCTAGCGGTGGTTGAGGTATATTTGGAAGATAGGCACTATTCTGGCCTTCGGGAAGCCGGCCGGATCGCCGAAGCGGAGGAAGGTGTTCGAAGTGATGGTCCAGAGGGAATCTCTCCGCTGGAGCGCGAGGGAAAAACCGGCTATCTCTGATGGCAGCAGGACGATAGGGGTTGTATGTGCCATCCGGCCAGTACGGCCCGTATAACTCCTGCCCAGCGGACGCCGTGGGGCCAAACTGAGAATGAAGAGTCGCGGGGAGGACTGTCGGGATGTTCGAGCCGTGCTGCACATAATACCTCTGCGTCGGTTGTAAGGGGAGGTTCTGGTTCAGCATCGAGTCAAGTCCGCCAGGGAAGTCCCACGCAGGACGGTATGGCATTCCCTTGGACGTTCCGTAGGGCGGAATATGCATATCATGCCTGCTCTCCATTCCGAAGTCTGTCCCGCCAAAGGCTTCTCTCCGTTGCGTATGTTTCACCTCCGGCCAAGTCGAGGAGTTAGTCAGCGACGGGACGGGTTGCCTGAAGGCTGGCGAAGACGACAGGAGTAGATGCTTGGTGGCCGGGATCTGAACATTTTTATCGAGTGCAGCTGTGTCTGGCTCGTACAGTCTTCCCCCGTTAGGTATCTTCCGTTGCCTCAGAATCTCATGTTCAGCATAACTCAACCCGGTCGACCGTTGGCGCCCGTGCTGCGGGATGCCGGTGCCGGCAGGAATGGCATACTGTCGAGAAGCGGCACTGATAGGAGGGCGTTGGTAGATATTGGGATCCCTGATCGGATCCATGATGTTCACTGAACGATGAGGAGTCGTCAGCATTCTGTGCAGGGTCTCAAATGAGCTCAGGTATGGAAAAGCGTGGTCTTGTATGGTTGGTGAATTTCAGCCCGCTTCGAAGGCAGTGGTAGGAGGTCGTCTCGAGGATTTCAGGTCACTTGAGGATGAACGAAGGCAACTGGGCCTGCTGTTGTTCCCATAGCCGACGCTCATTGTGTTCCGCCAGACCTGCTTCTACGCACCGATGCCTGCACAACCATGGGTGATGACTGGAGATATAGCGGCCTGTAGCTTAGTCGTGATAACCGGGCATCTGGCCTTTCGAGGAATGGGGTGAGGCCAGCCCGAGGTTCGTGCCTGCCGGCGCAAGGTACCAGAGAGAAGGTTCGAAGCAAGGGATGATGAATGCTATTGAGAGCGAGCACCAGGAGGTCAAATCGCTCTTGAGATTTCAATCGAGCAGCGGGAAGCCGCCAGGCTGCGAGGTTTAAGCTCGAAGGGGGGGCAGCGGGCAGCGGATCTGCGAGGATTGGCGTCGCGTTTTTGGAGATGGAGAGGATGGAGCCCGGCGGCGGCGTGCGTAATGGAAAGTTACAACTTTAGCACTGCTAAAATGCTAGGCGGTCCGCTCGATATCCGAGTCAAGGTACTTTCGTCAGAGGAGTGAGACGTGTTATTGTCCAAGGTCTTCGAAAGATAGAGAGAGACCATCGATGATTGCTTCTTGTTGTCCTCGCAAGGCCCAAGAAGCAAGACTCTGCAGCAGACTTTTCCTGGCTTCACGGCTGCCGCAGGTCCAGTACCCATTCATACGAACGGGTTGAACCATCATTTTTACATTAGACGCCAACCTTGCTCAAGGGATGTGGCTTGCTAAATGGGTCCCGTCCCTTGTCGGCGGGATGCCCCCTGGCGGCCTGTGACTGGCCTCAAGGCTCAGTGGCCTTGCGACCTCAGCAGCCTTGAGGGGCGGAGCGATTCTTGGTGTGTCAGTTGCCCGCAGCTGGGCGTGTCACGTTGATGGTTGCCGGCTTTATTGGTTCACCTACGGCACTATGGCTGGGCTACCGCAGCCTGGCTCGACGCCCAGCTGCTTCCTTCAGGCGCCCTTTTGTGCCACCTCCGCGTCTTTTGGGCTTAGTGATGACGATGAAGCGGTCGCCGACGGGTCAGGTGGAGTCCCAGGTGGAGCAGCCCGTGCTAATATGAGCATCAGATGGTCGATCGATGTATCGTGGTTGCGGTCCAACTGGAGCCGGAGGTTTCCTTTCAGACATTCAAAATCCAGTCAGCTATGCGATTTGCTCAGCATATTCCTCTCTTGCTGCGTGACTATGCAGCAGAACAGATCATCAATCACACTATTGAGAGATGAGTTGGCGGCAGAGCGGTAGGATACAAGGATCAGCCTGCTTCAATTGGTCGTCAAGTAAGAAAGTGCAAGGTGTCTCGAGCCACAAATTTGGCTGGCGGATGAGGCGGAGACTGGATGAGTATACCTGGCTTGGATGGCGGGAAACGGTTTTCTTGGACAAAGACCGAAAAAGTGGACATGATGTGTTCTATGTTGCATTCGAATACCTTCGATGTCATCTTTATTGAGCATCGTCCTTCCCCCGATCACGAAAATGTCAGCGTTGTCAGATCTGTCGTTGCCCTTCGTCGACGGCATGTGCCCGGGGCGATTGGAACCACAGCAATGGTACAAGATGGAACTGGACAATACTGTGCGAAGTCTTGCTGAACACATCGCGGTAACCTGCAACCGCGTTGCGGGTAGATGCGCACGTCTTCGGCAACGCCCGGTCAGGTTGGTAACTCGGGTGGCACCATGTCCTCAAACCGATGAGCCTGTCACAGGGATTAGGAGTATTCTAGAGTCAACCGAGGTTTGGTGGCATGCTCAAACGCCTGCAAAGGTGATGCCATCCGCGCAGTTCAGACGCTGGCGAGTGAGTGACTCAACGCGACACAGAAACAAAACCGCGATGAAGCGGATCTATGGCTTAAGAGAAGTATCTGAGACTCTTTAGGTCGGAGCGAAGGGTCTTCCAGACTGAGTGCGCTCATGTTCAATTTTGGTCGCATGAGATCGAGTCAACGTCCAGAAGAATATGCATGATGCGCGCCACTGGTGCATGCTGCGTCACCTTGAAGCATCGTAGGCGAAGCCTTCTCCTGCGCAAGGTCGAATTTGGTAGTGAGTGAGAACCAGAATCAGGTAACCTGAGAAGTAAATTCGACAAACATGCCAAGACTCGAGTGTTGCTACCGACACATCAATTTTCAGCCACACGCATCTCCGTCCTCCCTTCCCTTCTCTAGACATCCGCCGACTAACAAATGCATTACTTACATCGCCAGTCTCAGGCACTTTCCATGCTGAGGCTGTTTTCGCGTCGAGCGCAGATTGACACATTACAGCCTCTGGCTGGGCATCTGGGATTTAGAACTCATCTTGAGTGCCAGGAGTCTTGGAAAATCAGTTGGGGTTACAAATACTTTCAAGAGTTGAATCCTTGTTCTAGAGTATCTATTCGCTCAACCAAATCGCTTCTCAATTTCTGTAAATATCTGTGGCGAGATTTCGTCACTGCTGTTGCCCTGTATCCTGACCACCAGGTCGGGTTGCTCGCGGTAAAAATCGAGCAAACTCTTGCTGGTCTCCTCGAACTTTGCCAGTCGCTTTCTCCACGTGGCCTCGCTGTCATCATCCCTCTGCATCAAGGGTTCCCCGGTCACGTCGTCTCTTCCAGGCACTTTGGGATCATTGAATCCAACATTGTATACTCTTCCAGAAGCTGCGTGGGTCCAGCGATTGGCCATGCGCGAGAGAATGATGTCGACGGGGGTGACAAGTTGCAAGACCAGGTTAATAGGCAACAAGTGTGCTAAGGCTTTGCCTTGCGTCGCTGTACGGGGGAAGCCGTCGAGGATGAAAGAGGTGTCGGGTGAGTCGGACGCATGCACGACCCTCGAAGCCGAGCCGTTGCCTCGCGCGAGGGCGGCGATGACATTTTCGTTGGTATCAGAGGTTCGTACCCAATTTCTCGAGGTGAGCTCGGTGAGGATGAGATTTAGGATAAGAGGATCGGGGACGAGACCACCGTCTCTCATATGCGCTTCGGCTTGCTTGCCTGCATCATGCAATGGTTAACAGCATCCAGTGCGATAAGTTTCAGGGCGTGTATGTACCGAGCGCAGTTTGTTTCTTGACATTTTCGCGTAATAGATCTCCCGTCGCAATCGAACTGAGTTGCGGGAATCGTTTCATCAGCCTCTCGGATTGAGTGCCTTTTCCAACTCCTGGAGCCCCGACCAAGATGATCCTGGCAGCCCGCTTCAGCTTCCTCGTGGCGGTGGCGAAGGTCATGGTAAATGTCTACGAAGAAAGCCGGCGTGTGAGTCGGTCGAGTCGTGGGTGGCCGATGGCCCCAGCGCCCCTATTAGGTGCCCATCATTCTGCTGACAAAAACAGAGAGTCCGGGGCCCAGGGGGAAGGAAAAGAAACAAGAATCAGAGATAGAGAGAAAGATAGCTGGCCAACGAGCCCTCGAGGAAGAGCAGGCCAAATGAGCGAGCCGAAACTGCGGAGAAGGAGCAGATGAGAAGACGCACCCGAGCTTGAGGCCTAGAAAAGGTTGAAGCAAACGTGGGGAAAGGAAAGGCAGAGTTTCGGTTGAACTCTGCCGATAAGGACTAATACTGCGCGGGTTTCCGGTGGTCCATTGCTTCCGATGGCTGACGGACCGGGAGAAAGGGTACGCACAATTGACGGGAGGATTGTCAGGGACTGTGTGTTAGAGATAGAAAAGAGGTGTATTTGGTATGATACCAAGGTGGTGGTGTCCATAGATGAGTCCCTCTGTCGCAGTTCTGCTATGTAGTTGGCACTCCAGAGATGGAATTGCAGTCACTGGAGAGAAGAATTTCCGATCCGCGGCCTGCGGTCAGGCTTGCTCGCGACGTCACCGCCAGACGCGTCGAATCGCGGTGGACGCGTTCTTCTCGCACCTCAGAATCAATGCATCTCATCCCGCAACACCAACGCCAACACAACTGAAAATTGAGTAACCGACACAATGATGCCCTCAGATACTCGTTTCGATCCTAAGCGGAAACTTATCCACCATAAAAAGACTCAGTTCGCAACAGCATCCTATAAGGAGAATGATTATCCTAATCGACTCTCTCTGTATGATATTCCCCCGACGCAGGAAATCAGCCTGGAGGAGTTTGAGACATGGGCTATAGACAGACTGAGGGGTACGTTTCGCGTGGCTATACACTCTGTTGTCCGCTGATTGGAATTCAGTCCTTGCCGAAATCGAGGCGTGCTCGTTCAGGAACAAGTCCCCCGAAGAGACGTCCGCCCATCTTGAACCGTTACTCAAGAAATACCTGCCACTATCTTCGAATACTGCCGCCGCCGGTGGGGTCGTGGACCAGAAGTTGAAGAATCAACGACGCAAAGACCACTACTCGCACTACATCCTACGACTAGCATTCTCCGGGACAGAAGACCTGCGAAGACGGTTCGCCCGCGTCGAGACTATGCTCTTTCGTTTGCGATTCCAGCAAGACGACACCCGGGAGCGGCAAGCCTTTATCGAGAGCTTGAACATGGACTGGGAGCGCGTTCAGGAAGAGGAGAAGCGAGAGCTGGCGGAGCAACTCCTGGCGGCAACACCAGGCCTCCGACGGATAGAGGGGGAGAATTGGTTCAAAGTCGATTGGACATGTGTGCCCGAACTTGTCGAGCACCGCACTGTCCTCGTGCGGAAGGGCAAAGCCTACGTGCCTACGCGCGAACAAACGAGCATGGTCCTTACTGAGTTCACACGCCGTCTGGACAAGGCGCTAGAATTGACCGCTCGCGCCCTGCCTAGGCTCGACGAGGACGATCGCTTGACACCCATTCTCAACCACCTGTCCAAAAACTTCGCCACTCCTGATGCTGGGTTCTCAGATTCAGATTCATCTGTACCCGGGGCCCCCATTACAGCCGCCAATATCGACAACCTATCCCAACATTTCCCGCTCTGTATGAAACACCTGCACAATACGCTCCGCAAGAACAGCCACCTCAAACATTTTGGCCGCCTACAATACACCCTTTTCCTCAAGGGTATAGGGTTGACGTTGGAAGACTGCCTAATTTTCTGGCGCCAGTCGTTCAAACTACTCACAGACGATCAGTTCAACAAAGAATATAGGTACAATGTCCGCCATGTGTACGGCGATGTCGGAGGGGACGCCAATCGTCGTGGTCGAGGCTATGCGCCCTACTCGTGCCAGAAGATCCTGACTGAACACCCACCAGGTACAGGTGAGGCGCATGGATGTCCTTACCGCCATTTCTCTGTCGACAACCTCACCGCCATGCTGCAGGCAACGGGTGTTCACGACCGAGACGTCCTCAGAGGTGTGAAAGAAGATGTTGAGAAGAAGCGGTTCCACATTGCCTGTAATCGGGTCTTTGACTGGGCTCATAAACAAGAGATCAGGAAAGTCAAAGACGAAGGGATTTGGGGACCCGCGGAATTGGAAACGATTGTACATCCAAATACGTACTTCAAGAGGAGTTATCTGTTGAAGAACCTGGGCAATCTGGCGAAACAGGATGTCAAGATGGAGGATTGAGACGAGCATAACGCTGACAGGCCTGTTGGGTATTGTGTTGCATTGCGTTGTGTTGCAAAGAGGCGGAGCATTGGAAAGGGCGGATTGATGAGCACTCTTCCCGATGATGATCAGAATGGCGTTTCAGGGGAAAGCGCATGAATCTTCTTCTCTGGGTTAACACCACCTTTGGTTTTTCCCAATCAGTTCAACAAGATTAGCGACTTCAAGACATCCTCCTGGTCGCGGTATCACCCGTACCGTTGCTTCCGACTTCCAATCACCAAGATCTCCATAAAGCATTGAGTAATTCTGCGACGATCAAGGCATACATTGATGGGATGTCTTATTCCCTCATTCTGTCCAGAGGGATGTTCCACGGTTGGATGACCCTGCAATGCGGGATCCTCTCGCCAATGGGCTTGAGTGTGGTACGATCGTGTAAGACGTCTAATTATGCGACGCTAAGAATCAAGCAACCCCAAGACTACGATTACCTTTGCATCCTGGGCAGGGCAGCGGGCAGTCCCTGCATGGCGGCTGAGGCTCTCTGACCCGGGCTTCTCGCGGTTAAAGCCCGGGGACGATAAGAAAGCACTCTCAATGCGTGCAACGGCCTCGCAGTGTGACATGTATCATGTCTTCGAGGTTACATCGACAGCTGTGATCTGACATTTCGTTCCCGAGGAGGACTCCCGGTCAACTTTGCATGTTAATCTGCAGATTATGTGAAGAGCGTGTTAACACAAGGACCAGTGAGGCATGAAATTCAAGCTCTCTTTTGCCGTCGTTGCGAACATCTATTCCATTGATCCCCTTTTACCCAATTTCTAAGTGTGCACCACCCTCGAAATGCCTGTCCGACAGGCCACCAAGGCCGATATACCGGTCATGGCGAAGATATTTGCAGCGTCCTTCGGCCCGGATCCCCTCCTTCGGTTGATGTTCCCTCATCAGGGGGAGCATCCAGAGGGATTTCAACGAGCGGCTATGGAGAATTTCCAGACCCACTGGTACGACTATCACCAAGTCCACATGGTGTCGTACGAAACCAGCAACGAGGGCGTTGTGGACAATCCCGATGACCACTCTCATCTGCTGCCCAAAGGGGATAAAAGAGAAATTATCACGGGTATTGCCCAGTGGGAGCGAGTTGGCCAAGGGTGGGAGCACATATATGGGATATGGGGCTGGTGGGATCCTCGTAAGCATTACCTTTGCCATGCCCAAGCGCTGAACAGTAATTGTTCGTGCCAGGTCTCTTGATAAAGCCACTCCTTTCCACATATTTCACCATGCGTCGACATCTGTTCCCCAATCCAGCAGAGCCTCGTCCGACCACAAGTGATCCGGAACCGCTCACACTCTGGAATTTCTTGCCTCGCATTCTACCTTTCGCGGCTCCTCTCTTCAGTGGCCCTGATCGACAAACCCGCTGGTCATTGGAGGTCATGGCAGTACATCCCGAACACCAGGGAAATGGGTTCGGCAGGGAACTTGTGCAGCAAGGACTAGAAAGAGCGAAGCACGATCCTGAAGGCGACCTTCCGGTTTGTGTCGTCTCTGCGGAAGGCAAGGAAGGCTTCTATCAGAAATGCGGGTTCGGCGATATTGAGGGTTACACGACCAAAGCTGGTGGAAGTGAGAACCCGTTGATGAGGGCTGGCATCGGAGGAGGCGCCGTAATGTGGACCAAATAAGTTGCTTCAGTACGGGAGACTGGAAGCCGTGACTTTCGCCGACCCTTGAGCAGGCTGCCAGTCAAATACAGCAGGCTCGTTTGTGGGTAGATTTGGAGGCAACAACCATGGGACACTTTTCTGTAGCCAGCCAAACGACAGTGGCAACAACCTTTGTCATCGCCGGCACAGTCGCCAATCGCATGCCCTCGCCTTTTTATCTCGTGTAAGGCGTGCCAATATAACCTACCTGCCGCATCAGCAAAGAAAGAACACCGTGGGTCATGGCTCATGATTCCTGCCAACGATGAGAAACATGATCATCAGACGCTGCAAACAAGGCAAATGGCACAAATGGTGCAAACTGGTCAAACAGCGTAAATAGCGGTCAGTTGTCACTCCTTCGCGTATTGTTCGTTGCGCTGGATCTCAAATCAACGTCCTTCTTCAATTTGCCAGATGCACCTCAGAAATGCTAGAACGAGCGCATCCACATCTTACGAAGAAGTGTATCCAGAGGCATCACCCTGGTGATAGTCTGATCCCTTTCAGGGCCATCGGCGGCGCAAGTTTTGTGCCTGCTGCTAAAATAACCTTTTCATGACTCGACCACGTACCGTCAACGTTCTTGTCGGAGCACGAGCGTGTCGCCATACCGGGAATGACAAGCTTTGTATTATCCCCGTCTTGTTTCTGCAGTCGTGAAGGGGGCTCTACCCTCCTGGACTGCCATGATTGCTTTCGCTGAAGCACAGTTTCAGACTGTCTTACTGCGTTTCCTGTCGCTTCAAGGTAAGAGATGTCAAAGAACCCGCGGCCTTCGCATTAATGAAACTGGCCATCGGAGAACCCTAGCAACATTATTAATGCTTCAGAGCCTAATGATATCCTGATTTGAAGAAGCACGCCTTACCCGAAGAAAGCACGCCATCATGCAGCGCGGTTGGCCGATCATTGACGACCCCGCACTTTTGATAGCCGGTGCTTATATTGCTTGGGTTTGGCTTATGTGTTTGAACTCACTAATTGAGACTTTTTCGTTTCGAAGAGAGTTCTTGTGGAAAGGAACGGCACTCGTCATCCAGGTCTAATACCAAATTCATTGTTGAAACATGGCGCCATCTGCTATCGACATCGAGCCACCGTCTGAGGCCCAGCAAATCCTGGTCAAGCCATGGAGTCGCCCACAATATACAACTGAGGATCTCGATTGGGCTCCCCTCACCACAATTGATCTCTCCCGCTTTGATGAGCCTGGGGGCAAAGAAGAGCTCGCCAAGCAGCTCTATGATGCTGCCACCAGAGTTGGCTTCTGGACTGTGGTGAACAGTGGCATTAATGATAGCAAGGTCCTACGACAGTTCAGTTTCGGCAACACGTTCTTCAAGCAATCGCTCGAGGAAAAGCGCTTTTTCCCTTGCAACTTTGCGGAAGGTGAGTATTTCGGTTATAGAGAGAATTCTCGTTGGATTGGTGACACCGGGGTCAAGGACAACGTTGAGATGGTACGGGCCCTTCCTCCTACAGCGCTCTGTGGTCTCACAATGCGTAGCTCAACATTCAAAAGCCAATCGAAGGACTCAAGGACGTTCCCAAGCACCGAATTGTCCGTGAAAACTGGGAGGAAATCTCAGCTTTCCACCGAGAACTGTGGGACAAGGTTCTTCGGAAGTTATTTGTCCTTATCGCCATTATCCTTGAGTTGCCGGAGAACTATTTTGTGGACGCTCATGCTTACGAGCAGGAATCGGACGATCATCTCCGATACATGATCTACAATGTTAGAACTCAGGAAGAATGGGACAAGGCACAGAATTACAGCAAGGGCGGGCATACCGACTTTGGTAGCTTGACTTTGCTGTTCTCCCAGCACGTCGCCGGGTTGCAAATTCGCACCCCTGAAGGAGAATGGAAATGGGTCAAGCCTGTCCAGGGTGGAATTACCTGCAACGCAGCCGATACTTTGTCCTTCCTTACCAAAGGTAAATTGTGGTTGTTGTTCGGACTGGCACACCGCTGACCAGCTGGCAGGCTTCATCAAGTCAACTGTCCACCGGGTCGTCACTCCACCCAAGGATCAAATGCACATTCCCCGTCTGGGACTGCTTTACTTCTGCCGCCCCGGCCCGCAGACACCAATAAGAGCAGTTCCATCTCCTCTTCTGGATCGCCTGGGTCTTTTGACCGACGACGACAAGGATCCCAACAAGAAAGTGCCCACGGGGACTGAATATGTGCGAGCTAGAGTCAAGGATGTCCATTACAAGACCGTTATAACGAAGCGCGAAGGAACAACATTTGACTTCAATGGACTTAAGGTCCAGAACTACTACGATTAGCAACATACTGTTAGTCTGTCCGGGGCCAAGACGGAACATCTGGCAGCGATCCGCCTTGCTTGATCGAAAGGCTCGGAGAGGACAGATAACTCCTTCAACATTATGACCGGAATCATGGTCCGCCTACTAGAGTCATGGCCTTTAGGTTCTAGATCTCCTCTTCTTTCGCCTGGAGTGCTGTACATGCCGCGTTGCCGACAGCCACTCTGGGTCGCTCATTTCACATCTGCCACGAGTACGTGCCACGTGTGGTATGCATTTGAAGATTCTCTCCATTCCTTTTCTCGGCACTCCACGGCGTGAAGGACATCTTATCGAGGCATCTGGCCTATGAGACTGCAGCCAACGTCGCCGCAAGCGAACATGTCCGTCGCGGGATAAGACGCCCTTCAAAGGTGTGCGCTGATGCTCACGCCTGATTGGCTCAAACCGATGCCCACCTTACAGGTTCCCTTCCTTTTCCAGTATGTTGGAAGTCAGATGCTACATCGAACGAGCTTCGGGAAAAATTCGTTGGTAGGTTCGGGCGTTGGCGAGATCGCCTCTCCGAGGTCTGTTTTGTTTACGAAGAACAATATAATGTAGGATCGCCAGCAGCTGGATGCCGACCTGCCACCCCCCACCATCTCTCGAACACTTGGGTCAGCGCACCGCAGAGATCCCATTGCCTCTTAGGTAGAGGCCTCAACGCGATGGACGACGACAAGAGAATAGGGGAGTCGAAGCTCCCAGCTTCCATCGACTACGACGCCGACCATGAGCGAGATGCCGCCACCTACACCGGTCCTCTTGCTGAAGTGCCTAAAGGTCGATGGGAGCGCTCGTGGCCTGTGATTGCTTGCGGAGCAGGTTTGTTTTCTGACGGCTATCTCAACGGCGTCATTGGTTCGGTATCGACCATACTGCAGATCATCTATGGCAAGGAGTACACTTCTTCTTCGTATAAGAGTGCTGTCCCTAGTATCGCGTTTGCCGGCACAGTGGTTGGACATCTCTTCTTTGGAGTTCTAAGCGATCATTGGTCCCGACGTAATACGCTGCTCATCTCAACGATCAGTAGGAGCATTTGAAGTCCTATCCATGCCTGTCGATGGAACTGACTCCCGATGCCAGTCCTCATCTTGTTCTCAATCCTTTGCGCCGGAGCATACGGTGCAGGCGGGAGCACGCAAGGGCTTTTCGCGGCACTCTCAGCATACCGATTCCTGATCGGTCTAGGTATCGGAGGAGAATAGTAAGGCTTCCTATGACTTCCCTCCGCGAGCTCGCTAACGGTGATCGTAGCCCTGCCGGCTCAGTTGGCGCCGCAGAGTCGACGGGAGAGCTGAAGAAAGGCCATCGCAACCGGTGGTTCATCCTTGCCACAGACTTCCAAATCGACCTGGGATTCGTCGTCAGCGCATTCGTCCCCATGATTGTCGTACTTGCCACGGGTGAGAATCATTTGCGTGCGGCGTGGAGGATTTGTCTCGCATTGGGCGCAATCCCGCCCTTGAGTCTCCTTTATCTTCGGTATGTGTCCGTGACAGATCGTTCGAGAGTCATATCTCCGTATTGACTACTTTTCTTCACTTCCAGAATCAAGCTCCAAGAACCTGAACAATACCACCGCAACAAAATGCACAAGTTCCCCGTCTGGCTCATCGTCAAGTTCTACTGGTGGAGATGTACGGTGATCTCGATCATCTGGTTCGTCTATGTTAGTGTCACTTCCATTCCTGAGACAAATGGCGTTTTTAACCCGAATCCGCAGAACTTCTCCGCCTACTCCTTCGGCATCTTCGCGTCCTCGTGGCTCGTCTTCATCCTCCCGAACGACGCTCCCCTCTGGAAGTCCTTCGGCCTGGCCACCGCAATCAACAGCTTCTGGCTCCCGGGAGCCCTGCTTGGGGCTTTCCTCGCCGACTGGATCGGCCCCAAATGGTGTCTCATCGCCGGAGTTTTCCTGCAGGGTATTGTCGGATTCGCCATGACGGGCGCCTACGGCGAGCTGAACCAGCCGTCTCGCGTTGCGGGCTTCATCATCCTGACCGGCATCTTTATGGCCCTAGGCGAGGTCGGCCCGGGCGACAATATCGGCCTGTTCGCTTCTAAGCTCTCCTCGACGCCGATCCGCGGCCAGTTCTACGGCGTCGCTGCCGCGTGGGGCAAAGTCGGGGCCTTTGTGGGGACATACGTCTTCCCGCTGTTGATCGATGCAGCGGGGGACGACACCGTCAAGCAAGGCCAATATCCCTTTTGGGTCAGCAGTAGCTTGTGCATCTTCAGCGCCGTTGTGGCCTTCTTTGGCCTGCCTAAGGTGGGTCAGGATATGATTGAGGAGGAGGACGAGAGGTTCAAGCGGTACTTGGAACAGCACGGGTATGATACCAGCATGTTGGGGACGAAAAAGTTCAGAGAAGAGGCCGGCTCGGCCATCTAAGCTCTTGTTAGATAGACCGCGAGGGTGTACTCGTGCCTGGGAAATCCTGGAGCACATGGGGAATAGAGAAATATGGCCTCGGACGTGGGACAGACTCGCGGGGTAGCGAGATCGGGTGAAGACAAAGCAGTCGAAGCGGTCTCCAGCAAGAGTCAAGGATCGAACTTGAAACCGGGTCTCGTATCTCCAAACAGCGAAATCATGACAAGGCAGTCGGCGAAGCTCTCGACAAGGCGGATGCGGGAATGAAGACCTGGGCGTCAATTGCAGAAATAATCATCACGATTCCATCTTGACTCCGGTGGCTTTGGCATGTGCCGGGAATAAGCCACATCCAGGGGACTGTACAAGTACTCCCCCACATGGACCTAACGATGACTCCCAGCAAATGCAACGGTAGAGCCGAGCAGGCTCTATTGTTGTGGATGACCGTATGCCGTGTTGGGAAGTATCAAGACGTAGACTGATGGTCGGCTGCCCGATTGAGATTCAAGTTGAGCAATGCTGAGATACTCCGTATTGCAAATTAATTGCTTAGATTTTACTCCATAATTACGGGGTAGCTTGATAGAGTAGCACAGTAGGTACGTACGCTGGAGCACTTGGGCATGTCAAACTCTTTAATAATAATATAAGTATCACTTCAGGGCTGAACTTCATCCTGTCCACTGGCAACGATCAGAATGTCCCTAGAATGTACTTATTCGATATACACGCCGGCCAAGGTACCACGTACACGGGTTGCAGAGATGGCCAGCTCGCTCGAGAGACGGAATACACCCTTGTCCTAGTAGAGCTTTAACCGATCAGTCGAGTACGACTCGCGGTACACTTTGCCCTCTGGAGATTGAATCACTGGTAGAGAGGTGTCTCGGCCGAGTTTTCACAACAGGCTTCTTTCTCCGGTGTCGCCATCCCGCTGACTCAGATTATATCATTCCTTGTGGTACCTTGTAGAGTGACTTGTTTTTCTGGGGACATTTCAGGTTAGTACGTCGATACTCAAAAGCTCGGTATATCGCAGGTTGACTAGACCACAGACACCCTGATCGCTATGGACTGTTGGCCTGGATGCGTCATAGACAAGGCCTCCAAGATAGGTAGCGAAACGGCAGGAGGGCCGCAGGATGGCAATGGACAGTTACAGTCCGCACGTTCAACACACGTAACCTGTTTGGGGAGGTGAACGGTCAGATCAAGCATCTAAGTCGTGCAGATCCCGGTACTGACCTTGGTGTGTGCCGCTAAGGCCTCCCAGAAAGGCACAGGGTGTCTTCCCTAAATGACTAGGATCAAAATATGGAATGCATAAGAACCAACGATGGGCGCCACAAAAGTCAACGTTGCGGCCGAGCTATCTTTATCCCTGACAAAAGTCATAGAGTAGCCATCCATTGAACCTCCGGGACCAAATAGGAGCGTTACCCGTCTTTCGGCTCGTTGTGCTGGCAACATGTCGACCACAACGGCAACGACTGAAGCACCTGCGTCGTACTCGGTCGCTCTCAAGGACCACGACACAGTGACGGGTTCATTCAACTACTGGGGCACGACGATCGAGCCTCAAGAATCCGAGGTCCATCAGCTCTTCACCGGCAAGTCGACTGGGCTTCGATCCGTGGAATGTCCTGTCACGGATATTCGCCCCCTAGGTCTTTCTTCATTCAACCTCTCCACTCATGGCTTCCAGGTCCTCACGCATCCATCTGCAATCTTACCTCCGCAATCTGACTCGATCCCCAACTTTCACGACACGGCTCTCATCAACGGGACATACTGGCCAGAGCTCGTTTCAATGCTCAAATCCCACCTGGGTGTCCGTAGCGCCGTGGCCATCGGCACAACCGTTCGAGATGTGCAGGAAAACACGAGCGAGGATTTCAACACAAACCCCCGAAAGTTCGCGGGCAAGAGCATTCAGCCTTTCTTCGTCGTCCATGGCGACTACACTGCAGCTGGGGCGAGGGCATACCTCACGGCCGCGCTACCGACCTTGTTCGAGGACCTTGACAACACAGGGGGCACGACCGAGGAGGAAAGGAAAGAGTTCTTCGCGTTGAGAGAAGAAATCATCGCCGCCGAAGAAGCAGCCATGAAGGAAGAGGGCGTCACCGACCAGTGGGCCTGGAGCGGCAAGAATTACAACGGCCCTAGATGGGGATTCCTGAGCGTCTGGCGGGCCATGGAGACCGTGCATCGTGACCCGTTGGCCGTGATGGATCCGAGAACCTTGTTCAGGCCAGACGTCGAAAAGCCGTATATCGGTTTGCAGAGAGTATACTCCGAACGACCTGGGTTTGAGAAGGATTTCCGGAACGAGAATCCACTCATCGTGGCGCCGGAGAAAGGAAGCGACCACACGTGGTATTACATCAGCCAGCAGACGCCGGAGGAGGTGTCTGCCTTGAAGTTGTTTGATAGCGAGGCCCACAAGGAGGGCAGTAAGGTTGTGCCCTTTGCGGCGCACAGTGCGTTCAGTCTGCCTGATCAGGAGAATCAGAAGCCGAGGAAGAGTGCTGAAGTGAGGGTTATGGTGATCTGGTAGCCGTTGGGGCTTGAGTCAGTGCAACCCAATCCATGGAGGCTGGGTTTCAACAGTGGCATGAAGAAGCACATTGTTGCGCCTGCCGCTTGTATTTTGAGCACCGCATAAAGCATAAATTAATCGAGTAGTTGAGGTATTAACAAGGGGAGTGTTAATCGAAGAGCTGAGGTATTAACAAGGGGAGAGTGTACGGAGTGTTCCCCTGAAGCTATGCGCTAGCAAAGGCGACTTGCTCGGACTACCTTCCATTGGGAGAGGGTGACGCCCCGCAAAACATGTTGCGTTGGGTTGGCCGTTGGCCGGCGTTGTTCCTGCAGATAGTGGCCGTCATGCTCAAGGCTCCAATTGTCTCGCCCGCGTTTCATGTTCGTCACCATTTCTTGAAAGTCTCACCACCATCTTCACTCGTTGTTGTTTCTCGCTCTTCGCTGCCCTCTTCGATGTCCTGAACTAGCTCCCAGGAGCAGCGGCCTGCCTGCTCACCATGTCGTCGCGACAGACATCTCCGCAGTCCTCCGAACGGACTCCTCTACTTTCGAGACCTGAAGACGATGCTCGATCAGGTTACTCGGAACAAGCCAATGGCGACCTTGCGCCTTCGGTATCAGACTCTTTGGAGACATCCAAGTCGAAACCCAAGAACAAATGGCCGACGATTATAGCGCTGACGGTGCTGTGCCTGGCCGTGGTGTTGATATGCTTTGGGCTTACTCTCCCGTCGGTTATCGAGGAATATGCGAAAGAGAGTGTCGTTTTCGAGCCGACCAGGCTGTCGATCGATTCTTTTACCAGCTTCGGCATCCGCGCCAGAGTGCAAGGCGATTTCTATATGGATGCTTCGAGAGTCCGCAATAAAGCGACGAGGGGCTTGGGAAGGTTCGGGACCTGGGTCGCAAAGGAAGTCAAGAGTGGAGAGTCAGAAGTCAATGTATATCTACCACAATATGACAACGTCCTGCTAGGAACCATCACGATTCCGCCTATCAAGGTCAATATCCGCAATCATCATCACAACCATCTTGACATCTTTGCTGATCTCGAGCCTGGCGACGTCGATGGTGTTCGGAGACTGGCGAAGGATTTTATGGATCACAAACTGGATCAAGTCGTTGTCAACGCTGTGGCGAATGTTCCGGTTCAGAGTGGTTTAATAAGACTGGGCATGCAGACGGTATCGCAGACTCTGCAGTTCAAGGGGAACGATGTGCCGGCAGTGCCTCAGCCTGATATCCAGCAACTCCGTGTCGCCGAATACGGCATGCCTGGACATCCCGAAGGCGTCAAAGCTATGGCCGTGGTTTCTGTTATGAACCATTACCCCGTCAAGTTCGATGTACCTCCCTTGGCTTTCGAGGTTCTTCTACCGGACTGTGCACGAGATTATCTCCTCTTGGGAAAGGCCAACACCGAGGTTATTCATATATTGCCCAAACAAAACATCAGCGCAAGTGTCGTCGGTCTAGTCAAGCAATTACCCACGTCTCTGACCGAAGTGTGTCCTGGCTCAAACTCCTCGCCTTTGGATAGCTTCGTGGGAGACTACCTTGCTGGACGGGACACCACCGTTTACATCCGTGGAGCTGAACAAGATGAAAACACGCCTGCATGGATTGGCAAGATCCTCCAGGACACGATGGTTCCGTTTTCCCTGCCCGGCCACCCTTTCGACAACCTGATCAAGAACTTCTCTCTGACCGACGTGCAATTTTCTCTTCCAGACCCAATGACAGAATCAAATCCGAAACTGTCAGCAGTCGTGGAAGTTTTGGTCGGGCTACCCGCTGAGATGAATGTCAATGTGGACGTCAATAGAGTCAAAGCAGATGGGCACGTATTCTACAAGGGCGAACTATTAGGGAGGCTGGATCTATCTAAATGGCAAGCGGCGAATGCCACTCAAGTGAATGGCGATCTCTTGATCCAGTCGATTGTCAAGGATGCGCCGCTGGACATCCAGAATGACAGCCTGTTCGCGGAAGTGGTCCAGGCATTGGTGTTCGGCCAAGGGGCGTCCCTTGGGGTGCAAGCAAGCGTCGACGTGGACACTGCAACGGCTCTTGGAGAGTTTGTGGTTCGGAGAATCCCTGCCAAAGGCGAGATCTTCATCAAGCCACTACGCGGCGGTGATTTCGCAATGCCGCAACCACAAGTCAAAGGTTTGGAAATCGTCGACTCAACAGAAACCTCATTAACTCTGCAGGCAAGGGTTAATGCGACGAATCCCACCGAATACTCCGCAGCTATCCCTTTCTGCAATGTCAGCATTTACGTGAACGATACCCGAGTTGGTTACGCATGGGTATCTAATCAACATATTGTCCCGGGTCCCAACAATCTCACTGCGAGAGCATCTTGGGAAACGGGCAAAATTGGGTCAGAATGGCTTTCCCAATATATTTCTGGATATAACACCAGTTTGACGATAAAAACCCATCCTGGATCGATCCCGAATTTTCCTGACCCCAAGATCGAGATGACGGTGCCAACACCACACATCCTATCCCATCCCCTAAAGGACACCACGGTACGTGCCCCAGAATCTTTGAGATTTAGCTGACCGAAAACAGATGCATCTATTTTCTTCCACTGCGACGTTCGTCCTGGTGTCGCCGCTTGCCTTTTACGTCACGAGCATCGCTGCCTCTGCATACTACAATGGCTCCGAAGTCGGCACGATAACCTACGAATATCCATTCGCAATCGAGCCAGGAGAGAACCTGACTCCTAGATTACCAGTCGAATGGGGCGGTAACGCCCTGGGCACCATCAGAGACGCTCTCGGTGGTACGTTAAAATTGGATGCCAAAGCCGACGTTGGAGTACGGATGGGCCGATGGCAGGAAAAGCTCTGGTTTGAAGGGAAGGGGCTGGGAGCAAAAATTAGATTATAATAGGAGATTTGGTATATGGTATGTCGAAGCGGACGGCGTTGGACACGATGCTGATTGTATCATGGTTGATATAGCTCCTGTACATGAACACAGTAATCTCCCGGAACAGCGTACCGGGCCCTGCCAGCTCTCTGGACGTCATCTCGCACAGTCTTGGTCTGCGAAAGCGAGGACGAGAAACGAGAAATTTTTCAGGTGATTTCGGATTCGGCGGAAGTTCGGATTCGCGCTGCTACTTGGAACGCCGATCACGTGCTACACCAGCCATTGAGGCAATATATACACCGTTGTCCTCGATTGTCCACGCTTCATGAGCTCTGCCTCACTTGCAGCTTAACTTGACCTCAGCATCATTTCCACTCATAACAATCACCAACCTCCAATAATATTCACAACATGCCTCGCCGTTCGACCAACCCGATCAAGACCCTCAGCAATCAACTCCGCAAAAAGGGCTTAGAAATGGTTGCCGAACCGGTTCTCGACCCGGCGTTCGGTCTCGTGTATACTTTCAAATCCATCAAGCCAGGCATGAACAACAATGACGTGGCGTACCGACTGTACTACGCTGGCGAGGTGGCCAAGTGGAGTCCCACCCGCCGCAAAGCGATCGACAGGGCGACGGCGCGAATCAAGAAGCAAGAGGAACAGAGGGCGATGAGGGAGGCTAGTGGGAGTGTTGGCACGAGTGCCAGTACCACTACGAGTGCGAGTGCGAGCCCGAGCGAGAAGGGGAGTGGAAGTGGAAGTGAAAGTGAGTGAGGACGACAAGAGGCCAATGGGAGGGTTTGAGGAATGGATCGAAAACGCCCTTCATCACGTCGCGCAACATCGCATCATATCACCCCAATGCAGTCCTGGCTTCGATGGCCCTGGTCAAATACGGACAAGAAGTCACGATGTGTCTTCTCAATGCAACGCTGGCATTGCACATCGAGCTGAGATGACATGTCGGCATCTATCACCGCTCGAATACACATCGACTGGGCATGCGTCGGACGCCGAGAGACTGAACTCGGAGATCTAGAAGGGATGAGGAGCTGATCGACATGGAGATCGCTCGCGGCATACCATACCGTGCGTACCTCATTTCGCCATGGCCGGAATTTTACCCGGTCCTCGGCCGGAAAATGTCGCAGGTCCTGCTGCAAAGGTTCATCCACCGTCACGCCGTTTGATCTGGACAGACGCCAGGGCTGTGTGACTCTAAGGTTACGGGATCACGAGAGTTAAACTAGTGCTTGCCATACCGTCACCCACACCAAGTGCCCAAGCTTCAGCGGAGGAGGTTGCAAGGTCGATGGAGGTTATCTACCCGTCGTCCCGCCGCTTGGTAGCTGTATTTTCGGGTTCTTAGGACAGGCCCGAGGACGAATTTCTCAGCAACCAAGTAGAGGTGCTATGACCTGATGGAATTGGCCTGACACGGCCTCAGCCACCGAGAAATTGAGATTGAGATTCGGATTGAAATCAGAGAAACGAACCGGCTTGACAATCTTCCAGGAGTGTGCATTTGCGTGTCATCAACCAGGGGGGTTGATTAATTACAGTAGTTGGACCTCCTCTGGAATACGTACAAGCCCAAACAGATTGAACAGCATTGCCGTGCCATGTGGGCTTCCGGGTCGATGTGAATTACAATGATAAAGATAGCTGTCTGTACGTGCGTACAGTTCCTTGCCTCGTTCCTTCTCTTCGCACGAGGGTTGTTCATCTCCATGCTGCGTTCTTTGATTTCTACTCCTTCGCGTCACTGTTCCCAATGTGATGGCGACAGCAATGACAATCGCTCTTGGCTCATGTCAAAGGATGTGGTCTCGCTCGCAGACTGATATCGCCCTCATCACCACTTCATCACAGCGTGTGTGACAATGATAGGCAGAAGAAGAGGCAGGCAGGCAGGCAGTGGGCAAGAGAAGTGTTGACTAGCGAGCAAGCAAAGCAGTCCGTCCGTACGTTCGTCAGGGAGCCATGTCCATGACTGAACGACTGTCGACTGACTGCCACACCGGCACGTGTCGGTCTTGATCTTCACATCCTCGTCTCAATACAAACAACTGAATGATGAGTTCGTGGAATCTGAACAATCGAGATTGCGAGGATCTTTCAACACGAACGGACTACTCGCTCAGTCGGTCACTCAGTAAGTCGCTCACTCAGTCACTCAGTAAGCTACTCAGTGACGCCCCTCGTCAGTTCTTCTCCGTCCACTGATCCAGATCCAGAAAAACCTTGTCGACAACATCTCGCTCCAGTGCACTTGCCCACTCAACCAACTCAGTCGCCGATCAAGGCAGGCTCGACTAATCAGTCACATGCCACGACAACGAGAGCGAGAACGAGAGGAAGATTCGATGAAGGTCTTCTTGAGAGGATTCCACGCCCGGCGCATGGCGAAGCACGAGACAGAAACTGAGATGGAGACCAATACCAACACCGATGCCAATACCAACACAAACACAAACACCAATGAACAAATGACCGGTTCGCGCTCTCCACTAACACCAACGGCCGTGGACTCTGAGAGATCGGTGCAACCACTTTCCAGACTCGACGGATCACCAGACACATTGAACTGTGACGGCCATAATGACGCGGATAACGAGAACTTGAAAATGTCCTTTGACGGCGCGCGCCAGGCGGATTCCAGTGTGATGAATGGACCAGGGCCAGCCATTGACACGGTATCGACCGTATCGACGGTGTCGAACATCGCTCCATCGGCCAACGACTCGTCCCCACGCAATGTCAATGCCAGTGCCAGCGTCGATGTCTGTACTAGGACCTGTCCGTGTCCCAGTACCAGTACCGGTACCAACACCAACAGTATTATCAACGCAAATACTCATACCACGGACGGTCCGGTGATCCCAAAGCGTCCTCGACGCAACACTTCGGAAAAGGCGGAACAAAGCGCCATGATCTCGTCGGGGAACGAGCGCGCGCGGGCCGAGCTTGAGGACGAAGGCATCCATGTCGTGGATTTCGCGACCGGGTATGCCACTCCCCAGCAGAAGATGTGACCTGTCAGGCTTGATTGGGTATGTCCATACAGTCCTCGATGTGATGTGATAATGCATGCGTGCCAGGAGTGAGCCAGGGCAGAGTCAATCCATAGTTTATGGACTGGACTCGACTGTATGGCCCATGTATTGCTGGGATGAACACTGTGACGGTAATGATACATCATCGGTGAGATGTGGCCAGGCGGAACGAATTGCAGCGAATCGATTCGAGTGAAAGAATCAGAATGGGATTGGGATTGGGATTGGGTATGAGAACGAAACGCTCGCCTTCCCACTCCAAGCAGAATTGAACAACCAACTTCTCCCTTCTTCGCACTCTTCATATCCGAAGCAGAACGGAACAAAGTGTCTCTCCCTTGCCCTCCTCTCATTCAAACAGAATCAAACAAACTCACCACTCTTTGCGCTCGTCTCATCCAAAGCAGAACTGAACAAACTCACCCTCTTGCGCCCTCTCTGCGCTCCTCTCATCCAAAGCAGAACTGGACAAACTCACCCTCCCTCGCGCGCCGGGCATCAAGCTCATCCCCCCACCAAAAGTCCTCATTCCCCGTATCCTGTTCGGTCCACACCGCCTCCATGACATCCAAGACAGTCATGTACATCTGGTACCCGAACTTGCGGAACCAGCGCCGGCAGTACTCGGCGGCGAACTCGCGGTGGGTCAGGTTGCGCGTCTCGCACCCGGCCACGAACACGGGGAACAACAGCTGTTTCTGGATCAGCGAGGTCGACCGGCAGGCCGCTACGTGGTCGAGGCAGACGCGGGAGAGGAATGATACCCTCGATTGGACTGTGCGTGGGTGTGAGTGCGCGCGTGCGCGTGGAGTTTGCTGGGTGTGGGTTTTGTGCTTGTGCGCGTGCTTTTGCGTCTGCTTCGCGTTCGTGAAAACGCGCAGAATGTAGATCAGCAGGGCGTACCGAAAGCCTTCGCAGCAGTGGTATTTGTCGCGTTCGACATGCATAGCCTCTTCGTCTTCTTCCTCGTCCTTGCTGTCGATATCTGCGTCGGTGTTGGTATCGGTGTCGAGATACAAACCCCGCCCCGCACCGGGATACTCGTACCGTTTCAATGACTGTTCGATCTCGGAAACAAGGAGGGCGGTGGTCTTGTCCTGCTTGCGGGCGGTCAGGTTCGCCAGCTGTGTCATGGGCACGAACAGCTCGCGCGGACAGCCGTTCAGTTCGTAGAACGTCCAGGGCTGGCGGCCTTCATGGCGCAGGACGGCTTCGAGGTATGCGTAGGGAAGGATGCATTCTGTGCGGGCGAGCAGGGATACGATGGCGTCCCACCTTTGGGGCCGCGGGTCAGCTCTCGATCTGAGATGTTTCTTTTTTTCCTTGTCATGAGGGCTTTGTTTCGGGCTCACCAGAGGACCATCGACACTTGGACATTTGCTCGCTTGCTTAGAGACCATTTTTCGGGCCCGCCGCAGAGCTCGAGCAGGTTGAACGCGTCTGTTAGGTGGGATCTCCAGATGTTCAGGGCCGAAATGGTCGCCTGGCAATCAGAATCAAATTTATTAGCATTGCCTCTCTGACCTGGGAATACAACGCACCTCGAGTTGCCAGAGGATCAGTGCCGTATCCAGCAGGCTGAGACCGTTTTTGTACAGATCCGTCTCGGTGAACGCGCTTTGGTAGAGCACCATGGCTGTGTTCTTGTGGTCCAGCGCTTCGGCGGGTGGCGTGGGCTGGGTAGGTGACCGGAGCCTGAAATGCGACGTGATCGCGAGGATCGAGTGCAGTAGATGCCGCGAACCCTTGGTCGTCTCGGGCCTGTACCGATAGGGATTCACGCCAAAGTCGTCGGTGATCGGATACTTGCAGAACTGAATGTCATCTATATACCATCGCTCAAAGTCAGCAAGCTGCCCGAATCCAGACACGGAGAGTGTGACGAGACGCACACATGTTGAGGAGGCCCGAGAACTTGTCGTGCAGTGTTGCGAAGCGTATCTGAGGGATCTGAGATAGACTCATCTGATAAGTGTATTCGGACTCGGAAACGTATCCAGCCTCGGACCAGGAGTCCGTGGTGTTCGCTGACGTGGTGGGGTGGCTCCATGCCCCAGGAGAATCGGTATACTGCTGAATCTGCAGACATTGCTCCAGACTTTCAATATCTGGGCTGTGGATATTCTGTACTTCGGGGACGATCTCGGAGTCCAACAGCGTAGGTTGCCAAACATCTGCGGAAAACTCTCGTCCTTGCGGCAGTGATGGAGTCTTTGGCGTCAAATCCGACGAACCATGGAACTCGGCCGGAGAGAGCAATGCCCGCATTAAACCCTGAGAGGACTCTGAGCGCCTTGAATTCCCTGTCTCGCCGACGATGCAGGGGTCCTCCAGTTCCACGATTTCCGGGGCCGGATGATGCCTCTTTCGTCGTTTCGTCGGCCGGCCAGCAACAAATGTGAACTCTCGTGGCGCCGCGGTTGCATTCAAAGCGCCTACGGAATTTGGTGACTGCCTCGGTCTATTGCCGTCTCCGTGTTGAGCTCGAGTGCTATTGCCCGCATGAGAGATGACGGCCTTGACTTTGGGGGGCTTGTTGACTGCCGAGTGATTTCGCTGCCATGTCAACTGCATAGAATAGCCCTGGCACAATCGACCCGCATCCTGGCACTGGGAACATCGTGGCCTGTGTCTATCGCAGTGCAGCCCCAGGGAAGCGCACGTGTGACAATCAGATTTCGCGAAGGCGAGGGAATTTGTTCTCCGACTGGGCATGTGTCTAGGCGGCTGATAAGGCGTCAGGATAGACGTCATTGTGAGATTTGGCTTGAGCTCAGTCGTTCCTTGCCATGCCTCTGAGCACGAATGTGACAATTACTTCCGAAGAGGGCAAATACAGAAAGCCATGAAAGAAAGACGATGGTAGCGAAGGAAGAAGAGCGAGGTGCATGGCCGTTATCTTGCTTTGGATTTCGTCCAATGGGACGCGGCGATCTGAAGCCATCAGGCCCTGTCTAGACCATCCACCAAGTTCGCCTTAGGCCCCTCGGAGGAGACCCATGGCAGCAGATAGACGGTCACCCGCACATGCAGGAACAGACTCTGACAAACACACGTAGAGCGGCGGCCTACTGCCCCCTGACATGCCCAGACGCCCGTAGCAAGTCACGGCTCTGGCCTAAAATTCTTCTATATTGTATCCTAGAGTCTAGATCTTCTTGTCTTGAGAGATAGACCGTTGGCGCAGCGCCTCAATGATTCCATTGTCATCTCCCACGGCCACTCCGTCGATCGTTTGGTGTCCGAGCAGCTCATCATGACGAGCCGCCTGCAGCAGCTCCAGATTGAGATTCGGACCTTTGAAGATGTGTCTCTGGTATAGCACCCAGTTGAGGAGCAGGAACGAAACCAGACCCACAATCACTACGCTATTACTGTGTCAGTAGCCATCGTTGGCGAAAAGCTGCGCGGCTCACCTGATCCAATTCATGTTCTCTGTAAACGATCGATTAGCGCGTTTCCGTACCAACGGGACAATGGCGACAAGACCATTGAGAAAGGGAGAAGGGTGAACTCACCGACTGTGACGGGCCGGAATACTGGAATGCAGAAAATGATATCGATGAACACGACCCAGACGCAAGCGAGGATATTCAGCGGAAGGCCGAACTTTCCGAGATTCAATGCTCTCTGGGGCAGTACTTTGTCTCTTCCTCGCCACGCCAGAATGCCTTGCGGAACGATGTAGCTGGTCGTCTGAAAGACGATGCAAGCGCCCACCATGGACGAGAATGCAGCCGAAGATCCCAGGTAGATCAATCCGTATAGCTTCGACCCTGTCAGTAAACAATGTCCTTTCAGGACCACCTTACTTACTGAAACAAGTGTGCCCTCAAGACATGCTGCGTTCACCGGCATTTGCCATCGGGGATGGACTTGTTTCCAATACTTTGCAAAAGGGAAACAGTTGTCCCTCGAGGCCGACCACATCTGTCGGCTGGCACTTGTGACACTGGCAGTGGCACAACCGAAGAAGCATATCGCGAATGCCACCATTAAGATTGAAGTGCCAGCTTTACTACCTGTCGCCTGGTAATAGACTTCAATGAGTGGGAGACCGGTCGGGGTGGAAATGACCTTTTCAAAGTCGGTAATCACGAATGACAGCGAGATTGCATAGGGAAAAGCTGTGTATCGGGTCAGAACCTTCAATACCTGGTTGTCGCTGACTTACAAGTGATGAAACCCATGATAACCGGATACATCTGCATTCGTGAGCACGTTTCCTCGAAAGTGCAGATCTACTTACAATGACTTTAGGTACGTTGACCGTAGGTCTTGGGATCTCTTCGCAAAGGTGGGCGCCGCAATCGACTCCTAAAAAGTGTCGTTAGTCGGGATTCTAAACCCTCGTTGTTCTTCGGCCCTCAGTGGCTGTTCATAGAGCTCACACTCTTGCAGCGTTGGGAGCCTTTTTCGCTTCTACTCACAACATCGGGGGTTCTACTCACCTAAGAAGCCGTAGAGGGCGTTTGCAATGCACAGGAGGAACGCAAGCCCATCATTTGACCAGCCCGTCGAGTTGGTCGTATCAGAGAAAACAAATTTGGCAGACTGAAAATTGGGAGCAGCACACGCTAAAATCGTAATCATGGTGACAGCCAACGTTGTCGCCGAGAAACCAACTGGTCATGAATCAGTGCTTGTATGGAGCACTGAGAGGGAAATCCGCACGGATAAACCTGTTCCATACAGGAAGCAATCTCGTCCCAAACACGTTCATTGCAATGGCTGACCAAGTGACCGCCACAAATAACAACCAGATATGCCACCTCTCAATGACATAACTCGGATGGTTAAGAACAGCAATTCCGGCAATCATCTAGAGTTTCCGGCGACTTAGCATCACCACACCGACTACCCGAGACAGAAAGCCTCGGGTGAAGACCTGGGAAACCATCGAAGAGAACTTGAGAGGTGCAGAACGTACCGCCGCAACGAAGTTTGCCACACTGGCAAGACCCAGCCACCATCCCAATGTACTGATACCTGCGGAACTAGGAACGGTCAGCTCGCACAGACAGATTCTAGTGGTACCACTGACATGTATGAGGCAAACGGGCCCCATTCCGGGGTTGCAACTACGTAAGACCAATAGTACTGTGCGCCCGCAACAGGGTATGCACTTGACAATTCGGCCATGCCAATGCCGGTGACGGCTGTCATCAATCCAGCGATTGTCAGTGTCCAGATTGAACCGGCAGAAGACGCCTCCGTAAATCCAGTACCAAAGGCACTTCCAAAGCCGTTCCAGGTGGCAAGTAAAGCGTAGGACATGGAGATCAGTGAGAGGAGACTGAACCGCCGAGGCATGGCACGGTCATATCCCTGCGCCTTCAATTCGAGGTCATCGATGTCGATATGCATATTGTCCTGGTCGTCTGCTGAACCCGAGATGGTCGCGGTAGTAACAGCCATTGTGACGGTAGGTTGTTCGTCTCCCAATGTCGGAGAGGGTAGAGAGGAATTTACTGTCCTTGACCCAAGGTAAGCCGTTCCATGATATGTATCCGGCCGGCTGGGAAGCTGCAGGGACTGCAAATGATAAGCCACGGTGAACATTATTGCCCTTCTGGGCATGAGAGATAATAATTGTGTATAGCTCCAGCTTTACGATAGGTTGCCGAGGAAAGACGGAACGGCAATCCTCGAGATGTCAATGGTCAAGCTTCAACCTTGGGTAAGCTCCCGGGCCAAGGAAGCTTGCGAGAAGCATGATGCCCGATCGGGAAAGAGAGTTGATGGAGATGGCCGGCGGGACCAGGCCACGAGATAAGACCCTAGCCAAGTCAGCATTGCCTAGTTAGGCAGGGGAGCCTCGCTGGGCAGTGATGGCAGACTCCCTATTAAAATGGTAGAGTTGTGCGATCGGGTGAGGTAGGGGAGACGAAGCTTGAAAATCAACCCACACCATGGCGACAGCAGTACTCACAGCCACAGAGACGGAGAGACAGTTTTTGCCCATCAAAGCAGAAAGTCTGCCACCAGTCCCTACATTCGAGGCTGACGCAAAACCGGAGGATGTGATCAAGGCTTTGAAGATCAGCGGAGGATGCAAAGTCAAAGCCGCTGTCAACAAGGATGTGCTGGCACAGGTTGAGCGGGAGTTGCGTCCGCACATTGAAGCGGACGTTGTATGGGAGGGGGATTTCTTTCCGATCCAGACTCGAAGGGTGGAAGGCATGATAGGCAAATCTCCTATATGCGCAGAGCACATCATCAACCATCCACTCTATCAAGCAGTTTGCAAGGAATTTTTGACGACCAAGAATTGGTATTGGAGTGGAAAGAAGAAGGTATTTGCGACCTCGGATCCTCAGCTCAACAACTCCATCTGCTTCTCGATCGGACCTGGGGCATGGGACCAGCCTTTGCACCGCGACAGCTGGTGCCATCAGACGAACGAGCAGGAAGTAGAAGTGTATCCGGACAACTATGACCGGGATGTCGGGATTGGCTGGTTCGTCGCTGGCAAACCTGCAACAAAAGAGAATGGTGCGACGAGGTTCATTCCAGGAAGTCACCTGTGGTCCAAAGATCGGCCTCCTCAGGATGACCTTGCAGTGCATGCAGAGCTCGAGCCAGGCGTGAGTTGCCTCTGGTCATACCCTCGATCACGCTGATTTTCTGTCTAGGATGCTTTCATGATGCTTAGCTCGTGCTACCATGGAGGATCAGCCAACAAGACAAGTGATCAAGAACGTCTGTTGTTCAGGTAAGCTTTCCCAATAGTCTAACATGTACGTGGCTAACCGGTTCAGTTGCTTCATGACGAAGGGTTGGTTGCGTCAGGAAGAGAATCAATACCTTGCAATCCCGAGGGAAGTGGTCTTGAAGATGCCGGTGCACATCCAGCAACTGATGGGCTACAAGTTGAGTCAGCCGTTCTGTGGATGGGTTGAGAGCGATGACCCGCGGGTGGTGCTGGACCCTTCATTGAAAGATGATCCGTCGGGACATTATGACGAAGAAGACAAGCACTAAGCTATTAAGCGATCCATCGAGGTTGAGATGTGCCGTGTATGGTGTGCATGGAACGGAATCTCCTTAAGACTCTGGAGATCCAGCGAGAGCAACAGTAGATAGCATGAATTCGTCGTCGTGAGCAAGTTGAGAACTGACGCGCTGCTGTAGAGAGCTCGGTGAGCTACGGGCAAGAGGTGCAACGTGATGGAATGTTGCATTTAACCATATAAGATTCCTGCAGCGATGGTCGTGGGGTTGTGGTGAGGAATCCAAGCCATGAGCGAGATTGAAGGTCGAAGTGGTGGAACGCGACACAGGCAATTTAGCCGACAAAGATTGAGTTGTTCATTGTTGCCCTTGCCCTCCAACCTCAAGTTGATTTCTTATCCTTTCCTCGGGGACAGGAACCATTCCAGGGTTCTCAAGTTGCCTGGAGACTGGCATACCACGATCTGCGACACTTTGTTTTGACAAACCGGTTGAAAAGTTGACTCGGCGGGCTTGTTTCCTAGAGAGATTTTCAGTGTACTCGGTCATGTGCCTGACAACCATCGGGGCACCCGTCAGGCAACTTGTCCACGTCCCTGCTAAGGCCTGACTGTCGGTTACTTATTCCTTCGAAACGGCTCACGCTGAAATCCAGTTTTCGTCATTCTCTCGCACAAACTACCAAGGGATCAAATCACCCCACTCCATCGCCGCTGTTTATCCTGGACTGTCCCTGCCAGACTGATTCTCCACTCACTAACCTCATAGCGCTGAATACAGGCACTAACACTATCGAATACACTTCTGACAAAGCCGGTTTCAACACAGCGATGAACCACGTCGAGGCGATCGCTTCACGCTGCGATGAGTGAACTTTACCTTGATTTCATCTCTATCCTGTTCTGCAATTAAGTCGACAAGACACAGCCTAACATACCATGTGTTCATGCTCGTTCGTGAAGAGCGTCAGCTAAAGGCTTCGGCACTCTAACCCGAGCTTTGCCACGAAGGCTGCGGAGGAAGGAGCAAACAACATTCTACTCGCTGTTCGTGGCAGAGGTGACGGATTGCGGGGGATTGCCCCGGCGCTTGTCTGAGAGCGAGCATTTGGCTGGCGACTGGTAACAATAAGCCAGGGCCAGATTCAGCAAAGTCGCCTGTTGCACCAGATGGAGAGATCAGCATCTGCGCCAAGGATTTGCAATCAATCTTGTCAAACGGTGATTGGGTGCCAAGCGACACGAACTTCCACTTTCAAGGAGCGTTCCACGAAAATATCATCCGTCTGACGTTGAGCTCTGCCGCGACGAGGGGCGACGAGAGAAGAGTCTGACCTAGCTTATATTCCCCTTTAGCTACACTGGCTCGCCGTCCGTGCCCGGAATAGTGCAGGGAGATCCATCAGATCACACCCTCCTTGATGCGGGGTTCCCTGGGCAAGGGACCCATGGGGTTGCTATCTCTTTTATAACCACCGTCTCTGGCGCATCCTGTGACGGTCTGCTTCGTAATGGATGTCCTGGGCGGGCGGAAACCCATATCGATGCAACAATCCTCCACGCCGACGGACACGAAGCATTGACGCGTCATGGCGGAGAAAGAGGTCTCGATCGCGACTCCTAGCCTGGACCTGTCGCCTCAATCGACTGAACAGTCGTTTGTCGACGATGAGCCCAATCTATGGAAGTCGATCCGGAAATGGCCCCGAGTGCTCGGATACTCGTTTGGCCTGACGTCGGGCATCCTGCTCTACGGGTTTGACACGTCCATCGTCGGCAATGTCTCGGCGATCCCGGAGTTCCAGTAAGTTCGTCTGCCTTCGAGACTTGTTGGTTTTCTCGGTCGCAGAGTTAATCACCTCGCAGACGGGACTACGGTCGCAGACTGGATGATCGATACATCATCCCTTCGATGTGGATGGGGTTGTGGAACGCGATCAGTCCGATCGGCATCATGATAGGCAGCATCGTCGCCGGCTGGCTGCAGGATAAGGTGGGTCGACGTCTGTCGCTCGGGCTCAGCAGTATCCTGTCAGCCGGGAGCGTCGCGGCAGTATACAGCTCCCAGTTCCTGGACAACTTGGAGTCACGCAGGGGCGCCTTTCTCGCGGCGAAGCTGATCATGGGGCTGGCCATCGGAGGCGTCCTGTGTACCATCCAGACCTACCTCAGCGAGATCCTCCCCCCAAAGCTGAGGGGGTCGGTCATGGCCTTCTTTCCCGTGTTCACGCTTCTAGGCCAGCTGATTGGCGCGGTTGTCGTCTATACCTCGTTGGATTATCCGGGAAAGCGACCGTACACCACTCCGATGATCGCCCAGTGGCCGTTTTCGGCCGTCCCGCTCGTGATAGCGATAATACTACCCGAGAGTCCAGCGTACCTCCTGCGCAAGAAGAAGTTCGACCGCGCCTTCAGAGCACAGCAGCGGCTCGACAGCTCCAAGACAAGCACGCAGAGAAACATCGACAATCTGATGTTTGCATTGCAGAAGGAGGAAGAACAAGCCAGACACGACCGGGTTACTTACCTGGAGTGCTTCAGGAGGACGAATCTGCGGCGCACGCTGATCGTGATGTTCGCAAACATCATGCCTCAGCTGTTCGGTCTGTCTTTGCTCTCGGACGCGAGCTATTTCATCCAAGTGGTCGGAATGAGTGCGCATAATGCTCTTCTGTTCCTCCAGCTCGGCGTCGCGCTGGGGCTGGTGGCCAACATCGTGAGCATGTGGGTCGTGACCAAAGTTGGGCGCCGGCCTCTCGGGATGACCACCCTGGCTATCACCATCCTCTTATGGGGCGCCATGGGGGTTGCTGGCATCTTCAACGGCGTGGTGGTAATATGGTATGGGCGGCCTTGCCTTATGCTCCATTGTGCGCGCCCTTTGCTGATTGCGCGTAGGTACACTGCAGTCACTATGATGGTCATTATTGTGAGTGTCCTTTTGTTCCTACTCCAGGGACGACCCCCATGTCTTGGCCACCTATGGCAAATCAGGGGCGTTGCCAGTCGGAAGCTTCCGTCTAGGCTAGATCGCGTCCGAGGCAAGACAGGAAGGTTCCGGCTAACATACATAAACCTAGGTTGTGGTTGGAGTGGGCATCTGGCCCGTCGCCTATGTGGTTGGCGCTGAAACATCGTCACTTCGCCTCCGCGCCAAAACCCAAGGCATAGGGTGGTTCACTGGCGCGTTCGCGCAGGGCGCTTTCGGAATCAGTCTCCCGTATGCGTACAACATCGACGAGGGCAACCTCAGAGCCAAAGCCGGCTTTATCATTGCAGGCTTCAGCGTGTTGGCTCTAGTGCTTACCTGGCTGTTTGTGCCAGAAATGAAGGAGCGGACGCCCGCAGAGATCGATACCATGTTCGAGCATCGCTTGCCGGCCAGACAGTTCAAGCATTGGAGAGGTACACTTGCCGGACCCGGACACGACAACCTCTTCGGATCAGAAGCGCGTCTGACTTGACACACTCCTTACTCCGTACCCCTAGTACGGTAGAATGAAGTTATATCACTCGCCGGACCCGGACGCAACGCGACAACCCGTTCGGATCATAGGCGCGTCTGACTTGCCACAGTCCTTAACGCTGTACAGTAGAATGAAGTTATATCAAAGTTTCATCGGGCCCTCCCTTCCTGGTCGCCATGTCAGCAATTCCTTCTGGGGGTGTAGTACTGGCTTAGGCAAGTCGCATAACATGTTCCCTGTGCATGGGGCGCCTTGCATTTATCAGACCCTTCATTGTACACACTGGGCATACTGTACGTACACAGTAACCCCGTATTGCCGCAGGAATTCTCACACGCCACGGATCCGGAAGTGGGTCCAACCGGGCCAACATACAGCAATTCCGCACAGTAGCACAAAGAGATTCCAGCATGATCCCAAGATGCCGATGAATTGCCTCTCTCTCCTGGCTTGTGACAGGCCACACGCCAAGTACGAAGACCAGCTCTTTGCGACCAGAGCGTCGCTTTGGGAGCAACCTCGGCTGTCGCGCAAAGAATCTCAGTCTTCGCGGTTAACATGAGCACGCCACGGCACTCCGCAACCCCTCACCCCAGAGGAGCCAGGCGGAGTGCCCTTGGCCGGATATCTGTCAGCTTACCTTGACTCGATGTGCGACATGACCAGGCGAATCAGAGCCCCCGCAGCAAGCGATCTTGACGAGTTGCTGTCGGCAACTCCAAGTCACGCGAGATCTCGCACAGCCTAAGTGCTCCCGTACTTCGGAAGTACATAAAGTGACAGGTCTACCGGGCCTGCCGCGGCCTGCCTGAGATTCGAAACTTTCATAGACACTCGCTCCCCGCAGCCCCTCCTTTAGCATTTCCCGCGCTTTGCCTCGCACAGAAGAATGGCCGACACGAACATCAACCCGTCCGTGGGCGCCATTGTGCACAGCGATGTCCTCATCATCGGCGCCGGCTTCAGCGGCATCTCCATGCTGTACCGGCTCCGAAAGGCAGGCTTCAACACCAAGGTCTTCGAGTCCGGCGGCGATTTCGGCGGCGTCTGGTACTGGAACCGATATCCCGGGGCCAGGGTCGACTCGGAGTGGCCCTACTACCAACTGAACATCCCCGAGGTGTACCGCGACTGGGAGTTCTCCGAGAAGTTCCCCGGCCACCAGGAGATCCGGGCGTACTGCACGCACGTGGACAAGGTGCTCGACCTGCGCAAGGACGTGCAGTTCAACGCCCACGTCGTGGACGCGCAGTACAGCGTCGAAGAGGGCCAATGGACCGTCAAGACAGAGCAGGGCCACCTCGCAAAGAGCAAGTACTTGGTCTTGTGCACGGGGCTGCTCCACCGGCGGCACATTCCGGACTTCCCGGGCCTGACGACCTACAAGGGCGTGATTCATCACACGGGCTTCTGGCCCGAGGACATGAGCGTCAAGGGCAAGAAAGTCGGCTTGATCGGTGCGGGCGCCACGGCCGTGCAGGTAGTGCAGGAGCTGGCCAAGGACGCCGACCAGCTTACCGTCTTCATGCGCAGACCGAGTCTGTGCCTGCCCATGGGCCAGCGGCCCGTGGGGTCTGACGAGCAAAAAGGGTGGAAGGCGTACTTCCAGGCACTGTTCAAGGCGGGTCGGGAGTCGCGGGCCGGATTTCCGGGCTCGGTGGAGGCGGCCGGTGTGTTCGACGTGTCTCCTGAAGAAAGGGAACGACACCTCGAAGAAATCTGGGCGAGGGGCGGGTTCAACTTCCTCATGTGCAATTACAGCAACGTCGTGCTGGACAAGGAGGCCAACAAAGTGGTGTATGATTTCTGGGCCAAGAAGATCGGCCAGCGGATCAAGGATCCAAAGAAGAGGGAGCTGATGGTCCCCAAGGAGGCGCCCTATTACTTCGGCACGAAACGAAGCCCGCTCGAGCAGGACTATTATGAGATGTTGGATCGGCCAAATGTCGACATTGTCAATTTGAACGAGACGCCTTTGAAGACGTTCAATGAAAGTGGCATGCTGTTGGAGGACGGTCAGCAGTTGGACTTTGATATCGTCGTCCTGGCCACGGGGTTTGATTCGTTTTCCGGATCGTGAGTTCCGTCGCGTGATGCAGGCAGTAAGGCCATCACTGACCAGGTCACCAGTCTAACGCAAATGGGTCTCAAAAACAAAGATGGCGTGGATATCAAAGACGTCTGGCGGGATGGTATTCGAACATACCTGGGCATGACGTTCAATGGGTTCCCCAACTGTTTCATGGTCTACACTCCCCATGGTCCGTATCCCCGCTTACTCCGCGGCGATTCGGAATGACTGACTTCTCGCAGCTCCGACCGCTCTGTCTAATGGACCTACTATCATCGAAGCACAGGCCGATTTCATCCTCGCTGCGATTCAGAAGCTTGAGAAAGAGGGTGCCAAGAGCATAGAGCCCAACAAGGATGCGGAGGACGAGTGGGATAACATGATCGATGCGATGAACCAGCCTACTCTCTTTCCGCTGACGAATTCGTGGTGGAACGGGGCGAATATCCCGGGAAAGCGGATCCAGCTCCTTACGCACCCAGGAGGTATTCAGATGTACGAGGCGCAATGCCGAGAGACGCTGGATGGCTGGAAAGGCTTCACGGTTGTGCACGACAAGAACGGCACCGCTGAAGAAAAGGGAGTTGTGAAGGAGAACGGCGTGCCCAAAGAGCATGTCGTAGCGGCCAATGGCCACGTCTAATATCCCGAGACCGAGTCAGTCAGGTCATGTTTTGTAGAACATTCTCTCGGAATTCAACAGCACGTTTCTGAACAAGGCCGTGTCAAGTCCAACATAGAACAGCCTTGATGGCCCTTCCAGATCTTGAGTCCTCAAACGCCTTCGCATAGTCCCTGGCGTTATAGTATGACACAATCTCCTCGAGAGGGAAGTTTCCCGCCTGTTGCTGCTCCATGAGGTACGGGAGCATCTTGCTCGGTATGCAGTCGCCGCCAGCACAGCCAATATATTCTTGGCCTCGAAGTAGATGCTGTAGTATTTTGATGGGGACTGTCTTCTCAGGTGCGGTCAATCCAACTTGTGCAGCTCGGCCACGAACGGCCAAGCACTCCATCATTGTTTCAATGACCGTTGCCGCGCCGGTGCAGTCGACGGCATAGTTCACGCCGTTGGGCACATGTTTCTTCACCTCTGCGACGACGTCTGCGCTGCTGCCATCCACAGTATGGGTGGCGCCTAATCTCTTCGCCACTTCTAGTCTATCCGGATTGAGGTCAATGGCGATGATGGTGCTTGCCTTTCTCAGCTTGCCGGCCATCACTGCGCTCAGGCCAACGCTGCCAACCCCGAATACCGCCAAGCTCGAACCTTCTTTGAGGTCGAGTGTGTTCAACACGCTGCCCACGCCCGTGGAGATGCCGCACCCTAGAGGCGCGAACAATCTCAAATTTGTGTCTTGCGAGACCTTGAACACGCAAGACCGATCCACCACAGCATGGCGGGAGAATGAACTTTGTCCGAAGAAACTGCTGAAACATGAGACCTTGTCGGCTTCGGTCTCCCCATCAATAGACATCGTTGTGCTGCCGTCGGACACTCTGCACCCGCCGAAGTTTCGAGGCATGCCTTGGTCGCAGTAATTCGGATGGCCTGCCAAGCAATTCGGACATTTCTGGCACACGTTTATGCTCAGCAACACTTTGTCGCCCTTGGAGACGTGGGATATGCCAGCTCCAACGGCGAGGACGAGGCCTGCGCCTTCATGACCTAGTACTGCCGGCGTGGAGATCGGCAGCATGCCATCCATACACGACAAGTCCGTGTGGCAGATACCCGTGGCATATATTTCGACCAGTACTTCATCTTCCTGGAGAGGGGACAGGTGAACTCTTTGCAGCTGCAGTGGAGCTTTGAGTGCTGGGAGCACTAATGCTTCAGTGGTCGTCACAGATGCTGCCATGGTTCCAGATAGCCCGGTCCCGAGGAAGGAGTAACTATGCTCTTGGTTGCCTACAAGTCAGTCCTTGTACCGACGAGTTTTCCAGCAACTTGGTGTCCTTCTCCCCGACCCCACATTGGGGTCACAATCTGGGGCAGAAGACAACCTGAAATTGTCGTCATCAACCCAAGCTTGCTGCTGGACCCTGTCTGAAAGAGCAGCTGGCGTGCGGTAATCCAGCTCCGCCAACGTCTATATCTGTAGCCTCTCACCTTCTTTCTCAAGGTGTCGAAGCAGGTTGTGTTGGTGAAGACCGGACAGGTTTGGGGACCCCCTGACCAAACGCCGAGCGAATTCAAACTTCTCCTTGAAGTCCTGACAGAAGCCTTTCTATTTTGATTCCTCTAATTTCGCTTTCAACTTTTTGATATGCTTCGGCGTCGTCTTGCAACATCCCCCGACGATGATGCCGAGCCACTTCCCTCGGGCCTGCACTTCCTTGACGATGTCGTACACCTGTTGTTCCCAAGGCGAATGGTCTTCATTGTTTCCCAGCCATCGCTGCAGGGTCGTGTCGTACACTTTATCTCCAGCGCCGTCTGGGTAGATCACCAGTCTTGGAAGCGCTAGATTGTGTGCCTGAGCAGAGTCCTCGAACCTCCGAAGCAAGACTGGCAACTTATGCACCTTGGTGCAGTTGATCCCAATGGCAAACGGAGGCCGCTCTCCTTGTAACATGGTGCTCACTAATTGTTCGACCCCCGTCCCATCGGGCAGTCTTTCGTCATCGTTCGGGAAGACGCAGGAGATCCAGTATGGTTTATCGTCGATGATCTGCACAGCTTTCCGTGTCCCCTTCACTTCGTCTAGCCGTGGCAATGTCTCGATGGCGACGAGGTCGACTTCCTCCCACTCCGGGCTGTGTACAAAGCACGAGAGCCTTTTGGAGTGGAATTCGAACAGGTCTTGCTCCGTCATGGATCCATACTGTCCGCTGTACTCGGTGCTTGGGATCATGGTGGCACCGTAAGCTCCTAAGCTTAGGGCCACCAGTCCTGGTCGCCCGTTGAAAGAATCGCGGGCGATATTGACCGCGGAGAGCATCAGTCTTCGTGCCTCGTCTTCTTCAATACCCCTTTGATCTGTGATTTTGGTGTTCTTGAAGCCGAAGAAACTTGCCTGATACGTGGCTGTAAGGATGATGTCTGCTCCGGCGTCGGCAAAGTCTCGCTGGACTCTTCTAAGGGTCTCTACATTTTCGACCAGCAGGTGGGAAGACCACAATGGAGTTTCTGATGAAAATTTGACTCCATGCTCATCTTCGAGTGTCGTACCCAGTCCGCCGTCCAGCAACAGTATTGGCTTTTCCAATGAAGGCTTGCTCATGATGTCGGATCTATTAGGAGAAGAGTGGCCCACAAATAGCCTCCCTTCATACAGAGTAGTGTGTATTATGGATCATTAATACGAGGTACTCCGTAAGCTCCATGTGCATCGTAGGGCTGAGACCCCAGCGCGGAGACGGACGAACCAGAAGCTTCAATCTGCGGAGATGGAAAGCTGCACGTTTCTTCTTTCCGTCACCGTGACTCAAAATCATTGTGCAGGTAGAAGAAAAAATCTTCTTTCATCCTCTCCTTTACCATTGAATCTTGCATTGCTGGCGATGCAATCTGCACTCTGGCAGGTCTAGTATTGACGTCTCGCAAAAATGGCGCCCCTAAGGCCGCTGATGCGGTCACGACCGTTCCTCCAACAATATGCTCGCTCCCTTTCGACTTCTGCCACACAGCCTCCCCGCCACTTCCTGTCCATATCTGAACTCTCGCCCACCGAGCTGAGCACTCTGGTGAACAATGCGACCGCGTACAAGCACTCGGCTCTCCAGCCAACGTGGTCCCAGCGCAATGCCCTCTCGAACAAGACCATCGCCTTGCTTTTCTCGAAATTGTCTACCCGGACACGAGTATCGACGGAAGGAGCCGTGGTCGCCATGGGTGGCCATCCGATGTTCCTGGGCAAGAACGATATACAGCTGGGCGTGAACGAGTCTCTTTACGACACGTCGGTAGTCATATCGAGCATGGTGTCTGGCATTGTGGCGCGAGTTGGTCCCCACGCAGACATTGCAAATCTCGCCAAAGACAGCTCTGTGCCGGTCATCAACGCGCTGTGCGACACCTACCATCCAATGCAGATAATTGCCGACTTTGCCACGCTGACACAAGCCTTCGAGACACCGGCGGAGAAACTGAAGGGCTTGAAAATCGCCTGGATAGGCGATGCCAATAATGTTTTGTTCGACATGTGCATTGGCGCCCGGAAGTTGGGCATTGAAATGGCAGTGGCGACACCAAAGGGGTACGAGATCCCCGCGAAGATCAAAGAGGAAGTCGACGCCGCAGGACGGGGCACGATCTTTGAAACGAACACCCCGGAAGAGGCCATCAAGGGAGCGAACGTCATTGTGACGGACACGTGGATCTCTATGGGCCAGGAGTCCGAGAAGCAAAAGAGATTACAGGCATTCGCGGGATATCAAGTCACAGATGATCTGGCAAAGAGAGGTGGAGCCGCCGAAAACTGGAAGTTCATGCATTGTCTTCCCCGACACCAAGAGGAAGTCAGCGACGAGGTATTCTACGGACCCAGATCGTTGGTTTTCCCGGAGGCGCAAAATCGGTTGTGGTCGGCCATCTCGACACTGGAGGCCTTTGTGGTCAACCGAGGCGAGGTCAAACCAGCGAAATGAAGAACGGGAGGTAATTCTGCGTGGCCAGTTGGGATCTCCCTCAGAGGGACAAAAGGAGTAGGATACTCACAGTTCGAGATTGATGCTTCAGCATCATTATGAGCGACGAAGGAGCATAATGGACTCTAAAAAAGATGAAATACCCTTTTAATATCCGTTTCTCTCTCTTCAAGCTTGCTGGCGCTCGTTCTCCTGGCTTTCTCTTCTCTCTTCCCTCCACCCATGGCGTGGAAGTAGTCCCGTCCACACTCTCTACTAGCGGAGCTACTGTAGTCACGCAACAGAATTATAATGAAACACCCCTGGAACTCCAGAACTTCGCGACTTTCGCACAATACGGGCTCTTACATAACCCGGCCGAAGCTCATCGCTCACGGTGCTCAGCATCACCTCCTATTGGCCAACTCCAAAAGCGCGCATGCCTCGGTCTTCGCACGGCGCATGCTTTCTCCTAACACCAAACCGAACGACATCATCTCTCCACCATTTGTATTCTGGTGCTTCAATACGGAACATCACCTTGTCTAATCCGCGAAACTCGGTCGATGACTGACTTGTTCCCCCTCTATACTGACTACACGAATTCAAAGCGCGCTGAGCTCACTCAGTCTCGCCTGTGGCCGCGGGGTCCTGCGCCATAAATTACGTACCGCATCATGGAAGTATGTCTCCCACTCACCGCGTGGTTCCCTCCTTCTCCGCCCCTCCACCAGCATCTCTACCCTACCACATGTACCGCGTTCTAACCAGGCCATGTCTTGACAGTCGCCCGCCACCCTGTCGCGCTCGTCTTCGTTCGCCCCCGGCTCCCACCGCCGCAGCCATCCCAACCTGCAGCATCTCTCGCTCGCGCCCTTGACGCCCAAATACCCAATCGACCCGGCAGATTACTCGCCGTATTTCGACCCCTCGACCTCCGAGCTACACACCTCGGCCTCGATATCGCACATCGCGTCTCTTCCCTCCCCGGGCGGCATCCTGTCGCGGAGCGGCAGCGCGGCAAACTCGCGCGTCCAATCGAGAGCGAACTCCCGCACGCGGCTGAACAGGAAGAAGAATAAATCCTTTGTGACGATCCAGGCACCCTTACCACTGACCGAGGGGACGGGTGGGAATGGCGTCCCGGCCGCCCCGTACGGCGCATTGACGAGTGAAGGACCGGGCCACAAATCCATCTCCGAGAAACGACTCAATAATTCATCTCTGCACCAGATGCACGCGGCCTCGAACTATCCGGGTCATTCGCTACACGTGTCCGATTCATCGTGGCTCATCCAAACTGGCCTCACACTCACCGAGGGATCGCGGGAATCGAAAGGCCAGAGCTGGATATCCAAGCGCGACAGTTCGACCTCTCTGGCTACGCCGTTGGACGAGCGCCCTTCTATGGCCATGCCGAGCATACGTTCCGGGCGAAATACCCCGGGAAATCTAAGTCGGCGAGGCAGTTTCCAAGAGAAGCGCCGCAGTCGGAGATCGTTGGCGATGACGCCCGTCCCATCTACGACGCCAATGCTCGAAATTGATGCACCGCCTGATTGGGCGGACGAACAGTCTCAAGCGGAGATTGCGGCACAATATCACGAAGACTTTGCCGATGATTCCTCAGACGACGGTGATCCGTATGGCGTGTTGGACTTTGAAGGACAGTTTGACAGTGACGACGAGGATGAGCTGAGGAGGAGTATCAAGGGTTATAGACTCGGGGCGTGGATGGACGGGCTCGTCGATGTGTTTTTGAGGTTGGAGGATGATTTTCCAGGCAGCCAGCTTGATGCGACCAAGGCTGCGAGAGAGAAAGGGGAAGGCAAAGATCACAGTGATGGCCCTGCTGCATCTGTTTCCTCTCCTACAGCCAAGAATGGGGATTCACAAGCCGGACCTAGTGTTAGGTTTGACGATTCCGTGGAACCGCCGCCTGAAAGACCGAAGAGTGTGTGGGATGACGTTGCTTGGTTTGGGCGCATGGTGGCCAGAACCGTGCGGTCGTAGCTTTCCCCTCTCAGTAGAAACTGAGCTCTCAACTTTATCCAAGCTTATCCTGAAATGCCCATTTCAGCCTTGCTCACCAGATGGCTCCGGAAAATCCTCCTGCTCTCAAGACATGACGTCTCCCTGGGTGTCTTTGCTCACCTCATGGAAACAAGGCCAAGGCCAATTCCATGCACACCTTGTTGGTCAACTGCGAAGTGCCGAGTGGACTGCTAACCTTCAATCCAGTAGCTCCACGACTGCCACCTCACGCCGAGACTTCTTCGTCGACTGAGTTACAATGCTGATCTCCTCGTCATCAGCCTCGCGCTTGATTCCTGCCAGTTGTTTCAGAATCGCCTCGGCCTTCTCCTGCTTGATTTTCACCTTCTCTACCATTCGTTCTGCCTGTGATCGTTGTCAGTTGGACATCTGGCAGAGGCTTCCTCGCAACATGGTTGGGCGTGCAGGGCCAGAAAGTCACTTGCCTTCTGTCGACGAATAAGCTCTAGCATCTCGGCAGGAGTCAGTATCTCTTCGTCTCTGTCTTCCAGCGGGACTAGTTCTGGAGTGCGAGGAATAACGCCGAGGATTTGCAGAGCACCTGCAGCAATTAGTAACTGGGGAGGTGTGATATACAGAGACGCACCTTTGCTTCGATAGAAGAAGACGAACGTAGCCAACGGTTCGTTATCAACGGCTTGAGAATGGGTGGCGTTGCGATATCTGATTCGCTCCGCTTTCCCGAACCTTGTCAAATATCAGTGAATAATCAGTAACCACCAAAAGTTGGGTGAGGTACTGGATTCCGACTTCCACTGCCCGACCTTTCAAGGCGCATTCTGGGATGTTGCTGGTAATGGTAGGAGGAGAGGAGTCTCTCTGGGAGCTGGAACGGCTCTGCCTCCGCCAGACGTCTACCCGAATAGTGCCCTGGTTGCCATACTTTGCCTTCAACTCGGCCAGTGTGGTGTTCGGCTTGACGTCAGCTGCGGCATAGCCATGGTATTAGTAAGTTTCAGAGACCTCAGATATTACCCACTAGTCGAAAGCTGTGTCCAAGAAAAGCGGTGCAGCTTCATCTCGGAGCCACAGCTGCTCAGAGCACCCTCCTTAGTTCTTGAAAAGGTACCAGACCCCTGATATTTCTCCTTTCGAGCTATAGGTGACCGGATACCTTGTCCGTCGACCGTTGTACGAAAACTAATATGGCTCGCACAGCCAAATGCTTGTTTCGCGCCCATTTTGTAGTTGATTTCGAAGTTGACATCCGGAGTGGCCTCAACGTATCTGAATATCCTCTCACTGCTTTGAGTAGACTCATTTCCCTTGACAGAACCCCAGACCTGAGCTTGCTTGTCCCCCTCATGGTCGACCTGGTCCTCTGCGGCAACGTCGTACTCTCGAAGCACTTTGCCTCCGCTGGTGATAGTAACCTCAAACTTGCCGATGATCGCCATTGTTGCTGGGATTGAATGTGGATGAGGTAGGGGAAGTGAGGTGAGGTAGAACAGGGCAAGATGGATGTGGAACCGGAAGAGCAAAAGTCGCAACAGATTTCTGACTGCGTCCCAAGTCAGGCAGAGGTCGAGTAGGAGAAGCAAGTGAAGAGAAGGTGTGGTGAAAGGGAAGAAGAGAAGGAACCCGCCACTGCATTGCAGCCTTATGCACTTACCAGCAGCCAGGACTCAGCTATACGCTTGTGTTTGAATCCTGGTCCCTCCTGCCGCCCGTGAATGATGCTATTGAACTTCATTAGAGCTGCACGAGGCAGAGCCATCAGTGGACTCTCGCTTTGACGGTCTCTGGTTTAGACCGGATCGCCTAGTCGGAGCCACGTTTATGCTCAAACCGTCCTCGCTGAGTCTGACATTGGAGTCCCATGAAACACCCCTTCGCAATCAGTACGAGACTAGTCGGTGGGCTGAGCCAAGTTTCTTGTTCCAGATTGCCAGTCATGCATCTCAATATCATCCAGCCCCATCAACCGTACCAACTCCAGCTTCGCGTCGCACGCTCTTCGAGGAACATTGAACATATTAGACATTTTGACACCATTGGACATAACCCGGTAGTCTTTCCATCATCATACCCTACTGAGCCAGATCCCAGGTTAGAGACTGCGTCCGCCAGCCTCCTTCCTGTTGGTGATTTCTTCACCACCTCATCTGCGCTTCATCCGCCCTCCTTCCGGCTTGGTGGTATCAGATGTATTTCAGCTTGGCAGCGGATGAAGACAAGTCAGGCAATAGTATGAGATTGATCAGGTTGAAAAAACCTATGATAATGTTGGGGGAAGATTGATTGGTAGCGCATTGCAGAGCAGGGGAAAAGAATTCAAATAACACCGACATGCAGCGTAATCACCGCGTCTTAATACGACCTACATTCTCCACAGTACTCCACGGCTTCTCGACGCTAGCCTCAAAAAGGATATTAAAAATCTTCACCGCCGCTTTAATTCTTAGCATTATAGAATTTCTACAAAAACAATCAACAGTCCGGATTCCCAAGTGGTCACCCACCTTAGTACTAACGAACCGGCATGTGGCTTAAGTACGGCTGAGCGAACGGGAAGCCCTGTTTTCCACATCCTATGGTCGATTGCGAGAGGATGTATGCTTAGGAAAGTTATATGCTTGATGTGTGAGCCGCGACGGCTTTTTGAGAATATGATTCTATTTAATTCTCAGTGTTCATGGCTAAGGTCTGAATCTGCACGACTACGTCTCCGTTTCCTCTCTCCAAGCGACCTCCAATCACTTCTCGAGAAGGGTTCGAGGCTGAAAGCCTCCAGCAAACTGATCTCCGCAGAGACATATGATGCCACGCAGTTTCCACAGTATGACTGTCGTCCGCAAGTTGAGCACATTCCTGAAATCCTCCTCCCCTGCCACAGGTGCCTAGACGTCTGTCAGATCAATGATCTTGACCTCCTTACGAACCCGCTTTCGGGGCGGCTCTAGAACGGTCAGGTTGTCCTCCTCGCTGGTGTCGGTTGCTTCTCTTTCAATAGTCCCAGGTCCCTGCTCTGGTTCGGCCTTCTCCTTCTTTACTTTTGCTCTCGTTGCCCCGAGCTCTGCCTGCGAGACAAGTCAGTGAACACAGATTCGCAGCTGTTTCGGATATCTGCTGACAACACATACTTGCTGCTGGCGAATCAGTTCCAACGTTTCCGCACGACTCAGCGTAGTAGGGTCTCTCTCCTCCACTGGTTCAGGCTCGGGGGTTCGGGGGAGGACACCAAGGATTTGCAATGCATCTGTCTCGAGTCAGCCTCAGCTAACAAGTCATCGGCTTCAACACAACATACTCTTACTTCTGTAAAGGAAGATGAAAACCGCAAGCGGTCCGTCATCAATTATCTCGCCGTGGTGTACCCTGACCGGATTGTGCCTGGGTTGCGCGCGCTTCAAGCTAGTTCTCTGCGTCAGGTAGTCGTCACGAAAGCGTCATAGTCGCTTACCCAACACCAACATCAAGAGCTTGACCTTTGATAGCCTTCTCCGGAACAGGATCTTTATTCAATGAGACTGGCTCAAACTTCCGAGCGACTCGCAGACGCTTCTTCCGAGAGAACTCCACTCGGATGGAACCAATCTCGGCGTATTTTGCCTTGATATCATCGACCGTCGCGTTCGGTGTCTCGTCCGCTACGATCGTCAGTAAAGGATAATGCTTGGCATGGTCGACTTACTCGATAGCAGTGCTGCCCAGGTGTAAGGCCGTACCACCCATTTGGAGCCAATTCCGCTTCGTGAACCCTCCCTAGAAATGCTCCAGTCACCACACCACAATCTCTGTGCCTCTACAATAGGTGCCAGGACCCTTTGGCCGTCGATCCAGGTGTTAAATGACAGGTAATTGGCGTATCCAGACGTTTGGCCTTTCTTTATTGAGTAGTCGATCTCGAAGTTGGCACCCGGCACTGCTTCTATGTAGCACTTGACGACCTTGGTGCAGGAAGGGTAGTCACTATAGTCAGCTCCAGCGTCGTCGTCGATGGGTACAGCGAACTCCGGAAGGGCATTGTGGCGACTGCTTATAGTAACCTCCACTTTGTCAATGACCGCCATATCTGAGGTCAGAGGAGGATGAAGAAATTTTAGTAGGTGAGAAAGGGACCGTTCAAAGAGAAGACAAGGAGGATGAAGAAATTTTAGTAGGTGAGAAAGGGACCGTTCAAAGAGAAGACAAGTGAATAATTGTTGGAAACTGCCGTTCAGCCTTGGCGAGAGGTTCCTGTCCGTCGCTTCCAGAAGAGGGTGAGGCAGTAGGTAGCTATTGGTAGCTCCTGGAAGTTCCTCTCTTTCAAATTCAATACGCTTGCTGTCCCATGCATGTATCTACAGCTAGACATCTTTGGGGACTTTGGCTGCCGTGATTGTCGTTCAGATTTGTCTTTAACCTACGGCATTATTCTGCCGACTTCGCGGTGCAATTATGAGAATGCTAGCGCAGTTACTATGGTGTCAGACCGGTCTCGCTCGACGTTGGCGATTTATCGAAGGGAAAGCTCGAGCGCTCGCAGTGTTCGCGGAGAAGTAGCTGGTTCATCGCCACGCCATCGTCATCGCTAAAGCGTCCTCTCCTGAATCCAGCGACCTGCGGCAGAGTGGCTTGACCTCGGCTTAGACAGACATCAGTCCAGGTCCCCAAGTGCGTAAAGGGCAGACAGAAACAGGAAGAGTAGTGAAAAACGTACCTCCTGTCTCTAAGCCACATGTTCTGAGGTGGGCGAACTCCCAGAAGTCGCAATGCAACCTTAGTTCTATAGCGGAAGACGAAAGTTGGGTAAGGGGCCTCATCGATAGTCTTCGCATCCCAACCACAGTACTGCCGTTTCGTCTTGAGTGCTTTGTTGTCCGTGCTGTCACTAGTCACGGTAGTGGCGTTTTTTCCCGCTCGGTCTTGCTGTAAGGACAGTGGTGGTGCCGGAACTGAACCTGGATGATTCCAAAAGTAGGCGTCGCAGTCCAGCCTGATTACGAGATGTTTTGCAGTAATATGCCTCGACTCTTCAGTGTGTCCCGTCGTCGCGACTCATCGTACTCGTCATTGGTGAGGAAAGGCGAAAAACGCAGTATCCATCGATATCTGTCCTGAAGGCCGAGTAGTATGCCCTGCTCATATTCTGATGCGGTTTGACCAAGTATCGTATCTGAATCCCACGCAGGGTAGTGTCGAGGTACTTGACAACATCTGGGGAGATAGCGCGCGAGCTATCCAAGTTCAGGACTTCCGTGTGGTCTTCAAAAGGCGCCTCATGCTCGATGGCTCTCCTGTCGGCACCGCAAATGGTAATGTCCACTTTGTCAATGACTGCCGTGTTCCGGAAAGAAAGTAGAGGGAAAGATGGCGGCGAGGGTCGCAGTGAGAGGTCGGTGGCGGGAGAAGTTTTGTCGATAATTGGTTCGCAGGCAGGATCTATGTGTAGGCCAATGGTTAGACACTGTAGGAGGTATTTCGAGGCGCCACTTACGCGCAAGATGACTGCCCGCTTCAAATCTGAAGGTAGTTAACATGTCAAGGTCCTGGAGACTGCGGCTGCCCCCGCCCTGAAGCATCGTGTCATCTCTTCGGATTCATCTGACATTTAGGGGCGTGAAAGACCTTTTGTGTCGTCCTACGCCGTCAATCCCCATGCTGAGCTTACCGACTATTTGTTCGTTTGATGTGGACATGGGCTTGGGCTTGGTCTTTCAATACACTTCCGATTTATGTTCTCGGTGCCTCCCAACTTCAAGCTGACCTTGGCCTCAGTCATCCGTCAAATTTATCGTCTCTATCTCCTGTCGGGGTCTCTTGCTCTGTCGAGCATCGATATGCAGGTCACCGCCCTCATCTGGTGCTTCACGCTTAATTGCTGCAAGCTGGTGTAGATTGTCCTCGACGTTTTCCTTTTTAACCTTGGTATCCGCAGACTCAAGCCGTGTCTACAGAGAGTGTTCAGTAAGGGACGAGGCAATCGCTGTACATGTGTGGAGCAGTAGTAACGGCAACCCATACCTGTTGTTGACGGATCAATTCCAATGCCTCCTCGTGGGTGAGAGTGGCTAGTTCTCGTTGTTCTAGTGGAACGGGGCTGGCCGATCGCGGCAGGACTCCGAGGACTCGCAGAGCGTCTGAGAACATTCAGCCCTCCATATTCCCAGATCCCGCTGCACATGCTATACTTACTTTTGCTTCTGTACTTGAAGATGAACCTTGCGAGCGGACAAGGGTCAAGCTTCTCGCCCATGACTGTGTTCTGAATCCCGGCGTCCTGTGCTTTTCCTCGTCTGTTTTAGTCAGTTCATGTCGGGAATAAATAGTGCAAGCCTCACCGAACCGCCAAATCAATCGCCTCGCCTTTGATTGCCTTCTCAGGAATCTCTGCGTCTACGGTTGGAAGAGCTCTAATTCGTGTTGGCCGAGATATGGGGCCTTTTTTGCGCCAGACTTCGACTCTGATTGTGCCCAGTTCTCGGTATTGTTGGGACAACTCAGCCAGCGTGTGATTTGGGTGTTCTTCGGCTGCATCAGTCAGATAATGAAGACACAGTGGAGGGAAAGCTTTACTGGTGGCAAGTTCGCCCCAACAGAATGGGTACTTCTGCCACTTTCCATCTACGAAGGCCGTGAACCCAGTGCAAGTGACTCTACCCTTCGACCTCACCTGGTACTTGGCCTTGCGCACATGCTCGCCAGAGACAAATTTGCCGTCAACGTAGACTCTAAAGGAGAGGTAGTCGGCTTCTCCGAATACAAAGCCATGTGTTACTCTGCACTGTATCTCGAAGTCGGCATCAGAGACAGCTTCCAGATACTTCACGACTTGTTTGGTTGGGAGCGGCTGGTCGAGTGAGTCTCTATTTGCTGGTTCGTGTTCCGGGATTTCGTGTTCCTGCAGCGTCTCATTGCCGGACCTTATCTCGACCCTAAGCTGGTCGATTACGGCCATGATGGTGAAGTACAAGTAGTGCAACCGGGGTGAGGACGTCGTACGATAGAGAGCGTCAAAGTGCAACAAATAAGCGGCGGCGGATAATTAATTGTTTGCTGGTGGATGCTGCTGATCAGGAGAAACGGACACGCGCGGACAAGAGAACTCGAGACAGGATTCGAGTAGAATCTCGACAATGATTCACTTCTATGGAGTATTTCACGGATCATTTGGAAAGTTGAAGTACGAGTAGCTGGAGTGCCTGGAGCGCCAATTTAGGGATGCACTCATGTCCCAGACTGACTATAGGCCTCAGCCTCCCCGCAACACGTGCGCGTCGCTCATCGGACCCCACCAGGCCGCAGCGGCCGACGTCCTCCCATGACAACCGCGTCAACACCAACACCGACGATCAGCACTTGACCACTTCACCGACCATGTGAACACAAACACAAGTACAAATAGACCGCATCCCCTTTCTCCTCCCCCCTTCCTCTCCCGTTCCGTTCCTTTCCCTTCCCTTATTCTCCTCTCCCAATCTCATCGTGTCGAAATGCTGCCTCCCCGCCTCGGCGCCTTGCCACTACTCATTGCGCTCGCCCTCTTCCTTCCCAGCACCCTCGCCTGGGGTACCCTGGGTCACCGCACGGTCGCATATCTCGCCTCATTGTACTTCACGCAAGAATCAACACGCTTCACCAACCAGCTGCTCCACGGGCAAGACATCTCCGAAGCGGCCCTCTTCCCAGACAAGATTCGATACATCCCGTCCTTCGCATACACGAAGGGATGGCACTACATCGACGCCCAGGACGACCCGCCGACGCGGTGCGGCGTCAACATGACGCGCGACTGCGCGCTCGAGACCGGGTGCGTCGTGTCCGCGATCGCCAACCACACGGAGCGGCTGCGCGACTCGGGCCTGCCGATGTGGCAGCGCGGGCAGAGTCTGCGGTTCGTGCTGCATTTCTTCGGCGACGTGCACCAGCCGTTGCACACCGAGGCGGAAGACCGCGGCGGGAATGAATACGCGGTGGTATTCGAGGGGAGGGCCACGAATCTGCACAGCGTGTGGGATACCTTGATTGTGAACAGGCACGCGGGGATGGGGCATGAGGACGAGGCCCTCGCGGCGTGGACTTGGGCGCGGGGCCTGTTTGCCGAGAACGACGGGGGACGGGACGGAGACGTGTGTCTGCACGATGCGGCCGAGTGTGCGCTCGAGTGGGCGGACGAGGCAAACTCGTATGTGTGTTCGTATGTGCTGGCGCGTGACGTCCACGGCCAGGACCTTGCGGGCGAGTACTACGACGGGGCTGTCCCGATTATTGACGATATGGTCTACAAGGCGGGACGAAGGCTGGCTGCTTGGATAAACGCCATTTCGGAGGATATAGATTTCGAAGACCTAGCGCTCTCAGACCCGGAACCGCTACTACAGACTCAAATGTGATGATTCAATCAAAGGGCATCGTCACGCGTGTGGCAAATCCACCTGCCTACTTTGTATGTCCCGATCTCAATCATTCTGGGACCTCTTCGCATCCCATCGGCATGAGAATCACACTAGAGAGCGGAGAATGGAACCTAGTCATTGGCATTTTGTTCAAGTCCGTATGCACCATTGACAATTGACCGCAGATTAATTCCTACAATTGTCTCGATGATATGTCATGGGATACTTTGCCTTGCGGAGTTTCTCATCAAACCCGTTAACTGGGAACGTTCCCCTTCAGCCGCAACAAATCCACCTTCGGCAGAAGAGGCTGAACTTCGGTAAGAGCTGTGCTAGGCCTGCTTTGAGGATGCCGCTACTCAGCCCTCGACGGTCTGGACGGCCCTTTTCTCCAAGCCACCGTCGTGAGCCATGGCATGGGCAAACGTGGTGGTTGGCCGGAGCTTCTGCTTCCATCTCTACCACGGCCTTGACAGCAGTTCCCGAAGACGGCAAGTCAGCGCCAACAAGTGCGCAAGCAAGACTATCAAGAATCAAGTATTTGCTTCTCGTTTTGATGTCGCTTGGAACATCCTCTAGGTTGACGCTTCTATCCAAGTACATAGCTTACCATTGTATCTCTCGAGCTCTAGAGGAACTGGGACCATGATCGACGGATGCTCGCACGCGCAATATCGCTGTTGGACTTATAGACCCTGCAATGGTGAGACGTTCTTGAGACGTTCCTCTCACAGACGCGGTGGCATAGAAGGCAACGGGTGAGGGCTAGCCATCGTTGTTAATCTGCCTCACACGACGCGGTGCTGATTTTAAGGCTATACCTGTTCAACGGGTTTGGCTTTACGCGTGGTTCTAGGTGTTAGAAGTCAAAGTCGGTATTTCTCTTCTGGCTCAGTACTGAATCGAAACCAAGATACATTAGACTGGCGGTTGGGAAGTTATGATCAACTGAACCTTAAGGTCAAATAGAATCAACGCGACTCCGTAACTGGCGTTTCAAACGCGTTCCAATTAAGCCTTGCGCAGCCTCGTCGGTCGCTCAAAATCGCCATTGATGATACAAGTACAGCAGCACAAAGTAATCTTTTCGACACACTGTCCGCTAAACACTATTGCTCGGCTCTTGCTCCGAGGTCTGCTGAGCCATCTGCTCTCCCTGCGCATCGACCATATCCCTGACATTTCTCTGCGCTGAAGTGATCAACCCGCCATAATGAACCTCTAGTCTCCCCTTCTCGACAAAGCTTTTGAGCCTTGCTTGCTCCTTCTCGATATCCTTGCGAATTCCTTCAATTTCGTTCTCGGCAAGTTTATCTTGCAAGCTTGCTGGAAATGCTTCGCGGCTGAGGATGTCGCTTGGAGACAGCAGGTGGACCGGTGTCCCCTCAATCTGTTCCATCACGAAAACGTGTAGCAGAGCACGGAACAGGCTGGATTGTTGCATCTCCTCTTCCACCCGCTGATCATCTTTACCGCCAGTCTCATTCAGCACCAGCCAATCATCACGAACCATTGCTCTTCGCCAAATGGACGCTCGAAGATCCTCTTGCTTAGTCGTCGGCAGGCCGGAGAGATCAACGACGCGAAGAGCGAGGGCGAATTCTTGACCACTAACCTCAGGATCCTCTTCGGGAAGTCCAGCCCACTCAATAGGATCCATCAAGGTCAACAAGTCGACAAGCTCCTCGGCCGTTAGTGGCACTTGGCGCAACAAAGACTTCAGAGCCTGCCTCAGCTGCCGCTTCAGAGCAGGGCTCTTAGCCACCACTCGAGAGGCAAATGTATCCTGAGCCAGATCAAATGCCGCCTTTCCATCAAGTGCAGCACCAACAGATGCCATGACGTGACTGTAGATTTGTTCCTGAATAGCGATCATTGACAAGCCATCATCATAGGCCTTCGGATCCCGCAGTTTGCCTGTGCCCTCGTCGGCAGCCAAGCCAACCAATTTGGCAAGAGCCAGTTCCGTCTTCTTGTTCCAGACATCATTTTGTTCTTCAGCAGTGACCTCTTGGAGTGTCTGCTCGGCGCGCTGGTAGTTGTTGTTCGAGATCACATCATGGATCCAGCTGAGCTTGCCTAGTTGCTGGTGAGCAACAGGGGCCATCTTGAAAAACCATGTAAGGAATTCTTCCTTCTGCGGATCTTCCTGGCCCTTGAGCAGTAGGCTGCCACATTCACCATCAATGAGCATCTGACTATAGGCAGCAAAGGCCCAGCCTTTACCGAATCTGCCATAATAAGACTCGGCCCGATCTCGCATCTCTTCCAATTCGCGTTGATTCTTGTCAGCCAGTGATGGATCGACTGCGGCCTCTGCGATCAGTTTCTTGTAATATTCGAGGTGCATCGTGACCAGATCCGCGTAGTATTTCAGCTTTTCCCCAAGATGAATAGCCCCTCGCATGTTGAACGCTGAGATGGCTTGCAACGCTTGGCCCAATCTCTCTTGCACTTCGCGGTCGATATTCTTGATTTCGTCCTTCAAGGCATCAGGATCTTTCTCATGTTCCTTGAGTTTGTTCTTCGCTTGGATTGACTCTTCGAACACGAGACGGGAAAACAAATCCACCTCGCTTGGTAGACGAGCGGCCAGTTCCCGGAGTCCAGCCTTGCTGGGTGCTTCATAGGGTTTTCCTTCATCGTCCGTCGGCATCTTTTTCTTCTTGCTTCTCCCATGAGTGAACTCCCACCACTCGTTCAAGAACTTGCAGACATCATAAATCAACCTCTGACTGAACCGCAAGGGCTCCGGGCTCGACGACCACGGATGAGGGATGTCAGTTGGAAAGCCCTGAACGAGCACACCGTCCTTGAAGACTTCGTCCCCGAGTCCATACAAGGGCGCGTTATCCTCGCGAAACTTAAAAACGGCAGAATATGATGCAGTCCATAGATCCACGGCTTCTTTCAGGTAATCAGCCACCACCTTTGGGTCTGTAACATCCATCGGCTCGAGCTCTGGAATGCAGCTGACGAGTTCGGACATTAGGTGACCAACGTTCTGAACGCTGTTCACAAGCCAATGTCTAACTCGGTCCTTTTCTCCCTTGTCCGGGTCTGGGTACTTCTGCCGGGTTTCATGTAAGGCCCTCAGGGTAAAGTCGAGGTACGGCATTTCCCGATCTGCTTGAGGATATTTTCGCTGGATTTCTTCTTGAACCTTCCAGATCGCTTGAGCAGCTGCTAACTTCTCCGCTTCAAGCAATAATTGAAATCGAATATTTCGAGAAATGGAGGAACGATAGTGGCTCATCAAATACCCGGCCAAGTCATCGAGTGCTTTTGCACGTAATCGCATCTGCATGTCGATGGAAGGTGCGCTCTTCGGTAGGTGTTTGGACGATGACGAGAGGATTTCTGATGTGATTTCCATAGCAGCTGCCTCAATCTCCTCCTGCGAGAACGACCGATCTGCCTTGTTGAGATCCAGCGGGTTTTGCTTGATGGTGCCAAAAAAGACCGCTTGCTCGATTTTGCTCTTTGCACTCACGCGATCCCGCTCATCTGCTTCGTCAACGTCGACCTCTTCTTCATCGCGTAGGCGGGAAGTCATTTTCACGATTCCAAAGCCCTGCACTCCAAACACGACAGACGACTGCTTCTCTGACATTTCAAGTGCATAGCCAAGGACTTTATAAGTTGAGGCATCTCGAAACCGAATACAATCCTGGAATGGTTCGGGTAGCGCTTGTCGTTCCATCAATAGTTGGGAGGAGGGTGACTCTCGGATCTTGACCAGCGAGAACAGGACGATGGCTGTCTCGAAGAGGATGAAAGCCGCTGGCTGAGTCCTGGACACGCAGAGCCGAGGCCGCCAAGAAAGCTGTGATTTTGTTGACGAGGAATAGCAGCTGACAGGGTGCACAACCTTGATCCTCACCTCCTGGTCGATAAGCATCTCGGTGATAAAGTACTTGGTCTCGCCTTCCTTGGACGTGGAAATTAGGGCCATCATGGGAATGCCATGACTATCCCGTCGACTTAATGCCGTGCTTGGCCCTGCTGAAAGCTCCACATCAAGGACCTTGAAGTCCGTCAGGTCGGGTAGGATGGGTGTTAGGGCCTCCAATGTGAGTTCTTTGAAGCTGAATGACCTTCCAGACGAATCTGGGACATTAAGATTCGTGCTCCAAAACTCCAAAACTCCATCTTCCGTCGCAATGACCACATCGCGTTGACCTTTCTTAGAGCCGCCAGCCTTCACGATCGGTGTCCCCTTTCTTCGATCTGCGCCAAACACATTTTTGATGCTTCCGAAGAAGCCATTTGTCGCATTTGTGTCTTTGGGCAGAAAGTGCACGCCGATGCCAGGGCTGCCAAATTGATCACGAATCTTTAGGTGAGCCACGCGACCATGGCTCAGCGAGAGCATGAATCCGGCGGGTTCAGCATTCACTAGCTCTTCCACAACTTCGCTACTCATCATACCGGGGATCGAGCCCTGCACAGTCGAGCTCTGGCCCGGTATCACAGAAGAGGCACTAGACAAGGTCTCCCAATACACAATTTTCCCTGATTTTGCAGACACTGCCACGATTCCGGGCTCGCCATTAGCGGCCTTTGCTGTGAAAGCCCCAAGTGGCAGAGGATCCCCGGTAGATGCCTGTGGAAATGGCAGTCTGAAAGTGATGACATCCCGCGAGGAAGGGATAGAGGCGCTCGAGTTGTAAGGCCAGATGATGGCATCCTTGTGTGTCAACGCGAGCGCGTAGCCATACTCGGGGGAGATGAAGCAAGAATAAGGGACGTTGGGCTGATTTCTGATCTGATCAGGTAGTGCGGGCAGCTGGGTGACGGTGTAGAAGTCGTTGCTCGAAAGTGTCAAGCCGGCATTGGTGTTCGCTGCTCTTTCCGATCTCTTCTCTGGCTTCTTCGCGCTTCGCAGGGTCAATTCTCTCGAGGGCGCAGAGGCGACTGCGTATCCGTTGCTCTTCCCCTCGACTAATTCACGTCCTGCCACTTCGTTGAGGCTCGCATCAGTCAGGGGCTCGAACGTGTCTCTTCGGAGGGCTGATCGTTTCCGCTTCGCCTGAGGTAGCTTGATGGAGTCATCTGGCCCGGCTGCCTGGCGTGTCCGTTTAGGACGCAGTGATTCTCTTCGCGATGCATCCGCAGAGAACATCTTGCATGGGCGGGGTGCTGCGCAGCCCGCTGTTCTTGGGCTAGAGTGGAAAGGGGGGTATTGTTGTTTTGTTTTGTTCAATGACGCTTGAAATTATTGAGACAACTACTGCGTACTCGTACTGGTTTAAGGCCGCTAAACCCCGAGCAGCACGCTGCGTCTTCACAACACGCTAATTACAACGACCAATCACGAAATACAAGGCTGAGTTGCAAGGCTGTCACCCAATCACACTCTTCAGTGTCATGAAGTAGAACCAAAGAGATCGCATTTATTTATCTCGCGTCAACTATCCGGACCGCCCTTGCCACGCTATGCGAATCACTACGGCCAACCCAGCAACCCAACGGTCAACAAAGTTGGATCATCCTCGAGAGCTTGTTTTTGCTGTAGCAGCTCCTTCACATCCCAATTTGCCCAAACGAAGCGTCCCTTCAAGAACTCCGCTTCCGGCGAGCACAGCCAGACCATGAAGTTGGCCGGTAAGTCAACTATATGAGATAAATCAGCGATTGGCCGAAGAGCTTTGAAGAACAGGAGAAAGCTTGACGATTTACCTGTGTCCTGCTGCGGAAATGATTGTCCGCTATGCTTGGCAGCCTTGGTGGCGATAGTGGTAGACTCTATAATACCAGGCTGAAGGTTAAAGACCTTCAAGTTTGGATTTTCATGCTGCAGATATTCAAAGGCTTTGGCGGATGCGATCTTGCTGGAGGCATAGGCCGAATAGCCGGGCACATAAGGTACGTGTCCGGCAGCGGAGGTGACGTTGATGATGATTCCGTCTTTCGTATTGATGTTCTTCAAGGCGGCTTGAAGGACGAGCAAGGATCCCTTGATGTTGGTCTCGTAGACCTTGAACCATTCTATTGGGTCTGAGCTACCAACCGTGCCAATGGACAGATAGGCTGCGTTGTTGATGAATATGTCGATTGGACCTCTGTTAGCAATGGTCGCGAAGGCCTCTGCCACAGTCTCAGGCTGCGCGATATCGGTGACGATGGGGATGACGCTGGCCTTCGGATATTTGCTCAAGATGTCGGATTTGGTGGCTTCTAGAGTCTGCTTTGTGCGGCCCAGTATCACGACCTCCGCTGCCCCAGCCACAACGAACGCTTTGGCAGTTGCTGATCCAATGCCTCCGCCACCTCCAGTGACCACAATTCGTTTGCCTTTGACGGAGAGCTCCGGTCGAGACGCGTCGATGTCTGGATACACGTCGTTATGCCACTGTTTGGTGTATGTCGGTAGCTCCATTTGACAAGCTGGCGATAGTTTGGCTGAAATCAAAGGGCGAAGGCGGAAAGTTGATCTGAGGGTCGGAGGTGTATGCTTGTGTTCGATCAGGAAGAATGCAGTTGTTGTCTTTGGACATCATGCAAATCCCGACTGAAGACTTTGATATGAGTGCCTACACCTCTGTCGGCGCAATCCATACCAAGTGGTATTATTCAGCACCGTCTCTCAATCACCCCCGAGCCGCAGACTCTTAGTAAGTCCATTCCACATTCCTGAGGCAGATCTTCCAAAGGATACTGCATTCAGCGACCTAGCCCAAGTCTTGATCTATAACGTGAATCCACATCATAGCGTAGACAAAGCGCGCGGAAAACATTCTTGGGTAGAGTAGTACTCGAAAGGGGCCCTTTAGGCGCCAGCTTGGCTCGAGAAATGCTCTGTCCGCCCTGCTTCGGACGACTGTAAGCCAATGTAAGCACGTCGGGGTATTATTCAAAATCTCCCGATTTGTAAGAATTCGATATAAAGTCACTCTGGGAGGGACTTCTGAAGCTCCGGGGGCCGCATCCAGGCCTTTAAGGTCTGTGATTGCTGAGGATGTCGGAAAGGAGCATGAAACCAATTCCGTGACTGTAATGGTCGGCTGCTATGGGAATCTTCGTGAAAGACAACAACCCCTCGCGCTGGTGGTAGTTCACTTGTTTCTAGAGCAGGCTTCCCCCGGCGAGCCCAGTCCGTTTGGATCGAGACCTAGGGATCAGACCAGAATGTCTGGTAGCAAGTGACAAATCCGAGAAACAAAGTCGTGCCAAGTACACAGAAGTGGTGAAGTGAAAGTGATGGAAACATGAGGATCTACGGTGGCGCACAAGTGTATACAACTTGGTGGGGGCCTGATTCTCAACCATCGAGTCTGTTGTCAATTCCGAGAACTCGCTGGCAGCCACCCTTTGTTGATTTCTCTGCGCATATTCACCCTCCTCAACATGGTAGGCTATCGCGATAAACCTCCACAGAAGATGCTAACACTGTCTAGTCTCTGTCCGACTCGAAGAAGCGCCTAGCGCTCTCGATCATAGACTTCCTGTCGACGTCCTTGAAAGATGGCACTCTCGGTGCAGACGACGCAGACAACATCGAGATTGCCAGCAATTGTATTGCAGAAGCCTTCAAGGTTGACCCCTCTGACAAGGCAGCGGTAGCGGACGCCGTTGGGTCTCAATCTCTGCTTAACATATTCTCCGTCTACGAGAAACTGAAAGGAACTGGCTCGTCCGCAGATGCTCCAGCCCCTCCTGCATCACAGTCTGCAGATACCAAGACCATAAACCCAGAGGCTGAGAAGCTCAAGAGCGCGGGCAATGCCGCCATGCAACAGAAGGACTACAAGACCGCCATCGAGAAATATACCCAGGCGATTTCTTATGCTCCTACCAATCCCATCTACCTATCCAACCGTGCGGCTGCATATTCCGCAAGTGGCGACCACGCTTCAGCCGTCAAGGATGCAGAGTTGGCGGTAGCCGCTGATCCAAAATACACAAAAGCATGGTCAAGACTGGGTCTGGCTAGGTTTGCAATGGGCGACGCGAAAGGAAGTGTCGATGCATACCAACAAGGCATTAATTTCGAAGGTAGTGGAGGAAGCGAAGCGATGCGGAAAGGGCTGGAAACCGCAAAGAAAGAATTGGCTAGGATGGAAGCAGAGGAGGAAAAGCTCCCCGTAGACGACGCGGACGACGCTCCTGGCGATACTCGTGGTGGTGCTGGGGGCATGCCAGACCTGTCCAGTCTTGCCGGTATGTTCGGCGGCGGTCGAGGTGGAGGAGGTATGCCTGATCTGTCAAGCATCATGAGCAATCCTATGTTTGCGTCCATGGCACAGAACCTCATGCGCAACCCCGATGCGCTAAGCGGACTGATGAACAACCCTACCATCCAAAACATGATGAACAACCGGAGAGAAGGTGGTGGGGGCGGCATGCCAGATATGAGCCAAATCCAACAGATGATGCAGGATCCCAACATTGCAAACCTGTGAGTCTTATATGCCCAATTTCTTGCGCGACACTGACGTTCAACAGCGCACAACAATTTATGGGTGGAGGTGCTGGCGCAGGTGCCAATCCCGGTCCAGGTCCCGGCGCAGGAAGAGGCGGCCAACGATAGAAATGCCTTGCTCTTTGTCCACACCTGCTGTTAGTCGACACGAGAACATGATACACCGTGCATGAGAATTAATTGATGGCTCGATGCCCTGCGCCATGAATGCTGTACCTTAACTTTCAAAAAGTATGCCCAAGCGGAACGCAATAACACACTCATCGACCGAATCCTGCTCACACTTTACTTTCCCTTGTGCATCCAATCTCGTCTTCCTCAACAGTATCTAGTTTAACATAAGAGACAGACACGGCAAGACAAGACGTTATGCTCCCAGGCCTGGAGAAAGTCGCTAAGACGATGACCTGGCTGTCGCCTGAGCACCAGCCAAAGTCAACACCGTTAACATTCTCATGCGGTGTGTGCATCATGGAACCCGTGTTTGCAATCTATGCGATATTGTCGAGAAGGACAATAAAGTATTTCCACAAACTTGAGTTGGTGGGGGACGCTCGATAAAGCTCCGGCAAAATACAAATCAGCCAATGTCACGATCATTGCCACGTTTTCGTTGAGCTCAAACTCGACTTCCCCATCCAGGTCTGTGTTGACATCACAATGCAGCTTCTTAAGACTGCGGGCTTTCAGCTGCTGCAAGTCCGGGCTCCATGCAAGGCATTTCCGCAGCTTTCCTTGCTCAGAGGTGCTGAAATGCGCGCTGCTCATTGGACCGACAGAAAAACAAGAAATTGTACACGAACCAACCTTTCCCTTGTCCACGAATGATCTCAACCACCCTCTTCAGCAACAATCGTGCCGATAGGAGTAAGACATTTGGTCCCGCACACCACCGTCCGACGAACGACTCTTGCCGGGTGTCTTTTGCGACCGCGGCTTCGTTGCGGGGTCAAGCCTTTTTGTTACTAGATACAGCTTGCGACAGATAGAAGCGAGCTGCAAGGAGCTCCTGTCGAGCTTGAGAAGCTCTGAAGGTGTCCACTTTGGCTTGTCGACTACGTAAACCATGGGGCGCCAGCTCGTGTTTCCAACCATAGCAATGTAGGAGCTTCTGATACTATATGATGTCCTTTTATCACATGGTGATTTCTGCCTCTTCTCCATCCCCTACCACTTACTGTTCCTGATTTGCTGTCGCCGCCACCTGGGCGGGCGATCATCATGGACTGGCCTACAATCGTCCTTCTCAGCCTTCTCCTGGGGCAAGCCTTGGCCGGATAGTAAGTACCGTATACCAACATCTCGTACAAAACCGAGTCGTCCAAAGCTTCCAGATCTGACAATCGCGCAGCGACTCGGGATACTGGACGCCATCGCCGACTACCACACAGTGGTGGACGCCGACGACGACCTCATATTGGTCGACCTGGACCCCCACATCAACCTACACGACCTGGTACACGCAGCAGAACGTCATCGTCACCGTCACATCTTACCTCCCCTGCCCCGTGACTTCAACGGTCGTCTATTGGGAATGCTGCGACCAGTGCCAGAACGATTGCTACTATCCGCCCACGACGTACCAGCCAGGCGGCTGGGTGGGGACAACAACAGTGACTTCCTACACGACCACGACACCGGGAGCTCAAATATTGCAGACGACCACGAGCAACGGACTGGTCATCGTGATGGTCAATTCGGAGGTTGCTGCACAGACCCAGACGCCGAGTGTCGTGTATCAAGTCAGTAATCAAGCAGCAGCGCCCGTGCAGGAGGGCATTTGGTCCACCTTCTGGTCGATGGGCATCTTGCTGGCGGTGACCGCGACGATCATGGTCCTGTTATAACATGACATGGGTTGATTAATAGTGAAGGGAGGAAAGGAATCGCAGCCTGGCAATTATGTATATACGGGCGGCTTTCTACGATTGATGAGTACATGCGCAGAGTAATTAATCTCATTCCATTACAAATGTCTAGGGAGCCGTCATACACCAGTATAATTGGACGGCTATGCACCGCGAGCTCACTGGTGAATTCCCCCGCTTCTCTGACTTTGGTGAAGCTTTCCTTTTTCCCTGTCGCGATAACCTTAACGTCACCAGTTTCCCGATTGGTCACAACGTCGTCACCCCGATATCAGACCCCCATGCTCCATGCTTCTGAATCACTATCTCCATTATCTCTAATCAGAGCGCTCCTGTGCTCGTACGCGCTGCTCATGGTTCTTGAAGATCCATCCCCGAACTCAACCGGGCAGAATCGAAACACCCACACAAGCCCGAGATCGACAAAGCCGGCGGTCCGAGTAAGAGTATAATTTAAGGGGTGATCCGAATCTGAACCTAGTACTGTCCAACACAGGCAGGGGCCCCAGGCCCAAGCCGCGCCAAGCATAACCTCCAGCAGGAGGATGGTCCCGCCCAAAGCATCCCCAGCAGCAAAGGCACAAGGGGGAGGAGGGTCCTCGTCCGGCCCAATCTCTCGCACCACGTCGCGGAACAAACTGTCTTCGTCGCCGCATTTCCGGCTCCAGCGCCAACGGACCGAGACGGACGCCCTGCTCGCCGCGCAGCATGACGAGGAAGATTTTGCCGACAGCGACGGTCTCTACCCACCGCACTGTACGTGGACGAGCTACGATCAGGCAGCATGTGGTGGGAAGCCGCCTGAAAGTGCCGACCCGTTCGGGAACGGGAAGTGCAGTGTTTATGAGAATATCCATAGGTGAGTGTGAGTCTCCTTTCTCTGTTGAGGGCATTGAAGGTGGGGAGGGAAGAGGCAGGACGCGCGGAGTTCGGACGAGAGGCAGAGCGGAGTCGATGAATGGTATAGGCTTGAGAGTTGGAGGGAGGATTGCGAGCTTGGTGGCCGCGTGCTGACGCTCGAATTCGAATGGGGACAGGATACGACGGGATATCATCACGAGTATTGGTGAGTTTACATTTGAAGCCGACAGGAACGGTGCAGGGACGGTCGGTGGCTAATCTACCTGATGCCGCGGTTTGCAGATGACCCATACTCTCTCGAACAGCTGAAAGCACCGCGCATGAACATCTCGGTCGTGCGTCCGCTGGTCGACTCGCTTTACGAGATGCAGGATCTGTCTATCGGTCTGTTTTGCCAGTCCGGCTCACCCTGATTCAAGCTAACCATCCACAGTGTATTGCCTGCTCGTAAATCGCATGCAGTTTATCCGTGAACAGTCCTTCGCTACACACCACCAGACTGTAAACCTCACTCGCGCTCTGCTATGCGAACTGGTTGCGGAGAAGATCCTCCGTCGCTACAACGAACACAACCCCGGCCCACGCGGCCTGCTCAAACTCGCCAACATCCTCGTCGCAGGCTTTGAGCCGTTTCAAGGCGCCCCTGACGAAGTCATAGATCAGAGTAAACATGCGATGCACTACTGGGCGGCTCAGCATCGTTCTCAATCCGGGAAAGTCGAGAGAAAACTGACAGCCTTGGAGGTCGCGATTGTGAGTGCCAGCAAATCCTTCCTGGCGAGCAGTGCTTGCCAGAAAGTCGTGGATGCGATTTATCGCGGTAAAATCGTGTATACGCCGTCAAGTTTCATCGATATCATCCCGGATCATTGGAAGAAACGACCGATTTCGCTGTATGATCCGAGGAGGGCGCCACTGTTGAACCAATACCGGCTGGTGGTGCCAAGGACACGGAATTTGGTCGAGGCTCTGCAGTTTATCGTGTTGTTGGGCTTGTATATCGCTGTCATGGCCGAGAGGGAGAATCGCATGACGACGAAGTTCGAGGTGGTGGAATCGGTGTTTGATGTGTATGGTGTAGGATGGGTAAGACAAACATCTAGTGAGAGTACCGTGGTAGCTGACAGGGTTACAGGTGCTTGACCAATTGGCCTCGATTCTGGAACACGGCTGGGGCGTGTATACCCAAAATCTCTGGTCATTCTTGGACGTCATGTTTTCGACATTGTTCTTGATTTACTTGGGGCTCCGCCTCCATTCTTTCTCGATCTCGGACGACGAGAAGTCCATCACTGTTGCTCGGACAGCCTTGGATGTTCTCAGTTGTGCAGCACCGGTGCTGATACCTCGTTTGGCGTTCAATGTCATGTCAGAAAATATGCTGTTCCTCTCTCTGAGAGCAATGATGTCGGATTTCTTGACCTTGACAGCGTTGGCGGTGTGGTGCTTTGCAGGGTTCCTACTGAGTCTGAAGTGGTTGCATGCAGGCGCTCATGAGGCTGGGACGATTGGGAAATGGATGATCTGGATCTGGTTTGGACTTGACGGGACAGGCATCGGACAGTCGACGGACTTCCATTGGCTTCTCGGACCTGTCTTGATGGTACTGTTCGCTTTCCTCGGCAACACACTGTTCTTGACCGTGCTTGTTTCGATGTTGACCAACACATTCAGCGGTATCGTAGGCAATGCCGTCCAGGAGATCCAGTTCCGAAGGGCGGTCCTCACCTTCGAAGGAGTCAAGTCTGATGCGATCTTTGCTTACATGCCGCCATTCAACATCCTGGCTTTGTTGTTCTTGCTTCCGCTGAAGTGGGTTCTTTCGGACAGAATGTTCCACAAAGTCAATGTGACGGCTGTCCGGATCATCAACTTACCTACGTTGCTGCTCGTCGCGTGGTATGAACGAAGAACTCTATGGATGTCGGACAGGCACAAATGGGGTAGAAACAAGAAGATTGACTGGAAGAATGCGAATGGTCCGAAGTCCACCCCGGCACAGTACTGGGCAATTTCAAGATTTAGCGTGCATGGAGACATCCATGCGGTCTTTGATATCGATCCTCCTCAGTCGGTCTTGGACAAGATTGCTGAGGAAGACGACCTAAACCACAGCGATGACATGGGCATCCTCTCCAACACCAAGTTAAAGGATCAGTTTGCACACTTGTCGGAAGAACGGCGAGCCAGTCAGGCCAGCAACGCCGATCGAAGACTATCGGTCAATCCTAGGGCCAAAAAGAAGCGGAGACGGGACTCCAGGGTTGAAAACACACCGAAACAGGATTCACGGACTGATCGGAAGCTGAATGCTGAATTTCGAGATTCTGATGAGGCTGAAGACGAGAGGGACGCTCCGCCGGGATACCGCAAGCCGAAGAAGGGCGAACGGATGGATTCGCTCATTGACCTGAACAGTGATGGTGATCGCGACGTGCGCATTCTGGAGGCTTTGACTCGATTGCACAAGATTGAGGGTGCGATGGAGAGGATGGAGGCTCTGCTTGGGCAATTGGTCGACGGAGACGCGAGCAGCGAAAACAGCGAGGGGAAGGAAGAGCTGGAGCAACAGCTGCGGGACAACTCCCTCAAGTGAATCCAAATTGCACTCTGAGCGTTTCAGTATACAAGATACCATTAGGAATAATATCCAAAGTATTGTCCATGAGGCGAGGCAAGATGAAAGTGAAGTAAAGGGAGTCTGTGTTGCAAGCCGAGGCGGTTGCCTGGTCGACCAGATCGCTGTGATGATGATATGATGCGACCCACCACTCCTCATCTCGACCTTATCTGCACTCAGACAACACGTCGCCCATAACCGAACAAATACAAAGATCACAAAGGCAAACATGGCTGCCGCAATTCATTCTTCGCAGTTCTCTACGAGCACATCCTCGTTTCGCGCTTCACAATCACAGGCGGCACCCAGCATGTCCTACTCGGACACGCCTCTCACCCAGCTGCCGTCCGTGGATTTTAACTTCGACGACTTGCGGAAGCGCATGGCCGACTTCACAATCAAATTCGACGCGTTCATTGAGCGAGGGAGGAAGAGGGTCCTAGAAGAAAGGAATGAGTTCCGAGCGCGCTTGGGTGAACTGAGTGGTGAGTTAGGCCACAGTGGACACATTAACACAATCACGACTGTAGACTAACTGGACTTGCAGAGGAACAACGCTCGACTAGCACACAGATCGCAACCCTCCAATCCACGCTGTCTACACACAACCAAGTCCTTGCACGCGAACAAGCCGAGAAGAATGAAATGCACTCGCAAATCAGCAGCCTCGAATCGCATGCAACACAGCAATCAGCAAAACGTGACCGACTGAGGTCCGCCATTGCACAGACGCAACGACAGATTGACGCGAAGATACAAGCGCAAAGAGAGTACGCAGCGAAACAGGACGGACAAAGTCAGCTTAACAGGCCTGAACTGAATTTCTGGGAGACATATCTCGGATGTAGGATTGAGGGGAGCGGGGACGAGAACAAGGTTAGAATTGTGTTTGTGTTTCCACCTTCGAAAAGTTCCAGCTCTGAAGCCGAGGACAGAGAGGCACTTTTCGAATTACTGGTGCCGCTCACAGGCCATGGGAAGTATGAAGTCACCTATATGAAGCCTAAGTTGGAGCAAGCTCGGGTAGAAAGAGTCGTGGATCGGTTGAACGCGACGAGAGAGATTGGGACGGTGCTGAAGGGAATGAGGGCGTTGTTTGTAGAGACTCTTCAGTGATGATACCCCAATAGCTATGTGTCCATGACCACGATCCTTTCCCAAGGCTTTGTTGGAACTGAGATCTCATTCCCGTTGACTTGCTGCTCGACCCTCGCCATTCTGTGAATTATTGTTTTTGGCTCGGTGGAATCGTAAGCGAAAGGGCCGGTCCGGGGCAAGCAGGTGGCACGCCAAGCACGTCAGTGGACACGTTTCGACGAGATCCGTTGTTTCGAGACGGTGGTTTGGGACGACAACCACATAACCATGTCGTCGCCGAACAACGCATCGATACCTTCTGGAGGTATGTCTTGAAACAGCGGCAGTAAGACCGTTCTGAAACTCACCTGTCCCAGACCAAAAGTCGAAAAAGAAAAAGAAGTCCAAGAAAGGCACCGCGCAGCCCGCAGTCGCAGATGTTGAGTCCACACCGACCGAGACAAATGACACACACAATGGTCTAGATGATGACGATGACGATGGAGAACACGACGATCGGACAGTCGAAGAAACGTCAGCATCACCGGTGAAAGAACAGCAGCCACCCGATGTAGATTCCCCAGACACAACGACAACAGTAACGAACGGGGTAAAAGAACTCTCCATCGACACCGGCAAAGATGATGCAGCTGCGCGCTTCGACGCTCTTGTCAAGGACCGCGATGCTCTGCGTCAAGAAGTCACGCAACTGCGACAGTCTCTCGAGGAGCTACAAGCGAGACATACCTCCGAAATCGAAGCAGTTCAGGGCGAGCTCGCAGACACACAGGCGGAGAAAGAGAACGCAGAGGAACAATATCAATCACTACTGGGAAAGGTGAACACAATACGCTCTCAGCTAGGCGAGAGGCTGAAGGCAGATGCAGTAGGTACATATTTACCCAAATCCGAGCACGACATGTTGACACGGTCGACAGGAAGATCTAGCACAAGCACGCACACGAATCGAGGAACTCGAAGAACAGAAGTCCGAACTCCAAGAACGCTACACAGCTCGCTCAGCTGAAGTCGAGGAACTAACCGCCCAGACCAAAGAGCTCACGCAGAAACAGGCCGAACAATCGAAAGAACTCTCCAGCTTGCGTAACCGTTTGACGCTCTCGCAGCAGAATTGGCTCAAGGAAAAAGAAGAGCTCATCGAGTCAGAAGCCTACATACGGGATGAATTTGAAAATGCGAAGCAAGCCATGCACGACTGGGAAGTGTTGGCCATGGAAGAGCGCACCATCCGCAAGGACCTGACGGATCGAAACGCGGACCTGGAAGAACAACTCGCCTCTCTCAAGGAGGAATATGAAAAGGCAGCGAGTGAGAGGGACACGCACTCATCAGCGGTTGACGGTCTGCAACGAGCCCTCCAGGAGATCCAAACCGTGCGGAAGCAGGAACTCAAAGAACTCGTCGAGACGAATCAGTCCGAACAGGAAGCCTTGCGGAAACAGCTGCAAGAACTGCAGGCAACACACGAGTCCACCGTATCAGAACTCGAACACACGAGGGAAGACCTCGAGCGCGCCCTCCCCTTCGAGAAGGAAGTCAAGGAGAAGAATCTCCTGATTGGCAAATTGCGACACGAAGCCGTCATTCTCAACGATCACCTGACGAAAGCGCTGCGATTTCTGAAGAAAGGAAAACCCGAGGACAATGTCGACAGGTACGTTTCTGTCAGCGTCAGCATTTTCGTTGACTTCTCCATCATTCCCCATCTTATCCCCGAATCACCCCTGTCGAAAAGGGCAGCCAACCCCCCCGACAGACCCGCCTGTACTTGCTATCTCCCCTTACTCCGCATGCGAATCCCTTCAACAGGTGGAAGTCTAAACTTAGCAATCCACGCCCAGCTTTGCGCTGCTGCAAGGCCCCAGTTTGAGGCTCACCTTGTTGATCACTATTCACGACTGCTCACTCTTTGCCACCTTACATATGCTCTCTGCCTGCCGCTTTGTGCGTGTCGCCTTGATGCTTTACGCTAAGCAAGGCTGAGAACTCCCTCTCCTACCGTGCTTCTGTGGCCCGAAATTCCAGGCACCACTTCCCCTTGCCCTCCTCCTATCCACGTGGGCCATTCAGGTATCAGCACTGTTTTCCCATTTGCGACACGACACTTCAGGCGGCACTTCTCGCTAGTCTAAGTCTTCTACGCCTTCCCTTTTTGCTCCATCCAAGCGAAGCCAAGCCCCAAATATGCGAGCATGCGGCCGAGAAAGCCGGGTCCTTTTGCTGACACTGACATTGACACTGGTATTGAGGCTGACACTAACGCCGTGGCTCCCAGACAAATCGTAACAAACCACCTCCTCCACTTCTTGGCCCTCGACCGTTCCGACCCCAAGAAGTTCCAGATCCTGCAACTTATCGCCGCCCTCCTGGGCTGGACCGAGGAACAGCGCGAACAGGCCGGCCTTTCACGACCCGGAACCACGACCGGCGCGCCCGCCCCGACGAGCAGTTTCGGGAGTCTGCGTGGCTTGGGCGGGATGGGCATGGGCGGCAGTCCCATTGTCCATAGAACTCCGTCCACGCCCGCACTGAATCACGGCGAGTATTTTGGCGGAGAAGGGGTGATGAGCCCGAATGGTCGCGAGACGTTGGCGGAACTGTGGCAGAACTTCCTCGAGCAGGAGGCTGCTGCCGGCGGCGGCGGCGGCGGTGGTGGTGGTAATAGCGGCAATAGGGGTGCGACTTCAAAGTCGAGGCAGGACAGTACGAGTACGGTTGGAGGAGTGCCCCCGACGCCGACGTCCAAGTGAGCTCAAAAAGTGAGATGACGAGGTGAAAGAGGTAAAATGAAGCATAGGTGTTTAAACGATCTGTGATCTGCAATGGAACACATATCAGGATCACGTCTACTGCTACTGTGCTGCTGTCGTTCAGTCCTTGCCGGTTTCTGCCCTGTCCAGATTTCCAGAGGACGAAGTCATGCTTTCACGCTATTAACATCCGCGAACATGACCATGACCATGACCATGACCACGAAGATAAATATGTTAGCTATTCTTCTATCGCCGGCCGATCGAGAGAGACACGGGGGAAGTGAAGCGCCAGGCTAGAGTCGTCATTTATCAATGTTATCATCATACGTGGCGATCCCGGGTGTGCATACTTGAAAACAGTTATATACTTGTGTCCTTCGAAATTTAAGCGCTTGGAAACTTGTATACTTAATGCTCGTATACTTGGACAGCTGGACATCTGGACAGCTGGACACTTGAAATCTTGAACACTTGTATACACATATCTTTAACACCTGACCACGTTATACCTGTATTCGCACTTAATCGACCCGCCCCGCGGAGTCCATTCGTTCATTCAGTTCAGTCAGCCCGTTCAGCCCATTCAGCTCATAAGAAGGTGTTCGCAGAACGCTTCGACAGGAAAGCACATCATGATGCTCGTGTAGTGGTCCTGATTGTCCCATGTCCCAGCCCCACGCTCCCGAATCCCAAATCCTAGATCAAAATTTCAACTCCTAACTCCCAGCTCTTGCTTGTCCTGTACAACAAACTGATAACTACAGGCTCGCAGACATATCAAGTTCAGTTCAAATTCAAGCTCATGTCTGAGCCAGCGTGATGTGTGGTAGAATAGGAGTCGAGCTAGGTAGAGTCGAGCGTATTGTGCGTTATAGTTGAGGAGGGCCGAGCGGAGGAGAACTGATAGCCATATCGTCGAACCAGCTCGCGAATATCCTGGATAGCGTAGAGAGGGGTCAGAGGTCAGCCCTATTCACATACACAGTGTACATAGCAGGGATCAATGTAACGTTACGGGTGGAGAAGCCACTTACCCATCCGGCCCAGTGCAAATTCGATGCTTCGATGCATTGCGTCGACGTCATGGCGGCACGGTCTTCTGCCTCTGCCTCGCACTCCAACTCCATTGTGAGAGTGTGATCGTCCTCGTCAAAGTCGAAGTCCAGGCACTGAACGTCGACGCTGCGTGGGGGCAGAGCACACTCATGGGCCATCTCCAGCGTCGCTTCTGCGATCCGTGCCGCGTGTTCTGTGCTCCACGACCCCTCGGCTATGTTGAGCCATCTGAGTGCGTTGATGGCTCGGCGGCGAGTGTCCACTTTTTCCGCCGACATTGCGACGAGGAAGATGGGCGCAATGAATCCCAGGGAGGGAGGGTTCTTGCGACATGACTCCGCAGTGGTGAGCGGGTCGTAGCGCAGCACGTCTTCCACCTCGATGACGATGAAGTTATGGCGGCACCGTTCGGGGCCCGCATTCTCGGGGGAGGAGTCGCGATCGTGGCCTTGCTCCTCTCCCGGTTCGGTCGCGGTGTAGCGGGCCTGTCTCTTCAGTTGATCGAGGAGGATGTTGGCTGCGACGTTGTGCACGATCAACATCCGGCGCATGTAGACTGGGCCCGTGGCCGTGAGGTTTTGAAACAGGTGCATCCATCTGTAGAGGCGGGCGTCGAGCTCGTCCAGCTGTTCCAACTCTCTGATCAGAACGACGCGTGTGCTGTGGAGCGCTGCTTGTGCTTGGACCTGGCCCTTCAGTTTGAGTATGTCGTTGATACAATCGCCCAAGTATTTCTCCGCCTCGTCTAGATTTTCGAATGCCGGATGTTTGAAGTTCATGATCCGCACGTCGCGCGTGGTCAGGCACAATGCGCTCAGTTGACCCGTTAGCTCTTCAATGCGGCATTTCGAGGCGAACTTGACACCGTCGCGGATGGATGGTTCGATATACTTTGAGATGAGGTCGTCTGCAGGGTCTTTCGGACGGCGTTTGCTCTTCCACTCCCCCAGGATCTTGATCGCAGCTTTCATATGGTCAATTGCAGCTTGCCCGCTTCCGTTGAAGTTCTCGAGTGCCCAGAAGATGACACATGCTGCGAGGACGATATCGATGGGTGGTTTGTCGGCCACCAGGGCGCGAATGGCGGCATTGTAGTGGAACACGAAATTGTGGTTTGCCTTTTGGGATGCTGCGCCGAGTGTGGTGAGGGATTGGTGCAGTGAAGCGAGCGCGATGATGGAGTGCTTGATAGAAGGTTGGTGCCATGTTGCTTGAGGGAGGAGCACGCTCCACAAGTAGGGTTTCGAGTATACAGAGATCAGGTTAGATGTCTTCTCCAGGAAGAACTGGAAGCATTGATATTCTTCTTGTGTGCCGAATCTGGGGATGAGGGCGAGCTCTTGAGGATGAGGGTACGAGCTCAAGTAGGATTGAAACTGAGGATCGCCTGGCGGGGCTGGCTCAGGCTCTGGTTCAGCCGGAGGCGCTGCTAGTGCTGCCGCCGGTGATACTGATGATGGCGGGGTCGGCGTTGACGACGATGAAGCTGGGTCAAACAGTCTGATCTTAGGCGGCGCGTCTAAAATTTTGGTTAGACAATACGAACGTAGGATTGAGCGACTCCCTCGGAAAAGAATGGCTGTCAGTGATGGGGAGAACTTACATCCACCACACCTTATGTTAGATTTAACACATCTGGATGACAATCAGTAGTGGAGGTGACGATCCGTTGAGACCTACCCACCTCTGACACGCTGGCTTGCCCTCATCACACTTGATCCTTCGTTTCCTAGAAGCGGTTATCAATCAGAGTGCACTTTGAGATTGGATTTGTTTGAACATACTTGCACGTCAAACATCCATTGAAGGTCTTGGGAGCCCACTTCTTCGTCCGGACTTTGTCGCCCGGCATGGTGCGAGGATGGTGTTGAGGATGTTCATCGGAATCGGTGGCATTCGTATCGGCGCTCATGGCGTTCACAGTTATATCTTCGACCGCCTGATAACGTGGCCTGCAGCGAAAGTCGTGGCTACGTCTGAGCCGCTTCAATCCGGCGAAGCAAAATTCAGGGCCTTCGATGCGAGAAGTGAGCACACGGACAGCTTGAAAAAGTAAACAGAAGGGCTAGGGACTGTTCGGTGGACTATTTTGAATGGCCGTCCCCCAGGGTCGCTTAGCGAGGTGAGAAGTAAGAGAGGGTCCTAGCCATAAGAGTTGGTCAGGAATAGGTCCCCCTCCACCTCCATGTGCGTTTATGTGAGAAAGGTAAGGGGCAAAAGCGGGAACGCCAGGGGAAGAAGGGAAACATCGGGTTCTGGTTCCGAGCTCCAGGTTCCAGGTTTCTCCCAGGAACATGAATTTCAGCCTCGTGGTATTCCTGAACGCTTTCTTCTTTGGAGATGATATGCTTGGCCGGACTTACCGTCACACGGCTGTGATTGTGGCCTTGTGTTCCTGGACGGTGGCCCCACGGTCGATCGTCCGTCCATCTGGTAGCATCATCGGTGAATAGGTGGACACAACGTGCTGAAGCTGAGTCTGGAGGTGGGCCGAAGACAGGGACAAGTCGCGGAGACGATCGTCCTCTCGTTTGGCTGGGTGAGATGAAGAAAGCGTGACAAAATAGCTGGGGTATTGTGTGCTCCCATTCGATGATCAGGGCAAGTCACGATCTGTGGCTCAGCGAGGCCACTTTATGATTTCTCGTTTGTACCAGGGCTGTGTATTTGACCTGGGAAGGGGCGAGAGCGAACGGAAAGCTGTGGACCTGGAATAGGGCCAAAACGCCGTTCATTTCCGGGGTCGAGATCGGATCGTAGAAGGCGCCAGCTAGAGTCGAGGGGGCATGATTGGAAATGCATCGCATGGTAGCTTCCTCCGCCGTGTACTCTTGCTGACGGAGCCGCCAGTCCGTCTAAAGATGAATCATAAGCCATGTTCGTGGGTCTGATAGGGTCCGTGGGTACTGCAGAGAACCCAGCAGGAGGTTTGCCAGTAGACGCAGGTCATCCGGTCGGGTGGAGCAAGCATAAGTCCACTTTGGTTAGAGCGGTAGGGCTTAACGATCCCTTTGGCACTAGGAAAGTCCAATGCATCGCTTCTACCGCTTCCACGGCTTGCCTTAGAACTGATTAGAACTCCAGTTCGACATCTCCGCGTCTCATTGGCAAACGGAGCGCGAAGTCATATGGTTCGATAGTTGACGAACCAGGCAGCGCTCCACCTCCGCCCATGGCATTGGCTGATGAAGGGTGGTATTGCACTCTCAGAGTCGCGGTCTGGTGGTCGATCGTTGGGACAATATGACTCTACGAAACGCCGCAACGGTGAGAGCGAGGACAAGGACAAGCGGACAAGACCTCTTTTCAGCTCCTTGGCCTAATTCGCGACGGGTCAAGTAACGATCTGCGCTGCATACATAATCTATCCTCGTCAGTTGTTTGCGCAGTTTCCGACTCCGTTGGTTGCTGGCGGCTATAAGCGAACGAGACGTCGGATATTGTGTAATCCTAGTCGTGGTCGGGTCCATTACCAAGTCTTACCACACCAATATAAGCCAAGGAGCGATTTCGGCGAAGTTTGCGAGTGGTATTTGTAACGGACGGTGGCGGTGCCTCAAAACTAAGCTTGGAGGACTCGGGGCCTGGATCTGGGGGTCGAATGTCCGATTGCATGTTACGTCGCAACCTTGTCCCTGTGCTATAGCAATGACGCATCTCCGGCCGCGGGTTGTAGCAGGTGGAATGACTCTCCGCCAGCGTTCACGGCGTTATGCGTGGATTTGGACCGGTGATAGGGAAAGAGGGATCATCGTCTGCAAACGCAAAAATACCACATCCAAAGCCTCGAGTTGGCATTGCCAGCCGACTGATCGGCCACTAAAGGACGGGATCATGTTGATCTTTAGCTGTGAACGGGCCAGGCGGTATAGCAATCCCATCATTCAAGACACGTCCACCATACAATTTTCGTGCTCGCACCCCTCGCACCGACTCGATGCATCTCGGGGCAATCCAAGTCGAGTAATTAATGCACTGGTTGTCAGTCGTCGACGATCGCCCAATAGGGATAGAAGGTGTGGTGTCGGACCGCCGCGGAGTGTTCAGCCCTATGGCTCTGGAGTTGCTGGAAAAGCCCCGAAGCGCTTGCATTCAGACTGCTGGGTCCTCCGTACTGTGGTATGCACGTCGAGAGAAAAGGGAAAGTACAGACTACCCAGCACAGTGAGAGCTAGGGTAACCATGATGGTTGGTGGTGGGAAACTATTGCAAAGAGGCTTGAGACAGGGGCCAAAGGGCGCAGGCAAATTGGGGGGAAGTGGAGGGGAGGCTCGGGGGCCTTAGGTAAGCATCACGCAACCACTTGCGCACCTAAAGCTCCGTTCACCGTTCGGTGACTTTACGTACTCGTACGGAGTATACTCGTAATAGCGTAAATCATCCGGCAGCCTGTTCGCTGTTCTAGAACTCTGACCGTCCAGCAAGTTGGCCTAAGGCTGATTTGTGCATCGCCCATAGACCGTACTTTTGCGTGTCGGTGCTCGCACCCAAGCGCCTAGTATTGCGGTCAGTAACACAGTTTGCCCACCATGCAGGGTCCCCGCTAGGGTTGCTTCCTTTCATTCTTCGGTTGAACCTCTCGAGCAACTTCCGGCGTTTCTGTGCTAGCGTGAGCTGTATTGTGCCTCTCTAGGTTCGTCTACTCTTGGCAGGTTCATGCTGTAACTGTCCGCTACATTTACTATTGCCACCGCCCAACTTCTCCCAGCTACAAGTTATCTGTCGATACGTCCGCCGCGCGGCCGCTTCGTCCGTCATCTGCTGACTGCTGAAATGGCCGACGGAAACCTGGGGCCGCAACCCGACGGCCAACAGATTCTCGCTGAGCTTGGGGCAATTCGTCGGGACATTGCAGATACTCGGAGAGAGCATATTACTATGTTACCTGGTTCTAACTACCCGTTTTGCGCCATGGGTCAGTGCATGTGGTCGGGGCCAGCCTCTGATGGAGGTATCACCATTTAGCATGTAGCTCACTTGCATTGCATTGCATCACATCATATCATTTTTGGGGTGCACAATATGCATGTCCGTCTAATGCTCACTGAGTCGCCCTCACCGACTGACTGACTGACTCAATATAAATCTGACGCCTGTACAGTAAAACCAGAGGAGGGTGCTATCTCCTCAAGGGTAGCAAAGCGGCTTTTGTGCATCTCGCTCATACAACTCGCCCGCTCATTCACTCATTCAGGCATTCAACCAGTCCAGAAACTCGGGCGTGAAGTAGCTGACAACAATCCCCGCCCCAGCCCTCAGGATACCCTCTGTACTCTCAAATGCCATGGTCTTCAAATCAAACACGCCGGCCTTCGCGCCCGCGTGGATCATGGCATACTCGCCGCTCACCTGATACGCAGCAATCGGCATGTCCTTGGCAATCTCCTTGGCATCGGAGATGATGTCGAGGAACGAAGACGCGGGTTTCACCATGATGATGTCCGCTCCTTCCTGGATATCTCGCGTGATGGCCCGTCTCGCGAGCCCCCGACCACCGGGAGGAAGCTGATAGCATTTCCGGTCCCCAAAGCTGGGACATGAGCCCGCGGCGTCGCGGAAGGGGCCGTACAAGCAGCCCGAGAACTTGGCCGCATAGGACATGAGGTTGACTTGGTGGGACAGGCCCGCTTCGATGAGTTTCAACTTGATAGCGCGGATGCGTCCGTCGTTCATGTCCGAGGGGGCCACGCAGTGGGCGCCGGCCTGCGCGTACGCCATCGCCACGTCAGAGATGCGCTCTACGCTCATAGCGTTGTTCAGGCTGCCGTCGTCGCGGAGAATGCCGCAGTGGCCATGGGATGTGTATTCGCAGAGACAGACATCCGCGACTACAAACAGCTGCGGGAAATTTCTTCGGATAAGTTGTATGCCCTTGATCACGGGTCCTTCGGGGTCGTCGGCTGCCGTGCCTAGTGCGTCCTTTGCGTCCGGAGCAAGAGGCACACCAAACAGTATGACGCTGCGGAGACCCTTTTGCACGAGAGGCGTGAGGAAGGGGACCAGTTTGTTGAGGCCCAGGCGGTTCTGGTTCGGGAGTGAGGGAATGGGTGTGATTTCGTTGGGGTTGTCGGTGATGAAGAGGGGGTAGATGAGCATGGACTGGTTTGAGTCAGTGCTTCGTGGTCAGGTTGGCAGAGTAGCGATGATAAATGAGCTGCTCACCTTGGTCAACTGTCTCTCTGCTTGCCATGCTCGCGACAAAGGGTGGCTGTACCCGGCGTGCAGCTGACTTGAGATATCGCCTGCAATGCTCACGCTGGTCGCAGCGGTGGAGGTATATGACCGGGCCATCGATGGTCGCGAGATAGTTGACTGGGTGTCGTTGGTACTGACATTGCTGGCGCTTGTCCGAGCAGTGTTGGGTTGGGACGACGAGTCGCGAAATGCGATGTCCTGAACGAGCGATGAGAATGACATTGTGAGTGGAGTATGTTGCGCTCAACGTCGGTGTCGGCGGCAGGATTAACAGTGGCAAGTCGAAGTCGAGGCTGAGATGGTGTCGAGAGTGCGCTTCTCACAGCTTAAAGTGAGATGTCGTCGTCGGAAAGCTGAGGCGAACTATTTTTCGCAAGCGGCAGCGGAGTTGGTCAGCCGAAATAAAATGCAAGTGAGTTGACGGGGGGAGAAATCCGAAGCATCTCATTTGGCGGGCGAACGATATGCCTCGGGAAGTTGCGCGCAACTGGGGAAAAATTAAGAGGGCTGGAGGGGCGCCCAAGCAGTTCTGGGGCTGCAACAGTTTCAAGTACCCAGTTTGTCCTCGCACCCCGGATGCGGCTACACATTGTCTCTATCTAACCTCTACAGAGTGATTCTCAATATGGGAAATTATCACCGTCGCCGTCAACGCCTTCGCAATGCCAGACAAGCTGTATTTCTACAATTGTATATCGTTGTTCAAAAGGCGCACCTCTTCCCCAGGTTTGAAAGCGGGGAGGCCGATGTAGGGGCATCCATCACATCGGAATGCATCTGATGTAGATTAGCAAATGCACCATCCACGAAAAGCATACTCAAAAACATACCTCCTAGACTGCAGTTGCCACAGCTGCCAACTTTTCCTGGGACCGTAAAGTCCACCTCGGCCAGGTCGTCAGCTTGCAGTTTTAATGTGTTCAATGCGTTGTCTGCGTTCTCCCTCCGGGCTTTGTCTTCCGCCTCCAATTTCTGTGCGAGGCCACAGGTGCAATCTTTGCACGCTCGACGCCGTTTGGCCTTTGGCTTGCATTCAGTGGCTAAGAACGATCAGTGAAAGTCACGAAAGCCACAAAAGGGTTTCGACTCACGGATTTTAACAGCTCTCTGCAGGTCGTCCTCATCTAGCAAGGTATCTTCGTCAATCAGGTCATCATCGGAATCATTGATTCCATCGTCGAAGCCCACGCCCGGAGGTAGAATATCGTCCACGCTCTTCCGTTTGCCGTTTAAGGAAAGTGACATAGAATCTCCATTCGAGTTTCCATTGCTTAGACCGCCGGCAGCCTCCGAAGCCTTTTTCTTTCCAAATTTCAGCGGCACAGACACCTGCGCACCATAATCTACCTTCGCAAATCCAATGCCGGGTTGTGGGGATAAGCCTGCAAGTATAGCCTCGTTCTTCTCAGGGCCGTCGACGGCGCCGAATGACTGGTCTTGGCTGCGCAGGTGTCCACCGTTCTTCAGTGCTTTGACTAGCAAAGCCAGTATCTCCCGGTTCAACAGATTCTGGCTCTCACGCCGCGAACCATCGGCATCACTGAGAATAATGATGACGTCGTACGTGGACTGCGGCAAGGACACAAGGCCAAGGGCGAGGCGATCCAACATTTGGAGGTCGGTGTGGGTGCGGTCGTGCATTTCAATGACAGCGGTCAATTTCTCTTGGTGGGATGAAAGCGAGGGTGGCGAAAGTAGCAGGGTCCGCTTCGAGGACTGTGGCGCCTTGGAAATCGGCATGACGAAGTCGTCCGAGGTATCCATTAGCACGGAGGGCGACATGGCGGCGACGATGAGGTGCTATTGGAGTCTCGATAAGTGGTGTGAAAATGTGAAGGGGAAGGGATCCAAAGACCAGGGCTTAGAAATCGGAATTTGTGACGTGCGCTAGAGGGGCAGTTGCGGCGCTAGCCCTGCCCTGCAGGATTCCGTCGCGTCGCCTCTGCCTCGTCTCTGTTTATTTACCCACGTGGGAGTTTGATTGAATTCAGTTCCTGAATGCCTGGGGCGAAAGAGTACTGATCTCGCAAGACCGAATTCTTCAGTTCGTGAGGTCTCTGCAATGGAGTGGTTTTGTTGCTTGATGAGAGTTTTGTCAAAGCGCTCACGTGTCCGAGCTCACCGGTATTCTCCGCCCTCACACCACCAAGGGCGAAACATGGCATGAGGGACTGAGGCCATCTACGAGTACCTGCCCCATTTCCGGAGTACTTAAAGGCTCAATGTTACCGAATATGCGCAGAACCTGACTGTTTGTATCACGATGGGGACCCAGTTTGTGATATCATCCCCCTTATCATTTGACTGTTTATTCTCTCATGAATTGCCGCATAAGGGATCCACCGTGGGGTCTCTGACAGCAGACTGTTCCGCCAGCGTCCTCTGTACGAGTTACTCGTACACCTGGCCTGCGAAATGCTCAGTCTTCCGGCTCCATCACTGCGCTACAGATCCTCAATCGAGCCTTGCCGGTATCAGGCAGATTGGTACCTGAATCAGAAGCCTTTGGTAGAGTGGACAGGCGTCAAGTGGGTACAAACCAAGCACGAACCCCGCGCTAAATAAGCCGAATTGGAAAGGTGGAGGGTACGAATCCGGGGAAGGCGCCTTCGCCATTGGAGCGAACGGGGTAGAAAGGCCCAGAAAAAGCGCAGGGTCATGCGAGCACCGGGCGTTGCTCTGCCAGTTCTCCCCAATCATGATAAACGGTGTCTAGAGCTTTCTAAGCCACCTTGTTCCGGCTTCATCTTCCCTGACTTAATCAACTCTCTCCAACGAACCCCCTTCTGCTTAGAAGCAAGTCGAAACCTCACTCGTCCTTCTTCTCTTCCTGCCCCTTCAACCGTGATCTCGCCTATCTCTCAAAACCACCAAGCAAGCAAGTGATCAGTGAGGTGAGTCGTATTTCGGTGCATCGAAGATCAATCATCCCAGAGGTGGCCCAAGCTTCACTTTCCTTTGATCTGAAGGGTCGCGTGTCCTTGTTGTTCCCTTGCTCATACCTCTACTCCAACTTCATCTCACTGACTCTTACTCTCACTACAGCCACAATCTACCAACACACTGACTCTTGAATCACTCTGTTACTGTCCATCACCTCTTCACTGTCCCCTATAACCGCTCACGCAATCAGTAAGTCATTCCGGAGCCTCCATGCCGACGCTCACTGACCATTGACCTCGCAGTGACTCGTACAAACAAAGGAAACGACCGCAACCACAGTGCCATCGCCGATGGTACCGCCCTCCCTGAAGAACGTCTCCCTCGCTACTTCGCTAAACATGGCCACGTTGATGCTGATCCCAAGGGTGTCAAGAAGCAAGGCGGGGGTAAGGGCAACTGGTAAGGCTTCTCCCTCACAGTTGGCAACTGCGCCTGGATACTGACGCCGATAGGGGCCGTGATGGCGAAGAAGTTCAAGACTATGGCTACACTTTCAATAACGCTCGTCGCCGATCCAACTCTAGCACCCAAGCTCTAGGTGACTTCAAGACCAAGTTCGAAACCATGGATACCGACCCTGTCTTCGAGGAAGAGTTGCACGGACCGACCGAAGAAGATATTGAGAAGGCTTCCACCCATGACAGCACTGACTCCAGCACCCTGGAAGGCAGTGTTGATGATGATGACAAGAAGATGTAACACTACAGAACACTCTACTGAGAGATGACGGCATGAACCTTCACTCTCGACACACGGCGCTGGCGGATGGTGCTTTGTACGGCTGTATAACTGTGACACAATACAGCGAGGCTTTGAGCTGCTGTGCTCAACCCAGTTGAACGAAATGAGCTTGGATCAGGGATGGCACGAATGATTCAAACATGTATTAGCATAGCAGGAATCAAATCCCATCACTGGAATGTGACAACAGAAAATGCTGCCGCCTGGTTACATCATAGTCTCATTGCGAGTGCTTCACCGTTCGCTGAGTGCCGGTTACCGAAGCGTTGTTCGGTATGTGACCTGAAATTATGCTGGCCGTGAAGTTTACATCTTAAGCGACAAGGCAGGGACCATAGCAAAGGTATGTCTAAACGACATGGGGATATATGAGCTTCCCTTTCCTTAATTTCTAGCATTGAACTCGGTGTTGCACGAGAGGACACAGTAGCTTCGGGGCTGTGCTGGCGCAGGTCGCCGTCGCCATTGGGAATGCCGAAGCTCGGAGCAATCGCCGCCGAAGTTGAACCGGCAGCCAAGTCGGTATCACGCTGTGCACGCGGCTCCTTTGGGCCATCAGAATTTGGACCGTGCATTTACAGTATCAACTCGGTGGCTCACGCCCAACGGGAAATATCCTGCCAATCATCGACACCCTACGCAGTACGAGGTACAGACTTCAAGCATCGTTCCAGCATCGCCCGCACCCTATTCGTGCTACTGGCTTAGCGCCGCAGGACTGCGACGAACAGCAGACAAGCAGCAGCATAGGAAAACATGACAGCGTATCCCATCCGGGCTCTCAACGCCGGGATGTCCACCATCCATTTGTTCTGCAACCGCTTGATCTTGGGTCTGAAGCTTACCAAAGACCCAAATGCGAATGATGCGTTGAGTTCACCGAAGCCACTGGAGAGATTTGGAGGTAAGATGCCTAGGTCTGGAGCAGGAACAGCTGGTGGTGCGGGAGGTGTGCCGTTGTTGTCGCCTGCGTTTCCTCAGTCGGGATGAATGCGGTGTACGCTGCTATTATTAGGCTGGATATCCCATTTGGTATCGCCCGTTCTCCTGGTTCGCAATGTGGTCTGTTTCGACGTAGTGTCACCCATGCTTGGCCGAGAGAAAGTCTCCCAGGGATATCTTCGAGCCCGACAGCCAGATGACTTTGATGTAGAGCTCCATCCCGGCGCGCAACCTTCTGGGTACATACTGGACAGCGGTGTAGGCATCCTCCTTTCCTCACCGGGCTCATTCTCTACCCGCCCAGGTCAGTTGATTAGCTTATGGCGTCTGTTAAGAGTCTATAAATTAGCAAGGGCTGTCGACTACGCACCTTTAGGTCCCGCGCACGCCCTCTTGCCTGAACACGAACTTGGACGATGTAATGCCGTCCTCTGCTGGAGATTCTTGGCTGGCTGAGCACTCCAAAGTCTCGCCAACAATTCTCGTATTGCAGATATGGATTTTGCCAAGCTAGTATGTGCTACAGGGCTAATAGTCGTTACCATGAGAAGCAGTACCCGCAAGTGTTTGGAACCGTGCAAGCCGTATCAGGGAGGCGGCTGTGTAGACAAGATGGTGGCAAAGAGGACGCGAAAAGGTGGTCGTCAGGCAAATGCAAACCTTTGTAACTTAGACACCACATTGTACAAGAAATGAGGTCGGCAAAGCAGTTGCATGAGTCCAAACAACTTTTTGGAGCATCGATTGCTGTCTTGTCTTGTTCGTGGACTCCCAACTCTCGTTCGTTAATAACCGAGGTCGTGTCTCAGCAACCATGCAGCTAATTCACAGCACGCGTAAAGACTGTCCATCAAGAGTATGGCTTGCTGTGCGTGAAATTCTTCGCTTCCATACTGTTAGGCGACTGCGGATCAGTGATCGCAACACACTTACATCGCAGGCTAGAAGACCATCTGCAGACGAGTCTCCGGGAGGCAACATCTGGTTGTGACCGGAATCGCTGCCGATAGCAACCTAGAGATGTTGCGCAAACGACAGTGAATGTATTCGAACCGAATCCATCTGCGTAGCAGGATGCTGGAGTGAATGAGATACAATGCCAAGCACCAGGCTGCACTGTCGTAGGGCCACCAGCAGACATACCCAAAGCATCGTAAAACCACCTTGCTGAGCTGGACGAAGACAGCGAGGTTGGTCAATACTACAACGAGAAGTGCGCATATCGAACCCAGGCCTCCAGGTGGGCGGGCGTGGCGTGATTGGCTGCATTTCTCCCGAGGCTTTGGCGCCAAGCATTTCCCGCTGTACTCGTATTGTGTAGCTTCGAAATCTCGCGCTGTTCTTTATTGCTGGTGGGATTTACACGACGAGCCGCATCGCGATTGCGCGGACCATGGCAAGTGCCGTGCTCGGTAACGGCTTTGCATATCCATCCTTGATCGCCGAAAAACAGGTCAGACCACCCGTGGTTTGGCTAAATACGAAGTATGTCTTTCCCCATCCCTGAACGACTGTGGTTTGCCTGGGACCGGCTGAAGGAGCTGCGCTGCACGCTGATATCGCGCGTATTGGAAAGGAGCCGAAAGGAACAATAAGCCTACTCAAATCCGAATTGTCAATCTCTTTATGTCGGCACCAGATACTGAGAATGGCAATGGCTTGCAACAAAAGCGATCCCGCGGGCAGATGGCCGTATTGGTCGCAGTGCTATCCCATGTCTGCGGGGCGGGAGCGGTCGGGTCGATATCCTTACCGAGAGTTTCCGAACCATGCATCGATACACCGTACTGTCGACATGGAGCCATTGCCTACCGTACTCGTAAAGAATACCCTCCGAACTGAGTGTTGTTGGGGAATGTGGGGTACTGTGGGGTTGAGGTAGGGGGGATGGGAGGTACACCGTGCAAGATCATACAGTCGGAGATACTTCTGCAAAAGGCATATCAAAATCCAGCCCTGTCTCAAAGATCTACATTACACATGCGACAGTTTCCGAGCCACTGAAAACGCAGGAACGCTCGAAGCACTCGGTCGGAGGCTATGACAATTTCGAATGTGAGCGAGCTTTGTGATGGTGACAAATGGCACCACTGCATACCACCACCACTACATACTGACATGTCAAATCCAGATCATCATAGTTGGCGCCGGCCCAAGTGGGTGTGTCTTGGCACTCCTTCTCGCCAATGCGGGCATCAATGTTGAGCTTCTTGAGGCGTCGGACAAGCTTGACGACTCGCCCCGAGCCAGCTTCTACCCATGGCCAGCAGTATACGAATTAGAGCGGGCGGGTCTCTTGCCAGAAGTCCGCGAACGAGGCTATGTTGTCGCAGATGGCGTCTCATGGCGCAAAGTCGACGGCACTCTCCTCGCCAAAATGGACATAAGTGCCGTCCCGTTCGAGAGAAGACTGCACGGTCTCCCATTGGGCAAGCTCCTTCAACTCACACGGGAACATCTCGACAGAAAGTCCAATGCCAAAATCAGATACCTGCACAAGGTGACCAAGATCGACCAGTCTGATTCCAGCGCCCGCGTCTTCGTCGACACCCCGGAAGGCGAGCAGATCTTCTCAGCAGACTACATTGTCGGGTGTGACGGGGCCAACAGCACGATCCGCCGAGCTCTCTTCGGCGACGACTTCCCCGGCCGGACATGGGATCAACAGATCGTCGCAACGAATGTCTACTATGATATCTCCAAGCACGGCTGGGGCCAGGGTGCCTTCATTGTTGACCCCGAATATTTCTGCCTTGTCGCGCTCCTGCAACCCGATGGCCTATATCGCGTGAGCTACGGCGAGACCGTCGGCTTGACTCGAGAGGAATATATTGCTCGCCAGCCTGAGAAGTTTCGCAAGATATTGCCTGGCAGCCCGGGCCCAGAGGACTATAAGCTTGTCACAATCAACCCGTACAAGATCCACCAGAGATGTGCCCAGAGTTTCCGGGTCGGGAGGTTTCTACTCGCCGCGGATGCGGCCCATCTGTGCAACCCCTTGTGAGTGCTACCGCCTTTGCGCGTCGGTTCCGTTGCCGGAAGATGAAACTGATCAGGGACGCTGTGCTATGCTAGTGGCGGCCTTGGGCTCACAGGCGGGCTCGTCGACGTTGGGAATCTCTTCGACTGCTTAAACGGGATCCATCAGGGTCTTGCAGACGATAGCATCCTGGACCGATACAGCACGGTGCGGCGAGACATGTGGTTCAAGATCATCGACCCCGTCTCCTCGCAGAACCTACGCCACCTACTGCAGGACCCAGATGTCGCCATGAAGGAGGATCCGCTATTTCTCCAGCGCGACAAGTTCTCCGACCCGGAGTTTGTCGCAAGCTTGGTTACGGTGAGTGCTCTCTTGGATTGATATTGACTCAAATGTTCTCGCACGTACCCATAAGTCTATTGAGTTGACGGCCTTTTCCACAGGGAATCAACGATATAATGTACGACTTCACCAAGGAGTATAAGCAACAAAGTGCGAGTCACTTTGATGGACCCGGCCCGCACAACGAAGCAATTACCAACGGAGTGGCCGTGGGAGCTGACTAAGGCCAGCAAGCGTCTGTCTAAAATCCTAACAAGCTCACATCCCGTCTTCCATCGGGCATCGATAAAATTCAAGGCTCATTCTGATACCCAGGCAAGAACTTCACCCCCAACTTGTACAGATCATACTTGTCAAGCGTCTCCCTGCCAAAACTGCAAACCCGCTCGATATCCTGTCGACAGTCGAAATAGCATCCTCGCAGCGCCTTTGCCCGCCCAGCAGCAAGATAAGCGACCGTGTTGGCGCACAGCTCGGGAGCGTCCTTGAAGATATGTCTGATCTGGGCCTGGACATCCGGCGTCGTGTTTTCTGCCATGGACACAAAAAGAGTCTCAGAAGTTTGTTTCCAGTCAAGACGTATAGATATATAGCGTAGCTTACCGGTGACCATCTTGCCCCACACTCCGCCGGGGTGAAGACAATACGTATGCAGCTGTTCGCCCAACCCGACTTGCTCAAACTCCTCCTGCAAGCTGTGCGTCGCCCGGGCGACCGCGGCTTTGCTAGAATTGTAGCTAAGCCCGCCTGCCATGTCGACCGTCGCGGCCCGTGAGGCCATGTTGACAATACAGCCGGATCCCCTCTCCCTCATGCCGCGCAACACCGCGTACACGCAAAGCATGGTGCCCTTGAAGTTGACCTCGACGGCCTTCCAGAACCCTTCGAACGTTTCGTCAAAGGCCAAGCCCCCGACGGCAATGCCGGCGTTGTTCACGAGGATATCCACGGGGCCTAGACTTTCGGCGATGCTCGCGAACGTCCGCCGCACAGCCTCGACGTTCGTAATGTCGCATTCGAAGACCTCGGCTCTCACGCCGCCGTACTTCTCGCACGCGAGCTTCGTGTCCTCCAGCTGCTCGGCCAGGATGTCCAGAAGCGCGAGATTGGCTCCGGAGTTTGCCAGCGCGATGGCGATGGCTCTGCCGATCCCTGCGGGCGCCGTGTCAATAGTGCCCCGACCGACGATACCGAGAACAGCATCATGACGAAAAGGCAGCCAACTTCGACTTACCCCTCCCGGCGCCGGTCACCACGGCGAGCTTCCCCTTATTCGCACCGGCGAGCCGGTCTGGCAATATCGGCCCGTAGGGCTCGTGCTTCAGTGGGAGGGTCGAGATTCCGAACTTCGCGGCGTTGTATTGTTCTGGGTCAGACATGTTGACGGTGCGGTACGAAGGTGGTCTTGAACGATGGGTGGGTGAGTGGGTGTTTAGTCTCAACGCTCGGAACGGTCAATCAATGCCTTGGTGATTTGACACCAGAAAGGGAAAGTTGTATATCCTCGCCACCCCACCAGTGCGGTAAGCTGGAATACCATGTCGCCCGCAGACAAGATTGTGCCATAATCCCCAATTGCGGAGTACTTGCAGTCCGTACAAGTACAGAGTACTGTAAGGCCAAACTGGTGGGCTGGAGTCGAGGTCCTGCCTTACTTACCCCACCATGCAACAAAGGGGTAAAACGCGGAGGCGGAGGCGGAGTATGCTTCATTGCAGCCTTGTCCCACGACGAGGTCTTGGACTGCTGAAAAGTGTGTCTTATAATGAATTGTCGTATGCAGCGTGGCTGACTTCTTACCAGTCAACGAGAAGAGATAATCGTGCCTTGCGTCGGGCGAATCCTCATCTTCTCACCGTCATCTTTCACAAAACTTGGAAATGACTCTCTTAGATTCTCTCCTGCCCTACCATGCTTTGGTGCTCTGCGTGGTCGGTGCAGCATTTGTGCTGGCATTCGGCCTCTTGCTCAAGCCACGAAAGAAATATCGATACCCGCCGGGCCCGAAAGGGATCCCCGTCTTTGGAAATCTGTTTCAGCTCCCGCCGGCATATCCGGGGGCTAAGTTGATGGAATGGGGGAAACAATACGGAGATCTGTGTGTGCTGCCCGCCGTGCAATCTGCATTCATCTGTGTATGTGCTCATCACCCGGATTAGTTTCACAGTGCAACTTGGCGCGAGGAAATGGGTCTTCCTCAACTCCACGGAGACGGCGCGAGAGCTCCTCGACCGACGTGGGAGGCTTTACATTAGTCGGCCCGAGTTCCCTGTCACGCAAGACATTCTGTCCGGCGGCAAGCGTATCGTCATGATGGGGCATACAGAGCGTTGGAGGCAGCTTCGGAAGATAATGCATCAGCTCTTGATGGCTAGCAATGTAAGATGCACCGGACGTGACAGTCATTATTGGGAGCTGATGTCGGCGGGAAGTCAGAGACCTATAAGCCTTTTCAGGATGTAGAGTCTCGGGCACTTGTCTGGCAGTATTTAAAGCGTCCAGACGAGTTTTATCGCCATGGAGCTCGGTTCGCAAACTCAGGTATGACAGAAACGTGAGACGATGCCTTGGTCGTGGTGCTAATGGTTGACCTGTGTAGTAATCTTCTCAGTGTAGGTGATGTGGCGAGCCGTGCTTGTCGTAGGCTGACAATGTGGAAGTGTCTTCGGTCGTCGAACAAGCATGCAAGACGAGAATGTCCGGCTGTTATTCTCGACAATCGACGATTTTCTCGAAACTCAAACCTCGCCGTCTTGTAGCTTGGTCGAGCAGTTCCCTTGGCTGGTGAGGGTCATACCACGGTCTCTTCAGTGGTTCAGACCGAAAGCTGAACGGGCATATAGGAAAACACTGGGGTAAGTGGCACTAGCAGGCCGATATAGGCCCCCCATGGAGATTAAGTAGAGACGAAGGTTGTCAAAGGCTGACCTGTCCCTCTAGGGTATACACTGCTTTCTTCGACGACCTTGAACGACGCATCAAGCAAGGAGAGAACCCTGAGTGTTTCGCCCGAGGAATGGCAGATCTTGCCTCAAAGTATGGTTTCGATAAAGCCCAGACCTATTTTGCTGGTAAGACAAGGGACTGCAACTTAGCTATTGGCTTCTTCCACGTGATGGAAGTGACGACTGATCTCGCGTTAGCCGGGTCCATAATTGAAGCGGGAAGCGACACAACGCGCAATCAGATTAATCTCATGCTTGCGGCGGCGGCGAAATACCCTGCCTGGGTTGCCAGTGCGCAAAAGCAGCTTGACGAAGTCTGCGGACATGCTTCAAGGCTACCCTCGTTCGACGTAAGCGAATTCCCTTGCCGCCCTAAAATTTTGTGTTGACCACCACTAGGACTGGGATCGACTGCCATACATTGTAGCAGTGGTCAAGGAATCGCTCAGATGGCGACCCAACATGACAGCTTCAGGAGTGCCTAGAGCTCTGATCGAAGATGACGCATACCGTGACTTTGTGTTCGAAAAGGGGACCGTATTCGTCTACAACCACTTCGCCATCAGTCATAACGAGAAAGAGTTTGCGAGAAACGAGGTGTTCTTGCCGGAACGATTTCTGAACGAGGACCTTGAGGAGTTGTTGAAGGGGCATTTGGGCTTCGGCACGGGTAAGGATCCTTCGGCGAGGGAATGATTTGATCTCTGACCTGACCACGGACAGGGCGACGAATTTGCCCGGGATGGCACGTCGCGACTCGGAATATGTTTATCGCGTTCTCCAGGCTGCTTTACTGCTTCGACTTCCAGGAAGTGCCAGGGGCACCCATCGACGACTGGCAGATTGACCCGCTGGCGCATGATCATCCACCGTATCACATTCGAATCACCCCAAGAAGCGAGGAGCATGTCAGATTGATCGAAAAAGAGTGCGCAGTGGTCGGGCAAGAGATGGAATGAATGTCAGTTGTGGGTCAAGCGGAGTTGAAACTAAAATGAAGGTCCGACAATCCTGCACTTGGTCACTGCCGTAAGAGGTGATTCACTGCTTTGAGAGGTAGTCATGTTTAGTGCTGGCGGTCAATGCCAGAACCCATAAAGATCTCTGCCTGAGCCGTTCAATCGTTGAGAGATGATCAACCAAGTTCGTATTCGAAAAGTGTTGGAGAGCCAGATAATCCTTGCATCACCATCACCAGCCACAATTGTCACAGCCTCACTGGTTTCAGCCTTACCGAGCGTCTTCAGCTGGTTTTCACCCCGCATGCCTTTGGCCATGCCGCAGCCAGGAAACACAACAACTGCATCTCAGGCTGCGCAGACCTCGCTTCCATTCTTCATAAAATGTGGCTCTCTCACCATCCTTATCATCAGCATCGTGCTGTTCAACTCCACCCTTGTCAAGGCCATAGCTGAAATGCCGCCTGTCTTGGTTGAATTCGTGCGTCGCAACTTCGACCCTGGCGAACCGTCACGCGAGTTCTGGGCACAGTGGAAGAACCCTGGAGATGTCTTCTCGGTCCTCCTGATCCTTGGTGGCGATGTTGTCGGTCGTGCTTTGGCACAGGTGGCGGGTTCGCGTCTGACGCCGGTCGCCTTCTCTTTCGGTAAGTTTTGCGCTCTTGGTAGTTGGACAAGATGTACTGACGCGGGCCAGGATGGGTTGCTTTCGCGGTCACTGCCGTCGTATCAGCCGTTGGCGAAAACAAGCTCATGCCCCTCCCTGACTGCACCTGCAAAGTAATCAATGGGGAGTCTGGCTACGTTCGCGAGAACACCTCATGGATAATTGGACGACTGGTCAGAGACTTCGATCACTGGAAGGATGCCGTCGTTACCGCGAAGGTGAAGGAGCTGATTGAGAAGAAGTTTAAGTTCGAGAAAGACAAGGCACTGAAAGAGACTGGCTCCTCAGCATCAGTCGAAGAACCTTCCCAGGCTGGTCTTTGCGTTTCCATCTACAATGCCGAACCCGCTCGCAGAGGATACCCCGGCTATGACGCTGTGTATTGGGTCGGGTTCGTCACCACTTTCGTTCAACTGGGCATCGCCGCCATTCCAGCGGGCATCTTCGGTGACTGGGGTATCTTCCTGATCACGATTGCTGGCATTCTCTTGTCCGTTGTGACAGGTGCTCTTCCACAGTGGGCCAAAGAGAAGTGGGCGTGTCGAAGCAAGTCGAAGAAGAACGTGATCTTGACGAGAGGGAATGGCAGCCAGCACGCAATTGTCGTCCTCGGCAATGGAAACGGACTTGATCTTGAAGACCTTGCGGCTGGTCAAACAAACGTTGACGTCTCGGCTTCGTGGTTTACCCGAGTCACCCTGATCGCACTTGCCTTGCTGTGGATCCTCCTTCTGATCACGGCCGCTGGCATCCATCAGAACACTTGGTTCTTGCTTGCCATCGGCGGGCTGGGCATCCTTCAGAACATCTTCGTTGCGGGGTGGAGACGAGACCCGAAGGCCTTCGGTATTCCGCTCAGATTCGTCAAGGTCATTGGTGAGAATAAGGTGATGGAGGCTCTTTATAAGGTTGAAGAAGAGTATCCCCATGTTGGTGCTAACCTGCTTGACACCTTCTTCCCTGGCAAACTCAGAACCGACGAGAAGACCAAGTGGGAGGACTTTGCTAGAACCGCTCAGCAGAAGGATGATGCAGCGAAAGCGGCGGCAAAAGCTGCCAGGCAGCAGAATGGCGGAACTCAGAATGCTGGAGCGAACAATGCACAGGGGCCTACGATTTGATCTCAACCGGTTGCCAGCAGTGCACGATTTACAGCCTCGCACCCGACCCTGGAGACTCAGAATACCAGGAGTATGGCACCGATATCGCTCGAAACCATCAGCTCGGCAGGTGGAAGTGTACCCACATGGACTATGAGCACACCTGGATGAGCGCACAGTCAGTGGACTGTGCTTGATGCTACTCGTACAGACGACATCTTCGTGTGGGCCAAGTTAGGAGCCGGTTGGGTATGAAGGGTAGCAGAGGCACAGCTCCAAGGGAGACTGGCACGAGGCGCGTACAGAGTTTATCGAGTTAGATGGGGAGGGCCTCGCCGACGACGGGAACGACGACAACGCAACTTTCTACTTGGCTCGTCTAAGAATCGATCTCGGGCTGAGCTTCTGTTTTACTAATGTCTTTGCTGAGCATTTGGAGGCGAACTGGAACATTTATGTGGACTTTCTGATACCCCCCAACCAAAAAGGCGCTTGAATAGTTAATGAATGGATTTGGACGGCCTTGCTCTTGTTCCCTCCGAACACTGTCCTTCCTTGCTCTCGTGTTCCCGACCGATTTTCTCTTGGTGATTCCGCGCCTTACAGAATAAAGCGATTGTTCGCTACAAGACTTTGATTGTTGGATCATCGTTATGGGAGCCTGGTGTGAATGGCTGAGGTCGTGGCGAAGGTAGAATGCCTCATGCGGCTGTGCACTTCCACGTGTGGCTTCATCCCCGCATCTAAACTGTGAAACTGGACGTGACTGGCAAGAGCTCGATCTCAACTGGAGCAATTTCGCCCGCGTTTCAAAGCGCTTGGCACTCCCCTATCTTCACTTTCTTCTCCTGTCCTGAAACACGGCGATTCAATCTCAAACTCTTGAGCGTCTCGCGCGGGTCCGGCACGCAAGCGCTCCCTTTCTTTCAACCTCGCTGCGCCCCAAAGGGTCGACGCAGCCGAGCGTGATGGGGGGTACGGACGACCTTCCCGATGCCTGGTTGCCGGTCTCGACGCACACCATGGTCCCTGTCGGTGGCTGTAGTTCATTCACCTCTCCAATAGGAAGTCAATCACCCTCGCCGGCGATCGACGCTAAGTCAAACGCTTTGCTATTCCGAGCTCCTGGCTACGAGCTCAAACATGCCCAGCATCGAAGCGGAACTGAGTTCAGAGATGCTACGCTCGGCATTGACACACAGTTGTCGACCGCGTGGTCCAGAACAGTTCTGTGTATTTTCTCGTTATATATCAATAGCTGGCGCTGTTCGCTCCTTTCTTCTACGCTCAACCTCGTGCACGATCCGACCTACACTCTTTCCCTGACGACATAGAACTATCTGACTCGAGTCACTCACTATGAACCACCTACGCTCGCTTGTACTCCTGGCGCTTGCCGCCCTTGTCAGGGCTCAATCTGCACCAGGATTCCCCATCCAGGTCGATACGAACCTACGTGCAGACTTCCAGGACACTTCCACCAGCGTCAGTCCAGCTGGGGTGATGTTGAATCGTGATGGTGAGCCCTCTCTTTCCACGCCCATTGCCTCGCGCCAGAAATCTCAGGGCGCAAGATACCCATATTGACATCCGTATCACAGATGTCCTCGATGAACCCACAATTGTCGGCCCCTCCGACTCAACCCGCACAATAGACTACATGGTCTTCATAGTCGATCAAGACGTCATGTCACCTTCAGACCCTTCCAACCGTGTACAATTCCTGCACTGGTATCAGCCCAACCTCGCTGGCGCCAGCGAAGTCCTCTTCGACTTTGGCAGCGACTCGCAAAACTTCACTTCTGCAACGCCTCTCACCTATATCCCTCCCACACCGCCTGGTGGGGATATTGCCCATCGATACACCATAATCATGTACCGGCAGCCCGAGGGGTTTAACATCCCCGACGGATTCGAGAGTTTCTTCGAAGAGCAGAGCGATCTGTCGAACCGATTGGACTTTGATATCGCCGGCTTTGTAAGCGCATCCGGCTTAGGGGAGCCAGTGGCTGCGAATTGGTTTCAAGTGCAGAATACGACCGAGTCAACCTCGACATCGAGTTCGAGCACGCAGTCTGCGTCGACGACGTCAACGAGCACAGACTCAAGTTCGACTGCGTCGGAGACGGATACGACCACAACTGCTACGAGCACAGAGACAGAGACCACTTCAACGAGCGAACCGACGTCAAGTTCTGAGAGCACAACGTCAGCACCAGCGGAAGCGTCGACGTCAACGGCCGTCGTGACGGCTTCCCAGACATTTGAGACTAGCGCTTCGTCAGCGCCTAGCTCGAGCGCAAGTGTCAGTTCACCAGCTTCTGGTAACTCAGGGACAACCGTTAGCCACGCGAGAGGGCTGATCCTCAGCTTGGTGCTCACTGTCGCCGGTGCAGGGTGGTGGCTATTGTAGAGCTTTGCGACTAGTGGAATACGGAATGCTCTGGCGGGTTGCCGTTCGCCAGGCTTGGGGGATGTACCACTTATTTTGAACGTATCTTGTACCAACAGCAGGCCATACACGAAGACACACGATGTTCAATACCGGAATACCATAGATGTCAAGGAATCTGAAAAGTTCAGCACGCAAAAAGTAAAGTCCGACCGTGAAGATCGAAGCATTTTCTACCTCCAAAAGGGAAGTTTAGGTAATAGGTACCAGAAGGTCGGTCACTTCTGCTCAGTAATGAGGGAGACCTCTATGCATTTTTGTAACAGGACAAGAGCACGTCAGACGTTGACTAACCGGACGGATGGAGGTGAATGATACTGTGTCCGCAGTATGTCTTGCCGCCACGCCTGATTGATTTCCCATCTCGAAATCCTCTTCCGCCGTTCTCCAACTGGTACAGTTATCAACAATCCACGCCCAGGCATAGGCCTCACAGTGCCCCTTGGGTTCGGAACTCGTGTCCCAAAAAAACACCAAGACGACTCAGCAGTACTGCACAGCTCCACGCTCTATTCACCCCGTTGGCGTTGACTTGGGCGGGTCATCTGGGAAAGACAAAGACGTGTGTTCCTGTTCTCCGCTAGAAATTTTCACGCAGGCAACCCATCCCTGGCGCGTCTGCTCCCTCCACCTCCCTAGACCGCGCTATGTCGTCCGGTGATCGTGTTTCTCCTTCCAGTCCAGAGCAGAACCGCGCCCATGATCGAGCTGACGAGGAAGAGAAGCATGCCCGCGAGATCAACCCAGACCTTGTTATGTATGGCCAGTGTGCGCGTCAGGAACAGTTCGTAGTTGGTTGGTTGCGCGACACGGAACGATTCGGTCGTGAATTTGCTGTTGATGCTCCTCATGGTGCCAAAGGCGGCTCTGGGCGCGGGAACCCCCTTTGTTAGCGTTGCTGCTTGCGCGCCAGATCTTGGACACCGGCTAATACTCACGAGTACATCAAGAACATGACGAGGTCCCACGGACATGCGAGCGCAACAGGCCGGTAGGACAATTTGAAGGGGATGGTGCCGAGAGAAAGACCGGTGACGATCGCGAAGGAACCGAGAACGAACTGAAAGGTCTGCAGAGCCCGCGGGAGTTTGTCAATACGTGTTCATTGCATAGGCTCGCGAAAAGGATTGGGAGCTTTAAGTTTGAGGTTGAGGTTATTTGCGTTTTTGGTGTTTAGGCAGATGATTACTTACAAACGCGTCGGGCAGGCCGTGGTCTTGCCAGTATCCTTTCTCTTCGGCGTAGAGGAAGATGGTCAACACTCCGGTCACGACTTGGGCGCCGCGGATGGCTCCATTGGCGACCATGACGATGCTTTGACCGATTGTGGCGTCTCTCCAGGCCATCTTTGCGGTGCGACAGAGCAGAACAAACAAAGACACAATGTTAAGGGGGGTAGACTGTCTCTGGAATCGAAAGACGAAGACGGGGTTAGAGGAAGAACTGTGACTGAGTCGAGTAACCTGCTAACAGGCTATGGCCGTCGCTGGTTTATCGTCGAGGATGGTATTTGTCAAGGTGCGCGAACGCGGATTTTTGAACATGTTGCCTACCGCGCATTTTGTTTTGGTGCGACCTTGAGGAACTGCCTCACCTTCACTGGCCTCGCTCCCTGGGAGAAAGGAAGTGAAGAGCGCCGGCAAGCAGCAGCAGTTGAAACGATGTTTGTGCGCTTCCGCGTCCTGCCAAGCGATTCGTGATGGGGAGTTCCTACCCGCATGAGGCTGGGTGCGATGAGGTGACTGTGAAAGATGATGGCCTGGTACATGCTGGCTATCGGAACTGTTCTATTGTCTGCACAATGTCGTCGCGGTTGCATCGTCAATCAAGACAGCCATTGTTCACTATAGCTTTGAATTTTCCGCAGGCGTGACCGCCGCCACGAGTCATAACCGACACAGATATGAAAAGGACTGGCCGTCCATGTCTTCTAAAGCCTTATCTGGTTGACGGATCCACGTGCGTACCTGCGTGCGCGCCTTGTGCCCGTAGAAGGAGAAGGTACTGTCAGTCTTACCGTTACACCAACGGACCGCTACGTGCTGAGGACAAGGAATGGAGCGAACACAATGTACCACCTCCGGCGAAGGAACTCTAGGGATCAGAATACATATAGCAAAAAGACGCCCCGGAATACGAGTAGGGTAAATGCGTGATTTGGGCGGCTGTTTGCAACTTTGGAGCCGGAAAGCGTTCACCCGCTGCACTGCGTTAACGAGCTCGGAGCATACGAGTACCGCGTACGTATCCGGAAGGTTGGATGGATGGCGAAACATCGACTCATCGTAGCGAAGGGATGGCCCAATCTAAAATCGTCTCCAACGACAAAAAACAAAACTAGGAAAGAACCTGTCCTCGATCTGTCGCCGCGCAACATGGGAAGAGAGGCATTTGGATCTGTTTCGCCAGCAATGTTGTGTTTAGCAATCCCGTCGGTGTGGACGCTGATCAGCTGAAGCATGGATATTCGATGATCTTGGATCCGTTCGGACAGAGGCGCACTCGTAATCGTTGGCTGAGTGCACAGCATTGGCGAGGAAGGGGTGCGGTGGAGACATAGAAATGGGCTGTACATAAGGCTGTATGGGAAAGGGGCCACGAATGCATGGAGGCAATCACCATCTTTTATCGCAAGACCAGTTGACACTCTGTTTCCTACACGTCTAGCACAACTCGCTGTCGTTAGGCTTTCGCTTGGAAGATATCATATATCACTATTGATCTACAGGGGAGCCCGGAAGTCCGATGATTACCGAGGAACCGAAAATTTCGCCCTTCTTTCGAGACTCGATAAACAATTCCGAGGCTTGGACACTTTCTGGCGTGCCATTCTTCGCCCCAGCGGAATGCGACTCTGCTCGCCGGTCGTCCTCACGTCGTCCATCTACTTGCGATGAACACTTTCTGAGTAGTTTGTCGGGGCCTCGATCCCCCCCTGGCGGCGCTCGAATGCACGACACCCTTGGCCTCGGGTGGAACTTCCTCTGCTGGCGTTGATCGAATTAGCTCTCTCACCTGTCAGCTGGGTCTTGTACAAGTAATTACGGCGCAGCAACTGCGAAAGGGATACGATGCGCAGTTATGACAGCTGTCGAGTCACAGAAGCACAATTCCTTTGTTACTGTCACCCAGCTTTCATGAAATCATGTTACCACTGGAGATCCAGTGAACAGCATTCCTCCTGGTCCTACCTACCCTGGTTGGAAGAGTTAGAACACATGTAATGTACTCATTCTTACATGCTTTTGGCCCCGCTAGGGGACGTGTGGATTAGGGGCCAAAGCAGATCTACTTTTGGGATCGTTCCACGTCCTCATCGCTCAAATACGAGAAAGCGGTCGGTATTCATGCACGAAGATGATAAGGCGTTGCTGCCAAGTTGCGCTAATCTTTCATTCTGCCTCGGCCGCGCTTCAAGACATATTGACATCAGGCTGAAATCTCAGTCTCACCACCAGTATCAGTGCCAGTGCCAGTGGTGAACCCAGTGGTCAGAGGAGCTTCCCTTACGATGACCTCGTAGATAACGAGCCTCACAACAGCAGAAAGAAAAGCACTAGCGAGACCGACCACGTATAATACCATCCAGTTCGCGACGAAGGAGCTCCGCTCCCCTGCGTCGTCGCCACCGACACGGTCGTCACCAAAGTCGCGGAGTTCGACTGTGGCGTCGCACTCGAAGTAGTAACTGGCGGCTCTGTCGTCACGAGGCCCGGACTCGACCCATCACCGCCGGCTGCGGTTCTCACATCCCCTACTGATGCGCACGGCGTCCTTGTTAGCTCGTCACCTCCAATGGAGGAATAGAAGGCCGGGCTCGTGGACGCGTAAAAGTCCAAACAACCGCTCCAATACCCATCGTACACGCTCGGCGCGTACGTGCCGCTGGTGTAGCACAGACAGCTTGCCTCGTCAGTGAAGGGCAGCATGGTGAACGACGTGGTGGCGAACGCGCACGATGCGAGCATAATGTTGAATGACACGCAGGCCCCTGACGTGGGCGGCTTGGTCGGGGTCGGCGATGTAACGGTCGCCTGGGCCGTGGTAGGCGACTGTGGAGTCGACGATGTGGCGGCGCCGGTCCCAGTGGTTGCCTTCGTCCCAGCAATAACGTCGCCGATTGACTGGCAAGGGTCTGTCGGTAATGTGTCACCTCCGACGGAGGTGTAAAGCGAGGGGCTGGCAGTCGAGAGGTACGACAGGCACGTTTCCAACGCCATATCGTACGCGGTCGGCTGCCACACGCTGCTCGAGTAGCAGACACAGCTGGCTTCGACGGAGAAGGGGAGGGTCTCGAAGTTTGATGTCGATGCCGTGCAGACGTCGACGATGCTGAGCCAGGAGTCGCAGGACGTGATTCCCGTGTCGGCCTGTCGCTTTAGAATGGGGAGAGGGTCATGTGCCCTTTGAGTGAGGCTGACAGGGATCATCGTGCAGAGAACGCCCACTAGGCTGAGTGGCGGGTTGAACGATCTTGAGCTGTGCATGGGAATCATGGAGAGAAAGGGACAGGAAATTCACGCAACTCAATATTTTGGAGGGCTGGATAAGTCGTGCAGACAGAATTGCTGGGAGGGAGGGGCGATTAACATTAACCATAGGACGTAGATAAGCAATAGTAATACCTTTTCATATGTTCTCAAGGATTGAGTTGGAGAGCGAACACGAGGGGGAGAGCTGTCTCAAGCGCGGTAATTACCAACACGAGGCGCCAACTCCACCAGCGAATTGCTTCGCCAACCTTTCTCGTATCCGTAAACGCACCTACCGTCCAGGCTGGGCCATCTTCACCTCGAACAACAGGTGGCGTCCATACACATTCCCGAGGATGTCGTATCGGTTGCATTTTGCACTCCGACACATGACTCCTCGCATCCCCCTTATCTGGAGTAAGTATAAATTAGCGATCGAGGCAACGTAGCTTCCTTCTCGCCGTGGGAGATGATATGAGGCCTCATCCGAGCCCCGTCGCAGCGAAGCTCGACCATAGCCGCCAACCCGCCCAACTATGGCCTCGGTGCCCGTCCACGTAGGATACTGGGAAGATCACACCCGGAATTCGGCTCTAGGGAAGACTGTGACGCTCGACGCGCGATCGAGCGGCTACCTGATCGCAGCCTTGTCGACGTTCATCGGCATCGTCGGCACCGCCACATGGGTGACCACCGCGTTCATCGTCCATCAGCTGCACGCCCGCGGCGGGCGTGACGACGGCGTATACTTCCAACATCAGATCATATACCGCAACCAAGGCACCCCGCTGGGGGCCCTGCTTGACCTGTGGAGCGTGGGCTGGAGCTGGCGGGCCCAGACCAAATCTGGCAAACGGTACAGGCGTGTCCGGCGCCTGAAAGCCCGGACGTTCTGGCGCTCGGTGCCGCCGCTGCTGGTGTTTGTAGCATTCACGGCCGCAGGGGTATTTGTCGGCGAGATCGCAGTCCCGGACTACGCCAGCAACAACGTGCTCGTCCAGCATGGACGGTGCGGGTACTGGGCTTTCGAGACGGATTCGCAAAACGGCCTGTTCGCCGAATCGTACAAGTCGGTCAATGACACGCTCGCTGCCCGCCAGTACGCGCGGAGCTGCTACGCCGAGGGCAACGACACGCTGCGAGACTGTGGGCTGTATCCGGTCCGGCGCGTCGCGTACAACACCTCCATGGTGGGGTGTCCGTTCCTCAACGATCCCAACGGCGACACGCTGTGTCTGCCGGGCGGCAACCAGGCACTGCAGATGGACACGGGGTACATGGACACCAGTCAGACGTTCGGGATCAATACAGCGTTGGCGAACCGCATCCTGCTCCGGAGGGTCGTGACATGCGCGCCCATCCGGACAGACGCGTACTTGGACACCAGCTCGACCGATCCCTCCGGATACACGTACTGGCAGTTCAATATGGGGGCGATCCGAAACGCCACCACCTACACGTATCTCTACAACACGCATACTGTGTCGGACCTAGTCTCATACAGTGTACTGTGAGTATTGCACTGCTACCAAAAGATCGCGTGCCCTCTTGTTCCAAGCTACTTAATTTCTGTACCTTATTGACTCTAATTGATGTATTCATACCAGTCCGGTAATCGCATTCGACGGAAACCAAGCATGGGAGCCCGTCATGGCGCTGAACATCCCCAACGCCGACATCAGCGCCTACTTCCTCGCCCAGAACACCGTCTCCTACAGCAGTCCCGTCCAGGACATCTGGTTCGCGGCGACCAACTTCTCCGACGGCTCCGGACTGGGCATCTCGCTGGGGACGTACGGGCCGGACAAGCGCGTCACCGTCATGGCCTGCACGGAACAATACCAGATCTGTAACCCGACATCGTCGCCGCATACGTGTTCCATCCTCGGCAGTCTCATGGACGTGGACCTCAGCACCACGCTCCTGGGTCTGAACCCGCACCAGTTGGCCACGGCCCAGCGCCTGATCCGCGTGCTGCAATGGACGACGAGCTTCCAAATCGCCTTCGACCTGGGTGCCAAGGCGTTGCTGGCCACCGACCTCGTCCGCGTGGTCCTCTCCCCCGGCCTGCCCGACCAGCAATGGAAGCTCGAAGCGACGGGCTGGTTCGAGGCCGCCAACGCAAAACTCCAGGACTACGTCGTCCAGTTTGCCGTCAATACCGCCGACCTGGGGCCGTACGGGTTCGTGATCGCCCCGAACCCGCAAGGAGACTCGACCCAGAAAGCGCTCTCGCAAGCCTGTTCGAACCAACGCGTCCGAAATACGGGCCAGTTCCGCTCGTTCTCGTTTGTGGGGCTGATGATCGTCGTGTGCGTGGGCTCCGCGCTGCTCGTCGTCTCCTGGACGCTGGAGTATATTGTGGGAAAGGTCCGCGGGTGTCAAACATCCCGGAAACACGACGACCGCGAGGTCGGGCGCATCGCCGACCACAAGCTGCAATTGCACCGTATGGCGCTCGTGGGAGCGGGATACTGCGACATCTGGGAGCGGACGTTGGAGAGCGTCCCCGTCACGAGAGCGGATACTGAACTTCCGGCAGCGAGTCGCGTAGATGACACAAAGGACGCGGATTACCGTTATCATAGTCCTGCTGGAGCCGAGGCTGGCTCTCCGGCTGCCAAACCCGTGGAATTGGAGGTGGAGGTGCAAGTGCAAGGGCCGAAGACCCCTACTGCGGAGACCCCTGCCACGGAGTCTCCCGCTGCGGCTGAAGCAAACGGCCAACAACCTGCCCGGGAGCCGTAAAGTGTCGAGATTGTCTTTCTCTCAAGACCGACGGCGTCAATGTGGAAGAAGCGTCGGGAAAGAGATGATCACACCAAAAGGATGCCTGTCACTATCACTGCCAGCGTCGATGTCAGCCTTACGATGGAGAAACTTTCCCATGACTCCTCCCGACATAGAGCCCTCCAGGGGAAGCTCCTGTGCGACTAACCGCTTCCCAGGAGAGCCAGCTAGCTATATCCACATCTCGTCAGTATATTCCGACGTCAACCCTCAGTCCTCATTACAGACTTATACTTGCGAGCACAATGCTGGCCGTGTGGAGGCTCGCAGTTTCTGGTCAAAATCTAAACTCACCGAGGGAGGGGCATATTTTGATTTGTCCGAAGGGGGAGGAAGACCGCGGGACATGCTAGGTGTTTGGTTGATGTGCATGAAGCATAAGTTGATATCAGCCTGTATGTATGGAGTACACTTCTAGGACGCTCAGTGGGGATGAATCCGATACACAGTACTTAGAGTGTCGCGAGCGTTGCGAGGCTGGAGGGGGGAGCTAGTGTAACCATGTAGCAGTAGCAGCACATCAAGGAAACGACGGGGTTCAACACTTCCGACAGTGTCATTCGATGGAAGGCCTAATTTACACGAGGAGGTTTACCGGCTGGATGCGGAGTATTCCCTGTGCCTCCCTACGCTTGTAGTACATATAGGAGGTTATTGTATGTGATGTAACACCGTTGACCGGTCCAAACAAAAAAGTTTCCGCAGCCGAAACGCCGTAGAAGATTGGGGGGAATATTATAACGCCAAATGGTATGTGAGGATAATTCCCAGATGTGACCTTCGCTATGACCTTCCCATCCACCTTGATTCACCTCACTTGCTGAACCAACATCTCACGAATGTCGGTATCATTGAATCCGCGGCCAATACCTGCAAGACTGATCCTCAGCTCCGTATTGATATGGTCGTACGGCCGTTTCATTGTATCCCATATAAACGTCGACGTCGTTGTCCATTTCACTTGCTGGTGCAGAGTATCCAGGTGGCTGCAAGTTGTTGGTGTTGGCACTGTCGCTCAGTGGAGTTAATAGTGTCGAATTACTCGAACTGGTCGGCACAGTTGCATTTATTCTTGAAGAACCGGGCGCCGAAGCGGAGTATCGGTTGTCCGGTTGCGGCGGACGTAGCGTTTGCGACTGTCGATAATGAGTATTCTGCCTCGATTGCACCTGTTGGCGTGTCCTGGGGTCCGTGGTGGGATCCACTACCGTGTCCACGTCTTCTATGGACGCTGTTAGACTTTGTGGTCCGGTCGCCAAGGCATCCTGTCCGCCGATGCCTGGGTTGTAGGGCAATTGGCCTGGGACAGTCAATGCCTCAGGGTCAGCAGCATGTTCGCCGAATGGTGTCCCTAGAGTAGCGTTCATCACGCTCTGCCCACTTGTCGTTCGCTGCATGGGCAATGCGGGCCATGTGGGAAACTCGAGGTCCTGGATGACCTGGTTGTCTGCGGGCAGAGTAGGAGTCGGCGTAATGTTTAGCTGATGACTCGTAGGGACTTGGGAGATGTGATCCATCCGAGCACGCAGCCTCGCAAAATCTCCGTCAAATTCACGCCGAGACTGCAACAGTCGGCTTGCTCCATTTCCGTAGCACGGGCTCTTGCAGCGTCGGCCCGAGCTCTTGTGACGTTGTCCCGCAGCTCCCTCCTCGCCAACAGCCTTTCATATTCGACAACTAGCCCGAATGATGCTGCAGTTGAGTTTCCGTCAGGTGCAATCTAGGCCATGGCACTCCTGAGAAACCAGTCAATTGTTTCGTCGGGGTTTGTGCCTCCCTAATACGGTCGGTCCATCTCAGCATCCTCCACGCCATCATTGAAAATGAGGTAATATTGTCTCCAGCGGTCTTTGCCAGCAAATTTGGCAGACGACAAGGCTCTGATTTGATTCCACTTGGCACTGCCTTCTCCAGCATACTTCTGTGCATGCTGTGTCACAGCTGCTATGGAGGAGTTGTGCCACTCTTTGCACTTTCTCCTGTCTTCTCCGGTGGGATTGGCAGCGTGCATGGGACACCGATAATGCAGTTCTTTAGATGTTCCCCTTGACCCGCGATGCGAGTTCTCATTGGGAGCTTCCCGCTCGCTGCCAGATTTGCCGTCGTCGTCGGAGTGATCTACCGGCTCCTGTTCACCATCGTTCGTGTTTCTGTTTGGCGCAGGTGCTGCCGGGCGAGACGGTGGGCGTTCATAATCGCGGTTCCTCTTGCCGTGCTTCACCTGCAGGGCGCCTGCTCCCAGCTGGCTTGGTATTGGAAGGTCTCTGCTTCGCAGGCTCGAAGTTTCTTCAAGCTATGCCGGGTGCTTGCGCGCGCGGAGACTTGGTATCAGGCTTGGCTTGCACATGTCGCTCGTAGCGCCCATGTCGAGTGGCACTGGCACTGGCACTCGCAAGATTCTCCGGAGCAAGCTTCTGTTGTCGCTTGCATTCTAAGTACGACGGTTTGATTTGGTTCGTGACGGTCTCTGGTGGATTTCGAGTTCTGACAGGCTAAACGAGGAGAAAAGTGCTGCGTTGTTTGCGGAGCTTCAGCTCCTAATGCACGATTTTCTGCGGGCGTTACTACTGACGCCGGTTGCTTGGGCGGCGTCGGTAGTCGAGGGCGATAAGGAAGCGGCTAATGCTTTCAGGCCAAGTGTGATTCTTCTCTTGACATCCATGCCAGACCCCGTAGATGATTGAATCGGGAAAAAGCTACAAAGTGTCTCAAAGTCCTCCTGTCGCTGAAGGACATTTCTCGTCAGCGAAAGGCGCATAGAGAAAGTTTGGCTTCCATGAAAGCCCGTGATTCCACAATCTGCGACTTTGTCCATTCACCTGGACTGATAACGGAAATATTGCAGGCTTCCTGTGGGCGGGAGTGGGCTCTCTGCACTCGTCCTCACTCCAGTCGCTTCCCGAGACAAACTTCGTGTCTAGACGTGCCATACCAGGAAGCTTCGATCGAGCTGTATTGTCGAAACGGGGGCTGATCACGTCTCCTTACCATTGTCTAATGTTCACGAGACGTGAGAATGCGGGTCCCATATCCATTTAGCATGTCCATCTCATCAGCTGGGCTGCGTCCCAGCTGAAAACTATACTATTCGTAGTTTACACACGCCCTCTACGAAGTCTAACTGCTGTAGAAGTCGTTATCTGGCTCTACTAGAACGATCATGTTCAGGCTCACTTCCGCCCTGCAGCTGACACACTTGCCCCTGCAGCTTCCAGCTGCAAGTTCTCCAGCGAGACGTGCTATGAATCCTCGTACGCTTTCATACCGCCTGAGTCCACGTACCTTTTGCCGCAGGCAGTGAGCAACAACTTGACGTCAACTTTTGTGAATACTATGGCTGTCTCTAACTCCAGAGCCTTGGCTACTTAGAAGATAAATGAAAAGCCCCGTTTATTTCCTACGTCGAGAAGTCTAACCAGATGCCTTGTTCGAGACGCCAAAGATAGAGAAAGTGCTTTCTAAAGGAGAATAGCCTACCGCCTTTGAGGGGGAAACTGGAGCTTGGGTGCCTGAGCTGGACCAGGTGTGATTCACCTTGACATTCTATCCGGTGCGATGAACGTGGACATCCTGTACCTGGAGAACAACACGGGCGTAGAGCCTCACTCGAGAGCGGTAGGGAAATATCACAATAGTGTGCTAACCGCAAATTCGGGAGGAGGGTACCACTTCGGAGGCATTGTCTACCTCGCCCTGAATGAAAATGGCCGAGATGCTTCAAGCATGGCGATCGTTGATGTCTACACGCGGGATGCCACATCAACGGTGAGTCCCTGAAATTTCATGATCTTGAGTCTAGTAAACATTCTGGGAACAAACACGAAATCAGTGAAACACAGACTGCAGATGTAACGCGCACTGGATCCTTGCTAATGGTCTCGAGAACTGCAGCATGAGGGGAACCTGCCATTGCAGAATTGAGGAGTCTGGATAGAACTGTATGAGGGATGTGGACCTAAATGCCACACATGGTCGAAACTTGTAATACACTTGGAAAGCGTCCGCAAAATGCCGCGGTAACTTGGAGGCGCAGATTCTGAGGGACTGGGATGTACAGTGGGCTGACGATGGTCTCACTCCCACGCCGATTCCACTGAGGATTGGTCCGAGGCAGGACAGGTAGAGTCGAGACCCCCGTGAGAGGAGTGTCATGCTCGGCAGCTGCAGTGCCGTCCCACAAGGAAGAAGGCTGATGTAAATTAGTCCTGGTCTGCTCTCGAGCTTTGAGGTCGCTGGTATGACACAGACTACACAGCAGAAGGCTCCTCGCAGCCAGAAAGAGACAATCAGACTTTTGACCATGGCAAGTTCCTTAGGTAGGAGTTGTTCAAAATCGAACCGTTACAGCAACGGTGGGAACACAATGATGCCACCAATATGCCTCATTCCATATCCAGAGATTTCTGCCGTCAAAGAGGCAGAACCTGTAGAAATGAACGCGTTTCTTACACAAACTTGGCTCATTCGGCACTAAAATAATGCGGAATCACATCAGGGCGAGGCAGATGTTGGTCCAAGGTGCACCCGGTGGATGTCTGCGTATGATTCATGGCCATATTGGGCAAGACGTGTCGTCAATACGGCACTATGGCTCCCTCCGTCCTAGTCTTTGTGAGCTCTCTCAGAGCAGCGTAGTCGAGTGTCTGACATCAGAGCGCCGCCAGGAGGTGAAGTCTTCGGAGGTAATTTTACGGCTAGACACCAGCTTATTTACTGAGATACCTGGGCGACTGAGCATTTCTAGGCTATCGACAGAGTTACTTAGAGCTACGGAGACAAAGACGCCAAAGCTCCTTCCTTTGACTCACCTCCTACTACTACGATGGGTCGGGCGGCCTCGCGGGCAAGAAGAAGTGCGGAGTCGGGCAAGCCTCTGGGCCGGTATTTCCTGTTTGGTCAAGGGCTTAGCGCCACCGTTGCTAGATGCCCGGAAAATTGTCCTTGGAGATCCCAACAATGGCGATTAGAGCACATGATATATTGGAAAGTATTTTCCTTTTGGTTCATTCGCAAGCAAGACTCGTCACAACTACGAGGATTGCGTTACGAACTCTTCAATCTCACAGCCTCTGCAGCGACCACCATATCACTTTCGTTCTACGAGAAGAGAGCATGCGCCACCCATCAAGCAATGTCGGCAAATCAGAAATCCTTCTTGTTGTACGACATAGCTGCGAAGCATGGTAGAACGTGGAATTGGAACCCATGGAAAAGTAAGTGCCACATTGTATAGAAGAGAGACTGCGAGGAAGCGTAGCGGAGCAGAGATGGCTGACACATGTCATGTCGGTGTAGCTCGACTAGCACTAAATTTCAAGGGAGTCCCCTACGAGACGGAGTTCATTGAATATCCGGAAATCAAGCCAAAAATTTCCAGCTTGTAAGTGCCATAAATCCATCCCTCGATTGTCTTCGTCGATTTGGACCAGCATCGTCCCAAAACTGTGGACTCTACTATGCACTCACAATGCTGACCGCCTAGGGGTATTCCTCCACATTCTTCCGGCGCGTTCGAGTATACAAGTCCGGTGCTCCGTTTCCCCGATGGAGGAAATGCGATGGACTCTGACAAGATTGCGGCGAGACTGGAAGAGTTCGTTCCAAGCCCATCCTTGCATCTCGAGTCTCACTTGTTACCTGAGGTGCAGACTATCATCATGACCAAAATCCTGGCACCGTTGAGACCCTTTTTCATCCCTCGTGTGCCTGCAGCGAACCTGAATCCACCGAGCTTCGAGTACTTCCAGGCTAGCCGTAAGGCTTCTCTCGGTATGTCCTTGGCCGATTTCGCAGCAGGAAGTGAAAAGGGTCTCGAGGACGCCAAGCCCGCCATACAGGAGCTGGGCCAGCTCGTGGCCAAGGACGACAGTGGACCATTTGTGATGGGAAACACAGTCAGCTATGCCGACTTCAACATAGTAGCCTTTTTGAAGATGATGGAGAGCATTGACGTATTAGATGCTGTCCTGGAGCCTGACACTACCGGCTCCTTGAGCAAGCTGCTCGAAGCATGTGCGATCTGGCTGGCGCGGGACAGCTTCTAGAAAACCTTCAGATAGCTGGCCTTGGCCGCAATACATACACAGCACGATTTACACCTGCAAGTCCAATTTTTCTCAACGTACCTCCTGTCTGTCTTGACTCAAACAGAACCACCTGTAAGCCTGCGGAGCGAATGCGCCGGCAAGTTCGAGTCCACCAACTTCAGCGGAGTCTAAGCTCCGCGGCTCCACATGTGACAGAAAGTTCACTGCACGGCTAGATGCAGGAAAAAAGGTTTTCTGGAGCGGAGCTGGCTAGGTCTCGAAGTTGCTGAGATGCTCGCTTGCGTGCAGATGCGTTGATTGCCGCGAAAAGTGGAGCACATCTTCTCCACCGGCTAATGAGTGCCGGTCGAAAACGGCCTAGCGTCCCATTGGCATTCGTCCAGGTGTCGATATGCCGCAAGAGATCAAGACTTAGGACTGGTTAAGCGGACTCGCAGCCAGCGTGCTTCACGTGGGCAGAACTGCGCGTCCAGTGCAGGTTACCCCCAGTCCTCCGTCGCTCATCCCAGTCATTCGTCCTCCTTGCTCCTCGTGGCGAACTGAATGAAATCCATCGGCCTTCCGGTTTGATTCGTCCCGAACTAGGTAGCAATTTTTAACAATCCCCAGGATTGAGTTCCGCCTTTGTGGAGTGCGGGTTGAACTCGCGGAGGTTTCCTTCCGGGGGAGAGCGCGCTCAGATTGCCATTAAATAGCAACCTGCATCCCTCCCAACAGCTTGGTCTACAGGATCGAAAGGGCTTCTTGTCTCAGGCCTCAAGCTACTTTTGATTTCTCCGCCCTTAGCTGCTCTGATCCCACCAAGTGCAAAGCATTCCTCCTACTCGTGCTTCAGGATGATGGTCGACGCAAGAGCAAACACCTACAACTTCCTCGTCGCCTTTTTTGTGACCCTCGGGTCATTCACTTATGGTTTCAATTCCGCCATTTTGGCCAGCGTCATCGGTCTCCCCCAGTTCTTCAAGTACTTCAAGATCAACCCAGATACGGACTCTGGCAACTCAATTATTGGAGCAATAAATGGCGTTTTCCTCGCAGGATGCGTAATCGGTTGTTGGATCTTCCCCCCGCTTGCTGACAAGATTGGACGAGTGAAGGCAATTCAAGTCGTCTGCTTCGTCTGCTTCGCATCGGCCGCCATTCAAGCTGGTTCTGTCCATGTGGTGATGCTGCTTATTGGAAGGGTGATCAGTGGCGTCGGAACGGGACTGATCAACTGCTCTGTGCCTTTGTACCAAGCAGAGATTTCTCCCGCGACGCAAAGAGGTCGTCTTGTGGGCGCGCATGGTTTCATTCTCTGCACGGGCTACGTGAGTACTCCTCCAAGTCACTCGTTATCGTCTCACTCTCCTAATTCCGGTCTCGCAACAGGCTACAGCAGGCTGGGTTGGATTTGCAAATCTATACGCGACAAACCCCTCCCTTCAATGGCGTCTGCCCTTGGCACTCCAAATTGTTACTCCGCTGCTTCTGCTGGCCGGCTCGCCATGGCTTCCAGAATCGCCTCGGTGGCTGATTAGCCGTGGCCGTGACCGTGAAGGTACTGCTTATGACTTGAAATCCTCGAAACAACCCACTAACGAGAGCATACAGCCTTTGTCATACTAGAGAACCTCCATCGAACCAAGGTCGATCAAGAAGCTAGTCAAGCTCACGCTGAATTCGCTCAGATCAAACAACAGTTGGAGCTCGAGTCTCACCAAGACAACTCACTGATGGCGTGTTTCCGACGACCCACAATTCGAAAGCGTATGATCTACGGCTTTTGCTTACAATGGGTCATTCAGAGCTCTGGCTCTCTTGTTCTCTTCAATTATGCTGTAAGTCTTCTTTCAGGGATGCACATGATTTGCCTAATTCAGGTCAGACCATTCTGTATTCTAGCTTGGGTGTTACCGGGCCCACGATTCTGGCACTCCTGGCCTTGCATAACACTTTGGCCTCCTTCTACAACTGGATTAATTCCATGTTGCTAGATCGTTTTGGGCGCAAGAAACTTATTTTGATTGGAATTGTATGTATCAACCCCATTCTTTTGCGGTGGCCAAGCTAATCGACGATCCATGGCTAGGCTGGCTGCGCCTTTGTCATGACCTGCTACACGGCGCTGGTATCAGAATATGCCGGAACCACCAACAAGGTTGGCCAAGGGTTTAGTGTACTATTCATGTTTCTCATGGCCTGCTTCTTCGGAGGTTTCCTTGATGCTTCAAGCTATGTTTACTGCTCGGAAATCTTCCCGATGCCGGTGCGGGCCTACGGCATTGGCATCTCGACCTGTGGCCTTTTCCTTGCAAACATTCGTATGTATATGTTCCCTCTTCTACAGACGGCTACAAGACGGATATATCTGATGTATGGGACAGTCTACCTGCAAACCGCACCCATTGGTATTGCCAATGCCGGCTGGAAATATCTGCTCGTCTACATCTTTGTTCCTGTTCTGGGGTGGTATCCAATCTACAAATACTACCCCGAGACAAAGGGGCTCTCTCTTGAAGAGGTACGCTGTCTATTTCCACTTATATTTGCCTCTGAGAAATCTTGGTATCTGACAAATGGATCTAGATTGGGAAGCAGTTTGGTGATGAGGTTGTCGACACGGATGACCTTACGGAGCCGACGGCCTTGGAGGCTGGTCGCGAACAAGAGAAAACCGATTACAACCACACGGAAAAGTCTCCCGAGACCCGACAACATGTTCACGAGAGCGAAGAGGCTTCCAACGTGTGAATTTTTATTCAAAATCGAGATCAACCTCTTGTTCGAGTCAACACTTTGGACTATACTGCACAAGTGTGATAATCAAGCAGCAGCCCAGGTAGATAGGTAGCATCAGAGGCCAGGGGCAGAACGATCTTACTCTCTGGTCTGGCTTGAGCTTTGTGTTTAACGGCTGTATATCTTGCGGGTCCGCAGAGAAAATTAGATAAACCTCCCACGACGCTACTTATATATTACACAACAGCCTCTTCGGTCGAAGTTCGTGAAATCACAACCAACTTCATTGCAGGTGTTGAAATACCTTTATAGGAGATCAAACGAGGGGTGCCTTATATTATCACTGCAATCGAGCCTGCTAGCCTAGAGTCAGCAAATGTATCTCTCGACTGCTGGAGACCAGCTCAAAAAAATAGGGTGATTTTCAGTGGACATGCCAGCCGAATCTACTGATAGCGAAAGTTGAACTGTTTCTCGGAGAATAAACAATTGTTTGGTTGTCTATAATGTTTCATTGTGCACAGCATGACCGTACATAATTATTGGATTGATGTTGCTGTAGTTTGGTACGTCGGCCATAAGCTTGTCTCCCACTATCCTGAAAGCCTCCTCGAAAGCTTCTCGAGATTCCCAATCAATCTCGGCCTGAAGAACATAATCTGGGACCTCTGTTCCTGATAGTGGACAGAGCCGGACAGCCCGAAAAGCTTCATTAAAAAGCAGAAGACAAGTCAGTCGCCCATTGAGAACCAAGAGCGGATCAGGCAGGATAAGAGGATCTTGTGCTTCGAGGGAAGTGTGATTCTACCTTTCAAGCCACGAGGCTTCATCTCGGCAATTGCTAGTGGAATATGCCCCCGCTGGTACTTATCCCAATCGAATTTGAGGTCGGGTGTGTTGCGATACAGCAATATCACGGTAAAAGTCATCTTGAGCAACGCTCATGAAATCGGCGGGCGGCCTGAGGCGGCGCACAGTGTCAATTGCGAAAAGTTGCGAGCGTGGCGCCAGAAAAGAACCATTACAAGGTTGTGAATGCTGCCCGTTTATACCGGGGTTTCAGGCCCGGAGTCGACGGGGAGATGTGGGCGGTGACACTGCCGGCTTGCCATTACCAGCGCCTTTGGTCCATGAGCCGAGCAAGTCCATCTACGCTAAGTTCTGGCCGGCACAATCACCTCGGCCTCGATCAATAGAGTCATTGCCGAAGGACAGGCATCTCTCCACCAGACAGGAAGATTCATGCTTTGCCTTTGATGGAGCAATCGTCGACACTGCTGCAACGGGCATTGACTATCTTCATATTGGTGGACCGGCGCCTAGAGCAATGGCCACACAGGAGTTCACCCAGCCGTAGTCTGTACCAGCTTACGGCTGACTAAATACAGTAGACCGTCACGTTGGCAGAAGAATTGACGGCTGCCCCGTTTAAGGTACTGCAGCTATGACACGCCATGTCGCACCTGTAGACAGCAGCTCCCACTACGCCTTGCTCCTCAATTGAGCGCATTATCATGTCATCGCCGCGGAAAACGGAACCGAAGAATGCTCCGCGAGCATGCGAATTCTGTCGCCGTCGAAAGATTCGCTGCGACAGTCAAAAGCCACGGTGCGGGTCGTGTATCGCCCAGAACCAGCAATGTGTCTACCGAGCGGGGCCGCTCAAGGCTAGGTGAGCAGGCATAAATGCATCAGTTATTCGATGGGCAGTGGCTCAGCGTGATGTGGCAGACCGACGCACGCGATGGTAGTATCGCTCAGGGCTGAGAAGCAGGAACTACTCAATTTCATCAATCGACTGAAAGCGTCCTCGCAAGAAGAGCTCCCCTCGCTACTGGAGGCAGTGAGCCGGGTCGAAGAAGCGGGACCAGATGGACAACCTTCGATGCCCCTAGGTTCATCCGTTCCCGACGACGACATAAACAGCCAGTACTCGTCTGATAGCTCCGCAGAGGTGTCGACATTCATTTCTGTGGATGACCAGGCGGATCTAGAGCGCCTTGCAACGACGCCAGGCCTTCAGGCAGACGCACGCCGACCTCTGCAAAAAGTAGTCGAAGACAGGGCTCATGTTAAGAACAAGTTGATTGCGAATGCGACGCTGTCTCGGCAGCAGGAGCATATCGTGTACAAATCACTCTCTGACGTTGACGGTGTACCTATTGACCTTGTTAAGCATTTGCTAAATCTCCATTGGAGTCGCCAGCATCATACCTTTCTGCTCACTTACAGGCCTGCAATCATGCGCACTCTCAGCGACGGGGCAGAGGACGCTTCCAGATTCCTTCTAAATACGATATTTGCATGCACAAGCAAGTATTCTGACAGAGTCGATTTGCTTGACGACCCCAATGATCCTTCAACCGCAGGCGGACGATTTTTCCGCCGTTGTGAGCAGATTCTACATCAAGAACAACTGTTGCTGAAGCCCAGTATCCCTACCGTCATTGCATGCCTCTTACTGGGATCGACATTCAATGCTCGGGGCGAGGTCTCGAAGGGTTGGCTGCTTACTGGTTACGCAATTCGCATGGTTTATGACCTTGGCATGCACCTCGATCGCGAGATGACCGTTGGCAATGCTGAGGAAGTCGAGATCCGCCGTCGAGTTTTCTGGGGGGCGTTCATCTGTGACAAGTTACAAAGCCTCTACTTAGGCAAGCCATTCGCTATCCGTCTTCAAGACGCCTGTGTCTCTTGCGAATTGATGGACGCGATGGAGGACCAGGAACCTTGGACACCCTACCCTGACAATAACGTTCAAACAGAAGGCACCCTGTCCTATTTCTCCCCCATTGCCACCCACTCTGTGGCATGCTTCCAGGAGCTTGCTCGCCTCGCGAAAATCATGACTCGCATCATATCATACGTCCAAAAGAACAGAGCCTCCGCCACCAGAGCTACAAAAGCTCAAATGATGCGCATCGAAGCTGATATGAAGGACTGGAAAGCAAGACTTCCCAATGAATTACACTACGACCCTACAGCAGCTCAGTCAGATGCTCCTCAATGCCCTGCGCCCAACGTTCTCAACTTGCATGCCATCTATTTTGCACTTGTCATTTTGCTTTATCGGCCGCTGGTATCGTGGAAGAGCATTCGGACTGGTCACGGGCTGGGAGTCTCCTGGAAACAGTGCACCGAAGCTGCAATGAAGGTCACCTCCATCTCCCTCCAATATAAGTGTGTCTATACTCTGAGGGGAGCACCTTACCTCCTTAGCTACACGATTTATGTGGCTTGTTTAGTCCACGTACGAAATGTGGCAATACAACAGGAGCCTACCATCAAAGCCCAACATCAGTATCTACTTGGATCAAGTCTCAAATGTCTCGAGGAGCTTACCACTCCAAACGCAGGTGTTTCGAAGGGAGTCAAAATTATTCGCAACCTGATGAGATCGATGAATGTCTCGGAAAGCATGCAACATACGCAACCCGAGAACACGTCGGGGTCAACCCTGCGAAGCCAGGTGCCTGTATCGAAGCAAGACGAGATGGCAGACAGCATGAGCATTCTAAGTTCCGACTGGGCAACTATAGCCACAGATGTTCATTCTACACAGGAGGCGCCCCATCAGTCAATGCCATTCTGGCCCATGGGATTCACGTCTGACACTTTCGATGATGACCTGCTAACCGGATTCATGGGTGATCTTGACCCAATTTACGAGCAACATGAGTAGCTGGTGCCGACAATCCTGGTCACTGATAGTGTTTGAGCCTACAGCATATATCAACATGAAATGGAATTGAATGGAGTACAAGATATTGTGAGATTCTGAAGCGTACGGGAGCGGAAGCATCGACCTGGCGGCTTTCTCTCGTTAAAGGCAACTAATATATTTAGTTGAGAGTGTAGACGAGCAAATCCGGTAGCTGGTAAGAAAGCCAGGTTTGGCTGTTCATCGACCTTTATTTGATTCTTCCAATTCCTAACTGATGACGACCGTTGTCTAAGCTGAATGAGCATGCTAAAAAACATGTGGAAACGACACCATTCCATGGGTACGCGATAAGACAATCTCTATAGTCTCGCTTGCTCTTGCGCTGGAGCAGCGTTTCTTGACGCCGCAGCTCTTGTGGCAGCGCCACCAGCTCTCCTGCCGAAAACGGCACCCGATGTCAACCCGCTGCCTCCAGGGTAGTTCTCGAAGAACAAGCCTCCCATCATTTCTCCACAGCAGAAGAGGTTGCCTACCTCCTTATCAGATACCGACGAGATGACTTGTGTCGTCTCGGGATTCACAGCCAGACCTCCGAAAGTGAACGTTATACCACAGGTGACGTGGACTGCCATGAAAGGACCTTTGTCGAGTGGAAGTGCCCAGTTTGTCTTGCCTAGTGGTAGCTTAAACTGGCTTGACTGCGTCGAATTACCATCAAGAATCGAAGGATCCCATTTGCGGTCTGGATTTTCCTGCTGAAACGCGTAGACAGCCTGGTTATATCGAGCGATGTTGTCCATAAAGGCCTGAGGATTCTCAAGACCATAGTTAGCCAGCTTCTTCGCAAGCTCAGGAATCGAGTGGGCCATAATACGCTTCACACGTTGTGGACGATATTCCTCTGATCTTAGTAAGGGTATCGTCCTTTGATCCCAGATTTGGAATGCGCATTGGCCTGGTTGTTCGAGAATTGCCCGGCCAAATTTGGCGTAAGTGTAGTTACGGAGATCAATCCCTTCGTCAACGAAACGCTCCCCACGCGTGTTGAACATGAGTCCAAGAGGATACCCTGACTTGGTATATTCGTTTGACGCTACTTGATCGCCGGCAAGACTAGGCGCGTTAGCATCCCAGGCTACCGAGTGACAGCCCGACCAGTGACCAGCTTGTTTCGCTTTGACGTCTCGTATAGCCGTCTCAAGTGCGTCGCCTGTGTTGTACGGGGTTCCACGGACTTTCGCAAGATCCCAGCCTGGTCCTAGTAGTTGAGCCCGCATACGGGGATTACTCTCGAAGCCACCTGCGGCAAGAATGACTGCTCCAGTTTTGATGGCGAGCGTCTTGCCTTGATGCTCGACGTACACGCCCTCGACGGCTCCCGTCTCAGGGCTCGTAATGAGTTGTTTAAGGGCGACGGTATAGAAAGTCCGGACTCCATGACGTTGCGCGGCGGCTTTATGGTCCGCGATCAAGCCTTTCCCTCCATCCTCAGTTTTAAGAGCGAGTCCACCCCAAAACTTGAGGCGTCCGTCAACTTCGTATGCTTGGCGATTGAAGGAGAGCTGAAATCGAATCCCGTTGCCTCGGAGCCACTTAATCACTGAGTTAGAGTCGTTTATAAGAACCTTGGCGAGCTCTGGGTACGAGCGACCACGACAGACTCTGAGTAGATCGTTCTCAAAGTCCCCCGGCGTGTACGGCTCGATATCTATTCTCTTGGCAGTCGCTTCGTCGACATTATTGACAATTGGGAGTAGGTCGTCGGCTCCGTAGTGAACTGTCCGGTATGCACCAGCGGTAAAGTAAGTATTGCCACCAGCCCAATTCTCTGGAGCCTTGTCTATCAATATCACGTTCTTGGCGCCTGCCTGTTTCGCTGCGACGGCAGCAGAAAAGCCAGCGTTACCGCTGCCGGCAATCAGAACGTCACAAGACGACGGGAGAGCCATAGGCGGTAAGGCTTTCAACTTGGCTCTGTCAAAAGTAACGTGTGACGATGCTGTGGATGAGACGACTTGTAGGTTGCTCTCGAGAACTGTTGCGCTGATTGACACACAGGGGTTTTGCAAAGATCTTCTGCTTTCCTCTCTTGATGATAAGACGGTGTATCAGGAAAGAATTAATAGAACAGCCTGGAGGCTCCAGCCCTGTGAATGCTGCCGAATGATTTTGGGGAAAATTGGGTTTCCCAACACGTAGTAGCTAAGAAACAACCGATTCCAGGCGGGTAATATTCTGCTTTCGAGCGGCCCGGCCAAAGCCCAGCCCAGTAGCCGTCACGGAGATAAAGCTCCGTGACAGCGTAGTAATGAATTTGCCAACATTACTTCGGCTCCCCTCTGCCGTAGTCATGCCACGTCGTCCATTTTGAGAAGACAGTACCTCGTAAGTACATGGTACCGTAAATATAACGAGACCTAATAGTGTCTTCGAACCCCATAGAGTGAATTCTCCAGACGTCCTTCTATTCTGATCTCAAGCCTCTCCGTAACTAAATTTCCGATCTGATGCACTAAAAATAGCGAAATAACATCACATGGCTTCCAGAGCTTGGTTTGAAAAGAAATCTGTCATTGTTACTGTTGAGCCCAGATCCGGAATCTGGATGCAGGTAGTTATCTCCGTACAGTCCTTCCCAGTATTCTCTACCGGAAGCTTCCAGAAATGAGATGCAATACTGTAGAAAATATACCATCCACCGCTTAGATGCCGACTGTGATGCTCTTGACTTCGGTGTATTCATCCAATGCATCTTTGCCACCCTCACGTCCTGTCCCGCTGTCCTTGACGCCGCCAAATGGCTGTTCGCACGCGCTAATAAGGCCGACGCGAACGCCTACCATTCCCGCTTCCAATTGCTCGCTCACCTTCCACACCCGCGAGATGTCTTCCGTGTAGAAGTAGGCAGCGAGACCGGCATTTGTGTTGTTCGCCATCTGAATAACCTCCTCATCAGTTTCAAACGAGACTAGGAAGGCCAGAGGCCCAAATGTTTCCTGCTCCATGAACAGCATGTCTTTGTGAGCGCCTTGTAGTATCATGGGCGGACAAAAGTTTGGTCCCAGAGAGGAATCCCCTTTGGGCGGTCCGATCACAATGGATCGTATGCCTCTTCCTTCAGCGTCCTTGAGCTGAGCGTCGATTTTTTCAAAAGCTTTGGCCGAGTAAAGGGACCCGAAGTTGCACTTAGGATCCCATACAGAGCCAAAATGGAAGGTTGTTTCCACCTTTCGCGCCAACGTCGAGGCAAACTTGTCAATAACCGACGAATGGACAAAAATCCTGTTAGCACAGACACAGGTTTGACCCGACGAGCGGAATTTGGACGAGATCAAGCCTTCTGCAGCCTTATCTATGTTGGCGTCTCCAAAAACGATAAAAGGGGCATTACCGCCCAGTTCCATACTCGTTTTCTTAAAGGTTTTGGCGCATTCCGCATGAAGATATCGACCAACCGCTGTGGACCCGGTGAAGCTGAGATGCCGCACAAGTGGATTCTTGGTGAATTCGCTCCCGATTTCTGCAGACCTAGCCGCCGATGATGTGATAATGTTCAGTACGCCTGGTGGACCGCCTGCTTTCTCGAATAACTTGGCGACGGCGATAGCGCATAAGGGTGTCTCAGGAGCTGGTTTGCATACCACTGTATTGCCTGCTGCAATTGCTGCCCCTACCTTGCGGGTGATCATAGCAATAGGCGAATTCCATGGTGTAATAGCGACGACAACTCCCTGAGGCTGTCGAATTGTGAAAATTCGATTTTCGCCTTTTGCGGCGGGAATAGTCTCTCCATATTGTCTTTCAATAGCTCCTTCGAACCAGTCGATGAAATCCGTTCCGTACTAGGTCATTGTCAGAATGATGTCAACATCAGCAAGATATCTCCAATGGTCGGGTTCTCTGGTTAGATTGCTTCTAGGTAAATACACACTTTTACCGTAACCAAAGACTCTTTGAAAGGCTTTCCCAGCTCAAGAGTGCATATTGCCGCGAGGTCGTCTGCATGAGCCTTGATAAGGTCTGACCAGCGCCTCATCAACCACCGTCGTTCACGGTGCGATATTTTTTTGAAGGTTTGAAATGCTGTCTGAGCAGCCTCAATCGCATTCTTTGCATCTTCACGCGTTGCATCGGTAATGTCCCAAACTTTCTGATTATCGACAGGGTCTACAATGCCATACTCAGCCTCGATGAAGCGCGCATGGAATGAGCAAGATCATTCGTCCACACTCACCATAAACAGCGAATTTCTCTTTTGTAGAGCTCTCGACCCACTTTCCACCGATGTATAATCGAGAATCCAGGAGCGATGAGTTCTTGAACTGCCATCACAGTGTCAGGTCACAGAGAAACCAGGAAGTGCTTCAGGATTCTCACTGTGTAAGGAACATCTTTACAAAGGATGTCCGCCATTATTGTTGATAAGAGAGTGGTTTCGCCGTAATCTTCGATTTCAACTCAGCCGTGTAACGTCAAGCTCACACCGATCTTTGGAAAGATGATGCCACCAAGTATGTAAAGCATCACAGGTGTATTTTGGCTTTTTCAATAAAGACTTGCTGCTGGACCTGAAGATCCTGTCTTGTGAGGCCCACAAACGCCGCAGCCTGAATCCCGGGTTGTGAACTCTCAGCCGGTGTATTTGCCGGATCCACAAGGTTTAACCGATCGATGCTTCGTCGGGCCAGTCCCGCGGTGAGACTGGCGACTAGTTCCACACGGCGAATATGAGGCATAAACAAGCGTATTTACGGTTTGATGACCACTGATATTTGATACTACCTAGGTATATGGAGATCATAGGGCATTACTAAGTACAAAATCTTTTTCATTTCAAGTATTCGGGTTCTATCAAGGTGCTATAATCCGCTCACTCTCTTGCATTGCGGTGAGTCACATTGTGCCCCCCACGAGCAGCCATCACTGAAATTGTTTGAACCAGTAGACAGCCGCATTCTTGGCTCTGGCCATATTCTCTCGTTCGCCAGGCACATTCTCATCGCCTCGTGTGAGACTGCCATGTTCAGCTCCAGGGAAGTGCTCGTAGTCGAATGGCAGTCCCAATTCCATGATCTTTTTAAAGGCAAAGGATTTCATCTCAGGGACAAAAGCAATATCGTTCTCGGGCGCGAGAATTTGCACAGGTACCGCTACCTCTTCAATGTCCTTCTCAGTCAACAAGGACGGGTGTGCAGTTGAGATGGCGTCAACAACCTTTTCGGCTTTTGAGCCTAGACGGAAGACTGCCCAGCCGCCGTAGCAGAAACCAATAGCAAAGAGCTTCCTGTAATTCTTCCGTAGATTCTTTGCATAAGCAAATATCTCTGGCTCGCGCTTCTCGCGGCTATGCCTCCCCAGAAAGGCGGGCAGGTCGATCTTGTCAAATTGTCCTTTCAATATTGGCTCAAACGGAAGGACTTCACCATCGAACACGTCTGGAACGTAGACAGTGACATTTGCTTCGTGTGCATAGTGATCTGCCAACAACCGCGCATTGGGAAACGTCCAGCCCAAGACATCGGTGATGAGAAGTACTGCCGTTTCTTTTGAGTCACCGGCAATATATGTTGGTGTGCCGAATACCTTCTCGACACGGCCAGTTGGCGTACCAGCCCATTCAAAGGACTTGATACAGCAGGTGGACAGGGACATATTGAGAGAACAAGTTATTGATGACTATACGGTAGATTGATCTGAAATCATGCGTTTCCCTGGATGTTCAGCAGTCACATAATCATCTGATTCAATCTCTCTTTTGGCTCCTCAACACAGGGTTCTAATAATTTTCCGAAGATCGACCATAAAGGGTAAGCCGATGAAGCCAAGGGCCTGCTGAGAAGAGAAAGTCGCAATAACCGTTCCCTATTTTCTTGCACCTTATCCCCGCTTGGTCGGCAAGACCAGGACCTCAACCCTTGTCAAAAACTCCCCAGGCTACAACGCTTAGTTTGACCGTTTACAGCAAATTTAGGCAAGTGGTCATAGGCGGGCCAGCAGTTCATGTTCGTGTGCTTTGAATCGAGGCTCAAGAATAGCACGTCCGGTGTTGCCGGTACAGCCCAGATATTTCGTCTTGAACGACTATGGATGACGCTCCCCAACAATTCATCAATCACGTTCATGGACTTTGGGTCTCTGTACCTCTTCCTGGCTGATCGATCACCAGGCCGGTCTGACTTACACAAGGGACCACTGGTACAGGGGCATTCCTTCTCTGGTCGGCGCGACTCCTCGGCAAGCCGAATTGGTTCGCAATTCGCCCCAGAATGAAAGACAGGCTGCCTAATTGCACAGACAAAAGAGCCAATCACACTATGTTTGCCCAGCTGATATCATCCGCCTTCCCATAGCGACATCATATAGTTTCAAAGGGTCAAGCTGCTCATCGGTCCTTGAAGAAGGACGATGTCGTCAAGACTGGATTTCAGTAGCTTCCAAGGTCCTTCGACCGAGTGGGAATATTTCGTACAGGAGAACCCGCTACCACCACCGAATGTGGACGCATCTCCCATTGCTATACGACAGGCCACCAACGCTCTAAGGGTACAACTTGCAGAGAAAGAATGCGCGGCTGAAGGTTCGTGAACATCGTTCTGTCTGCTAGGTGATGTCAGGGTATCCTCGAGCTAATACTTTGCACCCAGACCTCCTCAGCAAGGTCAATATTACGGACCACTCGATACCGACACGGGATTGCTGCGACATCGTTGCTCGAGTTTATCGGCCCAAAAGCGTATCACCGGAAACTCTTTTGCCGGCTTACCATTTCTTCCACGGGGGAGGATTTCTGCTAGGCAACATCGAGACCGAGGATGCTGCTTGCGCCCGCCTCGCTGATAATGCTGGAATCGTGGTTGTCAACGTGAATTACCGACACTCGCCGGAGTTTCCACATCCTTATCAAGTCAACGACGCCTGGGATTCATTTGAATGGCTGGCAAGGAGCGCTGCAAGTATTAGAGTGGACTCTGCTCGCGTGATCGTAGGTGGCATATCAGCAGGCGCTCTGTTGGGCGCATACATTACCTTGCGACATGCGGAAGAGAGAAAAACCAGCAGCAAGACATTGACTTCGGCAATAAATATCGCTGGCCAGCTGCTTTGTATCCCATGGTTGATCCATCCAGATAATCCAGACCATCCTTTTCAGGGTGCCCAGACGGCATCGTATCGCCAAAATGTTGACGCCCCTGTGCTTCCGCTGTCGCTTTTCAGCCTTTTCAACAAAGCATTCGCCGCTCAAGACACTCAAGATCCGCGAATCAACTCTGCTCTGGTAGACGACAGTAAAGTCCAAGGGTTGCCAAGGACAAGCTTCCTGATCGCCGGGCAAGATCTTCTGAGAGACGAAGGACTATTTTATTCTGAGAAATTGAAGAGAAACGGGTGAGTACCTGTCCTTGGAGCCAAGAAGACTGCCGGAGTAGAGTGGAGAGAGGCTAACCCGAGCTCTCTCCGCATACAGAGTCCCAACAAAAGTGCACGTCTTCCCAGGCCTGCCACACGGTTTCCGGCGCTTCTACGATTTGCCATCCAGTAAACGTTGGGATGAACTTCTCCAAGAGTCGTGCAAATGGCTTCTATCCGGAAACGAAGAGTCATCTTTGACTATAGAGCGAACGTAAGAGTCAATCTGTACCTGACATACAATCAATGAAGTGGGCAACTTCTACGGATCTTCGCAGGTTATCAAAGCTTTATATAGGTTGTTCGAAATAACCAAGATGCTCAGCAGCTGCATAACTCCATCTAGTGACCCTGATCTGCTTGACCATTCACCACCTCCAATGGTTCATGACTGCTGGGTCTCCCCAGGGACTTCGACCCAGGAAGTGACCCGGAGCTCACATCACGGAACTCGTCAGGATCCTTGTTGAACGGAACCCCCTTCTTCCAAGTATCACGGTCGGAGAATTCATCGAGATACCACGTTAGGTCCCTGGTGCCGGTGAATTCAAAGTCCACGAAGCCAGTTCCCATAAAGCCGAATCGATTACCGCTTTCATACTCGATCTCGTAGTCCTCGAAGGAAGGGTGTTGAAGGATTTCGAAGTAAGAGAGCCTTGAACCCGGCCACATAATGACTGGCCCATCGATAGTGCCTTGCTTAAACCAAGAAGAGCAGGGGTCCGACCAGCAAGTCCGCGGCATGAATGTACTGGCGTGTTCCACAAAGTCTTTGACAGCCTGTGGCTTTGGGCTCAGCCTTCGGATATGCTGTGTCCGCATCTTACGGATGATTTCAATAAAGTGGCAAGAGAGCATCGAAATGATAGGTAAGATTGAGCCTTGAGCGGCAGGGATAAATGGTCCTGACCAAGTAAAGTAGTTGGGAAAACCATCGGTGCCGATACCTAGATAGCTAGCAGGGAATTCGCTCCATTTGTCTGCTAATGTGAGGTTAGGATCGAGTCCAGTTATAGAGAAGCGAGGACGGAAGGATGTATCGAAGCCGGTGGCACAAATAATAACATCAACGGGGTATTCTTTTCTGCTGGCGCCATCCACAACACCGTTCTCGGTAATGGAGTGAATGCTGGTGGTGAATACAGTTGTTTTCTCTCCGGCTAAAGCCTCGAGGTAGCCATTCCCAGGTGTTGGTCTTCGGCATGCAACGTTGAAATTACTTGGGATAATGGCGTCTCTGAGCTCAGGCTTTCCTGCGAGCTTGGTTGACATTTCCTTGAAAGCATACTGTTCATGTAATGTTAGTGCTCAGCACAAGAGGCAGAATGAGTTGGTGGAATAGGCATACAGCGTTAGCAGCATCCGATTCTTCAGTATTTCGAAGAACAAGCTTGAATCTCTTGTTCAATTCGTTCTCGATCATTTTCTTATATCGATGGTACATCTCACGATCGCTGTCGAAAGCTTTTCTTTGATCTTCGGTATCTATGTTCGAATCGTGTCAGACCTCATGTAGTATAGATAAGCAACATAAGGAAATAAACATATTTACTTACAGTCAAAGTTGCGCCCGTCTTTACCGGCAAATTGTTGACCAAAAGCCGCCGTGATCCACGTCGGGCTGCGAACCCATGTGTAAAGCTGGTCTACCTGGTCGTAGATAGAGGCACAAACCTGGACTCCGGAGCTACCAGATCCGATCACCGCCACCCTCTTGCCTTTCAGGTCATAGCCCTCTTTGTAGTAGGCAGTATGAAACAGATCGCCCTTGAAAGACTTGATTCCTGGTATATTTGGCCATTTCCAAGCACTAGACACTTCATCAGCGGACTCACTCGAATGTAGTGGTTTCAAGAGATGACTTACTTTAGGAAGCCAGCTCCGTTCAGAAGGAAATCACACTCTTCTTGCCAGGTGTTCTTCTGTCCATCTTCCTTTTGAGACAACTCCACGATCCACTTGCTCTTCTTGTCGTCCCACTTGGCAGACTCTACACTCGTGTTGAGAGTGATGTACTTCATCATGCCCTCTTCCTCCACGATATCTTTCAAGTATTTCCAGATTTCCTGACTTGTGGAATAGAAGCTGGTCCACTTGGGGTTTGCCTTCCATGGGAACGTATATCCGACACTTGGAACGTCACAAGCACACCCTGGGTATCTATTCTCAAGCCAAGTCCCACCAATATCGTGATTCTTGTCGTAGCAGGCAATTTCAACCCCAAGATCGGCAAGCTCTCGTGGCGCATAGTGAAGGAAGTCGATACCAGAAGCACCGGCCCCGATAATGATGATCTTAAACTTCTTTCTGTTCAATGCGGGCTCGTTGATCATCGTATTTGAGACGACATATCCAGTTTTGCCCGGAGCATCCCATTCCGGGTGATGCACTGGTCTTTGAATAGAAGCCGGATGTGGCCCTTTTGTGTTGCTTCCGATGGTGATGTCTCCAGGAAGTCCATGACTCTCGAAGACGAGGTTCCGGAGGCCAGAATCACCGTTAGCGGTGCCGTCAATTGACATATTGTGAGAATCTTAATCGACGAAACTTAGAATACCTAGTAGGTTGGCTTCCGAGGGTTGTCTCTTACCCAAGGCTTCTCTGGTGATAAAGAGCAAGATCGACGTGGATGATGGGACAGATCCAGAAAAATTATGTTGTTGGATCGCCTGTTGCTTCAGACCCGAACAAATGTTGAGGGAATTTTCAGTAAATCTAGAAAATATAATTGTGGCCACGGCGACAACCCCGTTAAATTTTGGCATGCGACAGATATGCTGGAGGAGGCACTGTTAGTCCCAGCACTAATCCTGGCACAATCACATGACAATTGGTGGGGCGCCACATACCGGCCAAAAATGGAAATAATTTCAAGTCTGCCGAACTGCTTCAGGAAATGGTCTGCATCGCTCTCCCCCGTGTGACAGCAGCCGATTCGCGAGACCTCCCCCCTCCAAGCAGCATTGGCCTAGCTGGTGCATCCAGGAACAACGACTGATCATTAGACTTAGGGGGGTCCCTTGAAGACAGCTTCCTCATCCTCAAGCGACTACACCGAATATTCTTTAGGCATAGATAGTGTCTGATTTTTCCAGTGACACGGCATTCAGCCTCCTCAGAAAGATGGCAACACCAGCATATGAAAATCGTCCTGTTGATTGCCAGGCGAAGGTGGATTTGACGAAAGTAAATGGGAAGACTGTGATACTGACGGGCGGTGAGGTCCACTTGGCCACACTGTTGTCTCGTGACTTCTAAGACATTACAGGCGCCAGTGGGCTCGGACTTGCCTTTGTAAAACTTCTTGCGGAATCTGGGTAAGCGAGCATTAGGTGAAGGTCGTTGATGGACAAGCACTTACGCTCTCAGGGCATTTGTTGTATTTGGTGATATTCAGCCACCTTTGGAATTAATGTCGTCCGACAGGTAAACCGCAATTCTCCGCACCCAGGCATTGACCATCTGCTGATTCATTGCCATCGCTAGAGCGGTCTATGTAAATTGCGATGTGACTAGCTGGGATGACCAAGTCAATCTATTCAAGGTTGGGAAGGAGAAATCCCCAAATGGAGGAATCGACGTTGTGATTGCGAATGCTGGTGTATATGGCGAAGACACAATGACAGGTGGGTCTTTTCGTATATGGAGCTTTCACCCAAATATGCTCACATAATCATCAGGTATCACCGACGACGAGCCATCAAAGCCGCGCGTCAAAGCCGTCGATGTCAACTTGGTGGGCGTCATCTATACGGCCAAGCTTGCGGGATGGCACTTTGAGCACCAAGAACCACGAGATCGCTGTCTGATCCTGGTTTCCAGTATCATGGGTTACGTTGACACACAAGGCTCATCTATCTACGAAGCTTCTAAATTTGCTGTTAGAGGTCTCATGCATGTTTAAGACGGAAGCAATTGGTTCGAGTCAACTGTATCGCCCCTTGGTACGTCTTGTGTCATTGCTCATCATGGGCCTTTTTGGGCTAATATTTTTCGGCTCCAAGGTTTATTGCGACCGGAATCTTACCAAACAGTTTTATCAAAGGAGCTGGCCCGCAGCTCAGAGCGAAAGGGCTGGATTTTGCCACTCCAGACGATGCCGCCGCGGCGATCGTGCGCATAATCACTGACACTTCTATCAATGGTATGGCACTTTCCCTGTTCAACAGATTAGCTCAGTTACCTGCGTATCTCAGACTACCACTCACTCCATGACAGGACGGACCCTGGGTGTTGTACCACGTCAACTGTCTCCTTCAGGATATATAGACTTCCAACGTGATGACTATGACGAGGGTACGCCGTTATTCAAAATGCAGTCAGCTGCAAGCTCATTGATATATGGAGAGTTTGGAGCACCAGGGTCTTAGGAAATGGAATTTATTCAAGCAGCTCCAATCGCGGGTTGGGACGACGTTGTCACTGAGACAAGCGAAGCAAATTTCTACTCGGTATTGTTCGGAATCTTCGGATGGAGCTAGAAACTGGGTGCTCCGCGAAGGATCAAAAGATACACTTATACTTCTCAATCATGAAATCAAGAAGTGGGCCGACATGGTCTTTATGTAGGCTGAAGGATCTTTCACTAAGTAATTTCAATCTAGTCCTGGGATCTAATGCTCTATATTTCCCTCTTCTATACTGCCAGCCGACCTCCATCTACTGGAAGGTTGACACCGCTGACAAATGCAGCCTCATCGCTCGCCAGGTAGATGGCAGCTTGCTTGATATCATTAGGCTCCGACATTCTTCTGAGCGGCACACTAAGAGCAAACTTGGCTCTCTCTTCAGGCGTGTCTGGCACACCACTGAACATTTCAAGGAGTCCGGTGGCTCCGCGTAAGGGGCAAATCGAGTTGACACGGATTCCATACGGTCCGTACTCGGCTGCCAGACCTTGGGTCACCTGAAGAATTTCATTAGTCTTGAGTCGCGCCTGTCAATCGGTCATAGTTATCATACCGTATTCATGAACCCTTTCGTACCACCGTAGAACACTTGACCAGGTCTTACTCTGGTTCCGGCGACTGAAGAGGTACCGAGGAAGACACCAGATTGACGCTGGACAAAGTACGGCATGATTACCGATACGCTGAGGTAAACGCTCTTTATATTGACCGCAACAATCTTGTCGAAGTCATTCTCTGAAACTTCAAGTGATGGCTGTTTCTTGTATGTCGTTCCGGCGTTATTCACAACGATATCCAGTTTGCCAAACTTGTCTTTGGCCATTCTGAGACCGGCCTCCCAGTCCGGACGCTTTGTAACGTTCAACTCCAGGAAGACTGCCTCACCGGCAGACTTTTTGCTGTTTATCTTATCAGCAACCCGTTGTCCGTTCGCGACAGCGATGTCGGCCACGATAACTTTGGCACCCTCCGCAGCATAGCCTTCAGCTATCGCCTCTCCGAATCCGCTCCCAGCACCGGTGACAATCGCAACTTTACCGTCAAGACGGCCCATGATGGAATTATGGCTTGCCTTCCACCTTGAAGATCTCTGGTTGATGTAAAACTGGTAGACGGTAAGTTAAATTAAAGCGATGCCCTTACGCGTGCCAATCAGGCCACACGAAGCACTTTTGACCCGTCGAAATCCGGATGTCTTGGACATGTTGATGTGTCAAAGTATCCCTTCCCGAGGCAATTGCCCGTCAGAATACCACCTGATGGATCTGAATCCAGACGTTCAAGATCGAACGAGTCGGCAGTCAATAGCCGAAAATGGAAATGGGGCGGCGGTTTCGCAGATGCCGGCAAGCACCTGAGGCTTACCGACCCAGACAGGTCGGGATTGTAGGGTTTCGCGCCTCAGACACCGAGATGCCATTTCGGCAAACAGCGCTTCTTAAACCGAATCAGAAAGACAAAAGCACTCCTTCTGCGGAGTATCTGTTCCGCCCAACTGAACCACGTTGGTCATTTTAGCGCGATAGAGTCCTGGCGGGATAGAGTGAAGGCATATGTTTGCAGTGAGGAATTTCTGTGGCAAGCATGATCAGGCTCGGGCAGTCTCGGTTTCTCGACCAGATTGGCACCGACAGACGATCCGTACACAATTTATCACGTATTCTTTCCTGTTCCAGACGTTCTCTTTCCATTTGTTCTCGTTGACCTTTCAAACCATCTTCATGACCTCGAAAGTGATACCTATCCCAAGCCTGGGTCCTCGTGATGTGGTAGACAAACAGCCTGAGATCGTAAGAGGAAAATGCAGTCTGTTGAGATAATTATGGCTCACATATCTTTAGAGGAAGAAGACCAGTCCGACTGCGTTCGTGTCTCTGGTATCTGGGGGACTTGCGGGAGGCATTGAGGCATTCATCACGGTGAGAGTCCATGCACATTCTGCATCCAACATGTTACTGAAGATCCATCAGTACCCCATCGAGTTTGTAAAGACAGTGGTCCAGCTCAGAAACAGCTATGCCCCCAAAAATCCCATACAGCTGGTATACCTCGTCGCCAGCACAGATGGTGTACAGTCAATTTACAAAGGCTGTGGCTCCATGATCATTGGAGCGACCGGAAAAGCCGCGACACGATTTGTCACCTATGACGCGCTGAAAGCACAACTTGCCGACGTAAATGGCCACGTAACACTCGGGCGAGGCATTCTCGCCGGCATGCTCGCAGGCACAGCAGAGAGTGTCATTGCCCTGACCCCAACAGAGAGAATTAAGACAGCAATGATCGATGATGCGCGAGGTGCCAGACGTTTCCGTAACGGCCGTCATGCAGTGATAACGATTCTGAGGGAGAAGGGACTTGTCGGACTATACCGTGGCTGTTTCACCACGACAATCAAGCAGGCTTCCACGTCAGCCGTCAGAATGGGCAGCTACAATGTACTGCAGCAACAAGCGAAAAAGCATGGCTACGGAAACAATCCTGCTGTATCGTTTGGGATGGGAGCTATCGCTGGCACGATCACCGTCTATGCCACGCAACCATTTGACACACTCAAGACCCGCTCACAGTCCGTCGCGGGCGCCGGTCCTGTTGAGGCTTTCAAGTCTGTGATCCAGGATGCTGGCTTCATGGGTCTGTGGAAAGGCAGCACTATGCGCTTAGGAAGACTCGTATTGAGTGGCGGAATCATTTTCTCGGTCTATGAACAGATAAGCACATTTCTCACCAAACAAGGCCTGTGATTTGGGAGCTTCATAATGCTGTTCTATCTTTCGGCTGTCCGTTAGCAAATCGCGCAAGGCTAGTATTTCCAACATCATCTGCGGAGGATTGCAGGTCCATTGAGAGTCCGCGATGAACGTGGCAGATTCTCTTATGAAGTTAATCATTGACAAAGTCTAAGAAAAAATGTAAAACATACATGCAGACGAGAGGTTCCTAATTGTCTTTCCGAATGCCGTGGAGAGCAATAGCAGAAAGCTATGTCGATACTTTATTACTGAAGGTTTCACGCTTTTCAAAGCGTAATTTTGGAAGCCTTCTCACCCTTTTTCCTCAATTCATCACCGGCCTCGGGCCACAAGCGTTGATCTCTCCAGAAACCTTCCACAGCACGAGGCTTCGCAGCTTGTCCTGCGCGAGGAAGGTCGTTCAACCAGCCCCAGTGAACCTTCTCCTTGTATCCTTTCTGCTTCCACCCATTGAGATCCTCCTCCGGTGACTCGTTGAGTGTCGGCAGGGTGTGCAACATTGTCTCATCGTGCGCTAGACAGATCATGATATTGGGGTCAGCGTCGAAATCAACAAGTCTGTCGACTGACTCCTGTGAAACGGCAGGATTGATATACGCCGCAGATGGATCATTCGAAATCCTGTAGAAAGGTGTGGTTCGTGCCTCGGAGCTTCCGTGGCTATGAGCGCCTTGAAGCTGAGGGTGGTGGTCGGTGAAGAACGAACAAGGGCACGGCGTGGGGAATTGGTAATTCGGGTCCAAGACGCTCGATGGAATTGGATCTGGCAACGGAATCTGTGTACTTGGCCTGAAGTCTCCCGCAAAATGGCAAATATCTCCACCCAGCAGTGTGAATGTGCTGTTGGCTCCGCCAGTCGTGCGCGCGAGACCACACATGTGACCGAGACAGTGCCCCGGGGTGTCTGCACCGTCCTGTCAGCATACTATTCCGACCAACAAAGTGTTATTTCATCACTTGCCAAGAAGATAGAATGAGCCATCTCCAAAAAGGTCGTGTGCTGGGAAGCCGCCTATTTTCAAATTCGAGGCGATGAAGCCAACCTCGGTGAGTGTTCGATCCGTAAAAGCATCTGCAGAGACTGGAGAATCGACCAAGTGCGGAAAGCCGGGGAGCAAGTTTTCGGAGGCCTTGAAACCAGGGCCCACGATCAACTCTGTCGATTCTGGGAAGAGTGCCATATTTCCAACATGGTCCCAGTGGTAATGCGACCATATCACTTTGGCTATGAGTTGCATAATGTCAGTTGGACATGCCAGACAGACCTAGAGACGAAGAAGATCTAAGTCTACTGCTCGATGGCTTGAAGAACAGAAGCCCTCTTCCTCGCCTCTCGTGTAGAAGTTGGTAACTTACAGATCTCATCCAGCGGGATGCCATTCTCCTCCAAGACTTCCGTGCAGCCCTTATCGACTCTCAGGCCCGAAATGACAGTTCCAAGCCTCTTTTGTAGAACGGCCGGGAAATTCCAGTAATCCTTGCGGACTCCCAGATCAAACATGATTTTCTGGCCAGAAGGGAAATGCTCAAGCAAGAAGGCAGCAACATAGATGTTTATGTACTCATGGCCTTTCTGCACAGGCCTGATGAACGCTTTCGCGTTGACCACCATGACCGCTGTGGTGTTCACAAGCCGTACACGAACGGTATTCTCAGACTGCGGAACTTCGACCATGGCTGCAACAGGGGATGGGACTGACGGGTCAAAAATCGTGCTTTCTTAAGATGTACTTCCACAAAAAGCTGATGGACATACGCCACGACGATCTCTAGTATGCCATCGTAGACTCTTCTCCGCACTGCGTCCGGTTCGAGAAGTTTAAACAAATGCATGAAATTCACATCACGGGTGCCAAGTAACGATCCCTGCAGAACAAGTACAGTTGACGCAGTCGGGGACGTTCCCCCACCTATACTATTACCCAAATCAGTCGGCATCACTCTGCCACCGGCAATCACCAATCATAGAGTCACTTGTGACACCACATTCTCCAAGAAGAATTTCTTGCTTACTGATCCTTTTGGTTGAATACTTATATAGATTTATATCTATCGCCGAACCGGCTGTGCAGTCACGTTGGCCGGGCGGCGGGTCATATCTAGTCAGTTGCCATGTACCTTGTGGAGATGCGGCCTCCGTGGAGACCGCCAGATACCACCAGGTCAGCTCCGCTGGTATAGCCAGATGCATCGCTGAGTAGGTAGATGATGGCTGGGACAAGGTCATTTCGAGTACCGATACGTTGCATCGGGGGCTCTTTATTCATAATGTCGATCCTCTCTGGCTTTTCCGCCAGGAGGGGCTTGAGAAGCTCAGTGCTAGTGTAACCAGGCGAAAGAGAGTTGACCCGAATTTTCTGCGGACCCAACTCGACACTGAGCGCAGTAGCCAACATCTTCACCGCCCCTTTGGAAGCGTTGTAGGCTGACAATTTATGGCCTGGGGTCGCCATAATGGCAGAAGTCGACGCAATAAGGACGAGACTGCCACCCTTGTTGTGCTTGAGCATGTCTTTGGCCGCTAATTGACAAGCGAAATATGTGCCAGTGATCTTGATGCCACGTTAGTACAATGTCAGGGTATATGACAGCCGAAGTTCCTCACATTGACGTCGAAGCATCGCTTCACCTCATCCCACCCATGGTTGATGAAAGGGCCTTCGGGACAAATTCCAGCGGCCGTGACACTAGCCGCAAAGTCAACTGGAATCCATTTTCTGAGTACCTAGCTCACCATCCGTGCAAAGATCCAAAGTCGGCGACAATTTCCTCAAAGGCTTTGGTGAGGCTCGCTTCATTCGTAACGTCGGTCTTGATATATTTGGTTTTGACACCAAATTCGTTCTCGAGATTCGCAAAATCTTTCACAGGAGCGTCTGCATAGTCCAGGACAGCTACGTTTCCTCCCATCTCCGCGATGCCCCGTACTGCAGCATAGCCAATGCCCCTGCCACCGCCTGTCACCACCTGCTTGATCGTCAGATCAAAAGGAACTTCGGACCAAAGCTTTGAGCCTGCTGGGAGCCAGGCTTCAATAGCGTTGAGAATTGTCTGATCAGCAAACCAAGGCCACTTACATAATTCTTCCCAGTCAACTCAAACCTGCCTTTCAAGGGAATGAGGTCACCATCTGGAAGAGACTGCTGGTCGGCCATTTCAATTGCAGACAAGGTCGGACCAAGAAAGAGACAAACAAGGCCTTTTTTTGAGGTTGCAGAAAGAAATGAAATTAGTGTGGTTCTGTGAAGGACTATACAATCGGAAGACCATTGATAAAACTGAGGATGGGGGAAAGAGAGGAGAGTCACGTGAAAACGTCCATTCCCGTGTGAGCGGTTTTCCGCTTTCTTTCGGTAAAGTGGGCGAAGAGCGGAGTCACCGCTTCGAGCAATTCCATCCCTTTTGTAGGAGCGACAAGCCACGAGCCGATGACAGGCTGAGGGAGCCTTTTGCTGCCCGGCCGGGTGATACAGGTTGGTCTCATTATAAGGAGGACTTGAAAGACGAACTTCCACAGCTTCAACGGCCACACAAACTTCTAACTCCACACTTTTACACGAATAAACATTGATAAAACATGGGGTTCGAAGTTGCTCCCGTCGACCATCTGCTCAAGCCAGACTTAACGAAGCTCGCTGGCAAGACGGCCGTTATCACTGGTGGTAAGCGAGATCGACGTGTTTGCTTCCAGAGTGCAGCCCGGGCTAAAATTTCGCAGGCAGCAGTGGATTGGGCCTTTGCTATGTGCAAGCGTTTCTCAAAGCTGGGTATTGACCACCTAGTCTAGAATTCCTCATGTGGCTGACTCTCTGCAAGTGCTTTTGTTGTTAGCGGTGACTTGAACCCTCCAAAAATCGATCTCGGAGAGAGGTATATGCGAACCTCCAACATAGAAGTGCAAAAGTTCTGAAACAGAAAATGCCAGATTCGTGTTTGCCAAATGCGACGTCACCTCGTGGGAGGATCAAGCCAATCTCTTCAAGATTGCAAAGACTAAGGCTCCCAACAATGGCATTGACATTGTTATTGCGAATGCTGGCATCTACGGACCAGACATTCTCGACGGTCTCACGGACGATGAGCCCAAGAAACCAGTTACCAAGATGATAGACGTCAACCTTATTGGCGTCATTTACACCTCCAAGCTTGCTGGATGGTACTTCCACCACCAACCAGAGGAGAATCATGATCGCTGCTTGATTTTAATCTCTAGCGTAATGGGCTACATCGATACGCAAGGCTCCTCCGTCTATTCCGCAGCAAAGCACGGCGTCCGTGGGATAATGGCCTGTATTCGTCGCAAGGGCCTCCTGAGAGTCAATGTCTTGGCCCCATGGTACGAGACGATCCCATTATTATCTCTGCCGAGTTGATACTGACAAGCTCTTCAGGTTCGTTGCCACCCCTATCATGCCACAGTCGTTCTTGGATAATGCAGGCGCACAATTCAGAAAGATGGGCGTCGACTTTGCGACTACGGAAGACTCTGTCAATGCAGTGTTACACATAGCTTCAGATCCGTCGATCAATGGTATGCATCGCGTGTGCAATTTTTGCTGTCTGTGAACTAATGTTTTGGGTGTCAGGACGAGCTCTCGGAGTTGTCCCCCGAGAAATCTCCCCTGTTGGCTACTTGGATCTGCACGCCGATGACCATAAGCCCGGCACACCATTGAACAAGCTGCAATCTGTAGCATCGGCACTTCACTACGGCGCGTTTGGAAACTCCCAGACCTGAGTGGTTTGATTATCCCTGAAGCTCTTGGAGGACCATGTCGGCAATGCGGGTGGCGTTTAAGGAGGCTGGAACACCAGCATAGACAGCCACCTAGGAACTTTTAGCCCTTCAGATAATTCCAACACTCTCCTTGAGCCAACAATACCTGAAACAATGCTTCTTGTATCTCTTCTTTTGTGCAGCCGTTGGATATGGCACCTCGAGTGTGGACAGCTATTTCATGGTCCCGACCCAGCACGGCCAACATTGCCAAACACAACAGGGAACGGGTCTTCCGCTCCAGCCCAGGTCTGGTCCAGGTTAGGGACCAGCCTGCTGCTACAGCCATAGATTGGATTGGCTGCTGGAATGAGGAGAGAGCCTTCGAACTGGCGATATAGTCTTGCCCAAACACCTCAGCACGAAGTTTTGTGCCTTCCTCGTAGAGGACTTGCTGCGCGTGCTCAATGGCCTTTCGATCCGCCTTTTCCGCCATCTTGAGGCCACACTGAAAACGGATTCCCGACGCTGAGGACGATTCTGCCAGAGTCACAGTCCTTGCCGCCGTAGCCTGTCAACGATTGCTGTGTTCTGGCTTTAAAATTGGCTGCTCGCAGACTGGATCCTGTCTTCGAACAAAGCAGCATGCAGGTGACGGTACTACTGACCGTTTCCGGACGGCTCACTTACCCGGATCGGTCGGCAATGCAGTCTCATCTAGCCCCTTTGCATCGGTTCGGCGACTCCACACCCCCTTAAATCCCCCAGACCCCGCAACTTCGCGGCACTTGGCACTCGCATTCTCTTTTAAGTCGGGCCTAGCACCATGTTTCGGCAAAGAACAACTCTGCCTCCCAGCCATGCTTGCCCAATTCTCGTTACACAACGGCCAGACACGTAACCATGAGCTGCAGGACTCGAGGTCTCACAAACGAGCAAGGGTTGTCTGCATACGCTGCCACGAAAAAAAGGTACCGATCATGCTGGTCCCCTCCCAAGGTCAAAACTTGCTCCGGTAGTAATTAGGGCCACAGATACGGTGCGATCTGAAAATCGAGGACAGTGAACGTATCAACCAATGCTCAAACTGTCTAGATGCTGACTCAGAATGCCTGTGGGTTTCCCGTGTCTGGGCCACGTTTTGAACATGATCCTAACCAAGCTCCACAATAAGGTTACGCCCCTCCAAAAGGAGTACATGGAAGACATCCGACTCGGCAGCAAACATCAAGAATTCCCTTCCGGCGGCAAAACTTCCCGAGCCCCAACAACAGCAGGACCAAGAACCGCTGCCGCTGCCGCAGCCGCTGCCCTCAGCACCACGGAAGGAGCAGCAGCAACAGCAACAGCAACAGCAACAAGAACCAGAACGCCACCCGTCATCACGGCATGAGCTGATCTCCCAGGGACCCAGTCTGAGTCAAGCACTATCCGATGACCTGAATGACAGTCCATCAAAGCACCAGCCACAGCCCAGCTATATAGGCGATACAGGTTATATGCAAATATTCAGCCTCGACAGCACTTCCGAGTCCGTAAGTTCGCCAGTTCAACGGAGCTCGGTCTTGACTCTCGCCGTCGACTCCTTTTCACCAGGTTTGGAGCAGACCTATGCTGAAACATACTTCGAGTATGGTATTTTCACTCCCGTATTGGACAGGGCTACCTATGAAATGGAGATCGAGTTCAAACAATCATTACTTCTCAAGCATGCCCTTGCACTTTGTGGAAATCAAATATCGCCCTCGCTGATTGAGCATGTGACCTCCATGCAGCACTATAATCGGGCCAAGGAGCTGTTTTACGGGAATCAAGAACCGAATCCTCTCATTCGGGTCATTGCTATTATGCTATTCTACTGGTGGAGCGCGGAAGGACCTAATGTCGTAAGCATCGACACCACTTGGTGGTGGACGGGCACTGCGATACGACTGTGCCGTAAGTCAGAGCTTCCTGAATGTTTTCCCCCACCTTCAAAAGCTTTTGAAAGTTTAGACGGGCAATCTACCCCTCTATTTAGGGCTGCAGAGTTTAGTGTCTTATTGCAGCTGGATCTGACACCTGAGTTGCCCTAGAACAAATGGGTTTCCACCGAGAATCCGAGCCAAATCAACCACGGCCCGCTGGAGATACAACCAGTCTCAGACGACGAATATGGTGGACCCTTGTCGTAAGCACTCTCCTCCCAGTTCTTCGTGGAAATATGCGCCATGTTGCTCGTTAGAACTAATATTGACATATCGTACAGGCGAGGGAACGTGTTACAGCGCTATCGCAAGGGCGCCCCATCATCATCGACTTGGACGACTGTGAAACTCCGATGCCCACGGACGCCGACTTTCCCACTCCGGGATCTCTGAGCAACCAGATCGCTCTCAAATGGATATCCCTCTGTGTGATCGTCGGCAAAGTTGGTACGCTACTCCGGCGCAATAAGGACGGGCGTGCAGTAAGCTCACCGTTGGCCAAAGAGCTTCAGGACTGGGTCCAAGCCTTGCCACATGACCTGCTTCCAGCAATAAGGTCCACGGTGTCGGTAAACTACCATCGAGAAGTTCACGGGTTGCATTTGACCTACCTTGCCTGTATCTCGGTTTTAGACCTGAAAAAGTCCGAGGGAAATCTACCCATTCCATCCACTACCGCCATAATAGCCGCCTCCTGCACGGCACGGATATTTCACGACTATCTTCTTCGCGGATCCTTGAGATTTCTGGCGGGACAAGCCAATTGGTATCTGTCGGTCGCCTTACTTTGTCTCCTCTCTGTGGAACGCCTGGAAGACTTGGCTCCAGCAATCGACCACGACATCCAAATCCTGTATTCTGCACTCAAAGTCATGGCCGAACACTGGCACTCGGCGCAGATGTTCAAGAGCGGCATCGACAGGATGCTTGCAGCCAGGAAGGATGGGCGCAACGGAGACAGACTTGCGACCGCGGCAGATCCCACTCTGCCTGCACGGAGCCGCGCCATGGACTGGCATTCATTCTTCCCGTATATTACAGTTGAGACGAGCCCTCTCATTAGAGCATTGCTGGCAGACAACTCGTTCATGCCTTCCGAGTTGGACTGGGCCTTCGAGCAGCCGGGGTCCATGAGTCAATACTTTCCTTGGCCCGAGGACTTGAATTTAGACTTTTTCAATCTACCTTGAACAAGTCACTCGATGAGAGCTATGCGAATAGGATAACAACTTGAGTTGATCGGAAACGGCCCTGAAATGTAACACGGGCAGTGGAATTGTCAACTTGTATTCTTAACCTGATGCGAAACGTACCATAATCAGTGCTATTATCACAATTTATTGCACTCTGCATCGACTTTCTCGTCTAATACTCGCTGTAAACAAAGGCGATTTCCAGGCGTTGAAGTCAATGGAAACTTGTCCAGCCTGCAGCAAGAGCCAGGCTCGGAGACGGCGAGGCCGAAGAAGATCACTTTCTGACAGGTATAGGGCGGCCTCGCTATGCTTTCGATACATGTTCGAAGCAAGTAACGCTTGAAATGCTGCGGAAGTAGTGACGACCGTGTGGCGGTGATTTCTACTACAACTAAAGTGTTGGAAATCAAATACTGCTTAATATGCCTCAGCTGGCCGTCCCTCGGACGATGTGAAATTAAGTCGTACACTCCGCGGTCGAATCCGTGGTGCCAGGGGCCGGCAGTGAACCCGTATAGTTTAGACAACGTCCCTGTTGGCATCGGCGTTCCCACATTCGGTACAGCAGCTAGTCGATCAGCACTCTAAACCACCGAGACACGAGTTTTGAAATGGTCGTGGACTCGTGGATGCCAGTACGACGCCAGAATGCAGAGCCGATGCTCACCTCATTCAATGTTTGTATTGATACTGTCCTTTGACTTTTCTACCCACGGCGATATGGCTTCACTGTCAGGGAAAGTAATCACCATTCCGCGGAAGAGGGAAGCGGTAGCCCGGCAGTGAGATGGGGCTTGCATGACTACGTGCTGCCAAGGTGCAAACTTGGCGCTGGCGGACGTACAGCAGGAGAAACTGGATGAAGCCGCTGTCTCTGGGCTTCGAGCTTCGAGAGCCGAAGTGACGGGCCGAAAGGTGGACGTCTCCTCCTTCGAGAACTTCGGTGAGTTGGACGGCAGCGCCACCTTGCCGGGTTAGTCGGCAAAAGTCCCGTAGGACTCTTTTTTGGATAATCTGTGATGACAGCCACTCGAAGAATGCGATCTTGTCCTGAAAGTGAATATCACAGAGGTAATGAATTACGTCTACGCTGAATTGGAATTATGAAGAGAGGTGTCTCTATCGTCAACATAATAAGTATCCTGTCGATGAATGGGAAGCTGGGTATGTCTACTTACACCGTAAGCAAGCACAGTGTTTTAGGAACGCACACTGCTACACGAGACTACGGACCATGGGAATCCGTTTGAATTGTGTTGGACCATAATTATTGTCTCTGGTCACCGCTTGAATCGAGAATGCTGATAACGTATTCAATCGAAGAGGCGCCATCGAGACTCCTATGCGACGAACGGTGTTCTAGAAGGCAGAAGAAGAGCCTTCCACCACGACGTCTCCGTTATGTAGAGGCGGCGAACCCGACCAGGTGGCAAAGGCCGTCGCATTCAGAGCGACGACACCTCACCGGCCCACGGGGTGATCTTCCCGGTGGATGATGGGGAGATTTGTTGAAGTGAGCATTCAATACATAGCACGCTTACGAATGAATAACGCAGCCTAGAAAGCAGTGTTGATCTTCCCTGTCAAGGTCTAAGCGATCCATTTGGAATCATCACCTGAAGGACAGTGGAGTAATTACGCACCGGCAGCCAGGTGGTCTGTCACTGTCTTCGAAGTCTTCGAAGTCGTGAAGTGTGCAGGTCTAGCAGATTTCGGCTTGACAGTAACGGGAAAGGTCAGGTCCTTGATGCCGGACTATTTGGATGTTGGCCGACAGTTCAGGTGAGGATTTCTCCAGTTGCCATTGCTCCACTCCACTCCTTCCCCATTGCGCTAGGAGTTCTGGCTCCGTATTCCTATTTCTCTATTTCACTCGTCTTGAAAGACTTGTTGAATGATCGACCTTCAACGCGGACGAAGTAGCGATTCATACCAAAACTTGTTGTTGTCCAAAATGTTGCCGGAACCCACCACAAATTTCACCTCCCAGTTCGGGGTGCCCGACTTCGAGTCGTTGCCTAAGCGATATGGATGGAAGAACACGAACGAGAATGGATACAAGATCAACGAGAAGCTCGTCGGTACTAAAAGGCCCATGAGGGTCGTTGCTCTGGGCGCCGGGTGTGGAGGAATCTGCCTTGCCAAATTCTTGCCTGAGGCGCTGGAAAAAGTCTCCCTCACGATTTACGAGAAGAATCCCGAATATGGGGGTACCTGGTATGAGAATCGGTATGTCTGAATTTCCAATTGCCAACTTCTCGGTCCCTGATTGACAGTATCTTTACAAAGGTATCCTGGTGTCGCTTGCGATATCCCGTCCCACATCTATCAGGTAAGGAAAACTGGTGTGGTCTCTCCAGAAGGTTCATTCCACTCACCTCAAGATAGTTTTCTTGGGCAAAGAATCCAAATTGGTCAGAGTATTACTCGAAGGGTCCTGAGATCCTTCAATACTTCAAGGAAGTGGTGGAGCGCTTTGATCTCTCACGATTCTTCCAATTGAATCACAAAATCATCGGCGCGTATTTTGATGGCGAAAAAGGGCAGTGGAGCATTCACGTCCAAAATCTTTTGAACGGAGAGACCTTTGTCGACACGTGTGACGTGTTTATCAACTGCAGTGGCATTCTCAAGTAATCTCACCCTCTCAGACTGTTCAGGTTCTTCGAAAGACTGATACAGTGTACCCTAGTGCTTGGGACTGGCCTAAGATCAAAGGCCTTGAATCTTACACAGGAAAGCTCATGCATACCGCAGATTTCGACGAGAAATATGACCTGACCGGTAAACGTGTCGCTGTCGTCGGTATTGGGAGCAGTGGTGTTCAGATCATCCCAACCATAGTGGACAAAGTTGACCATTTATATTGCTGGATCCGCTCGTCAACTTGGATGACGGCAGGCTTTGCTCAAAAGTACGCAGGTCCAAACGGAACCAACTTCAAGTGTATGCGACCGTGCCCCCCCCCCCCCCAACTTCTCCTCTCCCTTCTCCGTCGAGCACCGCGCCCGCCGGGGGCGGAAACAGCCTGTTCGCTGGGTAACTAACAAACTCTCTAGATACAGAAGAACAGAAGAAGCATTTCGCTTCACATCCTGAGGAATACCTCAAGTACTGTAAAGACATTGAGTCAGAGATCAGCAAAAACTTCAAAATGATTCAAGTTGGCACCCCTGAAGCTGAAGAGGCAAAGGCGGTATGTTGCAATGGCCGTTTTCATGAAACACCTTGTTGATTGCTGACTCGGTTTGGTTTTCCAGTTCTCGATCAACGAGATGAAGAGGAAGCTCCAAGGCAATGAAAAGCTCATTGAGCGCATAATTCCTAAAACCTTCAACGTCGGATGTCGACGCCCAACTGTATGTTGAACCCGTACCTGGTGGATCCCTTGGATTTTAAGAGACTTACTGATTTCTTTCCCCCTTGCACAGCCAGGGAACGGCTTTCTGGAAGCCCTCATCCATGACAACGTCACTCCTTACCTCGAGGGTTTGAAGGAAGTTACACCCAAGGGCTTCTTGGACAGCGATGGAAAGGAGGTGGAAGTCGATGTCATTATCTGCGCGACAGGGTAAGGCACTTTTGCGTGATCATCATGCTCCATTCGAGAAGCCACTAACAGTGGCGTAGATTCGACACAACCTGGGTACCCCGATTTCCCGTGGTGGGCTTCAATGGAGTCAACCTACAAGATATGCAGAGAAAGCGGCCAACCTCTTATCTGTCTCTGGCCTTCCCTGATAGTAAGTCTGCTTTCCCGTTGAGATGCAACGCAAGAATGTGTGCTGACCTTTACGGCGACAGTCCCGAACTACTTCACCATTGGCGGGCCGTATTTCTCCTTCGGACACGGCTCCTACACGGCCATGTGTGAACTTTTTTTCGACAATATCCTCGCAATCGTTAAGAAAATGCAAAGAGAGGATATCAAGTCCGTAGTGCCAAAGCGAAAGGCCACTGCAAAGTTCATGGAACACGCCGACCTCTGGGTCCAGCGCACTGCTTGGGTTCAGCCTTGCCCGTCCTGGTTTAAGGGTGGAACGGTCGACGGCATCCCCACCATCTTCCCGGGATCTCGGATTGTGCTTGCAGATCTGCTTAGCACCCCAAGATACGAAGATTACGATCTTGAGTACTTCACGGATAACGAGTTCGCATTCCTTGGCAATGGGTTTGCAACCACCGAATATGACGGCAGCGATATTGCCTGGTACCTGGAGACGCGCCATGCTTTGCTGCCTCCTGCTCCTCCCGCTCCGTCCAGCCTGCACATGAACGGTGTGTGTGGAACATAGATCCACCCAGAGATTGATGAGAGTCTTCAGCTGTCACAATGAGATATTTCAAAACCGACTCTGCTATTTTCCACTCCTCTCGTTTCCGGTTATTTTACCAGATCGTCTCCCCCAAATGGAACTGTTTCGATGGAATTTTCTTGGAATCTAGCACTTAAAGAGCCCTCAGGCAAATGTCCCATGAGCAGGAAAGAAGCATTCATTCTTGACCATCCATCGAAGGAACAGCTGAAGGTCGGCTTTGACGCCAAGAACCCTGAGGTAGCCTCACTCCAAGGGTGCAAATAAGTACTATAAATGCTTTCGCACCACTCGTCAACAAAGCCTTCTAGAGAGCCCGAGACAGTCTAGTTGTATTCACGCCATCAATCACATTAGTTTCTGTGTAAATAAGGAACAGCATTGCTAGGACTTTGTAGTGGTTCTAATACTTTGCCGTGACGACTGCTACGCCACCATCGCTTGTAAGATACTTGCTTAAAAGGTCCCGAGTTTGAAAAGACATCTGCCGAGGCCTGACGCGCTGCTAAGGGTTTCGCTTCTCGGGATTCTACTCAGGTCTTCCCAAGAGGTGGAGGGTTCAAAGGCTGACAAATTCGCGGACGACACTCTGCTACCAAGTCGGCCTCGATGTACTTCTGGAAAGCCGCGGTGCTCATGTGTGCAAGGAGTGCTGCCTTGCCGGTATACCTTTCGAAAACGTGAAAATGGTCGCCCTCCGTTGGGTCGCGCGAGATGTAGTAATCCAATACTTCCTTCTCGAGCCTCGTGGCCGCCACCAAAGCCATCAACTCTTTTTCCATTCTGTCGGCGGCGCCCGTTTTGCACTTGATCTGTTAAGTATGAATGTTCAGCTGGGACAGGCTCTTGTGCGAGACAATTGAGGAAGTCTAACCGTTGCATACAGCGCGAACGGATGTTCCGGCGCGGTCTCGGGATCGAATTCCATTGTCGCAACCCGCCGATATCGTAGGAGAAGCAATGCTCGGTCTTTGACCTTCGCTCCAATTTTCGAACCGACGGGGCACATTGAGCCTTAGTGTTTAAATAATTCTGGAGGCTACAGTGCACCTCACTTTCTCTCAGGCTTGTGGTGTGAGGCGTGCCGACCAGAAGTAGTATTGCCGTTGCCGAGAGAGGGAAGACAAGACGGTGGGGCGGGAGACCGGGCAAAGAGAAAAACATGTGTGAAAGCGCCCTACCATGAGCGACTGACAGTCTTGACTCCTGGATCACGTTCGATTCATCAAAATATCTAATTCATCGCTCAGATCACATTGCCAGTCTCAAAAGAAGCCCGCTAGACCCCAAGGAAAAGCCAAAAAAAGCCAACTGTCCCGCGAAACCCCAAGCAGGAGCCGCGAAGATGGAAATGAGTGCTGTGGTCATGAATGGCCCTCGTGATATTAGGGTCGAGAAGAAACCCCAACCGACGATTCAAGAAGCCGATGACGCTATTGTAAAGGTCATCGTGGCCGGTATTTGTGGTAGTGAGCTTCATCCATATCGAGGGCACCAAAAGACCACATACGGCCATATCATGGTGAGTAGAAAACTCTACTAATACCAATCCTTCGCTCGAGCCTTCTGATTCTGAGTTGTTGAAAAGGGCCATGAGTTCACTGGCATCGTCGAGGAAGTAGGATCCAATGTGACCACAGTAAAGAGAGGTGATCGTGTGATTGGCCTGTTTTCTTCAGCTTGGTGAGTCCATGCTATTCTCCAGCACCTTGGATTACCATATGTGATGGCATTGGCTCATCACGTATGCCTACGGCAAATTCAACCTGCAACGTTTGTGCTGATTTGTCCTTCTAGCCTGAAGTGTTGGTTCTGCAAATTCGGATACACCAATAGATGCTCACGCTCGCTTGCGCTGGGTACTATGCAGATCGATGGTTGCCAGGCTGACTTTGTGAGAGTGCCTAATGCTGACGGAACACTACTTCTCGCCCCGGAAAACGTGGAAGATGAGTTACTCGTTATGATGTCTGACATTTTCCCAACAGGCTACTACGGAGCCATGAGAGCCATCTCGCAGTTTTCGGTTGCCGGGTCGAATGGTATCGCGGATGAGAAAGAGTCACCTATTCAGAAGCAGCCTCTCAACACTGCCGTCTTTGTATGTCTCGGTTGTGGTATCGTTGGCCTTAGTGCTATCATAACTACTGTAGTGAAAGGCGCTGGTACAGTATTTTGTGTGGATTCTATCGAAGATCGACTGGAGCAAGCTCGATGTATGGGTGGTATTCCCCTACGGCTCGGGGTGGATGATATTCAAGATGTAGTAAGAAAGGCAACCGACGGCAGGGGTGCTGATGCAGTCATCGAGAGCGTGGGAAATCGGGCAGCACTTTCTTCAGCATTTGAGCTTCTCCGACCATGCGGCGTCCTAAGCTCGGTAGGATTTCACCAGAGCGAAATGCCCTTCACAGCATTGCAAGGATATCAGAAAAATATCAAGTAAGTGGCTATCCTCTATTCTCGTATCCGTGACCTTCAAAGCACTAACTAACGTACCTCGTTATTCTCAGCATAAATATGGGTCGAGCTCCGGTCAGAGCTGTTTTTGAGGACGCGTTGAAAATGTTCGTAGAACACAAAGACAAGTTCAACGAGTTCATCACGCATCGGCTGTCCCTAGCGGAAGCGGCTGAAGGTTACAGGCTGTTTGAATCGGCGCAAGCTAGGAAGGTAGTGTTGAGACCTTGAGGCGTCTGCGTCGGTGATTCCAGATAGATAGCCCATTGTCATCCGCTATACAACCTGATAGGAGTTGCGCTATCTGTTGTCAACCACAACCCCTAAGGATGTCGATTACTATGATATACCCGGGTAGTTTGACTCGAGTAGTTACCAAGCCTCAGGGGTAATAACTACCTCGTACCATGACTATCATGATATTACCTTAATGCGAAGTCGTGTAATAGTATGCTGAGAGCCACCATTGCAAGACATAGTGTTGTACACGTATGTCGAACTTACGTCTCGAGTCTCGTCGCGAGAAATCAGGATCTTGACATTTGCGAGATGTAGTCCCTTGCTTTAGTCCGCTTCGGCGCTTCGGCTACAGTTATCAAGGTCGGGATATTGGCGCCAACAGAAACGGGTTGAAGGCACGGATTAGGCCGTCACCTTCTTGAAGTGGACTATGATGATCCTTGCCTTACCTTTTGCATGTATGTCTACCTATCACTTGTACGCCATTCCTATCTTCGGAGTCTGGCTGAACTCAAACTTTGATATATTGTGCCGGACACATCTCGTCGCCGCCACGAAACTCCACGGAGGCGAACAGATCGCGTACCAGTCTTGACATGGAACCAAAATTTAAATTCATATACGCCTTTTAAGGAAGAGGAATATCTTCGGGATGCACGGATAGTCTGCACTACCAAAGGCATTGATTGAAACCCAGTATCTACAGGAGTCTTTTTGCTGGGACCCTAGCCATCTTGTATATTCCGTTTTCTCCCCTCCGAATTTAACCGATTCAAAACGCCCAAAATTCTATATCTTTGTCTATCGATGTTAGATTGACTAACAAGCCGACAATGTTCTTGCCAACAGATCAAGTGCCCGTATGCGGCAGGTTTAAGACGGGATCGGCGCTCAAGCCTTCGCGTCATTGATGTCAGCTTTGTGCTGCTTGACCTCAACGCAAAACTGTTCTCGAAATCAAGGCTTAAACTTGGCCACTAGCCTCCAGCAACAGTGTTGCTATTGTCAACGCAGCTGAAGGCAAACCCGACCTACCCAGTCCTGTATTGATCAATGATGCTCACCACGTTGGCGTAAGTGCCTCCGACGGTGATCAACAGACCAAGCACGAATATTCCGATATGTGCGTACCAAAGGACTATCGTCGTTGCCGAACGCTTACGGGCGCCTTCGTTCAAGGTAGACCAGAGGATGGCGGGGATGCAGACACTTAGGTATCCAAAGCCGAGAGCCCTAATCAGTGAAACTAGACTACCATAGAACGGAATCGCCTCACATAAAATCTAACCGAGCAGCCCTGTTCCGTACGTGTACGACAACTAGACCGCCCAGTGTGTCTTTATATTCTGCGTCAGATGATGGGTGTTTCGCAAGATACGTACAAAAATACTTTTCTTTACTATATGAATATAGATTATAGTACTAGCAATTAGTCCTAGGATAGTAATAGTATATGGGATAATCTTAATGGTCTCGACTTTGCCTTGGATGTACTCAATACCAGCCACGTTGAAAAGGTCACTCAGTGGTGCACTTATCCTGCCGGGATTTGGTTCGTAGAGTCGAGGACGGAGGATAAACCGTGGCTCAGGGGCCACGACTGTCACCGTGATGCCTGCGTTGACTCCACCGTGGAGTTCTATGAGGCGTCTTGCGGCGAGAGCACTCCACATGCCGGCGAAACCTGAGCCGACAATGACAATTTTTGGCTTCATTTTGAAGGTGGAATCGAGTGAGGTATTGTATGGAATTGCGGACGAAGTTCCCTCGCTAGCTCAGAATAGAGTATACCTTTTATAATGACTTGATGGGAGCCTGGGAATCGTGAGTGGTTGTCTCTCCGACCGGAAGGGAATCTCGGGATCTGGATCACCCGTTCTAGCAGCACGACTTGTTGTCCGGTTTTTGGCCTGGGCGAAGGGAGTGGAAGGCGCAACAATGAGCAAACATGCATACTCGGTGTCTGGTCAGATAGCCTATTCGCACCAATTCAGGACGGCTGATCCGATATCTGGATTCTGCAACAATCAGTGGGACCCCGTGCAGCAAACGCTGCTAGCTGGATGGTCTGACCGTACGATTCCCCCGAACTCCGGCGGTATCAGACAATGACGACGGGTGAGACATAGATCAGAATATCGATGAAGTATTACGTCCCGCGAGCCAAGGGCCAAGGCTGTGTCGATTGTCCGCAGAATAAAGTAGCCTAAATGGTACCCTGCACCCATTCCGGAGGCGGAAGCTCAGATATCAGCTTTCAACCTGGCCCAGAACACGACTAGACATACTTTTACTAGTATGGCGTAGAGTAATCAGTCGATGGTATTCTCTCAGAGTATGCTATCCGGAACGTAGACCTGATTTGGGGTGGGAAATAACATATTTATGTCCTCGTTGATTGCTCGCTATCCATCGAGTTGCCTGTTCGAGACCGCTATAGCCCGACACGCCTTTTCTCTTCGACCTCAACATCGACTACGACGATACTGGTCAGTCCCTCTCTGTCAATCTGCTCCTTACTAACCACAAATACGGCAATAAATTCGGCCTCCTCGTCACCGACGTTCTCGGAGCGTACATGGTCGCAGCCTGGCGGCTCATACCAACTCTCCCCAACAGAGTATATCTTCGGTCCCGTTCCCTGTGAGTTCGGGTCGTGATCCGGACAGACCATTTGATTCAGCATCTTGCCTTTGATCATTGTGGCTACCACGGCCGCGCCGCCGTGAGTGTGAGGCGGGGTGGCTGCATTGACGGGTGCCGTGACCTTCAAGCCGAGATAGTAGTGGTCGGGGATGCTGGAAGGGTTCTGCTGGAAAGCTGGGCTGACAGAGGGAAGAGGTCGTCTGCAATGCGGTCAGAGTGAGCGAGGTTTGGCCCATGACACAATCAGGTTGATAGCAATTACCCTTGAACAACCCATTGGCCATTCTCCTTGACCACCTCCCGGTCTTGCCAACGCATTTCTAGATTGCGATCGATGTTCTGTTGATAGTAGAAAGTGCTACTATTTCGAGTCCCGGCGAGGTGGTCTGACTCGAGAAGCCCTTGTGAATCGTCGCGAACGAGAAGCAATCCGAAGGCGATCGCCTCATCAGCAGCAGCAACATCAGCAGCGACAGTCAGCGTCCTCTCAGCCGCCTGCAGAGGTTGGCCAGCTTCAACAAGGCATAGATGCCCCCAACTCGCTGCTGGCAGATGACCATGTGTCGCTTCCAGAAACCAATAGCTCGACCGCGTCCAATTTCTTCCCGGGCACCAGAGCTAGCGACCTCCTCACAGATCCATGCCTCGACTTCTACTACGAATATTTTCATCGCCTGCGCCCGTGCGTGCTACCACGAAAGGCTTTGGAGAAGATACTAGAGGACGATAGTCAATCTACCAGTTTGCAACCCTTGCTATATACTACCGTATAGGGGCAGGGGAAAAGCGTAGATGGAGTCCTATAGACGTACACCTTTTTGGAGTCTCCATACGAAGGAAGGTCGACGTGTAATATCCTTGGTTCAACTTATATCCATTGCGAATTTACGCGCGCCCATTCAACAATTGGCGCCTCCGTCAACTGTCCAAGTTGAGCCTGTAACGAAACTGCTCTCGTCACTGAGTAACAATGCGGCGATATTCGCAACCTCGATGGGCTTCCCCAACCTCGGGATCGGCGTAGGACCGACAGGATCAGCCGCACCGCCTGCCAGAGTGGTGTTGTACATTGGGGTGAGAATCGCACCCGGCATGATGATATTGACCCTGATGCCCCGCTCGCCGCATTCCCTTGCCGCGCTTTTGACCATTCCATTTGCGGCGTGCTTACTTGCGGCGAAGATAGCTCCCTTGTAGTACCCTCGCTCAGCAAACATGCTGGAGATGTGGACGAAGCTGCTACCTGGCTCTACTAGGTAGCCTGGCTTCAATGCCTCCGACATCATGATGTGAAGCCCCTTGACGTTGAGTCTCATGATATAGTCAAACTCCTCGTCGGTTGTCTCCCAGACGAACTCCGTCCCCAGTTTATGACCGGCTGCTCCCGCAAAATTGATCACGCCATGAATAGAACCGAATCTAGACTTCGCAGCTTCTAGGGAGGACTTCACCGCAGCACGGTCTGCGACGTCGACCACGCCCGAGAGTACACGACCTTCCTGTGCTTTGGACAGCTTGGACGTCTCATTGGTCAGTTTCTGCTGATTGATATCCCAGAAAGCTACTGAGGCCCCCTGCGCGAGAAGAATCTGAGCCGTCGCCAGGCCCATTCCCGAGGCAGCTCCCGTGACAATATATGCCTTCCCCGAAAACCGGTTCTCCATGGCGAAACAAAAATTTTCGTGGGAAATGCGAGTGTTGGTGAGATGGCTTATTTTTGACTTAGCTTAGAGTTTGGAGAGGATGTAGTGGCTAGAAATTCGTCATTGCCTCCGATCCGTTGCAGTTTATAAAGTACGAAGGCAAGATGATCGTTTCCGGGAGAACCTCAATGGATTCGGCAACGACGGCGACAGTGGCGCAGGCGTTCGACGATTAAAAGACCCACGAGACCACATGCCGGCTTTTCATAACTCCAGACAACGGAAGTTGGAGTTGCGGGGTTGAAACGAGAGAACCCAAAGGACCCATATTCAAAAGTGGGTGTGATTCAGGCTGTCTTACAGATGTTTTCAAACGACGCCGTGAAGATCAAGGCGTGTAAGCCTTTTTCGCTAGACCAACGTGATCCGGCGAGCCGGCAATTGAGAGGCGCGTTTTTGGCTTTGGCACCTTAGGATAACGTGGCAGACCGTATTGAGCCGGCTGATGCAGATGTTCAATAGACTCCACACGGGGTCTCCACTCCCCCAAGCCTTGCTGGCTCGCACCAGTATCTGAGATTTGAGGTTGGGATTGAATCCTTGGAGGCACCCAAGGCGACATGTCAAAGAGCCCCAAGTTCATTATTTGTGCAGCTGACCTCAACAGTGGAAGTCCCAGGCGTGATCCATATGTGGTGGCTGCCCCGACAAACGCTTACCGTTCATCAGCCCACGCAGACCATGGCAAGTTCGCCTGTCAAACATCCTCTCGTAGCATTCAGAAATTCGGGATCTATCTGCGCGGCTCGGAAAGATGGCACCCTACGAAATCATCATTCTAGGTTCTTGGCTTGAGATGTAGTGTCTTCCAGCTCAAGACTAGACTTCCCCCCCATTTGTCCAATACATGGACTGCCTCAATTCCTCGTTCCGTATCCAATTTGTCTTTCCACCAGACCCGCTGGACTGACGTCGACAAAATCTACAGCTTTTATGCGACCTCGATAGTGCAACAATTGGACGATGCCTTCACAAGCATCACAGGCGCTGGTAAGCGGATGCGCCTCGGCACTATGCCTTCTGCGCAACCAAATCGGCAGACTCAATGTGGTCCGTGGGTGTCTCCTTTTCGACCACAATATTTTTCACATCGATATGATCCAGATCCACCACAACTTCGTCTCCAAATTTTGCTGCAATCTCTTCTAGGGTAAGGCCGGCAGTCTCTGGCGAATAAAACAGCATGATAGAGGCGAGGATCGTGGACATGGCAACAAACACGAAATAATACTTGTAACCTATCGAAGCGAAGGCCGTTGGTGCCGGACTGTTGTAGGCGATGGTAGTGAGAAAATAAGCCCCAATACCGATACTTGCTCCTTGAGTGCGGAGATGGGTGGGCCAGATCTCGACGAGGTAGGTATATGAAGGGACCTCGATGAAGAGGCCGAAGCAGGCGGCAAAGAGCATGTAAACAACCGTGCAAGCAATGAGACCGGCGCTATTGTTCGTTCCGATGTAGTACCTTTGCAACACTGCTTCAATGAGCAAGGACATTGCACAGGTGTATCCGCCAATGACTACCGTCATCGTTAGTGTTATATTTTCAGGACTTTTCGGTGGGACATGAGCCTACCTAAGAGCTTGACGCGGCCGAATCGATCAACCAGAGGAAGACATAGAGCGTTTCCAATGAGGATTGTCCCCAACCACGCGATATTCAGGCCAAACTGTTCCAATGTGTCGAAGCCGAGGCCGCCAAACATGACGGGTGCAAAGTTCGCCACGACTAAGATTCCTGTGGACTGTCCCATGCTCCAGACAAGGAGCTCACAGAAGGCTCGCTTCCTGGTCGAGGGGTTCGTAAAAATATGGAAGAAGCCGACAGGAAGAGTCTTTTCAAACTCTAGTTGAGCACAGATTTGAGCAAATTCGGCTCGCGCCAGGTTGCCGTCCGGGTCTGTCTTGGTCCGGTGCAATTTCTGCATGACCGTCCAACCTTCATCAGATCGATCGTTGTCCTGCGAACATCCAGGGGTCAGTTGTGCTGCTCATTCCAGAGTAAAACAGCAACTCTGGCTCTTACAATCAACCAGCGAGGACTTTCCGGCAGCAGGCTTACGGTCAAGCCAAGCAACAAGGCCAACGCTGCCACGACCACAAATTGCATCCGCCATGCATAGTCCGCGTGGACATAGGTGAAACCCAGTGCAGTGACGCCGGATATCACGTAGGAGAACGTGATGGTCATACCGTGCCAGCCAACCAGAATCCCGCGAACGTGAGGAGGAGAGATCTCGCTCATATAGACCGGCGTGTTCGCGTGTAGAGCACCAGCTCCAAGCCCAGTAACGAAGCGGCCTATGAGAAACATGGCAATATGTGCGGTGCCTGCTGTTAAGGCTGCGCCGAGCGTCACACATGCAGCCGCCATGATGGCACAGATTTTGCGACCGGATCGAGTCGACACCGAGCTCTGGCCAACAGCACCGATCACGGCAAATCCGTAGAACCTGATCACAGCTTAATGTCAAGTCTCAAGTAAACAACCCGATCTCATGTATTGATCGCAATGAGACCGTGCAAGCACCTTACCCGCCCAGGGCACCCCCTATTATGGAATTTGCATTTCCACCAGAGAGATAATGTTCGACGAAACTTGGCTGAGCTAGAGTTCCTGAAATCGAGCTCAGTGCATATCCAAACACGAAACTTGCACCCGCAGATGCTATAATGATCAGGACATTAAGACGGGAGACCGATGATTGAACCATGACGAAGCCGAATTGAACTTGACCTGGAAGCATTGAACCGTGAATTGCAGATTCTCAAACTGGCTAGTTGTGAACTGAATATAATATGCCGCTACTTAGGTGCGGGGACAGATCCCCACGGGGTGTGGGAGTCCGTCAAGCTGCGGGTGTTCTGTCCCCGTCGAGGGGCGGGAAGGGAGGGGAGGCCGCTGGGGGCTGAGTGGTAATCGGCAGAGCGGTCCAGTTGGCTCGCATTACCGGACTCAAGAGTTATAGCCGGCAACCTGGGACTCTTTGTCAACAGGAGCCTAAGATTACGAAGAACCGGCGAACTACCAGACTCTTCTGATTCTCCTGCGGTTCGATTTCTACCTCCTCCGATCGCTGTCTCTGAAGTAAACCGTGCATGAAAGCGTGCTCAAATCTCGTAACCCGAAGCCGATAAGCCACAGTGCGACTGTCCAGCAAAAGAACCTCGAAGGATCCCTTCACGTGTTAAGTCCTATGGGGCAAAATCTAATAAGGAGGTATAGGGAGTATTCTAAAAGTACTTCGCTAGAATATCAAGAGCAATAGATAACATAAAAGGAAGCTAAACTAAGTACTACTTAGGCTTTAGTTTCCGACTACTAGCGCTATAGGAAGTGTAGGTAGAGTAGAGTAATAAAATTCATATTTCCGTTCGTTATGGAATTGTCGCTACGCTTTAACTCTTTCCTTGAGGCGAACGTAAAGTGGGCCGACTTTGTCAGTCACGCTGCTCTCGGTGATGGCGAGTTCCTCGTTTGGATCATCCAACCAAATCTCATACCTCTTCAGAAGTGTGGTCAAGACTTTATATATCGACATAAGGGCGATGTTTCTGCCAATGCATTGCCGTGTGCCCTGTCCAAAATGCATTAAAAATTTCTCGTGCTCGGGATTGAATCTCTTGCTGCCCTCCATGAATCGATCGGGGTCAAAGACATCGTGGTCATCGCCCCACACATCGGGGTTGTGGTGTATAGTTGTTGCAGACATGGAGCAGTTGGTCTATCAAGGAGGATTTGCCTCAGTCATGTTCATCATGAAAATTGAAGATAGACGAGCGCAAGGGCCAATGACTTACGCCATAAGGAATGATGTGTCCGTCAATCTTCTGTCCTGCGGGATTCGAGACTACGCGTGGCATGACCATTCCGACTACGGGCATTACGCGGAATGCCTCTCGAATGCAAGCCAGCGTATAGGGTAACTCAATGCTGGGGTCCAGACCAACATGGTGATAGACTCGTCCGTCCTTCTTGTCCGGGACATTGGAGTCCAATTCGCTAACTACCTTTTGAAGAACAGTTGAATTTTTCAAGAGGTACCAGAAGAGCATGATCATGCTGCCTGAAGATGTGTGGGAACCACCAACACTAGATGCAGCCGTTAGAAATACGTTCTGCTGCACATGGTTCGTTGTCGTCTGGCTAACTCAAGCCAGCTATGACACACGCCAGAGCAAAATCCGTGTGTACACTTACAGAAATAGGAATGATTCGGATGTTATTTCCTCCTCAGAAAGCTTTGCTCCTGTTTCTGGATCCGAGGATCGAATTAGAGTCCCGAGGATAGTCCCCGAAACACCCTCTTTGTTCTTGGCGAGCGCAGCAGCGACGCTGCTTTTGGCAATAGCGATAAGCTCATCTCGACTTTTGTGAATCTTCTTGACAAATGGGTGCCACGCTGAAAAGCTTCGTATCCAGGGCAACAGGTCGGCAAGATGACCGTACACGTCTCCCATGTAGAAGTGGTCATTCAACGGTGGAACTTCGCTGGCATTTTGGTTGATTTGCATTTGGGAGTCTTTGTCAAACGCAAGCTGTCCGATAATGTCGAAGCCGTAGAAAGTGAATGTCTGTTTCAAGTCAAGGGCGGTGCCATCCTTTGCGTGCTTGTCCAGTACGTCCAACATGCGTTCAATGTGGTGGTCAAAGACCGGCTCCATGTTTTTCAAATGAGACAGTGTAAAACCGGGTCCGAGCTGCCTTGCCCGCATGGCATGGAACTAGATTTTGACAGAATGCTCAGCCAGAGGTCTCAGACAGCCAGACGAATGGGTTGTCATTCGTCGAAGGGGCAGGGAGACACATACTCTTTCATCCGTGCTCGAGAATAGATCAGGTAATACAGACGCAAATGCGTTGTAGTAATTACTCTTTGGCATCTTCCGGCCCATTTTATAGATGCCTGGAATGGCCCCCGGGTTGTCAAATGAAAGCTCATTGGGGCCAATGCGCACGACATGCCCATATTTGCGGTGTGCTTGAGTTAATTTGGTAGGAAATTGTTGCTGAATGCATATCGTTGCTTTCCAGAAGTTGGTGAAGCTCGCAACAAACGGGCCACGAAATTTGGCTAAAGGATGGAAGAATCGATAGTAAACGATGGAAGCCAGCAGATATACGATTAGGCAGCATGCCGAGAACGCCACAATCGCTGCAGACCTGTTCTCTTTTGCACGCACTAGCAAAAACTGAATTGTAGTGGCAGGTGTGTAGTTGAGTGTATCCATTATGATGGACTATCTCTGGACACAGGTAGGATCTGATTGACACGAGCAAGTCTAAAATTTGGCTGACAAGGAGAACAGACCTCTGCCCTCAACCATATATACGGTGTGTGCCACTCTTTACCTTATTTTCCCATCATTACATAGAAGCATTACCTTGAAACGTGTTGGCTTGACTTGAGCAATTCCAAGTTGCATTAAGGAGCGGCCCGGACTGAAAAGGTAATGATGTGGCTCTGCAAACGCATGCTCCTCACGCCGGGTTGCTTTGGCGAGAGCGGTGGGGAAGGCCATGGCGACGCGGGTTGAGAACGTCCGTTTTGCTTGATCGCTTGAGCTTCCGGATTTCCGTGCGGGACGCATTGGCAATTGATTTTCTCTTAGAGAGGAGTGGGTCTTGGCCCAGGGTTGAATGGGTTCGGCATTTCTGTTTTGCTGTTTGCCTGCTGGATTCGAGATGTGCTCTTGCTTTGCTGGTTCCTGGTCTTCAGAGGATTTTAAACAATGCTCTCTGAGAGACTCCGTTGACTGAGGTAACACCCTTCAGAGAGAACCACAGGAGGAGGTAGACAGGTGATTTTCTTTGTGTGCATCCCAAGCGGGGAAGTGATTGGAAAATGCGGGCTCGAGAATCCTTTCACACCTGCCACTACCTTGTCCTCATCCTTGCCAGGTGCTTGACAAAGCTGAGATACCCCCGGTTGCGTGCTCAGCCGCAAGCAGATGTCGAGACGCATTTGCCTAACTGGAAGCAAAATGGTGATAAGGCCGACCTCCCCTGGAAGAATTCCTTGCTCGTCGCTCGGGCTGGAGTATGTTCCTTGCCGCGAGAGCTTGTTCATCCCTTTTTTTTTCAAACAGAGCTCGCTAACACAATACACTGCCCACCGCACGGTCCATAGTGTCGGGTCTGTCGGGCATTTAACATACCAGATGATATGGCAAGAGCAAATGATGCCCAACATCCGCAGTACAGCAATTGTGGCCGGGGCAGTGATCTCCACGCCCGAGCGAAGCCACTCTTCAATGTCAAGTTGCCTGGACGAAACTGGCGTCTCGATTGCTCACATTGCTGACAGATGTGGAGCTCCTCGTATTGCGGTATAAGAGCGGCGGCCTAAATGCTTCCTCGCCCAGCCAGGCTGAAAGCTGCGTTTTAGAGGAACTTTCCGTAGCTAAGTCAACGATAGACAAGGCGCACCTTTTCAGATACTGACAGTGCCTCCTGCATGCTAAAATCTGCCTTAACATGCGGAGGCGCTTACATGGCGCAGCAGAGAGACATGTAGGACTAAAACCCCAAGTTGAAGGAGTTATCCTATCAGCCCAGGGTCTACCGACGAGTCCTTGATTCGGGAACGCCGCATACACAAGTTGTCGATCTCTTGAGGCAGACATTTTATTCGTACCCGGTAGCCCGTCCATTGTTGACTGATGGAATGTTACGAGATGCCATTGTGGAGCGACCTCATGCGGACTGTTGTCTTGTCTTGTCGATATGCTCGTCGACTCGGTGTCATCTCCACCAATCGTGAGCGGACCTGGCAGTCGCTGGGACCAGCAACCGGTCAAGAGAGCATGAGGAAGGTGGTCTTCCCATAAGCCTTGTAAGGGCAGTTATGGAGTGGAAGAATAGTGAATTGTTGAGTACCACGTTGAGGAATGAAGTCTGCGTCTGTGACTGAGTCTGTGTCAGTGGCGTTTGATCGAGGGATGTTATTTCTGGGGTCGGGGTCTCACAGATGACGCGCGAATCGAAGGTTACTACGCTGCCTAGTTATTCCTGCGGCAAGATCGACCCTCGGCTCCAGAATCTGGTTGACGAGAGGGTAGACTTGAGCAAGCCCGTCGTCGAGCATTGCAGCCCAATCCCGGCCTCCTCACCCTGGGCCTATGGCCGCATCAAAGACATGTCCAGTGACTGCCTGGCGGGATGAAATCCACAAGGCTAAACCAAAGTAGCTGCGTGGACACCGGTGCGCCTTCATAACGGGTGATGGTCGAGAGAGAGCATGCGGCATGATTTGGCTGTGAGGCTTTCCGAGATATTTCCCCGGGCGCCTCACTTTGAACTTCCACTTGCATCGGTCCACTCGCCGCCATAAAGCGACAAGGAGGGGCCAAACGAGAAAGCTACGATATCGCATCTCAGACATCGACTCCTTTGCACAGTAACTATTGCCGTCCGATTTCGGGAGGCCAATCAAGACGAACTTCGAAAAGCTATAAAGAACTCGCCGGGAATATATACGAGCGAAAGTCCTCAGGTACGTTCTCTCGTTGCCCATATGCAGCTCGTACCTCTCACGTTTCTGCTGTGCTCAGCGATACGTTCACAAACGAAACTTCGGGAAACTGCGGGCTCGGACCCTGTAGCAGCTTGACCTGTTCCGACCCCAGGACTTCTCGGAAGAAGCCTCCAATATATGATCGGAGGATATTTAACACCCTGACACCGTTGATACTTCCAATAACATCTGCTACGGGTGGAACCGAAGTCGAATTGACGCCGATGCTGGTAGCTAGGACAGCATAGTCGGTGAATGTTCCATGCGCTGATCCATTGACCTGGAGCTGCAATTTCATTCCTTTCAATTGCTGCCAGAATGCAGCCCATGTTGCGTCATTGGATTGAGTATGGTTCTGTGCGGCGAAGATCGTGAAGGGATTTTTCTGGGTCTTGTTCAGCGCCTGCCCGGGGACACTGCCATCCATGTTCAAGCCTCCGATGAGTCTCGGGTCGAGCAGCATTGCGTTTGCAGCAGTTGCACCGCCCAAGGAGTGTCCGAACACTCCGACTTGTTTGGTCTTGAACAGCGGGATCCCAAGCTGCTTTGTCGTGGTCGAGTTGGAAAACGCCTTTAACACTGAAAGCACATCCGCAGTTCTGACAGCTAGCACCTTTTCCAGATCATCTGTAAACGTTATGTTGCCAGCTGGGATGATGGTACCGTCTGGAAATTCGACAATTGGAGCATCGTATGTATGATCGATTGCAACGACGTTGAAACCCATGGAAGCGACCCACTGACAGAGAACGCTGTATACAAGACGGGAACTGCCGGCCCCGGTAGAGAATATCAACACAGGAAAGTCGGTATTCTTTGGAGGCGAGGGACACGCCGTGAGCCGGAAGGCTTCAAACGTCCCGTTGGGTATCCCCAAAAAGCCTAACTCGGCATCGTGGGCCGCTGCCGTTGCAGGTGGCATGTATGGGATTTGCTCCGTCTGACTGCAGTTGGCTGGCTGGAAGAGAGATAACATCAGCCGGCGAGGCTCGTTGCAACACGGCGCCAGTGGGTCAACACGAGAATGATCCGTCAGGGGAAGTTCGATGGTGTAGACATTCGAACCTGGAGGAGGGGGCAGAACAATCGACTGACACAGAGCTGCGAGAGGCATGCCAAAGATGAGAAACAGGTGAGCCATCATGTAGGCAAGAATGGCCATTTTTGCTCGGGGTAGGCTCTGTCGCCGGCGGAGCTGAACGTCAAGCTCTTGTGTCTTGATTGAGTCTACGAGACTCAACTGAATGGCCTGACGAAGTTCGAAGAGAGTGCCGGAGATCCTGCTAAAGAGCACAGTGAGTATTTCTCAACTAGCTGGAACACCGTTCGGGCAGAAGAGGGCTCCTGTCTAGTTATACTAGAGATCTCGACGTATTCGGGCCCCGAAAGACGAGGACAGTCGTGCCGCTAACATGACCACCTGTTTTCCTCGTCGCCCTGTGCGAGCTGAATGCCATATTGTGGTTAGGAAGGTGCCTTTGTAGCGAAGTCTCTACGCCGCAAACCTTAATATAGATCTAGACAACAGCCGATTGGTTACGGAGTGTCGTTGCTCGTGTTCGTAAATATCATTGACAAACGAAGTTGTGGTAGACACCCGGCATATTCATCGTCCGTTTGATTGGGCAGGTACCGTAGATGCTGTTGTAGACAATCCTGCAGCTATGCTTTTGCCAACGGTATCATCTCCGTTCCAAATGCCTGCCCAAAGGATCCGGCTGAGCGACACCGTCACCATTTAGGACGCACGACCCAGCCCATGTCCGCTTTGTAGGTTTGCCACCGTTCACGCTCACCCCGGAAGCGGCAGTTTGGGCGGGCAATTGGCTGGCTGAGTGTGGTCTTGGCAACGACTGTATAAAGAAAGTTTGCCGAATCCATCGAGCGCGGATATCCCAGGTGCTTTGCATTTCCCAATACCTCGTACGGTAGCTTCTGTCGCTCTCATTCACGCCTCCCTTCCCATAAGCCTGGCCAGCTATTGCAGCAATGACGGCTGCGCGGCTGTCGCCAGCAGCGAATTTGCTCCGCACCTCCAGACTTTTCGCGATTCCTCCTGCAATATCGCTCCCAGCAGTAGAACCTTCATCGGAACCCATCTCCTACTCCGACTCGGCCACCACTCCCTATCCAACAAGAGCAGCTATCGAGACTCCACTAGCATCTCTGAATCAAGGAGATTGGGGCCTGAAACGGCCACTGCCTATTAAGACCACCACGAAATCCGGGACCCCCCTTGTCCGATTTCGAAGAGGCATCGACACACCTGAACATGTAGTCGATTTCGAATCGGCGGCCGATCATGTCCTCACACTGCGAAAATATCAGGAGCTCAACCTCAGAGTGACCTTGCCAGCTCCGAGGAGGAAGTCAGTACAGGATCAGCAAATCAGTCCTTTCGAAGCAGAGCTCGACCATACTGCAGACCAGCCTCCACCAAGATTGAACCAGAAAGCTCCCATGTCGTGGTTGGGCCAGACTGCATCCGAGCGCGCTCAGCGCATGCCAGGACATCTGAGGGATGCGTTGCTGGAAGTTGAAAAGGAGAGGGACAAGTTGGAGACGCATTCGATTCCGCCGCAGCCAACGAACACCGCACCTGCACCGCCTGTGGAGACTCTACGAAGATGGCGCTACTCTGGTCCCTATCTGGCTGGTCTGAATGGACTAGAATTCGACGCCTTCCTGAAGACAATCACAAGGGAGAAGAGAGCTGCTTTCAGAGAAGTCGTGAAGAATGATCTCATTGAGAAACGTGCACATGAACAGAGCTTGAAAGCACTCGACGAAGGAAAAACAGATGTGCCTTCTCAATCACCCGTTGAAGCCACAGAAGAAGATGTCACGGAGCACATGCGTTACTTGCGAACCGAACCTGGCAAGTTTGGTCCATTAATTGCAAAATTCTTTGACCTCGCAGACGGTCCCAATCCTTCATCTGATATGACGGACCCGTGGTCTTATGGACGCGACACGATAGCGGCAGACCTGTACCGAGAATCTGGACCACCCCGTACCCACCCTTCTGCAGGCCTGTCCTATCTCAAGACAGAAGCTTCGGTAGCTAACAGCCCTGCCACCGGCCCTCGGGCAAGCCGCGATCCCGTTGCGGCTCGACTGCTCAAGTCAAGACAAATAATGCATAACAAACATGTGCCTTACGTGGGCGTCGCTGGATTCGTCGTTCCAGAACCAGTCGGTGCCACTGCAATAACTGAGCAGGTCTGGAAATGGGAGCCTGTCAAAGATGGACCGAAGCTGGTGGTTACTCCCATCTCTGCCAGCGTGTCGCAAGCTGGCAAAGTTGAGATCAAGACGAAGAGGCTACAAGGCTGGGTTGTGGAGAATGAGCTGCCAGTCGATCCTACAAAGAGGCGAACAACAGCAACAATGACGACTCCGCCGAGGAAAATGTCATCTCAATTGCCCACTCTTGACGGTACCGCATCCAGAAGAACCAGGCCGCCGCCCGAACCCGAGAGAGACATCAACGAAGAGTTGGACCTTTTGAAGTCGATGTCTAGCTCTAAGTGGACGAAGCGCAACCTCAAATAGATGTACAAAACCCGTAGACCAAATATTCAATTCTCCATTGTACTATAAGATGTTCTGGTCTGGTCTAAGTAACCCAACGTTGCGATTTCAAGCCCAGATTCTCCATATGCTTTGCTCGCCTCGCTCTGGACCTTGGGGCAATTGCAGTTGATACATCGGGACAACTCAGGGAGATGTATATGCAAAGTACGAGGTAGCTAGCCTGTTATTGATCCGCCTAGCAAGAAATTATGTGGTGGCAGTGGTCTAGTAGCGAACACTAGGGTCGACAGCATGGGGGACAAGCAAGACCTGCAGATTTCCTGAACAAGCACAATACAGTGGTTGGTACAGTGAAAACTCACATAGAAATCGTGCGTATCACTGATATTAGTGCGTGTACGAGTAAGCAGTACACCGTACTCCATTTGCAACAGTGAACAGGGCAGACATTAATCTTATCTCTTGGCGATCGCCAAGCATCCACAACCGTTGGCGCAAGCAAATTCGTCTGCAATACTCGAGCATTGTACAGATTCTCTTGCAATCGACTTCAGCTTTTTACTACATCCCTCACCCAGCCGTCAAGATGGGCCGCGTTCGCACGAAGGTCAGTACAGACCCTCAAATCCATCGACAGCCTCAGCGATTTTAACTGACCTGATATTCGTGGCCAGACCGTCAAGAAGTCCGCCAAAGTCATCATCGAGCGCTACTACCCCAAGCTCACCCTCGATTTCGAGACCAACAAGCGCATCTGCGATGAAATCGCCATCATTGCCTCAAAGCGTCTTCGCAACAAGGTATGGAGGCACACAAGCCCGCATGCACACCGATCCCTGATGATACCATACCCAGCTTTTTATACACATCCATCGCCCTCTCTCAATTAGGCGTTTGTGTTATTAACCGCATTTTGATACAGATCGCCGGCTACACCACGCATCTGATGAAACGTATCCAACGCGGCCCCGTGCGCGGCATCTCATTCAAGCTCCAGGAAGAGGAGCGCGAGCGCAAAGATCAATACGTGCCTGAGATCTCGGCTCTGGACTTCACGCAGAATACCGAGAGCGGACAATTGGATGTGGACAGCGACACTAAGGATCTGCTCAAGAGCATGGGCTTCGACAGCATTGCCGTCAACGTCGTGCCGGTCAGCCAGCAGGCGCCGCAAGAGCGAGGTGGTCGCCGGGTCTTTGGCACGGATAGACCAGGACGACGGGAGTAAAGGAGCTGAATAGGAGAGTGGTCGATCCGCGGGCGAAAGTGGTTCTCATTGACGCATAGCATACACGGATGCACGTACGCATTCGTTCTGCAGTCGGCCCTTCGGTCCTCGGTCCTCAGTCCTCCAACCGCGATTGATTACTGCCACTGCCATCGCGCAATGTCACACAACCATCAACCGCCCTTGAAAGGGCAAAAGTGGCACCGAACTCAGAACAAGGTCGATGAGCGGGTTTTCAGTCTACGCGAAAGGGGGCGTTGCCATACTCGGGGAGCTGCCACCAGGCAAGACAGGATCACAAGGTTCAGATACGCAGCAGACACACCAAAGAAGCCGCAAAGGTATTGAACAAACCCAAGGTGTCGCCTAGTCCCTCGTGGACGAAGCTTGATTGCCAAAACCTCTTCCCCTTCCCACCCATCCCGGTGACCTTTTTTATTGCGTGCCTGCGTCGGAGGAACATCGCATCTGCCAATTGAGTGTGGTGTCTCGTGCGACTACTATAGACGCGACCAGCTTCTGTGCTCAGTGTTGCCCGACCAGCCGAATCTACCTGTCGTCGTCGATGTGGAAAGGTTTACCTGCACGTATTCATGAAACCCTGGCAATCCCCAGGCCAGGGTGCTCTCATGAATCTCTCTCGACTAGGTATCGGGAATGTGAAAAATAATCTTTAGTTGCACTTGTGATGCACAGACATAAGCCAACATTGGATTCGACGCGTCTGGGTTTTAATGTATATGTCTTCCCAGGCCTGATCATATTCCTCCCTCCTGAACGCCACTGCGATGCATTATACACATAGAACCCCGGCCAGTTGTGAGAAGTTGCGCCTAGTCAGCCTTGCCGTTCGTCGTCCCCAGCAACCCTTCCTTCCCCTCCAAATGGAAATAGCCACTTGAGTTGCGGCTCAAGCTCTTCTTGATCGTCGCTCCATTCTTCAACACCCAGAACAGCATGAAGATACTGATGATGAGCACACCAAAGGACAGATACGGATGATAGGTGCCGAAATTTCTGATCTGGAAGAATATGTTTTCGAAAGCGCCAATGGTAGATTTCGGTGTCAGTTTGGGTGGGTTGGCGACGATGCGAGGCAGGGTTTCCAGAATGGAGGTCCGAGATGGCATGATATAGGCGCCAGAGTCGGTGACGTCCCAGTAGCGGCGGTTCTGGACATTGTTAGTTCTAAAACGGCGTGTGTAAGAGACGGCATTAGACTCACATCTTCGTCGTTGATAATGACACGTTCTCCCTTAGAGACGTCTACGCCATATGTAGACCTCAGCCACCTCTCCCAGAAAACACCATCAACCCAAGCGAAAGCGACTTGCTTTCTAAAGGTCTCCTCGGTAATACTGATGACGCGACTCTTCGCCTGTCTTAGCGCACGTTGATCATTACGATCCTCGGCTTCTTCGATTCTCAATTGCTTTGAGTCGCGCAGTTCTTGCCTTTCGAGTTGGAAGGCTTGGGTTTGCTTGTCCATCCATTCTAGAGCAGCATTCTTGAGCTCTCGTCGTGACTGCAGAAATTCATCTGGTCGTTCTCGGGAGAGGATACCTAACACCACATATTTCCCATCCATAAGCTCCTTAGCGTTCGTCGCAGTGAGTTCGGGGACAATGGGAAGCCAATTCGATTGCATCCAGGTGAGTACGCGCCGAAAGTCTCTCATGTCCTTGGGAGCCAAGGCATTGTAGTAGCTCGGTCGTCCATCTCGTGAGACGAGTAACCTAGGCCATGTTGAGATTTTGAAGCGATTTGCCAGAATTTCAGAATCCGTCTTGACGATCTTGGCGTGCCCGATCAAGCTCAAAGTCAGACGGTCCAGAGCGGCGAAATCCTCAGAGGTTGTGGCGTCGTCGAAGAAATAAACAAAGATGACTTCCTCGGTCTCTTCCATCTCCTTGAACGCGGCTGCGTCGACATACTTGACGTCGCTGTCTAGCGCTTTGTTTGCGAACGAAAGCAAATCCCCGAGGCCACGAAGACCTTCGTACTCGACACGCTCGCCACCACGGAAGAAGTAGATGGTAGGGTAAGCGTTGACTTTCGCATCCTTGCACAGTCGTGGTGAAGCCTCGCAATTGACCTCGCCGATATTGAGTTTCCCCTCCATCTCCTTAGCCATTTGTTGCCAAGTCGGTGCCAGGTGCTGGCAATGACTACACCAAGGGACGTAAAATTTGACGAACCACGGATCTTGAGAAGTAGTGACGAGTTTCTGGAACGATTCCGGAGTAAGAGCGACTGAAATGCCTTTCGGATTGGGGGGGACGACGGGCTTCGCTCCCAGGGTCTTTCCAGATTTGGCGGTCTCTGACGCCAGCAATGCAGTCGTTGTCTCCGACTCAGCCGCCGCGACTTTGTTCTGCTTCTCTCCGGCCGCAGCCCCTGCAGCGGTGTCTTTGTCTTTCGCTAGAGGCTCGACTGGTTCAGCTGTCCGGTCGACACTTTTCGCACCCGGTTGAGGAACATGTACTCCTCCTCTTGGTCTCGAACCGGGCTTTATCTGTTCAAGCTTTTCTTCGACGTAGTTGCTGAAGTCAGGCATTGTCCTGCCACCGGTGTATTTCTCAACGAATTCGCCATCTTTGTACAGCAAGAAAGTAGGCCATGATCTTACACCGTTCTTGTCGCAAACATCACCAAAGGCAATGCAGTTTATCGAAGCGAAATGGAAATTGTAATATCCGTGGAAGCTGTTCGGGGAGAACAGATCGGGCTGTCCAGATTTTGTCATGCCCTGGAGAGGATTTGAAGTCGCGTAGAATTCGTATAAAGTTTGCCATGTCGGTGCGATGGCTTTACAATGGCCGCAGTAAGGCGAATAGTGTTTGACCCACCAGTATCCGTCTTTAATAGTCTCGGCAAATTCGTCGCCCTGTATCTCCTTCATCGGGGGCACCTTGATGCCATTGAAAAGAGTGTAATCCACAGCCTCTCCTCCCTCAGCCGGTGTTTCGCCATTGATGGCATCATCTGATAACGCTGTGGCCCCTCCTTTCGATCCCGGTGGCGCAGCGACGGAGGTTGAGAAGGCGGCTGCAAGAGCCCAAGCCAGCAAAGCCGGCCTCATTACGGAGGCTGTCCTTGAGAGAAGACTGAATAATGCGCCGGGTAATTAGGTTATCGCAAGCAAGGAGACGTATGCGCAAATCTTGAAGTAGTGGGAGGAATTGCCCACGAGGGGAAACGAGCGGATGGTTGAACGTTCGAGCAGGAAACGAATTTGAATCCGAAGCGTAATTGTACTATGTGTCTCGCTCAACAAGACAACATGTCGCCCATGTGGCAAGACGGCATGAGACAGTTTGAGGAGAAAGCAACTCGCATCTGCGACCGAGTCCTTGGCCCCTGTCCTCCGTGCCTACTTTAGGTTTAGCGTACGGAGGAGCATCTCTACTGCCGATCAAACAGCTCGAAAGGATTTTGTCACCTCCACGCGTGGTCCCTTGCCGGCTACGGGGATACTCCTCGTAGAGAGATCCTAATACCTAGAAATTCAAGTCTACCGAGCTTCGAGATTGCCATCAAACCAGTACCCCTCCCAAATTCGTCGTTCAGAAGCGGTGGACCAAGGCTCCGCGGATCTCCAGCATCATCAATCTTTCCATTCTACTCGTACCCATCACCTAGTTCTTTCGTCTCAACTTCTGGTTCATTCAACACGGGAAGCATCATACCTCGAGCATAAGCAGCTTCATCATCCCTTGAGCATCAGATGGCGTTGGCAGCATGGAATTTCTGTCTCCTGCCAGGAAGAACAGAAGGTCGAGAAGGCCGCGAGCACCCAAAGTAATCGTGCCAAACTCAACTGCGAATGGAAACCCGCCTTAGCACGTCGACAATGTCCTGGATTCGCCAAACTGCTGGTGAGACAGGCTCGTATTCTTCCCGTAGGAAAAGATCATTTTGCAGTCTTTTCTTTTAGCGGGCAGCACGTAGCGAAGTCCCTTTCGTATCAAATCCGCCGTTCGAAGGCGTTAGTTCAGGTCTCATATCATTGTGCCTTTATCCCATTCAGCCGCCTCCAGGAGGCGCAAGTAGCTTCATGAACCCAGCATTTCGTCGTCGATGTTCCTCCATCGTCCTCGCGATAGCTTGGCCACTTAGGACCACGCATCTACGCAGATTTACCTTAAACTGTCGCAATGGGCATGGGATTCTCTACTGTTATCACCGCAATGACGCAGGTGCCTGACATAATCACCCAGGCATGGCAAGGTGGGCAAGTCATGCGGGCCTGCGCCATGCTTGCCACCCAATTATCGGTTGACGGCCTAAACGATTCCATCACCGCCCACCTGCCCCGAAAGGCCTTTTGATTGCACAGCGCCATCTCTTCTTCCTTCTGAGCGATATCAACAACCGACCTCTTCCTTCGCATACGGTAACTCGGGGTGGATACAGATCCATCCTCCGCTGCCATATCAAGACCTTCGATATCCATTCAGACAAGATGAAGATCACAGCGCTCTTTCTCTCGCTACTTAGCGCCGCATCGGCAGTGTCCTCGCGGTCGCTATTCGGTGGTTCTCAGAATGCTATGGTGGATGAGGACAAGTTTTCTGTCCCTGGCAAGAACCCATTGAACGTGAGCAGCTCTTGGTGGATGTTACAAGCTTAGTTTCTGACGGGTTCTAGTTCTGCGCCGATCCAAAAGACTACATCCTGACCGTCGACTACGTTGACCTATCACCCAATCCTCCTGTGCCGTACGTGCCTCCTCCTAAATCTATGCAATACCCGATCTGACCGTGACTCTAGAGGACAGAAGTTGACAATCACGGGCAACGGCACATTCTCCAAGGACATTGACCCGGGCGCCACCGTTTTCCTCCAGGTCAAATACGGCCTCATCACACTGATTAAGCAAGAAGCCGACCTCTGCGACAATCTTCCCAAGATCGATATAACATGTCCGCTGAAGGAGGGACTCTTCACACTGAAGAAAGAGGTCGACATCCCCAAGCAAGTAGTGAGTTCTTCTGACCTTGTCTTGCGCCAAGTTCTGCCATTAACATCGTGCCCAGCCACCCGGGAAGTACACCGTCCTCGCCGACGTAAACACCGTGGACAAGGAGAAGATCACTTGTATGGAGAGCACGGTCTTCTTCAGCAGGCCGTCGTAGTGGAGCGATTCGGGAAGCAACATGCTTGGGCCGCGAAACTGTCAGCTGGGAAACTCGTGGCATTGACTATTGGCCAAAATTGAGTATATATCTGTTTGCTGTCTTTCCTGCTGGGCGTTACACGGATCATACATGAGGTACTCGCCAGCAATTATCATTGGTCACAGACACAGGGGATTTCATCAACGCAAACCCCCGATGACTCTACGGCCTAATTTTGTCCTTTTCCGCGCGTTCATACTTCTTCCGGTCGGGATAAGCATCCACCATGGGAAAAGTCACACCAGTTCATAATCTGAGTGGCCTTGCACCCAGCAGACGTGTTTGGAACGAGTGAAGCCCGGTAATCCATTCCTGCGCTTTGTCCATGTTTGGGAGCGTCCTGTTGGGCTAGCTGATGAACCAATCCATGACTTATTCGTCAAGCCATCTTGTCTGCAGACGGCTCCGGCGACACCGTCACCTTCAGGACTCAGTCGAGAAAGGCAACTATGTCAACGGCTCACCCGGGGCCTTCTTGGACCTTGACAGTGCGACAAATGATTGTAGAATTGACATGGACTTTATGTGTCCGCAGTAACGTCCCAAAGCTCCTCGGCATTCACACGGAATAGCCTGTCGATTGAATTTTCGTCACCGCCACACCATTCAAAACACTTCTCGATGAAAGGCACCGAATCAATGTTGTCAAACCGTGTATGGGGCCAGTCTGTGGCGTATACAACACGATTTCCACCCTTTAAGATCAACTCCCTTCCGATTGAATGCAGGTCTCTGATCTCCGGGTCCTTCGAGAGACGGTACGGTGCCGACAGCTTGACCCACGTATTCCCAGCCTGAAGAAGACTTACCAGCGAGGCAAAACCCTGCATGTCGTACGGATATATCGTTCCTGACGGGTCGTAATGCTGGGGCAAGACAGGTGATCCGAAATGGTCGACACACACCTTGACTCCAAGGCCGGGAACAATATTCACAAGTGACATGGCCAATGTCAATGGAATATACAGCTGAAGCACCCATTTGAAAGGCTTCAGCACCCTGGCGTAACTCTGAAGCTCAGCGCGGAGCTCGTCCTCGTTGAGTTCTCTTCCCACGCTGACAAGATTGAGTCTTGCCCCTCGCACGCCAGCGGCGTGCCACTTCTCCATCGTCTCATAGTCGATCGTCTTCGGATCCAGGCCCACCACTGCGCGCCCATGCTTCGGCGTCAGTTCCTCAAGCGCCTCCAGCATACAGGAGTTGTCGTTCCCGTAGATGGACGGCTGCACCAACACCATGTTCTGGATGCCGAACTGGGAGTAGAATGCTCTCGCATCGGCCAGTGTGTGCGGGTGCGGTTTATATTGCGCATGTGCCGCAAGAGGGAAACGTCCTGGATCAACGACGTGCATGTGGCTGTCCCATGTGCCTTTGGGGAGCGGCCGAGACAATGTTGATTGCGCTCGGTGCAACGACGGGGAGGTACAGCCGCGAGCTGCTGCCCAGTGGCACTGGACAGGATGCGATGGCAGCCGATGCGTGCCCTTCAACCATAAAGATGGCATCTTGGCTGAAGTTTACACATACGAAACACGCAGCAGCCGACTGTTATAGCTTCCATTGTTCTTCGAGCATGATGAAGGTGGCCGGTCTACACTTCTACGATAGCAGCACGACACACAGTGGGAGCAAGGCAAATCAAGCGTGCTGTTCCGACAGGGGCCCGTCATTCCGGAACCAAGTTTTGCCGGCGCCGAGATCAACTGGGTCGTCTCTTCCAAGTTCTTCTTATGCCTCGAGCCTTCTCGTCGTGTGCCATGTGGTGCTCTTCCCCTGCAGCCGAACGATGATTTTATTCCTATGTTCCAAACGCTCCCAGTCCAGAGCAGTAAACAGATCAGTGACTCCCGTAGCGGACCTTGCAGCTGGAGTTAGGACATAAGAGATTCAGGACGATGAAGCCGCACCACCATCTCCCCTAAGGGCTGTATTTCTTTACACCCTGCATATGCATCTTCCTCGGAGATATGGAATGAGGCCACTGCAGCATGAAGATGCCGTGTATGAATGAGGACAGGTCGAACCGCTGAGAGTTCTATGCGACAGCGTTGTAGCAATGCGCGAACGGGTTTTCCGTGTCCTCCACTTTTACCACAAGGCTTCTCCAGCTGCTCCCCCTGCTCCGCTCATGCCCAATGCCTACGTGGGATTGACATTCCAATATCCTTTCTTACCTCCTCCGCCGCGGTCGTCCATACTCGGCTCAAGAGACAATCAGATCTCTAACCGCATGAGGTCTTGTTGGAGCCAACATGCTTGGTCTCTCGACTCTCGGCCAGATTTCGGAGACCTTATTGAATCGACAGATGGCGGGCAATCTCGGTAAGGAAAGATATATAATAGCGTGTCAATGCCCAAGAGAGAATCGTATCAGTCTGACAAGGCAACTCATCGAGAACATTCGCCTTGATCAACCACTTTCTTTCCAATATGGCCGCAAAGTTGGCTCAACGTAGGATTGGAGACAGCCTTGTCTCGGCCATGGGTTTAGGATGCATGGGCATGTCCATTCCAGTCTCGACCGGCAACAACGACGAAGAATGTCTAAGGGTTCTCACCCAAGCGGCCGACTTGGGGATCAACTTTTGGGTGACGTCCGACTCGTACGGACCACATGTCAACGAAGAGCTCATCGGCCGGTGGTTCAAGGAAACCGGCCGCCGGGATGAGATATTCCTCTGCACGAAATTTGGCCCCAGGGTCGTCGACGGCAAACCCCAAGTCTCTGGCAAGCCGGACTACGTGAAGCAAGCCTGCGAAGCCAGTCTTGAGCGGCTGCACACAGATCGCATTGATCTCTACTCTCAGCATCGAGTCGACGCTCAGACGCCCATCGAAATCACTGTCAGGGCCATGGCTCAGCTGAAGGCCGAGGGCAAAATCCGTCACCTCGGCCTCTCTGAATGTTCGGCTCGGACGTTGAGGAGGGCTTGCGCGGTCCACGAGATAGCGGCCGCGGAGATGGAATTCTCGCCCTTTGCTCTGGAGATTGAGTCACCCGACACCAAATTTCTGGAAACAGCGCGAGAGTTGGGCGTCAAGATTGTGGTGTACTCCCCTCTGGGCCGTGGCTTCTTGACCGGCGCCATTAAGAGCCGAGCCGACTTCGACCCATTGGACCGACGCATCATTTTTCCTCGTTTCTCGGAAGAGAACTTCTCTGGGAACCTCAAGCTCGTACAGATCTTTGAGACCGTTGCGGCGGAGAAAGGATGTTCGCCGGGCCAGGTTGCGCTTGCATGGGTTCTGTCTCAAGGTGATGGTGAGTTGACCAGGGGCCTGCTTTTGCGTCGGGGGCTCATCCTGGGATCAGTCATCGATGCTGACATAGCAACCAGACTTCATTCCAATTCCCGGCACCAAGCACGTGAAGTATCTAAAGGAGAATGCTGGTGCAGTCAACGTTGGTTTCTCCAAAGACGACGACGAAAGAATCAGGAAGGCCATTGAAGCTGTCGGTGGTGCAAAGGGATCCCGTTATCCAGGCGCGTTTGCGGCCATGTGTTTTGGTGATAGCCCAGAGCTTGAGAACGAATGAGGTTACAGGCGTGAGCGCCGAAAGAGTGCGGGAGTGAGGTCGATGGTGCAATTCGTGGGCTCTCTCACTGAAGTTTCCGCTTTGGTGGTAAGATGTTAGAGTATCGTTATCGTCGCTGTGCACAACACCCATCGTCCTCACGAAAGAAGAGCCAAGATTATCGGCTAAGAAAACTGCGAACTGCCTTTTGCTTTACGCTCCCGGTGTCGCACGAGACGAGTGACACTCCACGTGGTGCGTGGAAAGGCTAAGTCAGAAGTCGATCAACCAGGAGCGAAGCGTAGCGAGATCAAACGCCTTCTACGCCACGACTTGACCACAAGACCCAGAAAGGCTGCCGCTTCATCAGTATTACTCAAGCAGACTATGCCGTCGGAAGCCGTCCAGCGCTCCACCGTCTCCTCTGCCGATGATAATCACAAATGGATGCGTCTTCTGTGGACTCGAAGAGCGACGGGATCCAGTGAGATCGCTTAATTCAATGCTCCATAATCCCGTCTTGTCTCAAGCTTCTCTCCCTAGACCCGGGAAACTCGAGGGGGTATCGTGGGGTATTGCCCGATTCCTGCTTCTGGACCAGCTATCCGGGGAACTTCTGGAGACTCTCCACTTCAAACACTTTTCTCCATGTCAAATCGCGAACAACCGTGAGCCCTTGCGGATCCTGCACCAGGCTAGACGATGGATTCAACTCCACATGGAAGGGCGTCTTCGCCTTTAGATAAGAAGAGCCCGTTCCCCCAGCTGCAGAGCATCCCACCTCCTGTCAGATCAAGGACATACTTGCCCGGCATCCCCAGAATACGCACAACCCATCGCACAAGACTACCCGCCAACCCATAGTATGACCTTCATGGCTGAAGACAAGGAGCTGGGGCAACCCACAGCGTTGGAGAGCGTCGAAGGCCTTCACGAGTTCAAGAACGCTGAAGGCTACATCATCGACGCGAGCGACCCTGAGCATGCGAACCTCAAACGAGCTCCCGACGGGCACACAATCCTTCTTCCTCAGCCGTCTTCAGACCCCAACGACCCGCTCAATTGGAGTCGCTTCAAGAAGCACCTCATCCTCATCATCATCTCGATGACCGCATTCCTCCCAGACTACGGCAGCGCAACGGGAGCAGTGACACTCCTCCCACAGTCCGTCGTATGGAACATGTCTCCCGACCACGTCAATCACTCACAGGTCGGCAACGTCTTCATGCTGGGCGCGGGGGGCGTGATTGTCGTCGCACTCTCCGCCTACTTCGGCCGTCTCCCTGTGCTGTTCTACTTCATGGTCCTCGCCACCGCGACAGCCATTTGGTGCGCCGCGGCGCAAAGCTTCGAATCGTTCATGGCGGCGCGCATCTTGAACGGCTTCTTCAGCACCGTCGCTCAGGGAGGCGGGCTGATGTTCATCTTCGACATGTTCTTCTTCCACGAGCGAGCCAGGAAGATCAACATCTGGGCCGCCTTTATCATCCTATCGCCGTACTTTGGGCCCCTGTTCGCGGCCTTTATCATCAGCACCCAGAAATGGCAAGTTCCCTTCTGGGTCTACGTCGCCGAGGTAAGTGCCGTCAATGCTCCATACGAGGTGATAAAAAACTGACCGATTGGCTTTTCAGACCGCCCTCTGCCTCGTCCTGATCATCCTCTTCGCCCAAGAAACATACTACGACCGACGCATCCCAGCGGCCTCGCAACCTCCGCGAGGAACCCACGTCTCTCGCCTCCTCGGCATCGCACAGTGGAAATCGCGCCACCTGCGCAACACGTTTGGGCAAGCCTGCATGCGGCCCGTCAAAGTGGCGCTCAAGCCCACCGTCTTCCTCTCGTGCCTGTATTACCTCCTCACGTTTGCGTGGGTGGTCGGGATCAACACCACGCTCGCGATCTTTCTCACGCCCCTGTACAACTTCGGCCCCCTCCAGATCGGGTACTTCTACTTCACACCCATTGTGGCGGCCCTCCTCGGCGAGATCACGGGCCACTGGCTGCACGACTTCATCGCGGCCAGCTACATCCGCAGACACGCCGGGCATTTCGAGCCCGAGGTGCGCCTCCGCGCCATGTGGGTGTCGACGCCCTTCATCCTCGCCGGGCTGGTGGGTTTGGGCTTCTGCCTCGAAGACGGCTACCACTACATGGTCACGTCGCTGTTCTGGGGCCTCTACGTCTTCGGCATCATGATCACCACGGTCGGTCTCAACGCGTACAATCTCGACTCGTACCCGGAGGCGTCCGGCGAGACGGCCGCGTGGGTCAACTTCTGCCGCACGACCGGCGGCTTCATCATCTCGTATTTCCAGGTGACGTGGGCGAACGCGCAGGGCACCAAGACCAGCTTCGGCATCCAGGCCGCCATCTGCGCCGTGGCCTTTTGTTTGATCGTCTTCTTGCAGTTCTTTGGCAAGAGGTTGAGGGTCTGGTCCGGGGGTCTGGATTTCGCGACCGCCTAAGAAGAGAAGGGAATAAAAAACAGCAGGACCCAAAGGGGCTCGACTCGAGACATCTAGCTATGTGGCGTCCGTTAGACAATAGACCCAGCATGGTTTCAGCCCCAGAGCATGAAAGAGAGGCCGTGACCACGATCGGGGTCCCCTCTCGTATATCTGCGGACTCTATTCATGGATGGTATTATTAAACCGCCCTCGTCCTTGTTGTCACGTTTTAGCCAAGTCGGGGCATGGGCTGTCTGGTTATTTATATCGACTTGCAACTGCTAACCGGGACGCCTTACTGTAAGCCATTCCCTCTCTTTGGGGGCCGAAAGACATAAGCAGAGAGCAGCAGCACAAGTCACCCATTTCCATCTGAAGTATTTAATCGGCACACGGTGAGCGTGTAAGTTAGAGAAAAGCTTCAGCATCAATCAAGCATCTTGGACTCTTGGTCGTTTACGGAGCACTGATCAGTACTACAAAAGTCCAGGACAGCTACCGCGCGGATCTCGTGAACGACGCATCATCAGAAGATCAGATTGTCATCTCTATTGCCGCATACCTGCGTGCTTCTCCGCTGCAGAGTGACTCCAAGGGCACTTGGTCCTTTCGACTTTCTGGCCCGCCGCCATGAATTCGATAGACTATGATGTCTACGCACCGTACAACCACCATAAAATGGAAGCAGAAATCACGCAGTGGGCCAGACAATACGCCGCCGCGAAACAGAACGGAGCTCCCTTGCATGAGCTCGAATCGTTCTTGCATAACATGATAGACGAGACTCAGTGGTACGTGCCTAATGAAGAACTGTTCTTGTCGGCGCAGCTCAACTCACTTCCCATTTGTTTTCCAACGTCCGGATCAAATCTCACCCCCACCGCCCCTTCTGGTTTTTCAAACATCACACGGCCCTCGACTAAATCGATACATAACAGGTGTATCCAATCTCGAGAGGAGGAACAAGAGGTGCTCGGCGACACGACCAGCCAGGAAGAATACGACAACCATCAAGCCCGCATCCAGGTCTTGGACAACAATATCTCGGCATTCCGCTTGGAATTGCAACATATCCAGCAACAGGCAGGCACTCACGTGGGCAACGGCGACGGGTTCGACTCCGGCGACCCGTCCCACGATGCGGACTTTGGCCCTCATCACCAGCCGGCGAGACCGAATGTGCCGTTCCCTGGCGCTCATGTGTCACCGCATGCGCCACCGTCGACGGCACATCAGATGCATCCGTCGAGCAGCTCGACGTCTCATCAAATGCACCCCTCGACTTCGCATCCACTGCACCCGTCGAGTTCTCATCCACTGCACCCGGCGAGTTCTCATCCGCTACACCCATCAAGTGCCGGACACTCGTCTGTCCCATACCACGGCCCACAAGCTTATGGACACGGGTATGAACATGAGGATGATGGGGGCGAGCAGGACATGGACTTGGGATATGATGATGATTGACCGATGAACGGTGGGGGAAGGGGGAGTAATACTCCGTGTCCAGGGAGTAAAACGAGCACATGTACAAAGACAACTAAGAGTAACTTATCAAATGCTCGTCATGGATGAGGAAGCTCGACATTCGAGCTTTCCTTCACTGGTATCCATTTCATTCCATTCCATTCCGAACTCTGCGGTCGACTTGCTATTCAGAGCTTGGTTGACGTGCGTCCGTATCGGTACGTTGCGTGAAAAGCCGGTTTATACATCGAACATGATTGTCCATGACTGCGTCCCTGGGGGGAGAAAGCCCTGCACCGGTTGAAGCATGTCTACGGCGAGCAGATCTCAACTGGACAACAAGGCCGGCTGATGTCCAAGCATGATTTTGGGGGATCAGGAGGCCGGAAAGACGATGTTTCGCCATGGCTGATGGACTTAAAGAGTCAGGCTGCTCTTATTCCTTTTCGTCATTCTTCAGGCTCAAGCTTCTCTGTGCCCTGTATTTACGATTATGGTGATCGACGAGTCTAGAGCTGATCTGTTCCTGTTCCTGTGACATTCGGGGAAGTAGCTCACGGACTGATATGGAAAAATGCGTCCCCGACGTGGCAAGACTGATCGTTCGCCTTGTCTTTCCAGCCCTATCAACTTCCCCAATTTGAAGCCCTGACAGCTATTGTGGTTGTGGTTGTGGTTGTGGTTGCTGCTGCGACCTATTCATATCGTTCTCCGTTGTCCCAGCCGGCTGTCACTGAGATCTTCCAGCAGGAGATTCTGTAGGTCAGACATTCCTACGCCAGGTTGCGACGCGGATCTTGGATGCTGAAGTTGGAATAATCCAAGCGGCCCATGGATCCTATTATCCGGAGAAAGCATGTAATCTCGTTGACTTCCATCTAGGCTATGTGATAGATGAGAATGAAGAATTTGCGTTGTTGGCAGAATGACCGAGCACGGAAGAACCCCTCCCCTTCCTTGCGACATCTTGACTATCTTTCGCCCATGCTAAGTAGCGAAGGGCCCTTTTCCCCAATTTCTCTAGAGTTATCGTAACCGGTAGAGCCGGCTTGCCTCGTGCCTCCCGACCGTCTGGGCAGGTCATACAACTACTCCATTCTCGGGCCTGGTGATATGAGCATCGGGCCGAGATCGTCGCGTGATGGAACCATGGTTTGGATTTGGGTTTGGGAGCGGCTGTTCATGCTGAGCTGAGAGGAGAGGCATCGCTTGAGTGTTTGGCAAGGCTCGATTGGAGGGAGCGAGGGGGCTACAGTACGACGTGACCGATTCGGGCACGAACGAAAAATTGTAATGTTCAAGTTCGGACAAGCGTCCTTGATTATACTGTATATTCGTGTCAAGGCTTCTCTGCTCCAGGCAATCATGCATGGAGCTTCGTCGGGTATCATCTAGCGCCATCATGTAAATTCTCCTCCTCCCAGGAACCCATGTACATCGTGATCTAGCAAACATCAAACCATATCGCAACGCAATCTGCTCGAGTGTCTGACTGTAAGCGAAGCGTGCTAGTTCGGAAAACCTACGCTGTAGTTGTGCTCCACGAAACTGAGTCTACACGGCACGGTCGCCGACACAGAGACTTCTCAGAAGTGGTGCAACTTCCATACCCACAGTATAGCTGATAGCTCGGTGGTCTTTAAAGATATGCGCCGTTGGCGATCTTTGACCTGCCCACGCGGCTGATGGCCACCTCGTATCAGATACCTTGAGAGGTCTTTAGGTCGTGGTAAAGGGTCTTAGGTGAGACCCAGTGTGTTTTCCCGTCGCGTTAGCTTTCAGTCTGGTCCGGACGTCGCGTTATTGTTTCGATGGGCTTCCCAGTTATTCAGGAGCTTGCCCACTTCTTTGAAGCTCACGGGCTTTGTCATATATATATCGCATCCACTGTTGAACACCTCGCCTTGGTCCCTAGCGCTTGCGAGTCCAGTCAAAGCAATAATCATTGCGCCAGGCTTGGTGCCATTCCCATCCTCAAGTTCGCGGATAGAGCGAGTTGCTTCGAAGCCATCCATGACAGGCATTGATATATCCATGAAAATAATATCGAAGGGTTCTTTGGCTGCTTTCACCGCGTCCACCGCTTGCTGGCCATTTTCGGCTTGTTCGACGGTGCCATATCTCCGTTTGTTCTTCAGAAACGTCTCAAGTAACCTCAGGTTGATTTTGTTATCGTCGACGAGTAGAACGCGGGGATCGGTCTTGTTCAGAGCGGGTTTCGGCATTGGAGATTGCGAATTACCCAGAGATTCCGACCTGGGAGTGACTCCGTCACTTAGGTTTTCGAGGGGGCTTAGCCTTCGGTCGCTCTCACGACGCATTCTCGAGTCTTCCTGGGCGTGCATTGGAAAGGGAAAGGCATCGCCCTCGCTCACATGATTCCTAGGGGTCCGCAAAGCCATGATAGGATCATGGAGTGCCATTTGTGCGTTATGGCTCGCTTGTGATGCAGCAAATGTCTCGGTCGCCTGAACGACCTTTGCGTCCTCGGTTTCGCCTGGCAAATTGAGGTCCAACTCTGCCATTTGTTCCGTCATTGATTCTGAGCCGGGCACAGTGGGGGAATGATCTGTTTCAACCACCGGCAAGCTGACCTTTTGGTCCAAAGCCCGCGAGAACTGTGTCCTGAGGTCCGTTTGCCTCTCGAGCGCGAGTCGTATACTGCGAGCCAGCTTGTGTGGTCCACAAGGTTCCGACACGAATTCGACGGCACTACATATCCGTGTTTCCAGTGATTGTACCAACGCAGCACTATGCCTTGAGAAAACAGAGCACATCACCACCAGAGGGGGACGCCGTCCAGGGGTTGTCGCCAGTCTCTTTAACAAGGGCTCCAGGTCTTCCTCCTCAACAATTACCGCACTTGAGCTATCACAAAGTCGCTGATCCACGAATTGAAGGCCGTACCAATCTTGCACATATGACCTGACAATACGCCGGAGTCTGCTTTCTGTCTGCGGCTCCGATTGCCATAGTGTTACAGTTGCATCAGACCATTGGTCTCGTAGAGAAAGTAATGAATTGTCGACACTGGACCCTCCGGTGGAGTTTGCGCCCGCGGCTCCGTCCGAATATGGCGTGGTCTGCGTTGACATCTGCCCCGGCAGAGGTCTCTTTACTGGCAGTGTAACTTCGACTGTGGTACCTTCCTGCACCTTACTCCTCACATCGATAGTACCACCTAGCATCAATACAATACTGCGGACAATGCTCAATCCAAGGCCGGTGCCGGGCGCAAGAGCGTTTTCTTGCGCGAACGGAACGAAGAGCTTCGAGTTCAGAAATTCCTGTGAGATTCCCTTCCCAGTGTCTGCGACTGTAAGCACCATGGATTCTCCATTTCCGTCCTCCTGTGCATCGAGGAGTTGAAGTCGGACATTGATGCTGCCTTGGTTTGTATATTTGATAGCATTGCCAGTGAGATTCATGATGATCCGTCGTACTGCTCCAGGCTGCGTCAGAAAAGTCCAATCGGCTTTTTGCACATCAAGAGTTATCTTGACTGGATCCGAGTGGGGTTGTTCAGAGTCCACAGTCTTGCCACGGCCTCGCGATTCGCGAGACATATCTGTCAGGTCCAGGCCGGACGTGTATGTGTGGCCAAGGACCAAACCGTCGACCACTTCTTCTAATACCGCAGACACGTCTACCACACCCAGGAGTTGGAGAAGTGCTGGCGCACCATGGGAGATCGGCTTCGACGTATTCTCGGGACCAAGGTAGGTGTAGCGGCGTGAGCCATGGCTATGCTTTTTGTTCGAAGCCTGCCAATGCTTCTGGAACGAATTAATCTTGGAGAAATCTAACACATGGTTGATCGTATCGAGCAATGTCCTTCCACACGAATCAACGGTGGAGATGAGGCTTCTCTGGAAGCTAGATAGCTCTGTTTCAGCAAGGAACTCGACGCTTGCCAAAAGTCCATGTAAAGGCGAGCGCATCTCGTGAGAAATGGTTCCGACGAAGTCGCTCTTTTGCTTGTCGGCGAGAATTGTGTCCAGTCGCGAGCATTCGCCCATCAGCGTGTTGCAGAATGAGTTCAAAAACGGTAACTCGATAGACGGGTTGAAAGAACGTGTCTCCACGGCAGTTGCGACAAAGCAGGCGTAGGCGAAAGAGCCCGTGGTAGCATCCCAAAGAGGAGTAAACAGAACTTGTCCGGCAGCGGGAAACATGGCGTGGAGAGCGCTGAGCTCCATTTGTTTCCGGCGGCTGTGCCTAAGAGGTTGATCTGACATCCTCCTGTATCGCTTGGAAAGATTCGTGTCGTCCTCAGACGAAGACGAGGCACTGGCGTCGAAGGTAAATAACCGACCACCTGGGTAGCGGCCGATCAAATCCTTCAGCATCTCCCCTTCCATAATCCTCAGTTTCTCATCCGTGCCCCTCTCCGGAATCAGGTTATTTGTGTGCGTAGAGTAAGCCACAACTGAGGGTTTTGCGACAGATCTCTGAACACCTCCATTCATAGCTCCTCCATTATTAACAAAGGTAGCTCCACGCTTCCGTCTGAGTTCATTGAAGCTAGATCCAATATTGAGGAACACCACAGCACCATCTTCGCCTAGATTTCCCAGACATTCTCGTAATAGGTTTGCGGCTCTCCCAAATGTCTTGGTGTGCGTTCTCGACTCGCTATCGGTTTCGACGCTCGCGGGGGCGTCTTCTGTTTCTGAGGATTGCCCGGAGGTGCTCACGTCGTCGGCATTTTCAAGCGCGACAGCATTGAGGCCAAAAGGTTTCGCTGGTGGCGGAGAAGAGTCACCATCGAGAGCGGCGGCAAGGCCATACGTGGTTTTAGACCTCTTTCTCAGAAGTGTGTATCCTGTTTTGTCCTCATGAATGCTTTTTCGACCCGCAATGAAAGCTTCGAGCCCTTCGGCCATTCTGCGTGATTGGCGTCCTTCGATAGCCTGTCGATTCGTCTCTAGGAAAAGCATTATCTGTCCGGCGGTCGTGGCCAGGAACGATTGCTCGGCGGGAGTGAGGCCCTTTGGACGAGCTCGGGTATCCATAACAGCCAAACTCCCGATATTGATTCCGTCTCTTGTTCTAATGGGAATTCCAGCATAGAATCGGTAATACGGGGGCCCAGCGATGATCTCCATATTCGCGAATTGGGACTGGGTCAGGTCATTGATGACGAACATCGGTAGAGGTGCAGCATCCTCGCTGTTGTCGAGTCGGAGCGTCAACTCACATATCCTGCCCTTGAGCGGCAAAGAACTGCAGGCCAAGAATATGGGATCTTCAATGAACTCATACGTCGCTTCACCCTGCTCTGTTGATATCTTTGTGGCCTCGCTCAAGAAATACATGACATCTCGGTCCATAACGTTGATCATGGTCTTTCTGCAGTTCAGGCGGAGCGCGGTCAGCTGGGCTATCGGAGAGAGTGCTCTACTAAGATCGGGGACCTCGCTGCTGGAGATCTCGAGGATGGAAGGGCGGCGGCGGAGATGAGGTTGGACGAGATTGTCTGGCTGGAAGTAGTGATAGAATTCCCGAGCCCTTCGCGCATCGTCCACTTCATACTCGGTACGTTGCGGCGACACCGCTCTGACCTCGGGCAGAACAGCCATCATGCCTATCTGTGGGACTGTGAAGCAGTTGCTGATGCGCGCCTGCAGTCATTGATCACTCCCTCTCCGACAACAGGCGGGGATCAACATCTCATCGGACGGAAAACGCAGGCGGTTCCAAGTAGAGCGAAATGTCCACAGAGGCAGGAGTGATTCACAGTTCCCCTCTCAGGTCAGAATAGGGCTCGACGGGCTATGTGGCGATCAAACTTTGAACAGCGTTTTCCTGGTTTGCAGCTAGACACAGCGAGGCCACAGCCCGTCGCACATTCTGACCTTGCAGGAAAAGTTGGTTATGGGGTCACGGTCTGGAACGCCCAAATGCTTCGGATGCCACTCGCGTAGGTACCTCGAACGCCCTTGAACGCCCTGTGGGGCTCGATCAATCCTTCGAGACCCGAGAACAACTTGCAGATCGACGCTTCTTTGGGCGGCTTCCCAGCAACAAGCTCCGTGATAGGCACCGAAGAGGGCCACCGAAGCGATCACCGAATAGGCGTGCTGGGAGATATTCCCCGCGGCGTGGTTGAAGTTCGGCTGAGGCAGCTCGCACTGCGCTGAACTGCACACAGTAGTAATACGGTGGAGTGCCTAGTCACGACTTATGCAAATCCAATGCCGGCCAAACGTCAACGAATCACCTCGAGCTCATATCTCATCGAATACTTGTGTCCGTACAGTTACTGCAATCACTTAATTCACGAAACTCCTGACCCTTCACCATGCGCGCGACGTCGCGACTCCTTGCGACCGTCAAGTCGGCCTCCAAATATCTCGAACCAAATACTCCTACTGGGCTAACAGGGCTCACAACACACCCGTCACCTCGGCCTGCGTTAGTGTGGACATATCGACAAACACTCAAGAAGCTCGGGCAGCTTCCTAGAAGCTCCGTCTATCGTCAATCAACCGAGGCTCTCACCAAGCACCGCTTGGAGATCGTCGAATCCACGAAACCTGAAGGCTACGAACAATGGCTGGAAAGAGTCCGGAAACAGATCGAAGCCAGTCCCAAAGCTTACTCTCAACTGCAGACCGAGGATGGGTCGCTGGCTAGTGAGAAACCGCATGCTGAGCAGATCGATAACTGGAACGGCCAGATTTCCCGAGCTGATGCTCACCCCGAGGGGACGAACAATATGACTCAGGCAGAACGCAAGACAAGAGCGGTAGAAGCGGAAGTCCGAGCCAAAAATCTGGAAGAAAAGGAGGGACAACTACCCACGGTCGAAGATCTAGAGGTTGAGCCCCCGCTGACGAGGGAGCAGTATGTTCCCACAACAGAGTACCAGTACGGTGCAATGCTGACCATCCACTCTAGAATCAATGCTATTGAGACAAAGATTGGGGCTGGGCTGATTGAAGAAGTCATCTCAGTTGCTGAAGGCGAGTTGTTGCTTGTGGATGAAATGTTGAGACATCAAGTGTATGTTTCCTGCGCTCTCGAATCCCCCTTTCCATTCTCCATATCGCTGACTGCCATGCAGATGGGAAGAGCTGGAAGAGAAAACCCCACCCGGGCAATGGAAATACTTCGAGCGTGGAGAGCGAGTCTAGGTGATGGATGGCACTAGAGCGCACGAAGGAACTGTACATATTGCATGGCGCAACCTAAGGAGAACAATTCGGTGCAAAGAAAGGCCCGGAGGGTCGCAGCCGCGAACGAATGTCACCTGTGCCTTTGGATTGTGGAACTCAATGCTCTTGCTCGAACCTCATCGCATAGTATTCTTGTATGCTTGTAGTCGGCAATCCACTTGTCCAGCGCATCATCTGCTGCCCCTGCTCTCACCATACCATCCCATCTAATATGTACAGTCCACTTGCGCGCCTTGGCTCCGTAGGGTCTGCTCCCCCAATTGCTATACTCCTTCAGAACGGGTTGTCCTCCGGCGGCACCTCTCTGACCCAATAGCTCCCAACCACTGGCAACTTCGATAAGATGTCTTCCCTGACCCGGGGCACTTCGCCGAAGAAGAAGACTGCAAAGACGCCCGCGGCGACGCCGAAGCCTGATGCAATGTATCCCAAGCGTAGAGCTTTGCCCACACTTATGCCCATAAAGTTAGGAACGTGTTTTGTTCTAAGGCAAGCAAGCAAGCTCGTTAGCTCGGTCTCAAACAATGTGATTCATCCGAAGCAGGGGCAAGAGTGAGGGCAGGGTGAGCGTACTTCGGTCCATAGGGTGAAATGTATGTCTCGTACGTTGGCTGCGGTTTGTACACGCGTAGGGGCGTTCGGCCGGAGCCATAGCCGGTTTCGAAGGCGGGTAATCTCAACGCTCGAGTAGGCAGCATGGTGGGCGGGGATCTGGAGGAGGTTGACGCTGGTGTTTTGGAGCTCTGAAAAGATGTTCAATGTCGTCCGATGAGGCCGCAATTTGAGCTTTGAGCTCCGAAGTTGCGCAGTAGGAACTACGGCCAAGGATATGACGCAAGAAGCGCAGTATGTTGTTGGCCAATCAAAGGTAGGGAATTTGACTCTCTCGCCGCTAAATCTCCCCTCTTAATCGATTTCTTTTACAGTAAGTGTACTCGTACGAGTACACCTGCGTTCTCGACGGCCGATTCCACAATGTCATTGATGCAATTCCCAGTCGTCGCAAGACTTCGAAGCTAGACTGTGTGCAGGCGGGTTCCGCTCTGTTGAGGAGGGAGCTTTCATTCGAACATCGAAATTCAAGGAGCTCCAACGAATTTCTATGATAGCGTAATGCTGGGCACGCAACTATTTAATGTGTGTCACAGCGTCGAATGCTCTGGCGGCGATGCTCTTCTTCCCACTGCGGCCCTTCGCCCTCGTCTGCAAGCAAGATATCAACATTTATCCGTTGCGTCAAGCCCTCAGCTACCCTGACACCCTGAGTGCTGCTTGGTTGCGACCTTCCCACTATCTCAATTCCGGAACCGACTTCAATAGTCTTGTCATCCCTCCACTTCAATCTCCAGGGCGGCCACCCACATGCCAATGGTTCCGGCATTTGTCTTTTGATGGCCCATTCTTGAAGGTACACGAGGTACATGCCGCATCATTGTTCAAGAAATTTGTTACGGAGGAGAGATGATGCCTCAAGCCCCTGTTCCCAGACGATGTGATGCCCACCCTATCGATAAAGCACCATTACTCGGTATCAGTCGAGCGTATTTCATTGGTATTGCATCCCCTAGCAAGGATATGCTCCCTGGTTATCGTTACGGCGGCCTTCCCAAGCATAGCAATCGCCTTACCGTTGACACCTCTCCGCTCCCACCCACCTCTCCCTCCCCAATGCAAAATATAAACTATCAACCCACTCACCCCCAACCTCCCATGTCCGCTCTTTGTACCCTGTTCTTGCAAAACACACGCCCTCCAAGAGCCTGATACTCCTTTGATTCCGAGGATCCACATCCGCGGTAACCTGTTCCATCCCCTTTTCTACGAAAAGATAAGACAACACACCGTGCAAAGCCTCTTGAGCAAGACCTTGGCCCCAGTACGAGCGGGAGAGGAGGAATCCGATTTCTTGATCTTGCCAAACGCCGATTTTGCCGATCGGATAGGCCGCGGCCTTATGGATGATGATGAAGTCGGTGACGCCGTTTTGTGGTGCGGCAATCATGTTCCGAATCCACGTTGATGTCTCGAGGTGGGTGGTATGCGGTTGTGTGCTCCTTCATTTCAGTTGAGAAGTGGTTTGGCAGTGGTAGTGGTTTCTTGGTTGGTTCGGGGAGGACAGGCAGGGCATGAAGGCGCAGGAAGGGAAACTTACCAATACCTCATCACCTCAGGGTCGGAGAATGCTTCATACAGCCCCGCTACATCATCTTCTCTGGCGCCACGGAGAATGAGGCGCGGTGTCGAGATTTCAACCCGACCATCCTCGAGACGGGTTACTGCTGGTGCTAGTGGGACTCTAAGTGTCATTTTCGGTCATCAAAAAATTTTCGGGCCTCTGTATCTCCTGGGTAATTGCGCTCACCACTCTCTCATCGAACGCGGCCGGTGGGTATATACCTTCTTTCACTCGGGTAGTGGGCTTTAGATGCAACGCGCACAGGCGGTAGACGAGGAGTCATACATGTATTTGTGGCGTCGTTGCGGTGCAACCTTGGACAAAAGGCCTGCTCTTCGATTGGGCAACGGAACAGGCCCTGTGTGACCGACGAGGCTGTGCGCCCCTCCTAAAACTTGGGTAACCCCCTGGTGCTAAAAATGGGTTGGCGTTAAGAGACATGCCTAACACTGAATTTGTCGACAAACATCGCGACTGGAACAACCTGCTGGTATTCGCAAATCAGTCAAGAACGTTAACCGCCTGGCAAAAAATTTCGGTTCGGTTCCCCTAAGGACCACATGCTTACACGTACATTTCGCAACTGAATAATGCTGGCAAGACACCAGTATCAGTTGCCCCGTCCCCTTGATCAAGGAAAAGGAGCCCGCACTTCGGGGATATTAAGACACGAGGGAGGCGCCATGACGATTCGAGCCACCTGATGCAAGAGACATGCGTGAACATTCTTCGAGACACCATCTACTTGGGTGGTTTCTCGTGGTGGCCATGACTCTATCTTTTTCAGCCTGACTCTGCCAGCGACCTCTTACGTGCTTCCTCCATGACGACTAGGACAGCTCATTACGCGTGTTGTCGAGTGCTTTGAAGTCAACTGTGCAGTCCGGTCCAGCGCCTTCCCCTGTGTCTATCATATGGTGACATGGTCCGATACAAGTACCAACCACTTGAACGATCGCTTCAACAGATACGACTTTGGAGGCTCGATGGTATCGGAGCAGCTACGGAAGCGGATCAGCCTCATTTCGTGTGAAATCGAGGGCATTCTCTGCGACGGACCGACCACAATACAATGCCCCCTCGTATATTTGGGGCAGCTTGGAGACTGGGGCACACTTGATCACCAACGGTGCTGAGAGCGTCAACCGTGCAGACAGTTCCCTGGCAAGTGCGTGTCTCAACGGCATGTTTAAAACCTCATAGGGGATGCAACAAAAGTGAATAACATCCCTCAAAAGAAGACAGACACACATTCGCATCCACAAGCACTGCGAGTGTAGGAGCACCCTGTGTTCTACGGCCCACTCATGAAGATGGCTCCTTTCCTGACTTGCTTCGCCAGACTCTCTGCTGCCGCGCAGTCCGCAGACTTCGGATCCAGCATGGGTAAAAGCGACTGACTACGGCCCATCCCCTCACCGAATGGCCCGGCTGCGGGCAGGCGAACCAAGGTGCTTACCCGCAAGAACTGTTCTCGGATCCATTCCTGCTGTCCCAGCCGGAGACAGCTCGCCACCAACCGTCCGCCGTGGTCATCCGAGACCAAGGTCAGCAAATTGCTCAGGGGGCTCACGATGTGCCATGCGCCGTAGGCGACGAGATGGCGGTGGTGTTCGTCCGTTGAGAGCGCGGGCGCGGCATAATCATCACAGTCCTGATGCCGCCGCGCGGCGATCCTCGCGTCCTCGGGTGTCAGTAAGTGGTAGCGGGGAAACAGGATCTACGGGTCGGTAAAGTCGCTCAGGCTGGATTGCTTGGTGCGGTTGCCGAGGTAGAAGGGCACGCTGTGGCAGATGCTGTCCACCAGTTCCTGGATAGAGCTGGCTTGTATTATGGCGTGTCCCACGGGCGTTGGCGTGAGCCGTTCCTCGCCTGCAGACTCGTCCTCGCGTGGCAAGGTCGAGATAATCCGTTGTGTCGCCCCGACGGTTATCTTGAGAAGCAGGAGGCGGTGGAATCGCCACAAGTTCCACAAGGTCGCAATCTGACAAGATGGATAGATGTCACAAGCGGACCGATATGTTGTGATGGACGGATCAAAGTCTTGTCCACTCGTGAGTCTGAGCGGCCGCCAATGATCCGGCACATCTTGCGCCCAAGCCCGCAGAAGCTCGTCAGTTTGTCCCGCCTCTGTGATCCATGCTCTGCACTGCTGCTCCAGTAAAGGACCGGATGCGGCGTGTCCCCGTGACAGTCCGCGCACGTAGTCCGCTTGTAGCTCGGCGACAGACGCCCCTATCGAGTCCAGGGTCGAGCTGAGGTTACCTGGCACCAGGGATGAGGTATGCGGGCCATCCACATAGGAGTACGCATTGGAATGCATCGACCGTTTCTGCCGCAACGCCGACGAGATCTCGGTATGAAGCACGAATCCCTTCACGTACGTGCTGATCAGACCGTCCAGGCTGTCCAACGTCGCGATCGACAGCAGGCACAATGCACCGTGATGGTGAATAGGCGCTGCCTGGCGGGCATCATACACTGCGCTAATGCTCTCGTAGAGATGTAGCGCCAGGACGGCGAGGGCTGTAGCAGGTCTGCGGCGATCCTCTGGGCACTTGAGAGCCGAGCGAAGAGACGCGACCGCTTCGGTATAAAGCGCCAAATGAGATTCCACCTGGACGACGTCCTCGTGGCGCCAGAGGGAGAAGACCCTCGCGGCGACAGCCGAGACGGGGAGGGAGAGCGGCGAGTCATGGGGCTGAGAAGCGGACATGGGATCAAGGTCTCGTAGAAACCGCGGCCGACAGCGAGGCTGCGGCCCATGCCAGCGTAGTGCACGAGGAAGAAGGGCACTGCGACGTCGGCCCCCGTCAGGAGGGACCGACTCGGCTCTCCCGCAGCAGCCGAACGCTGGACCAAGGCGTTCTGCTTCTTCAAGACCTTTAGGGTTGCTGCAGAAGCGAACCTGTGGCTCTGATCCCTGAAGGCGTATACCTTGGTGTAACCACCGCGATGAAGACCAAGCCAGCGGCATGGGGAGCAAGAAGGCCTCGCTTCGTCGCACTTGACCCGCCGTCGCTTACACGTCAGGCAGCGTCCAGATCGGCCATAGTTGGGCATGATTTGCAGTCGAATAGTAGTGAGGCCATTGGGTCACAAAACTGGCACCAGAAATGGCTTCCGTTGAAGCTTTCTTATCCTCGCCTCCCAAGAGATGCGACTTCAGTTCAGCCTCGGGCGACGTCGCAAGCGCCTCTTTTCCCCATAGAAACTTGAATAGTTGTGGAAACAGCAGACAGGCCACAGTCCAATGAAGGATTTGCCCGCAAATGAAGAAGGTTCCGTCGCAAAAGGGGCCCTGAATGCGGCTTAGGGGGGTGGTGTAGGATATCCTATGCTTAACCTAACCAAGCCTCGCTTACCCGTAAATCGCAAACCAACGGCTGCATGCAGTATCCTATAGCAGGCACACTTCATCTTGCACTGCCATCCTGTGCAGGTGACGTTGGTGCACAACGTGGAGTGCATTGCCTGCATTTCCATGGAGTGGCATCCCCTCCATGGGAGCCGATGGATGGAAATATAAGTAGAAGTCAAAGCCGGACATCAGATGAACAGCATGAAGAAACAGCAACAGTCAGTTCGGCCCATTCCATCGTGCCCTAGACGTGGCCACATTTCCCAGCTCTCCCAGCAGCCATGAAGCTCATCTCTGTCTCCGCCACCCAGGTTCTGGCTGCGGTCGCGTGCCTGCAACCCGCGTCCGGCGCCGGCGACTCCTCCTCCAAGGCACCGACCCTGCCGCTTAGCTCCGACTCGACGTTCAACTTCGATTTCCTGATCCCCCTGGGCCTGGCCCTCACTGGAGGGTCGGACATCAGCCCGGTTCTCGGTGTCGCCAACAACGTCGAGCCCGGGAACATGACATCGTACTGCGAGGAGTTCTACAAGCTGGCCAACTACACAAAGAAACAGGCCGAGGACCCGGAGAACGCGTACGATCCCATCAATGTCCGAGACACCTGGTTCTCCACGGCCAATTACTTCCGTCGCGCCGACTTCCTCATCCACCAGAACTGGAGCAACCCGGACATCATGACCCTATGGGCCGAGCAGACCAGCGCCTTCAACAAGGCCATCGCCGCCCTGCCCATCCCGGGGACGCGGATCCGCGTCCCGGCCAGGAAGCAGAACTTCACCATCGAAGCCACCTGGTACGGGGCAAGCACGAACGAGACGGCCAAGCTGCCCACTCTCGTCGTCGGCAACGGCTTCGACGCGTCGCAGGAGGACTCGTACCACAACTTCTGCGCGCCGGCGGTGCTCCGAGGCTGGAACTGCATCACGTACGAGGGTCCCGGGCGGACCACGGTGCGCCGATACCAGGATGTCGGCTTCATCCCGCAGTGGGAGGACGTCGGCATCCCCGTGGTTGACTGGCTCTACGAGAACAAGGCGCACGTTGTCGACGAAGCCCCCCTCACCATCCTCGGCAACTCGTTCAGCTCCCTCCTGGCCTTGCGCGTGGCAGCCTTCGAGCCTCGGATCAAGGCGGTGGTCGCCATCGACGGCATCTGGGACTTTTACAAGAGTGCCATAGCTCCAGTCCCGGCCGACCTCGTTCCCCTGTTCGAGTCCGGCAAGAAGCAGGAGTTCGACAACATGCTGCTCGAGCTGCGCGCCACCAACCAGCTCTCCACAATGGCCGCCTGGGGTCTGGACCAAGGCCTGTGGTCCTTCTACACGCATTCGCCCTTTGAGTTCCTCACCAAGGCCAAGGAGTTTGAGGTCAGCGATTTCGTCGAGAAGATCAAGGTGCCCGTCTTCATCGGCAACGGCGAGTTCGACGCCTTCGTGGCGGGTCAGCCTGCAACGCTGAAGCAAGCTCTGGGCATCCTGGGCACGCTCTATGACTTCAACGGTACCGCTGGCTACCACTGTCAGACCGGTGCCACGCAGGAGATGGTGAGATCCTTTTTCGCATGGCTGAACAAGTCTTTTCCCAAGCCTGTGACGCGTTATTGAAGGAGGCTGTAGACAATTGCCGTGACATATAACTCTGCGTGCACATAAGTAATAGTCCATGCTGGTATACGCGCCTCTTCAGCATATTCACGCGGGTACGAGTTGACGGTCAACGTAATAGTGAACTAGAGGCTATCTAGGTAACCGGCATGCGCCCCCTAGAGAGAATACCCGACGGCGGAGGAAGACATTATGAATCTAGAACACCAAACACCAAGCATTGTCTACATAAACAAGGGACGACGAGGTCAAAATTGCAGAACGTAGTAGTACAAGTGTACCCGCATACTTTTTTCGCAGGTACCTATTTGTGTAGTGGTGCCTAACAAACGTAGGTACTACCGTAAATTGGCCGAAAGGGGTGTCGTAACGAAGCGGGTGTCGAGATGGGTGTCATCAGAGAAGCTAAACTTCGCGTCCTTAGTATAGTTACTAGCGGAGGAATAGTTTGGCGGAAGTCACTCACAGAAACGATGATTCCAAGACTTTAAAGAAAATCGATCCCAGCGCTGTCCTGTTTTACTGTCTCTGCGGCTTCCTCGGTCTCCAAACCAACCATGCCAACACCAAGAAGCCTTTGACACCAGTGGCTAGCCATAAAGCTCCAGAAGATCCAGCCGGGGTTTTCATGAGTGCACCCCCAATTGTGGCACCCACGAACAACATCACCACACCAATGGCGCCCCTGTTCCGATCTGGATCCTCAAACAAGCCGGCAGTGAGTAAGTTGGGGTCACTCATCAGGTTGCAGTACAGACTTGTCACCACCAGAGTCGGCATGGAATTGTATTGAGTACTCGACTCGCCACGATCTGGCCGGCGCTCTGGAATGCCAGTAGTGCAATAGGACACAATTCCACGAAGTCGAAGCTTCCCCGGCCAGCTTTTGCCCCAACGTTTCGATTCGGTTTTGGCACCACTCCCGTGGAGATCAAGCTGGCAGTAACAATCATGAAGATTGTCTGAATGAGAAATGACGACAAGACTACCCACCGCTTCAGGGGCCCGAGATATCGATGGTATCTGGAGAAGCACAATGCTCCAAGGCAGAAGGAAATAATAGCAACCAATGATTTGACCCATGTATTCTTGGGAATGTCGGAGGGTAAATGGCTGACTCCCAGTCCAATGAAGATGGTATTCCCTCCAAACCTGTCAGTTTCGTGCTTCAGTCGTCAGCTGGGGACCACATGCCTGTTTGCATTCCGACGAAACAGCTGTAGGTGTTGAAAGCAAAACTATCAACGATTCCGGTAACGAAGAAACATCCTACTAGAATAGAGTCTGCCCATCTTGTATCGACATCGGACGTGAATCGTGACAGTAGTCTTGTCGACCAAGGTAGACTTGAGTGTGGGAGATCCGTATCGGGACCGAGGGCGGGATCCTTCTCTGGGACGGACTGAGGAGTTGTCATATTGTGCCGAGTGATTGTCACAATCAGTAGTCAGGTTATGGCTTGGACGGAGCAAGAGCAATTTGGGGGTTGGAAAGGCACAAGCCTGAGTTATGTATGTCACCTGTGGCTTGGGAAAGGAGTGCGCAACAGCAATGGATTACCTTTCCTTATCACACAAGCCTCCATTCATTGCATTAAAGTGTTCTCCAGGTGCCTGGTGGGCATGCAAATCCAATGCGCTGTGCCGGAGAAAATAGTTTGCGGTCTGCCTTGCTGAGTGCACGATTTACTGATGGCCGCTCGAGCCGAGTTTCCGGTGAAATGTTTTGCCAGTCTGGGGCCAAAACTGCCCCAGAAATTCCCCGCGTAACGACAATTGTTCATTCGTTTATCCTACCAACCTGAATCACAACCCATTTACTGCAAACCCCAGATCTACCCCAGTTCTAATGGTTGTCTAAATTAATAGGCTATCATCGGAAGAGCGGTGACACGTCCGATTGATTCTTGTCACTCTGCATGGCCCGCTGCCTAGGCTAGTGGTGGTTTCGGTTTTTTGGACAACCAACTTAAACATCAATTTGACTCCTGCTACAGGTTTACAGTCAGGAGCAGTAGAGAGGTAGGTGCAAGATGGCAGGCCTCAGTACTCCTAGCGTGACGCAGCGACATTCGAAGCAGATGTCATTGCGCCTGACTGAACATGAAAGTGAGTTTACTCCCAAACTCCTGATCTAAATCATCCTACGAGCCAATGACCTGATATTGAGCTCAACCCCTAAGAAATTTTTGCGAGTATACCTGCCTGCTTAAGGATTCCTTGTTGGGCACATCAGCGCTTATGAGGCTTGATGCTGTGGGACATATCTGTGCGACCTCAGATGCTCTATCACAGTGTTCGGTCAAATCAGCTTTCTACCTCAAAAGGGCCCAGCGGTTGGTGCGGCATCTGGTGGTGAGGCTGGGCGTCTTGGGGTTCCCGGCCATGATCGCGACTTGGTGTTCGCGTTCAGAATGCGTCGGGCTACGCATCAACCAGGATGACGATGGGGAAAGAGCTGGCAGATCCAACAGCAGATGCGACACGTTTTCGAGTCAGCGGGATGGTGCTCATCTGCTAGGGTAATCCCTCACTTCAAGATGCCCGGGGCCTTGCTTGTCGAGGTGCGTGCTGACCTCTTGAAGGACACAGACTAGCTCAGAGGCTACCACTGCGGGTTAGTATTCCCATTACCGCCATCCCAGCAACAATGTTTCCTCTATGCATTTATGACCATTTCATTTCATGTCTAGGTCTAAAGTCTTTTGAGGCTCTCGCATTCATCCAGTATTATCATTTCACTATGGAAATTCTCCAACCTCTGTGCTCCATTATCGTCGTGATGTCTTCCTGTCCGCCAGCCCTGAGAGAGAGTACGAGGGGGCCGTGCGTAAGGTATAGATGCACTCTTGGAGTTCCTGAATGTGGCTTGTTCTCGTGGCTTGCATGAAAGGACAAGAACGAGCTGGCCATAAGCATGGCAAGAGAACCATCGCCGCCTTCTGTGTCCGGTCTAGGAGCGCAAGGTGTCGGTTGTTCGTTGAAAGGGCCCGGACGCCTAGTTACTGAAGCAGACGCAACTAGCTCCTCGCGGGCTTCCCAGGTGATCATCACCTGCGAGAATTACTAAGAAACGACCTTGGTACGCCTGGGTTGTCGTTGACATTCCCTGAAAACAGAGCAGGATTCATACTTTGAAGCCGTATTGTGCTAAAAGCCGGCTAGCAAATAGCAGGCAGCGAGATTCATCCATCGTATTGTTCATCTGTTCCCACATACATCGTACTGACATGAGAGCGTCGAGGTTCCACGGTGACCTCGTAATGCGGATGAGGGTACGGGCTGGGTTAAGAGACCATAAATATGCAGTCCTTTATGTGTTTGGGTTCTGTGCCTGTTGAGTCAGTAATGCGTCGGTTGCGCGAACAGAGTCTCTCATTCTCGAGGCTGCACGGCTGAACGTTAGTCCGGGGAGTGCCCGGTACCTCAGTCTGCAACCTATCCGTACGCCGGAAGAGAAGTTAACCAGGGCATTGAAAGCTCGAGAAAAGGGTCCAACGTTGCGAGATACTTCAGAAGGTTCTCCGGTAGAGGTCGAGGTTGAAACGCTTTCAGTGGTAACTTCCGAGGGTGCCTGGAAATATGGTTTGATTCCAGCCTGCTGATGATCACGCTTTTCATTCAATCGTCATGGCCTCGACTTTCTCAGGTCTTACGACCAGAATAGACCCCGTCAAATGCCCGACAGACACAGGTCTTGAAATCCTCAGAGTTGGTATGTGTATAGTTGCAAGAATCTAGCCACGAAGCTCCAATCTGCGCAAAGGCGGAGAAGCGTCATCCATCATTCACCAAATAATCTCCTCACACGTCGTAGTACGCTGTCCTTCTCTGGGTCGTATGGATGATCTTTGCTGGGAATCTCCAAAACAGCAGGGAAGGCATCCTGAAACTTGTCCACAGTGTCTCGTATGTGTTCCGCAAGCTGTTCCATGTCAGCCCAATCTTCGATATGAATCCGCTGGCTGCGCCATACATGTTGGTTGATCAAGACGATGCCAATATCTTTCCGCTCTTTGGTAAACTTGTTGAACGCTTGTTCGATCTGTGACTTCTCCGTCTTCGCATCGCAAACCAAGAAGTTCTTCTGGGAATCAGGAGGGTCGGTGACATGACCGACACCAGCAAGGAGGAGACCTGTGACAGAGCTCGAAGAGAATCAGCCGATAGTACTTGCAGCCTAGATCGCCGAGTCCTCACTCTTCGTCCCCAATAACAGCAATGAACTGCCGGTCCTGTCAAACAATTCAGCAGTTGGCCGCTGACCGCACGGATCCTCAATTACCTTGTATGCCGACGCCGGCGCCGCCATCTCTGCTGAGATTCAGGCTTGTGATGTAAATTGGAGCTGGTTCGAAGCTCATGAATGGGACCTGGAGAGGGAGAGTTGCAGTTTAGAGTGTACCTGCGTCGGGGGAACGATTTCCGATTGGCTACCATTTCGTCATTGTTTATTTCTCCGGGTTTTCGATCTCGCTTTCACCACGTTTCAATGCCCCCTCACTGCAGCCACACCAACGAGCACCTTTTGTATACGTCGATCTTGGTTCCTGGAAAGAGGAGATGCCTGTCGCCATCTCCGATCTGACTTCTTCAGAAAGATGCCTAAATTTGTGAGGCGGCAGTCTCTGGCAGAGCGGCTTAAAGGCCACCTCAATCCTTACGACTTTCTCCTTTGGCTTTCCGAAGAATTGGAGGCCAGTGGCTGGGATCGGCTGGAAAAGGAATGGGCTACACCTATTGGGCTTACTCTGAATCTCGCCTTCATCATCGCCAGAGCGAATACGAAGCAGAAGTCTACCGGTTATGATGATGTGTTTGGCGACATCCCTGGAGTCGCATGGACAACCTGGCTGGTGCGAACAACTGTTGCGAGAGGAGACATGAGATGAACGAGCTAATTCCTCGTAGGCTGCCTTTATTGTTCACTTCTTGACCTTAGTCTGCGTGGTCAACGCCGTGTACACCTTTTGGCGCAAGAAGCACTACCGTCTCTTCGAAAATTCAGTTGACGAAGTACCCAGTACTCCGTCTGCCAAACGCGTCCGAGTCGACTCCTCCCCCGTCTCTTCATCACCTTTACAATTCCTGTCGAGCATCATTGGCACAGAGTCGGCGCAGTCAAGAGCACACCCGGATCCAACAAGAGATGTGTGGGAGGTCGCAGTGTGGGATCCGCTACCTGTTGCTCTCCGCCTGTTTTGCTATTTCAGTCCTGGACACGTCCTGGTGTACTGGCTCTTTCTGCCCACATCACAATCTGATCCTCGTCCTAGTGTCACAATTGCAACAGCCATGTTTGTGGCGGCACTGCTTTCTGTGCAGCTCACATTCCTACAATCAAGCTATTCAACCCAGGTCAAAGATTCGGCTTTCATTTCAAAAGAAGTCCTCCATGAGTATGATACCAAATATGTGAGACCACGGACGCAGCCTCTGTATCGAGATGTGGGGACCCAGTTCAGCGAGCAGGCTTCCTACAGTGCCGTACGGGAGGAGCGATATAACAAAGTTGAGACGTACAACCCAATGGTGGTCATCAATCGCGGGTTCAAACCCAAGCCCAATCCCAATTACGTTCAATACACGGACCCCGATGGCGCTGCTTCCAGCTCAAATCTGCGACATCGAGGATCAACCCCGGACTTTCGCTCACCCGTCCACAACGCACAGCCCGCCTCAGTCATAAGACCCCTCACTACCATTCGCCAGCCGAATTTTCGACTAACAACTGCAGGCGGTGAAGGTGGAAGCCTCGGTGTTTATAGCCACGCTGGCTCTCCACTTCGGAAAAGTGCATCGACCAACTTCTCTCGCGAGAATAGGCCAATGAGTCCAGAGAAGCGAGCATCAAGTCCAGACAAGAGAATGAGCGTGCCTTCTGGTGCAGCGGGTCAGAGATGGGGCCACCTGCAGTCGGACAAGCACCGCAGAGAAAGTGGTCGATTCTAGCGCAGGTATGAGATTGAATAATGCAAGATACCCTCAAGTTTCCATACATGACGTACAGAGTATGAGCCGTTCTTGCCTTTGAACTATCACGGTCGGGCCGCAATTCCCTCTCTTGGTCAATGATGGCCATCCATCATCAAGAGCTCTGCAGGGCCCGAATTCCAATCCGTTACCGTTACCACCATTCTAGCGCACAGACCAGCATCTGGTATGAACTGCATAGCATAGCAACCACCCCGTTACCCCACGATGCCAGTCAAATATTCTGACTCTTCGGATGACTCTTCCCCTTCTCGCTCATCTCGTCTTGTCCGTAGAGTCTCAAACTCAGTGGGCTCTTTCCGTGTCAGGAAGCACACCAGGTTCAAGAGCAAAGACGAATGCGTCCATTCCGACCTTCGAAGCCCGCCGCGGTATAATACAAGATCAGCTCGCAACAGCACTGGTCGGGGGCCTGGATCTTCGAGACGACCCTCTGCTCTCAACACCGACGGCGGTCACGACAATCGACGACATCTTTCTGAGGAAGGTTTGACCGCTGGGACAAATCCGTTTCGCAGAAGACGCCGGTCGCACACGCTGGAAACCGTCCAGGAAGTTCCTTCGGGCCAAACAAGCCGACGAACCACTATCTTCAACGGCCGTCAATCACAGCAAGAGCCCGCTAAAAGACCCGGCGGACAGTCGACGCCAGCGAAAAGACTCCATGCTCAACATTCCAGTGCATGTTCGGACATGCATCAAGCTGTGGAAAGCGGTGACTATCTTCTTGCGCGGGGCGCAAATCCCAGAACCGGTATAGTGACGCCTGCAGACAGCGCCAACAGCTCCCTTGATGACCACACTGCGACGGCCCAACGCCGCCCTCCTCGCTGGCGGCAGAAGAACGATCAATGGGTCAGTCTGGATCTGGGTGAACCCACACCAACTTCGCCGCCGCCGCCACCGGAGAGATTTACAGAACATCAGCACCCACCATTGAGAATTCCGCAGAAACTGGTGCCCGCGAAACCCCGAGACTCAATACGTGGTTCTAGTTTGATAGAGAGCAAAGTTGTGGCTGTTGGCCATGCGGGACCTGAAGGGGCCCTTCGCACAAGTCAAAAGCCGACAGGGAACAGCCTTTCCCTGAATGGGAATACAGACGCACAGGGAGACACCGTTGTGCAACGAAATTATCAACTTGACCCATCAGTAAAGCGGAAACCTGTCGGAAGTCAACCGAATCGGAGCCTGGCAGAGCGTGTTGCTCACACGCAGGAAGGCAGCAACGAAAGTACAGATACCGTTTTGCGAAAGCCCAGACTCAATGACGACCTACGCTCCTCTTCAGCGCCTGATGCTCTGAGGGGACGCTCCTTGAATCCACAGAATGCCAACAAAGACCTGCCTACAGTGCCCAATGATTCTTCCCTGCATGAGGCTCTGCCCGCTAGTACTAGCGACCCTTTTTTAGGGTCGGGCGGGATGGACCAGCCAGCGAACGTCCCAAGTTCAAAAATCTTCAACATCTTTGGCACACAAACGGCCGAAAAAGAATTACCATGTCTGCCGACGAACAATGGCCCATCCCAGTCGAGACACAGCAACCCCCCGTATCCCACGAGTCCCACAAAGATGACAGCGGGGCTCGAGGAGGGCCGCCAACGACCAGAACTCAAGGCACCTCAGGGACCAAGAGAAGGCGGAGACCCAGCATACCCGTATATTCGGAGCGCAAGGCCGACATACCCAATACCTCCGCCAACCGCCCACCATCAACCGATGGGAGAAAGAGTCATGCCAATACCGGTGTACGACAACCCTCCGAAGCACCTATCGCCGTTGGCGCGGACTACCGGGCCGGGAGTAGAGGGTCCAAGGTCTATGCCTCTGCCGGAAATGAGCGTGTTAGAGAAGACGAGGTTAGCTCTGAACCCGTTGTTGAATACCACTACCATACCCACAGGCATTTCCATCAACGGATCAGGCCTTTCAATGCCGTCGCAGGTTGGGCCAAGACCAATGAAGCCAGACATGCGGATGAATCGTGGCCATTATGGCTTCCCTCGGAGACCGGGTCCACCAAGCGGTTCCGCCATCTTCATGAACACCGCCATGAACATGAGTACGGACTCTATGATGCCCATTCCGATGCAAAGGGTACGACCAAGAGCAATGACGCGTCCAGCAATGCCCACGAGAGCGGAGGGTATGTACGGTATTCCCAAGATCGACCGGGGCCCGGGGCGATGCGATCCAGCAGGGCGAGACCATCAGCCACAGAAAATACGGACACCCACCGACACGGTTCCGGCCACAGGAATCACAGACCGAGAACTGGTACTTATGCCAGAGCCCCTAAGGCCGCGCATACAGCGCCCTCAAGTTCAGCCATCCGAGACCGAGACCGTACTCGAGCAGGCAGAACTGAAGTCAGCCAACTGTGGCCTGATGAGGAAGTGCAGCCGCTGCATTCATGGCTTTGTGGACGTCAAGCTTCACAATATCGATAGTGTCATCCATACATCAGACCTCCAGAAGGACGACGCCGAAGCAAAAGAGGGTACTAACCGGTTTCATCCTTGTCGAAGCCCACTGCCAGGGCTTCCAGAAGATCCCGCCCTCTCGACAGACGGCTTTGCAGAGCAAGACGCAACAACTCTGTCGCACCGGAAGGCTGAAAGAGACGAACGTGATCATACCACCTGTTGTCCTGAGTGTTGCAAGTTGGACTGCCACGAAGGATGCCTGGGACATCCCAGCCCGACTGCTTCACCTAGTCCAGCTGACAGCATGTGGTCCGAAACTCAGACTCCGAGCAGTGTTAGTGAAGTATCGACTCTTACGGCCGGGACAGAATCCCCTGGAAAGGCTAAGGGTGAGAAGGCGGAACATCATATCCAAGCAGCGTTGTCGAAGCCACGGGTTGAGCTGTCATTGCAGGCCCCGACACCCGCGATATCCCCTACACACAACGTGCTCAGGCGCCAGGGCGATGCCGCTGCGGCAGCTCTAAGTGCTCCCAAGCCGCCAGCGGCCGGGCAACCGCGTGAGGCAATATCAGCCGCAATGAGTGCAATAGAACATGCTCAGCGGAAAGTCACTCCAACGCGACCCAATATGCACAGGAGGCAGAGAAGCAACAGCTCACCAATCGTCGGGCTGGGTATCACTTCCCGGAAAAGCAGCGGCTGTGCCGAGTCCATTCGAGCAGCGAGCGGCTCCCATCTACGCATTCCCTCACCCATCGGCCTCGCCCTCGCCTGCTCCGCAAGTAAGAACGGCGCATCTCGGAGCCGTAACGTGAGCGGTACCAGCATCAACACCATTGAAGTTCAGATCCCCAATCTCGCCTCCTATACCGCTCTGACTGAATTTGTCTTCGTTCCCCTCGAAGCCACCAAGATGTGGCTCAAGACACACCCTCAGATCCTCACCATAGGCGGGGACGTGCTCCGTCGAGCCTGGGAGATGGCGCAGATTATGACGAAGACAGCCTGGAGAGTCTGGGCCATCATCTTCGTATACTCTAAAACTGGCAAGATAAGGTATCGCCCAAGCAATGGGGAGACGGCCGGCGCGTTCTTGATGGACGTTGCGAGAAGTCTGCTCTATTTTTTGCTGTTTGCGGCTGTTAGTGCTTTGGTTGTAAGGATCCTGGGATTTATCCTGTCCGTGTTGCAGGTGGGGGTGTGGTTTCTAAGGGCAGCTGTTTGGCTGATCAGGAGCATTCTAGGGGTAGGATCCGTCAAATGAATCAGTAGCAATTGGGAATAGGGAGGCGGATCCCGAGACCGGGGCGAGACTGCATCGAACGGGAGGCCATTCGCGGACGGCGGTGACTATCATTACATAGCAGCCACAGACTAGTTATAGGAATACCATCATCCGCAGAGATTTACCACAGTTCCAGGACACTATAGGCCCCGACTTGCGGCCGAGCCATGGTACGAGTACAGTTTTTAGATTGTCCAACACGGTGGTGAAGCCAGAAATGGTGTATGTTGCGCCGTGGATGCAATGCTGGACGGGCTTCACGAGCTGAAATCTTCCCGCCTTATGAAACTTCGTTTCCTTCTGACTGCTTTCTCATGGAAGAAGCACTGCAGAGGAACGGTTAAGCCTACTTTTTTTTTATCACCAATAGATGAGCCGAGCACGCCTTCTAAATGAATCTGCCTTGGTATTCTACGAGTAAGTGGTCCTAGCTGGCAATGCGAGAACGTCATTGTTCTTTCACACTCTACGAGTAGTACGGAGTATAGAGGCATTTGACAGGAGCGCTTTCACCGTCATCCACTCGAGATGGCGCCCGATACCAATACCAGTCCGTATGCATTAGGAATATCACGGACTGACGTCTACACCATCGGCCGCGGGCATGGAAGCACAAACAGGACAACAAAGACTACCAGAAGGAAATATACGTTTTGCCTGCCATGCTCACATCGTCGAGCGACTTATACCAGCAAATAGAGTTTGGTGGATCTTGACCCTGGCTTTTTCAGGGAAGATATAGCCCCATCTCAGCTTGTTCCCTGCAGAAGTCAAGGTCTCGCGAGATGTACCAAGCGTTTGCTGAAGGGGCACCGCAGCAGACGGCAAGCCTCACTTCAGCCAGCATCCATACACGGTGCTTGCCGTGCTTACCTGAACCGGAAGTGTCAGATTGAGAAATGGAAATGACGGAACCGATGGGCTTGAAGTACTAACAACGTTGATCCGAGGATGTTCATCACCGCCCCCGGCAGTTAGGACTCCACGATCCTGCAAGTGTCGTGCCAAAGGTCGCTTTTGAACAAACATTGACAGCACGAGTACGAGTTACGCAATGCATAGTACATATCACTATGTACGCAGTATCTTGACCGACTTGCTCCTTCCGGGTGGCCGGGACGATGGGGAAACCATGATCCCGACCCCGAGGAGTGTGCAAACCCAACACGCATGCATACACCGTACTATGTTCGCCGTGAGTGCATGCCCACCTTCGAACCTTAGCTATCCTCTGTGTACTCGTACTCCGTACCTCAGACCATACAGAACCGAATGGAGTCCTTCTGATTATAGGGAGGAGGAACATTTGCTTAATATACTTTATCACGATCTACGAATTCACGCCCTTAAAGAGTCTCGAGATATGGTACATACATTCATAATGTGGTCTGCACAGATCCAAGTACGCCATACCTGTCGCATTGCGATTATGGTGTGAGTTCGAGTTGAGTACTCAGTTCGCTTGCCTGGACTCGCTTTACCTCGCTTTACCTCGCTTCGACTACAACAAGCACTCATACTGGCCACTGGGCTGCTGGCAACGAGCACTTGTACTGGCCACTTCTTCCAAGGTCCTCGTAAAAGTTATATGCCATCAATCCGGACTCCGTCAAGTCCCGCCCGCCAGATCCGGCGCCGCCGGTCTTCCCGGTGAAAAGTGAATGGTGTGCCAAAATGCAGAAAAAAGTAACCCCGGAAATGCAAACCCAGGTCAAAATGCGGGTGCGAGTACTCGTGCAAGTGCACAACAAGACATAAAATAGGGGATAAGTGGGGGGCTAGGCTGGGCAGGGCGGGGTGAAGCGAGGACCGAGGAACGAGCAGAACAGAGCCCCGAACAGAGAAGAAGAACCAACGGAATCAGGTGAGCGCGAGACCCGAGACGGAGGGCAGCAGGAGGATGAAGGACTTGGGCCTAGGTCATACTGGAGCATACGAAGTACTCGTACGCATGCCCAAGGCAACACGAACATGTGCAAGTGCATGGCTCATACTGTAGCTCATACGCGGAAACGCACGCAGACAGACGAGACAAAGGGACAACATACAGACAACATGCCTGAGTATGTAAGATGTTGCTGACTGTGTTGAGATCGGGCGGGCAGTTGGCAATTGGACAGGCGTGCAAGGGCAGCCAGCGTAAGGCAGGCAAGGCACGCGCGGTCTCACTATTCCTGCGAGGGCGGATTCGTAATCATGGCTATGCGCAATGGGCCTAATGGGCATTTCGATTGAGCCATGAATGCCATTTTCACACTTGCATGCTCGCTGGATGGGTATGTATGACTCGCTCGTCAACTGCGACTTGACATAAATACTTGCTCTTCGACAGAAACTGAGAGCGAACTGGTTATTGATCCCATGAAAATAAAACACTCTTTCTGTCTCCGCCAGAGCAGCCACACGCGTTTACAGCAGTACATGCGTATGTTTGAGCTCATGCATTGTGATCAGGGTATGAAAACGGGGAAGAGATACGGAGTGCTCTGGAATAACTCCATCCATGTGCTGGTGGTGTGCCGGGTATATATAATATGTATACATGTACATGTACGTACAAGAATCAAAGTCATCAGTAATCATCACATCAATGAATGCGAGAACGCTTCCAAATGTCCGCCCACCCATCCATCCATCCATGCCGTGGGAAGAAGAAGAATCATAGAATCAATCAAATCAATCAAATGAATGCTCTGTAGATCAACGACCCAGCAAGTTCTGCCACCCAACCCGCTCGTAGGTGACGACGGCTAAACAGCTCGCCAGAACTGCCTCGGTGGTGATTTTGCCATCCTGGCCACCGTGGCTATTCTTGCCGATTCCTTCTCGTCTGCTCTCACTAACGCGCTGGAGGAAGACGGTCAGCGTGCCGAGCACTTCGTGGTCTCGTCGCTGTTTATACAGAGCCACAGGAACTTGCTCGGAATTCTCGAGGATGAGGTTGCCGTGCCCGACGGGCGTCGCATCGTCCACGGCCGGGGCGGCGAAAATGTCCTTCTTCTCCACCGGCGATGGAGACCGCCACTTGTACCCGCCTGGCGTGAGGATGTATTCGCGTTTCCAGCCCGCGCGGCTGATGAGGTATCGGGACCGGATATCCGGCGTCGAACTATGGTCGTCAGCATCGGCAAGGCCGTGGGTATAGTTGTGGTGATAGTAGTGCATCTCCGGCGTGATGTTATAGAGAGTCAGCGAGATAGACATGCCCGTAAGCCCTTGCCAGCCCCGGTACTTGATATGGGCAATAGGGTAGCCTTTTCCCTCGGTTGGAGCCGTCGTGCTGTGGCTGGAACTCCCGGAGTCGAAGGCCAGGCTGTCGTGCCGCGGTGGTGGTGGTAACCCGGTGATCTCGCCCTGCTGGGTACCTTTCCGACGACCCGCCTGTGTCCGGGTCGCATGCTCGTGGGCATCGCCGGGAAAGATCTCAAACGATGGCGGCAGGAAATACTTCTGCTTCCACCATTTCAGTTCATTCGTCACAAAGATCGGCTCATTCGAGGGCGTCGATAAATCGAACACGTGCCCGGTCTGCGCTATCCCGGCGTCCACATTCACTACGCTGAAGTGGACGTTCTGCGGGCAAACCAGTCCCAGGGGCGTACTTTTGAGGATTTGGAATCTGCGGACGGGGCCACCGAGTCCCGGCGTGGGGTCGAACTCGAAGCCTCGTTGCTCGTCGTGCTGCTGCTGTTGCTCCTGCTGGACCTCGACGAACTCTCGCTGCTCTGGCTCGCGGACCGTTCGGTGAAGGTGGGTCGCGCGTGGCCGAGCCATAGACAGTCGTGCAGTGGATCTGGCTCAAAGGTGTTGGATGGTGGTCTTAACCGGTCTTGTTGTTTCGACTTGCCCGCTTTCTTGCTGGGTTTCCTCTCCCGGGGATGGCAGGGACAGCCTCCCGGGTAGTAGATCTCACGCAGGGTGATTGTTGTGTAGCGTCTTCGGCCATTGACCACCACGTTAGTCTCTTCTTCGGGGAATAATGCATTGTATGAGGGGAGAGCGTCCTCGGCGGCCATCGTTGGCAGATCTCGGCTCCAGGGGGCAGAGGCTGTACTCTTGTGGTGTGTTTGGGCACGGAATGAGGAGGAAAGGGGAGAGAGAGTCACTCGTACCTCGATGTCCGGGGCTGACTGAGAGATATAATATCAAACGTGACCACGCACACTGGGCCTTTACATCAACCCGGGATCCGCAATTACGATTATTGTGGATAAAATGAATAGGGGACCGGTGCTGCGAGAGGCTGGTTGCCGGAAGGCTGATGGTTGGCTGGCCCGCTCGGATGCGGACGGAAGGCTGTGCACTGCTGGGCCTTGCGGATTCGCCTGGACTCTCTGCACACGAGGGCGAGTCTTCAGCCCACCCCAGGAGCTGCGATGCTGATATTGCTGATGTGCTGTGCTTGCGTCAGCGTTAGACGTCTGTCGCTCCTCGGTCCTCTTTGGGCAGTCTGCGTCAGAAATCGGACCACTCAGCCCGCCTGAAACCGCGAAATGCCAACGGTCTAGACTCGTGTTTGGCTCGGCTGTCCTCAGAAATGTGCAAATTGCGGTGAGGTTATGTAAGATGGATAATCCTGAGACATGCATACAGCAAAGCAATAAATAACCGTGCCTGAGGCTGGAAAATCGAAAAGGGCCAAAGCCTCCCGGTCGGTTTATATGTTTGACTTGAAGGGGCCGGAAGATGCAATAGTCTGCCTTGCCCTTCGACTCCCCTCGACAGTCCTGCTCACTGTCACAAAAATTACTCAAATGCAGGGCCAGAGGAGGTACTCTGCAGGACTTCGACAGAATTTTCCAGTATATTTAGAACCCGATGGTCTCGTGCTTTGAACACATGTGCTCTTATTCGTCAAACCCGGGTTAGGACGTATCCGTATTTCGTAGACGCATTTCGGCGCTCAACGCCTAGCACTTGCCGAGGCCATGAGGCGAACGCCAGGCAGACTTTCAACGTCTTCTGCCAATTAAAGCCGCTGCCGACCGCCCTGGCCTCAGCCTTGCCCAGAACGACAAGACTTAATTGTCGTCGCATGATTGTCTTCGGCATGATCAGTGACCTCGGTCTGGGGAAATCGTTGGAAACCGGAGAAAACCTAGACAAGTGCAGGGGAAATTGATGGCATCCCGAAGGCAATTGATATCTGCAAGCTGGCCTGGCCTCCGCGTGACCGCGAAGCACCCGGCAAGAACATTTGTACAGTTGTTCATCGCACAAGAAAGCCATAGCCCTACCTTTTCATCCACAGAGCTGTGGCGCCACGCGCTTCTCAGCATATCCTGTTCGAAAACCCGAGCCCGCGTCAAACCAGAACCCCGACTCCTGAGACTCTGGGGCATCGACAAATCCTGATCAGCCCAAACACCATCGCTGACTGTCAAGCAGCATCTTTCCTGTGAATACTGATAAGTTGTCGTGACCTATGACTGTTGGCTTGATTGCTGTCCCTGCCAGAGCAGTACATGTTCCCCTCAGTGTTTGGAGGTCTTGTGAGTCGACAACCTCGAACGTGTCGATCGATACATTCGAAACAAATCCAACAAACAAGACATGATCTGGCGATCTTTCTTCGATCCTGACTAGGATAGCATGGTCGTCAATTGCAGCTTCATCGTACTCAGCATGTCCAAGACGCTTGCCCCGTTTAAGAATCAACGCAAGACAAGCAGAACCGAATCCTTCCATCTTGGTTCGTCGTGGTTTCGAATTCAATGCCAATGGCTCGGGTGTAATAGAAGTCTTGCGGACATTAAACACCACATGCCCCGGGGTAGCGGCCACAAGAAACTTTGCTTCTTGCCCTATACCTTGATCGATCAAAAGCCCAGCCGCGCGCAGCATCATACCCTGCTTCGTGAAGATGTTCTCCTCTTCGTTTTGTTCCTCTTCAGCTGCTCTCCGCTGATCGAGTCTCAGGTCCAGATTGCCCCGCAGCGTTGCCGGAGCCCATCTGCGCCCTGGGGTCTTCAGCCTGGGACCAGTCCAGAACGCCATCATTGAAGGAGTCGGTCTCAACGACTGCCAAAATTGATACATCCTGTCTTCTTCTCCTGTAAAACACGCAACATCTTCCATTCGTAGACCCGCCAAGGTAGCCAAACAAAGCGCCTCGTCGGTCGCGTAGCTCGTTGAGCGATTGCGCACGGAGGCATGGAGGAACTGGATGAGCCCGGCCGCTGGGATATGCATGCCACCGTAATTCGCATGGCGGTAATTGATCAACGCCCCCAACAGAGAGCTGAATTCCTCGGCAGACTTGTCATGCCGCAAAGTATTTTCAATCTGTCCAAGGTCAACGATTCGGTCAGCGAACTGAAAATGCAGAGAGCGTGCAAGGGCACCTTCTTGCAAAGTCCACAGTCGGGTAAGCCATGTCGAACAAATGATATACAGGGCAATCTCTGGCACGAGGAGGTTAAAAGAGTCGACCTGCTCCAGGTACGCGTCCACCACCAAAACCATATCAGCTTGCTGATACGTTCTCCTTAAATTTAGGATGGCTAGAGCCCGAGCTTCTGGTGGGTGCGTGGGTACGCAAAGGGTGTCTATCCAGTATGGCACAGGGCCCTCCGAATCTGGATAGAGGTTTGCGACCATCCGACCGAGCCGGGCCAGTTGACATCGCGGGAGCGAGTTTTCTTTGGGGTTACCTAGCCCATGGGACCATACGTGAGAGATTGCAATATATGTGACCGCGTGTTGACTATCAAGCAACTCGATTGCAGTGCGCTGACAGTAGTCGCAGTTCGAAACAAGGGGCAAATGGCCGGCTTGGAGGATAGCAAGGGTTTCGGCCTGATCCATTGTTGCATTGAGACAGGAGCCGTCCTGGCACACATGCTTAGTTCTGTATGTCTCGCGATCCACCTTATTGACCACACAATCCACCTCACAAGCATTTGAATGTCGAAACTGGGGATCCGGACGACTGATACGGGAAATCATGTATAGGCATTCCACATGCAGTGACTCTGTTAGATACGCCACTTGTTTTGGGCACCAGCCTCGTTGGACCATACAAGTTTCCACAAGGCCATTCGGGAGATTATTCGAGTTACGAACTTCGTTCCGGGCCAGCCTCTTGGCCAGAAACTGGAAGACGACCACAATCAGGAGCTCTGTGGGACTCTGGGGGATTCCTAAAGCTTTGTGATTCGTCTCGCGTTCGATAATAACAGCTTTCACCTGCGTGAGCAGCCTGCAAATCTTTCGCCACTCTTGGCTCCATTCTGGTTCCCACGGATCCTGTCGATTTTCGAAGAAATAAACCGAGATCCGCCGCAGTCTTTGGGTGTATATGATGCGCTGCCCAGCAGAATTTTGGCGTATGAAGCGGTCTCGTTCGAAGAGAGGGCCAAAGATAGCCTGAAGTAGGCCGAAGAAGAGCCACGCCTGCAGGAGTGAGTCTATTTCGGTTGCAGGCTTATTGCAATGCAGCGGGTCAACAAGGTCCGTGGTTGTGAAGCCCAGCCTTTCTGGGTAGGTCTCGAATGGCTCGGAATAAGGCATGTCATCGCAGAGGTAGGGGACTTCAATGTCCGGGTATACGGTGTCCTTCATCTTCAGAATATGATCCATCTTCGCGAACTGCTGAGCAGATTAGACTGCACGGGAATGGTAATCGGGGTGATCATCGTGTCCAGTCTCGACAATGTGCTTGGAAGGCCATGACATGGTCATTGTCCAAAAACACAGACTTAAGGCGTCATACACAAACAAGTAGTTGTCTAAGAAAGGAGAGAATTTGCCAAAGTTCTCTCGTATTACAGTTCAGGATTCTGGAAGCATTACAAGTATTTTCCGTCTTTGGAAGTGAGATCGACTTGAGCCTGCCGAGAAGTGCCGCTCCTGGTCGGGAACAATTCATGAGCGAGACGCATTCGTATGCGGCATATACTGCAAAGAAGCTTTCAGACAGGAGAAAAGGCGATGAGGGAAAGATGAAAGAGACTTGAGCGAAACAGCGGCGGCAGGTTTGCCGAGATCAGAGCCCGGCGAATCACGTCTTCGGTTTTGGAAAGACGCTTGACAGCATCACCTCCGTCAACTGAATGCCCAAAATCCAAACACACGCATGTTTGCTCTCTTCTCTCGAGTGTGATACCATTTCTCTACTCTCAGCAACAGGGCTCCTGTCTGGCAAAGCCGGGTCTGGGTGATTAATCTAGCCATGATCCGTTTCAGCGTCAGACAGGGCGGTGCGGGAGAGCTCCTTAGAAGTCTAGAAGCTCGAAGCCCACCTCGATCATTACCTCGCCTGTCGAGAACAGCTGTAACCTCATTTTCCAAGCGCCCTCGGGACGCTCTGATGTTCACCTTCGGCCACTCCCGCAGCTCGAACCATGTACTCAAGCGACATGCCTCCACGTCTGCGGAAACGCCCCCAAAACCATCACGGCTGGTTGATTTTCTCGTGGGTGCTACTCTTGTGTTTGGCGCCGGGATCGTCTACTTCTACATTACGGACACCCGTGCAAGCGCACACCGCTACATCGTGATTCCGACCCTAAGGTTATTCTACCCTGATCCAGAAGACGCTCACCATGCCGGCAATCACATTCTCAAAGCACTCTGGGACTTTGGACTCCACCCTCGCGAACGGGGCGATTCTGATGCGAACCATGACCTTGAAGTCGAGGTCTTTGGACAGCTTCTCCGGAACCCGATTGCTACTTCCGCCGGCATAGACAAGCAAGCCGAGATACCGGATGCTCTTTTCGAAATTGGCCCTGCCATCATCGAGATCGGAGGCACTACCCCCATGCCACAAGATGGCAATGAGAAGCCTCGAGTGTTTCGATTGACCTCACAGCAAGCGATGATTAACCGCTATGGTCTGAATTCTGAAGGTGCCGACTATGTTGCAATGAAACTCCGAAATAGGGTCAGGAGATTTGCGCACTCACTGGGACTCGGTCAAGACGAGATTGCAGAGAAAGCGGTGCTGGACGGCATCGCAGGTGTACCCCCCGGAAGCCTGACTCCAGGGAAACTGCTTGCTGTGAATATTGCCAAAAACAAGTTCACACCAGAAAACGACGTGGAGGCTGTGACGAAGGACTATGTCTACTGCGTTGAGACCCTCGGCCCGTATTCCGACATTCTGGTCGTCAATGTCTCCAGCCCGAACACCCCTGGTCTTCGGTCTCTGCAAGAAGGAGACAAGCTTAAGAGAATATTGAGTGGCGTGGTCGAAGCAGCCCATAAGGTGGATAGGCGGACACGGCCTTTTGTCATGGTTAAGGTCAGTCCCGACGAGGACTCAGATGAACAGATTGCTGGGATATGTGACGCTGTTTGGGCTAGTGGAGTGGATGGAGTGGTAGTTGGGAATACCACGAATCGCAGACCCGAGGCGTTAGCCCAGTTCAAAGGCTATTCACCGGCGGAGCAGCAAAATATGCTTGAGAGGGGCGGATTTTCCGGACCTCACCTTTTTGAGCGAGTCACTGCTCTAGTGAAGAAATACAGGAGACATCTGGCAGAGAAACCCCCCTCTATCGAAACATCAGATTCGCAAACTGCCAGGAAGGGGGCGTTGGAAGCTGAAGCGGATGCTATCAAAGCCAGCCTTGCGGCCGGAACCACACATACGGGTGCCGAGAGTTTGCCAGGGAAAGATTCCGACAAGCTTACTGCGTCTGTCGACAGCGGTGTCGTTCCAGTCAATGGCATGATCCAGGACGGCACGTCAGCTGAACAACCGCTAATCAACCTCCCGACCGATCGCCTTTTCGACAAGTCGCCAGCAGGAGATGTTAATCCGCAGGTCGAAGAGATCCCTGCTCCTGACCCGGGTGTGCGTGATGCAGTAGAGAGACGGCAGCTCAGCTCTATCCAAGAGGCTATTGAACGGCTTCCCCCCAAAGCGCAGCGTGATGCCCTCGAGCGGCTTAATTCTGATCCGCCACATCTGGGTCTGCTTGATCAGCCCAAAGTCATATTTGCGACCGGAGGTATCACTAACGGCAAACAAGCACTTGAAGTGCTCAACGCAGGTGCGAATGTGGCAATGGTATATACTGCATTGGTCTATGGAGGTGTCGGCACCATCTCGCGGATCAAGGATGAGATGCGCAAGGAGATGAAAAGACAGGGCCAAGAGAAGCGTACAGCCGTCGCAAAATAAACCCAGGTGTTGAGATGTACCGGAAATCACCATGTCGGCCGCAGCAGTTCCAGCGTGATCTCGTTGATATTCATGCCATTATGCTCGATGGCTTGCTTCGAGACCTGACGGAAGCCTGCGTTGGCCAGAATCCGGGCACTTGCATCGTTCTTCTCGTCAATGACCGCCTTCAGTACTTCGGGAACAGATACAACATAGTCATCGGTGCCAGAGTCCGAGTTCGCATCCCCGATCGCCAACTCCCTTCTCGGCAACTCCCACCAAGCCTGAAGCCAGCGCTTGAACGCCTCAGTGGCGTAACCCTTTCCCCAGTATTCGGTCCGGAACATATAACCACATTCAGGTGGCTCAGATATGTGGCAGCCTAACACTCCAATAACTGTTCCGGGCCTCGACAGTTCCTCGATCGCAAAGTTGAAGGTGGTGGCGTCATTTGGCGGCAGAGATCTATTCATCCAGATTTGAGTTGCCTCCTTGTCGGCATCGACCTTCCCTGTACTTGTCCACTTCATGACTTCAATTTGAGTACGGAGGATGTGGAAGTCCTCCAGATCCGACTGTTGTATAGGTCGCATGAGAAGGCGAGCCGTGGTCATGGGCAATACATGTTTCGGGAAAATGGGACGCGTAGTTTTCTTCATGGCGGGCTAAAAGGATCGAGTCAAGGAAAAGCTTTGACAATGGACTGATAGCAGGGCAATGGGCATGGAAAATTCATGCTTTATGTACCGTAGCGGTACGCCTCATGGAGTAACCGAATGCCATCAGGTTGAGCGTTATATTTGCCCGCTTTCACAGAGGCTGTTTGATGAGTCAACTAATACTCGAAGCCAGAGAGACCAGTTGCCTCCAAGTGTGGCATTACCGGCATGTGCTAGTCTCGAATAACAGGAACTTCTTCCAACCAATAACCGAGTAGCACGCTAAGGACTTGGCATCCGGCAAACTTGCCTGTGGTGGGGAAGTCTCGACATTTTTTTGTCCGCCGCATCTTGCGACCGCCACGATCATTCCCGTCCTATCGTGGTTCTGGCGCACACCGACAAGATGAAGACCACCTGGAAAGATATCGCACCGGTGCCTACATCTCAAGAGTTCATTGACATTGTGCTCAGTCGGACACAGCGACGGCTTCCGACCCAGATCCGTGCTGGCTTCAAAATCAGCAGAATAAGAGGTGAGAGTCACTCGAGCGACATCGAGGCCTTGTGGTTGACTAGATCGTGCAGGGTTCTACACTCGAAAAGTCAAGTTCACCTCTGAGACATTCTGCGAAAAGCTGCAGGCAATCCTCGACGGGTTTCCTCGGCTACAAGACATTCACCCGTTCCACAAAGATCTGCTCAACACCCTCTACGATGCCGACCACTTCAAGATCGCTTTGGGCACGTTGTCGACAGCCAAACGACTCATCGAGACGGTGGCGAGAGACTATGTCCGACTTTTGAAATATGCACAGTCCCTGTTCCAATGCAAGTCTCTCAAGCGGGCGGCTTTGGGCCGGATGGCCACAATCTGTAAAAGACTGAAAGATCCGTTGGTCTATCTCGAGCAAGTGCGGCAACACCTTGGGCGTCTTCCCAGCATAGATCCCAACACCCGGACACTCTTGATTTGTGGTTACCCTAATGTGGGAAAGTCCAGCTTCTTGAAGTCGATAACGCGAGCCGATGTCGATGTTCAACCCTATGCCTTCACCACGAAATCCCTCTTTGTGGGGCACTTCGATTACAAATACTTACGTTTCCAAGCCATTGACACACCCGGAATCCTGGATCACCCGCTGGAGGAGATGAACACGATTGAAATGCAGTCCATCACGGCAATCGCACATCTAAGATCGGCCATTCTGTATTTCATGGACTTGTCAGAACAGTGCGGCTACACAGTCCAAGCACAGATGGCCCTTTTCAATTCTATCAAGCCTCTATTCGCCAACAAACTCGTGTTCATTGTAGTGAACAAGACCGATGTGAGGAAGCCCGAGGACCTGGACACCGAAACACAGCAGCAGTTGAAGGACCTTTTAACCCAAAATTCAAACACAGAGCTTCTGCAGTTGTCCTGTGTGACCAGTGAGGGAGTTCAAGAGGTGAAGAACGCAGTGTGTGATCGGCTAATCGCGGATCGGGTCGCGGCCAAATTGAAGGCAGGCCAAGCATCGCAATCAGTAACTTCAGACGCGCCAACGGGCCGTCTTGGTGATCTTCTCGCTCGGATACACGTAGCAAGGCCACTGGAAGGCTCTGTCAGCGAAACTTACATTCCCGACGCCATCTTGAATGGCACGCACAAGAAATACGACAAAGAAGACCCGGAAAGGAGGAGGCTCGCACGCGATGTCGAAGAGCAAAACGGAGGTGCTGGCGTCTACAACATCAATCTCCGAGAATTTTACGACCTTGCAAACCCCGAGTGGAAGAACGATCGGGTCCCTGAATTCTTCCAGGGCAAGAATATCGCCGATTATGTCGACCCGGACATCGAGCAGAAACTGGCCGAGCTCGAAGCAGAGGAGGAAAAACTGACGGCGGAAGGATACTATGATGAGAGCGAAGATATGGAAGACGAAGATGATGCAGAGATTCGCATGAAAGCCAACCTTGTCCGCAACAAGAAAACTCTAATGATGAACGAGGCGCGCATGAAGAAGAGTCTGAAGAATAAAGCCCAAATACCCCGGGCAAAGAAGACCCGCACGCTTGGGCAGATGGAGAAGCATTTCAACTCGATTGGCTTGGATGCGTCTGCGCCAACCGACCGAGCAAGAGCACAGATTCGCAATGCCAAGCCGGCTTCAGAAGCTGGTGGAGAGAAGATGGATCTTGATGACCCTTCTGCAAGGCTTGCGAAGTCTCTCTCGAGGACACCAAAGACAAACAGGCTTACTGATGGATTGGGCATGAGCGCCACAGGCATCACTGATCCAGTCAAGCAAGACAAGGCGGCACGTATGGCGAAGCTGAGCCAACGGAAGATGAATCGCATGGCCAGGCAGGGCGAAGCAGACAGGCACGAAACGGCATCTCTGCCGGCGCACTTGCTCAAGGGCAAGAGAAAGATGGGCAGCACCCGCTCAAGATAAGCTGGTCGAAGGTAGTCCCATGGTTTGACGATGTCATGTTCATGCATTCTCTCGGAGTTGATATAGTGCTGCGGCTCGGACTCTCGTGAGTTAGACAATCAACGAGGGCATAAGAAAGCATTGCTGTACTGAAGTGCAGGTCGAAAAGTTTGATGATACCAAATGGTGCTTAGACGACTGAAACGCCTTGTGGCTTCAAGATTTCAGATACTACCGTGATCACTCCTCTTCCTTCATGGCCGGTGTGCGTCCGTCATTCGGTTAACCCAGACTCCTTGAGAGCTTTCTATATCCCAGATCCCAGTCTTGCTTCGAAATCAGGTCCTGGCCTTTCAATACTAATCTTGATCCAAGAGATTTGTCTGCACATACGCTGGGCAGACGCCGCCAATCGCAAAGGCCTAGTCTCAGGCGACTGCTTTATGCCCAGCTCATCGAGCACAAAACAACCCGACATGCATCGTGGTATCATCGGTTGCTTTCCGCACCGCACCTGCATAGATCGCAAAGGCATCTTATGGCGCCCTTCTCGCCAATCTCACGAAATCAGGCAATTGTGCCACGGTGGCCGTAGAAGTCTCCCCTCGTCTAGGTATCGACTCTTGCTTGACGCTGCCTTTCTCGGCTCAGGGCGTGTTGGTCATCCATTCGGTGTGAATTCAAGCCGAGTGGGTGTAAATAACCGAATCGGCCCTGGGGTTGTTCCTTTCCTCTTCTTTCCTTTTGTTGCGTGCTCCTCGCAGCGCGTTCACCCCTCGCTCAGTACCTAAGTAGGCAAAGTCACTGGCGGGTTTGCCATCCGCTGTGTCCTTGCCGAGCTCTGCTGGCTTCGGCCGAAATTGGCTGTTAGTCTCTCAGCCACGACTGATCCTCATTTGACGACCGAGAAAAGGACCCCGTGCCAATTACTAAGCTGCCTTACTTCAGGCCTCGAGAGTCAGGCGTCTGAAGCTCCGTTGTAGAGTCTCGTTTCTGCTGAAGAATGCGAAATCCAAAAAAAAGAATGGCGTGATGGTGGTTGGTATTTAAAATGCTGAGGCGTCCCGCTGGAGAGATGAGTCGAAGCCATCAGCACTCGAACCGTCTTACTGCATTATTCAACTCCCTCTCACCCCTCAACAGACATCAACAAGTCAAACACCATGGCTCCTCCAACTCAGAAAGCCTTGATCGTGACCGAAGTTGGCAAGCCCCTCACCCTTACCACTGAGCGAGCCACCCCCCAACCCGGCCCAGAACAAGTCCTCATCCATGTGACCGTTGCTGGTACAAATCCCCACGATCAGAAGGCCCGTGATGGAGGTCTCTTCATTGCCGACAGTCTCCCTGCCGTCCTCACCAACGACGTCGTCGGTGAGGTTGTGTCCTTGGGGTCCGGCGTGACCAAGTACTCGGTGGGCGACCACATTGTCGGCCAAGCCACATTTGACAAGACCTATTCCCAGTCGGGCCTCCAGGAGTACGCTGTTCTTGACGTTGAGCACTCTGCCAAGATCCCCGAGGGATTCACCGATGATGATGGCGCTACACTTCCAACCAACGTCATTGCCCCCTTGGTCGCCCTTTTCGATGCGGGTACGCTCGGTATCCCTGCTCCATGGACTGAAGCCGCCAAGAGCTTCGATTTCAAGGGCACAACGCTCCTTATCGTGGGTGGAGGTAGCAACTGCGGCAGACTAGGCGTGCAGCTCGCTGCAATAGCCGGCATCGGGCGCATCGTCGTCGTTGGTGGCGACGAGGCCGAGTTGAAATCATACGGAGCCACAGATGTGATCGACCGTCACGGCTCGCCAGAGGAAGTCACTAAACGCATTCGAGATATCGTCGGAGACGACCTCATCTATGCGTACGATGCAATCAACCCACCAGCTACCCAGACGATTGCTGTCAACGCACTGTCGTCCACAAAAAAGGGCAAGCTTGCGCGCCTGTTGCCTCTCGGGCCAATCGACGAATCCAAAGTCCATGCCAAAAAGGAAGGTTATGAAGTCAAAAACGTCTTTGGCAGTTCGCAGGTGCGGCCGGAGTTGTGTATACCATTCTGGGAACATTTACCACAGTACTTGAAGGAAGGGAGATTGAAGCCGACGCGGTATGAGGTGGTCAGCTTGAAGGGCTGGGAGGCTGAAAAGGTCAATGAGGTGTTGGATCGGTACCGGGACGGGAGGAAGGTCGTCAAGACTCACTTTCATCTGCAGGAGTAGGTCATCACAGCTACGGCCTTGACCCTGTGTGCAAGGATTGAAGGATGAGTGAGTCGAGTGCGTGTGCAAATGCGACTTGTCACTAACATGGATGCGCCCATTGTATCCTTTCACGCGTCTTCACGCGTGCTGTCGTATTCACTGCCTTCATGGCTCTTCACATTCACTTGCCTTACTGCTTCCACTGCCTTCGGTTGCATAAACCTCCATGCGTCGCGCGACATCTCTCGCACTTGTCTTCCTGCACGACAGATGTCTATCAACCACACCCTCTCCCTTGAAGCGGGTCTTCGCCTAGCCACTTGAGAAGATCGCGAAGACTATCCCATCGGCTGAAACAATGGATTCCCCACCGCCAATGATGGCTCGCGTCCGCGCGTATCTCAGATCCATACAGTACCCGGTGGAGCAGATCTGCTTGGAGGCCGAATCCGAGGCATTTGAGGCTGAGAACACGGCTATAGCGGCCACAATGCCAAAATTGACGGAAACACTCGAAACCCTCCAGGACGACCTCACAGAAGAACTCTGTACCGATTTCCGGTCCCCCGAGCGTCACACCTTTTTCAAAAACAAATACCATACCTTTTTGGAAGACATGCTGCTCGACATCTTCCACGACAAGCCCCCTCAACTATCTGCGTTCAACCTGTTCCTCTGGACCCTGCAGTACGAATCGAAACGGAATGCAGGCCACTTGCCCGAGAAAGACGACCATGGTCCCCTACCGGCTACCTGGCGGACCTGGGTGGTGGTGGTGCTTCTCAATGTCCTTGTCTTTCAGCGCCACAAGATCATGACAGACAAGGATGAACTCAAACAACAGATTCAACAAACTTTTCCTCCCATCGACGTTATTCTTCCCGCGAATAATGTGCCAGGGATGGGGATGTCGTTGCATCAGACATGGAAGAATGTGTACGATCGGGTACAAGATTTCAATCGGATCCTCACGTTCATGTCGCTTGGGTATTTCAACTTGGTGGCTGAAACCGACCTCAAGGGCGGTGGGGAGGTTGGACAAGGCGGACAGGATGGACGTAGGAGATCAATCCATGAGGTGTTGGGGGAGGAAATCAAAAAGTCATACCCTACGATCGAGATCGACATCCACGACTTTGTCCTTCCGGAGGATCTGGGAGCACCGCCGCCGGTCGTAAATGAAGACGACGTGTCAGATCTGCGGTTCGTTTCATGGGGGTGATTCCGACCAGGCCGGATGTGTGGTGCCATCAACGAATGTATTCTCAGTTCTCTATCCCTGTCCAAGCTCGGAGAGACCAGCTCTCAGGCCACCAGGGTCTTGCCTTGGACAAAGGAAAATGCGCACCGCGGAGTGAATTCAGTCGACTTGGCACTGCTGACGAAACAGGGCAATCGCGCACTGTCTAGGACTACAGCCACAGAAACAGATGCTGACTGCGGACTGCAAATTGGACACTGCCTTTGACTACAGCTACGGACAATCCGGGTCAATGGAAATGAATGTCGGACTACGCAACCTGAATGCAGAGCACGAAGCAGTACTCCATAGGAACCACCGAATATCTTGGGGCGCGAGGAGGAAGTGCACTGTACATTACCATTCCCTGACCTCGTGTCTTTGTATCAAATGCGTTCCAAGAGACTTGCATTCCCTTATCATCGCACCAGAAATGCCAAACCAGCTATAGTCTCCGATCCCGACAGCTTGACTGCAAACCCACGAAGAGATTCAACCCCGGTCACAAAACTGCCAATCCCTGCGGATTTCGTTTCAATCAAGAAGAGCGGTAATAACCATTCTTACAATGATACCGGCAGGCGTCTACATTGGATATGCTGGAGATACCGGATCAGCAATGCGCTGAATACTAGCTCCACCGTCTGTTCAAAAGTCCGGTGTATTCGGACCTTGCTCTCCATCTCCTCATCTTGCTTGTCGTTGAGGAAGGCACGGCGTCGGATGGTCGAATTCGCTTCTGGAGCCGAGAAGAAGCAGGGCGAGAGCATTCAATTACCGAGCTGGAACTATTGTGTCAATGTGCACGTGAACCGTGGTTGATCTACCAGCCTATCTACTCCCAATGCAACTGCCTCTGTTTCTTGGGTCGTAGCTGCCCATCGACCTCTTCCCACAACGGCAAGTCCTTCAACCTGCAAACCTTTGTCTCACTTGCGTCTTCTCTCACTTGCGTCTTCTCTCACTTGCGTCTTCTCTCACTTGCGTCTTCTCTCACTTGCGTCTTCTCTCATTTGCGTCTTCTCTCACTTGCGGCTCCACACACGGGCCCGTCTAGCTGGGCGTGGACAAGCAATCACATCCTCTAAAGTCTCCAGCTACCTCCAAGAGACACCTTCAACCTACCATCTAGACAGTTTCCATCCTCACCATGCCAAGAAGATCCACGGCCGCCACGAACCCTCCACCATGCGGCCACAACTATGACTTCAAATCTCTAGTACCACTCGACCTGACCGCCTTCAAATGTGCTCTGGTAATAGCAATGGATACAACTTTCGATATGCGATTCAACCTTAGAAACCACGGTCGGCTTTTCTCGGAGCACGCGGAACCCCAGACGAAGGTTGGATCCGATCACCCAGAGAGCAGCATCGAGCAACAAATCGAGTCCGCGATATCCGATGTCCGCAAGGTTATGTTCACAAAGTTCTCGACCGGAGGAAAGACGTTGAAAGAGGCGAATGACCGTGAATACGAAAGAAAATGGGGCGAGCCAAATGGCGTCTATCACTCCTTGCTTCAAGTTTGTCCAGAGCGATTCGAGGAGATATGGGAAGATAGGATTACACACTATGAGATATCGAATCATATCGAGACACTTGAGGAATTAGAGTACTCGCTTCGACAGGAGGGACGTTGCATCAGACTCGCGGAGGCTGCTAGAAAAACGCAGGGGAGCCCCATCAGAGGCGATGGTGCGAAGAATAAGGCTCCTTGAATGGATTCCACGTCAGTGGGAGGGTGACAACAGTATGGACAAGAGTCATGTTAGCAGAATGACGGCACCAACTGAACTCATACGAGCGATGCCGCCAGCACCATCATACTATTCTTCTACTCTGTCGGTAGCGTTGCCGGGCTCAACATTAGCGATGGAACAAGGGTCTTCGGATCGTCATTGTTCAACAGATGGCGTGGATTTCAGTTTCAAAGAGGTTTTCCGTTGAGCGGACTGGAACCCTACTCTGAAGGACAAAGACAGGGCGATTTATCACAACGACATTGTCATAGAAGGATAGACATCACTCCATGATGACACGATATCCAGTACTGCGTCTTTCATACATTGCCAAAAGGACAGGCACTCATTACCTTACCGTGAGATATAAGTACAGACTAGAGCGCAGATTGACAGCTTCTTGTACCTTTAGCTATACCCACGCCTCAATAAAATCTCTAAAGCTGGCCCGGACGGTCGCCAATCCAGGTCCGGTCAATACTGTCACTTATGGGTGGTGCATGATATTAAAAAAGCGGCGGTCTCGCAGTGCTCGCGCATACTCTGTGAAAATGGCTGCCAAACACTGCCTTGCGGATCCTCTCTTCACGCCGCGTCTGCCTACACATTTATGTATCGGAAGACTGCAGCAACAACCAAGAAAGAAAAATAATTATCGTCTCCATTGCCGGGCATCCTTCATTCTCTCCTACCCAGCCCACCAGGTTTCCCGGTTGGAAAATCCGTTCTTCAAAACCTGCTTACCTGGCCGACAAGTTACAGGATGGCTTGCCCGAGGAAACGAGCCCGCTCAGAAGACGATCATGTGGCAGAGGAAGACGTTCGGTGCAAGAAGAAGAATGCGGATGTCGAAACAGACAGAGACCTTCCACGCCAGATGGGCGCGAATATCGAAACAAACGAAGACGAACCTTCGGCCGACGATGAAGATACACCACATAACGCACACACGCATACGCTCACAGCCACTCACACCAACAGACAAGAAGCGGCATTCGACGCCCAACTCAGACGGGACATCAACACCATCCTCGCTCTCAGGCCACGCATAGCGGCACTAACTCGGAACTTGGCGACCTTTATAGAAGACGAAGCGACGGACCTAAAGAAATTCTCCTCCTACTTGGACCCCCTCCGCTGGGGGGACCTAGAAATGCCCACGGCGCTACTGCTGGAGGTGCACGCCCTGTCCAAGGCCGACGTTGTGGATGGCATACAAGATATTAGCGCCGAGGCAGAGTCTTTGACGACAATCATTTGCGGCTGTGAGGCCGTAGGCGCATTGTCATTGTCGACCGGAGTGGCAGAAGAATGGCCTGTCGAGGCAGGGGGTGGCGCAGGGGCCAGTTCCGCTGCGAGTCAAGACGACATCACACAACTGAGGGATGCGACTCGGCTAATCGTTCTCTACTTCATGGCGATCAAGGGGCTGGCTCTCGTGACGGACGTTATGATGCATTCGGACCGCGCGGTCGCGAAGTTGCTGGGGGATGTGCAGTCGGATGTTGACTTTCCTGACCCAGGCGAAGATGGCGACGACGACGACAATGGGGACGACTACCTGTTCTGAACAATGGTGTGGCGTAGGGCAGGCAGAAGGCGGGTGCACCTTGGGAGACGTGACTGGAAGTGAGTGCATTCGCTTCTGTGACTCAGGCTAGACTGCCACTGTACTGTCTTGTCCTTTACTGTTTCGAGATACCGGCTTTCTGGAAACATCCACTGAAGGTGTTTTCGCTATCCCCTACTGTAATCTGTCTGTCTGTTCTCAAACAGCGTTTGTATTCATGTAGGGACACTGATCATCTCACACTGATAAACTTCGCAAAGCATCCCCCTGCCAAGACTCAGCCTCGCTGCAACTGTAGTCCATATAGGCTACTGACTCTCGTCTCTTCGTACACCATATTACAAAATCGTCTCATCCCATATTATTGTCAGCTTCGGACTTTTATTCCAGACGACTCTACAGTCACCGAGGCGGTAAGGGATGACGTCCACAACGCTCCGGCGGGCGTGAAGTAGGGAATTCGACGCGCACGGCAGACTGCAGACTGCAGGCTCCCTGACGGAGACCATGCTTGGGATTGCAACCTCATTCGACAGATAGAGTGGGTTGACTAGTTTGAGGCATGAGATGAGCCAGTTTAATAGGAACTTCTGAGACAAATCCTCTATCTCGGGTTCAGCCGTCGTCGTGAGGAGGACGTCTAATTCACGTCAAGTTCCAGTGTATTGAAGATGCGCACCGCTGAAATATGATGGAGCCAAAGCTAAACGCATCCATTCCCATGACGTTGCATGTTGGAAGTCATTGTTCTTCCTCGATATTGTTCCTTCTTCCGCCAGGGTCTTTCCTTTATTCTCTCACTCGTACATTACTTCCGACACAGGCCAATATATACATATATATATTGAGACATGGTTTTGATTGAAGCTGGCATGCAAATTCCCAGGCGCTTTCCTATCGAAGGCTCTTAGTCGGATTCAGACAGGATCAATCCCGCAAGGCGATCGAGGAACAGGAAGACGGCTTCAGACTTACAAATTACCAGCTGGTCGATCCGCTACACTTCAGAAAAGCTGCATCTCTGGACCGAATATAGCTGCATGACGCTCCTGAGACATTGCCACCTATATGAAATATCCCGGGCGACAACCCACGCTCAGACCGAAGTTCCATATCCAAGGATCCAGAGACAGGTCATGTGGGACGCTACAGAAATAGTCAAATGAAGACAAGAGGCGTTATTGCCTTTCACGACCCTAAGACGTGACGTCGATCACGGAACGAACCAGGAGAGCCATGAGCCATGTGGTCGCGCAACACAACCTCTTTGGCCTGAAATTCTCAGAACACGTCGTTATAGAAGCAGGAAAACTGTCATTGAAAGGTTAACAGCAGTTTCCCTGCCGTCAAATCTCACAATGATGCGGAAGGCGAGGATAACACGATCGCCAAGCACCCAAAAGTGCTCGTCGCCCCGGCGTTGGCCACGGCGCCGTCGACATACGGTTGTTTCTAGATTTTCACAACTTCAAAACCTCTTTCCCTTTCTTACACATCGAACATCCCTTTGCCTTCACGAGATGTGCACGACTGCTCAATCTCCTACAATCTTCCTTCCCGCGCAATCAAAGGGTTGCTCACCCTCAAACTCAACGACCACCTACCGGTTCATAACGCAGACACTCTGCTCTGAACCACTCCTGAGGGTGAGAAAGAGATGAAACAGTCAGCAACCATGCAAGAGGCACGTAAAGAAGTTCCAGGGGTTCCAGGAGCAGCAGGCAAAGATGACCAAGAGGGACCTACTGGCGAGACTGGTGATGAAACAGAGGCCGAACAGGAAGAACATTTTCCAGGACTGGGACAGCTTACTGAAGCGGCCGACATTCTCCTACCCCTAACTGGAGAAGCTTTGGCCTTGAGGAGGGAAGTTCTGGCTCTGACAAAGAAAGTCCGCTCAACCATGAGCCTCGCTCGACCCGTCGTCGACCTTCCTTTCATTGGGGGACTCGCTCAAATGAAGGACGCCCGAATCAAAATGATTGCCGATGCCTTCGAGACCTTCGATCCCGAGATCAGCACCATCATTCAGAAGTTGGCAGAGTTCAGGCGGGAAGCGAAGAAAGGCATGAAGATATACCGAAGCATCGGTAGACCTGAGCTTCGAGACCTGCGAGCTCTGCAAAACACAGATGGCACAGTTCACGAGGCAACCGACATCATCGACGTGTTTAGAAAGGTCCATGGCAAACTTGAGGCAGCAGTAGATATCATGGCAGATCTTGGCAAGGCCATTCGGTTGTGGGCGACTTCCCGTCTTCATGAGCTTGGAACTAGGGCTTGAGATGAGGCGAGGATGGCAATGAGCAATCGATGATGTGGTATGACAACGGAGATGAGAGCCGGACTAGTTGTTTTGAGGTTCAGGGCTTGGATAACGTCTTGAATGATTGGCAAGGGAATGTGGGTGCTGAGGCATGAGATATGTGCATACTTCGTCGGCTCGCGAAGACTAGATTGTGGCTTGGAGCTGGAGCATTAAGAAGCCAGCAACCCTCGGCCAGAGCGAAAGGGAGAAGAAAATGAGAATGAAGCATACAAGCACATCTCTACTCGAAATCGTCGGACTCGCCTAGGTTCCTGGTGCTCTTGCTGCAGTCTGAGTTGCTTCGCAGTCAATCCTGCCAGTCGACTATGCGCGAAGCTACATGACCTTGCATTTCAGTTGCAAGCGCTCCTGTCCACACGCCTTCCACCTTCACTTCTCAGACTGTGTTCCCTTCCCATTACCCTGAGTAGCTATGCCAGTCCGATTTTCACAGACAGTGTAGGATCGGACATGGAAGAGACAAGACGTAGCTCGTGACCGTAGAGCTCGAGCAGTGAAGAAGACATGAACAACTGAAGCTCCCCTGTCCGACAGAGATTATGAGAGCAACGCAAGCATTAATATCGAGAGTCTCTGCATTTGGGCTTCTCTCTATTCTCGTTGATTCGTGAAGATTGGATGACGGCTTGGTCATGTTCAACTGGACTTTTGCTGAGGCATGAATGACTTTTCAGCAAAGTCTCTCTTCCTCTTATCTACCGATTCCCCTTCTCTTCTCACATTCTAAACTTCTCACTCCTCAAGCCCAACTCATACTCTGCTTTCATGACCTTGGCCTCCAGCTCCTTTAACAAATTCTACACCACTTGATACCTCGCTTAATGGGCTTGTCGGTTGCAGGTAAGCACTTCAACCTTGGTGTTCTCGTCAACTCCCTCTCGATTCTCTGCAGATCACTAACGGCTTTCACTGCAGCTCGGTTTCGCATCTTTCTTCCGATACAGGAGCTCTTCAACGTCAAGTCTGTCTATGAATCTCAATATGCCGAAGCGCAAGCTTACGTCGATCTCCGATGAAGCCGCTTCGAACAAACGACCAGCAACGGGCGCAGTGACGGTGACTGAAGAAAGGGGCGCGGCGCCAACCCCTCCCGAGATGAATTCCAGCAGCACAGCCACTCTTTCACAACTCATCAGATGCTTGCCGTCTTTGGAGGCCGATATCGTTTCTGGTTTTCAACAGTTATGGGCCACAATCCCTGAAGCTGAGATAAACTCTGCTGTGAGGAAGTACGATGCTCAGGTCTTTTACCGTCAAGCTGTTCTAGACCTCCTTCCTTTTGCTGGCAAAGCACTGTCTCTCCTGGATGAGATCCGGCAGTCCGACCGTGCCACACAAGAGGCGTGCCTTGTCTATCATATCGCCACATCAAGGATAGATAACCAACTGGTTGAACACTGTTTCATGGAACAGGCGTTGGAGCCTCTGCGGCTCCTCGCTAGCTCGGTCTCCTTATTTATCGGCCAGCTCTGTGATCAAGCAAAGCCATCGCTTGATGCCATTGCTAGAGTAAAGGATGACATTGCGCAGATCTTGGAAGAGGAAGATGAAGTCACGAATGACTTGCTGGAGTTGCAAGAGTCGCTCTCGGTGTTCCTCAAAGCAATAGGGATGCTAGCCCGTCGGGTTGATAGGTACAACGCGCATAAGGGGAGAATTGCCGTCAAATATCATGTCAATGTGGAAAAGCTGGATCCTGAGGGCGTTTTAGCTGGCATTAGCAGCAACTTGGGCGACCTGTGAGAGGCTCCCCCGCCAGGGAGAACACCGAAGGCAAATCGGCGACGGCATGCAACCAGGGAGCTTTGGAGGACTTGATTGGACAAGGCTTGGACAACTTGTGCCAAAGAACAGGGTGATTCCACTGTGGAGGAAATAGCGTCAGCCTTGTTCAGTAAGCGACAAGCAAGCACATTGTCCTTACAAAGAACAACGTACCATGATCGTTCAATACCATGATCCTTCTTGTCTGTCTCATCTATATCGCTCTCTTCACTGAAAGCAAAGGGCCATCTGCCAGCATGGCACGTGGTCGGCGAGCTCATTAGCGTGTTCTGCATATATATCTGGCACCGCTCTCACTGCGCCTTCATCGCTGCATCCTTTGTGCTCGATGACCTCCTTAAGTTTCATCCCGGCTCCTTGAATGGCACTTTACGTCCGCCAAATACTTCATGCTCCTTTAGCGTTGGAGCTTGTCACGAGAGACGGCATAATACTTACAAATCGCGCCGTCATCCACCCAGTAGCGAGCGCTCACGAGGTGTGACGCCAACACAAAGTTCACTTGCGGACTGGTCTGGGAATCTGCCACCCTCAGCGTTAGATCGGGAGGGCTAACTTGCTGGTAGCGCTCGATGCAAATTCGTTCCCTCGCTTGCTTCACACAGCTTCACACAATTTCACAGACAAGTGCTTGATGACCCAGCACAGCGCGTCAGAGAGAATGGACACAGACCAAAATCCCATGCAGGAAGTCAGTGCGGAAAATCAGCAAGCACCCAGCTCTCCAAGCGGGTTTGAAGGAGAAATGAGTCCCTCGGGCGTCGACACCACAGAAACAGAAGTCGTCCGGGCGGTCTCGCCATCCGTGTCGAGCCTGGAAGCATCGATCGCCGCAATTGAAGTCAGCACCGCAGAGTACAGCAGAAAGAAGCGTGAGACCCGAAATGTTATCAGTACGGCCCGACGAATCAGTACTCAAATAGGTGGCGATCAGCGGGTTCGAACTGTGGCACTGTGCGCAATCGTCATACGGCAAGCGAGAGAACTGCGAGCGTGCCTTCAGCCCGGACAAGCCGCCATCGACGGCCTGAGCCAGCATGTTGAGTCCATTGAGAGAATGAGACGACGAGTGGATCCAGCAAGCTCCGAACCCAACAAAAGAGAATTTGAATCTCTCAACGAGAGGGCCGACATGATCTCGTTCCGACTGGTTGCAGCTCTGGCGGGCCTTGATAGACAAAAGAACGACCTCTGCAGATTTGTGATCGACCTGAACCGTCTGCTGGAGTATGCCTATTCAATCGTTGTGATGGACACAGCACAAGTGGAGGATAATGCAGACGCTGGCGATACTTAAGAGCTCGAGGACCGTTGGAACATGGGGCAAGAATCCATATCAGCAGGGCTGAGAAACAACGCAACACCAGGCTATCGGGATATTGTAGAGTATGGTTTGGTGGTCACGACAGCTGTTGATCTCGGTCTGCGGAGCTCGGAGCGTATCGTCTTGCTGGCCTGAGGTTGATCAACTGTGATCTGTAATGTCCTTCATTGTGTTGAATGGGTGGAGCAGTCAAGAACAGACACCAAATAATCATGCATCAAGCAGAAGCTGACCAGCACCTGGCGCACAAAGCGCAGACGGTGCTTGACCATACTGTGTAGAGGCTTTGTCACCTGCAAATGGTTTGTCGTCGTGGCTTCTCGGGTATGTGATAGATATTCACTACCAAATATTAGCGCATAGACCTCAATGTTGAGATATTTCCTGTGGTGTCCACTACTTCCAAATCCAACTTGCACGCTCAGCTTCTTAGAATAGTGTCTCATCACAAGCGTCACGATCATGAATCGAGCGGGACCAATCACCACTAAAAGAGTGTGCGCGCATCTACATTACCAATAAACCACGACAAGGCGAACGGTGTCCTAGAATCAAGCATGACAACTTTGACTGCGCCTCTGAAGCAACTGAGACACCAGCAAGAGGCCATCATCAAAGGACATCGTGCAATCCAAGAGGAAGCCACTTTGTTAAAGACCTCCATAATTAACATGTCTCCCCTAGAGGGTTTGGTGCTTGCAAGGAAGCCCAACACTGGCTCTTTGAGACTTCGGCGAATCGGCATCTCGGCAACGAGTTCTTTGCACATCCGGGTATTGAGATGCCATTTCCAAGAATAAGGCCTGGTCGGCGTTTGGGGAAAACGCGCCCAATCGAGTCCAGTTGGCCGAGAGAAAGAAAGGCACCAGTGGTGCGCTGTACATGCATGCTACATTGCAATTGGTCCAGCCGAAAACCGAGTCCAGAGGATCCTGATGATATCGAATTGGCCGAAGCTGGGGCTACAAGAGAGAAAAGAGCCGAGCGTCTATTCATATCAGACTTCGCGACAATGCTAGGCAACGGCAAAGGTCATGATGCGTGGGAGATGTTGTTACGTATACCGTCGAAACATGGAAGCAACAGCGGAGAGCGCCGACTATCGTCTCGACGACAACAGACACTGTACGGGCGAGCCTGGAGAGGAAAGCTTGAGGAGGTGAACTTGGAGAGAAAGCTTGGTGAGGTGAAGCTCGCTGTCGGGGCACGTGCCAGCTGAAGATGGCCAAACTAGTTCCCGGCTAAATGCAGAAATTGCGGCCTCTGATTGGCCGGGACGACGGCGTTCTTTGCGGCGGCGCGGGGATCGCCCGTTCTTTCCTGCCGATGGGGAACCTGAGCTTTCGTGTCGGCTATGACCAGTCAAGGTCAATTGATTCTTCCCATACACGAAGACATCGAATCGGTCTCCAGTCCTACTTGTACCTCAAGTTCGCTCTTTTCCCCAGCGCATACCGAAGTCGTGCTGTCGCTTGACGCACGCGCCAAGATGACCGACACCAAGGATCACGCTCAGCAACCCCCACCCGAATCCAGTCCACAGCGTGGCCATATTGCGCGCCAACCATCGTGGACCGGTTCTGTGGCCGAGAGCCCGACCAATCCATCACCTATGCACGGTCGCAAGAGGTCGGCCGATCACCTGCCCGCTGAGCCTCACGTATCGCGTAAAGGCCGGGCTTGTCTCGCCTGCCGCAAGTTGAAGGTCAAGTGCGACAGTCTCGAGCGAGGCGACGCCGGCTGCTCCAGATGTCAACGCCTTGGTCTGGATTGCATCACTTCCAAGCGCATGAGAGTAAGTCTGGACGACGATGGCGAGAATCCACATCCGTCCATCGTTCGCCTGGACAGAGCCGTCGAGGACATCCTCTCCCGGCTGAAGATGCCGGCCCTGGAGTCCTACTCCCGGACCCATCCGTCTCAACATCTACAGCCTCCTCCTCCGTCGCTGGCGGTCCCAGTGCCGGCGGACTCGAACGCGCAGACGACGCGAGAAAACTCCCGGGAACCGATGAACCAGGAAGACGCTCATGAAGTCGCTCCGGCACCGATGGGCAGCTTGTTCGAAGTCACTCAGCTCAACACGTTACGGAGCCGTCTAAAGTACGGCGAACTTGCGCGGCGCAACTCGAAGAAGAACATGGAGAACGACCTCGTCTCCACGGGCATGATGTCCGTGGAAGAAGCGGAAGAAATGTTCGAACTCTTTAAAAGATCCCTCTCCCGCTATCTTTTCGACGCCACCGTCCACGAATCCCGCAGTTTACTTTCCGTACGCGAATCGTCAACCCTGTTCTTCACCGCCATCATCACAGTCACATCACTGCATATCCCCGGCAAGGAGAAAATCCATGCCCTGGCACATAAACAACTCCGCGACTTGATCGCCGCGTCCTTCTTTGATCGCTTCCATACCCTGGAGGACATCCGTGCGCTCTGCATCGCGGCCTTCTGGCTCCCGGATCTGAGCTGGAAACTGTCCGGGCACTGCGTGCGCATTGCCACAGAGCTGAACCTGCACCAAGCATTCTTCAAGGCGCTGTATTCGCAAAAACAATCCCCCTCAGAGCGGGAACATGCCTTTGAACGCGCACGGTTGTGGTATCTCCTCTATGTCCTCGATCATCATTTCAGCATCGCGTATGGACGACCGCCCGTTACGGCTGAACTCCAAGCCATAAAAGAGTACGATGCATTTCTCAATGCGCCGGAGTGCACGCCCTCCGATCGGCGGGTATTATCTCAGGTGACCTTGTTCATCATCCTGAGCAAAGCGTACAATCATTTCGGACTGGAAGCTGAGCGCTTGATGGACGGGGACGATGTTACCCTGTTGACACATCAGCGCTTCATCGAGGACTTGGATCGCTGGAGATATCAATTTCGGCATGCGTTGAACAGGGATGCCCATGTCGGGGACTATCCCGCCGTTGGTAAGCTAGAAACCTCCCACCCTAGCCCTTCCCTTCTGCCTTCCATGATTTTGCCCCGACTCTTTTAACACGTGCGACGTATATAGGCGTGGAGCTACATTACTATTTTGCTTCCATGATGCTCAATTCTCTCGCTCTCCGAGGTCGCTCGCTCTTCACAATCTCCAGCACGAATACACTCCCCTCCGCTCTCCGCCCTCTCGCCAGCCACGCAATCTCCTCCGCGCACCAGATCTTGTCGCTAGTGCTAGAGGAGCCTTACATCCGCGATAGCATGGTCGGCGTGCCTCTTTATCTTCACACAGTGATTGCCTTCGCCGTCGTATTTCTCATCAAAATGAGCAGTCGCTGGACAGGCATCGGCGTGACCATTGACGCCGAGACGAAGACGAAACCCTTGATCGAGGGTGTTATCAACTTGTTTCGCAGCTGCCAGGCCGGGAAGGGTCACATCTTATACGCCATGGCAGATGGGTTCGAGCGGTTACTGAAGCGCAACATGGGCAAGCCGGGGGAGAACGGAGCTGGTGGCGGTTATGCATCGCTTGACGCTACGGCAGCTGGTCGGGCCCAGAATGGCGAAAGAGGCACCCCTTATTCCGCACAGCATCCGGGTCACGCTCAGTCTGCTGGACAGGACTACGCCAGACCACCGGAGATATACGCCACTTCGAGTCAGACGAACACGCCGAGTCTCCTGCATCCGCAGCACACCACTACGAGTCCCACGCCGTTTACACCGACAGGCACGGGCACGGGAGCGGGCACGCAGCAGCAACAACCTCCCAATGGCGCTGGTTTCGATCCGTATGCGCTGTCGCCTCACTCGCAGCCCACATCGGCGGGCACGTTTGGCGGCTGGCAGACGGAAGACGACATGCTGTGGAGTATGGGCATGGGGTATGACTTGTTGGCAACTGCACCGGATGTCAATGCTCATGGTTTGGGCGCGTTCGTGGGATGGCCTGGAGGAAGCATCGAAAGTGGAGCCGGAGGGTACTCCCAACTATGAGAAGCGAATTGATGAGACAGGACCACGGAGTTTCAGATTATGCCAGGTTATGACGAAAGCGGGATCGGTCTTTGGGTAAGACCAACCAGAAGCCAAAAAGGTGAAGGTGAAATTGAAATGGCAGTTTTTCAGCCTGGAGGGCAGGAAGTTCATGAACACGGTTGTCTGAAGACTAGCGCGGCATAATCATCACTCGTACTGTAGAGCGTGGCGTTGACGCCAACAATCTTGGTTCAAGGACTTGGGCAAACATCTGCTCTTCTCAACTCTCCACTTCTCGCGGGATTCTTGACCTGACAGTCGTCTTGACTGTGCCGCGAACAGTCCAGCGACGTCGTCTTGGCCTGACACAATTCCAATTCTTCCTAAACCCTCTTTGGCGCTCATGCGGTTGCGTCTTCGAATAAGACGAGGCGGACCGGGAGGAAGGGATCTTGAGGCACAGAGTGATCGGATTAGGCCGCAGCTTGAGAATGGCGTGTGTCTCAGTGCCGCTGCGTGTCGGGCATGTTCACCGGTCAGTTCATATATGATACCATAGCAGAACTGGTTGAGGTCTGAATGGTAGTCAGACCGTCGCAGAGCTGATCGGGTATTGCCCACACAGCAGAGCCGAAACCGGCATACACAAAGTGTGGACATGGTGATCTTCGCGGCTGTCCTTGGTGCAGGCGCTTTCCGAAAATTCTGACGGGAGTCTCTGAGTCAGGTCCCATGCTAGCTATTTCTTCGGCCTTTGCAGAGCCGACAGCGAAGCTTTCAAAAACTGGCTCGCAGTCCTCATACTGGCAATTCTGCGTTCCGCCGACCGCTTGATATCTTTTCAAGGGCCATTTGTATGTAAGGACCAATGACGGGTATGTTGCCGGCGAAAGATGCAATCGTAGCGAAGAAGTCCCCGAACAGGACGAAAATGCCGTAGAGTTCAACGAGGAAGCCAGTAAGAGGCCACCGTAGCAGGATGAGGAGGATACCAGCGACGAAGGCAGCTGTTCCCTTGAGTTTTTGGCGTCGCGCGAAGAAGACAAACGTCTTCTGGATCCCGATAATGAGGGTGAGGCCGATCAGGAACAGGATCTGAAGCATGTCAGTATGCGCTCGTAACATGTAGCGTTGTTGTTGTTGTTGTTGTTGTTCTGGGGGCATACATTTCCCATTGCCAGCATAGACCGATCAAAGAACATGAGAACTCCCCCGAACAAGAACAGACCGCCCCCGGAGCAAAACGCCACCCCAATCTTCTGCATATCGGTCAACCACATGCTGGGCATCTTGGGCTGCTTCAGCGTGGTCGAGGTGGAGTGATGGTTGAGTGAGAGGACAAGGTCGAGTCGGACACGATTGAAATATGAGGCGCCTCGGGGTTGAGGAAATGTCCACTTGAAGCTGCTGCCCCTGGAAACGTACTTGCCACGGTGGAAGCTGCTTTAGAAATTGTTGAACTGGCCTCAACTGGGAGGAGAAGATGAAATGCAGGTGAGTTGCGATGCGCGTCAGGCTTGGGCTAGGGAAGCCTCGCTTCGCTACGTGTTCCTCCCGATTCGCCGACGAGGGCCACGTTACGCATCTCCAAATACCACTGACGCAGACATCATTAATGGATGCACAGTGAATTCACTTTCAATAGTTGCAGGCGCTTGAGACAACCCACCATGTTGTTCTCAAGGGGATTGAGTTTACGTTGACATGAACTCCCTTGCGAATGAAATGAGAATTCTTCAGTCGCCCATCCTGACCTAGCACAAATGAGACGAGCCAGTATGTCTTGGCTCTGGAAGGTGAGCACGAGGACAACAGCACCGATGAAACACAACTGACAGCCTCCTCTAGGGCGATGCGAATTCTCCAGCCTCGTTCGAAAAGGCTCTTTCGAAGCTTGCATCCCAGATCTCCGCCGCAAACCTCGCGCTCGACACCAGTCGAAGCCGCGGCCGTCGAGTCAAAGCCCTCTGGACACTCTACACCACACTCACATATCTCCTTTATACTCTTGTTATTGTCCTTGTCCTCGGCCCCCAAAATTGGACGCTGTATCACTATGCCGGCCTCGTCGGTGCGCCCGCGCTCATCTATGGCGTCCGACGGCTCATCACTGCTTTCTTCGACTGGAGGGCAGGCCGTCAGCAAGCATATTTAGAACATCTACAGAAGCAAAGGGAGCAGAAGATTACCGATCTCAAGAAAGCCACAAAGTATGATAGCACTGAGGAACTGCTGCGGAAGTATGGTGGCGCTCCGCCGAACAAGACACCACCGAGACAAACACAACAGGGCTCAAAGCGGAAGGTCAATACTACGCCGCCTCAGCAAAGGACTGGAATTGCTCCTCCCCCTACGGCCAATATTCCGGGCAGGAACGTCCCATCTCCACCTCCCCAGAAGCCTGATGTAGAGACCAGCCGTCCTTCTACTTCTCCCACCCATGGCACATCTCCGGTTATGATAGACACGATGGCAACCAGCCCGACGAATATCACTCCCGACTCGCCAGGATTCGCGCCAAATGCCTTCTCCGACATTCCACCTCAGACGAGCACAACATATCAGCAGACGCCGCGTTGGTACGATCGGATACTCGACGTGCTGCTTGGTGAGGATGAGACGGCCGCAAAGAACAGGTTGGTTTTGCTATGTTCCAAATGTCGCTTGGTCAACGGTCAAGCACCTCCTGGTATTAGGACGCCAGAAGAACTGGGCCGCTGGAGGTGTAGTGGTTGCGGTGCCTGGAACGGAGTTGAGAATGAGGGGACGAAAGTGGTCAAGGAAATTACCGGAGCCTTAAAAGCGGACAATGGTGAAGGCTGGGAGAAAGTCCCTCGAGCATCTGAAATTCAGGAAGAGCCGACCGACGAGCTGCATGCAGGCGTAGAGGGAACAACGGGACACGAGGGAGGGGACGACAGTGGGATCACCAAGCGAGTTACTCGCAGCGCGGGCCAGCGAAGCTCTTTTGAGTCACCCGAATAATTCAGATCTGTGACAAAAGCTTCATTTTGTACGGCATCTCACCAGGCCGTGTAATGGTAGCTGCATATGGGCAATTCGCACCATTTTCATCCTCACGTGACTCGTTTTGCCAAGATTGGTGGAAGTCCTCAAGTTCTTCACTCTCATCCTTCAATATTTCTCACCCAGCAGCTATGATGACCTTGACCAAACCTTCAACTTTGCCAAAATGTCCTTCTTCACCGTACGCCCAGCGGGTACGGATAAAGATCCGTTTAGAGTCCGGCTGACCGCTGTATCCATGCTCAGCCTCAAGTTAAAGTCAGGCGACGTCTGCGAAATCAGGACTGGGGAAGAATCGAATGGCAAACGTAAGTTGGCCATTGCTTGGGAAGGGTTAGGACCTGGAATGAAAGACACCATCGTCCAAACGTCTAAACTTCTCCAAGAGGCCTACGGATTCAAACTGGGTGATAAGATCACAATTTTTCGCTCGTCACGACCCATCGCTGAGGCAGGGGTGGTGACAGTTCGCAAACTGGACGCTCCACTAGATGAAAAAGAGATGCGTTTCTGGAGCAAAAACATTGCGCCTAGCATTCCACCTGCGGGCGATTATATGGTGACATCGCAGAGGATTCGGCCCAGCAACGGCGTTGAATTCGTGGTCAAAGACGTAGGGCTGCACGATGCCATGATCGCGCGGGTTACGCCCACCACACCTTTTCGCGTTGTCGCAGATGGCGACTCCGGGAGCGTCGTCAACATTGAGCTCAAACCAGCGTGCCTAGGAGGTATCGAGACGCAGATTCAGGAGTTGCAGGCAATAATCAACAGAATATTGCGGCCACTGGTGAGACAGGTTTGGTCCACGTATGAGCCAGTGCAAGGCATTCTGTTGTATGGCGCCAAAGGCACTGGTAAGACGGCCTTGATTGAAGTTCTTTCGGAATCCGGGTGGCCATCCATAATACCTTGGAAACCAGGCATGCACGTTGGTTCGTCGAACGAGCCCTGTTTAGTGATTGTGCCTCCGGAATACGTCCTTGCTAAAGGGGGGGCTCCAGGTGCATCGACAGCCATCTACGAACTCGAATCGATGTTCAAACGCATCATAGGTAGTCCTACACTTTTGATCACGGAAGCCCGCCATCCAAATGATATTGACGAACGGCTGCGGACTGAAGGCAAGTTCGCGGCTGAGATCGAGCTGCCCATCCCTTCGGCGCCTCACAGAAAGGACATCCTTCTGGCCCTGCGCGGCTCCGGGAATTATCCCACAGACGAACAACTACAGGAGCTCTCAGAAAGAACTCATGGCTATGTGGGCGTTGATCTTCGGCGCCTCCTGCGAGTGACGCTCGAGCTGGTGTCGGACAACCCACCGCCATCTGGTGGGGAGGTCGGTGAAGTTTCGATGCCCGCCATTGAGTCTGCTGTTTTGGACACGGCTCTGCAGCGCGTGAGACCTTCTGCCTTGCAGGAAATCTTCCTCGAGACACCAAATGTCCAATGGACCGACATTGGCGGCCAACACGAAATCAAACGCCAACTACAGAATGCTATCGAACGACCACTCAAGTTCGCGGACCGCATGAAGAAGCTCCGGTTGAAGCCGAAGAAAGGAGTGCTCCTGTACGGTCCGCCCGGCTGCTCGAAAACTTTGCTCGTCCGAGCCCTTGCCACCGAAGCCGGCCTCAACTTCCTGGCAGTCAAAGGAGCAGAGTTGATCTCCATGTACGTCGGGGAGAGCGAAAGGGCCACTCGGGAGGTTTTCCGCAAGGCCAGGGCTGCAAGTCCCAGCATCATCTTCTTCGACGAAATCGACGCGATCGCTTCTCGGGGGAGAAGTGGCGGCGATTTAAATGTTCTGACCACATTATTGAATGAGATGGATGGCTTCGAGGAACTAAGGAACGTGTTTGTGGTTGCGGCGACCAACAAACCACAACAGATCGATCCTGCGTTGATGCGCCCCGGCAGATTCGACAACGTTGTCTACATAGGGCCCCCGGACCTTGAAGCGAGAAAGGAAATTCTCAGGAAGCAGCTTGGCGGGGAGGGACTCTACCAGAGCGAAACCGGTCTAGATTTGGATGTTGAAGAATTCGGGAAATGGACAGAAGGATTCTCCGGAGCCGAAGTCGTCGCTATCTGTCAAGCTGCGGGAGATGTGGCGTTCGATGAGGACCGGGAAACCATCGGACTCGAAGACATCCGGACAGCTGTCGCAAATACGCCAAGGAGCATTACTCGTGAAATGTTGGAGGAGCTCGAAACATGGAACGCGACACGAATGACGCGTTGAACTGACAGCTTGAGCTCTGCCGCACCGACGGCGAACCTACGGTAATTAATCCCGTCGACGAAACATCGAACCCCCTCCCCGACACCGATCGCTATGCGTCGCTGTTCGGTCTTCCGTTCGTCTCACGCGCCAAGTCCCCTACAGTCTTCCACACAAACTGCCTCTGCCCCGGATTGACCACCTCGTTATCATTGCCTAGTCCGCCCTCGTCCTTGGGCCTGTAATCAACCCTCCCGTCGCCCATGACGAATCTCAAGCATACAATAGCACCGCGATCCTCGTACTGGCGACCCAAGGCCTTGTCTCGATAGCTGTCCAGCTCGACCGTCTTCAAGTCAACGTCTCCACCACCAGCGGCGGACATGACTTGGGCGATTTGACGAAAACTGGCGTGTGATCCAGCAATCCGCAACTCTTCAGGCACTTTCTCCCCTCGCACAGCTCGCTCGGCGAGACCACACACCACGCGAGCAATGTCGCCGATGTCCGTATAGCTGATACTTTGATCCAAACTGCCCACAGCCTGGTATACGGCCTTGGAGGTGTGGAAGCCGTACCACGGCGCGATCCCACTGTGCAAGAACAGGCCGACGAAAAGCCTGCAGACGTGAATCCCTCCCTCCCGCTGCACCTTCTGCTTGGCCAGCTCGTAATGCCGCTTCTTGCCGTCCCATTCCGGGACATGAAAGTCGTGCAGTGTGTGGTCGACCCCGAACTCCGACGGGAAGTACAGCTTGACCGATGTCCTGGGCAGAGCGCTGGCAAGTCTATCCCGGAGCGTGGCCCCCGCAGTCGAGATCCTAAGGAAACCACCCGCGTTATTAAGTATAAGCGCCTTGCAACGCGCAGGCTGGCTGGCTGGCTGGCTGGCCTGGTGAAGGGACTCACGCGTTGACAAGGACATCCACGCCCTCGAGTGCCATGACCAAATCATCCTCGTCGCTCTGCTGGTCGTCGATTATGCGGATCTCGGCGCCCAGGTCCCTCCATTTCTCCGTCCTCGGGGTCCGTCGACGGGCAAGCGACACGAATCCCGAGAGCCTGTCTCGCAGTTCGGGCGAGAGAAACGTGTTGCTCAAGCGCGTGCCCAGGTCTCCCGTCGCTCCAGCCACCGCGATGACCGGTTTGCCCGACGAGGGCACGAATGGCTTTTCCATGATCGGGTCCAACTGCTAATTAATACTTTAATCTCTATTATGGGGTTTCGTGGGCGTCGTTTTCCCGTGGAACGGGATTTTTCTCCATCACAGAGACACAGCTGTGTTTAGGATGACTACCAGGGCCCAGCCGTGCGTGAGTGTCACAGGGCGGAGCTTCCGAGCGGGCCTTAGAGGCCGTTCGCCCCAGTTAGTTCGAGAGAAATCTATCATCATTCGCGCCCGAGACTACGACTTTCCAGACTGCGCACTCGATCTTTCAGGTCCTACGAGTTTGTCACGCCCGTCCTCACAGTGTCTCGCCTGCTGTCGGGCAAAGGGCGAGAGGGGGAATACCCGACCGAACACTGCACTTCCTCGGTTACATGAGGCTGGTACTTGCTCCTGCGCCACTTCAACTGAGTGACAGGGTGGCGGGGATGCGCATGGCATGGGAAAAGCATGCATGCATTGCAGATGATTCAAGTGTGCCTCATATACACATACAAACTCGTATATGTCCGGATTCCCACACAAGGTGGTACTGAGCACAACTGATCGTGCTCCTCCCTGCGCCAAACGAATGGTATCGTATGTATCATCGCGATAAAAATCAATGCCTTAACCTTCACTTCCACCTCTACCGCGCCGGAGTACGCCATACCTCGTCACCTTAGTCCCGGTACATATGCTCTAATTCTCTATGGCTCGACTCAGGCGCGCGGGGGACAAGTGTGCACGTACTGGTCCAAAGAGACAATTCACTCACGGACTCATTCACTCATTCACGCAAGCCCTAACTCACTCAGATTGATGTTTCTTTCACGGTCCAGCCAAGTGAATGGACGCTCACGTTCGGGGTAAACTCCTTGATTGGCGCGCGTGCAGGTTTCGCGGCATTGGCGACCAGTTCCTCGTGAGAGATTGACACTTCCAGGTCCTTCATGGGGTAGCTCATGGGATACTGATACTTTGTGTTTGTGTCCATGCCGAGCTCTCGCTTGGTCCGCCGTCTTAGGCGCATGAAGAAACATACTCCGATGAGGATCGCCAGAAGAGCCGCGATGGCTGCTCCGATGCCTGCTTTCGCTCCGGTAGACAAGCCGCCGGAACTGGAGCTCGGGATCGGCGAAGACGAGCTGGTGGGTACTGAGCCAGAGTCTGAGGTGGGGAATGTGAAGTCGGGGGTGTATGTTGCGCCGGCAAAGGCGATTTCGGCGTCATTCGCATCTACATCGATCGTGATATTGCTGGGATTGAGGACTCTGGGAAACACGTTAGCCATTGACTTTGAGTCGGGCGCCGGCTCTCTCAACTCACCCATAGATCGTGTAGATCATGCCTCCCCTGAAGATCCAGTTTGGGGAGCTGACAATCCGAGCATTGTTGATGAATACAAAGTCATTGGAGCTGAAGATGGTGACTCCGGTCCCTTCGTAGGTTGAGTAATATCCGCTAGGTGGCGCATCCGGATCGATCTCCAAGACCTCATCGATGATGTGATATGAGACCATTCTATCAAACTCTGACTTGGGCATGTTCTCAATCACATTGCCAATTTCCTGCAGAGAGTAGTTCATCGGTAAGAAGATGGTGACCCCGGACAAGTCATCAATGGTCACGTTCTTAAGGGTGTCGGGGACGGTGATGACCGCATCGGCGAAGGGCTGTGCTCCGAGCATGTCCTGTTCCTCAGCGGTCTCCTGGAACGTTTGCGGAAGAGTCAGGAAGGAGTCAATGGTATAAATGACACCGCCCGTGAAGTTTAATGGTTCCCCATAGCTCTCAGATATGTGGAGGCCTCCCGACGTGAATGAGACGGCACTGGACCACGAGGAGGCTCTGGCGATGACCATGTCACCACCAGTGACCATTGATTCGTTTGCATCCGCATGTAGGAGCATGGCAGTCGGCACATGGATGTATTCGTCGTCGCCGAAGCCATAGAAAGTTCCGTCTAGCACGTGGTAGCTGATCAAAGCTTCGGCGTCGATCTCATCGACTGGCAGACTCGGTACGGTTGATGAGTCGGCCAGTGCGGCAAACGCATCATTACTTGGCGCGAGGAATGTGATATCCGATAATCCTTGGAGCCATGTCGTGAGGCCTGGATATTTGTCCAGATATGTCACGAGCTCGGAGACTTCCGGCATGGAGTTGAGAGTCTCAATGATGCCTTCATCCTGCGCAGCTACGAAGGCAACCAGGATCGCAGCTGGAAAAATCTGTCGAAGCATTTTGGCCTGTACCGTTTCTCGTGTGCAAAGAGAAGACTCGAGGCAGTGGACGGCGGAAGCCAGAACAGCAGAGAAGGAGGGGTGGACAAGAGCAAGATTGCGTCCATCTGGAGCATTATGGCTCTCTTGAACTTCCGGGTGAGGTGCGCTTTTCCGCGACTGCTCCTGCCAGAATGTCTGATCACACCTTCGTCTAGTGCCCAAGGGTGGTCAACTATTAAAAATCCTTCTGAGATGCAAGGGGCAATCCAATTCGCCAGATTTTGGGAGAGCACGAATGGCGACGCACTCTGTCCGTTAGAAGCATTCTGGGGCAGACACGATGATAGGTCCACGAGAACATGCGAAAGATAGCATGACGATATGAGATAGCATGCGCAGGTTTCTCCAGCCGGTGTTGCACTCATGTGGTCACGGTAGCCGGGTTAGCCCACCAGACCAACCCTTCCTTCGACCAATGGACTTAGACTCTGGACTAGCACAAACCGTTCCTTTAGAGATCGTGATGTTCGCCGCGGTGTTGAGGAGAATGCAGTGACGGCCGTCGACCGCCCCGCAAAGGTGCGGGGTCATCATGACCAGCAGCGAGCTTCCAGACGCAGCACCCAAGGCTGAAACAAGCCGATGAGCAACGGTATGCTCCCCTAGATGTGCAACGCGTCGCTGCTGGCCTGAAGATCCGGGTCTGCCGGATCCAGGAGTGCAAGAATCCGAGTCGAGAAGGGCAGGGCATAGGAGGTACACAGGCGCAAGGAGTGTTGTAACACCGAGACAGCGAGCTTCCTGATTCGACAGTTGGGCCAGTTCATAGAGAAGCCACAAGGCCAAGCAAAGTTCTTGGACATTGCGTGGCCTTCGATGCTCTTATCTCAATCCGTAAGCACCCGGCCATTGCAACCTACGGCAACATGATGCGCATGTCGCCAACGGCTAATGTACCTAGGTCTCCCTACAGCGGCTCAGTTGCTCTTGCTTTCTGATTACTGTACATCTCCTTTGTTGTTAAGGGTGCGAGGGCTGGGGCAAACTTGTGGCCTCAGGCATCGTTGCAGCCAGAAGGATCAAGCACTGACTCGATCAAGGCGAATGGCGCTTTGAGATGCTGTGGGATCAGGTCGGCCGGTCTCCGTGTCGCTTTGGTCTTGTCTCTGCGTCTTACGATAACGAGAATGTTCCCAGCTTGATGCACTTCTTCTGCACGCGCAGGAACTCGCTATACATGATACACAATATGACACAATCACCGAAAAATTTGAACGCCTCCTCGTCATCTGGCAAAGGAAGCAGAAGATATGGAACGCTGCCTCCGAGAAGCAGTACAACGGTGTCCCCATATTCTGCATTCCAGAAACACAAGCCTACCTTCTTGGTAGCTGTGGTGAAAAGACACGGATCTGTGCAATAGGTGACAGCACTGCTTTTGGCAACCGCATGTGTTGCACCCGCCTTCTTGTTTCCTTGGTGTTGGCAGGATCAATTACCGGTGAGGTACCGAAATGGCCCCAAATGTGGTCTCCCAGTCGTGACGTGCTTGATCAGTTCTGAAGTCGGGTTGAGAGCAGCCACTTTATGTCGGAATGAGAACTTGCCTGCAGAAAATCCGTGCTGGGTGTAGTTCTGTCGCTCGCCTGGAAGTCAAAGGCGATCATGAGCATTGCTTTCTCACACCCTGCGCGCCCTTCAAAGCGAACGGCCCAGCTAGGTCTGGGTTAGCGTCGCAGAACATGCGTTGCCATGTTCGTCCTCGGTGCTAGTGAACGACGGACAGGATTGCCAATAATCTTTACTTGACAATCCACCATCATGTGAAGTCCGCGACGACCTGAGCCATGGCATTTGGTATTTTGGTCGAAGCTGCTCTGGTACGTTGTTCCAATCATAGTATCCTTTGCTAGAGAGAGGATGCGCCCAATGTCCCGCAAGGAGGTTTGGCTTGTTCCTCTAGGGCAGAGTTGGTGGCGAAGATTTTAAGCATAGCGGACGATGCTGGAGTCAGAAACAAGGAAAGTTCTGCAGGAGCAAACGATCAACAATCCTGAAAATAAAACACTAGGGATATCGAACGAAGAGACGTGCCTCCGGTCAAATTTTACTGCGAGTGCCCACGGGGGTTTAGGTTCGTCTGCACCACCACAAAGAGCGGAAATCATACGGACATCTTTCGCTCTCACTCGCCAGAAAATCTGACCGTTCGTGAAAACATTCCTCGCACCATCATCGAGGCTGCAAGTGCATCGTCGGCAGCCCCATTCTACTTCCCAGCCAAGGAGATTGGCGGGACCGTCTACTGGGATGGCGGATTGCAAAACAACAACCCTATCTGCTAAGTCCTTGTAGAAACCGGTCCCGGATACCCTGCCCTCGTGGTCAGTCTCAGACATGAGGATGAGGACTTTGAGGATAAAGTATCAGCTACACCTCCAGGCTCGGAAAAGCCATGGTTCCTACGGTTGCCATTCCCTCTTACGGAAATCCCGGCGTTGAAACGATGTCTGACGTGTCGCTTTTGCGAAGAAATGTTCATATTCGCGTCTTCGGGTACAAGAAGCGCGTACAAGGCCTACCTACCGCAGTAGCTGCAGTCCCACTGACCGTCTAGTAGAGCTCAGACCGTCCTTAGAGCTTCGAGCCGACCCTCAAAAACCCCTGCGCCCCCTCCAGGACCTTCACAGCGCCGTCCATCATCTCCCTCACAATCTCCTCGGCGGTCTGGTTCGGTGTGTTCACCAGCCCTGACACCTGCCCCATGGGCCTCAGGGTGCTTTGATCCTCAATCTCCTCGGTGATGCCGCCGACCTTGTCCAACTTATCCATTTCATGATGCAACGGGATAATGCCACTGCTGGTCAGCTGCTTGATCTCCTCGCTTCGGTTCGTCTCCCAGTTCCGCACGTACGGGGTGGCGAGAGCGCGTAAAGGCCGGCCCGTCCAGATCGTCGACTTGATCGTGCTGTCGAAGTCGGCCTCGATGATGGCGCGCTTGGCCGCTTCGGGGGCGCCGGATTCCTTGGCCGTGACGAAGCGGGTGCCCACCCACACGGCCGACGCGCCGAGCATGAGCGCGGCCGCAATGCCACGGCCGTCGTAGATGCCACCCGCTGCGACCAGTTGGACGGGTTGACCCGTCAGTGGGGAGGTGTACTTCTTGACGAGGTCGGCGCAGGCTGGAATGAGGACACTGCATCAGAGGTCAGCCAGAGCTGAGAGGTTAGGGGAGGGGTCAGAGGGGAGGTCAGAGGAGAGGTCAGAGGAGAGGTCAGAGGAGAGGTCAGAGGAGAGGTCAGAGGAGAGGTCAGAGGAGAGGTCAGAGGAGAGGTCACAAATCAGAGACGAGAAATCAGAAATCAAAGCGAGACAGCCAGCCCAAGACAGCAACATATGCCTCATGCTTACCTCGTCGCCGTATCCCCAGTGTGACCACCGGCTTCTCCTCCCTGCGCGCAGATAATGTCCGCCCCGGCCTGACACGCCTTGTGCACGTGCTTCGGATGTCCAATCATATTCATATACAGGATACCGTTCTTGTGGAGTTTGTCGACAACATGCTTGGGCGCCACGCCCACGGCGGAGACGAACAGCTTCGCCCCGCCCTCGACGATGATGTCGACGAGCTGATCGAGCGTGCCCTTCGTGTAGTCGAGGTTCGTCTTCCGCGCGTTGCCTCCGACCTGGGGGATCAAGAGATCGACGCCGAAGGGGAGGGAAGGATCCTTGAGCCCGGCTTTCAATTCGTCAATCATTTCCCGCAGCATTTGCGGCGTGTAGCCAACGCCGCCGATCACGCCGAGGCCGCCGGCATTGGACACCGCGGCCGCGAGAGGCGCGCCGGACGTTTGGCCCATGCCGGCCAGCAGGATGGGATGGCGGATGCCCAGCAATTGCGTGACCGGGGTGGTGATTGACATTGTGACCGTTTCGCGCTGGGATGGTATTGATTAATGTTGATTCGGATGAATCGATGATGGAGATGAGAGCTGTGCTCTGTATATGAGTACGTATTGTAGTAATCGTCGTCGCTTAGGATGTTGAACGGAATCAGAAATCTTCGGATGGACCTGTCAGCATTTAGCAGCGTCGGATTTTGTGTTGTATCATTTAATAGTAGTGGAACTGTCAGACTCTCCGACTCAACTAATGGGTAAAACGTCCGTAAGTCCAGCTTGTGCCGTACGTTGCGCATAGGCTTAAGTAGGAAATGACCTTGATTTACTATGCATCCCAAACACTGTGGAAGAGCCTCGCTGCCCGGCCACCTCAGAGCGTCGAACCGAAGGGATACCGAGGTCTCGGCGTCTCAAAGCGCGGAGACCTTCCTCCCCCACAACGCAAGACACATGGAGAGAGGAGAGACATCTCCGTGTCCATACGGTATCCGTCTTGCTAACAGTCCAGCCCAGCGTAACCGAGACGAGCGGAATGCTTTCCTCTTTCCGACCGCCTTGGCCGGCTACTGTAATTACTTTTTTGTCGCTGGAAACACGACATGTGTCTTCCGTACATACCATCGACATTGACATCCAGAGGCATTTATTAATGCGACCACGACACTAACACCATGAAATTGACAGACCCGATCCGGCTCTCGCTGGAAGACGCAGACGCAATCGTCCCGGACATGGCAGCGATCACACTCTCCTCTTTGACCATGACTCCGCTGGGACAACTCAGATACGGTTCGACCCCGGCGGCCGAGCTTTCGAGCTGGCTGCAGGCGTGCTGGAGATTCGAACTCCCCCGTGACCTACACCCGCCTCGCATCGCGGATTTCGACACCGACGGGCTCGGTCCGGATGTGATGCGGATGGAATATCTGGCAGTGCGGGACCTGGACATGGATCCGTTGAGTGACGACGAGGGAGCCGCCGCGAACAATATCATGCACGCCGTCCAAGCACATATTACATTCGCAGCTGCACCTGCACCTGCACCTGTATCTGGCGGACGGATCGTGGCGTTTGCGGAATTCAGGTATCATCCGCGCGAGGATGTCGGGTCCCAGACGCCTCCACAAGGCACGCCGAGCGGCAACGAAGACGGGGACGAGAGACATGTCCAACCACCACCATCGGTCCATAATGAGCTACGCACCCACTGGGACAATCTCGTGGAAACGGCCCTGCAGCGCCAATTCGGCGGGATGCATTGCTTTGAGGTGCGAGGCCTGTCCACCCTGTCGCCATCACATCTTCGCCGTGGCATCGCGAGCAAGCTCCTCGGCTGGATCTTCCCTTGGGCGGATCGGTTGAATGTGCCCGTGGTGCTTGCCGCAACGCCCCCGGGATACCTGCTGTACCGGAAACATGGCTTTGTGTCGGTTGGGCCCAACGACGGCGCGATCGAATGTGACATGGCTGACTGGGGAGGCAGTGGGCTCCACAAGCATGTCTTGATGATAAGATGGCCCAAGGAGCAGGGTTCAAGGTGAGGTATGTTCGCATACGTTCCTGTCCGCTGGCGATAAGGTCAGCTGTGAATCCAGTCTGTTGGTAATGCGACCGCCTTTCGACGTTCGGACCACCGAGCGATACACAGCACACTCTGTCTATGTTAGTGGAATCTCACGTACTTTCGGCGCTTCTGCCTATCCAGTACCCTGGTGTTCTTCGTATAAGCGTTCGGTTGACATGCTTTTCATTTGTAGCCATCAGTACTCTCAGGAGGAGCGGTTTGCTATATTACATTCGTAAATAGACATAGACATACAGATACATTACTAGCCAAACCACCAACACGCGACAATAAAGGCCGGAAATCCAAAGACCAAGACAGCAAACAGAGCCAAGAGTAGATCATTTACACATTCACGCCAGGTGAAATTCCAAGCCCACGCATAGCCCTTTTTTAGATCGTTCGACTGCGGCTGCAGCTGCAACTCCCCCCATTGCTCCAGTTCAGCGTGTTGACATGGGTGTCCATCCAAATCAGTCAGCGGCGTTGGTTTGGAGTTTGGGGAGAGATACGGCGCCGAGTAAGGTGTCGTCTTCCCATCTTGGGCTCTCATTCTTGTCCTCTCGAGGACAAAATGCTGCAGAGAGGAGAGGAGCTCGGCGGCATCGTCACTCATCCGGAGCACTTCCATCATCCTCCTCTCTCTCCCGCGTGTTGATTTATTACTTTTTCTTGCCACCCCCGAGCCCAAGACTCTCCGCGACACTGCCGAGTCCCAACCCTCCGAGCAGCTTGTCGACGCCGAGGCCGCCGAGGATGCCATTGACCAGGCCGCCGAGGCCAAGGGCGTTGAGCAGCTTGCCAACCAAGCCCAGCACACCCGATAGAAGTAGCCCGACAGCCGCGATAATCTGGAATAGCGGCTCGGTCAACAATGCCCACAAAGGATTCAACTTCTTCTTCGCGTGCGGCATGTCGGCAATGCGTTTCTTCGCGTTGTCAACCGTCTTCACCACCTGGGTGGTCAGCTCCTTGAGACCCTCAGCGACGCGGTGCTCTTCCGGTGTCGCCTCTCCAGACGCGGCCTTGGCTTTCGCGTTGGCGGCGATGTGGCCATCGGGATCAAGGCCGCGGATGGCACCGTTGCATTCACCGAGGATGCGGCCGCCTTCCTCAATCAGGGGCTTCACATCCTGGACCAGCTTCTCTTCATCGAGTTCGTCCTTGGGGGTGCGGTCCGCGCGTTCGATGATCTATGTGTCGAAAAGTCAGCAACGGAGTCGAAAGAGCTGCCAGACCAGCCACTTGCACATGGGCACTTACCTCTGTAATCTGCTTGCAGATGGGTTCCATCTTTTCCAATGTCTGATTGATGATGCTGGAGATCTTCTTGGCAACCTCCCTCTCCTCTTCTTCCTTCATCTGTTCGGGCGTGGGCCCTTCCTCTTCAACCTCCTCTTCAGGGATGTTCTCGAGAAGCGTGCATTCACCGATCTTGTTGCCGTCTTGGTCAACGACATATCCATTATCGTTAACCTCCTTGCCGATGCAGGCCAGTAGATTGCCCTCGGTGAGCCTTCCGATGACGTCGCCGTTCTTGTCGCGGATCTCACCTTCCTTGTTCACGCGCAGACCAGCCATGGGAGAGACTTCGCGCTCCTTCTTTTCAGGTTCCCAGCGCTCGGCGTGACCGATGACATTTCCATTCTTGTCTGTGATGTCTCCGTCATCATCGACCTTGCGGCCAACGAGCTTCTTGACGTCGCCCTCGGTGACACGGCCAATGATCTCTCCGGCCGAGTCCCTGACGTAGCCCTCCTTGTCGATGCTTGTAGATTCGAAGTTCGAGAAAGGGCCTTCAGCGCGACCATCGTCGCCTCCGACGATTAGCCTGCCGTGGCCAATGACCTTGCCGTCGTTGGACCAGATTTGACCTTGCCCGTCAACCTTGCACCCGACCAGGCGCTTGACGTCTCCTTCGGCGACTTCGCCAAAGATAGTTCCATGTTCATCGACGATCTTGCCTTGCTTGTTGACTGTTTTGCCCGCAAGGCTCGAGAGGTCTTCTTCAACGACCTCCTCCTCAGGCTCCTCGTATGGCTCGACGTGACCCTTGACGTTGCCATACTTGTCGATAATGTCACCGTCCTCGTCAACTCCGCGGCCGATAAGCTTCTTCCAGTCTCCTTCGACGACTTTGCCCACACGGTTGCCCTCGTGGTCTTCAACGAAACCGTCTTTCACGACGACGAGACCCTCGAGGCCGGCGAAGGGCCCTTCGGGTTTGGCCTCGCGCTCGCTGGCCGGGATCAGTTCCACGCGGCCAACGACTTCTCCCCGGTCATTCCAGATCTGACCCTCACCATCGATCTTGCGGCCGGCGAGTTCCTTGGGGTTGCCTTCGACCAGGCGACCGATAGGAACTCCGTCAGGTCCGATAACGTTACCTTGTTTATTGGGAGTGAGGCCCTTCAACTCCGAAAGGTCGATATGCTCGGGCTCTGGCTCAGGTTCTGCCTCCGGTTCTTCGTATCGCTCAGCATGACCGACTACATTGCCTCGCTTGTCGATGATATCGCCGTCTTCATCCACAGCCCGTCCGACAAGCCTCTTTGCGTCACCCTCCACAAGACGACCGACTCTGTTGCCATTGTCGTCCTCGACCCATCCGTCAGCCACGACAGTTAGGCCTTCCAGACCAGCGAACTCAGCTTCTCCTTCAGCATCTTCTTGAGGAAGAGTCTTCGCCCGGCCGATGATGTGGCCTTTGTTGTCCCAGAATTGACCTTCAGCATCGCAAACAGTGCCAGCTTTCCAGATCTTCTTCGCATCACCTTCAACTAGTTCACCGACAATGTTTCCGTCGCTGTCGATGATCTTGCCAGACTTGTTGACTTTGAGGCCTTCAAGGATGGAGAGGGGAGGAAGACCGTCGTCGACCTCTTCTTCGCCGGCTTCGTCCTCTTCCGGTTGTTCTTGAGTGGTGAGTTCAACTTTGCCAATGACGTTTCCGTCCTTGTCCAAGACCTCTCCTTTGTCGTTCAGCTTCTTACCCGCGACAGCGGCGAGGTCTCCTTCAACGAGCTTGGCGATCTCCTCACCATCTTCGTTGAGTACAAGGCCTTTCTTGTTCACCTTGAGACCCTCAAGCACAGAAGTGTCCAGACCGTCCGTAGCGGGCTCTTCGATTGTCTCAACGAGGCCTTCTTCAACAGCCGCAGGAATGAATTCGACCTTGCCAATGACGTTGCCATCCTTGTCAAGGATTTCTCCATTCTCGTTGATCTTCTTGCCACGCACGGTATCGATATCAAAGCCTTCAGACAGCTTGGCAATGGGCTCACCGTCCTCATTGACCACCTCACCCTTCTTGTTGACCTTGAGACCTTCAAGCTGGGCAAAGTCTGGCTTGCTCACCTTGTCAGCTGCCTCCTTAGCCTCGTCAGCAGCACCCTCAGCCTCATCCTGGGCATCTTCGGCTGCGTCTTTCGCCTCACCGGCTGCGTCGGCCTGGTCGCCAGCTTCTTGTGCTTGCTTCTCGGCCTCGTCCGCGGCTTTCTGGGCGTCTTCGAGCTCTTCAACCAAGTCGGGGTGGAGTTCTTTCATGGCTTCTTCGGCAGCTTCGCCCTCGACAACCTGAACACGGCCAATGACGTTCCCGTCTTTATCGACGATCTCACCGTTCTCGTTAGGAATTTTACCTTGGCAAGCCTTCAAATCGCCCTCGACAAGCTCAGCAAGCACTTCTCCTTCATCATCGAGGATCTTGCCCTTCTTGTTGAGCTTGCGGCCCTCCACGATTGTGAGGTTTGGCTTCAACTGCTCCGCAACTTCGTCGACTTTGTCGAGCGCTTGTTGAACGGCTTCTGGCTTGGCATCCTCGGCTTTGTCTTTCACGGCTTCAGCGGCTTCAGGCACGACCTCTGCACGGCCGATGACATCGCCATCCTCGTCGAGCACCTCTCCCTCAGCGTTGAGAGTTCGCCCAACGAGGTCAGCCGGGTCGCCCTCGGTGATTTTGCCCAAAGTGTTACCCGCTTGGTCCTTGATGGCGCCATCTTCCTGTACCTCAAGACCTTCAAGGGCATCCAGCCCAGGCAGGTCCCCAGCGGCCCCTTCAGCGGCTTGCTTGACTGGCTGAGGAACGACCTCGGCACGCCCCACGGCATCACCATCCTCATCCAGGATTTCGCCGTCAGCGTTTAACGTCATGCCCACCAAGTCTGCCGGGTCACCTTCGGTGAGCTTGCCGAGAACGTTTCCTTCTTTGTCGAGAATGTCGCCGTTTTCTTGCACCTCCAGACCATCGAGAACGCTAATGTCAGGAAGATAGGTTTCGACAGCATCTTCTGCTTGATCTTGGACATCCTCAGCTGCGCCTTCGGCGTCTTCCTTGACGCCGTTCACTTGGTCTTGAGCACCTTCTGCCGTCCTGTATTTTTATTAGCATCGGAGGCATGAAATGCCGGCTGTTCAAACCATGGGTAGACTTACTCTTCGGCAGCATCCTTTACTCCATTTACCGCACCTTCAGTATCTGCGTCCTTGGTTGCGTCGCCGGCAGCATCTTTCGCCTTGTCGGCAATGACATTGGCACGGCCCACCACATCGCCGTCTTCGTCGAGGATCTCACCGTCGTCACCGATCTCGTAGCCTTCGAGGTCCGCCGGGTCTCCTTCCTCAAGTTTGCCAATCACTCTGCCAGAGTTATCTTTGATCTCTCCGGTTTCGCTGACCTTGAGACCCTTCAAGGCAGCGAGATCGACGGGTAGATCCTTTGTGGCATCTGCAGCGGTATCTTCTGCTGTCTCCTCGACATCACCAGCCACCTTTTCAGCTTCGTCTTTGGCACCGTTTGCAGTTTCCTTGACATCATCGGCGTCTTTTGGTGCATCTTCGGCCGCGCCTTCGACGGTGTCCTCTGCGCCTTCTGCAGTGTCTTCTGCAGTGTCTTGGACGTCGCCAGCTGTGTCTTCAGCCGCTTCTTTGGTGTCAGCGGCTGTATCCTCAGCAGCACCTTGCACGTCACCTTTGGCGGCCTTGCCTGCACCATTGGTGGCGGTGTCTTTGGCGCCAGTGACTCGGCCTGCAACCTTCTTACCGGCTCCGGATACGCCTTTGGCGGTCTTCCCGAGACCGCCCAGAGCGCCTTTGCCGCCGTCTTCGGCTTCGTCTTCGGCTTCTTCAGCAGCGTCGGTAGTGCCTCCTTCAGTAGGGGCTTCTGTTTCTTCTTCTTCCTCTTCGCCCTCAGTGCCCTCATCCTTGGCGGCCTCCTTGCCCGCACGGGCGGTCTCACCGTCGTCTTCTTCCTCGTCGCTATCCGGAACAGGCTCCGGGTTCGCCTCGGAGAGCTCGCTGGCGCCAGTGTCGTCGCCTGGTTGGCTGACCTTGCCACCGGGCTCCTCGGTGTCTTTCAGACTGATTTGACCTTGGTCTTCTTCCTCGGTCTCCTCAGGCTTCTCGTCTTTGGGCTTCTCTTCCGTGGGCTTGGACGTGTCTTCCGGCTTCGGGCGAGAAGGTGTGTCAAGCTTCTTGGGCGTAGCTTTTGAGGCGCCTAGCTTGGGGGGTTTGCGACCGGGAGTGCCACCTTCACCAGTCAGCTTGGAAGTAGACGAGGAAGCGGGGTTCTTGCCGGTCTTTGTGGGTGTTTCGGGAGCGTTGGTCGCTCGACCTGCTGCTGGGGACGGCATCGTGCTTTTGTAGCTTCTGACCGTTTCCGGGGTCGTCTGTTTCGACGAACGAGATTCCCGACTTGGAGTAGGTGGAAAGGAATAATAAGCGTAAGAAGCCGAGGACAGTCGATTGTTGTTGCTGGTCATTCAAAGGTACTGTTTCATGGATTGGTCGCGCTTGCTGTCAGGCTCAGCTCGGCGCAAGTGATTCGTTTCGTTTTGGGATAGTGTTATACAGTATGGATACAGATTATTGTTTGGATGGACATGGAAGGACCAGAAAGAAGGGACGCGGTGGAGGAGGGAGAAGCATCTTGTCAAGTACCCCTTACACGTACACGGAACCCGTTCGACGTCATCGCTTAACATTACCTTGGTATGGAGGGAGCTCCTGAGAGCTCTGCGTCCCTGTGCCACATTCCTTCTTCATCGTGCTGCCATCGACCGCTCTGACGCAATGACATTGTGCGAACCAGTCCGGGTCAGCCACAATGAGGCAGACGGCGCCAGCAGTTTTCAGAATGCGGAGCTTGGAGATGATCGAAAAGTCGCTCCATCGAATGAGATCAAGCGTCGATGAGGAGATGGTAGGACATGCAGGGTTCTGAGGACAGCACGGAATGGTGATCGAGTCGTGATGGGCAATCGTCGGAATAGCATGAGGAAAAAGAAGGTTTGTTGACAGGGAAGAGCCATGCCTGAAACCCAGGTTGACCAGGGGTCCCAGACTTAACCAGCGGGGCAGCAGCCAATCGATCTACCCAGTACGAGTACTGTTGTCGATGCCTTGCCAATCACGAGATTGACGCCCGCCACCTTTCAGGCGGATATGCTGACAGTCTCATCCGACGGCTGAGGGCTGTCACCTTCTATGTACTCGTCCATTCACCCCCCTCCGGTGTGACTGCGAAAAAAAGTGACAAATGTCGCAGAATCAACCACGACCAGTGTCCGGAGAGGTTTTGCCCCCAGCGCTTGGGAGAATCGGATCAGGAGATGAGCCGTGCACAGACGGTCGACCGAGACTTTCGGCTCGTTAGTGGCGTAACAGTCACAACGGTGGGGACCGCACGGTGGGCGCTCTTGAGGCTTGACCCTCGAACGCACCGCCGCAAGTTGAGCCCAAGAACCGGTTTTTGGAAGTCTAAGTGTGCGTTTGCGGGGTCCCTTCAGTCAAAACTGTTTTCCTCGGTCGTCATCGCCATCCTCAAATGCATCATCTCATCTTACTTGTGTTTCGGGTAGCAGCGTTGACGGAGTCAATTCATATTTCTGATGCACCTCTCTCCTTCGGAAGAGCTGGCGCGATCCGGGGGGGAAAGGTGCATGATATGGTCATATCGGCCGTTCAGAGCGAATTGGGTTGTAAATTAGGATCTGTGGCATGTCAGAACGAGCTCGGAAATGGTGATCCACGACTTACCTTGCTGCAGCTGTAATGGAAGTGCTTTCACTCACTCCCCGTCCTGAGAAATGAGGCAGCGCCACAGCGCAGTCGGCCAGCGCAGCCAAAGGCGAGTGTGGCACATCAAGACGCGCGGTCGCCTGCCGATAGGCGAGAAGCAGTGGACTCTCCAGGCCCGCCGTTAGCGATCGGCGGCACATGGTGCCCCGATCGACAATGCGGGCGCCCTTGGCCTCCACTGGCCACCCTGCCGAACTCCAGGTTGCCGCCAACTTTTACAAGCTGCCACATGCAGGCTTGACATCATCAGCCAACAAACTGGCGGACTGCTCAGGGGGCAACCATGTCAGATTTTATCATCGGTGCCATCGTTGTATGCCCGTTTTGTGTCAATTCTCTCTGAAGAAGGCAGGCTGCATCAAGCGTCGGTTCCAGTGGGATCAATGCAGACGGTCGCGTTCAAGATGGGGAAGGCGTGTCCTGGAGAAAGCAGGAACACCCGCGGCTGCTCTCTACAGTACTATGCATTCTGCAAATCATTTACTGGGCGTTGGGAGTGAGATTGCCTATTGCCATACCGGACGCATGCAGGTTCCAGCCTTCCTGATCGACTTAAGAGAACTACGAGTACGAGGACTCGTACCGCTTTGCCATATCTCAGACTAGTACGAGTAGATAAGATAGTACGAGTACTGTGTGTTGATACTCGCGAGGTCTCCCACTGACGTAACACGGAACAAAAGGCAGAAATGCAGAACCCGCAGAGGCAGTTGGAAAGCAAGAACGCCAAAAATATTCACCGTGTCCTTTCCGCTTACGTTTTTTCCTTCTCACACAATAATCGCGATCCGCGCCAATCCCACCTTCTATAACTGGACCGTCGCTCGAGCTTTGACCGGACTGCTGAATTAGGTCGCGGTGCTGGGCTGAGTACAAGTGAGTACTCGTACATTCATGACCTTTGGATCACTTTCCCAGTCAAATGCCGAAGATCCATGAAACACAACGCTGCAACTGGGTCTCAATCTTGCGATCCAGAACGGCAGGGGAGTCGTCCCATTTCAGAGACGAGGAAATAAGAACGATGCATGAGTGTGAGTACAATGTCCCCATGGCGACATATGTCCTGAGCTTGATTTGCCTGAAATCCCGAACGAAGTGAAGAATCACCGCGACAGTGCTGGCCGCAATTCGGAGGACCTGATTGGCGGGGGATGTAAAGGCGCTCTTGCTCTGTGCGAGCGGCTCGAATGAAGGTTGCTAAATCCAGACCGTCCATAATTGCTCCCTGCGATAAGTCCGAATGTGGAGGGCAGGAATAGTAATCAAGTCAAGAGTGCAGATGCTGTCGCAACCCAGATCCCCATCGGCTATTCCCACTACGAGCGAACAGTGCCTGCGGCGAGGAATAGTATTGGTACTTGTCCAAGTACTCGGTATATAAATACACATTACATTGTCCTCGATGTACACTGCTCAGTAGATGCCAGTGCGCCTCGTGTCCGCCTGGAAACGAAACCTCGCCCTCTTCCAGTCAGACGCCTCAGACACCCAAACTGAAAACCGTAAAGCTTTAGTATCTGTGTACCAAGATTAGTCTGTCCATACGGCAGGTATACGCAAACGTAATGCTCCATCAAAACCGAGATCCTCCTCCTGCTTCGGCCGACGCACATTTCCGCCCGCCACGTGGAAAGATTTTCTTCTCCCCCGCGGTCAACCTGCTCATTAATATCACAGGCTCTGCTGGCGTCAGACTCTAACACGGACTCTACGTCCTCAACACGTAGCACAGAACTCCGTACGAGAGTGATTAATCAAATTACTAACCGAAATTCTACGCCCGACCACGACCACGAACAACGACGATCATGTCCAGCCGGCTCTCCACGCGACTGAGCATCCGCTGGGTTCCCGGCGAGCCGTCCGAACCGACCGACACGCTGGTCATGAGTGTCGGCGGATGGTACGTCGACCTGCGCATCACCAAGGCCGACGGGTCGATCGAGTGGGGCATGGCGGGAGAGAGGATCATCTTGTCACGAGAACCACGTAAGTCCCGCTGAGTATTCGGATCATATCGCAGAGGAGAAAGAGGAGGAAGAGCCCCCCCAACACCCTGGGGGGAATCCATTCCAACTGACCAACTCCTCGATGACAGTCACCTGCAAATGGACGCACTGGGTCGATTCGCGAGGCTACACAGAGCCCGACGTGGGGAGCTTCCATCCCGTCGACCCCTCGACCTCGGCCACCCCGGACACCGATCCGGCCACCGACACGGTCGAGACAGGGAGCATGCTCAACCCGGAGACGAACGTCGACACGCCCTACGAGGAGGTGTGGCGCGCCCTGCGCGCCTCGGCGACCGATCGGTTCCCCTGGGCGTGGATCGTGCGCAGCGAGGACAAACGCACCTTCCTCGCCCAGGTGGGAGGGGACTTCCTTGCGCTGAAGGGCGGGAGGGACGGACCCGTTGGGGAGGCTGGGTTCTGCGCGCGCAGGGAAAGGTGGGACAGCGCGCAACAGCGCTGGACAGTCAAGCTGGAGGCTGGCAAGCGGGATAATCTGCCCTCTCTTCCTGGCATGGTTGCTTGGGAGGCAAAAACGGCTGGAGACAAGGACGCAAGCAGGACCCCAGCGTGGGTGCAGAGTGCCAAGGAGGGAGACGTCGTCGAGTTGTTCGGAGAAAAGTACGTCCTGTGTGCGCTGGAACAGTTGGCTTGAGCGCGCGTCCGGAGTGGTCCTCTACTCGTCAGACCGCGAGAGGGCCGACGGAATCCCTAACGATCAGGACACATCATGCCCGTATGTAGATCGAGCGAGGATAACAGGCCTCTTCTCTAGTGGATATTATTATACTGAAGACAAACTTCTGTCCTGCAACACGAATCGAACCCTGACGATCGAATTCCCTAGCCCGTCCATAACCCCAGCACTGGGCTCAGAACACCGAGGAGTATGCGTCAAAGTGTCTATAATGCCCAAGGGTGCCGCATTCACGGATCTCCCTGCACGCAATGCATGCCTTGGTCTCTGCGGTGGGCGAGGGTCTGCAGTATCACCGGTGCCCATCTCGCCATGTCCATCTACTCCGTACTGCACCAGCTTTCTGCCCGCATTTCGGGCATCTTGATTGGCGGAAGGTTGGCAGGTGCTGTTCTGCGCACCGCAGTCGCCGACAACTCAAGAACAAATGCCACACAGGAATACTTTAGGATTTGCTCCGTATGCGTTACAGGAAATTGGGGAAAGCCCTATGGTACCTACTACTAACCTGCAGTTTAATGCAATGTTTGTTCTTGTCTTGTCGACGTCACATTATCGTCCTCCATACCTCCCGGGGTTGCAGAACCCTCGGCGAAACAATCAATCAATTAGTGACTAATACGTCCGTCTCGCAAATCGGCCCTTCGGAATGATAGGATGTTTCGCAGGTGCAGACGAACCCGTCGCGCTTGCTGCCGAACTCGAACTGCTCGTCGGGAGCGGCACAAATGACTCGGTGTGCGTGGCGGTCGCGGCGCCCGACGTGCCGCCTTGACTTCCATTGACGGGCATGGTCCCTGTTGCGATGTCCAAGCCGTTGATGGCGCGGCTGAAGAAGCCCAGCGCGGCGATGGGCTGGTAATAGGGGACCTCGTGGCCGGACTCGTAGATGCGGGTGAATGAAAAGTTGCCGTACTCGCGGGTTTCGCCGTACTCGACGCCGTCGACCACAAAGGGCACGTAGCCGGCCTGTTTGAATTGTGCCGAGTGCTCATATTGGGTGGCGAGCGAGACAGCCTGACCGCCGAACCAGTTGCAGATGTAGTCGGCGTCACCGTACACCAAGGTGACGCGCACGGACGAGTTGAGGATCTGTTCAATGTCGGAGAGGAAGTTGAGATACACAAAGTCGCCTGTCTGCTGGAAGGCGAAGTAGACTTCGTTGTTGGCCGTCTGGGTGTAGTTGGTATCGACGCCGAGGGCTTCTTGCGTCGACGGTAGATTGAGGAAATCCACAAAGTAATCTGCCGGGGTCGGGTCGACGTAGGGGTGGCGGATATCATAAACGCCGCGCTCGCCATAGAAGTAGTAGGGAGATTCCACGTTGTCGCGGCACATGTCTTCGGCTTCGGTGCAGACAGCTTGTCCGTTGAGTGTCGTAATGTCGGCGGCGGCGCACAATGAGATCTGGTCCAAGCATCCGTTGTACATGTGGCAAGCAAAGTTCATGTAGTCGAAGACGGTGTCGTTGACAGCTTTGATGCCATAAGTGTTGTTGTTGGCGAAAAGAGGATAATAGGGAGCTTGGATGTACTCGTCGACGATGCCATTGATTATGCCCAGGTTGACGAACTCGAAGGCCTTGCCTGACTGGGTGCCGTTGAGAATTGCTTGGTTCTGTTGGTAGAAGTAGTTGAAGAAGGCCGGACCATAGTGACCTAGAAAAACCGTCAGTGACTGCATGCTGACGATCTCCCAAGAGCGCGCTCACCTCCGTAAGACTCGGTCCAGAGGTTAAACTGGGTCGATTGGACCTTCGAATCGAGCTGTGGGAGCGCCGCGTAGAAGCCTTGTAGGACCTCCCAAGCAGCGATGGCGGCAAGATCGGTCGTGTCTGAAGGCTCCATTAGTATCTGTAGCGTTGCCCCAGCAGTCAAAAACCAACACACCGATCGCGGTCGCGTTGATGATGGGGTATCTTCCAGTCACATTTCCCTCTGAGGCGGGAAGGAATTGACCAAAGTTCTCATCAATCGAGCCAGGGCCCTGAGTCGATATGTCAGTTCCTGCTCTTGTAACTAGCTTGCACCTGATCCTTACCTTCGAACCGTATGAGAAGCCGACACCCAGTGGCTGGCTGAGAAAGATCATGTTTGAAGCCTGATTCCAAGCGTACGGGTTCAGTTGAGTGACCAGGTCCTCGGTGACATTGCAGGGGCCAAGCTCTACAGAACATTGTCAGCCCTGAGTCGGAATAGACTGTACCCGATTGAATCTGTGCTCACCTTCGAACATGCCGATCAAGGAATCACTGCCCGGTCCTCCATTAAGCCACAGCGTGATTGGGTCGTTGGCCGGATCATTTCTTGACTCAAAGAACCAGAAGAAGCTGTGTACATCCGGCGCAAGGTTTATGAAGCCTGCGTAGGAGTTGACACCCGGTGTGGTCTCGCAGACGCCCTTTTCAACTGTCAGCAAAGCAAGAAGGCATGAAGGGAAAAAGGCTTGGAGGCTGGCGCAATGCCGCTTGGTCTTTCCAGGAATCCTCACCTCTTTACCTGGCTCTTTGTAAGTGATGTTGATGCCATTGGGTGTGGTAATGGTCTGTACGCCCGTGGGTTCTGCTGGTAATTGCCGAGGTGAGATTTGAAGCTTGGGGCCCCTTGGATTTCTTCTGCTATGAACAACAGGTCCCTTGGCTCCTGAGACGCCAGCGACAAGTGCGCCGAGGAGGGAGAGGACTTTCGCAGCATGCATTTTGAATGTTGTTCGGACAGCAAGGTGAGGGAAAGGAAGCCGCAAGTGCAAGAGGTTGTCCCCAAAACTTCACTCTGCCCGCAATTTCAAGTGAATGTAGTGCAACCAGTAAATCACAGCTCCAAGGTGGACGGGTGCACTCCAAAGGTAAAGGGAGGTCGGACTTCGAGCACGCGCACAGGTTTAAGTACTAGAAAGATTGACCTGCCTCCTTTGACCACCATCTGCCACCAGCCGCAGCACCTCTGCACAAGCATGGTTGCGAACAATCAACCTAGCGCTGGCACTAGGTTGGACCTCACTGCAGTTCACGGATAGACCGAGATGTGATCTTGTCCCTGCTGATTTGCGAGCAAACCATTTGTCGTCCGAGGAAGCTGTCTGGGGTCTGTCGAGGTTCGATGACGTTCCCCACGACGAGAAGTAGCATTGACGCAAGGATCCAAGCTATAGCCAAACTTTAAGTGCGGAGCTCGTCTGGAGAAGCCTGTAGCTCTCACATTCCCGTTGTAGGGTTAGTACGTGGTAGAGCTCACTTTCCTTGGCGTTTCCCAATCCCCATACGGCAGGTAGGCATCAGGCGGAATGGCGAAATGCATGGAGGACGCGGTTGAAGGCAAACTGCAGATGTGCAAGCCTGAGATAAGATTTGTGCCTCTCGGGGCATGTACCGAGTCAGGGAGCTTCGCAGATCCTGAAGCCGTCACCCGGTGGCTGTGACTCGTCGATTTGCCAGGAACAGCTTCGGAGAGCCAGACATGATTCCATGCACGGAATACACCAGATTTCCATCACGAAAGCCCGATGGCCTTGCCACCAATCGGCATTGGACTCCATCCACTGTCTGCTCAAGGTGTGTGTCTCCAGAAAGTCTAGCAGGGCATCGACAGACGCTGGTAGGTTGAATGCCCATATCAGACAATTCCGAAGTGATGCGCCTGCCCGAACGGGCCGAGTTGTGGGATGCCATGGGCCTAGCAAACATTATGTGACAAGCGTCTGGTGGCATTGCTTTTGAGGCTTCTCTGCAGCTTGGCTTTGGTCCCGGTGTTTGGCAGGTAAGCGGCGAGCCAGTAAGAGCCTGCCCGCCCGGCTGCGGACTTCGACGGTGTCGTGTTGCTAGCAACCTATTTTGCCGTTTCGGTGTTATCAGCGCTGGATCACGGTAGGGTCCGACGGATCTTCTCAGCCCAACGAATGACGTTCTCTTATCTCTATTGCCACTGGTGGTGGACCATAAGGTAACATCGCAGGGACGAAATCCTCCCAGGATATGCCGATCACCTGGCGGGGATTCGAAGCTAGCCAAGTACAGAGACGAAGGCGAACGTAGAATGCAGGCGGGGTTGAAGGGTAGATAGCTGCTACATGACGGGTCAGCATGGGTGCAAGGCCTTGTGAATTTGTGAAATGAGCTTCTTCTTTATAGGCTAGCGCAGGCGTGATCATTGAAAGTGCAACCTCGGCAGATGGATGGCGTCAGGATATGTATGTTGGAACAAAGCCAGCTCTTCCTTGGAGCATGATGGAAGGACGAGCAAGCAGCATTGGCAATTGCATTTGGTCGGTGGGCATGAAGAAAGGAGCAGGTAAGAGGAAGAAAATAAAAGAAGTCAGGTCGAAAGAAAAGATATTATATTACCATCAGCCAAAGCAGCTGAGTCTGCAAGCCACCCTCGTATCCGCGCGTGATTTCAGCTGACGAGCTACTGTACCCTAGAACCAAGAGAATCCAATAGCGAGGCAAAATACAGGTCTCATTTCTCAGGCAAAGGATCTATCTAGATGCCCAAGTCGACACCAAGATGGTCATGGATATCAAGGGCCTGCTCTGCATAGCCTAGCTCCTCCCTCTCTTCGATTGTCTGCAGCGGAAACTCGCCCGTGCCCGGTGAGAGCTTGTCGGCATCAAAGCCTTGCAGCCACTGCATGCTCAGGTCCATGTCATCTTCAGCCATTGCGAACAGGTCTTGCCCACTTTCCAGGTCGAGGAGCGTGTCGAAATCAGCCTGGTCTAGTTGCTCGAGTTCATTCTTGATCTCCGCACTGTGTTCCTCGGGCAGGTCATTCAACGCAGCCGCTGCTCCTGCCGTTGTTTGCGAGCTCAAACTCACATCCGAGCCCGCAGGCGTCCTCGGGGTATATGCGGCAATGAGACTCCGCTCTTCGGGCGCCAGAGTTGAATTCATCAGCAGCAAGCTGGCCGTTTGCATGGCTTCAGGTGGCGGTGTCAGCAACAATGGAGCTTGAGCGAGCTTCTGTTCGACTGTAGGGGGATTGGGCGACGCTTTCACTGCTGGGGTGGCTGCAGCGGCAGCAGAGACTTGAGCATTGGTCTTGCGAACGGCCGCATCCAAGAAAGAGAAGGCAAAGTCCGCAGACGCGTACATCTCCCGCAGTCTCTGCAACGCTTGCATGCAAAAGTGGAATTTCCGGATGCTGGCTTGGCGGATGTTGTTGTCCGCTGATTTGATGTCGAGGAGATGGATGATGATGGCTGGGAGGAGGCAGGTGACCCCAGTGTTGGGTAAATAACGGATCATGTCGTGGGCGAAAAGTTCCTTATACATTTCGGTGATGTCGTCGGCCGCCTCTCGAACCTTCCTCTTCGATAGCTCTCTCAACTCTGGCGCCACCACGACGTTGGGAGCCGATGGCAGGATTTGTGGTCGATGCAACGCGCTGATTGCTGTCAGGTATATCCCGTTCAACAGAGCACGGTGCAAGTGGATAACTTCTCCGTCGTTGGTCGCTACTCGTTCACGAGTTTCTGGAGCAAAGTAAGCAATCCCAGGAGCGAGGGACTTGTGCCACTGATCGAATTCCCGGTCGCACTGTATCACATCGGCTGGTTCGGCCGCTGATTTCTTCGGGACCAATCTCATCGTGGTCTCCTGGGTGGCGCCAATCTTGTGACCCAGTGTGGAATACTGGACCGCGAGGACTTTGCTGATGCAAAGGCACAGCTGCGCGAGACCTATGCACATCTTTGCTAGTGTGACTCGCTTCGAGCTGTCCTTCACCGCGGGACAACCACCGAGCATCTTGCTAAGCTCGGGTGATAATGCTTCCGTCTCGAAATCAACCACCTCGAGCATTTTCACATCGAACTCCCCATCGTTGATTCGCATGGGACGTCGCATGCCAATGGCGATCAATCGGTCTCGCATGTAGCATGACCACCATATGCGTTTCCACAGTCGACGCTGTTGTGGTGTCATGAGAGGGGCATTGGACGTGTCGCAGTTCAGTCCTATGGTTCTCGCGACAGAGGTTGCAATACCCAGCCAATGCCAGACGTCCTTCGGGTCATCGGGGCTTTCATACCAGTAGGTCATCAACAAGACTGCCTGCACGACCGTAATGCGGTCAATTTCGTAGTCGAAATCGTACAACAGTTTGACTTTCTCGAAGAAAGCCTTTCTGGCTGCCTTTCTGGTCATGTAGCCTTGAGCAAGCAAATAACGCATGTCAATGTACGCAGTTGCGGCAAACATGACGGCCTGAAATAGCAACAGACTCATCGTATCTGTGGGTTGATTTTTCTCGATGGTGCTCAAGAAGTCCTGGAGGTCGATGATCGGCATAAAAGGGTACACGTATTGCACATAACACCGGAGCAATTCATTTCGGAAGCCAGTCTCCGGAATCAGAAAGGCTCCCTTGCTCTGTAGAAATCCAAGGTCTTCTGTCAAGATTCTCGGGGGAATTGGCCGAATGAATGGTGGCAGGACGACGTTTGGACGGCCTGTCTGCTGGGGAAAATATGACATTGTAGACGACAGATGTAATGGCGGAGACATGTGCTTGCTGCTGATGACAGACATTCGTCGAAACCGCTCCTCCTGGCTCAAGCGGTGTCCCTGCGTCTGGTCTGGAGATATTCTGTTGGCATGGTTTGCAGATATGATCGCCGGGAGACACTTACAAAGCATGTGCGGTTTGTGCTGGAATATATCTTCTTCCGAATCCTTCAGAGTCTGGTTCGTCTCGCAGGAGGGTAGGGCCGGGAGAAAGTTGTTGAGCTCGTCGATGTCTTCGAAGATGGGGAATTGTGGCAGTTCCTTCTCGTCTTCTGCCGAATTACATGGGGACTGGTGGAAGAGCTCCCCTTCCGAATAAGTTTTCCTCCGCCGCTTTCCTTCGGTAACCACACACTCAACCTCGTCCAACCTGCAATTCGTGCATGGAATGCCACTCTCGACGACGTCACTGCCGACATCAGTTAGTCGCCACCCACGATGCAAGATCGCTATCTCATCTAGCCTAGGGAGGGAGAGCTTACCAACGAACCTTCCGACCACGGCAACAGTGGCAAGCTTTGGAAGCCCGTCGCTTCACGGTCCTCCCTCCGGCGGAGAGGCCTGCCACCGAAGACTTTCTCTTCGGCGAGGTTTGGGTAGTGGTCGGCGCGGTCATGGTAGCCATGGTATTCCGGGAGAGAGTTGTGGGAGAGATTTGAGATGTCGAGGTCAGGCGAATTGTAAGGAAAGTCGTGTCAGAAAGGTCATGTCAATCGAACTACGAGCAGCTTCCAACGGACAGGAAGACAACCCGAGCGATGATTTCGAGCGAGGGTCCTGGGTACTGATATGGAGACAATCTGACCGGATCCGACATGACCCTGGTCCACCGCGGCGGTGTCCAATGACCACACGAGCACAATTAACGGAACGCTCAAAAGAGGTTCATCACCCCTACCCCGGACTACCCCGGCTTGATGGCGAGCAGGTGTCGGGGATCAACGATTGGAAGACCTAGCGATCTGGACCGGGGTTGCTCGAGCCTGTGGAGAATCGAAAAACTGTCGGCATCATCCATTGCCTTGGCGGGCATCTCCCAGCTTTTTGTGTTCAGTTTCTTCAATACTAGCACCAGAAGGAAGGGCGAGAGGCTGCAAGACACGAGCAGGGTTTAGAGCTTCACATCTCATAGGCTACAGTCTTCGAAGCGTTCAAAGGCAAAACCCCCGACTAGTCCGCACGTGGAGAAGACAGGGGAATATCCCCACGAGCAAGGGTCCTAGCTGCATTGGCATAGCTTCCGCCCATGCGGTTGGGGTCGATGTCCAGACTTGTGTGCAGAAGTGGCACAGTCCGACAAGAGAGCATCACCGAGATCGCAGCCATCATGTCCATGGGACATGTCACCTACTGTATACAAGCAGTACACTCCCGAGGCCACAGAGAAAGCGCTCGACTCAATGGCATTTGATGAACGCAGGGGATGAATACTGTCCACGTGGATGAAGGTTCGTGATCCAGTGCCCGTCTTCGCCGACCCAGTGTGTTGGAAAAGGTGGCCGCGATCAGATGTTGTGTGGGCTGCTTGTGCAAACCGACTTTGTACCCGAGTGCGGAACAAGACTTGTGCAGGAGAGCTAGGACTTAAGCCGTTCAAGAATAAGAAATCCGGCCGTACGGCCGTGCCGACTTATCCTGTTCTTCATGTGTCCAGGCGCGATTTTGTGCCGGTGGATGAGCGTGTTCGGCTATCCAAGCGACTTCGCTCTCGAAGCTGATTGACCATCATTGCCGACTAGTCGGATATTGACACAACAACACGGTTTCGACAAACATGGGGGCGTCTGCAGCCAGTTAGCTCGCTGAGAAAAGTTTGCTGATGGTTGGGGAAGGAGAGCTGGAGCCTGCGCCCCCGCATTGATGGAGACAAAGTTTTCGAGATGCACGACTTAGCGCCATGGGCACTTTCCGAGAGCTGGTTTCGAGACACGCTTTCGCTTTCGAGGGCTTGTGCTGACTTGACCACTGAGCGAGGAGACCACGGGAAACAAATCCCCAAGCGGCGGGTATCGGTCGGGTGGCTCAATGAAACAAGCGGGTGGCGCGGGGTCTCGTGAGAGGAAAGAAAAGGGTGGAAGGATGGTGAAGGTGTCAGAACGACGAAGAAGTGGGGAAACGGCGACGAGTCAGTGCTTTCTGACCTCGTGCATGCTGGTTCTATTGCTCTCGCCCTTCTGCCCTGGGTCTCCTGACTCGCCCTTTTCGTGTCCTCAATTTGCTTGTCTTCATGAACAAGACACGAGCGGGGCTTGGAACCCAGTCTAACTATTCTGAGTTGCTTCGAGCCTGTGCGCTTGCGTTACGAAGTCGACGACAGAATCGTGGAAAGGCCGATATGTGATGCCCAGTTCTCTTGCAGCAGTCTCCCCGTCTAAATCGTGCGACTGATCAATTTCTTGCTTCGTGTCGGGCAGGTGGATACGCTTGCGTCCCCAGTCAAACTCTTTGATAATGATCTCTGCTGCCCTTTGGTAGGAAAATCTCTCTGGCGATGCGATGGTGAAACGTTTATTGCCGACTTCCGGTCTCAGAAGAGACTCGACATGTGCTTGAGCGAGATCTCTCACGTCGATCCAGAATGGAACTCTTGCGAGAGGCATTGGGTCAGCACCAGAGGCCACCTCCCATAGCTTGGCTGCACTGTCATTTAGTTCTTCCAGCCTGGCCACTGGGTGGACGAAAGGCCCAAAAATCATGCTAGCAGCGGCGATGTCAGAACCATGGGAACGGGTAATGAAAGGCGACAAGCCCACTTACGGAGGACAGAGAGTGACGATGTCGAAGCCGGGCTTCTCTTTTTGAACGAAGTTCCATGCAGCCAGCTCTGCGAACTTCTTCGACCCGCGGTATGCGACGACCTCGGAAGTGTTGTTGTCTGCTGCTTCCTCGTATGTCAGAGGATTCCAGTCGGCGGCGGTGTAGGTGAAATGCGGCGGTGCTTTTCGATCGACATCGATGACAGAGGCAAACGAAGAAGTAATGACCACCCTCCGAATCTGCGAAGCTTGAGCCGCAGCCTTCAACACAGATGTAACACCGTTAATGGCTGGTAAGAGGAAGTCCTTCTCGTTGTCTTGGACGCCAAATGTCAATGGGCTGGCCACATGAATGACCCCGTCAACGTTTTTCACGGCTTCCTCGAACGATGCATTTGCTGTGAAGTCGGCGATTTGGACCAAGTCAAGCTTTGACGCATACTGTAGTCTTGCATCACGCATAGCATTGCCCTTGGACAGATTACGGACAGCAGCACGTACTCGCAACCCACGCGAGAGCAGGTCGTCAACAACATGAGCTCCGAGGAAACCTGTAGCGCCGGTGACAAGCACATAGTTGATAGGCATTGTGATGGAGAAGGCTACAACTATGGCAAGTTATTCCGCTCACAAAGGACTGCGCTCTACCAGCGATTGTACCTCACGTCCACTTCCAACATCTCCATAGTTACAGTTCAACAGATGGGCTGATTTCATAGCATGCTCGGATCATTGGCTTGGACCCCCGTGCGCCCGTCGGCGCCTGCTCCGGTGCCAATGAGTAAAAGACCCTGGTGATCGCGTCTGGAAAATCGGTGCAACAACACCCGAGATTCCCATTTTTGCGTGCCGCTCGCACCAATGTGAGACCAAGCCTCAGCGACAGTCACGATGTTCGTACGAGTCATTCAAATCCCGAGGAGACAACGCAGATAATGTGTCCAGACTCATCTCTTTGGGGCGAAGACGGCCGCCGGTTCGAGCCTTGTTGCTTCTCCAACTTTCAGCCTCGTCATTGACTGGTTATCATTCACCTGGCCGCGTGGCCCAAACAAGCACATGTGCCACCATGTGAAATCCTTTGACAATGGATACTGATGCCACAGTTGACCGTACGCAGAGAGCTTTGCAGTCGAGGACCGACTTGAGTGCTGAAGAGGCCAAAAAAGCCGCAGTTCTAATTCAGGTCCGGCTGCGTCCAACCTCTGTAGAATCCATCGAGGGTTGACCAGCACCAGAAAACCTATCGAGGACATCGTACTCGTCGTCAGCTGAACGGATTTGGACTTGATGCCTCTACGAGGTGGTATGAGGTCAGTCTGAGACAGCGCTCACGCCGCGCAACCGCCACTGAGGCACGCTCAACAGGCTGTTCGAGATGCTCGGTACAAAGAGCTCACTACACCGAGACCTCCCAGCCCAGGCGGGGGAAGCGGCTCTCCAGACACCAAACCGAACCCAACGACTAGCCCCTCTTCGCCTGCACGGTCGAAATGGAGTCGAGCCGCTGAGATTGCGCGCAGGGCCGGTGCCGACGACCGTTCTCCGTCCGTGTCAGATCAGTCTTCGGTCGATCTAAGTGAAGAGGGCGAAGGCTCAGCAACGAGCGCAACACGGGAAGAAAAAGAAGCCGCAAGGAAGAGACGCGCCGAAGCCAATGCCGTGCGCAAGAAGACAGCCAAGATGATGGACCTGCAATATTTTCTCGAGATGGTCGACCAGAAGCATCGCTATGGCTCGAACCTACGGAAATATCACAACTACTGGAAAACGCAGGATACAGATCAGTCGTACTTCTACTGGCTTGATCAGGGCGATGGGAGTGCCGTGGATCTTCCTGAATGTAGTCGAGCACGGTTAGACAAGGAGCAGGTGCGCTATCTGTCGCGGGAGGAACGCCTGCAGTATCTGGTCAAGGTCAATGCTGAAGGCTTGCTCGTCTGGGCTAAGAACGGTGAGCTCGTGTGGACCAAGGATGAACTTTTCAAGGACAGCGTCAATGGCATTGTCCCGATTGATGACCCTTCACCTCAGTGGAAGTACAACGTGCCTCCTCCTGGTGGGGAGGATTCCAGCTCAAGCTCCTCGGACGACTCAGATGACGACGATGACGACGACCATACAGCAGGGGATGAAGGCGAGAGGTATGTGAATGAGGAGGTAGGTAATTCGTTCCGTACGTTAGACGCCGGCCAGCCGCTAACCCAACAACAGTTCCACAGGGCCAGAGGTCCGTCAAAGATAAAACATGTCAGCGCCGGAGTACTCTTCAACCACATGATACGAACCAGCCTGAAAAAGGGTCACAAATGGATCTTCGTGGCTGATACCTCGTTTCGGTTGTACATCGGGTACAAGCAATCAGGCGCCTTTCAGCACTCGTCATTTTTACATGGGGCACGCATCCTGTCTGCGGGTCTCATCAAGGTGAAGCACGGTCAATTGAGAAGGCTGTCACCTCTGAGCGGACACTACCGCCCACCAGCGGCCAATTTTCGAGCCTTTGTGCACAGCTTGCGCGACGAAGGTGTCGACATGTCACACGTATCGATCTCCCGAAGCTATGCTGTGTTGGTTGGTCTTGAGACGTACACCAAGGCACGCAAACAGTTGAAAAATGCAGAAGCTTCGGTAGTCCATGAGAAGGACAAACTGCTGAACCCCGACAAGGTCAGAATGGAGGAAGAGGCGCAAAGAGATAAGTCGAAGAGCGCGGAAACAGAGAGGCTATACCTCGAAAAGCAACGTGAAGCCGAGGAACAGGAAGCACGGGAACTCAAAGCTAGGCGAAGTCTGGCAGGGAGACTGTCGAATGCCGTTAGCAAACTCGGTTTGCGGAAACGGAGTGCCGATAATACCCCCACCGGAGAGGAACATCCAACGCGAATCTTGGGGACAGGGCCAGAAGACGGCGTTCCACCACCAGAAGGGCATAGGTGATGTCGACCGTGTGCAGAGACGCTTCTCAGTGCTAGGCCCGAGCTGTACATGGCTTTCAATCACCCGTGTCTTCAGCGGCGGCTTTCGATGGTTGGCTGTACTGCTGCAAGGATAGCGATTGACAACTCTAGAACAGTTGCATTTCCCCGTCCATGCCATTACACTCCAGTTTGACGAAAGTAGCTGCGTGGTGCCGACAAACTCAGCCTTCGTTGTCGCTCGAGGTCCATCTTCTCGTCTGAATCATTTGATTATTGGACTAGATGATGACAGCATGAGGCGCGTGCTCTTCAGCCACCAGTTCATTTCTACGGCCGTCGGAGAATATGAGCCGTCGGAAAGCGTCAGGGGATTGCGGTCGTCCCTACCTCGGGCTCTCAACTGGAGGACGAGAACAGTGTCATTGGCGTTTCGATGCCTCCCTGTCCCAGGCTGCGTTGGACCCATTGTAGGAAGGAATAAGTCATGTTGCATGTATGCAGCATCACGCAATAGATGTTGCTGTCCAAGACCCGCTTCAGCCGCAAGCTTATCATCCAGGAGGCAATTGTCAAGGGACGTTCAATTGAGTTTTGAAAACAGCATTCTAGTCTTTTAGTCATAGTCGAGGCCTATGCAACAGCGCTTCCCCGAGCTGTTGCGCCATTGCCAGACCCAACCTGGATCATAGCGGTTCGACTTCCGGAGCTCAGGGACAACAGTACCTCTTGGAGTGGCCGTGCCGGGTTTTGCGAAAGAAGTGCCTCCGAATTGTCGGCCCAACGAACCTCGAACATGCAATGTGACATACTTCGCGTTTCTCCCTGCTGCAAAAACCTGCGAACAGGCCAAAGACCAGAAGGCTTCAAGGTCCGTAAATGGACTTACATGCATTGCCCCTACAACATGTACTGGGCTATTTCTTCCCACGTCAATCGAAGGATATCCAGCGTCATTTCTACACCCGAGAGCCTGTGGATACGCCACACTTGCTCTGACTTCTCGTCGGCCGAGTTACCTCTTATGCTGAGGACGTCGACCAAGAGCGCGCGGTTCGCTTGTCCCAATCGGGCGTGTAGGAGAAGCTCCCATAAGTCTCTTCACTCACAACTCTTCTCGGGCCGTTGGTGGAGATCGAGACGTTACCACTCTCCTTGCCCCTATATGTACGAAAACGTTTCGTAATATGGCTTGACGGCCAGTGATTGGAGCACCCCGTGCAGCATATGGGATCATTGCTCCAGCCTGGCAAGAAGGTCGAAAGTCTCACACAGGAGCAGGTCAAAGCGCAAGCCTGGGCACGAGCATGCCATGCTGGATCGCCGCAATCCGTCGCATGAGAACCGCATTCCACCATGCCGCATGAAATGAGGAAGCACCGTACATACCAAGTACTCCGTAGCGGAGGTTGGAAGCTCAACTGAAGATGAATGGCAAGTGAGGTCAGGGGCGGAATTGAACCCGACGTATTCAACGCCAAGAGTGTTAGGGGAGTGGCCTCTTGGCCAATCAGAAATGACCACCCCAGGCATCACCCATTCTCTCCCTTCAGTTTCTTCTTCCACAACCACTGAAATTCCGTGTGTCTCATATACCATGCAGACTCAGATACCGAACAAGCGGAACGATTAATTGACACATCTAGGATCTCTAACAGGGAAAACATTCTACCCACAAGTTGGCGCACTGGCACTGGCACAGGCACCGGCACAGGCACCGACGTTTCCAGTATCTACGCCAGCCATATATCTATCCGTCTTTACCCCAATCCCTCCCACGGTAGGTAACCACGCAACCCAGGTAAGGAAGGAAAGTCCTGTTTTCTATTGCATATCCCTCTGTTCTTCTTCGCTTCCGATCGCAACGAACAATAGCACCGCAATCTCCCACCTGTACGGAGTAGCTTGCACATAACAATGGTCAAAATCGTAATCATCGGCGCCGGCATCTCCGGGCTAAGCACCTACCTCTTCCTGCGGAAACATCTTTTGCGCGACCACCCCACCGAGAGCGCGGTTGGGAACGGAATCGAGGTCAAGATCTACGAAGCCTACGACATCCACGCCTCCAAATTCAACAGCACCCTACGCGACACGTTGGCCGGTGGTAGGGACGGCGAGCAAGCGCCATCCCTCCCCAGGGACGAGACCCAACCCATTTTCACGCCCCAGGCGATCGGTTCCGCGATCGGGATATCGAAGAATGGACTGAATGTGTTGTCTCGGCTTGATGAAGATGACGAGGACAATGACAATGACGAGATCCCACCCGGAGGCGGACGCAAGCCAAAGTCAAAGCGAGGCACATCTATCATGCGACAACTGGCCACGCACGGCCATCCCATTGACTGCTGGCAAATCAGCACAGCGCGGGGCTTTCACATCGTGGATGTGAAGCTCGGCCGTACAACCACAGACGACACGAACAGACATTTCCAGAGTACGAGAGGGAAGACTGGGACCAGGCCGCCAACCTACGACGATAGTGGTGCGACCAAGCAGACAGATCTCTACCGCGGGATCATGGTCGCGCGACAGTCGTGCTGGGAAATCCTGCGCGATCGCGTCCTCGAGATCGCACCAGAAATCGTATCCAGGAAAAAGGTCACGGATGTGGAAATTGGCGACGAGACACGCCCCAACATCATCATCTTTGAGGACGGAAGCCGCGAAACCGCCGACCTGGTCGTCGGGGCGGACGGCCTGCGGAGTGTGTTGCGTAGGGCCATGTTTCGAGGGCCGGGGAAGGATCAAGCTTCACAAGCCCAGCGCAGCCGTGATGGTGATGGAGGTGGTGGTGGGGCCAGAAGAAGCTGGGTCCAACGTCTGAATGCCTACCTTCCATTCACGCGATCCGACGCCTCCACCATCGCGGACCCAGACTTCATCTCCCCTCACTACGAAGGTCTCGTCGGCGTAGGCGGGTTTATCCCCTCCTCGGTGCTCGAATCGGCGGGCCACAAGGCGGGCACCATGTCCATCGTGTTCGGGCCGAACGGGTTTTTCGGCTATGGGTACTTGACCTCTGCGGCGGTGGCGGAGGAGGAGGAGCCATCGTTGTCTTCATCTGGGCCAGTGGAGACGTCTTCCCAGACCCCCGTTCCACGATCGAGTAGGGACCCAACAATCGGTCCCCTCTCCGTCTGGTGGTCCACCTTCTCCAGCCCAACGCCCTATCCTTACTCTCACTCCAATACACAGGGTACCGCCTCGACGCAGGCTTTCGACAAACACCGCGCCCTAGAAGCCCTCCACCAACGGCACTCGACATGGAACAACGGCCCCGTGTCCGCAATAATAGAATACGTCAGCACGCAGGAACGTGAGCGCGAACGCGAGCACGAGCATGAGCACAGCCATAGCTATGCAGGCGCCGGCAAAGCTCTCGACGCATGCTATCCCACATGGACAACCCCGGAACTGCCGACCTGGGCGAGAGGCGGCCGGGCCGTGCTCGTTGGCGACGCCGCCCACGCATTGCAACCCAGCAGCGGACAGGGCGCGTGTCAGAGTCTAGAGGATGCGGAGGCCCTAGTGCTGTTCCTGAGACGGTATCTCGTCGATGCGCTGTCATCGTCATCCCCATCTCCTCCTCCAATTGCTTCTGCTGCCGCCGCTGACGTCGACGCTACTACTCCTCTTCTCATTTCCGCACCAGCCGATCAGGGGGTAAACTCCCGGATCGCCCGCGCTCTCGCCGCGTATCATGCATTCCGCGCGCCGCGAGTCCATCAAATCTATGTGCGCTCCCAGAAGATGGCGGGTCTGAAGTCTGATATGAATGTCGTGATGGAGTATGTAATGTACTTCTTCATCTGGATGATGACTTGGCGGTGGCTGAATTGGTCTCTGGGTCGACTTGGGCTTAGTGATTTGGAGAGGTATAATGAAGAGTTGTTCGGTTATGACTTGCCCGGTGAGGTGGAGGCATTTCTTGCAAGGGAAGAGACCAAGGGGACAAGGTGAGAGTTGTGAAGTCGGGAATGGACGTCAAGCGCCGGTCGAGGATTCGGCGTGTGTATTCACAGGCGTGACAGTAGCCGTGGATGTGAGAAACTGCCGGAGTGTGGGCAACATCAATGTCACTGGGTCTGTGACTTGTGGTTGAAATCATCTGGACTTCCACATCACGCTGGCAAACAGTTTTCATTGACACCGCATATCAGCAAGCCACCACTGGCACCCTTCAATAGTTAGGACCCGTTCGAGACGCCGTGCCATTCAAAGATGCGGCTTTTCCTGCACCAAGGAGATGCCACTGGGTCTCCGCCTTCCAACCAATCGACATCCACTCGCAGCGGTAGTTCACACCAGGATGCCCCACAGTGTCTCTGGCCCGTTCTCAATATGCTTAACCTCCTGTCCAGAAGTACTGCTTTCAATCTCAGGGTTGGGCTTGTCCTCATTTTCCGTTTCACTCTCCCAGTCCCAATACGCCCAGCCGTCTTCGGTCTGGCTTTGGCTCAGAAGCTCAACTTCCGAGTAATGGTCGCTGGCAGTAGCATATCCTTCGTCATTTGGCGAACACTGCGTTCCTTCGTCACCCTGCCGTAGGGCACTTGGCGAGGACAGACATTGTAGTGCGCCCTGCTCGGATTCGGGCGTTGGCACGTCTTCGCAGCATAAATAGCCAGCATCCTCGGTAACATGACCGGAAAATGACTCCGATGTGTTCTGGGTGTGTTCGGCTTTGAAGGCTGCTGAGTCCAGCTGTTCCAGCCAGTTGAACAGCTTGTGTACGTTCTCGGAGTCGTTGCTAGGGTCCTCGAAGTTCTTTGACATAGCACTTCCCGAAGGAGGGGTCGCAGCTGGCATAGCTGAAGGCCATGCGATGTATTGATGCTGGTGTAGTCGGGCTGGGACAACATCCATGCACGCCGGCTGGGAGGTTTGGACTGCGTTGCCGATGTGTACATTTGAGGAGATAGGGTCGCTATCGTCGTGACCATAGAAGTTCTCAAGAGTTTCAGTGGTATAACTGTTCGGACTGGGGAATATTTGAATCATCATCGGAGGGGCAATCATGATATGATCGTCTGGACCCGTTAGAGCTCGCAAATTTCTTGCGGAGTCCTCCCAATACGTGACTGATTCACCGCTCCAAGTTTGAACAACACTGTTAATGCTCCAATGTGTCGTTGTCACGTCTGGAGCATACCCTAGAGTCAGAAGGAGTGGGTAGATCAGGTTGTCATTGGTGGTAGGAAAGATATAGGGCCGTTCTATTACGTGGTAGAACCGCCTGCGTTGCACGAAGTTTCCAGCTGATAACGGTTCAGAATCGACTAGGTCGTCACCCGTACTGGGAGACGTGTAGGGCGGATTTGCCACATGGTAGAAGCGCCTGCGTGCCACAAAGTCTCCAGCCGATGGCGATTCGGAATTCGTCAGGTTATCACCCGTACTGGGAAACATGTAGGACCAGTTGATCGCGTGGTAGAAACGCCTGCGTGCCACAAATTCTCCAGCTGATGATGACTCGGGGTTGATCACGTTGTCGAACGTAATGGGAAATATAAGAGGCTGATCTACCGCGTGGTAAAATCGCCTCCGTGCCACGAAATCTCCAGCACTTGACCGTTCGGGATCGAGGGGGAGATTGAGTTGCCAGTCGATGATGCTGTCAGTATTGCTTGGACAGAAGTGAAGGCTGACTTGGTTCTCTTCACTCTCTGAACCGTCCAGCAAGGCAGGTAAAGGACAACCATGTGTGGACGTGTCATGGCTCTCATCAGAGATGCAGCTTGCTTCGGCCCTGTGTTGTGATAATGCAGGAGAACAGAGGGTCAGACCTAGGCTCTCCCGACGCTCGACAAATGCAGGTCGATGCTGAGGAGCAGCCGACAATGACCGGTAGCTGACGAAATCTGGCTCTGGTTGTGCCTGGCCACACCTATATTCGAAGTACGGAATCTCCCAGCTTGCCTGTGTAGTGTTCGAGGGGGGAATGTATCCGTGGTAGCTATCATGGTAGAGTAAAGGACTTGGGATGCCGATGTCGTAGCCAGAGCCGGTGAGAAGGTCCGTTTGAGGGCTGTCATGTCTCTGCGTACTCTGAGACGGGACTGGGCCCGTTTTGGTGTCCGGGTGAGGCAGGGTACTCGTGCAAGCAGACGCCACAGGTTGAGGGACTCCAGGTAAGGGAGGCGGCTCATCAATATTCACGGTTGGGTCCGTGATGTCTGCATCTAGGAGCCAGTGTTTGTTTCCTGCATTCATATTAGCCTGAAGTCAAAAGATGAGGTACAGAAAGACCAACTATTGGGAATAGCCTCACGACCAACGTGGACATCTGGATCAACATGATAGCCTTGATCCTCACAAGCATAATAGCAGCTTTCGAGGTTCTGTGAGTCACTGTCACGAAGCTTTCTTCGCTTGGGTGCACGTCGATTGCGGGCCGTCAGTGGCATCCTTGGAGAACTGAGGCTCTGGCTGCGGTGCCTGAGGCTGCGCTTCTGGCGTGTGGACTTGCCGACCATTGTTTTTGTGGAAGAAGAAGTGGTGATAGGCGTAAAGATTCTGAAAACAATCTCAAACAATCTAAACAATCTGAGCAGCGATAAAATAAGAGTCAAGGGTAATGCTTAGGGAGGAGGCGGTGAGAGATATGTGAATGTTGCAAGGAGGATTGAAGACTAGAAGTCAACTTGGGGGCGACGCGGACATCTCGAACCGCACTTGCCGAAGCAGTTGCAGTTGAGGCAGCGGCAAGCACGAGCAGGGGTAACGAGGAAGATACGAGGGGCAGGAAGGTGCAAGGGAAAGGAGGCTGTGGAGGACAGTGAGGTGCGAGGGCATACTGTCTACCAGAAGTTGTTGGACCACCCGTACACAACCTTTGCTCTCAGACAACACTTCCCGACTGTAACGGCGGCTCATGTGCCTTCCTCTTCACCTTCTCGACCAGAGTCTCATGCTGGTGTTGGGCGTCCAATCCCAACTCCCGCTCGTGTAATTTACGAACTCGACGTAATGCGCAGAAATTGTACAAGGTGAAAAGCAACCCCGCGACAATCATGCAAGCCCCTATTACGATAGCAGTGATCCTCGCCGTTATGCTCCAGACGCCGTGTTGAGCAGTGTAGATATTGACCAAGGTGGTTATGATACCAGCGACGGAGTTCATGGCGACGGGCCTATCAACGACTGGTTAGTTTTGGGCAGAGGTGTTCTGGCGGAGTGGGCATACAAGAAAATCCTGTTGATCAGCCAGACATAGTTCTCACGCCAGCGATACCACAACGCAAGACATCCTAATACCCCAACAATGCAAAACGCTCCGGCGAGCCAGAGAAGCCCAATGTTGGCAATGGAATGAACAATTGCATGGGCGACCTCGTCATCGTCGTCGTTGTCGGCGTCCTGAAACGCCTTCGACTCCTTAAAGGTCGTAAACGTCCCCGGGACGACAAGGAAGCCTGCAAGCATGATCCAAGTAAACAAACTGGCCAAGATGTTGTACAGTCGAGGGATCTCATCAAGGTGAAGTAGCATCTCCATATATCTTGTCTGAACAGACGGAACCCGGGCCAACGGCCGCTTGGACGAGAGAGTGTCGGAACGGCTCAACACGCTAGGTTTAGCAGAATCTTTTCGCCTGAGAGAGTTCGATGCCTTGTTTCTATTGACGGGAGCGGTCTCGGTGCGCTTGACGGATTCAGGTTCGATGTGGCCGCGGCCATCGTCGGAGTGTATAGTCGAAAGCGACGGACGAGTTGTCTGCGTGCTTGTCCCTCTCTTCCCAAACATGCTGAACGCGGCGTTGATGCGACTCAATGATAGAACGATAGTCAACGGACACAGAGCCAGGCATTGATTCAAATCCAAAACAGAATCTGGAACCAGGCATGAGGGCGCAAGCAATTTTATCAACAATCAAGGCAGTGCAGGAAAACGCAGAACGTGGTAAGCAAGGATAAGGGAGGCATCGCGTCGATACATGCCTAAAGAGACTTCACACTACCAGCTTCAGAGGCCGTGGTATGATATCGACGAGTGGCTCGCACGGCCAGAGGGCAAAACAGACTGCGACGGTTGTTGGAATGGTACCGTCCGAATGCAGGGTGACGGAGTGTTGCAGAATGTACACCTCGGAAGACAACCATGGGGCGTGGCTTTGCTCGCCGGATCGACAACCTTTCCACCTGCAACTCGCTGAGCTGAGATTTCGTGATGGTTGGTGTTGGACGAACCTGGAAAAAAGCTGGTTGAAACTTGGACACAGCCCTGACGCTAGCAATGCTCAAGCAATGAGGATATCGCGCCTGTCTGACGAAGAGTTTAGATGTGAATTCCAGGGAATTCCTAAGACCCCACGGGCCTTTACCACGTTCGCATAAGGAAGTTCCGTTGTCTGACACTTTGGCAGTTCGACACGCATGCGGACACCAGACATCCAGCCATCTTGCCGGTCGCTGAGTTATGAATATCAGCGCGCCGTACGAGTACATGTAGCGAGGGATCTCGGTGTGATCAGTACTTGTTCTGCGTCTGATGGCGATCTTTTATATGCCGTCAGTGCGCAACTACTCCTGGCTGAAATTGGAACCACACTTGTCTTGAAAGTTTACACTTCACTCCATTGTTGGATAGCGATTCCCTCCGCTGTCATCCCTCTGGGCTCTACCTAAATCGCGGAGGTTTCGATAATCCCAGTGCCAGCCGACGCCGTTCTGTTCTCATGACGCATATCCCACTGCCCATGCGTCGTATCCCGCATTTTCCCAAATAACAACCAGACCTCATCCGTGAACGCCATCGCAGCTGCATGGGCCGAACCCCGTAATCATGTATATACAAGTGCCTCCCTCCCGAGTCAAAAACAAATTGAGTACTCATCTGGAAGCGCCCGCATACAACCCCATGCCAGTTCCGTAAACCCAGTGGGTATCAATCTTAAAGGCAAAGGCTCAAATCAAGTTTGCGCTCATTCTTCGTCATCAATGACGGTAACGTCAACCACGTCCGAAATTCTGTTCTCCGCAGGATCTTCAAGACAAGGCACAATCGACTTGTACACAGTCGTTTCGTTCACCGGCCTCGGCACGAAATACAACTGGAAAACGCCAATAATTGCGACAAAACCAGCAGCCCACCACGCAAGACCAGTGAATCCAATGTTTGAACCTGTTTCGTAGAGAATTCCCGCAATAGGAGGCGCCACGCATCTGCAAGCCGCACCGGCTGAAGCGGCAAGACCGTTGATCCGCCCAAGGTAGGCGGGAGAAGGACTGGCTTGCTTGAGCAAGATTAGGATCACAGGGTAATCGAGAATCGAAAGAAAGTTTCGGATCGTTAGGCAGGTGTAGATGCCAGGGTAGAGGAGGTTCGACGGAAGCAATGCCAGGTACGGTACAATGAAGAATGCAACTGGGTGTAACACTGTTACCAGGACAAAAACCCGCCAAGTCCCGAGGCGTTCGGCGACAAATGGAAAAATGACAGCCTGGATGAAAAGCGCAATGACACCGTTGACCGACATGATCACTCCAACAGCCTTGGTAGACAGTCCTAAGCCGCCCCGGATATCAAATGGACTGGTAGCCAAGATCGTAACATCTTTAGCGGCCTTGTCTTGATAGAAGATGGGAAGGAGATGATCGTAACACATCGAGTGATATGTGTAGATCGAGAGGGCCAGTGTGAGCATGACGATCTTTCTGTTGAGCCACTTGCCTGCGCCTTTGTCGCTGATGGACGGCTCTCGGGAGGTTCCGTCTTCGTTCAGTCGCCATTGTTCGTTCTTTTGGACGTCGACTCCGTTGAACGTCCCATAAGAGTCCGAGTTCAGATCGACGGCGTTGTCAGCAGTGGCACCCCCAGCGCTGATCATCGGTGTCTGCTCGGTAACGCTTTGGTAAATGCTACCACGGCGGGCTCGTCCGCCGTTCTGGAGATCAGGGTGCGTCTCCCTCAGCCAAAAGTAGGCGCTCACCATGCTAAAGAGCATAAAGAAAGCGCAGACGAGATTGGGAAGTAGGTAAGGAAACCGGCCAAATAGGCCATCTCTGGAGAAATGGTCTGGGTAAGAGGCTGCGGGGTTTACGAGGATACCACCAATAGCTGGGCCGATAATGGTGCCAATGGCCCAGATGAAGGGGACGACGGCATATGCTTTGGGTTCCCATTCTGGTTTGGTAGTGAGTTCCCCGACCACGGTTTGTATGACGCCTGTCAATGTATCAGCGATCTTCTCTTCCGTCCCTGTTCTTGAGACGCATACCAATGTTTCCGTTAAGCACACCACCGAAGATCCGTCCGACGAGAGCCATGGTGAAGCTCGTAGAGAATCCAACGATTAAAAGGGATATCATGGTTCCAAAGCAGCCCAGAAGAAGGACTGGCCTCCGACCGATGCGGTCAGAAAGCCCTCCCCATAGCAGCGAGCAGAGTGCTTCAGAGAAGGAGAAGGACGCTATAAGGATGCCAGCCCAGAACGAAGGATCAGGCATGCCAAACTGCTTGGTCATGATCCAGGCGTAGGGGAAAATGGCCGTAACGGCAATCGGCTCGGCGAGACGACATATCGCTGGTAAGTGTTCAGTCAGAAAAGTGTACGTGCGAGGGTTCAAATAACGAGATTGAGGACTCACCGATTATGAGGAATTGGTCAGTGGGAAAGGAGTCGTCCGGGGAAGGAGGGTGATTCTTTGACCGTGTAAGTCTCATCTTTTTGAGTAAGCCCGATCTCTTACGACCAGTCCTCCTATCTGCTGTTTCCGGTTTCGAGTCTCAGTCCTAGTCAGTCAAGTGCGAGGCAATGTCGGGTAGCAAGCGGGCCGAATTGTGACGTGGGACAAGCAAGTGCTCGGACGAAAGTGATACGATGTGGACGGCGTGCGTTGGATGCCGTGCGGCTAATGTTGCAAAGGCAGAAAGATGCTACAAGTTCAGAGTGAAAACGAGACGAAAACAGAACTATAACGATGGTGAAGTGGAGGCGCCGAAGAATCGGTGGCCAACCCGTGTCGGAAAACCGATCCGATCTCGAGGAATGTGCGTGAATGTGGTGGCTGGCAGAAACCTACGCAAATGGAATGGATGTACATGTGGAACCGCAATCGAGATTCAGAGAGATGCCATTTCCTGCTTCTCGTATCATGGATAATCTTTCCCCGATTATGACTACTCGTATCTGTTTCAGGCAGTGGCGGTTGAGACTGCGGTGTTTAAGTGAATTGAAGACTTCCTCACCGCCCGAGCGGTGAGGAGAATCAAGGCGTGTCAGTGGCCACAGCAGAGACAACAGGGGTTATTCGGAGGTCGACGCATATCTCTGATTTGCTGGAAATCGAAAGATGTATCTCTCGGCTTCCCACAAAAGGCGGCTCGTCTACTCTGTACGTGGGCAGTGGCCCGGCTACCCGCTGCAGCAAAGATTATCCTGCAAAGGCCCAGCACCCGACGCCATTACCAGGGCCGAGGCTGGTCCAAAAGCAGGTACAGAAGTCAGTGTTGCACAGATACTCCGTGCGCTACACTATCTTCCGTGCTTGAGCCACCAAATGGTTTTGCTGCGCGAGACGGCTTGAGACTATCCCAAAGCACGGATGGGGCACTTGGTCAAAGCGACCAAGCGAGAAAATCAAGCATACGTCATGCGCTCGCTGACGGCATCCCAGCCTCTTGTCGAGTGTCTATGGATGGATGTGAGAAGTAAGTCAGGGTCTACTCGCCAATTCTGAGAGAATCTGCCAAAGATGCTGAATCGCCCATGCCGTGCAACACCAAGCGTGGAAGACGTCCACTGAGCGCTTGTCCGGAGAACGTCAGGTACTGCTGGCAGAACCAAGAATTCTCTATGGCTAGAGACCCGCCACAGCACGCCGGGCACCGGCAGCCGAGAGCCGTACTCGTCAGCTTTACCCCAAGCTGCTTAGCCTGTTGGCTGTCGAAAGTCTTCCCCGATGTGCGTCAGCCGCTTCGTACTATGTACTCGTAGAGGCCCGACTGCTTCCAGCGCCATCTTGTCAGGGATTAGTACCACTCCCGTGCGAAGTTCCATGATGACGCTTCCACTACTTATCACATCATTAGGGGAGGAGCAGTACTGGAGGCAATGAGCACTTGTCAAAAGTTCTGAATGCCAAATGAGGTCGACAACGGCCGAGCATCCTGAAGCGCATTGGAACCGTACGGAGTACCAAATCGCGTCCTGACAGTGGCGACTATTTCCCAAGGACAGGAGATCCTAGCATGTATCAGGATTTTGTAACTTTCCCTTCCGCCGTCGTCGCTTCGGTGGGAGTCTCATTTTTCTTGCGCAAACCAAGCTCAACCTCACCTCTCAGCACCTTGACAAGCGCCAGAGCCCTGTCCTGCCCCGCTGGGGTGTCTTTGCCCAAGTCATAGACGACGTTGACTAAAGCCAGCGAGGCCACGAAAACCCACACATCTCCGCCCTTGATACCCTTCCACCATCGATGCTTAACACCAACCTTCCACAATGAATCAACGCTCATCCTCGCCGCATATAAAGAATTAGCATGTCCAGCTGGCGTGCGATCAAACAGCTGGAATAGGCCTCCCAATAGCCCGCCCAGGAAGAATTTGAACTTCGGCAGGAATGCACGGGGTAAGACGATCTGGAACAGGCATATTGTCCCCCAAGATGCCCCGATCGAGCCGGCCACCGCAATCGTCGACCTTAAAATGGATTCTGATAAGCGATTCAAGCTCGCCACTGGCGCTTCGAGAACTTTCTTGAATCGCACTAATGCAAGTGCTCCATAGTATTTGGTGAACAACTTCGCGATCTGTGGGAAGGACAACAGCATCTGTCGCAGGTAGGCCAGGAAACAGGACGGATCTGATGGGTGAAGCAGAGCGCACGACAAGTTGTGAATGCCTGGATGTGCTCTTGAGGTGATTGGTGAGATGATGGGGTCAATGGATGCCGGTAAAGTGGTGGTCAGTTTTGGGTATAGGATTGGCGAGACGAAGGTCGGCCACCTCAAGCGTGCCATCTGTGCTAGAGCATCGACAATGTTATCGGGGGTCGGCCAGGTAACCCTGAAGGAGAGATTTTCCGGTGGACGCTGGATATACTCTGGCGTGAAACCGACGACGAACGGTCCATATGCCTCGGGGGCGCAGTCACGATCAAATACGAAAGCATGGAGCATTTGGCCTTGTGCTAGAGCGAACAAGAGCCAACTTCCAACCCAAGATGGTTTGTTTCGGACGAGCTTCGTGTTTTCGATAGCAGCGTACCCAATTTCCAACGCCCGGCAGCCCACGTAGATTGCCACGGTCATCCTGAGTTGGTCAGCTGGACAGATACCCAGCGCAAGCCCGGATAGACTAGCTGCAACCGCCGGTGTGATCCGGGAGGTAAGGATGGCGTAGATCCTCGGGTACCGTTGCTTGATACTGCGAACTCTCTCGTGTAGAAGTTGCAATCTTAGCCGGACGAATATGCGATAGAGTGTCGCGTGGAAGAACAGCAGAGACGACAATGAGAGTGCCATCTTGGTATGGGATGCGACAAGCGGTTTTCTCGACCGAGTTGCTGTTTGAGAGCTTCGTGTTGCGAGACGGTCAAGGATCGCACCAAGCGTCTTAAGCGTTCCATATGTGACCACGAACACCCGCGATGCTGAGCGGAATGCTGCAGCCTTGTGGTGGTCGTCTTGGAAATCTGACCTGAACGCGCCATCTTGAAGCTGACGCTCGCTGATGGTGGTAGCGGTCTTTGGCGATGGGCTTCTAGAAAGTAGTCTCCGTAGCAATGCGTACTCTTGTTCGTTCACGAGCAAGCGGACAGGAAGATTGTCGATCGCCATGTTGCGCTTCTCGTGTGTGTTTGGGACACTCCAATCGAGTCCGGTGGCACACGCTCGTGGTGGCGCAAGCTCACCAGAACCTCGTCTCGATATCAAGAGATCATCGGTTCACCCCTTCTGGCGTTTCCAAGCTCGGGGCACGATGGAAACCGAACAGATGGCCGTTCGAGTCGATGACAACAGCGGAAGACGTGTTGTTCGAGGTGAGAAGCCTCGGCTTGATCGAAGCAGGTTGGCACACGGAAAGAGCACGAACTGACCAATTTGCTCCGCCCACTCCCACTACGTCTGACTATATTGACCTCAAAATGCAATATCGAACAGCCCTCGACTCCGGGTCCGGCATCGACAACCTTTCCCCCTCAAAAGCTTGAAAGCCGTCGCGAGGCTTGTGCTCGCCTCAACTCCCCGGCCATGCGTCTAGTCACTGTCATCCCCGTCTTCCTCACGCTCATTTTGACCCTGACCAGTCCATCCATATCCGCAAAGTCGACAGCGACATCCTTCTGCAAGTGTATCTGCTTCGACAACAGCACCATCATCGCCCTCAACCCCCCTCCCTCCACCACAAGCGCCGCCTCGCTGCATAACCTCGACATCCGCTCGCCTCTTCCATTCCCGGCCGACGACACCTCCGACTCGGACGGGGAGTCTAAGCGGCCGCACCGCAAACTCTCCTGTGCAGACTGTACCCGCACATTCTGCCTGGATTATAACCTACCTATATGCAAGAATGCGAGGGAAGATGATGTTTTCACCACATGTTTCCGTACGGCCTCCCCGAAGCCCCTCCTTTGGCGGCGGAAGAATACTGATGATGGTGGTGGTGATGGTATAGAGCGCGACTCCCTAAAAGACGAAACCGTGGTCGTGATCTTCATCTTCGCGACGGCGGGACTCCTGGCTTGGGCCGCGGTGAAACCCTGGGTTGATCGGTTGCGAGAACGGAATATGTTTGTGCCGCTGGGACGGCATAACCGAGGACAGACTGATGGCGTTGCGGCCGGGTCGGCCACCATACCTCGACGCGCAGGCTTCGCAGGTCGTGCAGGAGGCCCAAGTACGAGGAGGCGAGGAGGCGAGGATGAGCGAGAGCCATTCACCGTCGGCCCTTATGATGAAGATATGCATGCTGATCAAGACGCCGTTGATATAGTTTCGGGCGCGCCATCTGGCTCAAACCCGGAACCGGCATTTCGCTCTTGAAAATGAGCATAACCGATTGAAACTCCACCTGATCTTCAAGTTTGAATCGCCATTGTACTAACATTGACTGGCCCGCTCATAGGTATCTCCTCAGTTTGCGTCTGATCCAAGCGGCCGCCTAGCTCAAGAAACTCCCCATGCCGTACATATTTTCTAACCACCCCTATTATTGCCGAACCGCCGTTTTGGAAGGTCCCCCTTGCTATGCTCGAACAACAGATCACACACATACATACATGAAAGGAGCCCGCCTGCTGTAACGCTATCATAGCCCATGTTTCATGCATTTTTGCTTTTCTCATTAAGTCCTCACTCTGGTCTCATTTTCTGCCCATTTGGATGACACCAAGAAACCCACACGATCGCGGTGAAGCACATTGGTCTCCAGGATCAACTCCTTGATTCCCACAGGTTCCCACGCTGCAGAATTTGCCATGCGCTCTTTGTTAGGGACGCGGGAATCGTGGACCCTCTGGCGGCGAAGTTCGCGTTCGTTGACCACATCGGCCATGAGTTTAGTGGTTGCAGCGTCGCGGATGGTGGGTGCTTGGATGAAATTGTTGAATGCGAAGAGATTTTCGAAATCGACGTTCAGCAAGATGTTTGAGGCGACGGTGTCTCGGAAATTGGATCCCGTAGGGAGGATCTCGGACCGCGGCGAAGATGGTGAAATATCCGCGGAAGATGGCATAGAGCCAAACACCATAGTAGCTAGGGCCGGGTTGTGCTTGGGCCGGCCATCTTCGACTTGGGGGAGACGTGAAGGGATCAGGGTGTGGTTCAAGGCAGTGTCCAGCTTGAAGCTCTTGATATCAATGTGATTGGCCAAAAACTGAAGGATCTGCTTAACGATGGAGCTGCTGGCGACAATGTAATCGGAGCCGGTCATGCTCTTGCCTTGGGTGGAGGAAGGTGAGCTGGCAAGCTCCATGGCGTATTTGTAAGTGATCTCAAGAATATCCCAGTCAAGGTAGTTGTTCAGAAGTCGTTCTGCACAGATAGAGACTGGCTCAAGACCAAGTTCGATACCAGAAACCCAGTACGACAGTAGATAGTCAAGATTGTGAACTCTGATGGTCTGGTATTCTGCGCCGGGGTGCGGCTGCACAAAGAAATCCTTTCCCAGAACCGTGTCGGAGTAGAGGAAGCGTAACGCAGCCTCAAACGCATGAGGCATGACATAGCGGGGTGGATACAGGGTTACAACGTTGCTGCCATAATTGTGGTTGGCTTGTTGTTGACGAGTCGCCAGCCTTCGTAGTCGTAGGCTTCGGAAGAGAATAACCGAATGAGCGTAGCTCACGAAAGGCTGTGCATTGCTCGGGTTGATCTGGATGAGAATGTCGACACCCTCCTTCGTCGCGTTGAGCAGAAGCAAGTGCTCGTGAAGTGAGGGCAGAGCGTTGAACGTTCGTGACACATTCCCAGGCGGGGCGAACGGTGCGGTTGTTGCTTGATGGTAACCATTCATTACTGGTTCGCGGGCTGCCTCCCCGGTAGAAGCAGCTCGAGTACCCTCACAACCATGGTTGATCTCTCCCTGCTGCGATGGAAAGGCTTCATTCTCAGTCGGCGTGGAGTTCGACGGGCTGGTTCCATTCGCATAGGGAGGTGTAGAGGCAGGGTTGTCAATCTGTTCGGAGAGTTGGGGAGCCGGGGGCATCGTATGCTTTCCATTGCCGACGTCTCCAACTGAACCATTGGGAGACTCTGGAAAGCAGCCATTTGTGTCAACGTTGTTTCCTTGTTCCACATCTGGCTCTTGAACATGTAGTTGAATGCTGGAATCTGATGTGTCATTGTTTGCCGCTTCAACCACTTCTCCATGTCCGACATCATCTCCGGCACCCTGGCTAGCCAAGGCATGATCCATCTCTTTCTTATTCTCTGCAGCATGATCGTCGGAGGATGTGGCAAGCTCCTCGGAGACAGCGCTGGGCGGAGTGACCGGTCGTGAGTCTTCTGCAATCAGTTAGCCAAATCCGACGCTGACTAGGGGTACTGACCTGCTACCGTAGTACCTTCTTTCCGCAGAGGAATACCGGTTTCAAACGCCTCAGCACTATATGCTTCCATAATAGACTGCGTCTCTGTATCGGTGACTCCATCATCGGCCTGGGTTTGTGGTGCTGGCTCTGAGCCGACCACCTGGGACTCGGGCTCAGGTTCGACTGCGACAGGTTTCGCCTTTTGAGTTCTCGACCCCAGTATCAATGGCAACGCGGGCTGCACCATGCGGGTATGCGCCTTCTTCGGCTGTTTGTTACCGACAGAATTAGAGGCCATGTTGGTGGAAAAACGACGGTCCAAATGAACGGCCCCAAGAGCCGACCATGGAGAAGATCGTGAACGGGCGCGGCCAAGAGAAATATGAGCCAGCAAGGGATATGGGCCGAAGCCAGTGATGGCTGCTTTGGAAACTGAGTAGTCTAGGCTGCAGCAAGCTACAAAACTGCCAGGGGACGAGGATGAGGATGTTGTCTGTTTGAATGAGAGCCTCGGAGGGGCAGTCACTCTGGACTTTGCGACCAGCTGGGGGACTACAGAAAAACTACTCCGCACTCTTGGTGCTCTGCACGGTTGGTGAAATAGGCCAAGCCTATCCATATCTGGTATAGCGGAACCAGCCCGCAGATACCGAGCGTGTGTGCTTGACTCGACTGTCAGGAGCTGATCAGAGCATCCCTAGACATACCGCAGTATAATAGGTGATAGCACCCGTCTACGAGAGGGTAGGGTGCATGTATGTCAGCGATGTTAATACAAGTACATAGATGGAGGCGGGTATCGCCGGCTTTCTCAGAGAGGACCTTGCCTTCCCACATATCCTGTTCGGTTGCCTTAATATGCGGGTGAAGGTCATCTCGGGGTAATGCCAAGACCTTTGATTTGGGGGCGTCTTCAATGTATCAGACTCTTCTTTCAACCAACGTCCTGCATCATAACAGCGCGCCTCAAACGATATCGGGGGAGTAGGAGCCCAGGTGCGATCTCTGTTGCACCTTCAGGCAATGCGTGTCAAGGAGGGAAAAGGTAGCAGTACTGGAAAGAAGGGGTATAGGTAAAAAACATCGTGTCATCTTGGGACGTAGACGCTGAACCCTTGGGACGATACAAATCCGGAGGCTACAATCCTCACCATCTCGGAGACGAGTTCCAGGATGGGAGGTACATACCAGGCGCTTCACAAGCTGCGGTGGTTCGCTTGCTGCTCTCACAACCTTTGTTACTGAAAGAAACACCTACACTCGCGAAGCCAAGATTTCCCGTTTGTTTTCCACCCGCACATGTCGACACCGGGGACCACTCCATCTGGATGAGCTACTTGACTCATTCAATTACGACGGGTCTAATGGCAACCATACGTGTCTGCTACTTGAGTTGGCCAGTATTAGTGTGCAGGCTCGCGTTCAGCATTATCCGAAAGGAAGACTGCCTATCCCATAGCATGGACAATATCGAAGCAAATAGCGGAGCGTTAGACTTCCTGCATTATATTGGCATACGTTACACCGGTCAGTCATGTCTCCATACGTGTTTACTCGTCTGTCCAACACCCCCCACACCCCACCCCCCCCAAACCCCACTGAAGACCTACATTTTTCAAGGCCTAAGTACTCGGCACCGTCGTGGGCTGGGCGGAATCAGCTTGATCTTGAAAATTTTAACCTTCGCTAGGCATTTAGGCAGGCCTATCTGACAGTAGCGAGGGGCCAGATTAGAAATGATACGTGCCTTGGAAGAATTGCATTTGTCGACATGGTATCTCTGTGACTCAGAGCTATGACGGTGGTAATGATCTTTTCGAGCGACAGCAGACACCTCAGGACCGAACAAGGCAATCATTGGAGGGGAGAGACCCTCGAGACAAAGAATGCGCTCTACGGATGATGGAACTATTTACGGCCAGGCAAGTCATCAGACCGGCGTGGAGAAACTAGCTTGTAGTCCTCTCGGGAGCAGTTACCATACTCCAACATCAAGCGGAAAAGGTAAGATTCTGTCTCAACGTCATGCCGTTGTTGACACATTGAACACACCGGACGAAGCTTGGATTGAAATGATGCAGAAAGAAATTATTCCATGGAGCAATACTGTGAATATCTGGCTCCCCCCACTTCTTCTGGGTGCGAGCCATGTGGCAGAAGCGCAAAATTACCCACAGGAATCTAGCGAAGCGCAAGCGCGTGCACTGCAAAGCGTAGTGTGGGTGCTGCGTGTCATCGCTCAGTTATCTCATTCCTTGCGGCGATGAACATCCAATATCCTTTCGTATCCGTCGCTGGCTGTATGCTCCGGAGCGCCTCGAGATTTCCAAGCATGGAGTTGCGACGCATTCGAGGCCATTACCTGCGCTGGAGATTTCACTGCCAAAGCCAATCATGACGTGAGCGAACAATCTGATGGCAAATTAAGCGGCGTCAGGCCTGAAGCTGGAGGCGGGACTCTGGAAGTGAAGCCAAACGCGCTAAACAAACCACAGGTAGGACGGTGGAGAGAAGGCGCATCTTGGGCATGAATCGAATTGAGACGCGTGTCGCGTCGATGGGAAATCGTTGTTTACACATACGTCAACGGTGAACCGGGGCCGAAAGTCTAAAGGAGATTTGCGTGAACGCGCTCGGGCAGAAATCAGCAACGCGCAGCTGATGCTGGTCGCAAAGGGAAAGAATGCAACATGGGAAAAGAAAAATATAGTACCGAGTATACCGCTGACAACGACAGGCAGGCAAGTGGCACAGAGGACTACTGTGTACTCGGTTCTGTGGTATATAAAAAGAACGGCAACTTGCGCTGAAGTGTTTGGCATTGAGAAACTCGGGCCTGTTCACAATCCTATTGGGCAGTCATTGATCTGAAATAGCCTACGAGTATGTAAAAGTAAATCGCAAATCAGAAAAAAGAACCAATCGACATTGGAAGAATGAAAAGAATTGACAGCCAACTCGTCACCAGCTTGAACCTTCGAAAAGGCCTTTTGAACAGTCTTTCGCTGACGGTGGAGTGAACAATCTCGCAGTCAAGGGATTGATGGTTAGACACAGCTGCTGATTGGTTCTCTCGAGAAGACCTATTGAACTTCGGAGCACCCTAAGGTTCTTCCCGGACGCCGGCAAGCGCCACCGAAGGAAGCCTTTTCGACGCCCACCAACATGGGTCACGGCATCTTCTGGGTTTCAGGTTGGCAACCCAATCACTGTACGTATCTGCTCGGATGCCTGAACAGAAAATGATGCTTGGGTGGTTCCGACGAGCCGGCCACGTTCCGCCGGGTACTGGGATGCTCTCCAAGTCAGCTGGCGTGCGACAAGGAGACGAGGCACACGATCAACCGGAGAACAAAAGCTCAGCTTTCTTGGTGACCTCTTGCTTCAATGTCCGCGAATACTGACGGCTGAGAGATCCTCTATTGGAGTCATCCGCGAACAGATCCGACTCACTGCTATGCTCTCTCCTATGCCTCGATGCTGTTACATACGCTGCAGATAGCCGCCTAATACCTCATGCAGTCCCCGGCACTCTCGGTGCTTCGCCGCATATGCAAGCACACGGCGTGAAAAGAGAACAGGATTTCCTTGCTACAAAGTCAATGCATTTCGTGGACTTGAGGCGCAAAAGTCGATCGACACTGCGTCTGCTGGAACGGTGAAAGCATTTTCGTGGTCCAATCGGGCATGTGTCACATTAATCTGTGACACGCTAGAAGATCCTCGCCCTCATCTCAATTTTTCGTGCGTTCGATGGCACCACAAGCCTCTCCTTTTCCCTTCGAATCATCGTTGCTCATCATGTTTTCTGGCCTATCCGACCGGCGTCCCTTTTCCCACTGCCGCTTCCGCATCCGCTGGCTCGGGTTGCAGCCACAATCTCACCTGCGACATCCTTCCACCCACGTTCCTCAGCCCTTGAAATCGTGGTTTTCTGGCTCTGATTGCTCTGACAACGGTGTTACCGGCACAGGTGATCGCCCCTCGAGTCACACTTTTCTCGTATACGAGGTACTCCTTTTCTCAATCGATATCTGCTTGTGCTACCGTTCAAACATTTGAGCATCGATATCGAACCGCATTAATGTCGGCGGTCCTTTCCGCTTTCCCATTTGAAGTTTGAAGCCTGCTGTTGCCTAGCGAAGCAACCACTTCCATCTCCTCTCTTGACTCCCCTGTCTAGGAAAAGCCCATGCTCCTCATCCGCGACACGAGGCGTTTGATTAGCTTGGCCCTTGTTACCATCCTAGGTTAGCTCGTCGAGCGTTTCCACTTGAATCTTCCGCTTCCTAAAACCCAAACGGCCAGCACTGTGGACCGGGCTGGATACCTGGCACCTGGCTCTATTCCCAGAGTGGACTCATAGCCAAACAACCCTCCTGGCTTGAAAGGAACTCCGCGTCAAGGCTGCTCAGGCTTTGAATTTCAGCATCTTGTCAGCGCCTCAACCTTGTTCCTTTCCACAGCACGCGTCGCTCCCTGTTCAGGTCCAGGGTGCCAGGGTCGCAACTTCCATCATCAATCCTTGACCTGGACCTGCTCCACCGTCAAGCGTCCGGAGTATCACAGGCACACTCGCATTTCCCTGGTGTCCCAGCACTCTTCGACCAAGTGGCTAGGCGCGCACTTTTGGTTCTGCTATCGCAGCTGTTTCTGTTCAACACTCGCTGTTCTTGTCGGCTGGTCCAGCTATCCCTTCCTTTTTCCATCGCTTAGCCACACGCAACCTACCAAAACGTCGCCGTCCCAGGTCAAGATCGTCACTCGCGAAGCAGGATATCAGTTGTCTCGAAGAGGACATTGCCGGAGAACGACCTGCCTCCCTCTGACTACACCCTGCACCTTTTCTCGAGCCTCATCCTTGTTCACCGGCCGGTGGGAACGGGTACCAACCCCATGCTGACTTCGAGACTCCAACTGCGACGCGCTCTTCTCAACTTATTTTCCCAGTGATGAACTGTTGACCAAGTTCATTTCCTCTCGGCTCACCACTGTCACTCTCTTTCACTTGCGACAAGCAAAAGACGCTCGTTTCGTGGTCCAATTGTGCGCATATCGCCTTGAACGCCACTTGTGCCATCACCGTCTCAGACACGTCCTACCCTCCCTGACAATAGTTTCCGCAATCGCTGTTGGGGATTGTACTCGAAGAGAAGGAAATCGGACAACTATCAAACCACCCGCATCGGCAACCGTAATCGGCCTTTTTCAACATTGGACGTCTGTCACTGAAGCCGCAGTCCCTCGAAGGGGCAATAGACCGACCGGTTGACTGGCTCAACCCCCGAGTCGGAGACGAACGACGCCCCTCTAGGAACGCTTTCAACATATCCAGCCCCGTCCAAATTTTTCCAAATGGACTGATTATTTCCAGTATCTTTGTAAAGTCACTCCTTCGTCTGTATGACCTCAACTCACGACTCCTCTTCAGTCGTAGCGTCAACTGACCGATCTCTCAGGCCACTCACTCATACCCTCCTTACATTCGACAAGCCGTTAGACGTTCAGTATGAACGTATTCAAGAAGAAAGGCAAGGCCAAGGATGATACCTATATCATACCTTCGGCGGCGTCATCCGATCCGGCCTTGCCGGCGAAGTTGTCTCGCAGTCTCAAACGGAAGCAGAAGAATGTCGTTGAACCGATGCCACAGATTGACCTCGCTACGGCGCTCCCAGACACAAACGATTTCCGCACGAGCTTGCTCATGCCCGGCCTATATGCACGATTCAGTATGCTCCGAGAGCAGGACGACCCTAATACCAAAGTGGGGAAAGCCAGCGACGACAGCGTACTCTTTCCGAAAAGAGCATCTCGAATGAATCTATTCGCACATAACCCGTTGACGGATATTGCTGAGACTGAATCCATCCGAACGACTTTCAGGGCCCCATTCTCCGACGATGATAGATCGTACTCGATCTCTGAGAGTGGGGGCTATGCTAGCGACGATACCGGGGCCGTCCTCTCCAGACCAAGGCCAACAGAGGGGAACAATCTGTTTGGTGGTCGGCAGAAGATGTATCGAGTACCTGCCGCAAGTGGGTCTGGCTCAACAAGAGACCTGACAGAAACCCCTGCCTCCACTCCTGCTCCCTTGACATCTTCAAAGTATGTCTACCAGAGCGATGTCGTTTTGTCTCCATATCAGCAGATGCGCGTGAAGGCCAGGGATGAACAAGAGCGTGATGAGTTTCGTGAGAGACCGACCAGCCCGGAACATGACCGTAGCAGCGTCATCAATACACCCTCTACTGGTTTCAGTAAAAGCAGGGGGACAACATCCTCGACGGCTTCAGGTCCTTCCAACAGACGCACCTCAACAGCTGCTACATCGGTGGTATCAGACGGGCCTCACCCCCGACAAAGCCACACCAGCGCTGGTTCCAACGCCAGAACGCATGGATCAGAGTATGGCAGTGAAGAGAGCTTGCTGAACCGGAATCTCTCTGAATCTCGAAAAGCATTTCCTGGTGCAGACAATCAAGAGCAGCCTCCTCTACCGATGTCGCCAATCAACAGTCGGCAGCTTCCTCAAACAAGTGTCACTAACCTGTCAGAAAAGTATGGGCGTGGAGCATCTCCATTCTCCCCAGGCATTCCACGGGCAATTAGTCCACCGCCTGCTGTTCAAACGCAGGCATTGGCATCGCTCGACTTCGGCCTCAAGAGCTCCAACAATCACCTCCGCAAATATCAGACAGCCTCCCCAACGAACGAGGATGAGGAGGATGACGTATACAACCGGAGTTTGCAGCCCAACGATCGCGGTAAAGCGACCGCGATGGGACTGTTCAACCGACCACAGCAACAATTTGACGAGCAGAAGTTCGAGGAGAGGCAGCTGCAAATGCATGGTGGCAGCGTCTCACCACCCACGTCCGAAGGTCCAGACTATAGTAGCATCGCGGAGCGACAGAACGAGCCTGGTCGAGTGGTCCTTCCAAGCATCTCAACATCGCCTTTCCACAAAGGCTTTCCTCGAGGCCGGGAATCGAGCGGTACTTCTGTCGCAAGTCGGTCAAGAGCACAATCGACTACCTCTTCCGTCCACTCAGCACAAGTTCAAGCACATGCCGAAGCACTAATCAAACGCCAAAACCAAGAATACTCCACATTGCAAGCGCAACGACCAGCTGTTGAAGCAAGTGTTCGCTCTGCACCATTACAGATCCCTAAGTCTTTGGTGGAGCAGCCTGCAGCATCCAGAGGAACATTTTTCGACACGTTTGATGGCAGTGATGACGATGATGCAGACAGTCCGATGCTGGGGAGATATGAGCCGGCCCCGCGAATGGCACCACTGGACGTCCATCCGGCGCTTCGCGATGGCTCGCATGCCTTCGATTTCGGAGAGCATACCGCGCCTCTTGCTGAATCAACACGACCCCGGTCGGATGTTTCAGCTGACACATCCTCTCCCTCGGTGGTCCAAGATACCCCAGACACGTCACACTCCCTGCATCGTTACTCTCAGACCAAGGTCAAAGACTCGCCCACCCTGGGCCCAACGACCGGACTGGGTCTGAGCGGGTTGATCAGAACTCACTTGAGGAACGATAGCGATAGGTCATCTGTTCTTCCACCACCTTCGCCTGTACACCCGCCGTATCATTCTAGCTTCTCTTCTAGTCCGCTCAAAGACCGAGGATCATCAATTATCTCGGCTCAAAATGGTAGCTATCGAGCCTCTAGCCGCGACCGAGAGCCTTCTTTCGCCTCCGCACAACATGGCAACTACCCTACGTCTCTTCGTGATCGCGAGCCGTCGATCGCCTCGACTGCTCGCACGATTAATCCCCCTGAGAGCACACACAGTGATCCTTGGGAATTTGACAACGCTCACCGCGCCCAGCGAGGCCCTCTTGAACCGATTCAGAATGATGCCATACCACCTATGTCTCAAAAAGCCCAGCAGATCCTCGGCCAGGCAATTTCTCATAAGAATCAAGCCATGAGCAAAGCTCAGCAACTTCTCGGGGAAGATGCTCCCGGTATGATGGAGGATCATCCTGCGAACCGACCATGGCAACACGATGTGCTCTCTCATCACCGTGGAGAAAGCACGGAGACCCAGAAGGAGTTTGGCAATGAGCTGGCCGAGCGAGCAAAGAGAATTCAAGAAGGCTTGAGAGGAGTCGCGGAGGCAGGGAAGCGCTCCCAGAGTCAAGATCGCCACAACCCTGCAACGCAGGCATTACACGCGCTCCGCCACAAGACCAGCAAAACGACTCTTAACTCCCGGGGTAACGAGCCGCAGCCCAAAGCCATGAAAATGCTTGGAATTGGTGGTGGCGCGAGAGCTGAGCCTGTCGCTCGGTCCCCAAATATAGGTGGCAGGCGCGGTTACGAGTCGGACCAAGGATATGATGATTATGGCGATCGACCTACGCCCAGACCCAGACCTGCTGAATTTGATGCACCCAGCGGAAGACGGACTCCAGGATTTGCCAGGCCAGGACCTCACCCCAACAGTTCCAACGAAGAACTTGAGCGACCCTATCAACAACGGTCAGCGACACCGAACTCTGGAAGACCACGACGCGATCGAGCTGAATCGGAGGCCGCCGAGAGGTCAAGGAGCCGACCTGGTCAAGGGCGCCACGGAGAAGAACCCCCATACTCGCCGGGAGAATATGCTAGAGCTGGCCCACCTCATGGAGCAGGGTATCGCGAGCAACACCGTACTTTCGGTCCTGGCGATGGCCCTCATGGCTATCCTGGGCCTCGTCCATTCCGTGGTCCGCCACGTGGCCCTCCCCCAGTTGATCCGCGCACATATGAAAGATCTGCTTCGTCAATGTCGAATCGACGACCCAGTGGAACTGGCCCTCGACCTGGACCTGGACCATCCAGCTACTTCGATGTTCGTGCTCCAACTCCGACAATGGGTAGCACTCCCCAACTTGGAAGTGGTGCCCTGCCGTCGATGGGCGCGCCGAGGCCGTCTCCTCGCCCTCCTTTCCCACATTCACCGATCAGCCCATTTGGTCCTCACCCTGGATTGTCCCCGGCTCTTTCTGGCCCACACTCTACTGTCCCATCTGCTTTGCCTTCTCCGTCTGGCCCTCTTCCACAACCACCGCCATCAGGCCGCTTCACACCTGCCGAAGGCCGCTCCACTCCCATAGGAAGCCGCAAGAAGTCAGTCACCAAGGGCATGATCTCCGAGCCGACTTTTATCTCCTCCACCTCGTCAGTTCCCCTGGTTGGCTTGCCGAACAATCCTCGACCAAGCCAAATTGCAAGCCCACCAGTTCCGGCCATGAATCCACGTCGGCGTGGAAACACCACGACGGAAAGGTCTGAGGAATATCAGAGTCCCCGGATGCACGCTTCGCAGATGGTCTCAATGCCTGAGTCTCCGGGTCGTGGCCCGATGGGTTTCCCTGCCGCCCAGCGTGCGTATACCGATCAACATCAGCACCTACAGCAGAAACCTCAACCACGTCCACGCAATCGTCTGAGGAAGATCAGCAGTGAGGGCGGAAGTATGGCTGCTCGTGCACGAAACCAGGCTATGCTGTCGGACTTTGGTCATGAAAGGCTTCGTAGTCCGGCAATGCCTGTTTTCCCGAACCGGAGTACGACCTCTTTGAGCGTCCATCAAGACGGCGGCATGTTTTGATATTCCGGCATGGTTCTCGATCTCCGCGCAGCTACCTCGGACGTCCCGCTCACCTTTCAACAAAATCACCTTACCACCTGGCTCGTGTCATTTATTGTCGAATATAAGCGCTCTATCAAATCCTTTCTACATTATCTTTCGCAAAGCAGCGACTTCGACTATGGGATGACTTGGACTTCACGGATATCTGCAATGGCTGGACGGCACTTAGACTTTTTTTTGGTGTTATTCAATGATTTCGACGCTTCTATCTTCCGGCATACGGAATACGACTATGGGTGGCCATGCTTTGCTTCTGCGACACAAAACCTTTACTATGTTATCCATCAACTGCGATTTTCGAGGATGGAAACTTGTGTGGAATCGTCTGATGCGACGCGGGTCCTGGAATCTGGAGCTGGGGTCTTCGCCATCTCTGAACGCGTAATGGAGTGTATCGAATCGGAAAGTCAAAGGAAGCAAATATAATACGTCAAGTATACACGTCATTGTGAGTCTCACGACTCGATTTTGTTGGACGGACAGGAAGGAAATCCAGTGGGGATAGAACAAGAAGGAGTAGTTGGTCGAAGAAGAGAGAGGCCATTAGGGCCTGCAAGTCCACAAATGGCTGGACATGTGTATCTTGTACCAGTACGACATTCCGGTATATATATAGGCAGTGAAGTGGAATGAAAAGAAGTACAAACATTGAATCACGCTGTTCAGTACCCAATCATGTAGATGTACGTGGAGTGTCCGATCCGCAAGTGAGCCACACAAGCAGGAATATTATGGCAGTGCTTCGTACAGCAGAAGTCAGATGCAAATACATGGAAGGAGCCGAAATTAGGAGCCACAGTAATGACTGGCACCCGGTCGGAAAGCGACATGGATGGGTACGTTGACCGGAGGTACAGACCCCCCCCTTTCTAGGCACAGGATAGAGTGAATGAGGGTTTTGGACACACGGCCTTCCAGTGCCGCAATGCAACTGGTTTCTACACACAAAGTATCACCAATCACCCTCCTCGATGGACCTGAGCCAGAGTCAGAAAGATCAGCACATTGGGGGGGCGCTGTTGGGGAAGAATCTCGACTCACCTTGAATGCCCCGAGGTCGATGGGCCCTTCACTCCTCGCGACGTCCGGAACGGTGCTTAGCAGGACTGTGTTCTCGAGGCCCGTCTTGGCCGCGTCGGTGACGGCCTGGGCGCCCTGCTTCTGGCCCTCATTGATGTGCTCGAGGAGTTTGCTGTCGGCGGCAGTGCTCCCTGTGAGGGCGAGGCGGTTCTGCTCGTCCCGCTGCATCTCTGCGGCGAGTGACTTGAGATGGCTGTTCATTTTATCCTGCGCGGCGGTGTGCTTGGCCTGCAGCACGGCGGCGATGCTGGAGGTCGCGGCTGTGGCCCAGGAATCGATCTCAGCCAGGCGTGCTTGGATCTCCTGCTGCACGAGAGGGTCGTAGTCCGCGCCTGTGGCGTCGGCGGCTTTGTCGAGGTCGAGGTTCTTGTCTGCGTGGGCGGGGTCGAAAGGCGTAAGTGGGAAGGAGGCGCCCACCTTGCTGACTACGTTCAGGCCGCCGCCCGAGATGCCGTCGGTGATGAATTTCTTCGACGTGTCGACGTACATGGAGGTGACATCGCCAAAGAGGTCGAAGTACGCGGCTAGAGTGCAGGCGGCGGTGTAGAAGATTTGCAAAGCCAGGTCGCTGACTTTGATGCCGCCGAGACCACCTTTGGCGATGTTATCCTCAGAATCCTGGACTTCGGTCTGCAGGTCTTTCAGGAAGGTGTTCATGTTCTCGTCGACGACCATGGTCACTAGTTTTGCGAGGGCTTGGAAGTGCAGGACAAGTTTGTTGATCTCCGTCTTGAAGTCCAGGAGCGTCGTGTTGACAAGGGTCAAGATGGCGACAACCTCGTCCAATGTATGGGCGTTTAGCTTGAAGGTTATGAGGTCGGCTTTCACCTTGCCCAACGCCGCCTGGTCGTCTGCCAGCGATTGTGATGCGGAAGTGTAGTTTGTCAGAGCAGAGGTTAAAGCTTTTTGTTGCTCTTGGAGATTGGCCGTCGCGCCGTCGAGGAGGCTCTTGGCCGCCGAGGTGGTGGCACTTGCGTTAGCAGCTGTAGACTGTATGGCTTTGAATGTGGCACCAACGGCGCCTCCTGTTCCTGGGTTGGAGTTGGCAGTTGTGCACAGCACTGCCAGATTTTGTGCCGCGTTCAGGATATCCTGCTGCCAGCCTTTGACCTTGTCCGACGCCCCGGTCAATGATTGCGAGTCCTTAGCCGCAGACTGGATCGCCTTTGCCGTTTGGATGGCGCCGTGGAGGATGTCCTTGAGCTTTTGAGAAGGCGGCTTGTCGGTCAGTGATGAAGCTTCCGATGCCGTCTGCAGTTGCTTGATGATGTACGACAAGGCTGTGGGATCGTCTGTTGATGTCGTGTCCGTTGTGTCGACCTCGCTCCAGTTGATTCCTCCATCAGCACCGGAAGTGGCCAGAGTCTGTAAATGTGTGATGGTGGGCTTGTCCAAGGGGGCAAGGAGATAGCCCGCATCGCCTGCGTAGTCAACTGTCTTTGGTGCAACTGGATTCTCGACAGGTGCACTGTTAGGGTTGGTGGAATTGAAATCCTTCACGGTCTTTGTTATGTCAACGCCTGTTTTCTCGGCGACTTGCACTCCGCCCTCTACCTGGCCGGCGACAGTCTCGTTCATGACCAGCATCGGAACTACCTGGGTTATGACATTGGTCAAGCAATCAGTGACAGACATGGCGATCGAAGCACCCATGACCTGCATGGTATCTGTTCATGTCAGCATACACAGAAGGACACAATCTTCCGTGTACGGAAGCTTCATTTGGTCGTCACTCACTAGGGAAATCGTCACTGGCTTTCTTGTAGCGCTCCCTCGCATCATCGAGGATCCCTTTGGTCTGTTCTAGCGTAGCCGAAGCGGTTTTGACGGCATCTTCCTCGCCCTGTACCTTCAACGCCGTAGCGTAAGCCTGCATCTGGGCCTGTTTTGCACCATCCTGGCTTATGTTGGAAAGATCGACGGTGGCTTCGCGCAAGGCCATGGACATGGCAAGTATGTGATCGAACGCTTTGGAGACATCCGTAGTGTCCTTTTCTGCAGTGAGAGCCTTGGTCCTGAGATCGTCCAACGCATTCTTCAATTTGGCCAGAGCCTTGGGCGTTGGAAGAGTTTCCATTTCTGCCAATCCTGGAAAGATGTCGTTTCCAAGGATATTGAACACATCGTCTGCTCTGGCACTAATGCCGAAGAAGTTGGTCTCTGCCATATCAAAGGCCGACACACAAGCGTCCACGACAGTTTCCAGGCAGGCGGCCAGACTATGCTGTGTTTTGAATATGTTGCGGTCAATAACTTTTGACATATCCACAGTCGCCGTTGCTGGAAGGGCTGCGTACATATTCGCCTTGGCTAGAGGTGCAATGGTGGTCGGTATAGACGCGAGAGCGGTGTTGAAGCTGTCATCGAATTGGACCGACGACTTGATCTTGGAGATGAATTGATCATTGACTGCGGCTTGAGGGTTGCTAACCTGGTCGCCATTAGACTGGGCCATGGTTGACGGGCAAAGTCGTAGGTCGGAGTGTATGTTGTTGATCTGGAGGTTACAGGCGGCAATCCTCCCATCGTGAGGACAGTGTGCGGTTTAAATAGCCAGGCACAGCGTTCTGCCTGCGACGACGCCGCTTGTTGTCACAGGATTAATGCTGTGGATTCTGCACCTACCGGCAGTGCTCTGAACGAAGATGCTAATCATGCGTACTCTGGCCAGCTGTAAAGAAGGAGTGCTGGAATGCGAAAGCATGGTGGCTGGCTGTTCGACATGGTGTCGACAAGGATATCGATCAGCCCAGGCTCGCTCTGCCACAATATTCCTCGAATCCGGCGCCTGTGCGTTCGAGAAATCCCTCGAGCTGCAAGGAACTCTCTCGCGGAGAATATACGTTCACGATGTGAAAGAATGGCGAGCTGAAGTCCATCAGTAGCGACGGTGGAGAATCCACGATTGAATTTCAAAGTCGCGACAGAAGCGCGAGAAATGTTTAATCAGGTTAGCGTGGAGAAAACTGGCCGTGATTGGTTCGCTCTTTCAGCTGGACGAAATAGGAAGGTGTTCCTCGTGTTTTGTGGCTTCTCATCTTCTGCTGAGCATCTCACCAAGTCGTGAACTCCCAGCTAAGGCGACGAACGCCACTCTTCTACTCAGCTCTTGTCTCCTCGCAGCATTCAGAGGCTCTGAAAATGAAGTGCCACGAGGATGGCTTCCTGTTGCTTCAAAAGGGGCTGCCCTCCTCCCTCGAGATAATAGCATGGAGACAAACTGATACTTGGAAAGGACGACAAGATGGGTTTCTTAGATGACGTCGGTCACGCATTTGAAAGTGCAGGAGACACCCTTGCTGGTGCTGCCACTCAAGCAGGTCATGCTATCCAAAACACCGCCGAATCTGCAGGAGGCGCCATTGCTGGGGCGGCAACAACCGCCAGCGGGGCCATCAGCGACACGGCCAAGGCAGGGGCGAACACAGTTGCAAATGGCGTAGTGGAGGGTACCGAGGCCGCTCTTGAGGCCATGGATCCTGAAAGAAAGAAGCAGCGCGAGCGTATGGAACAAGCTCAGCAGGAATGGTCCAGATTGGATGACGAAGCCAACAAGGCGCTGCAAGCCGCACAAGTGCAGTCACAGGTACAAATTGCCGCACAACTGGATCCGATCAAAGCTCAAGCAGACACTCTCGGCCTACGATTGACTCAATACATGGGCCAGGTCGATGCCATCCACAATCAGCTACAAACGAATGTCGAACAAGAGTACACCCAAGTCATTCTAAATCTCAATTCCGGTCTCGAGGGCCTGACGCGACTGGCCATGATCTTGCGTGGCCATTCTGTCGAGGAAATCCGAGAGGCGAAATTGGAAAAGGGCGGCATCATGGATCCCAGCGATTTCCTGCTCCAGGTCATCAATGGAAGCCAAAAGGGTTTCTCAGATGCCACGGACTCTGCGGCCACACTTCTGTCCTTGGTTGGGGACCTGACAGTTCAAGTTCGGGACTTGGACCAGGGGGAGATCCCACCGCTCTTGGCCGACATGACCAGCTTTGGCAAATTCAACTCTGAAACCATTGCAGGACAGAAGGACAGTGCGGCAACCGCACAGAAAGCGATAGATGATCTTCAGAAGAACGTCCAGGAGCAGAAAGATGAAGTCACGAATCACCTTCATATGAATATGGCAGACGACCTAGCTGGCATTGGCGTAAGTTGCCATCTCCTCCCCCCTGAGAAGCTGTGACGCCATCTGACACTTCGTTTAGAAGGCTATCCTCAACGCTTTTGGGGCATCCTTCCCCGACGACTGGGATGACTTCCTGCAGAAGCACTATAGCATCATCCAGACCTGCAACACGGGCATCGCGCAGAACCAGGCCACTGCAGCAATCGCCAACGGCATAGTCGAACAGGCCACGCCAATTGTGGACAATGTGAACAAGTTACAGCAGCAGACCGCCGACACGCTTGCTTCCCTTGAGGCGTTAGCACCCCCGCTCGAATCCCTCAAGTCCAATTTGAACAAGATGAAGATCCAGGTCGACGATGTGGCAAAAGTTTTCACTACCGTCTCTGAATCCAACCACTTCACCATGTCTACTGCCCTCTACGTCAAGAAACTCGGCCAAATTGGCGCCACAAGTTTCACTGTCGACGCGTGCTGCAGCAGCTTTGCCGGCGCCATGTTCACCCAGCTCACGCAGATTGCCATACCCACGAGCAAGCTGATTACTCGACCCGGTACAGCCCCGACCGAGGACGTGCAGAAAGAGGTGTCCGCCGAATGGAAGGCCGGTCTGGCCTTGCCACTACAGTGCTCTCTTCCCCCAGTTGATGGGAAGCAGCATGAGCACTTCACTCCTGAAGTCCAGGATCGGACTGGTGTTTTGATGCGAGAGCTCATCCAGGCCGATGAGAAAGGTATAGCAAATTACTACACACCGTGAGGTCGAGCTGTGTGCAGACGTCGAGGTGGACGCGAAGAGGCACAAGGCTGCGAAGGTTTCCGTAAGATCTACGAATTACTATTTAAACCCACTCGATCAAATGTACAAAAGTATCACGTCTGCAAAGTCCGCCGCTCAGCAATTGCCAGTTTATTTACCTTGCCAAGCTGAAAGCTGAAAGCTCAAAACCGGCAGTGCCAGCCCAAGCGCTGCTCGGCTCTCGGTAACAGAAAAGGAAGGATTGGAAGTTCCCGAAATGCTCAGCACCTCCGACTGACTACAGACCGGTACTCGGTACTCGTACGGAGTACTCGTACAGTACTATGTATACCTCGCCCGATCCGCACCATCAGGCAACGACGGGGCGTGTGCGCTAGGCCCTCCCCCCTAACCTGTGCCCCCACCCCAGAAGATTCCGTAACCTGCAACGGACAGATACGGGTACAAGTGGAGATACTCGTACGTGGGAGATAACTGCACTCTTGCAGGTTATTTGCACAGCAGAGGTTCTGACAGAGTCAGGTCCCAGCAGCAGCCGAGTCTCGAACCTTGAAAATCAACCCTCTCAAAGGCCCATTTCTGTTGCCCTTCAGTACATGCACGCTCAAACTCGGCCTCAAAACTCCCGTGGTCCCACCTCTGGTCTCAAGATCGACGGGTCCGTCGCGGGGGGACCCCCATCCGCAATCCCACCCCCACACGAGTGTGCGACCCTAAAGATTCCGCATATTGGGCCGAGCCGACGGAAGTGAACCGACTTGAATTGCACGGAGCTGAACTGAGACGAGACGAGGTGGGAGCCCTCCAGCCAGCCGACTAGTATTGACTATTCAAGCCGTCGAGGCGCGCTGGCACCTTAGAGGAGGGAGGGAGATAGATATCCAGGATACTCTTACATCAGATCAGTCGACCTGGGTGAAGAGAAGCAAACAGCTGTGTGTGTGCACACTGGATTTGAGACATCTGATCTGCTTATACATATACATTTTCACTTCCATGGGAATCAATCGCGTCTGCTTATTGTCATGGCAAGTCTGCCTAGATTCTGCATGCATCTGCATTAATAGCTAGGGAAGGCAAAGGTTAGTTAGCCCACTGGCTTCAATGAAACTGGAACAGCCGGAGTCCAACACACAACACACATTCCGTGTCCCGTCGGCGCTACGAAGGGAGACACCCACGGGCTCGCTAGTTGGAAATTTTAGATCGTGTAGCGGTAGCCCTTCTGCAATCTCCGGGCAGCCGCAAGATCAATGCCCTCGACCTCGGCCGTCTTCCTCAACTTGGCCAGATCGCGCTCCGTCAACGGGACATCCTCGTTCTCCATCCTCTCAAGCCGATGGTTCTGCCTCGTCAGCTTGATCCGCATGCTCACGCCCATCACTGCCGCGATAACCTGCAAGCCGATACAGATCCCCAGCGCGAGTCTGTAGTGCGGCTCGTCCTGCGGTCGATAGGTGAAGGGAGTCCAGATGGAGGCGGAATTGCCGATCGAGTTGATGAAGGCGTACGCGGCAGCGCGTTTCGCTGGAGGCCGCGGGATGGCGGACGCGATCCATGCATAGCATGTTCCGTTCATGGCGAAGATGAAGATCAGGAGGAACAGGCTGAAATAGCGAGGCCCGAAGGAGTCGGTCGTCATAAACACGACACATCCCACGATGGTAATCGGGATCGGATACATGAAGAACCAGAAGCGGTTGCCCATGCGGTCCGAAATAACAGAGTGCGCAAACGAGTAGAACACCATGAACATATATGGCGGGGCGCACAGCAGCAGGGAAACAATGTGGTTGTAGCCCAGCGTAGCCGTGAGTGTTGGGAAGAAGTTTTGAAAGCCCGCCGCGCCAGTAATGCACATGTAGGCGATGGCCAACATGTATGTCTTGGAGTCGGTCATGGCCAGTTTAAAGCCCTTCCATTGCGACATTGCACCTGCGTCGTCGACGTCGGCTTCGGCGGCTTCGATGGCAAGTCGGCGGTTGGCCACGTTTTTCATCTCGGGAGATAGCCTTTTCCACGTGCTGGGGAAGTCGGGAAGGACGAAAACGATGACGATTCCGATGAAACAGGTGATCGAACCTTCGATAATGTAGAGCCATTGCCTAGAAGCAGACGTCAGAGCTGCTTGGATTTGAAGGAGAAGCCGTTCGTGCGAGGCCTGGGAGTCACTCACCATGCTGACAAGCCCATCTCACCAGCCAAGCCGCTGAGAATACCAGCTGCAATAAGGTTTCCAAAAGCACCGCTGATAAGGGAGCCGGAGTAAAAGATTGACATCCGCAGGTTCAATTCTTTCTTCGTATACCACTTGGACAGATAGAAAAGGACGCCTTTAAAAGAATTAGTATTAATTCTCCGTTACCATAGAGCAAGGGCTGCCGTACCAGGAAAAAATGGTGCCTCCATGAACCCGAGCATCAGTCGACACACGATGATGCCTGCAAAGCTCTTGACAAGGCATGTTAAGGCGGAAACCAAGCCCCAGGCACACACGAAGAAGCCCAAGTATAGTGATGGGCGACCGAGGTGGTTGAGTAGAAGGTTGGAGGGCACTTGCGCGATAATGTAACTGACGAAGAGGATAGAGAGACCTGCACGACCGGTCAGAAGGGGGAGCCAGTGCTGGGTGAGAGTCAGCTTTACCAGTCTGATATTGATCTCCACGCAAGTGCAAGTCCTCCTCAAGGCCTTGGAGTCTAGCTGCGGCATAGTTGTTTCTGGGGTTCTCGTCAGCCTTAGGCCTGGTATGATACACGTGCGGGCAGTAGTAAGGGCGTACCGGTCAATGTAGTTCATCAGATAGACGAGCACAACGAGAGGCATGATCCGCAAATCGATCTTGCGCACAAGCTTCTTCTCGATGGCACGCTCCTCATCAGTGAGGGCGCCAAAGTGCAAGGCCTCATCATGGGAGAGATCGACCTTGTCGCCCAGGACCTCATGGTCGAGGATCACTCCATTGGCTCCGATTTTGATATCACCCATTCTGAGGTCTAGCTGTCAACGCGGCAGCTGAAAGCGCACAGTCGCAAGCTGGAAGGAGAGGAGAAGGAGTCTCAAACGGACCAGGGCCCCGTCATCCTTTTTAAAGACCGGAGCTTGGGCTCAGAGCTACACATGGCCAACCCTCCCAGTCCCGTGGAAGCGAGGTGCCGTCTGTTTGCCACGCATGGAAGCAGAAATCGTGGGGATGATCCATGGGATCATGGCTAATGCAGCCGCCAGCTGGCCACTGGAGACCCTGGTGTATGTGTGTTGGCGGAGGAATCAAGCTGGGGCAAGCAGGCTGGGCTGACGTTGTGGAGTGTTGATGTGAGCGCCCATTCCTGGGCAGAAGAGCTTAGACGGGAATACACCGGTGACGTGCCGGAGAAAGCCAAGAGCGCATGATGTATATTCCGAGTGCGGGAGGTGATCGCGTCTTGGTGAATGTTGTGGTTGGTCGTGGTCACCTGGCACATGGCTTAACAGCACCATATCCTCCACCCAGCCGGAGCAGTGCAGACGAAAGCTGCAAATGATAAAAGGGGAGACCCAGCAACACTCCTCTCCATTCCAGCGGTCTGCTGGTATTCCAGCCCTTGGCCACGGTGTGGAAACCGTCCCCGGTCCGTCGCCGCATGGTCGACTGTGGCCCTTTCCCCGCAAAACCACCCACCGCCCCCGGCCTCCCCATCACTTTCACGCCACGGGGGTGGAGGCTTTCCATGGTAATTTACCCCTCCGCGCTTCCACTAGCAAAAGTTCGAGAACGCTCCGTCCAATCTCAGCCCCTAACTCTACTCGTATCACCCCAGCCTCCTGTCGGGGAACGCTTCTTGCGCCGTGTTGCAGGACGGAAGAAGTCAGTTGCGGCAGCGCACATGACATCTACCGAATTGCATGCGGAATGCAACCTCGTACCTGATAAGCGAGAGAACGGTCGCCTGATTCTGGAAGCTGGCAAAAGCTTCTCGTTGCTTTAGCACACTTTCAGACAATGCAGTGAGCTGATCCATTCGCTCTAAGCATTTCTGGGCATGCAAAGCCTTTGATGTTGATGTCCAAGCTCGGCTGCCTCTTTGCAGTTGAAGCAAACGGCACTTATCGCAGGCAATCACAATCGGCTAATTGTTCAGTCCCATCTTGCCTCGGACGGCCGGCGCACCAGCGCGTCGTAATCAAAGTGCTTTCGCTGTCAGCATCTCCGAGTCGAACGTCAAGTACGTTTAGCCCACACGAGCTTGGAGAGCCGTGGGTCGGTTCTAATCTGGTCTGTCGCAGCTCGCTTCGGTGCATATGCTGCCGGTGTACCGAGTTTGTACATACCAAGTACTCTGCAGGGTTGAGAATGTGCGTAGGTGTGTGATTCGGTACCGGAACCCAGCTCTTCAACTAGCAGTGGAAAATGGACCGTACAGTCCATGTCGAGCTACAATTGAGTAGACGATACGACGCAATGTCTTTATAAAAATAGTCGCTGTTGTGCCATTACTCGTCAACGACTTTCCTTTGTACAAGATGCCAAATCCAACTTCACGAATCACAGCACCGTCGTCGAAAGTTTGGAGGTTTTCGGGAACATAGGGATGTCCTTTTGCGCCCCAAGCTACACCCGGCATTCAAACAGTGAAAGTCTAGCTTGGCGTCAAGCGGCAAGTCGGGGTGGTGGGATACCGCTGTGGAGGGTTGAGGTGTCGGAGAGCTAATGCGATAGGGGGGCCCCCTTCGGCCAGCTGTGTCCAGAGTGACAATGCTGATACTCGTTACCTGCTTCAGACATTTGGGCTAAGCAGATCATACTTGACGCACATCTCAACACTTTCTGCACTGGCCTGGAAAAATCTTCTGGCTTCCAGCCCGACCCAGATCTTCAATAAAGAGAAGTCACCTTCTCTAAAACTCTTCAACACAGCGCCTGGGTCTGACGATCCCAGCTGTCTTAAGATGGGCAAGGCGCTCTTGAATAGGTCAAGATCTGGATCCAGTGTCCTTCCGATACCCTCGAGCAGCAAGATTGAGATGACCACGTTCACGAAATCGCCCTCCATCCTCACATGGTGAGATCGAACCATTCCTAGGACTTCTGATAGCACGTCTCCGATCTTGATGTTGCCGAGAGCGAATGTTTGACCCTTAACGGCCAACACCAGATGCTGCATCTTCAGAGCAAAGACTTCGCCATCAATGACGGCGTCAGGTTGGCGACATCTTTCGATCATCAAATGGCCGGCTCTATAGCCGTCGAACTCGGCGATAGACCGGAAGAGATCGAGAAAGTTGGTCCTGTTCTTTGCATTCAATTCCGTGACCAGGCCAGTGTCGATGAAGATCAGCTGCGGGATGTAGCCGTCCTTTTCAATGTCTGCGAGAGCCGCCTGCCATTCCTTCTTTTTGCCAATATGTGGCCGCAGGCGTGACAGGACCGCCTCGGAGGCATCGATTTCGGAGGCGGTCGATGGTTGCGATGCATCTTGTCGAGACAGATAACTGGGTAGTTCTGGATGTGTTGGCTTGTAGAAGTTGACCATGATGTTGCCGGGATGGAGGTCGGCGTGGACAAAATTGTCGATTAGGAGCATATGCAAGAAAGCATCCAATCCCTCATTTGCAATATCTTTCTGAAACACGCCACCTCCAGACTCCAAGAACGCTGCCAGTGGGATGCCTTGAGCAAACTCTTCGACGAGGACGTTACGGGTTGTGAAATCGGTGTACGGGCAAGGGAACCACGCTGTCGTGCGCCGCTGGAAATGTTTGCGAAGAATGGTTAAGTTGGCAGCCTCGATGCGAAGATCTAGTTGCAAGCGCATCATTCCACCAAAATTGTACACCTCGTTGGGGAGATCAAGCCACTCCAGGGTAGGGATGGCATTGATGACGGCGGCGAAGACAGCCATGATTTTGAGATCGCGACGGACCGTTCGCTCGACCTTGGGATGAAGTACCTTGATAGCCACGTAAGCCGAAGGAACTCTCTGCGGACTTGACTTTACCAGGGCGTCAACGTTCTTCTTGATGCGGTGGCTCAGTCGGAGATTGTCGGACGCCTCGAGTTCACTATCGTCGAGTTTTGCGAGATCCGGCTTTAGCCTTGCTTTGTAGACCTGGGCAATGGCGCCCACACCCAAGGGTTTCTCGTCAAATTCCTCAAAGATTTCGTCGAACGTCCTCCCGCCAAATGCTTCGGAGATGGTCTTGATCGTATGGCGCAGAGGATGAGCAGGAGCATTGGAATGCAGTTCTGACATCTGCCGGCACATCTCGGCTGGGAAGATGTCGCTCCTGGAGGCGGCCCACTGACCTAGCTTGATGAAGGCCGGGCCAGCTCTCTCCATGGATTTCACGAGGAATCCATACCACCATATGGTGCCGACTCTTTCGTCATTGCGATCTTTCCTTCTCGGACCCAGAAATGCGGCCGGTATGGTGACAATGACGGGGACGAAGATGAGGAGGAGGTGAAGAAAGCGGAAACTCGTAGCTATGGGCTCGTAGACCCATTGATCTAGCACGTATATGACGGTCTTGTAGAAGCGGCGAACGCCATGGACATCCTCGGGAACCTTTTTGCTGATCTCCTGCCTCGACATCTCCAGCATGTGCATCTCGCCCGTCTTTTCCTCGTCATGGTTCTGGCCCAAGTGAACGAAAGCAGCGGGAGAGATGGCAGTCGCTGCCGCTGCTGCGAGAAAGGTGGGAGTGCGCCGTTGACGCGGGTCTTTCAGACTATATTTTCTGGACCATCGGGCATAGGACTGCTGGTGACGGGGAATGCGCACTCGGAAGCCGAAGTGAGAGAGGGAGGAGGGAAACTGTCTTCGGCCACAGAAGCGGCCAAAGATGAAGAACGTCCTCATCAATGTTGAGAGTATATAACGGCACTACTATCACCAGTTCATGATGAGGAGTGGATGAGGGACGCAGGCCCGGGCCACTTGGTCAACTTCGAGCGCGACTGGAACTCAACAGCGATGACGTCGGTTGCTGGCCCGCCATCCGCCAACCACAAAAGCCAGTCAGTCGCCCAAGCCGCGGTTTGTTTGTCTCTTAGAGACTCACGATCGCTTCACCATCAATTCACGCTCCACTGACCTACTGTTCATTGTCACCACAAGCAGGACAGCCCCCTTCAAATACTATCCTGTACGGAGTACCTTGTTCCAGGTGGTGGATAAACTCTCACTCCATCAAAGTTATGAGGCCCTCCTGAAGGCGCTGAACGGTGATCGAGCTCTGGATTTCACTCAACAGCTACAGTCTGTCGCTGAGGGCACCTAGAGCCAAGTCCAAGGTGACACTTCATTCACAGTCATCATGCGAACGCCTACATATTCATACGGCCCAAACCACGATTGCCCATGTCGGCGGACGCATTGATCGCACTCCGAGCTTGCGGCCTCGTTGGCTCGGTTGAGAAAACTGAGCACCGCCCAGCACAGCCTTGCGTCTCCAAAATTGGGATCTGATGCCCGGCCTGAGTCAGACAATGAGCCGCAGCCAGAACACCAACAGACAACACGACATGGACTCTCATATTGCTTACCGGCGCAGGATGCTTTGGATTTGTTGCTGTTTTGTTTTGTTTTGTTGCTGTTTCTGTTCCTTCATTCTATCAATCTCTATCCGGGTCATTTTCAGACTTTCACACAACAGCGCACCGTTCGAGCGATCACTCCGCTTGCTTCGCTTGTTTTGCTTGCCCACTGCGCCCTCAACTGAGAATGCTCTCCGTCCTTACGTCCCTGCCTTTCCTCCTGCTCCTCTTCCTCTCATCCCTCATCCCATCCATACAAGCCCAAGGGTTCAACAACAACCCGCAGCGCACATCTTCCACCTCCACGACGTCTACATCGACCAGGACGTCAACAACACCAACAAGCACATCCCTCTACGGCCAATGCGTCGACGCCTGCATCACCACCGACCCCATAGTGAACCACTGCGACGGCACCGAGACCGGCTCGGCCCTTGACCAATGTAAATGCAAGAGCTACACCCCTTCCAACGACCCCCTCATCAACTGTATCCTCAACTGTCCGAGCGAACAACAATACAATTTCGCAGATACGCTGCCCAAACTTTGCGCCCAGACGCTGTTTCTAGGCTTGAACTTGACGGACCAGCCGAAGCCATACGCCGAGAATACCGTTGCCAGCGCCACTTTCAGGACCGCCCAGGCGCAGAATACCGGTACAGGAGCGAACAGCGGGAATGCAGCCATGGCGTTGCGTGGGGTGAATGTGCTGGGTATGCTGGGAGTGACGTTGGGGGTTGCTGTCTTGTTATGATGGCCGAGGTTTTTCTTCAGTATATAAGTACGTAGCGAAGCATAGGACAACAGAACATAACATGTCATGCGAGATGCAGGAGATGATGTCAGTCTGATTTTCAGAGTAAAGTTCCGGCACTTCACATGCGAGATACAGTAGATAATGTCTGTCTGATTGTCAGAGTAAAAGTTCCGGCATTTCATGATACGTGGTACATGAGGCATTGCAACTTTGAGGCGCACAAGCTAAGTCAAGATGGATATATACGTGTCTGTAGGTGTACGATTACGAGTAGATGCTATAAATTGCGGAGTACAGCCGTCCTGTCAGTCCATATATACTATGTAGGCAGGTGTAGACCATTTGATCTTTGTCTACATACAATACCTAGATTCGCTCCACTCCCCTTCCATGGACTTGATGCGGTTACAAACCACGACCTTGAAGCTCCCTCGATGCTCCTCTATCGGTACAGTAATTAGATGATTCAAACGAAAGGGGACATAACATGGGTAGAGAAAACCCTGTTACGCCACGTTGGTCACTTAACTTCCTCGGCCTGAGCATGCATGGCCGCCTCCCTCAACGCCTCGCTGCCCGCAACGGGAATCCCGTCGATCCAAACGACGTTGTCCTCCAGCACGGAATTCCCTTCCTTGATGTACCGGAACCGGGCCCTCCAGACCCAATAGATGCCCGGGAACAGGATCGTGGCCCCGACTATCAGACAGCTCCAATTCATGTAGTCGATTGTCGCGATCGTGACGGGCACGTACAGCGGAGAGAGATACATGGCGATGATGAGCAGGGACCAGCACACGGAGATGATGTTGATGGGGTATCCCCAGCGGCCGAGGTCGAAGTTCGGACGAGGCGGGAGGATGGATCGACCGCGGATGAGCACCTAGACGAGGGCGTGTAAGTCGGCCAGGTTGTCACAGCTCGGACGGAGGGAGGGCGGGAGAACATACCACGATGACTGGCGTCACGTAGCCAATCTGCAGCGTCACGCCGCCGCCAGAGATGATCGATTCGAAAGCGAGGTCGCTGCCTAGGACGATGAGGCCTGGATCGGTGGCATTAGCATAAGGGGAGATCCCTCTCTCTGACGCCGCTAGTGGGCGACCGCTCACCTATGATCAGATCGACAACCAGGATGGCAACCATCGCCCTCAGGGGGATATGGAACCTCGTGCTGACGTGGGCGAAGTAGTCGGAGTAAGGAAAGGCCTTGTCGCGAGCCATACTCCAGGCGAGGCGCGAGCCGGCATTGTTCGTGCCGACGATGATGAAGAAGTTCAGGCCGATCATTATGAGCGCGCAGAAGATGCCGCCGCCGTAGACGGAGTTGCAGATGTCCATCCACCAGTTCATGTACGGTTGCGAGGCTGGAGTGGTAGCGAATGTTAGCCTAGCAAGCACGGAGTCGCGGATGGGTATGAAATCTTGTCGCTTACCGAGCATATATTCCTCCCAGTTTCCAGCGGTCCAGAGCAGCATGATCGCGGCGAGGAAGCTGGTGACGCTGCAGAATATCATGGACCAGACCATCACACGCTAGGAGACGTCAGCCGTTGGATTTCATGCGTTGAGACGAGTCGGGAGCACTCACAGGGGCTTCCTTAGACGCATGCTTCATTTCCTCCACCAGGTGCATCATGCCATCCGTGCCGTAGAGGCCATACATGGGCGAGTAAAAGGACATGATAAACACCCAACCATTGCTGGTATAGCCCGAGTTGTTGAGGAACTTGGTGAAGATGAATTTGGCATCGTGCTTCGGTGCCATGATGCCAAAGACGATCGCCCATGCGACACCGCCGGCAATGGTCCAGACGGCGCCGAAGAGGTTCATTCCGGGGAGCCACGACTGCTTCAGGTTCATGACAATCGGGCCGATGAGAAAGGCCGTGTAAATGATCCAGGTCATCCAAGGATGCCATGCAAAGTCCGGATGAGTGACCTCGACGAACGAGGCAATGATTGCAGCACTGTTGAGCGCACAGCTCGATCCAGTACTGATTTCTCCGACTATGACAGCCCAGCCGACGAGGTACGACAGAATGGGTCGAAGCTTTCCGGTGGCGACCGCCTGGATGTAGTACTGTTGCCCGCCGGCTGTGGGCCAGATCGTGCAGTACTCGGCCAAGGACATCATCAGCAGAGTCTGACCCACTGCGACGCAGAGGGTGCCCCAGACAAGGGCAGAGGGCCCGCCGACGTCGAAGATGGTCGAGTAGAGGACGACCAGGCATGACCAGCTGCAAGAGATCATGATCTGGTATGCGCACAGCGTCCAGAAATTGTACACTGTGTTGTCCTTAGCACCGAGGAGATGCCGATGCCGGTGAGGGGGAAGGCCATACCTCGTTTCAACTCTGGCTTCTTGCCCATCGACATGAGGAGGGCATCATCGCTACTAACCGACTTGGCCTCCTCGAGAGTCATCACGTTGTCCAAGTCCTCCGTCACGGTGTCGATCCCCATGTCCTTCATTTTGGTCGCTGCCGAGGTTGTCGTATTCAAACCCAGGGAAGGTTACTGAGGACAGCCGCCACAAGGAAAAACCAGAAGATGGCCGACTTCTTGAAGGGAGTTGAGCTTAGGTTAATGAGCTTGTTTCTTTCCAGCATGGACTATTCAACCCCCGCGTAAGGCTAGACGACAGACAAGGGGAGTTATCATGGTTTCAGCCATGTGCATGCTGTGGCTGAGAGATTCGGCGTTGAATGGTGGCCTTCACTGGGCGTGCAGCGCCGCTTATCGCCCCTTTCTGATGCGAGCAGAGAATTCCTGACGTGTCTTCAAGGCCGATATGGGATACGATAAGATCCGAGGCGGTCGTCTGTGAAACGGCGAAGATCCGACTCGCAAGCGCATGCTGTGAGACGTCCCTTATCGCAGGATAGATATACTCTCCTCGGCCATGTGTGGTGAAATCGATTTCTTTGGTTCTTTGATGGGGAGGCAATACTAAGACCCTGTGGGACCCTGGCTGGAGCCGAGATTCCCAGATCTAGGCTTGATCAGGGGGGTCGATGGAGAAGTTTATACTGCCGGCACCCGCGGATTGATAGGCCAAGATGGGGATGATCGAGCAGCCAACATGAGTTCCTTCTTGGCCACAAGAACTGGCCACACTGACCGTGGATCTGGATATGCCTCGAGCTTCGGAATCGTCTCCATCCACCAGCCCGTTGGGGAATCACATTCCAGAAATACTGGCGACAGTTCTCCAACACTGTTCCTGACTGGACCTCTGGGGATGTCTCCTGTTCTCAACTCACCTGCTGTCTTTAGATGTATGCGGAGAGCGTGCGGCTGACGACGGCAAGGTTACGAGAACCGTCGCGAATTCCGTGCCTTGATTCCAGGCTAGGGGGCTCACTTTTCCGGGCTGGGCAGGAGAGGTGAGAAGTTGCGGCTGTTCACAACGTCACGGTAGACCGGGCCAGATTATATAAGAATATGATAGACGCTAGATTCCTGTCTCCCTTTCTTCATGCAATCGATCTTTCCCTTAGCACGCTCGCAGTCGTTGGCCAATTCCCGGAGACTCTCACCCGGACTGTGGCCTTATCATACCATTGTGTGTTTCAAGCCAATTACCTATTCGAGCCGACTTCAAGCAAACAAGATGGCTCCGGTTGCTGTCGAGGACATCGTCGACACTCCAATCGTGTCAAAGAAAGGAGCTGAGTTCACCACTGGTGCCGTCCAAAAGCCGACCCTGGCACGATATGATGCGAACGATCCGGCCACAACAACAGACCTTCTCGTCGAGATCATTGAACGAGACGGCGGTGTTATCGTGGAGAACATCATCTCCAAAGAACTAGCCGGCCGCATCAAGTCTGAGCTGAAGCCCTATTTCGACACGGACATCGTCGACGCCTCAGGTTTCTTCCCGCACACAACCCAGAGGGCCACCGGTCTGCTTGCTCGGTCGGACGGGTGCGTGGAGTTGGCCATGAATCCCACATACATCAATGTGGCAAACAGGATGATCTCTTCCACGTATACATACTGGACCGGCCAGAGGCAAGAAACCGTCACGGCGAAGCCGATCATCTCCTCAACTGTCGGCTTCCGTGTGAATCCAGGCGGCAGGCAACAGGGACTACACAGAGATGACGGGTAGGCATCCGCTGCGTAGTGTCGCCGTTAGAAGGAAGCTGACTCTCCTGTAGGGACTACCACACTCGCAATTGTGACATGCCCATGATGCTCGGTTGTGTGACTGCCTTGACCAAAACAACGGCTGAAAATGGTGCTACAATTGCGATTCCTGGTTCGCACCTTTGGGGTCCAGACCGTTGCCCATACGACCATGAAGCAGTTCCAGCGGAGTTGGAACCTGGTGATGCCTTTATCTTTGTCGGCAATCTCTATCACGCTGGAGGCGCGAATACTACCAAGTAAGGATCAAGTGAGCAGCCAAATCCGGGTTCCTGCTGACCGCCTTACAGAGATCAAGCTCGCGAGACGGTCGGAATCTTCTTATGCAAGCCGATTTATCGCCCTGCTGAGAACCAGTTCCTCATGGTGCCTCCCGAGAAGGCCAAACGACTACCGCCACAAGCTCAGAGGCTCTTAGGCTATGGAATTTGCCGCCCTTCGCTTGGCTTTATGGAATATCAAGACCCCATGCGTGTCCTCTTTGGTGTCGAAGACGAGGAGACTGTCGATATGTGATTGCTTGGCCAACGCCCGCCCGTCGAGTCGGAAGCCAGCGACAGCTCCGCGTCTCGTCCACGTTCCGGCGCGTATATTTATATCACCAAGAAATGCTTGCCTTGTTTCGACTCCTGCCGAGCAAACTGCATCCAATCCACGACGACGTGGGGATCGCTCGCCCAGAAACGCCGCAGGAACTCCAGTGCTGGATAACAGTTTGAGAAACCTGTTGAAGCCATGACTTCCACCAGTTTAGTCTCCGCGAACACCTGGGTGACTTTGTTGTGCCTGCTCTGTGTTCCCACGATAAACAGCGGCCATACGAGGTCATGCTGATAAGCGTCCTTGTTCTGAATCTGGGCGATCGCGGCGATGACGGCCATGATGTGGCCGTGGAGCGACGCCTGGACGGCATGATCGAGGGGATGAAGAAGAGCTTGGAAACTGTATGCAAGTCCAGCGTAGTGGAAAATATCAATGAGAATAGCAAAGTCGCTGTGTGGGCCCTGGGTGCCAAAGTCGAACGACTTGCTGAAGGTCCGACAACGATCCCGCGCGTACTCGAACTTCTGTTGCAGGACCTGCATGCTTGCCAACCCATCAGATCCTGCCTCGGACGAGGAGGAATCGCTGTTACGGAGCCTCTCAGCGCGGGTCACCTCTTGAATCAATTGCAGCCAATCTGTAAAGACATTGGCGTCCTGCTCAGTCAATACCGAGCCAGGAATCTGGTCATCGTCGCCGAACGTTGTCGACGAACCAAAGACATCGTATACGAAAGCTTCCTTGAGAAGAAACCGACACGTATCATCCAAAGTGGTGGATGCAAGGTCGGGGGCAGTCCACCGCCTAGTGATGGTTCTGGCGGCTTTCCAGTGGACATGCCATGTAGTCGTGTCACATCGGATCATCTCGAGGTTGCATAGGACCAGGATTGTGGCAAGGATGGTACTCGCCTGCGTCTGACGTGCTGGGTTTGTATCTTCGATGACCTCTGCACGCAGATCCCATGCGAGAAGCTGTAAGCTGCGATCCCGGTAGTTGCTTGAAAGAAACCCATTGTGCAATGGCCAGCGTGAATCGGATCGGGAAGTGTAATGCTCTGCCGACAGTGCCAGGAGGGCTAGGAGCAGCGACTCCGACCTGAACACAAGGGGGAGCAGGAGCTTCCGCCACGGATTTTCAGGCCCGTCCACCCACGGCATGACGGTAGCGACATGATGGTCGAAGTAATGCAGGAGCTCTCGGACCGGCCTACCTTGCAAGTAGTCAGGGAGCACGTGCGAGGACAAGTCGAGGTTTAGCGCAAACTGATTCTGGTAGGTGCCTTCGTCGTAGACGGATTGGAATGCGTAAGGGAGCGTGTGTGCTGTAGCGATTGGCTGGATGCTAGACAACATCGTCGTCGAAGACCCGACCCCGTCCTCGCTTGGATCCGACATCTCACCGGGAGTGGTGCTTTTGGGACTGAAGTTCTCGTGCGCGCTATGGTGAGGAGCTGGCTCAATGATAGGCAGCGTCTTGCCCGTCAGTTTCCCTCTGCTCGCCACGCCTTGGCCGAACTGGATCCTCATCCCGTACCCGGGGCATGTTAGGTCTTTGAGAGCGCATTTCTTACAAGTCGGCAGCGACCTGTCACATCGAATTCGTCTCCTGTTGCACGTTCGGCAATCTGTCTGGCTTCAGTGGCCTCTTCACCTCGACGGGACTTCCCGGCATTACCTTTGGCTGCTCTAGGCTCGTTCGGGTCCAGGGATGACATGCGAAGACTCATCTTGCAGTCGCGGATGCCGCAATTCGACAGCGGGGACCAGCTGGGAGAAATAACGCACAGTGGGAAAACATCACCGCTTGCCGTTCAGCCCGTCGCGAGCGCGAGAGGCGGGGAGGTCGTGGCAAGCTCAGAGCCATCGAAGACTTGGCGGTGGGGAGTCCACTGCGAGGAGGGGGGGGTTGGATGCACGTTTCTTTCCAACTGCACTGTCCGCATCTGATTTTCATTTGCAAGCAGCACATTGGACCTCGACTCGAGATCGAGTCAGCGACGGTGCAAGCCAGGCGACACCGATGCCTGGTTGGAGCCGTGTACAGCTCCGAGGTTCCCCCTTGTTCCGTGGGATATTGTTCGTCGGATAAGTGTTCCCGAAGAGGAAGCTGGATGGAGAACATGTTGAAGCAGTCTGGCACAGCTCTTGCTCCTTCGATCATCACATTTACGTGTGTGAGCTGTGCTGGATGTCCTTATAATGGGGACCACTGTAGCTCCGGCGTGGCTGGGGGGTATTGAGGACGGTAGGCCAGTCGCGAACAACACGCACCATGCCAGCTCCAACAACAGATGGTCCCAGTCCGGCGGAGATCGTTCACAGACTCCATCTGGAGGGACTCTCGAAGAAGTCGCTCTCGAAGGACCCCGGGTGCTCGCTGCCAGATGGCTTCTACCATTCGCCGGCTATCTATCAGCTGGAGCGACGTGCCATCTTCTCGAAACGATGGTTTCTGGTCTCGCACAAGGCTCGCTATCGCAATATCGGAGACTACGTGCAGTATGAGATGGCCGGCTTCAATTTCGTGATCGTCAAGAACAAGACAGGGGAGATAGTCGGATTCCACAACGTCTGCAGGTAGGTGCAATGGTCCCCCTAGCACTTGAGTGTCGGACGCGACCAGGGGGACGAACACCATCTTTTGACATTCCGCACGCCCCCAGACATCGTGCCTTTCCGATCGTGCAAGAAACGAGCGGCACCGTCAGGATCTTCTCCTGCAAATACCACGGCTGGTCCTACGACCTCAACGGAAGGCTGACCAAAGCCCCCCGCTTCACCCCAGAGTCCGTCTCGGATTTCGATTCCTCGAGCGTTCGTCTCTTTCCCATCCACGTCCACGTGGACAGAAATGGCTTTGTATACGCCAATCTGGACGCTCGTCCCGAGCCCGAGATCGCATGGAAAGCACAGTACGGGAGCCTTGACGAGCAAGACGTCCTCGTGCACTCCGGCGTTGACTGGGACGCCGTCGAGTACGACTTCACCTGGATCAAAGACGGGAAATTCAACTGGAAACTCATGCAAGACAACTACAACGAGGTGTGTCTCTCTCGCGCGCCCGCGCAGACTGTGCGCCTGCGTGAAAGAAGCTAATTTGCCCAGTGCTACCACTGCCTTACGGCACATCCGTCCGTCGCCAAAACCACAGCCCTCGACACCTACTACGTCGCCCCCGCCACGCCCAGCAACTACATCTCGCACTTCAGCGAACCGAAAGCCTCAGTCTTTTCGACCAGCCAGTTCGACGCCACCCGCTTCGCCGGCCGTTCCGCCACGCACGTCTTCCCCGTCGGCCATTTCAGCCCCAACCCCGGCACGGGCTTCATGCACCTGATGCGCAGCACCCCGACCTCCGCGACGACGACGAGGCAAGAGTACGACGTCTACCGTCTCAACACGCCACACGCCACGCCCGAAGCTCACCAGAGAATGACTGCCTTTTACCAGAACGTCGTGGACGAGGATTTTGCACTCTGCGAGGCCGTGCAGAGGAATCTCGAGCGCGGAGTCTTTGAACGGGGGCCACTGCATCCGTTCCACGAGGAGGGCGTCATGGCGTTTCAGGACATGATTCTCAGAGTGCTGGGAGAGCAGCTCGAGGCGGAGGAAGCGTCTGGACAAGAACTCTGGGCGGCCAGGCCAGGTCTGCAGGGCCAGAGCAGTGGAGTGGGAACTAAGCATCCAACCACGAATCTGTGTGAAAGGATATCAGGATTAGGAGGAGAAGTTAGTTGCGACAAGTCAACGTCCAGAGGCTTAGAGTGGTAAGGAAGGGTAAGGTAAGACGTCGGATCGATTGCGCAGATCCGAAACCGTTCAGATATTGTCTATCGTATCCTAGCCCAACATGGATTTCGATGTTATGCTATACTTGATACGGTCCTTTGCTGTACGCAAGCTGCATCACACCGCCCAGGCAGTCAGTCGCTCAGTCGATTAGTAGGTCGCTGACTCACCCAATCACTCAGTCAATCAACCACCCCCTCCGCCAACATCTCCCTCAAAGCCACCGCCCTCTGCAACCCCACACGTGGGCTGTGGCGGTGGCGGCGGAGGCGGCGGTCTGGAGCGCGGCCGTGGCTGGGGCGTTGAAGAGGCAGATCTTCATGCTGAGCTGCACAATCATAGTGCCCGGGTCGGTCTGCTCGCATCACTCTGATGGTGTGCGCGGCCGGGGCGGTGCGGCAGCGGGGATACTTGACGAGCTTTGAACGCGCGTGAGATTCGAGTCTACAAGTAGAGGGAATATGCCATCTGGAAAGGAGGTTGGACAATGTAAACGGCGGAGACAACAGAATATGACAATCCAAACTCACACTCACCACCTGCGTCGCCACGGCCAAGAACAAGGAATAGTCCACGGAGGAGCACCTCCCCAGGTCGTCCGACAGGAGACCGAGGATGGCCTCGTACCCCGAGACGTGGGCGCCATGGTCGATCACGATGAGTCCGCTGATGTACTGCTCTTTGCGTGTCAGATGAAGTCTGCTTGCGTCGCGAAGGCTTGTACTCTGCCGCTAAAAGGACGATGAACTCAAACTTGGATCAGTCCCAGGAACGGTACGCCGGGCAGGTATTGCCCACTCTGGTGCAGCGGGTGCATCGGGGACGTGTTTCATCGCACTAGACAAGTTGACGGTTCAGCATGCATGGTCCGCAGTGTTACGCGCACTAATGTCTGCGAGACCGACCTTGACTTTCTTTCGTCGACACGCGTAGCAGCCGCGGCTTGGGTGTCTGTGATACACCTATGTTGATGAATTGGAGCTTGGAGGTTGAATTTTTTCAGTGGATCCAGCACTGCTCGCTTTGGTCGACAGGCACCGACATGACTCAGGACTTGTCTTGACCACGTAAGTGCAGTGCCTTTGAAGGGTACGTAGCATGGACGTCTAACGACGATGCAGCAATATGATGTTCTGGCTCCAAGGGACACTCAGATGGCCTCGCAGGCAAAGGAAAGATGTCGCTTTATTGCTCATGGGACAATCATGGTCTCGACCCGCGGAAGCTGAAGCTGAAGTACAACGCCATCCAATACGGTGCCCAGGGGGAAAGGGCTTAGTAGAGCCGGAGAGGGCGTTCGTCGTCCAATGACTGCCATCGAGACTCCGTACTCTGATAAAGACGCCTGCCGGAGGTGAAGGAAACGAGCAACGAGATCAATATCCAATTGGCAGTCCTATGGGTTGCTGTTAGCTCGACATCGATTGCTGCAGGTTGCACATGTCGACCGACACCTCACTCGCTCTCCTCCAGCACGACCAACTTGGCGCTTCGAAGCAAACCGACGAGGCTTCGTCCTCTAAGCCCTACCCTGCCCCGAGCACGACGACCGTGTCGGCTAGGTTATTCCTGAGTTCAAATAGGCCTTCGACAAAACGATCCAGAACTACCCCATCCCCGTATAAGAATCGTTGCAGAACCCTTTTGGTCTCCTTCCAGGTCCTCAGGCCAAGGATCTTTGTCATCTCGCAGAATCGCGTCGAATGCCAGCGCCTATCGATGAGCAGTTCAGGTCTCTTCCCAGCTTCGTCGGAAATTTCTTCGGCGCAGGCGCCGACAAAGAAGAGGAAAAGGAGAGTTTCATGGTGCGATATAGCGAGGGGTGGGATAGATGAGGCCGTGGTTGTGGCCGACGAGGCCATGGACGGCACCGTTCCTCGTTTCGCCATGTCTTGCAACAGGATTTCAATCTGAGGCCGCAGGTTTTGGACCGGAGTATAAAGAAGCCAGAGCTTGAGTGGAAGAGTGAATCCGTAGACGAATGACATGGCGTATGACACGGCTAGACAGACGCATGCCTGGAGCTGTCTTCGGATACAACGAGACAGACGCGTCTGTGGAGAAATCATCTCGAGGATATCACAGTAGAGTGTCATCGTCCAAGAACTCAATGCGGCACGTCGACGGTGGAGCCAGTAGAAAACGGCATCGGCGGCGCACTGCTTCTTCTCCGAAGACAGTCTGCCCGCTAGAGCATGGGCCGCCATGAACTCTCGGTGGGCCATGATATAATTGTGCAGTTCTTCGGATAGAGCGTCGTCAGGGAGGAGAAAGGCCTCGTCCCATCTTCGAAATTGAACCTCCATGTCTGAAAGCAGATAGCCGTATTGTGAAAGCCCCGGCTGGTCTTGAAAGGCCCCGGGATCAAACCGCGAGTAGTGTAGATGTGGTCGCGTCAACGTGAACCTCGAATGGCCGTTGTCCATCAAAACGACAAGCGATCGCGTGTCTGGACTGAGGGCATCTATACCCCCAAGCTTGTCGACGGCATCCCACAGAGCCGGCACGTGCGCCATGTTCGATTCGATGTCTCCGTAGAAAAACGCCGTCGTAGAATTGCACCAGATGCAAAGCAAGAGGCTCTCCGAGGGTCCCTTTTCTTCACGGATGTACTCCCTGAGTAACATCAGACTTCTATTTTGATGCCTGAGAGCCATAGGATAGAGAATTGCGAATGCTTCTGGTTGCAGATAAAGGGCCTTCAGAGTCAGAACGCTCGCGAACCAGCCATGGAGGGACTTTTTGTCTGTGACGAGGTCGGTTGCTCGCTTGTGCCAGGCGATGTCGATCAATTGGCGAAGGCTGGATTGCTGAACCCCGGCATAGCCGTAGGAAAGGAAGAACGAACGATAGAACTCCAAGGCCTGTCTTTGGAAATGAGGACAAGCCGCCCAGTCAGGTGCGTTGAAGTCGAATTGCTGTGGTAAGGTCGGATTTGATTCCTTGGGGAAATAATCGGGCCAGAGTTCGGGCCTGAGATATTGCTCGTCGATCTCTTCCATTGCAAAGACCTGGGCCGGAGGCTCTGGCGAACTGCGTGGACTGGCCGACCTGCGGGCAATAGTCTTTGCACCTGATCCCAGCTGCCAACAGATTGTTTTGCTGTAGCTCTCGTCGTCGTTTGAAGGGTCTCCGCGAGTCTCACTGCTAACTACCGAAAGGGGACTGGATGACTCTGACAGGGTTCCCTCTTCGGCGTATACTCTTCTCCGGGCATGATGAGTGGGCGGCTGACAATCAGTGCCCTGAACTTGCTGTTTATTTCTGGTCCGCTTCGCCCATTGGTAATATTTGTTGGTAACATGGGAACTGATCCGGAAGGCCTCTTCTGAATCCCGGCGGGTCAAGTTGGAGCCGTTCTTGTTAACGAAGTGGAAAGGACCCCGATATGTTGCTGGTGGCATTGTGGCTTGCAGTGTAGGAGGAAGATCTCGAAAACTTAGCTCATGTTGCTCGCTTCAATGCCCGGCCATATCAAGATCTTATGTATCGTTAACCGGCATGTATCTCCCCCATCGACGCTGCTGGCTTGGCCAGGCTCTTGGGCACAGTGTGTTTGTGAGCTTGGCGGCCATTGCCAATCTGCCCACAATACATGCTCACCGCTCCAAAATGAGCATCGATGTGCGAGTACTTCTCTGTGAGAGAGCCTTGGCAGAGTCGCTCCTGGGTTGCATTATCAATGCAACTCGGGGTCTGAGATACCTTTTGCAGCTGACATAAACCGCTCCCGCAGCGTCAATAAGCGTCCATATTTAGGGACTGGCACTTGATATGGTAGCCTCCAAAGCCAAAGGTGATCAATAGAGCGGCCAAGGAATGGTCGCTACCTCCTGGGCCAATCGAGCAGGGTGGCAATGAGCTTGGTATAGGCTTTAGCGCCTGCCCAGCATGGCATAGCAGCGACCTGCGGGTGGCGGCAGGTGATGGCGGCATGTACACAGTCGATTCAGCCCTGTGCAACCGTTATTCGGGCTAAGCGAAACTTCGACTTCGGGACCCATCCCGGCCTGTTTGGGCTGTTGAATCGTGGGATTACTAAGGGCCTGCGTCAACGTGCCAATGCATCGTTCTGACAAACGCAAAAGTACGAGTAACCGTGCTGGTGTTGGTAAAGCTCTGGCGTAACACTAGGGGAGGGTTTCTGGCCATTCCTGAGGCTCCAAGGCATCTGCAGTGATGGAGGTGAAAACCTTGTCGAAATCGTAATTCGTACCTAACTCTCGTGTTTGCATCTTACCGACAATAGGGACTTTGCGGACGCATGTCCTCGGGTAAGACCACCGCTCTACGCTGGCAATCTCAGACTGTGGAGGCAGTGATGCATGCTCACTGAAGTGAACGAGCAGTACGAAGTACGGAGTGACTTGGTAGAAGGACAAGGAAATCGCCGAGGCTCGTGGCCTTACTAAGTACTGTGTAATTACCCATGGGGTCAGGAGGGGGTGTTCCGAGCCCTGTCCGGAGCCCACATGTCGACCATTACTGGGTATCAAGGCAGATAAGCACGGGAGATTCTCAAGCTACTCGCCCAGTAGAGCACTCACCATGTGGTGATACTGTTGGCCCTCCTTGCGCACGTCTTGGCTCCTTCCTTTCCCAGTAAGATCCATACGAGCACCCAAACCATAACGATAGAAACCATGCTCCGTACTCGAAGATATGCATCTGTGACTTACCGGACTCGCTCGATCACTGCCAACATGGCAAAGAGAATGGTTTGACGTCGATGCAGCCACTCAACCCGTTTCTGCTGGCTAGACGGGGCATGACGGCCGGACTTCGAATGTATGGGCCCTCGAACCCCCCTCGCCTTGGTCGCTTCCCCTTGCGTTTCGGCCCTTCTTATCGACCGAGGTATAGTACAACTCAGCCTCGTTCTTGGGATGACTTATTGGCCTAGACCTGGGACTCAGCTACTAATCCTACACTGCTTCCTTCAAGAGCTTGGGTAGTATAGCGACGTTTTTGAGTTTACCACTCACCGCGTCGTACCACAAGGCAACGGCACGGCCACCGCATAAAATAGCCTGAAGAGGATCGCCACGGAGACCAAGGCTTGTGAGTGAGGCTGCTTACACCGTTCGTCGACACGAGCGAGACTGCTGACAGCCATTCTGATACCGTGTCTCGTTGAAAGTCCCCGGGGTACCTGTGGCCCGAAGAAGCACAGAATCTGACTGATATCGAGAATATCGATACCGTAGTCGTGGACCGCGGGGCTCGCAGATGATGATCGTACTCGTCCTGCGGCTGAGGCCACCACGAATGCGTCAAGACTGGCACATTTGCCACCGACGCAGCGTCAGCATTCGAGCCCCCCGTTGATCAGACGATCGGCCACCATACGGAGGTTGCATTGGTATGGCCTTGCGACGGTAGCCCACCCCGTCAATCCGTCCTGTCTGAGGCTACCAGATTCAATGGACAAGCAAGTCGTCGACCAAACCGTGGTCTTCTTCTGCTCCACACTGAATACAGCCGCCGCGAATGCTGTATACGTGGCTGGATGATATGCCATGGAGAAGGACCAACAATGCAAAGGTCAACAACCCTCAGACCTCGCCCCTCGACATCGCTTCTCAGATAGTCGTGACTCCTACAAGAATGACCCTGCGCCAGCTGACCTCAACAGAGTCCCCATCGCTCCGGGGCTTGCTTGGGGTTCCTCAAGTAGCGACCCCACCAACTGCGATATCGACTGTATCACATACCTCACTGTCTGAAAAACCGACAGCTCCCGGCGTCGTCGCTTCACGGTTGACGTACGGTTCTTCTCCAGATGGTGAGTAAGGGTTATGAAAAGAACGACGAAGTGATACTAGATGCGCGTCAGGGACATTGCACAGTGATGTGAAAGAGTGCCGGAGTGATCGAGAACATAATACTTGACGCACCTCGTGCTTCTTGTTCTGTCGGTAAGAGTGAGGGAAGAGAGCAGCCACCGGTTGAGAGTTATCGCCACGAGTCACACAGGTAGCAGGTAGCACGCAGCAGACAGGATGTACTGTAAGATAGCAGATACATTTCTGAGAGGGGGAACCCAATCAATGCTCGGTACCCTCGACATCCCGCACTGGCACTGTTCAGCACAGCGTATATGAGCCCCGAATACGTTGTTCATTGTCTTTCGGACTCTGAGAGCTTCGAGAAACAAGTAAGTCTGTTCGACTGCTCGCTCCAAGTTACGCAACTGCTCTCACATCTGTCATGACCCGCGTTCATCAATATCTCTTTCCCATGAATTTTCGACAGACAGCTATGTCCTAGAGCCATGAACAAGTACAGGACACTTGGAATCTCATCGTCTCATCATCTCTCACCTATGTATCCCACCGATCTCACGTCCCACACAGGTTCCTGTCGCCACGCGCAAACACTCCACTCCAGCCCTGGTATGTTTCTATATTTGACGACGAATCGTGTGGTGATATCACTGGGTTGCGCTCCAAGTCTCGAGAGTGATGAAAAGTCAAGGGAGCAGAGCACGGTCAAGGCTTAATCAACGTTATGACAAAGTTCTGCTGTGGGATCGGTCTTTCATTTGAGCGCAGCTCAACCCTCGTCTCCGCTCATCACGAAACTAGCTCGCCAACCTTTGGAGCCCGATCCTTTAACCATTCCCTCGCTCTATCAAGATCGCCCTTCTCCTCCTCAAGCGCCTTGACGCACCATTCTAGCTCGTATTCCCCTTCGCCCATGAGCATGCCGGCAAGATTTCTTCGCGACTGACTCGCTTCATCAACACAGAAGACCATTGACGTGGTTGTCCCATTCGCGAGATCGTTTACTATCGGCTTGATCATAGCTAGGCCATCTTTCGCAGTTACAACTCTATCCTCACCATGGACATTCTTATGGGCGGTCCGGCAGAAATCGACGTTGCCACACCAAGCCTTACCACACCCGCCGGTCAACTGCTGAAGTAATCTTCTCTCGATTCTCCGCCTCAACATCTTTCCTTCCGGGTCGTAGGAGGTGACGTATAACGGGCCGAAACATTCGTTACACAATCCGAGCTGCTCTTTTTGTACTCTCCGCTCGTCCTCTGATTTGATTGTTCGACCGCAAATGCGATTTGAGCAAAGCCTGGGTTTCGGTCTGGAGAATCGTTCCCGATCGTGAAGGCGCAGATGTGTCTTCATGTCTCGTAGCCGCACAATCTTGTTGCAGAGATGACATTCCGTCGTCCGTGCACCGTCGGCCAGCTCATGAGGTGTAAGTCCACTCATGAGCACCTCGGGGTCCGCGAAAGCAGGGTCGTCCGGACCTTGTTGAGGAACAACTAGGTGGCAGAACTGGCATAGAATTTCTTTTCCTGGACAGCTCGTTGTTCGATGATGGGCCAGAATCGGTAGGTCATAAGCTTGAAAATCACAGGCTGGACATTGTAACGGTGATTTCGGGTGGAAGATAGCGTCGTGCTTTTCGTGCGAAGCATCGTCGTTGCCGTGTTCTTCGTCGTGGGGACAGTGCCAGTGACTCTTCCACGCATCAGACTTCTTGAGGAAGACCTCTGAGCACTTTGGACACAGAACATTGTTCCGGTAGCAGAATGCTTCATGAAGGGGAAGGGTTCGCTTAGGAACGACTTGATGACAATTTTTGCACATCACATCGTCAGGAGAGAGTACAGTAGTCTCACCATCGGTATCGTCTGTCAGCGTAGCTCGGGTAGAGACTCGGAGGCTGTAGGGGATCGGTCGGGCTGTATCCTGAGATTGTTCATTCTTATTGCTCCAGGCGTGCACAGCAATGTTCATGAACTCGGCGTCTTCGAGGTCAGCGCTTGTGTGTGAGAGTTTCAGTTTCTTGGTGGGGCGCACACTGAGGTCACCGAAGACGTACTCGTCGTCTCGCGGCTTGGAACGCTGCCTTGTAGAAAACGGCGTAACCAGCAGATTGAGCCGAGTATCATCGTCTGAAGCCTGCAGGGTAACTTCAAGATCTCGGGTTTTGTCCCACTCTGTCAACTCATAATCCACATAATGTCCAGGTAGAACTCTCCCTTGAATTTCAGTTCCGACAGTTAGCGGGCCTCCTAATGAGCTTCCTTCATGTGACTCCTGCCCGCGGTTCTTCTTTGCCAGTGTCTTCTTTAGGGTCTCTCGTGCTTGCTCCTCGTTCAAAGGCTCAATATCGACCTCGAGATCGGTATCGACGATACAGATCCCGTCCTCATCCGGTTCGAATTTGTCAACCAGGAACCGAAATCTCTCGCGATGGGCACCGGGCACAACAAGCAACTCTCCACGGGTCAGAGTAGTATAGTTGTCTCGCAGATAGCGTTCCAATAGCGACTTCCAATCTTCAGGGTCATATCCAGCTTCTAATGGTCGCAGCTTGACAAATGTGCCTTTCTCCAACTGCTTTGCATGTACAGTTACGATATCTCCCCTAGGTGTGTCCGTGCCGTATGTCATGACCACGTCCCCGTCCGGAGTGCCTTCTCGGGTTGTATAACCAGACGATGTTGCATTTTGCAAGCCCAACGCCTCTTGAAGACCGCTGCTCAAGCCTATTGTGCCTTCGGCGGCCGAGAATTCGCGGATGCCAGCATATACCGCCCTTCCATTGTGCGGGTTGACGAGGCGGAAGGTGAGAGGATGGGGCAATTGTTGTTGACGGTCTTCGAGAGCTTCGCGAGCACGGCGCTCGGCGGCGAAAGAATAAGGGTTGAAGGGATCGAAGGACGATGTCAACTGTCTATTAGTGCTATTCTGGACGGATACCACTGGCGCGGCGGCCAGGAGTGATTCGAGAGCGGACTGTGGCAAGGTAATCTTGTCTCCAACAAGACGACGATTTGACGGAGCGACACTCAGTTGCGCCGTCCATTTCAAGGGCTCTGACGAGGGGGCCATATTTGTCGGGTAACTGCAAGTGTGGAAGACCTCAACATATGAGATCCGTCGCGATATGAAGCCATGATGGAGTTCAGATCAGGCACACAAAGGACGCGCAGTTGGCGACTTCGAGAAGCGTCGATGGCGACTGACAAATAACAATCTCGACAAGATCGACAATCTCAACACTGTCTTGTCTTCTGGCTGCAACTTAGATTTGATTTACTTTCGAATTACCCCGATAACCATTTTGTCATGCGCGAACAGTCAATAGATTCCAACTACGGCGCTTTTCAAAGTCCAGCTCTCGGTTCTGTGTCGACCCTCCTACACGAGCCGCTACCACGACTTTCGCATGAGATGCAGGACAAACCTTCTGCTCGGCAGCCATCTCCAGGCTTATCGCTTAGACGGACCACTGCGGCTGTCTCCATGCATAGTATTGACAGGGCCCGGTGGCAGCGGTGGCCTGTGGGCGGAATCCTAGGGCGCTCAATCCATGATTATATAACTCAGTAGGCGCCTTATTGGCCTAGGCTAAACGTGCGGCGGCTCTCGACGGAATGCACGACATGGGGCTCCTTACAAAAGCGCTCTTCGCTCCTCCATTGGAGCAAACGTGCAGCGATTGAAGAGTCAGCTTCTGTTGTGTTTATCATTCCCAAGACTTTGACAGATCAGGGCATAGCATTTTGCAGTCACTCGTGCTACAAGAAGCCGCTATGTCCCGGTCATGCGCCGCAAATCTGTTCCTCACCTATTGCGGTCGGACGTGTTGATGTTGACTGAGTTACTTTTCGCCACTAAGAGGTTTACCTCGACTTTACTCACTGTCCTGGGAAGAATCTAGTGGCCAAGAATAGAAGATCATTCTTGATCGGGATGACGGACGTCTCAAGGAAGGGCTCTTTGAGCTTCTTCAACCCCTTCAAACAGAGATCCGGCAGTCGTTCAAGTTCGAGAGCTTCGTCCGTCGTCGACTTGAAGATTGGTGATAATGCGAAGAAGTCCTCGATCTCAACCATCACCATCCAAAAGACAAATTCCTCTGGTCGAAGCTCTAGAGCAGGTTCTGCCAAGAACAGCCTGGAGTACACTCGACCTGCTCGTCAGAGTTCCACCCTCGCGGGCAGAGGCGAAGATGAATGGGAAAGAGATGCCCAGACCGGTGAACGGAAAGATCATACTGAGATGTTACACAGCCTTGCCCACCGAGGTTCGGCAGAGTCTCTCGCTGATAGAGCTCAAGCCATGTTCATTGGCATTCCGCCTCAGCCCGCTTCGGCTTTGTTTGCCAGATTTCCCGCTGGCGTCTGGAGTCGGGTTGCGGAATTCTTGGGTCCTTCTGATAAAGCCAGCCTCGCCTTCTCCTGCAAACTGTTCCGAGACTTCCTGGGCACTGAAGTCTGGACCGACTTGAATACAGCAGAGAACCGAGACGCCAAAATTCAGTTCCTTGAACATTTAGATGAACACCTCCCCGACCATCTGCTTTGCTTTCCATGCGGAATATACCATGTCAGATCACAGAAGGGCCAAGAAATCCTTCGTCCTACCAACGTCTCAAACCCCATCTTCAACTGCCCCAACGTCTTCAACATCGAGAACAAAGTGTCACGACACCGGATCACCGTAGGACGCGCTCTCCCATTCCCGTACGTCCAACTCGTTCTACGAGCCCAGAAGTACTCCCAAGAGCACGGGATACCCATCGACTCAATGTCACGGCGGTACAAAGATCGAGACGGTGAATGGACCCATCAAACACGCTATGTTACCGTCAATGGCCATCTGCTGGTGCGGGTCATCAGCTCAGCGTTTGCAACCCCTGCGCTTCCTCCGGCAGGCCTACGCAAATTGCTCTACTCACCTGGGGACAACTACAACCCATACTTCTCCGTTTGCGCGCATTGGAGAGATGGCAATCTCATGCCCGCCGTCAAATGTGCCTTGAGCCATATTCCCAAGCCCCCAGAAGGCAGTGGGATTGCCGGTGCGACGGCAAAGGTCAATTATCACTTTCACAGACCTCATCCCATAATCACGTTGTGCTCCGAATGTCGGCCCATGCGCCGGTGCCCGGAATGCCCGACGGAGTATCTCATCGAGATGAGAGTGCAAGAGGACAGGAGCGACCCGGACCCAAGGAAGTTATTCAAGCATGCCGTCGTTGTCACACGATGGAGCGATCTCGGCGACGGGTCATCTCCCAAGAGTCCAGAGTGGGCCGCTTGCAATGGAGAAGCGGAATACGACTCGTTCACGGCTCTCGGAAGACGCGCAATCTCCGGCACATTCGAGTCTCAGTTCACGGTAGACCATATCCCGGGACAGAAGATGGTCTCAATGAACCCGAACAAAATCAAGCTCGGAGAAAAGGGGCATGACTGGTATTGATGCTGTGCGCTGGGAAAACGAACGGCTAAAGGCATGCACGGATCCAACGACTTCCACACTGCAAACACGAATGACCAGGCAAAACGAAAGAACATAACTAAATATTGAATACGCTCCCCAGTACCATGAATGAAAAATGGGAGAATAAGTGGTCCTCGCTTGCTGCAAACTTCATCTTCGCCTCATCCCAGTCTCCCAATCATCGGTGTCTTCTTTCTCGATCACCATGGTGATCCCTCCCTGTTGCTACGGGGAATCATACTCCTTCCTCGATTGAACACGGCATACTGTGTCCGCGTACAGTGTACTTGTATGCTCTAAAACCTCTTCGCACCGCCCTTCCACTCCCCCGCGTCCTCCACACCCCTCGCCACCTTTTTCGTCCCGTTCTCCACCCCGGTCAACGCATTACTCAGCCCATCGCCCACCGGCTTGCCCGCGCTGCCCGTCGCGCCTGTGATCGTGTCGCCTAGCCCGCGACCCAGCGCGCCCGTCACGCCGCCGACCGTGCGTGTAATGCCGCCTAGAGTGTTCTGCGTGTGGAAGGGTCAGCGAGTGAGCGAGCGTTGGGGAGCGTAAGGTGACCAAAATGAACGTAAAGGTAAATGTAAGCAAGCACAGCGCAATGAAACGTGAACGATGTGAAAATGAACCAGCTCGCGGAAGGTGCATCGAGAGACGAAGGCCCTGCGACTTACCCCGACAGTCGAGGTGACGAATTTCGCCGCGCCCGTGACGCCTTCGTCCGAGGAGGATGTGTTGATGGGCATTACTGTGACACCTTGCTTGTCTTTCTTGTCTGTCTGATAATACTCTCTGACCCTCGTGGGTAAAAAGAGATAGAATGGAGACAAAGGTAAAGTACGGAGTAAGACAGTTAAATGATGATCCTGCGATCGTGTGGTGTGAGGTACGGTATGAATGTGGATGAGTATTCTAGCACCGAGAATGCGTTCAAGTCAAGCACAAGTAAATCCTACTTCCATAGTAGTAGTACTGTTGTCACTGTATTATATTAAGGCCCGTTCTCACCGGGAACACAGACGAGGGTCCAGATGATGTCATACTGTATCCAACTTGTCCGTGCCTTTCTCGACACCCAAGGCCCCGGCCCTCGCGCCCTTTGCTGCGGCGGTATCCCTGCTGGCTGTGCGAATGGCAAAGGAGCGATTTTTACAGGGATGGCGGCACCAGTGGAAGGATTTGTGGCTGTGCAATTTATGGGTGGACGAAGGGTTCTGGGGCATGAACATGGGCCTCCAATTCGACTGAGTCGATATATACTCGGATGTGCTCGAAGGCTTTCGACTGGAGCATTGAGGAAGAAAACTGACATGTCGAATAGATCACACGCTAATAGCATTGGTTGAGCTTGCGCTTAGTACTTTTTACACTGGAGTCAAATTACTCATTGTTGCTGTCCCGCTCGCAAATTCGCCCAAAGCACCCATAGCGTGACCATGCGTGACCAGAACTGTTGAACTCCCGATCAAGCTTCACCTGCTCATTACGATATCCATAAAAAACACGCTCCTGTAGCACCTATGTTGGCATCGGTGCCTGATGTCCCGTAACGCCCTCTTCCTCATAGCCTTCAACGGGCGTACAGGTGCAGAAGAGATTCGTGTCGCCGTAAGCGTCGTCAACACGCGCCACCGTAGGCCAGAACTTCTTCTCTCTGAGCCACGGCAGCGGATAAGCCGCTTGTTCTCTGGTGTACGGGCGATCCCAATCATTCCGCATAAGATCATGCTGTGGATGTGGTGACATTCGGAGAACATTGCCTTCCCGCGGCATCTCGCCGTCCTCGATGGCTTTGATCTCCTTTCTGATCTCAATCAATGCGTCACAGAATCGATCGAGCTCGTCCTTTGACTCGGATTCGGTGGGTTCGATCATGAGAGTGTTAGCGACAGGCCAGCTCATCGTAGGTGCGTGAAAGCCATAATCTTGCAGGCGCTTCGCAATGTCAATGGCTTCGATACCTGCAGTCTCCTTGAAACCTCTCGCGTCGAGGATGAACTCATGCGCGCATCGGCCATTCTCATTGGTGTACAAGATCTTGTAGTGCGGCTTGAGGCGGGACATGATATAGTTTGCGTTCAACAATGCAATTTCCGTCCCGTGCTTCAGACCTTCGCTTCCCATGAGTTGGATATAGGCATAGCTGATGGGTAGGATGAGAGCACTGCCCCAAGGTGCCGAGCTGACAGGTGAAATGGCAGTGGTAGCTCGATTTTCACCAGGATGAGGATCGACATGAGGATGAGTAGGTAGGAAGGGCTTCAGGTGTTCCTTAACACCAATCGGTCCTACGCCGGGACCGCCACCGCCATGAGGGATGCAAAAAGTCTTGTGCAGATTCAGATGGCAGACGTCGGCTCCAATATCCCCGGGGTTGCACAGGCCGATTTGAGCATTGAGATTCGCTCCATCCATGTAAACTTGGCCCCCATGCTCGTGAACGATCTCACAAACTTCTCTGATTGCAGGCTCGAAGACACCAAACGTACTGGGATAGGTGATCATGATGGCAGCCAAGTCATCCTTGTGCTTCTCACATTTGCTCTTGAGATCTTGGACGTCCAGGTTGCCGGTCTTGGTATCACACTTCAATGGAACAACTTTCATTCCGGCCATGGCAGCTGAAGCAGGGTTTGTTCCATGCGCAGAGACCGGTATCAAGCAGACTTTGCGCTTGCTCTCTCCCCTGCTAGAATGGTACTTCTCAATCACTCGCAATCCAGCAAATTCGCCCTGTGCGCCTGAATTGGGCTGCAGGCTGACGGTATGCATGCCGGTGATCGACGCCAGATTGTCTGACAGCCTCTGGATGAGGGCTTGATAGCCTCCCTCGCCGGGAGCGAAGGGATGATGTTTGTTCCACGCACTGTTAGATATGGGTTGCATCTCTGTGGTCCCGTTGAGTTTCATGGTGCATGAACCCAATGGTATCATCGAATGCACAAGAGAGAGGTCTTTGGACTGCAGGTGATGGATGTACCGAAGCAGTTCGGTCTCCGACTGATGTTGGTTGAAGACAGGATGTGTCAAGTAAGGTGTCGACCTTTGCAACGCGCTCGAAGAATTGTTGACTTTCGAGAGAATTCCGGACTCGCCCAAAGCACGATCGAATACGTCTCGTTCGATACCAAGGACCTGCGCGAGTAGAGACATACTCTTTAAGCCGGTACTCTCATCGATCGAAAAGGCGAGTTGTGGATTCTGTTCTGTATTTCCGGCAACATTGGTACGCAGAGAAACTGAAGCGGCCTCTGCCCGTGACAAGATTTTCTCATATTCGTCGCGACCTTGCACTTCCAATGTGACAGTATCGAAGAGTACGGCACCGTCCTCGCGAAGCCCCTTTGTGACCACTTTGAGAGTAGTGCTGTGTTCCTCGATCAACGCCTGGAGAAATTTGGCGCTGGCCCAAACCTTATTGGCAATATCTTTGAGGCCCTGTGGTCCATGATAAATGGCATAGAAGGCGCTCATGTTGGCGAGAAGGGCCTGTGCGGTACATATGTTACTGGTGGCCTTCTCGCGTCTGATGTGTTGCTCGCGCGTCTGAAGTGCCAGGCGCAGAGCAGGATTGCCAAGTCTGTCTTTCGAGACACCTACCAGCCGACCAGGTATCTTTCGTTTGTGCTTCTCGCTACAAGCAAAGAAGGCGGCATGCGGTCCACCAAAACCCATTGGCACGCCAAATCTTTGGGCGCTCCCGAAAGCAACATCGGCCCCGAATTCCCCGGGAGCTTTCAAAAGAGTGAGGGCAAGCAAGTCTGTGGCGACACAAAAGGTGGCCTCAGCAGCATGAACGACGTCAGCGAGTTTTTGAAAGTCGTGCACACCACCAGTCGTGTCGGGATATTGTGCCAGGACCCCGAACAGGTTATCCCCTTGGTCCTTCACAAGCTGATAATCGTTGTCTAGGATGTCTCCAACTACGACATTGATGCCGAATCCAGTCGCGCGTGATTCTAAAACCGCGATTGTCTGAGGATGGCAGAGATTGGAAACGACAAACGTCTTTCCCGGCTTCCGCAGTCGGGCAGTTGAAAGTGCATTCATGGACAAGGTCATTGCTTCGGAGGCAGCAGTGCCTTCATCGAGAACGGAGGCATTTGCAATCGCGAGGCCTGTAAGGTCCGTCACAAGCGTCTGGAAGTTCAGAAGCGATTCCAAGCGGCCCTGACTGATCTCGGCCTGATACGGTGTATAGCTTGTGTACCAAGCGGGATTTTCCAGAACGTTCCTGAGGATGACTGCAGGAGGTACTGTACCATAGTACCCGCTGCCTATGAAGTTGTGCCAGGACCTGTTACGCCTTCCAAGGGCCTGCAACTCACTCCGCACTTGTCCCTCCTTCTGACCCTGGGTGTTGTTTTGGTTACCGCGTGAAATGATGGTAGGGTTCTTTTGCCGAATACCGGGTGGTAGAGACTGGTGTATGAAGTCATCAAGATCCTTGACTGGCGGATCCAGCTTCTTCATCATCTGCACCTCATCCTCAGGAGAAGGGCCAATGTGTCGTTGGCTGAATTGCTCTTTTGTGGTTGCAAACGATGGTTGTTCTTGTGCAGTTTGCGCTGATGGGGGGGTGCGACCAGTGGGCTCGCTCTGTCGCGTTGCGGTAGAGATACACCTCTTGCACATGCGACTCAACTCGTTTCGTAGGAGTGGTTGCCGCTGGACGACGCGGTGTGCAGAACGGGCGGCGCGGGGCCACACGACTGACGGGTTTGCCATGGTTCCGGGCCTAAACAGCGCGGCTGTTTATAGCGATGGCATTGAAGGCGAGGTTCGACGGCTGGGAAGAACGGAGAGGATGAGAAGATTGCAAAGTCGTGTATGGTGTTGGGAGCGGGCAGCTGTTGCCCAACATGTACACGGTATGGGCCTGCAACTTCGACAAAATCGGAGGAAAGGGCAGACGGCTTTGTGGCCGCGGTTGCAGCCACTCCACCCGATAACAGATATGAGCGTCATCACTCCAATCAGAGTCAATGTACAGTGTGGGGAATTTCATCAACTTGTGAGCCGGAATTCATCACTTTTCTCTCAGCTGTCCCTCATACAAAACAACACGCTAATGTTACACCACTATCGTTGATACAGAGGATGTCTAGGAAAGTATTGTTACAGTCGCTCAACAGGTCTGACAATCAGGCAATCTTCAGGGCTCATCGCCTCTATAGGTTCATCTCGTGCATCATCATCATCTCATTTAATAGCGGTCATGTCCTGAAAAGAATCCAATATTAGTCCCGGCACTGATCAAGAGTTCAGTCAGGATGTCACTTACGTCCAAGAGGCTTGGCTCTCTTTCCGATGTCCTTGGCTTGTTGTTGCTTGATCTTCGCAAGACGAGCCCTAACGTGCCGTGTCAGTGTCGAACTGAATTCATCAAGGGAAATTAAGATCATACTCCTCTTCAGCTTCACGCTCAAGCACCTTGACATGGTTCCTTGCCTCTTGTACAGCAGCTCTGGCTTGAATGAGTGCTCGGTCTGCCTCTCTTTCCGCAGTCTCTGCCGAAAGCACTCGCTCTCGGGCAGCAATTATGGATGCATCTTCATGATTGCGGTGGAACAGCCCACCCGAGCTGCGCGTTGAGCCGTGGGACAGCTTGTTGTTCCCATGACGGTTGTTCCGGTTCTCTAGGTCCGAGGAGGATAGCGATGAGGATCGGCGGCGGCCGAAGAATCCTCTCCGGGGACTGCCATCTGCGGACGAGTTTGAATATCTGGAATTTGTTGCGGTATGTGCGTGCGTGGGAGTTGGCTCAGGAGCCGTGTTCTTGTGGCCGAATAGAGGCATGTTCCTTAGAGGTTGGATGGAAAAGCTGGGATTTTTTTGTGGAATGGAAAATTGAGATAGGAGAATTCAGAGGCTATGTCGCCCTTGCAGCGAGCTTCAGCAACGTTATATATCTGCACAGCCCAACTGGTGCAACTGATAGTGGTGGTGTCCTAGAATCAGGTTTTGGGCGCCGGTTGTGACGTCGAAACGAGGGCGAGGCTCACAAATGAAGGGATCGGCAGCCTTGCCCAAAGCAAGCCAAATGACGCCACATATCAACCACAAGATCACACGCCAACATCTTGGTCTCGCTTATTTTGGAAAGGAATTTGGACCCTTAGGACGTGTCTCAATTCATCTCGTCGTATCAGGGCACGACCTAACAATGCCAGGCATCCTGAAATGACGGCATTGGCAATTTAGCACTTTTAGTGCTCAACAGTCTTCAAGAATGGTAAGACCGGACGCCGATCTGGTGCGCCTGTGGCTGATGTGCTCTTCTGGACAAGCCAATCAGTTCGGTGATCAGACAGACTAGCAGGATTAATGGGCGAGTGTCTCGATGAAGCTCTCCATTCAGCATGGAACGTCCGTTGCTGGGTAGGGCAGCACGCCAGCGAACAAGGCGCCACAGACGCATAATGCAACCGTACTCGTGCTGTCTTGCTTGTGGCAGCCTTGCGGAATTGCTGTTGTGAGAGAGCAGTCGAGTGTCTTGAAGAGTCGGTATAGGAGTACAAAGAGTGTGTGGTTCTCGTTCCTTTTCGTGTTGCTCGCTTCAAGTCTTATTCTCCTCGACCACCATGACGTCAGCGCCAGAAGCCCTGCAGCACTGCTCACGACCCGTTTCATGCTGTCACGTGACTATGACTTGAGGCACAGTCTAGAGGACAACCGCTGTTCTTCCGCCCCTTCACAAGCACTTCAGCCAGCCAGCTATGAGATAGTGTTGCCTGTCGTGGAGTGAAACGCTAGTAACTCCGAAAACATATCTTTGACTCCAGCGCTACTACAAATCTTGATTTGTGAAGAATGTATATTAACCTCTCGGGTTCCTTTCATGCTTTGGCAATCCAGCCCGAGTGTATCATGAAGTCAAATATACGATTGGCTTTATTGACATCGATCTAAGGAAATCGTTAGTAAACGCATTTAGAGACGACGCTATTCACTTACCCTGCAAACTCCACGAGCCTCTTTTTTCTTCATATGTCCGCCTTGTTTCATAGCTTCTTTCAGCAAGCCTTCTTTGAGTGCAAGATATGGTTTGGGTCGGATGTGGAGTGTGTTGCAGAGCTGGATCTCTTCTTCGCTTAGTAATTGGAGATCTGGAGCATATGTTTTGTCTTCTTCCAACTTCCAAGGGGTCGTGCCAGTCAGAGGCTGGACGACATAGCGCATCTTAGGTTTAGGGCCTGCAGAAATATCAGGCCCATTTGCCTCTGCGAAAAGTTTGTCAAAGTCGTTCTGCACAACTGGTTGAGTATCGGTGAACTGAGGTACTGTCTTTGGCTTCCGCTGGAATCGGAGAGGCAGTTCGGGTGTCGTCAGTTTTGATGCCTCTGTGGGCAGATCAGGTTGCTGGATTTGACTGCCCTTCTTGGGAATTTGAGGCATCCTATCAAATTGACCTTGAGGTTGGTTGCGGAGCGCTCGAGCTTGCTTGTCAGCCTCGTACTTTTCACCACCCCGCAAATCGCTAACGCCCATCTGCTTCCATTCTTGTAGCTGTGAGATAGCAATGCGTAGGTTGTGCTCCAGGAGAAGATCTCGATTCAGGGCTTCGAAATCATCGTGGTTCATCATTCGGGCGAAAGGTTTGGCTTTGTGAAGCAAGTCCTTTTCTTCCTTTGTCCTCTTTTTGTCCAATAGCTGATTCTTCTTGTATTCCAGCAAGTTGTGTTCGAATATTATTCGCTTCCGATCAGTCCGGGCTTTTAATCTGGAGTTGTAGATGTCGAAGACCGTCATTTTCAGAGTGGTTTCTTCATCCATCTGTCCGGTCACGGGATCGAGGCCGTCGCCGGGCTCGAAGGCCATGTGCTGTACAGCTTCTTCAGCATCGTTGGCAAATTCAGTCTCGAACTCTAGACGGCCGGGCATAAAGCCTGCCACCTCGTGACAAGCGGGGACTGAGGCTGTCGGTTTCTGCTTGGGGGTGGCAGGTGGTGCCGCCTTTGCGGCTTCCTTGCGCTCTTCAATGCGCCGTTTCTTCCGAGCCTGGAATTCATCCTTGGGTATCTGTTGGAATAGTCGTGTGTCTGCAGGATCCGCCAATTCAGGTAGGGGAAACAATGAGCTGTTGATGTAAGTGTTGATGTAGTGATCGCGGACCTCGTCTTTCTCTCGGTATCCTCCAATGTGTTCTGCCACATCCGCCCACGAACCAAGGCCATATTTGTCTGATCCTTCGAGCAAAAGCAATTCCTCGTCGGCGCCCCAGTCCTCGGTATAGATGGGGATCGAGTTCTGCTCGACTACATGGTACTCATGTGTCCGAGGATCGTGGGTTTTTGAATGCTCTCCGCGTGCGAAGCACGGCACGCATAAGTCGTACTCTCGGCAGGCAGCATTGGCGCATGCGATGCGGACCGTCGACGTGATGTCTATGGAGCACACATCACAATGGTACTTGGTACCGCCGTCGCCCCCACGAGAGGCCGCATTCTTCCTTATTACGCCCATGCTCCGTTCAATACGAGCATCTTCTTCAGACTCGGAGTCTGTGGATAGGTATTGTGCGTATCCAGGAGGGATTGTCGCGTTGTCGCAACGGGAGTCAACTGGTGGGGCTGGATACCGACGCGAAGAGGGTGAAGGGGATCGATCAGACTCGGAGTCGTAAACTTCGACGGTATAACAAATGCGCTTTCGTTTTCTAGTACTTCTCTCGGGTCTTGAAGATGTCGGGAGTCTCTCTGGTGTCTCCGGAGGGGATATTGGTGGTGCAGGCAGGGGTCGTCCAGTGGTTGTTGTATGACGGACGTTGAAATTGGGGAGAAACCCGCCACCACCTGCGGAAGGAGCCATTCTTGTTCGAGGTTCAGCCTGGATCACGTGACTGGAGCCGATTCCCCCAATCGCGGCCTCAGCACTCCAATGAATTCGCCGCCTGGACCCTTGATGAACTCAGCAGCCTGCGCCCCAAACTGGAAACTTGCACAGGCTCACTGGAACTTTCAGCGGACCACTGTCGTTTGGTGTTGGTGGGGTACTTTCGGCGACAGGATCACCACCCGCACCTCGTGAATCTCCCCCGAAACAAGAGACAGTGAAGGCGTGTGTCACCTAAGCCACCAAAGCCACCAAACACAGTGACGGTTCGCTTCTCGCGATCTTTCTGCTATTCATCAGCAACTTGATTGTCTGCCTCACCCACAGACATTCACACCGCCGCTCTCCGCAACACTCCTTAGACTCACTCTGGCCTTACCTTCGCCTTCAGCCACATTCGCAGCTGCAGCCCCTCCGTTCACTGTTCGCCGCCGCCTGCGCGCTTCTTGATATTGTCGGTCAACAAGGACTCTCAGACTCAGCCTGCACCACCCAACACCGCCTTATCCCCGTTTACTAGGCTTTATCTGCCTCCTTCTTGACTGTCGTGACCTCCTGTTGTGCCGGAAATCAAAAGGGGACAGAAAAACAACGGCCCAAGATGTCGTGGAAGTTGACCAAGAGTAAGTGGTGACCTGAAATAAATGCTCCATGTGAGGACTCGTCACTGATAAAGGCGCAGAACTGAAAGAAACACACCTCGCCCCTTTGATTAGTGGCTCGAGTCGATCAACATCTACTTCGACGGTGAAGGCAGAAGATTCATCCCCTGCTCACGAATCGCCTGAGCTCTCCACAATCCACAGCAACACCAGCACATCTTCAGCAAATGGAATAGGTACGCTGATCTAGGACTGACTTGAGGGTCCTTTCTTCTGGCGTCACCGGCTAACTAGCGGCAGCGGCCTCTGAGCAACTCACCTCCCCCCCTGTTCAGACCACCAAGCCGGGCATCCTGATAGTGACGCTTCACGAAGGCAAAGGCTTTTCCTTACCCCAACAATACCAGTCAGTGTTCAATAACCACTATGGATCGGGTCAAACGGGTTCAGTCAGACCGAGTTCATCCTACGCCGCAGGCTCTATGGCAGGATCGTTTGCCCCGAGCAATCGGCCAGTGTCAACCCACGCCGGAATAAACGCGGCACCGACCATCCATGGAAGATACAGCAGCAAGTACTTGCCGTACGCTTTGCTCGACTTTGACAAGCTGCAAGTGTTTGTCGATGCAGTGTCAGGCACGCCAGAGAATCCCTTGTGGGCTGGAGATAACACCTCCTTCAAATTCGATGTGTCAAGAGTGTGCGAGCTTAGCGTTCAACTGTATCTCCGCAACCCCGCTGCGAGACCTGGCGTGGGCAGAAGTGAAGATATCTTCCTCGGCGGCGCCAGAGTCACTCCGAGATTCGAGGAGGCTCGGCAATTCGTTGCAGACCCGAAGAAGAGCAAGAAGGATAACGAGAAGGCCGAAGCGGCGTTCAATGCGCAGGAGAAGCAGGCAGGTCAACTTGGAGCCGAATGGGTGGACATACAGTTCGGTACTGGCTCCATCAAGGTTGGCGTCAACTATGTCGAAAACCGTCAGGGCAGCCTCAAAATTGATGATTTCGAGCTGCTCAAAGTTGTCGGTAGAGGCAGCTTCGGTAAAGTCATGCAGGTCATGAAGAAAGACACGGGTCGAATTTACGCCCTCAAGACCATTCGCAAGGCGCACATCATCTCTCGGTCTGAAGTGGCGCATACACTAGCGGAGAGATCGGTGCTGGCGCAGATCAACAACCCTTTCATCACTCCCCTCAAGTTTTCCTTCCAGTCACCAGACAAGCTCTACTTCGTCTTGGCTTTTGTCAACGGAGGGGAGTTGTTCCACCACCTACAGAAAGAACAGCGTTTCGATATCAACCGGTCCAGGTTCTACACTGCAGAGTTGCTGTGCGCTTTGGAATGTCTGCACGGCTTCAAAGTCATCTACCGAGACCTGAAACCAGAAAACATTCTTCTGGATTACACCGGGCACATCGCCCTGTGCGACTTCGGATTGTGCAAGCTGGATATGAAGGACGAAGATCGTACAAACACCTTCTGCGGCACTCCTGAATACCTCGCACCTGAACTTCTTCTTGGCCACGGCTACACGAAGACTGTCGATTGGTGGACCCTCGGTGTCCTCTTGTACGAAATGCTTACAGGCCTGCCACCTTTCTACGACGAGAATACCAACGAAATGTACCGCAAGATTCTGCAAGAACCTCTACATTTTCCCGGCCCCGAAATTGTTCCTGCTGCAGCCAAGGACCTCCTTCAGAAGCTGCTCGACCGGAACCCTGAGCGTCGCTTGGGAGCTGGTGGAGCAGCTGAAATCAAAGCTCATCACTTCTTTGCTGGCATTGACTGGAGGAAACTGTTGCAGAGGAAGTACGAACCAAGTTTCAAACCCAATGTGGTGAGTGCCAATAATTCTCTCCCCTTAGACCTTGTTACTAACCTAGACAGGTTGATGCGCGAGATACAGCCAATTTCGACAAAGAGTTCACATCCGAGGTGCCCAAGGATTCGTACGTGGAGGGCCCAGTCCTATCCCAGACCATGCAGCAGCAGTTTGCGGGCTGGTCATACAATCGGCCTGTTGCTGGATTGGGTGATGCCGGCGGCAGTGTCCGGGACCCATCGTTTGGAAGCATTCAATAGAGAAGCAAAGGACCTTGTCTCAGGTGATGAGCAATGGAAATATTCATGACCAGAACTGTAAATTTCAGCATCATCGGTCTGGCTTCTCGGCGAAGGGCACAGCAGGAACTTCGAACGGTGGATGGAAGCGTCAAATCTTGGTCTATGGGGGGCCCTAGCTTGATGCCGGTTGTGCCATGTCCCCTTGTCATTAAGCTGAGCTTGAATATGAACGACACTGCCCTCGCCATCAATGACATCCTCTTCTGCGGTTCATGGCCTCTCCATGGCAGTAAGCCATTTCAAGCTGCCATCTCTCCAAGCTTCTCAGGTCAAGAAGGCATCCAGGAATGAGAATCCCCACAGAGATAAAGCCCCTAGCCATATCTAAGCTCATGGTAGGTAGGACGGAAGACTAAGCATGAGGTGAGGAAGTCTTCAAGCGGCAGGAATACCAGAACTACCCTAGCCGCCACTCTGCTGCCTCACTTCATTCAATCTTCCAGACCAGATCTGCCGCACTCTTTAGGCGTCAGTCCTGACCTCACCTTGATGAGTTCATGGCTGGCTGAGGAAACTCGGGCTCCAGCGCCCGAGCCGTTCACTCTCCCCAAATGGGGGAACCGTAGGCGATACCTTGCACATCTGCGCCTATCATCTTATGCAGGGTCACCCTACCGACTTCAGCTCTGAGCAGCTAGAGAAGATCGCTTGCAAAACATCCAATCAACGTTCGTCGTCTTGTCCAAGCGAAGCTTAACAACAGCCTCACAAGCGGTGTCACCATGCACCAAACTCTTCTTTTAAGAAACAGGCGCTGCCTTGCCCACATTTCCACCGCTTTGGTAAGTGTTCCCAAGTCTGCGAGAGCGAAACGGTTGCCTCAGTTGATGTTCTTATGCAATGAAGATCCTCATTATACCATATGATGGTGGCAACCAGTCCCAGGCGACCACCTCTGAGGACGGAGTGACACGAACTCAACATGCTGCACGTGAATATCACCGAAACGCAAAGCTGCGCAGAGCCAAGAACAAAGGCCAGTCCCAAAGGGGCGACGAGCAACAACGGAGGCCAAAGAAGGGTGGCTCTACTGGGTTAACGGAGACGGAAAGCGGCGAGAAGCTCGAGGTCGAACAGCAGCCATCTCTGTACACGCTCCTTGGTGCCAGCCGCGCCGATCCGTTCAAGACTGGCAGCAGTTCCGACGTCCCAATCTACGTACATGAGATGTTAGATCATGCCATCTCGTACCAATGGTCGGAGTTTCGCCTCTCTGATGACGGGGCAGGGCTGAACGCGCCCAAAGCCGAGATCATGCAGTCCGTGATGAAGTCTCCTCAAGCATGGTATGCAGTGATATTCGCCGGTGCTACTCACGATGCATATCAACACGGTTCGTTTGGAGTTCCTAAGCAGAACGAGCAGCTCAGACTATATTACAAAACAAAGGCCATCGAAGCGCTGGTGGAGGACATTGGCCAGAACGGTGAGATGGTCTCCGAGGAGACTCTCCTGAGCATGATTGTTCTGGCTTCTCACGGCTCCGGTGAGAAGCTCAAGGGTGCAGATTCGGCCAAGCGGCGAGATCTACGCCTGCCTTTCGTGCCTCACGTGCATGGCGTGGAATACTACTCGGCCATGGACACCGGCTCGGAGCATCTGAACGCCGTCTACTCGCTGGTGGACAAACGGGGAGGGCTTCGGTCGATTCGACTGAGGAGTTTGGCCATTTGCATCCAACTGTATGTGTCTTTGGGATATCATCCGACCTTGCTGACGTGAACAGCTATGACATCTATGCTTCGTGGAAGAATCTGCAACCTCCTCATTTCGACCTACTGGCGCCAACGAAATACTCCATTAGCCTCAGAACACACAAGTCCGATGTGGTCGCCTGCGAATTGCTCATAGAGCACACACGAGGCTTTCACGATTTGCTTAGCACTTACACCTCCCTTGATCGTCTCGTCGAGATCGCCGAACACGCGAGCATCTTCTCGGCCGACTTCGACCAACTGATCCGTTGCTACAATCTTCCGACAAAGGAACAGCGTCTGGGAACGCCCAACGTGGCGCTTGTGAAGTTCACTCGCTGGTGTGTCCTCCACGATCTCCTGATGCTCCCTGCATCTGGAGCCAATCGTGTCCTTGAGCCGGAGCACACGGTTTCCGAGATGTGTCGGCTCATCTTGTTGGCATATGCCGTCTTCGCGATCGTACCCATGCTACCAGAAAATAAGATACACGACCGGTTGGCCGACAAGATCGAACGCATTCTTCACGGCGCGGTGGAGCTGGCAATCCCCGCGATACATCCAGAACTATTTCTCTGCGTCGTCGCCTGGGGTTTCATGTGTGCACACAAAGCATGCGGCCATCGCAAGCTCGGCAAGCTGTTGCAGAGTTTCGTCGGGTTCTTGGAATATCAGGATGTGGTGAAATTGGAGTCGAGCGCATGGCCCACCGTCGCGGACGTCATGAAGTCATTCCTGTGGTTGGACTCTTACTGTGAAGAGCCTGGCCAGAAGTTCTGGGCCTGTGCGTGTGGGATTGCCCAGAAGTACTTTACCAGAGACTAAAGCTCAAAATTTGTGCTCAAACATGTCTTTCGCAAGCAATCCAGACTTGCTAGTCAGGATCAAGCCAATTGTTATCGGACCATAGGCCACACCGAGTTTCGATCACCCCTTTAGCCACATTCACCATCTCACGGAGTCAATCACTCGGCTCATTCAAGTTTCGGGAGATCATCCTCTGAAGAGAGGGAAGGCTCCTGACATCTGTCGCTTCACAACCCGTTGATGGCGGGAAATCGTCACCAAGATTCGAGCTTTCGGCAACATCCGAGGATTAGAACTTCAGGTCTGGCACATCACTATGCAAAAGCTCCGACAACTGTTACCTTACAGGGGAGGAGAAGATCACTGGGACGAAGCGGCATATTGCTTCTCAAGTCAAATGGTCTGAGCAGTGGAGACGAAGGAGCAGCGCCTGGAAGCTGACAAGGAAACCGCGAGGTAAGAGAGGCGGACAGCCTGGACGGCTGGATTGAGATGCTTCAATGCCGGGGACCTTCTCGCTGATGGGGTGCATGTATTCCTCACCACAAATGATATTACTGGAGTAGTTCACAGAGATGGAGCCAGCATGTTGGTGACCATGCATCCATCGCCTCGTTGAGCAGATCAAATCTGGAGTCATGTCCTTTCAGGAGTGTCTGGCATTTAACCACAGTGAATGCCCTTCCTCGTCGGCGTGGGTGTCTGCCACCAACCTACCAAATAAACTCGTTCTGGAAGCTTTGTCATTTTGCTATTGCATAGGCGGCCGCGCATGAAAGCGTGTAACCATACTACTCCGTAATTTGGACGGCATTCTGTTTACTCCGTATGTAATAGGGGATTGATACTCCGCCAGTACTGATGGTCGTCGGGGCAAACCGATCGAGAGGAATGCGATCTTTTGAACCGAAATCGTCTCCCCATATTGAACTGAGTTTGAGTTGAGCTCCTGTTCTTGGCCGATGTCGCTCCTGCTTTCCCCGCATCTTTCAACCGCGTTGGAGATGCTACTAGCGGCTCCGTACGAACAGCCCGGTCGCGAAGAAAGCGGTGTCTGAGTGGAGTGGTACTGTGTTATACAATAAATGAGGTCGGCGAGCTCCTGGACGAGTGTGTTCCGTTGAACATAAAACCCCCTTCCAAAAGGCAAGCCTGTTTCAAACCAATCCAGGCCCAGCAGCTCCAAACCAACCATGGCAGCGAAAAACGTCCTGCGCAGGGCGATGCTCTACGGTGAGTAACCGCGCTCACTTCACTCTTGCCCGTGTCTTTACCACCTAACACTCGCTCGTAGTGCCGGGCTCCTCCCAACGCTTCCTGGACAAATCCCGCAGCCTCACCGCCGACTGTATAGCGTACGACCTCGAAGACAGCGTGACGCCGAGCAAAAAGGCCGAGGCACGACACGCCGTCCGCAAAGCCCTCGACACCGAGATTCCCAGCGGGATCAAGGAACGGGCGGTCCGGATAAACAGCGTGGGGTCGGGTCTCGCCCTGGGAGATCTGGAAGAGGTGGTCAAGTCCCCGAACCTGACGACGCTGGTGGTCCCCAAGGTCGAAAGCGCGAGTGATTTGACGTTCATCAGCGATGTGCTCGCGCACTCCCGTTCCCGAGACTTCCTGCAGGAAAGGGGTCAGATCTCGATCTTGGCCTTGATCGAGAGTGCGAGGTCGCTCATGAACTTGAGTGAAATCTGCAAGGCGGCGCCACACCTTTTGCAGGGCTTGGTCTTCGCTGCCGAGGACTTTGCGCTGGACATGAGCCTCACGCGGACGCCGTCGCTGACTGAAATGCTGTTCGCCAGACAGGCCATCGCCACGGCCGCGCGGGCGCATAACCTGCCCTCGACCATCGATCTGGTCGCCACGGCGTATAAGGGTGAAGGAGACGACTCGCTGCTGCAGAGAGAATGCGAGGAGGGCAAGAGAATGGGCTATAATGGCAAACAATGTATCCATCCCAGTCAAGTGGCGACCGTGCAGAAGATATATTCGCCGAGTCAGGAGGAGGTGGAATGGGCTGTCAGGATCGTCATCGCCCAGAAGAGAGCAGAGGAGATGGGCAAGGGGGCGTGGAGCATGGATGGCAAGATGATCGATGCGCCCGTCGAGGGCAAGGCCAGAAGGATCGTCGAGAAGGCCGAGCTCATAGGCTTTGATGTCGACAGTTTGAGGCAGAAACATAAAGATCAGCAGCCCGAATAATGCGATGGAGACAAGATGGGTTGGCATAAACGTGGAAGGCTCGCTGCGTACAGTACCGCCATCTCCTTGCGGATATGGAAAATTGCACATCCACTGCTGAGCTATATTTTAAGATATGATCTGTGTCCCAAGGTGTCAGGCACCTAGCAGAGCATTCACGGAAATGGAGGCCTCTGCTCCGTCCATGTGATGGATTCCGCCTTTATATGAACCACACCTCAGCAGTCTTTTTGAAGGCGCCCACGAGCTCGGTAGTGCACACCACGAAGTATACAACCATGACTACCAAGAAGGAAATGACGAAGATGCCTTCCGAGACGACGCACCATGAAGGCAGCCGTGGAAAGCTGCGTCGTCGTCTCTGCTTCACCATTCTCTTGCGTGCACTGGCATTCAGCAAGCTCTTTTCCCTGGTGATTATGAAGTCCCCAGATGCCAAGTCGCCCTACAACTCCTTTTTCGAGCCTGTTACTTTTCCATTTGCGATGGATTTGGTCTTCAACTGCTTTCCGTCTAATGTCGGCTTCTCTCTCTCGTCGATCGTCTTCCTTCTCTTGATCGTCAAGCAATTGATGTCTAATACTTCGCAAATGCGATTGATGACCCTGACCGCCCAGACAAAGTATTGGAGCATCGCGAACACAAAATATCCGTAGATGTACCATCTCTCATACTGGGCTGAAATAGGTTCGAAGCCGAACAAGGGTAGCCATGCCATGATTCCACCGATGGCCAGTGGAACCAGCGCCACTGTGAAGTAAGGGAACGGTCGGCGGGTGAGGTGGTGGAGAATGATCTTGGTGGTAAGACGTCCAAACACAAATGACAGCGTAAGGCAAAATATAGCCAGATGGTTTTCCCGCAAGAGGATAGAGTACGGAGAGGAACACCATGCACAGATCGAGGCTGTGTATATGATCATGGGTATCCACTCCAGAAACACAGGCCAGAGTGGGAGGTTTTGTTGCTTCCGGGCGCGGTAGACGTTGATGACGCATGATGGCAGGTGAGCGAAGAGGAATGCTCCCAAAACTATGGGCAACCACAAGTCCATGAAGACCATGTCACCAAGATACCTATCGAAGCCGACATAATCGGCAGCCCGGTGCTGCCAAATCTCAGAGCCGAAGTAACCAGAGATGACCATGAACGAACAAGCGAGGATGAGGCCCTCGGTAGGACCATTGAACGCCCCAAGAAAGAGTGTATGCGTGTGGTACGTCTCCCAGGTGGAGAAGAACATTGGTAGACAGGGCACAAGCGCTGTGAAAGCACCAATTTTGGTGGGCCCGAGGCCCATGGCGACCGTCTCGAGGAGGCTACCCAGTGTACAATTGAGAGAATCGATACCGTGGTCAAAGAGCTCACCGAGGCCGCTAGAAGTACCCGTTCGACGGGCTTGTTTGCCGTCAATATTGTCCATTGTTGAGTAAAGCCAGAGTCCAGCCGCGAAGCTGTAGCACAGCCACGCGGGTGCTGGGCCGACGAGATCTGGTACAAAGATCTGTACCAAGAGGACGTTGAAGAGGATGCAGACAAAACCGAGTAGCGTCACCATGTTCGGAGCGAGCCACATGGGCAGTAACTCGACGGCCCCATTCCACTATACAGTCGTAAGTCATTTCGTGTCACGGAGACTTCCCAGAGAACGTACGTAGTGTCGAAGGATATGGTTGGATATCCATGACTTGTCCACACTTTGGTATTTGTACGTTTTCAGATGGGCCATGGCCTCGTCCGAGAGAGGATCAGCTATTGAGAGAATGTTAGCACTGAAAGTAGTTTCTAGGACAAGTTACTGTCCGATGGGGGAGGCTTACCTGAGCCTGCCATGGCTGTACCGTCGATAGTGCCGAGTGATGCGTTGGCTTGTACGCAGTGGAAATACTGAAAAGACTGTGTGGGGAGGAACAGAAATCAACTGGCCGCCCGCAAAGAGTTCTATAAGTCTAAGTCATGCCTGAGTCGGTCTAGACAATGCACATACGACATAGAAAGAAGTGCAACGAGCTCTCCATAATGTGCTGCAAACAGAAAGAGCTGGAGGATCAAACCACGAAAATGTTGAAAATAGGAGGCACGTGGAAAAGAAGCGCCTGCCTTTTGCGGGCATGCGCTTCTCCGTAGTCAGCGGCTTACGTAACAGTCACTCCGCGCTGGTGAGGCGACGAATCTGGCAGGCCCAAATGAATTGCCTTCGCGTTTTCATTCTCTTGTTCTTCCACAATCAGTCTCGCATCAGATCTCAGAGAAGGCTCATCGTCGCCGCGTCACTTGGATACGAATAGGTGGCCTCGTCGAGTCTAAATTCCCGGGTGGACGACGTTGATATGAGGTGCATGTGCGGATGACCATGTTTCAAGACAGCCTCCCTTCGTCTCTCATGAACCTGCGATGGAGTCTCAGGAGGAGCAGCCACCGGTTATCCGAGAGCCCACATTCACCGTCGCGCATCAGAAAGTCGAACTGGAGATAAATTTCAACCAGGAGGTCACCGGAAGGGCGGAGATCACAATCTACCCAAACTCCTCCGATCTCAAAGAGATCGGCCTGCATGGTCGACAATGTACGATCAACAAGGTCTTAGTGAACGGCATTCCACCTTCTGCAGTACAGCACGATGACCCTTGCGAGCAGCTCAGGTTACATGTTCCGGGGTCAGTCCATCAACACCATCTACTCGCGGAGAAGATTGCGGGTTCGATCGGTGCTGAACTGGAGCCTGATATTATCATCACCCTCCCAAAAAAAGTGCGGATTGTGCCTGTCGAGGTTGCAGAAGTGCACACGCAGGCTGCAGGTACAATCAAGATCACAGATCCACAAGCCCAGGGCGCCTCCGCCACCGAGGTCACCCAAGCACTGGCAGACACAACAGCAGCCCAGTTTACACCTCTGACAGTCGTTATCGAATTCGAATCGTGTCACGCCAGAGAAACTCTGCAATTTTCCTCCGGCAGGCGAGGGAGCGGTCGGTGGCCACACGCATACACTCGAGCCAAGCTGGGCGCTGGCGGTGCTTCATCCCTGTTTCCCTGCGTTGACAAACTCAACAGTCGCTGTACATGGGACATTTCTATCCATTGTCCCAGGACCGTGGGTGACGCCATCAGCCAGGCTATTTCGTTCGACCCTGCTGCAGGAAACCAAGATTTCGTCAACAATGACCCCGCTCGCCAAAGCTATGAGAGCAAGGATATGGTCGTGATATGCTCGGGTGAGCTTACCGATGAGATCTTGGACAAGCATGACCCATCCCTGAAAACCGTCTCGTTTTCCTGCTCTCAACAATTGGCGCCCCAGCAGATTGGCTTCGCAATCGGACCATTCGAGCTGGTCAACCTGAGCGAGCTCCGAGATGCACAGCAAGTTGAGGATATTGGCCGCAACGCGGTCGAAGTCTTAGCGTACTGTTTGCCAGGCCGGGCGGAGGAGACGAAGAACACTTGTCTACCCACAACCATGGCCATGGACTACGTTGTACAAAAGTACATCTCTTGTCCAGTCAAATCTTATGCCATGTGCTTCGTCGAGGACGCACCAGCTGAAGCATCTGTCTTCGCAGGTGTGACTGTTTGCAGCACTCGACTCCTTTATCCGGAAGAAGTCATTGACCCGGCACAAGAAGTCACTCGAACCTTGGTTCACGCCATTGTGTCTCAATGGATCGGCGTCAACATCATCGCCGCCAATCCCCAAGACAATTGGGTCATTATTGGAGGTGCTTACTTCATCACGAATCTCTTCATGAGAGAACTCTCGGGCAACAACGAGTACCGTGCTTACATCAAACATCAGGCAGATAACGTTGTGGAGCTGGACATCAATCGCCCTTCGATCTACGACATGGGCGCCATGTTTCATGTTGACTCCTCAGCATACGACTTCATCGCCATGAAAGCCCCAGTAGTATTGTTCATTCTAGATCGCCGCATCGCAAAAAGAGAAGGCACTTCCAAAATGCCCGGTATCCTTGGAAAGATTCTCACAAGAGCTCGAACAGGGGATCTTGAGAACAACGCCCTCTCAACAGAATTGTTCCAGAAAACCACGGAACGCATGGGTCACGAGAAAATAGATGACTTTCTTGGACAATGGGTCAAGGGAGCAGGCTGCCCTCGCTTTTTTGCCCGCCAGAGATTCAACAAGAAGAAACTCGTGGTAGAGATGACCATTCAACAGGAACAAAGCGATCGACAGACAACGCGAGATTTAAACCCCGAATATTTCATGCGGGAAGTCCATGAGGATTTCCATGGGATCTGGGCGGCAGAGCCTCAGCAGGTATTCACTGGTCCCATGACGATTCGGATCCACGAGGCGGACGGCACACCCTACGAGCACATTGTGCAGATAAAGGACCCTAGCACCACCTTCGAGGTGCCGTACAATACCAAGTACAAACGTCTCAAAAGGAGCAAGAAGCAGAGAGCTCGAGCGAGTACCAAAGCTGCAGCTGAGCAGGCAGACGAGGAGAACGACGCTCTAGTCTATTGCCTAGGCGATGTACTGCAGACTGAGGAGGAAATTGCAAAGTGGCGAATCCAGGAGTGGACTCAGGAGGAGGAAGACAAAATGAACATGGAGTCCTACGAATGGATCCGACTGGATGCAGACTTCGAATGGATCTGCACAGTGAACCTCGCCATGCCGGGTTACATGTACGTGTCCCAGCTGCAGCAAGATCGAGATGTTGTCGCACATCTCGAGTCCATCCGCACCATCTCGAGGTTCCCACCTCATGCGACCATGTCGTCCGTTATCGTCAGGACATTGATGGATCGCCGGTATTTCCATGGTGTTCGAGCACTTGCAGCTAAAGCCCTGGTCAGACATGCGGCAGAGGAGGTCAACAACATCGGCTTCTACCATCTCAAGAAAGCCTTTGAAGAGCTGTTCAATGTTACAGATCGCGGTTCGACAATGACTCGACCCAACGACTTCTCAGACCAACTGTTATACATGGTGCAGTGTGAGATCGTGGAAGCCATCGCCAAAGTCCGCGACGGTCGAGGGCACACACCTAAAGAGGTCAAAGATTTCTTGCTCGACAAGTTGAAGTTCAACGACAACTCGGTGAACGATTATTCTGATGCGCATTACATCGCTCGATTGATGAAAGCACTGACCGACGCGGCTATTGCACGACCACATTACACCGAGCGGGACGTGATCGGAGACTTCGACCTCGAGGACGAAGTTCACGAGCTGAAGCAGTTCGAACGCCAGTTTCTAGAAGAGATCGACCGTTACCGTAGAATGGACGAGTGGACATCTTCCTACCAGAACCTCTACTCTCGGACTGCTTTGGAGTGTCAGGCTATGCTTGCGGCTGCAGGGATCGGAGCTTTCTCACCGCTGCACTTCCTGCAATATACCAGGCCGGGCAATTACGATATGTTGCGCCAAACGGCATATTCAACACTTCTTACGCCCAAGATATTCGACAATTCGGCAGTTTTGCGGTATGTGCTGTACTGCATGGTGGCTGACCCGTCGCCCTATATCCGTCAAAGCCTGCAACGTGCCTTTGGTGTCGTGCTTGGTCGACGAGCTATCGGCGACAAGAGCATGATTGCTCGACCTGCCGCCGCTGAAGGTCTTGTCATCGAAGGAGCATCAATTGAGGAAGACGACGCATCGAAACGACAGGAGGAAATCGCTAGGCGACAGAACTTGGAAGCTGCGTTGAAAGCGTTGAAAGGAGAGCTCGGCACACATAAAGCTCTTCAAGCGGCACTTTGGAATGCCATCTGCTATGACCAGATCATACTGGAGGATCTACAGATCTTACTGGACTTCTGCCGCATGCTCTACGATCCGGTCAACAAGATGAAGGTCACACTAAGGCTGCCCCGCTACTGGAAGGTGCAGAGCTTAGGCAAGGTAAGTTCTCTCTGGCGTTTTGTTTTCGCTTCGTTTCGAGCATCAGGCTGACGCACTCTACTGTATCTCTGCAGGGCAAGCTCAAATTCTCAGAAACCCGCAAAGTCCGCACGAAACCCGTGCCAAAATGGCAACCATCTGCACCTCCCATGGCCATGCCACAAGCACAAGCACAAGCGCGGCCTGCCATTCCGAGGTTGAAAATAAAGCTCAACAAAAACCCCAGCGGTCCGAATCGTCAGCCGAGCATCTCACTAAGTAATCCGAGTCCCACACCGCCCCCACCGACTGCCCAGCCGGCGCCGCAGAGACAGCCGAGTTTCACGCTGCAGCAGGGCCAACAGGTGCAGACACCGGTTGGAGAGCCTCAGAGAAGGATTACATTGAAGATCCCGACTTTGAAGCTGAATAAGGGTCCGTCGCAGGAAAGTCCATCGTCTTGAGCTTGACTTCGAGTTTCTGACAACAGAAAATGTCTTTCTGTTTCATGGGAAGAGATGGCTGACATCTCTCTCGGTCGTTCGGTCGGTCCTGGAGGTGAGGAAGTATTCTCTTACACTGACTCGGTGAAGCCAGCACCTGCAGCGACATTTCCAAGATAGCACGCTCCCTCCGTACGTCACCTTGTATCAGTAGCCACCGCCCTTCGTGCTGCATGTGATGCAGACGTCGTTCGCGCGGAAAAGAAGATTCCGACTGGTTGGCAGGCCAGCTTGCCCACCCTCTTCGTTCAAATTGCTCGACCTCGTCGTAGTGTCGTCCGCCGTCCATCCCGTCCACGCATCTATCGTCGATCATCCCCCATTCTCTCCAATGCCTCGAGCATAACCACGGAATTGCCCCGAATGACAACCATGCCCAATCTCTCTCTGTCGCCGCCTGCCTTCTCTTCAACCGCCTCGTCGAGCACAATGTTCAGGAATACCTATGTAGACGCACATGTCATATCAGCCGTGTTGTCCACATGAGTCATTCTTTCTTTCCCGCAGAGGAGATAGATAGAGACAGAGAGTCGTATGTTGGTGGGAGAGGGGGAAATCTTGAGGACGCCATATATGCATAATACGTACATCATAGCCGCGCAGAATGCCGATGACTTTTCTATTCCCGTTCAGTTGCACGAAGAGGCGTTTTTCCATGTACTACAATGAGGCGGGGGGTGTTAGTGTGTGATCGTGGACGTTGGACGTTGGGAACTCTGGCAGGGGAATGGGTGCGGACTGTCACCTTTTTCAGTTCAGGTTGGGCTTGCGGCATGGTTGCGACTGGGCGTTTTGTCGCGCGTGTGTATTCGACTCTTTGGGCGCGTCTGATTGAGAGGCGGAGGGATGTGTGCGCTGCACCGACTGTTTGGTGGTGTGGTGGAGGAAGGTAGGTACAGCTATTGTCGCTCTCGTATACCAGGCGCGGCTTGTTCGTTGCTTTGATGGTTGGAGAAATTCAAAAAGTCGAGGTTTTGGACCGGAAAAACTATCGACCGGGAGTCCGGCGCTGGGCATTACAGCAACGAGTATTACGGGGTACTCCTTACTAGTAGGACTGGATCATGCACACTCCTACATGAGTTGGAAGCTGGTCATGTTCATAATGTTCACGTTCATGTTCGTGTTAGTATCGCCCAAATTCTTCCCCCAACTTCTTCCAGTGGCGCTGGCAGAGCGATAACCCAGCTCTAGCTCTGATAGGTAAGCTGCACACTTCAATAGACCTGGGAGTAGCATTTTCAACTCCTAGTCAACACCGCTGAAGTCCTGGAGACGTGGGTCAGAGCGATGTACATGCAGCAGTCAAGTTGCTGGTCGAAACCCGTGACAATAGTATCCCTGATGGCGTATTTTCCCTCGTTGCACACTCTGCCCAACAAAACACCAGCGACACATCTGTGCCCGAGAACTGCGCCAACAGGTCCGGAGTCTGGACGGCACTATTGACGGCGCGATACCTCCCTCTGGCCGTACCCAGGTGAAATCGCGGCTTCTTCAATTCTTTCTCACCATCCCTATCGCCATCACTGCTCCTGTATTCGGACTAGGCGGAAGACGCCTCGATGTCAAGCTCTGCCGCAACGTCATCTCCCAAGAACTTCCACGCCGTGTTAGTATTCGCCGATGATCGATTTGCAGGGCGTTTCCCAGGTGTTCCGCCTCAGCGAGTTTGACGTGTCTTGCCTATGACAACGCCTGATGGTATAGCAGTACTTCATCGATCATGTAGTCGACCACAATAGTTTTTGGTCCTCCCGCTCCATCATACTTAGCCGCGCGTAGACTTTGTCTAGCAATACAGGGCATTCACTGCCTCGAAAAGTCTTCGGCATGCTAAACACTCCAAACGGTCCGCCCCTAGGTCGCATACATCTCGGTCGAATCCGGCTGGGAATTTGAGTGAACCAATGCAGTCAAGGTGCTCCAGGTGTTGGTATAGGGTGTCGATAGTTCAGTGCTTTCAATCCCGACCGTGCCACGCCGCTAAAGGTTGTGAAAGAGTTCATTCCAAATCACTAGCTGAGTAGCAGTAGGGCCAAGAAGGCCGTGACACAGCTTCCGTCGACGCATGTAGAGGTGAAGCAACTACGAGGAGGAATACCGGAATTCCTGCAGCCCGAGTCGAGTCGAACCGCCCAATCCACCTGGGAGAGAAAGTAAAAACAGGTACTTAACTCTGGGGCTGAGCGAGAATCGACAGTGAAGCCTGACAGAAAGATCTAGTACGGAGTATGGTTCCTGTGAGTGATCGTGGTGATCATGCCGTTCCTGCAGGTGGTTCTCGCTGACGAGAAACCAGATTCCAACCCTTGTTCGCTTGTTCCCCGCAGTTTCCTTCTTTTCGCAAACTATTGAACCACTCGCGCTCCAAACTGACACTGTCCCGGTGCCAGAGCAGCCAGAACACCAATATAATGGCGTCGCTCTTCTCATCCCGGAGGAAACCCAAGCGTATTGCGCGCGACGAGCCTGAAGATCAGGCAGACGACGGCGAAGAAGGTACGCAGATATTCAACCCTAAGCCAGACAACTCTGCCATTTGCTACACTTTTTCTGACATTTATTATCCTGGCATAGTGTGAACAGATCCCACTGACGAGGACATGTAGACACGGGCCCCATCGTCCGCAGACCGAACGTCAACGCACCGCGCACCAAGTCAAGACTACGAGTCTCCTTCAACCCAAGCGAAGAAGATGGCTCTGGTAAAGGAAGAGAAACCGAGACAGGTGGCTCAACGCCGACCGAGGCGGCCTTGCCACGGACGACCAAACCCTCAAGGATAGGTCTCGCACGGGACATCATCTCCCGGCGAGAGCGAGACCACGAATCCCAAGACGAATCTCGCGCCGTCTACAGCAAAGCCTACCTCGATGAACTCCGCAACTCGACCCCCTCGACACCGCGAGACATCTCCTCCCCGCAAGGCACCACCCCTTCTACGGATCTAATCCAGCCCTCGTCCCACCTCGAGTTAGATCTCGAATCGAAATTTGGCAAGTCCGTCCTTTCAACCGCCTCCTCACACATCCCCTCCGCGGCCGAAATCAAGGAGAAAAAAGACCGCCGCGCCCGCCTCGCCAAGGAACAAGCCGCGGATGCCTACTCCCGCAGCGGCGGTGGTGGTGGAAGTAGAGGAGGAGGCGCAGGCGACGACTTCATATCGCTAGAAGACTACGACTCGGACGGCGAATTCCGCCCTCACCGCATGCAAGTAGGCACTTCAATCTCGCAGCCCCGCGAGAAGGACACGCGACTCGTCCACGAAGACGAAGACATCGCCGAAGGGTTCGACGAGTATGTAGAAGATTCCGGCCGCGTGACGCTCTCCAAGCGCGGGCTGAAGGAACAGTCGCGACAAGAACGGGAAGCCATTCGCACCATGATCGACCAGGCCGAGGGCTCCGCCTCGGAAGCGTCAGACAATACCGATGCGTCCGACTCGGACTATGAACGACGGAAGGAATACGAATTGGCGCAGACACATCACGGCATGGACGGTCTACGCTGGCACTCGTCGCGCACAGCACAGCTCTCCCGCCCCCTGCAACCGAGAGAAACGACGCCTATCCCTAAATTAAGCGTCGGGCTAACGCGGCTGAGGGACATGCTTTCCGCGCTGGAATTTGAAAAGGCCAAGATCGTCAAGAGGAAGGCAGACATTGAGAGGGAAAGGGCCGACATCAAGGCAAGTCAAGAACATATCCAGAGGAGCTTGGAGGAGGCAGGCCAGGAACTCGAGAGGGTGAAGAGGGAGCATGCTGACAAGGTTAACGGGACTAACGGCGAAGCGAATGGCCACGCCGTGGATGAGAATACTGCTGGCACTGAGAGGGGGAGGGGGTTAGAGTCGTTCGGCGACAGTGCTTGACGACTTTGATCTCCTCCAGTACATGAACTGGCCGTTGAGATCATTTCACAATGCACAGAGTAGAGAGAGAGGGATTTCAGGAGGCCTTTTGGGATCGATTGACCTCAAGACTGCATGCTCCGAGACCTCTTTCGTCGTTCAATTTTTCTTCATTTCATTTTCTGCTGTTACCAGCTTTGGCTACATCTCTAGCTCATTCTCGGTTGCTTTCATCTCGATTCATCCTCCAGCTATCGTCCAATGCACTGATCGCTTCCAGCTCGGGAGAAACGTTCAAGCCACTCTCTCTGATCGATTCGCCAATTTCCTCGCCAGCTTCGGGAAGAAAAGTATTCCTGGAGCCCAACATTGACCTTGATGTCTCAAAGCTCCGAAAGACGATTGTGTAATCCAAGAAGCCCGCCAGTCCTTCATTTCACCACCATTGTTCGTGATCCGGACCACATCGTCCTTATGATGCTCAGCCTTGCCGAGCCGTCGCCGTGGCTCTATTCGTCGCAGCAACGTCCTACCGACCAATCGCGCATGTGCCGACATGTGCAACCGATATTCCCACATGTCGACCAGTTTCCAGGAGGCGCGCCTCATTCAACCCTCGCCTGCTGTGCGCCGCGCACACCTGGACGAAATCTGATACAATGGCGCAAAGATCTCGCAAAGGACAAGCTCAGAGGGCAGAGAAGACAAAGAGCTAGAAGGTTGTTAGGCTCACAAGTGTCTACCAGCAGGACATGAGACTCACATTGTTTGTAGCCGCAATGGCGATGCTGTCCTCGAATGGATGCCAACTCATGTGCAGAATCTTCTTGTTAAAGTCAATCTGGTCGGCATCGGTTTCCTTCCTCATTCTGCTTCCGGCACCGGTGGCGGCAGGGCTGCCTGCTCTTGAACCACCTTTCTTGGCACCATTGGGACTGGCCGAGTTGATGGGAGTCGGCACTCCAACTTTCTTAGCCTTGAAGGCCGATTTGTCTGCCTGGAGAACAACTTCGGTTTCCTGCTCGGGATCTGAGGGGTATATCATGAAATTGTTGTTGTAACTGCCAGTCATGACATTGCTTCCATCGCCGCTGAAGACCACCTCAAACTTGTCGAAAATGCTGTCATTTTCGTATGTATCGCACAGACGAGGTCGCAGATGTTCATGGATAGGGATCGTCTTGACAGGCTGCCTCTCCATGTTGACGTCCCAAATCTTGACTGTCAGGTAGTCTCGCGATAGAATATATCTGCCGTCGTGTGAGAATCGAACATCGGAAATGGAGGAGATGATCTCGGAAAAGAAGGATCGGGACGAAGGGTCTTCTTCTTGCTCAAACTCTGCAACTTGTCAGTCTCCTCTCCTCTCTGTGAGGCTAACGGCTTACGTTTGGCGTGCTGGTCGCACAGTGCGCTCTCACGCATGTCGGCCAATTTGATGGTGCCCTTTGAGCTGGCGTACATAAACCAGTTGCAGCTGTGAGGGTGGAACTCGGCCGCGGTGATGACCTCTGTCAACTCTTCCATGTTCGCAGGCTTGATGTCCACAATGTTGAAGCTCTGATCCTGGATATTGAGATTCCACAGGTTGATGCGCAAATCGTCACTGCTAATGAAAGTCTCGCCGTCGCTATTGACGGAGATGCTGTTGATGTGATAAGCGTGAGCATTGGCATAGGTGCGTCGGGGGACAGCAGCCACAACAGTATCGTGGTGGGTCATTCTAGGAAGCTTCAACTGCGAAGAATCTTTGAATTGAGGGCGAGGAGCTCCTCCTCCGACGCCAGCACCGACACCAGCGGGGGTCAGTTCATTGGATAGATTGTTCTCAGCCACCACCTTGAGCGACTTCTCGAAGACCTTCCATAGCTTGATGGTCTTATCGTTCGTGGAGAGGAGGTAATGTGAGGCATTTTGGCGTTTGCACCATTTGATCTTGTTGATCTTCTCTTCTATTTCGAGGGACTTGAGGTAGTCAAATTCGGGCTCGTGAGACTGGAACTCGGTGTGGAATTTATACTCGCATGTCTTCTTCTGTGAGAGGGTCAGTAACGTGCTGCAACTAGTGAATCTAATGGTCAGGTGCTGACCGTCTCGTTGCGTTCAAAGAGGACGACCCGACCGCCTTTGTCTCCTGTAGCAAGGTAGTTTCCGGTATGGTCGAATTCGACGGTTGAGATGATATCGGCCTCTGTTATGTCCTCGACGTCGCCTTTATCGCCAAAGCATTGGGTGAACTTCCAAGTGGGAGTTCCATGTTCGGTTTCGACCATCTTTCATCACAGGGTGCGCTGCGGACGCAGACCAGGTTGTCCGGCAGCACGCAAACTCCAATTGCACCCTTGTTCAACTTGATGATTTACCTCTGGCGGGGCATGGGGCAGTCGCGCTGAGTGGGGAATGTGTATGCAGTCAGTTGGTTGCAAGATCAAGTGGGTGAAGCGGCAGTGACGGGAAAGTGACGAGGTTGGGCTGGGGTTGAAGGTCGAACGGTTTGGCTCAATTTTGTCAGCGATGCGGCTCAGGCAACAAAGCGCTGATGAGGGACGGGTGACGAGGTGCTGAGAATGAGACGGAAGATGCTCTCGTGACGAGGCCGACAGAAATACTGCAAAGAATGAAGGATATCGGATGTCAGCAGGGGGATGCAGTCAGTGGTCGTGTTTGTCGTGACCGTGGGGAGGAAGGCACCTGGACAGTGATGAGGTACATACCTGCCTGCCACCTTGCTTAACAAAGGAAGCAGGTTAGCCGCTAAGCCCCCCTCGCAGCTTGTCTTCACCCACGTCACACCCGCACGTCCTCACTGCTTCCTGCTTCCCGCTTCACGCTTGGCGATAATCATTGTCGCTACTGCTCAGCCTTGCAGACCTCGGATCGAGCTCACATGTCCTTCCTTTCGACCTTCCGGTGGATTGCTTCGCCTCGCCGGTATAAAACCCCCCTGTTCTCCCAGCGACTCTCTAGTTTTCCCTAGTTTCTCTGACTGACGAACTCGAGCACCCGTCACCATGCATATTCGCTTAAGTAACATAACCAAGCTTTCAGGGAAACAGAAGGGGCTCGGCCAACGAGTGCGCCTGCCAACTGAGAGATTGCAGAAGATACAGGCAGGAAATGGGATATTGGCCACGGCCAAGAATTCGAGACTGGAGAATCCTGTCAACAGTCCGAACGAAGCTTCAAGACCAGATGCCGGGACGACAAGCCGCCAGTCTCCTGAAGTTCCGACATATCAAATTCCCATACCGCCGTCCAAAGCCCAGATGCTTAGTGAGGGCATGCTACTTGACGCACGAGGCAAGCCTATAGTCTCCCCAATTCTCGCTCGGGATGCTTGCAAGTGTGCAGAGTGCATCGACCCTTCCGACCGACAACGCAACTTCTCATACGCGGACATACCCACAGACATCAGCTTCTCCTCGGTATCTCGCAACCCGAAGACTGGGGAGTCGCTCGTCAGCTGGCGCAACGATATTCCACCCCATTCCCCCGGGAAAGCATCAATATTCGACCCGAAAACCGTTGCATCCCTCGAGAAAACTTTCCGCAATCCGCTTTGGAGCTTGTATAGCGTACCTCAGAGACTGTGGAGCTCCGAGTCCTTCACACATGACACCAACCGAATCGACTTTAATGAGTATCTAAATGATGAGGAAGCGCTGGCTGACACGTTGTACCTCCTGTGGCGAGATGGGCTTGTGTTTGTCGACGGTGTCCCCGAGTCAGAAGCATCCGTCTCCCAGATAGTCACGCGCATGGGTCCACTCATGAACACGTTCTACGGGCCTACCTGGGATGTCAGATCAGTACCGGACGCCAAAAACGTGGCCTACACCGCTAAGTACCTCGGATTCCACATGGACCTGCTCTATATGCGCGAACCCCCTGCCTTTCAATTCCTCCATTGTATACACAACGAAAGCGTAGGCGGCGAGTCTATGTTTGCAGACACGTTCAAGGCGGTTGACCTCCTCTATACTCAAGATCCTTCGAAAGTCGTTGACCTCATGGATCATGACATCCGCTACGAGTACGATAACGACGGTCATTTCTATTCAGACTCCAAACCAACAATCGTGAGGCATTCCGAACTCAATGAGCCCAAACGGCCAACCCACAACGCCCAATCCCCGCTTTTTGCGTCCGACGTCGGTCGTGTCCACTGGTCACCTCCCTTCGTGGGCGATCTGCAGCAAACGCAGCACCAAGAGCTCGTGCGCCTCATTTCCGCAAGCAAAGCGTTTGCCGATATCCTCCAACGACCGGAAATGGTCGTCCAGGAGAAAATGGACAGCGGAACCTGTGTCATCTTCGACAACCTGCGTGTCGTGCATGCTAGGAATGCCTTCGATCTGAACTCGGGTAGAAGGTGGTTGAGAGGCGCCTATCTTGCCAGACAGGACTTCGTGAGCAGGGCAGCGGGTCTGCTTGACCGCTTCCCCTCCGATATAGCATTTAAGGAGACGCAACCTGGCGACATGCCCTTGCGCTAAATCCTCAGGAGAACTCTCAAATTAAACGATTTACTTTCCCAAAAAAGACATCTGCCCTAAGACCAGAGCGAAGACAACAGCCCAACAAGGTTGACAAGACCAGTCACCACGCCACACCACGGCATGAAATGATGTGACATGACACACTGTGGTCGTCAACTATACACGCCTTCTACCGCCAGCCATTCCCTGTACGAAGCACTGGCAGATACATTCCGCATGCGATCTCGGCACTTGACGAGACATCAACATCGGCGGATCATCGCCCACCGGGCCAGGCGGGAAGAGAAATGCCAGCGCAGGCCAGGCCAGGCCATGCCATGCATGTCCCTGTACTGTACATGCTCACCGCTGGAGCAAGTGAAAGCGACAACCAGGTGAAATCACAATACAGTACCAGGCGGCCCAGGCTGCAATTTCGCCTCGCCGGCGACATTGTACACTGAAAGCTCGACGACCAACTCCAGATTTTACTATTGTAACAGATGATGAGCAGTGCTCAGATTGTTCAAGGGCAGCTTGCTGAGAGATAGATTGTACATAATTACAGTAATTGTATCTAAGCAGCAGGACAACGCGTCAGGTAGTTACGTGAGGAGAGAAGAAGAAGCGCATAGAAACATGGTTCCCGCCCTTGATCGATATGAACAGAAAATACTCCGTACAGCAACACTCTGAAGTCTAGCTGGCTGCTTTCCTGCGCAGTGTCGCAAGGAACTCTCTCATATGATTCGCAATCTCTCATACGCAGCGGGTGGGATAGTCATGTCAGATCATGCATATATATTCTCCTTTTCATTAGACGCGTGGCTCAGGATTTATCAAAATTCAATACAATGGGTCTCTCCTCACGCCGTCGCACTCGCTCTGAACGGCGTGAAAAAGTCCGGGTCGGATTCTAACTCTTCTCGAACCTGCGCGTACGTAGTCGTTAGCAACGCAAGACATCGTGAAACCTGGATTCGGAACGGAAGGAGAACATACGATGTCCAACCCACCAACCAATTCCCCGTTGGTGTATAATTGTGGAAAGGTAGGCCAGTCGGAGTAGGCCTTGAGGCCCTGGCGGACCTCGTCGTCGGCGAGGATGTTGAAGAATCTGGTACCCGTTAGTCACTTGATCATTCGATCTCTCAGCTACAGAGGAAGATAGAGATATAACCACTCCACCGTCCGTAACGTCACGTACCCGTATTTCACCTGGTTTTCGCGCAGTATACTGACCAGCTGGCGACTGAAGCCGCATTGTGGCGCGGAGGGCGTCCCCTTCATGAAGAGCATGACTGGTCTGTCAGAGCGCATCGTCAGCGAAGCTTTTCCTTCATAGATTTATCGTTCTGCTCTCCTCAGGTCACTTACGCAGCCTTGACCAGTTTGCCCAGCCGTTCGTTCAACTCCTCGCTTGCCTCCGCTCCGCCGGAGTATGCGGGAGCGGTCTGCGGGTCGCTGTCCTTGGGCGCATATCCACTGAGATCTTTGGTGGCTGTGCCGTTCACGCCGTTCGGCTGCCCCAGCGTGCTCTGCGTCTGGGGCTCGGCTTTCAGGGCGGGCGGGATGCTCGCGCTACCGTTTGCGGGTGCAGGGGCGGCGCCTGTGCCGGCGTATTTCTCCACCGCAGTCCGCACCTTGGTCGCATCGGAGCCGGACACGCTCTCTAACACTTTGCCGCCCCGGGCGATGACCGTGAAGGGAACGGCTGTCACGTCGTAGGTCTCGGAGATTTCAGGTATCTCTTCGGCGTTGATGCTCAGGAAGGAGAGGTCCGAGGAGCGGGAGGACGGGTATGTGCTTGCGAGGGCGGAGAGAATGGTGGTCATCTGGGCGCATGGTGCGGCCCAGGGGGTGTGGAAATAGAGGATGAAGACTGAGGAAGGGGAGGAAGAGGTGAGCGAGTTGAATTGCTCTTCGGATGTAATTTCTTGGAGGCTAAGTGTCGCCATGACGGCTGTCTTGTGCGGCCAGAGTTCAGCAGCAGGAGGAGCAGTATTAGGATCGAACGAGCAGGAGGAGGAAGAGGCAGAAAAGAAGCAGGTGGTGAAACAGCAGTTGGCTGTGAAAGTTTAGTAATTGCTCGAAACAGAGGCGTGATGGTGTACTGTATTTTACCAATGACGCCATGCCCGTTATCGGCCACAGCCTCGCGTCGCAGCCTCGTCGATACGCCCCTCGACCCCTCCTTCATTACGAGCAGCGTATGTAACTTTGATACAGCCTGGGTATGAATTTCTTGTACACGGCCATGACCATCTTCTTCTCCGTCCCTCTTCCCGGTCCAGATTCCTGGACTCATGCTCCACCGATGCCAACGTCCCTCAACCACGACACCGCAGTAAAGCTGGCAGCAGAATGCCTGAAGAATTGATCGATGGCCTCAGCCTCACCTTCGTTGAAATCATGGATATGCCAGAACAGTGGCAGTCCTAGTCGATTGACTTGTCTGCATCTTTTCAGGATATACTTCGTTGCCGCATCGAAGTCATTGCCAGCCGTATAGTCCTCAAAATGACTCTTCATGGGCGAGACGGCAATCCGGTCTCTGAACGCCGTCGCATTGGTGAAAACGAGTAGGATTATGCTCTTGGAGAAGTAGTTGGACTGACAGATGCCTTTGAGGTACGACAGTCTTTCTCGAAGCTCGTTGGTCCGATCGGTGTCATCGTGATACCGCTCATAGCATGTCAGGTCGATGGTAAACAGGCAGAACTGAATATCGGCAAACTGCGAAATGATCTTCATGGCGTGCTTCTCCCGCAGTTCGACCACGCGCAGTGTAGAGGACGGCATGATCAACTCGGTTTCTCGCATTGTCTCGAAGTTCTCTGGCGCTCGTATGATATCAGTGTTGCTAGGGGTGTAGTCAGGCCGACAGATCCTTTCGATTGCGTTGAGGTAGCTGCGCAACTATTAGCGAATCTCACGTGTCGGAACCGCACGACTCACAATGCAGTCTGCCCATCTTGTCGCATGACTGAAAAGGCTTGTTGGACATGCCAGTTCCTCCAAATGTACTTCACAGAGGCTGCAACTCCCGCGGGCACTCTCCATTCTGGCGCGCCAGACTTAGCAAATTCCAGGACAATGTCGGCATGATCTCTGCTGGCTTGTCTGACAAACCCGGTTCCAAGATCTGTGACATAGTCCAGAATAGCAACGAGAGCCTTGATGGCCAGTGACGTGATGGTCTTTCTGTAGTCTTCGATTTCGGCATCTGAGAAGGGTTGGCCATATCGCTGTCTCATCTGCTTGACTATGCTAGATCTGCCGTGCTTGTCACCAACTGCCAGGATTTTTACTTCTTTACTCAGTTTACGAGCATCTGCTTTCAGCGCCATGTCAATTTTGGCGGAGTCCCTCGCCGTACTCTGAAGCTGGAGAGTGGGCGTGTCGGAGAGTGCCCGGCGTTGTCCTCTCTCGACGGTGCGTTCTTCCGTAGGAGAGGTAGCACGTCTCAGCATGGACCTGAAAGTGTTCTGATAGATCTTGTGTCTCAATAGCAGGCCATCGAAGTCGAACGTCCTTGACAGTTTCGTATCCGTCGACAAGCCCGTCCGGAAGGTGGCAAAGGAGGCGGAATCACGGAAGCCGACGAGGGACGTAGCATCGTCTTTTGCCCGATTGAAGACTTTTCTGCTCTCTTTCCTCTCCAGCAGCTGTTTTTGGTCGTTTGGGGTTCGGCTGCTTTGATCAGCGATGGCTTCTTCAAGAAAATCGACTCACACATACCATTGAGTGGCCGTCAGGCACAGGTTGAGAGCGCCGATCTGATGGTGTAGTCGGGTAAGGCAATCTTTGGTCGCTTGGTCCTCGAGCAAGTAGATGACTTTGCTTCCGGCTCCGAGCAACATGTCGTCGCCCCACTGAAACTTCGAGATCTGGTTGTGGATATACTCGACAAGGAGCTTGCAATGAGTAATTGCATCTTCAAGGTCGATCAAGAGCTGGTAGTGTTGGGAATCGCCCTGTAAGCTTTCCGCCCACCCTTGGACCTGAAGTAGTGCTCTTTGGACGATCCGTAGCTGACCGGTTAGGAGTGTGATATTGAGTTCTGCGTCTCGATACCTCTGGCGGAGTTGATTCAGGGCAACAACTGACTTGCCAATGACGGACACTATACTTGTAACACCTGCTACCACCCCCAGCGCGCCAGAGACAGGATCCATGACTTATGCTCTGGTACACCCAGCACGGAGAACTCACCAGAGGTCATGCTAGAAGTGGTGAAAGTGCTGGGACATGTTCTTAAAGGCCAGCCGCTTCAACTCTGAAATCTGGCCTGGTGACTCGGGTTCTTGGGCTCGTGCTTCGTACCTTGTACCACCCTAGCAGGGCAATGAGTTGCCATGGGGGTCCTGCTGAGCGGACCGGAGAGCAAAAGGTAGTCTTGTCGGCTGGAAGCACTAGGAACGCCATGTTGATACACAACCACAGCTTGAGATTGGATGGACGCCCCTTAAGCGCGCGTTATCTTGCGCCTAACCCCAGGTAAGTCCTGCGGGAAAGGATGCTCAGCCCCAGATAACAATCCAGCTTTCGGGTCCATGGCTGGTCGCTAATTCGCGGACTCGGGCCATAGAACCAAAATGGAAGAGCAAACATTCACGCGTCGGAGGATGTTCCATTGCAAGGATCAAAGTCTTCGTCCTATACCACATATGGCTGGTTTGTTATCGATCCATGTGGTTGATCTCGGTTGCTGTGCCGTGTCCGCTGAGGCTTGCAAGACTGCTCAATCACGCGAAGGATCCTCGTGCCCAATGAATTGTTGCGTTGTAGGTCTCATAGACGCCGGGCGCACTAAGGTATGTGGGCGTTCAGGAGAGTGTTTGACCAGGGAATCTGCCTCATGTGATAAGTCTGCGTGCATAATTTGAGCATCGGAAGTCTCTTCAGCACTGTACGCTTGAGGGAATAGCGAATCAACCGGTGTCCGAGTGGATGCGAGCACGGCATGCGGCTGCGCTACTGCTTCTTGCAGCAGGGACTTGATTCGTACCGTTCCCCGCAACGGCACGAGGCACCCTTGTCAGGGCACGACCACGTTGTGCATAGTAGTCGCTTTCTGAAACACTTTCCATGCGCTCCTGTACTGGTTTGGCATTGTTCCAACTTCCTTCTTCAGGAATCAGGGTGATGATGAAGCGTCTTGTCAAGCCTGCGCCGTTCAGCCCAGCAGAGGGTGCTTGAAAGCCAAAAGGGCATCCTCGATCCGTCTCTTAGCCTGATGTAACACCCCCGCTGAAGGATCCAGCTGCAATATCTTCTTGCAAGGAATCTCAGCCACGTCCAGCTTCTTGCGACAGAGACAGAGTCATGTAGCTGCAGTGCCACGGTTAGACATGAATCATACGGATACCAAAATGGGATCGGCGACTTCATCCTCCGGTTGGTGAGGCTTGTCATCCAAACTGGCGAATGTGTGAACCAACAGGATGCAAGATCAAAGGTGCCTCCGCATCTAGTGATGACTTGGCCAGTACACGGAGCATTTTCAATGTGGTTTGGTAACTTTCAGTACGTTTTGGATTCACTGCAGCCAAATTCATTCTGCACCGGCTCTGCAAGACCAAGAAGACTGTGTGCAAAGAGTATATGCGACGGCGAAGGGTAAGATACAACACGAGTAGGAGACGGAACTCTCCGGACATTCGCCAGCTAAGAACTCTCGGCTGCCCCCATTATTTAGCTAAGCGCCTCGGGCTACTTAGCCCTCACCTAGGCGAGATCGAGCATCAGTCCCGCGGCCCCTTGAGATGTCCCCATCCCCAAAGCTCCAATTTACTGTTAGCTGGACCTTTCTCCGCTCGCCAAAATGACTACAGTACATCTCTACGGGTTCCACAGTACAGTGCATACTAAGGCCGGTTCCACAATGTTAGACAATCGGCTGCAGTTCTACACCCAGCATTCGTGCTTCGGGCTTTGAAGCGAATTCGGCATGGGCGACCGAACCCGATAATGAATTATCAGAACGAGAAAGATCATGTTCGGCCAAGCGGCGGAGAGAGCTACAAGTGAGAAAGAGGCAATCGCGGTGGTGGTAAAAGACGCCAATGCGTGGACGTGATTGTGTCAGGCGTTTGATCTTGTAGAAGGAGACGTTTATCTCCATATGATGAGAGGCTGGTCTTGTGTGGCTACAGATCTACATCTTTAATCGTGGTGCTCTGGGGGTTTCGGGAAGTAATCTGCTTTACTAGTTGGTAACACGGGTCACACGCCTTCTGTTTCGGGCCAAAAACCACAATGCGCAAGCCCGCGAGCATGCCAACTTTCATTGACACGTCCCAGCGACCTCTTTCAAGCTTTCCTGTCACCAAACATGAACTACTCCGCGGCGCTGTGGTCTGGGGAGTCATCTGAACCGTTGGAACTCGCCCAGATCCACAAGATCCACGACTTCCTCAAACAAGGCAAGGATTGAACCGCATCATCTCATCCCATTCTTGACATCAGCTGTGGACGGGGCTATCTTGCGATGAAGGCGGCAAAGACGACGGGGTGCCGTGTGACAGAACTGACACTGAGAGGCACTCGCGGAGCAACGAATCCGAGCCGCTGGTCTGGAGAATAAGATCGACATCCTGCTATGCGACTACCGGGAGGCTCCTATTCCCAGGGGTGGCTATGATAGGGTCGCGTCGGCGGAGATGGCTGAGCATATGATGGCGAGAAGTCCTTGAAAAGCTACTTTGCGACCATTTCCAAACTTCTCAAGCCCGAAGGTGGCATCTTGGTTGTCCAGGCCATCACAAGCATTAACTACGTAAGTATCAATCGAGCGTCTGCCCCCAACGGAGTGAAAGTTGACAGACCTGCAAGATCCATGATAAAAGCCCCAAGGTCGACACTTTCATCAACCGGTCCGTGTTCCCTGGTGGCTACCTTCCGGCCATCAAACAACTCCTTTCGGTCATCCATGCCGAGTCAAAGGAAGTTCTGGAAGTGGAAACGGTCTAGAATATAGGCCCGCACTACATTCGAACGCTGTAGTGCTGGCGCGAGAGTTTCAATCCGAACTGGGACACCATTCCGAAGAGTTTTATACAGAAGCACAAAGACGCAACCGAGGATGCCGTCGAGTTCTACCGTCGAAGATGGTTGGCGAGGTGTTTGTTTCCTGGCTCAGAAGTTCCCTATACCAATAGTGGCACGTCTCCCGTACTCCTTCATGTACCGCGAGGCTGGATTCCGCAACCGCATTCTGGGCGACTACATTATATCGGCGGTTTGATCACCGGGACCGAATACCCCATCGAACATTCTGCACCAAGGTTGCTGTCGGAGCTGCGTCAATGTCATACCAGCCATCCATCTCTGAGTCAAATTTATTATCAGACTGTTCGTTCCTCAAATGCGAAACATTACCACGGTGAAGGATGACGCAGGAAATACTCCTTACACAGTTCACCAATAACCCGTACCGTACTGTCTCACCCCTCATTGGGCTGGCAATACGATTCCATAGTATACATATAGCTGTTCGCTCTTTGAGGATGGAGACCGCCCTCTCTAGAACACCGCCCGCGCACAAACAGCCTCACTCTAGTCCCAAAAACATTGCACAAATCAGATGATTGTCTTGACGTTTGAATAGAGATCCGAACAGGCGCACCCCTTTTTTCTACCCTCAAATATACTAATCCGTGATTTCCGCCCGATCCGCGAGCTAGTTCGAGAATTTGAACTCGTGATGCTCCGAAGTCAACGGTCACTGGGTTGAATCCCATAACTGGACCGAAAGGGCTCAGAGATGGTTGGACCAGCTAAATACTTACAGTAGGTTGGTCTGCGAACAGTTTTGCGTGTGATTATGGTGAATACACTGATCTTACCTAGGGATTCACTTTTATTCCGGTTTCCTCAGCCTTGCTACCACTATGTCTTTCACCATCCAGCCTTGTCGCTGGAGGTGATGAATCAGGGCACCAGCCAGAGTAGAGTACGTAGCATAGCATAATCCAATGTTTCCCTACTATGCAGATCTACCCAGTATCGCAATCCATCAGAAGGTAATATGTACGACCATTCTCCACATCCCTCAAGCCTTAGCGACCTTCTCCGCGAACAACTTGCGATACACCATCCTCCCAATCTTGTAGAACCACACGTGATTCAGCACCTGTAGCACCACAGCCGACAGAGCATGCCCCGCCAGCAACCACGTCGGGATGCGTTGATGGCCCGCGGGAATCTCGGCCTCCGCGACCACATACGCGAGCCAGAGGTCGGCGTAGAACCACGCTTGGAGATAATTCCCATACAGGATCCTGGACAGGAAAAACGAGACAAAGAAGGCCACCCCGTTGACGACCTGCAGGGTCGTGCCCTCCATCTGCAGCGACCGCAGCGTCGACTGGATGTCCAGGAAGATGGTCGAGAACTCGTACAGGAACGACGCGGGCGAATATGTCATGAACGCAGGACGCTGTGGGTGTTGTGTCGCGTCAGAAAGTGCCCACCTTGCGCTGCGCTTGGAGTCTTCACCATCTCTCACGTCCCACGCGGCCGCGATTTGAGATTGAGATTGAGATTGATTAAGAGAGGGAAGTCAAAAGAGAACTCACGTATCCATTCGTCATGAGGAACGAGACGGCCGACGCATGCGCGACCATCGCCCAGCCAAACACGCTCCGATGCCGCACCATCATCATCAGATGCCAGTAGAAGTAGCCGTTGCCGACGGTCAACACCACGGCCGTCGGCGCCGTGTACCCCCACACGCGCTCCTGCCAGGTCATGCGCTGCCTCTCGCGATCGAACAGCACGACCTGCCCGGCGAGCACGCACAGCACGATCGCCTGCACGAACGACACGACGTTCTCATCCCAGTGGAGTTTCGCCTTGCCCCTGAGCGTGGGGTAGACTTTGGGGAACAGCGTGGTCGACAGCCAGGGTCCCACGGACGTGAAGAACAGGTGGTATGCCGAGAATGTTAGCACGATTCCAGGCAGGTAGGTCGGCAGGAGGGGCAGATTCAACGCCTCGCATGCTGTCTGGACGAGGGCGTAGATTTGCGTGCTAGTAGTGCTGGAGGACTGGTCCATTGCGGGTTCTTGTGTACGGAGTAGGAGTACGCAGTGCTGTCGTGGAAACTGAGTAGGTCTAACCACCACAGTAAGGTGAGGTCTTCTCTGGACTGGAGCAGGGCAGCAACCTGATCTGATCCTTTCCTGTAGTGTGCGATAGCTGGTTCAGGCACACAGACACGTCGGCACGGAGCGAGTTCCGTGCACGGATGGCAGACCAGGGAATGAAATTACAGGACTGTTGGATTTCTCGTGCCTGAGGGGAGCACCGCCGAGCCTGCGTTGACGTTGACGCTGACAGTGAAAGGGGAAGATGGACACAGCGAACAATGCTTCATTTGGCACGGACAACCGAATAATTGGACCGTTCCACTAGGATATGTCGGATGTGAGTGTATGTCTGTTCGCTCACCCTGTGATCGTGGCAGACGTCCGCCATATTTTCTCGCCGAGGCTGACCACGCAAGCTGCCGCGCTGGCAGGCACTTTGTGATCTGCTTATACAGTACAGTATGCACAGTAACTTAGTGCAGCTCGTACTCGTACACAGTAGTGCACGGCATGATGCCCAGCCCGAGCCATTCTCAGGCACTCCCCTTGTCTGTAAGGCCAGATTAGAGTTCCCGACTCCCGCGTCCAGACGGGGGGATTGGGGCGTCAGCGGGTCAGCTTGAGCAGAATCGGGCACCCGCAAGCCTTGTATCTCGCAAGTCATAGCATTGTCATCACCTAGTTACATAACCTCAGTCACCTGTAGTACTACCGTATGTAACCAGCACATCAGCCTGGTCTGCCCGCCATCTCACTCACAGGCTGCATGAGCCTTACGTGAGAACAGCAAACCAAGCTGGAAAACCATGAGCTCGTCCACCAGCCGGCATGGCAGTACGAAAACGCAATGCTACAGTACCTACACAGTACATACTTGTTCATCCTTGATCCTGGTCCCAATGACTTTTAAGCTTCAGGCTGACTGACGAACGGTGGAGATATTAGTTTCACGTTGTGGGACGTCGCCGACAAATGGATGCCGGACAGGACAGAATACTGTACATGTAGCGCTGAACCGCACGAGACCACCGTGAGCGGGTGAGCTCAGCTCATTCGAGTCGGGTGGAAGCAGTAGTGTAATTACTTGTTCTAAGGATCTATTCCCGCGTCTGCGTCCGAGAATTAGTATGAGTCCTCCGTATGAGTATCGGTTTCTATGTTAGCATTGGTCGACAAAGGCTTGGAATTCGTGCCGGCGTCCGTCATGGTCCAACGTGGGCTGACGCACATGGCATTGCATGCGTTCGCTCATTCATTCACTAATGAGGAAACCAAAGTAGAGTAAGTGACTTCGTAGGTATGTAGCTCGGAGGGTTCCCATCCCAGAAGGGAGGTTCGATTGCGTCAAGATCTGGAAGGAACCAAGACCTCGTAAACACACACTGCCTGTCCCATCCTTTCCTGTCTGTGTGCTGTATATCGTGGATAGATATATAACCAGGGAGCACCGCCAGTGCCAGTGTCAGGGCACAGCAAACACGCCAACCTCATCGCCTGCTCAGTGTCTTCCGTTAATCTCCCGACACTCGGAATCCATACGGTCTTGCGCGATGGCGACAGTTTCTGTCAACAACAACTCGGGCGCTCTGAAGACTGTGCCGAGGAGACTACAGAGCTTTGTCCGCCGGATTCGTTGGTTCAATTTCACCTTCTTGGTGCTTATTCCGCTTGCGGGGTTCACACAGGCGGTGTGGGTGCCGCTTCGATGGCAGACGCTTCTCTGGTCGGCGGTATACTATGTCCTGACGGCCGGGTCGATCACAACAGGTAAGTGAGGCGCGGAAAATCGACGTCGCATTCAGAGTCGGAAACGACTCTCGGAGACGTTCGAAAGGCTGAGAAGTTGACCAGGCTACCATCGCTTATGGGCGCACCGAGCGTATTGTGGCTCTCCGACGCTGAAAATCTTGCTCGCGCTCTTCGGGGCTGGATCAATCCAGGGGTCGATCAAGTTCTGGGTGCGCGAACATCGCGCCCACCACCGCTTCACCGACACGGACAAGGACCCGCATAATATCCGCGAGGGTTTCTGGCACGCACACATCCTGTGGACGATCCTTGAGCAGCCCAAGCGCGACAACCGGGTCGACATATCGGATCTCAAGCACGACAGCGTCGTCACATGGCAGCACGACAACTACGTGATCCTCGCGCTGGGCATGGGCTGGCTCTTCCCCGCGGCGGTGGCGGGCATAGGTTGGCGGGACTGGTACGGGGGCTTCGTCTACGGCGGCGTCATCCGCACGTTCCTCGTCAACCAGGCCACGTTTTGCGTCAACTCCCTAGCGCATTACCTGGGTGATCAGCCATATGACGACCGCCGCACGCCGCGGAACCACCTCATCACCGCGATCATCACGCTCGGCGAGGGGTATCATAACTTCCATCACGAATTTCCGTCGGACTACCGCAATGGGATCGAGTGGCATCAGCTGGACCCGACGAAGTGGATGATTTGGCTGTGTAGTTGGTTCGGGCTGGCGTATGACCTCAAACGCTTCCGACACACGGAAATCGAAAAAGGCCGCATCCAACAGTCGCGGAAACGCCTGGACGAACGGGGCAGCAGGCTCGATTGGGGGACGCCGATCGCGCAGCTCCCCGTCATCGAGTGGGAGGAATACCGGAGACGGGTGGCCAAGGGGGAAATGCTGCTTCTGATAGAAGGTGTTGTGCATGATGTGTCGAGGTTCTGGCAGGAACATCCCGGGGGTAAGGCATTCGTCACTTCGAATCTCGGAGGCGATGCAACTGCCCTGTTCAACGGCGGGGTGTACAACCATTCGAATGCCGCACGGAATACCCTCGCCACAATGCGTGTTGCTGTCGTGATAGGGGGGATGGAAGTTGAGGAAAGGAAATCACAGGCTTCATGAGGAGTATCAAATCTCTGTACTGTAGGGAGATTTGCAAGAGAATGCTTCCGCTACACAAGAGAACAAATTCAGCTTCCCTGGCGCAGCAGGCATTGCGTCCCAGCTTTCCGGGTTCCGGGCCCGCCGCGAAGGCGCCTGGCGTAGGCGGATCGCGTGCGTATATGGAATCGACCATTTCCATTCTCAGGCGACCGAGTTGGAAGCGTTGCTCTCGCCCTTATACACGGTGGCCGTGGCCATGGCTATTTGTTGGCGTCCCTCCTGGTGACGTCCGTTTTCCGCTCGGGCAAAGGCTGGCTAACACAACGGTGCCGTTATTACGGGATGGTGATTCTGGAAGCCCCTTGAGGCGCAGGACAGGACGGAATAGAGGAATGCTCCTCGCCAACTTCCATCCATGGAGGTACGCATGCGGCCTTGAACGCAACCCCTGCAGTCCCAGCACCAGCCCCTGTCTTGGACTGGCGGAGACAAGTGGATATCCACCACAGTACCGCTTCCAGTCGGGCAATATGCAAGGCGTGCAACTCGCTCGAATGGGAACAGGTAGGACGCAGCTGCTAGCAAGTAGCGTGGGAGTTGTAGCACTGGATAAATCAAGCCAGCCAACGCTCTGACTTGGGGGAATGTATGTCGAGATACCCAATGTAACACGTCATCTCGTGTGGTCTGCCTTTATTGCAAGTCTGCATGCCTTTTCTCGATGTCGGATTTGGTTTGTTTGCTGGTCTCCTTGAGCATGGCGAAAATATCGTGGCTCCGAGCCGAGACTCAGGGGAAATGGATATCCGTGCTGTTGTTGCCTGACCACTGGATGTGATGACTGTTGCCTGTTTACCAAGTCTAGGCCGCGCAGCAGGCTCGTGTCTCCATCTTGGTTGTGTTCGAAGCGTGTGAGTGCGAACCACACCCTGTCGTTCCAAGGGTTCCGCTACACCCCATGTCCGCCAACATGGGACGGCCGCGAAATGAATCTAGCTATATGCGACTGGATGATAGCCGTCACAACGCCGACTCCAGTTCTGTGGTCGATACCCGAAACAGCTTATCCTGCGAGCAATTATCCCCGTGGGACTCAGGGCCCACTGTAGGTAGGCAGAGCGACTGACCCAAAGGTATCCCGTCAGGTTCTTCTCGCAAAATCAGCGCACCGCGCACTTTTCAACTTATGGCAATGGTGGAAGCGTATTAATTGCCCAAATGACGTGGCTTGGACGTTACCGCTTCCATTCTCCCCTTCCTCTCATGTATCCTTCAATGCTTCGCCAGACCTCTTCCACGATCTCCCTATCCCTCCACCGCCGAGCCATCCTGGTCTCCGGCTCGACACTTGTACCATGTGCCCTTTCGTCCCATCTCTCCACAGCGAAGCTCTTGACACTGCTGCCCCAGCCTTTTACCTCCGGGGGAATGGGGAGCCCTTTTTCGCCCACATAAACGCCCAGCACGTGACCGAACAATTCCTGCGGCTCTCGCCATTTGTACCCTCTGAACTGCCATACCTGGCCTGTGGTGAATACAGCAACAACACGGGACCAGTAATCTGGCTTGAAGTGTTCGGGGGAGTCAACAAGGATGAAGCGGAAGGGCTTTTCACCCAGAGAAGGCATTGTGCGAGTAATGTGTAGAAGGTTGGCAGTTGTTTGAGTAGACAAGGTAGGGTGATCGGGCGGGACGAATAGCCCTGTGTCGAGGAATGTTTTGATGTTGGACATGCGGAGCAGGGACGACGCCGAGGGTGAGAGGAGGATGATGGGATCGGAACGTTTCGACGACACGGCCGAGGATAGCGGTTTGGACATATTCGCGGCAGGGCGAGCTGCTAGGGAAGCTGGTTTTGCGGGAAGACCGCCTGGTCGTGAAGAGGTGGAAATGCCTTTTCGCCGGCCAAGGAAGATCTCCGCGTGCTTGCGGACGTGCGAGAAGTCCTGCGAAGTGTTAGCATGGGAAGATTTGTAACAGCTGAATTTTTGGTCTCCCACTGTAGGCTTGATCCCCCTCAGCACAGTGTTGTGATCCCCCATCTTTCGTTCTCCACTGTAGATGGCTTGAAGCCTGGCATCAATGACCTTGACGGGTCTGCCACCAGCAGTCTGAGCAACACCGACACCAGATCCGCCGACTGTAGGCACGGCAGCGCCGCTCGCTACCTCGGCGGCTCTGTTGACAGCATCTCCCAACGCGGCAGCTCCTTCGATGGGCTTGATGTATTCCGACTCTTCTGAGGCGCCTTCTAGCCAAGTGATCAGGTCCAGGCGCTCGACGAAGACCAGGTTCCGCACTTTCTGTCCCTCAGGTAGCTGCTTGTCAAGCTCGGCCGCCCGGGAAATGTACTCTGGTACAGGCACATCCTTTTGCTGCCACGCGAAGAAGATGCTTCGTAGGTCAACTCGGGCGGTGTCTGGATTCGTTGATTCGAAGCGGGTCTTTGTGTCTAAAGGCAGGCATTGCGGAGAGGGGTGCGTGAAGTACAAATGCGTCGCTTCGACCAGCGAATCTGTCTGGTTGGCGTCTGCTTCAGAAGGATCTGATGCCGTGGTGAGGAGGGGAGTTTTTGCGGCTGCGATGGATGAGCGCAAAAGCTGCAGCGCATCCGGGGTCGCCATCTTTCTTTCTGCAGGGGCGGTCTTTAGGACATCAGCGTACGCGAGGATCGTTCTTTGGCTGCAGGTTCGGAGGAAGCGAGGCGCAGCAGTGGCACGGAACCCTCTGTTGTTGCTGTTGGACGAGGCTTGAGCAAGGCTTCACTTCACGCGCGCAGTGCACAATGTGACAATCCACGTGACCAGCTCGCTACACGCGAACGGTTTCTTCCGTCGCCGCCAAGCTGCCGCCCCTTTGCACCAAGCGTGAACTGCCTGAGGCGACCACCTCATCAGCCTCACCGGGCGCTCGCGCTCTCCTCAGAATGACAGGAGAGCCCAACGCTCAGGCTTGCCAGAGGATTCTTACCAACCACGCGTCCTCCGGCTCATGTTACATGCGAGGCCTTCCTCACCGGTCAGCGTGCCATCCAATATGCATCGGAATTGCAGGAACACGATCTTCAGCGCCGTCATCTCGCTTCCCCTTCGAGCCCATGTTCTCGAAGATTCCTCTTTCAGGGGTAGGTGGAGCACGTTAGGGCAGAGCCTGGGACCACCCCTTCATTGCCTGGTCGCTTGTGAAGCCTGTCGGTACGAGTACTCCTCTGACGGGCATGAGCCAGAATGCAATCCTCCGTACGAGGTACTCGTTACCCAGTACGGGCAGAAGCAGATTGGGAACAGCATTCGGAAGGTCAAGCCATCGTATTGCTATTTCCCCTTTCCAACAGAGGCTACCACAGTACCCTGTACACAGTATTCTCAACACGACCACATCTGGGTTGCTGACAGTCTGACGTCTCCTCCTCTGCATCACCAGCGATCCTAATGCCGGGGCCTCTCCCCTCTTGTCCACAATGTATTGCATCCTCCACAGGGGTATCTTTCCAATGCAAATGCTGAATGGATTGCGCATTCCCCTAAGCTATGCCAGTCGTAACAGAAACACCCAGCCACCGCCTGACCACGCTATGCAGAACACCTGTACATGACTTGGATGCACTAGATGCGGCAGGATCCCGCCAATTGAAAATCATTCTATCCTCGCAATGCTGAATGCTGCGAGAGTCGTAGACATGCTCGTCGAAGCCGCTAAAGTTCGCCAGCAATGAGATAATGCCATTTTATACACAGATTCCGTGAGCCGGACTCTGAATTCGTTTATTCATCACATTAAAATGTGGAAGTGAAAGGTGGTGCTGTGCTGATGAAGTGAGGAGTCTGCCGGTGAAATCGTCTCTTCGCAGTCATCTTAGGAGGAAGTCCGGAGAGGAGGTCATGATCGCGTGTTCGATCGACTGATTGTTCGTTCGGGGCCGGGTGAAAGCGTCCGGTTCGAGCCAATCAAATCTATTTCGTGGTCTCGAAGGACGGAGGCGTGCCTGGGGTCTCGCAGGAATTTGGGGACGGAATCCTGCGCATGGTTAGTCAAACAATCACCTTGACAGGAAGGGTGTTGAAACTGACGCTGGCCATGAGCTTGAAGACAACATTCTGGGCCAGCTCGAACAAGTCCACAACCTCTTCGAGACTGCCACGCATGGATTCCTCATCAGTGTTGGTACGGATCATTCGGCTGTCGAGGCGGTTGCGGAGCGAATGGTCAATATTAAGTTCAGAGGGCGCTCCAGAGGCAAGGAACGAGTTGTACAGGCCTACATCAATCAGCGCAGTTCGGAAAAGGGTGTGGACGCACTCACCGTACGCCGCAGCTAGCGTCTCCCTGACGGCCTCGGGGCGGTCCAGCTTTCCGGACTTCTCAAGAGCACGATAATTGCTGGTGAAATCCGAGACGTCGAAGTAGAATTGCAAGTTCTCCTCGCAGAGGGACTGTCGAAGAAATTCCCTGAACAATAGCCGAAGAGCCGCATCCTGGAGGATGACATTGAGTCGGTTGACATTGGAATCCTTTGCAAGCCGGGTCTTGGGGTCTTTGGTATCCCGACTGTCCTCGCTGTCAATGCTCGGAGGCCGTGCAAGCCAACCACAAACCCGCTGACCCCTCTCGGTAATGGTGTAGATAGCATGCTTGGTCGGTTGGAAGTACGTTGCCATTGGGTTCGCTCGGACGTACGCCCTGTCCTCCACCACGGGAACCATCAATTGCCACTTGACAAACAGTTCTGCCATCTCGTACGTCTCTCTTCGATCAATGGTGGTACAGCAGTCCAGTAACCAGTCGGAGGCTGCTTTTCCAGTGAAGGTGTTGTTCACCAGCTTGTCCAACACCCTCCTTTCTTTGGCCATCTTGATACCCACGAGCCCGGTAGCATACTCTGACACCGAGTCGGAGTCCGACAGAGAGGTAGAGCTCTTGAGATTAGGACCTTCCGAGCCCATGAATCGGCGAAAGATGATCTCAATCGTCGGTCGGTCTTGTACAAGCTTGTCCGTGGTAGGGTCTCGCTCCAAAGAGACCATCTGCATCTGGTTGCGGCGAAGTATCGGTTCGATGTGTCGTGCATTGATGCCGTTGCGACTGCAGAAGCGGTACAAGGTTGCTGAACCCTTGGGGGTTAGTTGCCAAACACCACCTTTCGTCACAAACCCCGTGTTGGTCTTCGACTCGGCAGACTCTATCAGCCGTGCGTCTACGAAACGCTGGCAGACCGAACGTGCCATTTCCTTGGCCATGGAGAAGGTGGTTGTTGTAGTGGTAACAACCCATCTGGAGGGATTCTTGGGGTCGGGGATGCGATTAGATTGAGAAAATTTGAGGGAGCCCAGGTTGGTGATTGCCTCTTCCGACAAGAACGTTTCTTCGACCCGAGAGAACCTTACACGATGGGGCGTGAGCGGAAGACTGGTGATCAGAGTTGCGAACAAGTCTTGGAAATCTCTAGTGAAAGGTCTCTCGTCGTCGGTCATCCGCAGGATCTTGGAAGATGTCTGGTGCATCTTGCCATCTCTCCTGTCCTGGTTCGGCATTGAGGGGGCGGTGGCGATACTGTTTCTTAAATCTTGACCGGCAAGCAGTGGCACTCCGCTCGTTCTCCGCGACTGTGCAGCAGCTTGCACTTCGGGAGAGGTTGGTGAGCGCGGCAGGGTTGGTCGTAGCCCGCCGGGATGAGCGGATTGTTTGGACAGGCTCCCCGATGAGGTGGCGGAGCGCAGACTGGGCGTCGAACTGGTGCCCAGGGAAGCCAAGTTGGCGAAAGCGTTGGATGTCTTCTCACGCGCGAGCGATGCCAGCGATCGTCTACTTTTGCTTTGGGTGAGACTGGTCGAACTTGAATGGTGGTGATGAGGTGGGCGGATAAAGTCGGTACGAGGCGAAGTCGAGATAGTGGGAGAGTCTTGAGCGGTGCCGGACGAGATAACTTGGGCAGGTAAATTTGGAGGAGTCGCCGAAGTCATGGGCTCGTCAACTGTCACATCGTTTGGTTCGGACATGGAGAGGACTGGAAATCAAGCGGGTAAAGATGCTCAGGATTTGGACAGGTTCCGCACAGCATCGCACTCGTACTGGGCGACTCGCTGAGGGCCAGAAAAGCAGGACTGGCGGTCGACGGTAGTAGTGTGCCAGAAGCACCAACGGGGCGCAAGCCCACAACCCACGAAGAGCCGGGATTGCTTCACCACGAGACCACGAGGACAGTGGAGCCACTTAAGCCGCAAGCTAAGCTAGATCCTGGCCAAGTGCCAGAAGTGGCACTGGCAGGGGGTTCAAAAGTGGGTATGGATTGCAATTCGAGAAAAGTTCGTTCCGGGCCACTTGGGTCGGTTGCGACTTGGGCCCCAGTCGACCAAATACCCAAGACGTCCTGAACAAGGCCCGCCAGGAGCTTGCTGACAGGGCAGTCGACGCAGATAAAGTTAGGCGCACGCTTTGGCGAGCACACCGGAGGCCTTGAGCGGTGGTTTGAACTGGAAGTGATCTCCCACTGCTCTCGTCTCAGATTTCTAGGTGGCCAAGTTGTGGGCTCAGGGCAAAGCTAATGCCTGGGTTTGTCACTCTTTTGAGCACAAACGGAGCCCTGCTCAGACGCTTTGGTGGTCCGACAGGGTTTGCTGCTGCTTCGAGAAGGGGGCCGTTCAGTACGTGAGGAGTCCGTGATGACTGAAGCCGAGGCGGTTTGGCTGGGGTGGCAAGGGTGATGGAGTGCGTGGGCGCGGACGGACACGCACTCGATGAAATTTTTCCTTCAGTGTGAGTCGGGTAAACGTAACGTAAATCAGGATCTGCCGGGATGCCTGTACTGAAAAGAATACGAGGTATTTTGTGTGTGGTAAGCCGCAAGTATTCAAGAACGTAGATGGACGCCGACACTCCGGACGATATAAGGGATTGAAGAATCAATGGGAAGTGATGAAGGACAGAAGCTCGGGGTGACAGTTGGACATGGGAGAAGCCGCCTTGCTCCTGTCCCCAATAACGTGGCTTTCTGCTGAGCCATTCCGGGCAATCGTGACAGCAAGAAGCATCCCGCAACAGCCGCCAACTCAATCCGGGAGCCACGGGCTTTGGGCGCGGGCGAAGCAGACGTGGCAGGCCTTTCGACACACCTCAGGCTCACCTAGACGCCCTGAACGTTTGGAGCCAGAGATACCCATTATGCAGTACCAGAATCAGCATGTGTTTCGTGAAATAATATGATTTGTTTATTATTCACGGGAAAGATGTCTCAATGATGATTGGAGATGTTCACACCGCATTGTTGTCTGCCTCAGTCATGCTCCAGTAAGGTCCGGCAGCATGTCAGAGCCTTGTTCCCCAGGATCACTTTGGTACAATGGCACAAGATAGTTGCCTCGAGAAATGTTTCCATCTCCACATGGCATCGCTGCAGCTAAATCCACTTCTCAACTCACTATACGCTGCTTCTTTCTCGGTGCCTAATCCAAGCTGCATGTTGAGTTTTAGCGGCACCCTCGATTGGAATGAATAATACCTAGGCGTGGGGTTACAAGGACAACTTGTGCGGATCGCTCGATAGGTATGAGCAGTGCGCATTGATAGTGTTCCCTCGACGAGGTCCCAGTCGTCTTTGGCAACACGCGTGAAAGCATCGAGGACAGAGCGGCTTTCGAATGAGAAGGTGACAAGTCATCGAGGAAGCCCCATTTCTATGACTGAGGAAGTCGAGGACTTGGAATGACTTTTGCAAAGTACAATTCGAGTCTACTGTACTCCGTAAAAGCTCGGATAAGTCGATCAGCTTGCCCACAGACTCACTTGACCGGGAAATTCAGTACGTTTACGCGGTGAGCTTGCCCCTCTTCCTCAGTGAGACCCCAGTGACGATCATGATCAACCGATGTGCGGCACCCTGCCTGTGAGGCTCTCTTGACGTGTTCTTACCACCCTTAGCGAAGATGATCGCGCGGTCACTCGAGTCGCTATTACGAGTACCTGTTCTTCCACAGGCCCGGACATGCTAACTTGATCATGGGACACGGTACCACCTGCGGAGTACGAGTAGGCTGAACAGTGGCCCCCTCTGCACATCGAATGTTGGCTGATACGCGACTGCATTTCGAGAGCAATTAATAGTCAGATCTATTGTGTGGGCCCTGCATTGTGATCCAGAAAACTGTCATCAGACAGGATTGTCGTTATGATTTGACGACATCGAAAACTCTCAGTGCCGGTTCGCCGTCGAACATGGGAAAACGTACTCGTACCCCTCCCTTCACAAGCTTCTGAGATATCCTCCGAGTCGCGGAGTGCATGCAGGGGTGGCGGGGGTAGAAGCCTCATAGAACGCCCAGTTGGATGGCGCGGAATCTTCCAGGCTTGTCAAGTTGAGGGAAGGCCCACCGGGCACTTTCCGGCGCCCGGGCTGAGATGCCCTTTGACTCCTCGCCGCTCTTCGTTCCTACAGAAAATGCAAGGATGGCGCATCAAGAAACCAAGGTCTCAATCGCACCACACTGGCCATGACAATGCCGACCTGATAGGCCGACCAGCCTACCAAAAAGCGTCCATCCATGTCAATCTGGCATTTGGTGGCCCAGATTGACAGATCATGACGACGCTCTAAGAGGCGCAGTGTCTGAGGAATTGTCAATTTCCGGTTGAAGGAAGTCATAGCCGTAGTTGCGAGGTTGAACCGTCTGAGGTCATGCCAGACGTTGCGATCGTCCGCCCAAGGTGAAACGAACTAACGGAGGTGTTCCCAATCTCAAACCAATGGGGCTTGGAGTCGAGCAGACGACAAGCTTCAGTTTTGAGAGCCTGGTCGCGCCAAGAGGGCACTTTTAGGCTACTGGCCCTGGTCGCACCTTGTCAGGACCCAGGACGAGTCAGCTAGGGGGTGAAGCCATTCGCAGCTAAGCAGCCCGCCTCGACCAGGGAGGCCACGTGGAAGACGAAGACCACTTGTCAGGGGCCGCTGGGTCTCGCATCCCGACTGATGGCGAATCACGCTGCAGCCTTATCGCAATCAAACAAGGCATTGTCTCCATGGCTGAGCTGGCTTCCTTCGAGTGCCCTTCAAGTGCGCTTCGAGTGCGCTTCGAGAAACCTTCCAGGTCCACAATCGAAGCAGTTTAATTTCACCCGGGTCCACCCCGCCGTCAACGTCGCACTGCCGAGTTTGCCAACGGTCCTCGACAGGGCTGAAGGCGAGCCAGCATGATGGGACGATGATGTCAAACTGGGAAGGGGGAAATTGAGAATCAAACGTGCAGGAGATGGCAGACCCGGTGTTTGGCCAGCAGCCGCTCATCACGGCTAGTACGCCCGAGGCGCAGAAAGGGATGCAGATAGAAACTCGACATTGCTACTGCATCTCGTCGTGCATTCGCCAATAATTCACTTCCGAGTGACAACCACGGTCACTCATTATTCACTTGGTCCCACCTCTGCAACAGAAATTCGCCGGGCCGAGCGCGAGCCGTGACAGTCTAGCGCTGAAGTCCGCACTGAACTTTGCTTCATCAGGCGCCCCAGGCAGATATGTTGTCCTTGGACTCGTCTTATTCGCCTCTGTGCTATGAGTCCATTTACCGCTTCCGGTGGCCCTGGCTTGGCTTCAGATTTCCGAGGAGCACTCAGGAGAGGTGTCCGTCTTGCTATGCTCGCTCCAGTCAGTCCAGTCTGACTGGACTGAGTATGTACTCGGTCTCGACGCCAAGGTGGTAACCATCGACTATTGGAGTTTGTTCTATGAAGATGTACCAACAAAGTCACTTTTCTTCCAGCCTTGCCCGCGACTCGGCAGCCGTGCAACCACGTAACTCTCTTTCTCGCCGGCAAGGTCGCAGAAAGTGGCAGACTTTCCCGACGGCACGCCCCAATGGCCACGGCCGAATACACCACCTGAACTTAATTATGCGCTGCCAGGATCCAGCATCAGGCGGCTGAGGCGGCTGTGACGGCTTCAGGACCGATCAAGAACGTACTCGTACGGCGTGGGAAAGAGGTGTGCGCAGCAACAGCCCAGTGTGAAGGCCACGATGGGGCCAAGCTGATATCGGAAACCTGGCAGAACACCAACATGCTTCACTCTTCAAAACCCCAAGCGCAGAAAGGTGAGGAGGTAGGTCTTGGCCTCACCTCCATACCTCCAGTGCGCGTTTGGTCTACCCAGCATACAGTTCACCCATTCGTCGGCAAACTGAATCGGTTTCACCTGAGTCCCCGTGTCTGCAATTCAGCTCTGCACATGCTTTGTGATGCATGCAGCCACCCCTCCAATTGACGTCTGGGCCAGCCCGCTTCGCTTCCCGCTCTCAACTACTTCCCACTTTTTGTGTAACCTCTGGGCCTATTCTCGTATTGCCAACAAAACGAGTTTAACTTGCTGTTGCCACTAGCAGAAAATAGTCCCACTGTCTTCATCTTTTCCACGTGGCCGGAGCTGAAGAACCGTGCTTGTGGCTGCCACGAGGTTGCTGTAGGACATGGGTAGGGCTTGGTTGGTCAACTTTCGCTGGGCACAGGCACGGCACATTTGTCCTTGGCTGGTCGACTTCCTTTTGGGCTTCCTCTTTTGTACGCCTTCTTACTACGAGGTTTACTCGGAGAGGACGCTAGACAGCGCCCAGGAGTCTCGCACAAATAATGACTCGCCGTTGCAGAGATTCTACAACTATTCTGCTCTTGGACCACGTGGAAGTTGGTTCGGTTTCTGCTGACGGATTCCAGCGCCGCATTTCGCGATTTTGAGAGTTTGAGACTGGCTCATCGCCGTGTTTGAAACTCAACGAACCTGGTATGCCGGTGCCATGGGTCACTCCGGTCCGAACGGGTAAACCGAGTAGAGAGTCAAAATCCATCGGACGATGGACGCTGTCCTACTCAAAAGCGGGAACCAGGGCCGAACTATCGCCAAATCAATGCTCGTACTGCCGAATCCGCCTGATACTTTCCAGACAGTTCGCTTGAAATTTGAATGCCAGAATGTTCTTCCATGTTATGTCTGTGGAGTATGAGCTCCAGTAGGAGGGTCTTTGCTCGTACATCGAACCCTTTTTTTTTCGGGCGGTCTCGGTATTTCTCACCCCCTAGGCAGCCTGGGCAGCCAGAGCGGCCAAAGCAGCCAAAGCTAGAGAACTTTCACTCAACCACGTGGCACCTGTGGGAAAGAAATGGGCTCCTACCATTCTAGTATGATCCAGGCATTGGGTGCTCACCGACTAACTGCGACCTTTTTCCTACGAGGTCTCATTCTTAGTGCGCAGTTTGAGAGGGATGGCGGCGGATAGCTGACCTTATGTCCTTGTGGGTACAACACCCGAAACCTGTGAAGATTGACACAACCACGCGGCACGACCAGCCAAGGTCATGCAGCCGTCCACATCGTTGACTCTGGCTGCAGATCGATTTCAAAGTTGACACTTCTCCCGTCGCTTGTCCGGCGATGTCGGAAGCATGGGGCCAGTAAGCAACGGTGGAGGATGCGTCCACCAGCCTCAACATGCCGCTGCCACGTGGCCCGCTGTTGTGAGAGGTTACGCAACACGACTGCAATGTTCGTTGTGCAATTGCACATGCTCGTCGGAGAGACTATTGATAGGACACCAGATCCCACCGCCCGGCGCTCCTGCTGCACAACGTTGCTGGCGCCGGCATTTGCCATTGCCAAACCGGCCAGCTGTGTACGGACTCGACAATAGGTCCTGGCCTTCGGTTTATTTCAATAAACAGACAAGTGCGGGCCTGTGTCAAGAGGACCGGCATTACTACACAGCAGGTGGACGTGACATTCCTGTTCGATGGGTCCGTCCAGACGACCAGACGTGACAGTTAAGGACAGTGATGTTCCCACCACGGAACTCAACATGTCTCAAATCCAGAGCGTCAGGTCCGACCTGACAAGTACCAGGGCTTCGAGCTAATCCAGTCGATCTTCTTGCAGCTTTCTGCTACCTGCCTGAAGAGACAGCTCCGGTGCTCGATCTCAGCCCCTTCCCAAGCCTCCATCCGAATTGAGCCCAGTTCCCGAATTAACTAGCTCAGGATCAAGTCCAGCGTCTCTAGGTATACCGCACTCTATAGCCTCAAAGTCCGTGCATCCATCCACCCAGTCCGCTTCCATCAGCGGTTTGGGACATAACACTCCTGATCCTGTCAAGATCCATTCGGAGTCAATTCAGTTCCATCAACCTATGAACCGGTCAACAGCCGCCCTGGACGATAATCCAGGATAGAGTACTAAATACAGTACGGAGTCTACCCACAATGTCACCGCCAGAGGCAGCGTCTTGCTCGACCGAGCGCCACTCACTTCGCGAACAAGGGAATAATTCAGCACGTTTCCAATCGAGCAACAGCAGGCGCGTAGTAGGTAAGTAAGGTAGGTAGGTCGATAGGTTCTAGGCAATTGTGAATCATCCGTCCCTCGGCATTCCGTTTGACATCTAGCCCGTACGAGCAACATCCCAGAGCCCACGCTGGTTTGATATTCAATGGTACAAGTTCATCCCAGATCCGCACACTGGTTTGATATTCAACGGTACAAGTACATACATCCCAGATCCCCACACTGGTTCAATATTCAGCGGTACAAGTACATACATCCCAGATCCCACACTGGTTCGTTATTCAACGGTACAAGTCCATCCCAAATCCCCCACAAGTTTTGTATTCAACAGAACATCCCAGATCCCAGACTCGTTCTCAATCCAACGGCACATCCTAAATCCCACACTTGTTCTCAGTTCACTGAAACAGTCGGCACCGTTCACGGTCAATGCGTCGTGTCGGACGTCTACGGCGCCGGGGGTGGGCTGGCTACTGGACGAGGTACATTCGGTACCACGCGCATTTCATGTCTCGATCATACCCGAACCGTACAGACTAGAGTAATGTCCCGGCAGCGATGTCCTGCAATCACTGGGATGGAGAGGGAGAAGAAATAATGCCCATCTGTCATGGACTTATGGACTTTTCGAAGTCATCATGCCGCAATTCATTACATTCTTTTTTTTCGCTCTTCGAATGTGTCATCAACGAGCACGATCATGTGTGCGCGGCTCACCCGGCATGTAAAGGTCAAACACAAACATAATCCATAAGCAGAACTTCATATCTACATACGTAGCTCCTCGTAACACTTTTCCGTTCCCCAGGATGTCTGCTTGAGTATGCCAGGCTCCTATCCTCCCCTCCTACCACTCCACCGGATCGGTCTTGACCTCTCCCCGATTCGTCTTGGGCACCGGCACGGCCTCGACCTTGACCGGCCCTTTCCTCCATTTCTTCAGGTACCCACTGCCGTCCAACCACGGCGTGTCCAGCGTTCGCTTCTCTTCGAATTTCCTTATGGCCTCTTCCTGCTGCATCGTCAGCCCAATATCATCCAACCCCTCGACCAGGCAGTGTTTTCTGAACTCCTCCACGTCGAACTTGGCGAGTTCGTTGCCATCCGCGTCGCGGATGACCTGGTTGGGGAGGTCGACTTCAATCTCGCGACCGGCGCGGGCTTCGGCGGCAATCTTTTCCAACTTCTGCTGGTCGGGCATGATGAGAGGAAGCATGCCGTTTTTGAAAGTGTTGTTGAAGAAGATGTCGGCATACGACGGGGCGATCACGCATTTGATGCCGAAATCAAGAAGAGCCCAGGGTGCGTGCTCTCGTGAGGACCCACAGCCGAAGTTGGGGCCCGTGACGACCAAGATCTTCGAACTCCGATAAGGTTCCTGGTTGAGCACGAAAGAGGGGTTCTCGCTGCCATCTTCGTTATACCGGAGAGGATGGAAGAGTGCAGACCCAAGACCTGTACGCTTGATAGTCTTGAGGAATTGTTTCGGGATGATGGCGTCAGTGTCAATGTTGGCTTTGTCCAGTGGCGCAGCGATGCCCTTGAGGACAGTGAATTTGGGCAAGCCGCCTGATCCGGCTGCTGCTTTGGGTTCAGCGTGTAGATTTGTTGATGATTCTGTGGCGTCGGTAGGGATATCAAGGATGCGGTCGAGTTCTTCTTCGGAGTCGACTTCTGCGAACTCAGGAGCAACATCGAGCTTCGGGGAGGCTTTCACTGGAGTGGCATTGTCGGTGAGTTTCCGTACGTCGGCGAGTTTGCCAACGACTGCGGCGGCGGCGGCCATGACTGGGGACACGAGATGCGTGCGGCCGAGGGCGCCTTGTCGGCCCTCGAAATTCCGGTTTGACGTGCTGGCACAGCGCTCTCGGGGGGATAAGATGTCAGGGTTCATGCCTAAGCACATCGAGCAGCCTGCTTCCCGCCATTCGAAGCCAGCATCTTCGAAGATTTTGTCAAGTCCTTCACGCTCGGCCTGGATTTTGACATTTCCGGAGCCAGGGACGACCATGGCCCGTTTGATGTTGGGGGCAACTTTCTTGCCCTCGACGATCCTGGCGGCAGCGCGAAGATCCTCAATCCGAGCGTTTGTACATGAACCGATGAAGATCTTGTCCAGCTCGATGTCTTCCATCTTGGTGCCAGCCGTAAGGCCCATGTACTCGAGAGCACGTTTGCAGCTGGCTTTCTTGTTGGGGTCTTCGAAGTCGTCAGGTCCTGGGACAACACCCGTTATGGGCACCACATCCTGTGGAGATGTACCCCAAGACACTGTTGGCGCGATATCCTTTGCATCGATAAAGACCTCGATATCGTACTTGGCACCCTCATCTGACTTCAGGCTTGACCAGTACTTGATGGCCTTCTTCCACTCGTTGCTGTCAACTTTGGGTGCCAAGGGTCGGCCTTTCAGATAGTCGAAGGTAATCTGATCTGGGGCAATCATGCCAGCTCTGGCACCAGCCTCAATCGACATGTTGCAGATGGACATACGAGCCTCCATGCTCAGGCTTCGTATTGCCGAGCCGCTGTATTCAATGACTGCGCCCGTACCACCAGCAGTGCCGATGACGCCGATAATGTGCAGAATGACGTCCTTGCTGCTGACCCCGGGTGCCAGCTGGCCCTCGACCTGTATGCGCATGTTCTTGCTTTTCTTTGTGATCAAGCACTGAGTGGCCAGGACATGTTCCACCTCGCTGGTGCCAATGCCAAAGGCCAAAGCACCGAAAGCACCATGGGTGGCGGTATGGCTGTCGCCGCAGACCACGGTCGTGCCGGGCAGAGTAAAGCCTTGCTCGGGGCCGATGATGTGGACGATACCCTGGTTCTTGTCGCCCAGGCCAAAGTAGGTCAGGCCGAATTCCTTGACGTTGTCCTCGAGGGTCATGCACTGTAAGCGGCTGTCGTCCTCCTTGACAAACTCGGCGATGTTCTTGAAATTCTTTCTTGGGGTCGTGGGGACATTGTGATCGGTGGTGGCGAGGGTACAGTCTGGTCGACGCACTTTCCGCTTTGCGTTCTTCAGACCTTCAAAGGCCTGGGGGGATGTGACTTCGTGGACAAGATGTCGGTCTGCGACCTTGTTAGTATTGTTCTGGATCGAGGTCAAAGTGTGGCGCACCAATGTAGAGGAGGGTAGTGCCGTCTGCTTCCTCAGTGACAATGTGGTCTTGAAAGACCTTGTCGTACAGTGTTCTCGGTGTGGATTCGATCGAAGGCATCTTGTCTGCTGTAGCAATTACACCCTTTCGAAACTAAGGCCGAGAGATTGTCTGCCAGAGAGGACATTCCAATAGTAGAGCCTGCATTATAAGCAAAAGACATGAAGGAGGGAATCCAAATTGTGGGGTGCCGATGTCGGACTGAAAGGATGACTTCACAACGACTGTGATTGGTTCTTGTTGTATCGGTGGCTACTGCGCTACTCCATCTAACTATTAGCTAAGATTCATTAAATATATAAGGGCAAACATGTTGTTGGGCTTAGCCTCACTTGATAATCATGTCCCTTACTGATGCCTACGGTGGTAAGTGAATTCTCTCTCCTTACGAAGTGAATTCTTCGCTCCCTAGGGAATGGACACTGGTGATAAAAAGTAACAGAACATCTGCCGGGCTCGAACACGACTCCTCCGCCCAAAAAAATATCCAAGTGGTTCGTTCAGCTTCTCTTATACCTTTCCCCCTCCACTAAGCAGGTGTCGCGGCTCCGCATCCTCCCCGCAGGAGGGCGTTAAGAGCAATCTTACAACAGCCACAAAGCGAACAGCGGACGATACACGCAAGACCCCAAACTGCTCACGCATACCTTTAGAAAAGGCCCAACCAACCGAACCACGTTTGGTACACAAGGTACCGCCCCCAGGTATAGCCCTACTTTCAAGCAGAAGATGTAGGGGTCTCAGTCTCATGTTGATCAGGCAAGCGCCGGACAGCAAGCGTAATGGGGAGGTTGAATTCACCCATACCATCTCACGTCTGGCAACAAGGGGCTGGGAATCACCCCTCCCCCTGCAGACCGAGTCTTCTTTCGAGCTATTTCGATACGAATTTGAGCGGACTCGAATTATATGCCTGATTTATCGGGAAAGTGAATGTTGTTTGCTTGGCAGTGTGGTGAATGAGGCAGTAAGTAGGGCGACGAGGCTGCCGGACGAGAAAGCCAGAAACTATGTCAGGGAGGCCTCTTTTCACAGGGCCAACTCCTAAAAGACGAACGTGTTATTTACGTGAACGGGCTAATCTACTCGTTCCTATATCGTACAACATGACGCGCTCCTGTTCTCTTGTTGCACACTATAGCTGAATGACTCTCTGCATCCATGATATCTCCGCCGCCTGCAACCAAAGTCGCGAAGCCCAACAAAAAGGACTCCGTACTCGGCGGGCAGCAAATAATTCCCCATCCAATCAGACCGTCGGCCTCGAAGCGAAGATCAGCGTTGCGACTCGGCGTCTCCAATCAACCAAGATCTGAGATGGACGAATAAGGGGCCTGCATGTCAGCGCCACAGTCGTAACTACTGAGCTCCAAGTAAGGGCGGTACAAAACCTGTGCATCTCGACCACGAGGACACCTACGCAATACGCAGTAAGAATCGCCAGTGGCATTTCAAAGTTCAGACAGACTCATGTCAACCACGCGGCACAGGGAACTCTCTGACTCGTGAAAGACGGCTCGCACAGCTTTCGGGGCAAGGCACATACAGGAACAACATCCAGGAAGAGTCCTGCAGATCGATCGCCTACCTGCATTTGCAGGCCGGATGCCTAAACCTGGGCTCCGAGAACTGAGAAGCGCCCAAGCAATTCTCGCTTCGACTTCGATTCGCCAACAACATGGCACCCTGCTGACCATCTCAACGGGGTGGTCCAACCTGACCACTCGGGTCGCTAACACCCATCATCCACGACGCAATCTGTCGTCTACAACCCGAATATATCAGCCCAAGCCTAATCCCATCAGCACCGACAATGTCTCCCCCAAGAAAGTTCTCACCACCACAGCAGCCGCGATGGTTACTAATGACCTTCCCGCCAGAGCCATACCACCGCCTCTGGGCCCGATTGGGATCGTTTTTACCGACATCGTGAAATCCACCAACATCTGGGAAAAGGACACCAACGCCATGATCGCAGCAATGAAACTTCACGACGACACAGTGCGCTCCCTCACGCTCTCCAACAACGGGTATGAAGTGAAGCAAAACGGAGATGGCTTCATGATCGCGTTCCCCACCGCGACTTCGGCGGTCCAGTTCTGTCTGGACGTCCAGGAAAAGCTGCTGGACGAAGAATGGCCCAAGGCGCTCCTGAAACTTGGGCCCGGACAGGAAACGACGGACGAGGAGGGCCACGTCCTGTTCCGCGGCTTGCAGCTCCGAATGAGCGCCCACTGGGGCGAACCCGTCAGCAAATGGAACGAAGTCATCCAAAGGATGGACTACCTGGGACCGGTCGTCAATCGCGCCGCCCGGTTCGTCCAAGTCACAGAGGGCGGACAAATCGTAGTGTCCGAAGACTTCCTCGTGCAACTCCAGAGCGAGATGCAAAGGACAGAGCGCGGCGACCAGGATCCCTCGCAGAGATCTCAAACTCAGACTGAGACTCAGCCTCAGCCTCTCTCCTCAGAGGCGAACACAAACACAAGCACCACAGCACCACAGTCTCCGCCTCCCGACCTCAGCATTCTCCGTTCCAAAGCCGGTCAAAGGAACGTCACGACCCAGAACTTCCAAGTCCGCGAGCTCGGAAACTACGAATTCCAAGGACTCGATGACCCCCAGAAGCTGTACTTTATTGTGCCACGCTCGTTGGAGGGACGCGTCGAGCACTGGCATCAAGTCATGCATGTCACGGGGGTCAAGGGGAACGTCAAGACGGGGTGAAAGGCAGGCGGCCGTGATAAGACACCCAAGGCCACATGGGTGCTTGCATCATGCGCCTCTAACTGAGTGTCCAAACCTGTCATCGGTGGTGGTGAACCCCAGTAAGCTCCTTACTCCACAACGTTCAGATTCGCGTGCCATAGTCCGGAGGGGAAAAGCCGCAGGGCCAGGAAGGAAGACCAAAACGGCGCAGCAACGGTGCTACCCCCCTGTGTCGTGAATTGGGAGCAGAGTGACAGACAGAGGAGCCATCTCCATTTACTCTCCCCTCCCCTGCCCGGCGCGCTCCAAGACACCGCTGTAAAAGCAGGACGAGACAGGGCAGGACACCAGCAACTCCAAGCCGGGAGGAGACAGTTTGTACATAAAAGTGGATGAATTTAGGGAGATATGGGAGGCTGGAAATGAGGCATTTTGAGCGCCGACACAGACTCCGACACAGTAGAGTCGATCCAAGAAAACCACGCACGTACTGTATAAGCAAGGACCGTGGTCTTGGCCCCCGACCTTGGAAGTCCGGCGGGAAATTAATCATAGGCCTGGGATGCATGTGAATTCGACTTATTCGCTTTCCTTCCCGCATGATGTACAACACGGGCTGTGTGCCTGAGGCTTTTGACTCCCGCCATTTTGTCCCCTGACATGGTGAGCGCGTGAATGTTTTCCACGCACGAATCCGATCTACGCAGCCGCCTCGGCTTCATCCTCATCCTCCTTCGCAGTAGCACCATTCGTCTCCGCCTCGATTGTCTCACCACGCTCGTCGCCATCTCCATTGACATTGACCAAAACGCCTTTCGCCTCCGTCGGAACTGCAGTCGCCCTCTCCTCCTCCAACCGAAGATATTCGTCCCACTCAGGGAATAGTTCTTCGTCCCCTTCCTGTCCTGGGACAGCGAGCAATCGCGCGACCTTACCCTTTCCCTGCTTCTCCAGCCCTTCCTTCCACTCCATCGCCAGATTCTTGGTGAGCGAGGGCTGATACGTTTGACTGAACAGCACGGCTTCACTGATGCGTCCGGTTCGCTTCAGCAGATCCACACACCTCGAAACATCGCCTGTGCTCCACAACGCCGCAAATGCAACGTTATTCGCACCGCTTTCTTCGGCCTGTGTCGCGAGGCGTAAGAGTCCGTCCTTGTTGCCGCTGCTGGAGTACAGCAGAAGTAGAGAGCCCAGGTCTTTAGCATGCAGGAAACACTCCTCCGCAAGCTTGACATCCCACGCCTCCAGCGCCTTATCAGCCACACTCGCCCATCTCGCTTGCGAGTCTGACTCCCGCGCAATACTCAGCGCGACTTGCAAGTTATTCAACCCCAGCGCGAGCTCAAATCGATGTTCCGGATCTGTTGCAACCTCAAGCGCGAGATCTTTGTGCCCTTGGGCTTCGAGGAATCGCGCGATCTTGTTCATTTGATCGGCCGGGATTTCAGGTAGGAGCTCTTGCGCGGAGTCGAGGTCGCCTCGCAGGACGAGCGTCTGGTAGGATAAAAGCGCTGTGGAGAGACGGTAGGATACCACGCCGACGTCCTTGTCGCAGAGGTAAATTCTCTCGTCCCTCTGAAGATAGCGTAATAGATACATGGGCTGGTCGAACTGTGCAATGTGCACAACTTGCTCGCCTAGCAAGTAGCTCAGACGAGATGTGGTAGTGAAGAGGAATGCATCGCCAACCCATTCGCCTGATTTGACGGATTCCTGGAGATCGGTGACAACGGAAAAGGCTGCTTCAACGCCATCTTCGTCTACCTGGCCTGAGTTCAGGCCATCGAGGTAGGCCTCGCGATCGAAGCGGAGGACGTAGGTTGTGTCGGCGCAGGCGAGAGCCACGAGTTCGCCGGATTCGGACCAGTAGACCTGTGCGCCAAGTCAGTATAGCTTACCGGAGTAGTGAGAGTCTGGGGCTGTATACTTCTCTCGGCTCTACCTCGATTCGTCGGACCAAGGTGCCTGTTTCCCAATCAAACATGCCGATGCCTCCCTGGCCTTTGACGCCAAGCAAGGTACCGCCAGCGAGTCCCTCTGCTTGGAAACCGACATCAAGGGAACCGCTTTCTTTCAATTTCTTGAATAGTTTGACACTGGTGCTGGATTCTCGGATTGCGTAGTCTGTGGGGTTTTGGTGTGATGCCCATGCAAAGTCAAGTGCTGAGCCAAAGGCTTGATTTCTCCACGCGAGGGCTGTGTACTGTGATTGATGAGCAAAGAGCGTGCCACAGCGGATATTGGCAGTATGCTTACAATGATGAATTCTCCATCGCCGCAGACACTGACAAAGCGGCCGTTGGGCGAATGTGTCAGCGTCGTCGGATAGCTAGGGCTCAAGTTAGCTTTAGGTGCTTGGTTCCGTGAACGTACTCACATTTCGGTGGTGCCCATTTCCTTGCTCGGCAGAGCAATAGGTGCGCCGTCTTTGATAGACGCGTCACCCCCCTTCACGATTGCAGATACCACCTCGTTGTGCCGTGCCCAGACGAGCTTGCCAGTTCCGTCCATAGACACAGCTGGCTCCTCTCTTCCCATCTTTACAACCACGGCACCATCATCGAAGCCCATGGCCACACCTTGTTTGCCTCTCTGGTATGAAACACACCATGCTCTTTCCAGTCCATAGCTCAGCGACTGCTCTAACCGATATGTATTGGCATGCCATATCTTGACGGTCCCGTCCTCTGAGCCGGAGATGATGACGGGTAATTCAGGGTGGTAGCAAGCGAAGCTGACATTGCTGGTGTGACCTTCAAGGGTTGCGATGAGGGCCTTCGTGGTGTAGTCCCATACTTTGACCGTCTTGTCATCTGAAGTACTGAGCAAGTAGGGCTTGTCGCTGTGTGGGTAGTAGTCGATATGGTTCACACCCTTCTCGTGGGCTTCTATTGTCTGCTTCGCAGTGGCATTGTCGATACTCCAGATTTTGATTGTGCGGTCCAAACATGCCGATGCAAAGACGTTGGTGTCCTTCGGGTTTATTGACAAGCCCATTACATAGTGTTGGTGGCCCACAAATTCACGCACACAGCGCCAGTCCTTCTCCCAGTCGAACATGCGGATGGTCATGTCGTCCGAGGCTGTCAATACAACGCTGAGAACTGGATGTACCACGATTGCGCGGATGTAGTCTGGATGCCTGCCACCCTCATTGTAAGCCCATGTTTGAAATCTCCTATGGTTGGATATGCCCTTACGCCTCAAAGGACTTGACCTTTTCACTGGTATTCCAGTTGACCACTCTAAGTTGGAAGTCATCGCTGCCACAGACTATCCAGTTCTTCCTTTCAATGAACCTTCCAGCCCGGACTGGGACGTCGGTGAGTTCGAAGGTTTTGATGATGGACTGTGTTTCGTAAGACCAGATGTGCGCATGGCCGTTGTACAGTGTCGTGAGGATCTTAACCGCCAGTCAGCATGCGGAGGACATAGAAACGTGGGATTGAACCATACCCATGGTTCAGTGCTATTGTTTGTTAGAATTGCGCTGGTTATTGGAATTGGAGACTTGCCTGTGGAAATCAATGCCCTTCACTCGCTCTGAGCCTGTACAGGGTTAACTGAAGGGGACAAAAACGCGGGAACAGTGCCACCTACGAGCAAAGAGTTGTCGCTTGACGTCTAACCGCATTGTGGCATCAAGCGACCAGAGTTATCCCAAGATATTCGTGGGCCGCAGAGAAGGTAACAGAGGGAAAATATGGCGTGGTTGAGGAGTGACAGCAACGATAATGAGACCGGCAACCGAATTCCATATCATTCCTTCATGGCAGTCGTGGACATCATAGGAATCACGATATTCAAGTTGTCTCTACCATCCTGGATCCTGGGGACACGTCAATTGATCTGAGCGCACTCACGGCACTTTATGTACGGCCAGCCATTGCCATCATAGCGCACGTTCCGGCGTATTGCGTGGTCTGATCGACCGTAACAAACATGCCCCGGAATGCCCTTGAGGTCCTCCTTCTAGCTCGAACTTTATCTCATTTTATTATGGACGTATGTGTATTAAAACGCGAAAGGCGAAGAGGCACCAAACATGTTTCGACAAAGCATCACTAAGCCGCCATTTTCTCCGACTCAGCTGCACCCATGCCCATAATGAATGGCTGTTGGCCTTCATCCCTTCGACAGTATGGGGTGAAGACCGGAGCGAAAGCGTTCATACGCAGAGATGAGATAACTGAAAGTCCCCGGGCAGACTGTTTCGGTCTTTGCTTGGGGAGCTTCGTTGTGAGTCTCGGACCACGTGGCTATCCCCTCACTGTTTGCGACTGGTTATTTTCAGGGCGTACTGTGTAAGATCACTCTGGCTCGCACAAAGTGACAATATTTCTACGTCGAGCGCGTTAGGAGTAGGAGGAACATAAGAATCGGAGACGCCTCTGCTGAGTGACTTATGCCCCTCCTGTTCTCGTGCATTGTGAGTTGTGTTTGCATCTATCGCCTACAGAAGGAACATGGCTATTCACCTACAATCCGCATCCGAGAGGAGAAACATCCCAGTTCAGAACGCGTCATACATGGGCCCTCGTAAGCCCAACCGAGAGACCGGCACAAAGCCGAGGCACCTTTTTGCTCTGTAACGGACGAGCGACTAATAATGGCACAGAGTGTTGGTAGCCAGCCTGCTGGTGACACCAGGATCTGTGGCCAGAGTACGGAGAATGAAGTGTACTGAGACAAGACTCGGGAGAAATCGATGATTTAACACATTGGGGATCAAAGCGTAGTTACGTGGTGTACATTGAGCCGAATAAATGCCGGCCGAGGCAGTCATTGGTGGTCGCCAGCTTAATAGGACGCCTGAACTCCTCTCGTAATACAAAGACGAAGCCTTCGCATCAGTTGGCCCTTCACACCATATCTAGGAACACAGGAGCGCAGTGCGTCAAAGTCCGAAGACTGCCATCGAACTATGCCAACTGCGATGGATCGCCTCAAGCAGCTACCGAGACTGCCACCTCGAGAATTGGCGTTCAGCGCCGCCGCAATGACCGCTGCGCTGAGTGCCCTCATCTGGTGCATTCGAGATTATCATGAGTTTCTGGCCTTAGGCCCTGGCGGTGCCCCATACAACATAAAGGGGTGGGCAATTGTGACCATGATTCGGCCATTCGCCTTGTCCAAGCGTGGTGCAAAACAGGTGTCAAGCTATCCCACTGAGGGTGCTGATGAGGATATCAGAGATCTTCCGACACGAGTGGGCTTACGGGCCTCCGTGGGAGGAATTGTCCCGCACCGCCAGCTTTCACAGCATCCACCCGAGGAGATGAAGCAGGTACACTTGCCTTTCGGTGCATGACGGCCAGACGGATGTTAACCGAACTCTCAGTATATCACGAACCTGTTCAAGAATGCTGTCGCCCAGAACAGTGACGCCTTGGAGGAGCGACTTTCTTTGTACGAAAAACACAGTCCAGCCATTTTCGTGCGCGAGGATATTCTATCGAACAACGATCCCACCGTGCCGGAGACAGCACGGATTGCCCGAGGCGAGGTCGGCCACGTCCACCCCGATGTGAGTTTTTCATATTCTCTAGCCACGATGTCTGGAGGATGTTCCTATGCGACCGAGGCTCTCTTAAATCTGTTCTAGTTGCTGATTTGGACTCGGGGCCCTTTAGTACTCGCTTCACGTATATCTATCTCCTGCGGACGCTCGCCTCGTTATTGAAAAGGGATGGGGCGAAAAGCACCGGTTGTCGAAGCCGGAAAACTCATTATTCAAGTTCAAAAAATACCACATCGCTGACACGTACATTCTGATCTACGGACCGCGAAACGAAGAGGAGATCGAGGTCGTACGAAAAATCTTGCAGAGCAGCATTCGCTTCATGACTGGACGGACCGACGTGGAGCTTTCCGAGTGGAGGGCAGCTTTAAGCCCTATTTGAACAGGCTAGGCACTGCCCAAGGTCGATATGTAAGTTACAGTGGCTTGGGGTGTCCTCGCCATCACCGCCCGGTCTACACCCTCATTCCAAACTGTGTGTGAAGGGGGAAGGAACACGCAGAGTGTGAGAAGGGATGGGATGAGAGCAGAATCATCATTAGCATCCCAACATGATCTGTTGTATTTGCCGCTTTTGAGGTCCTCAGGGACAGAAAGTGGCGAAGCTCCCTCCAAGTACATCACCTCTCCTTCCGACTGACGCGACTGTATGGACACGAAGTCTTCCCATTCACTAACATATGACAGCTGGCACCATCGGGGTTTGCTTGAGGGCGCGTGCTCGTGTTCTATCGAGGTCTTAGCAACACCGGACATTCGGGCGGGCCTGGTGTCGCACGTGCCAACCCTCCTCCCGCTCGGTTGCCTACAACAAAATACAGGTTGGGTCAAGATGAGCCATTTTCAATTCGTCTGCGGTCCTGCCGTGGCCTACCACCCCTGCATTGCTATTCCGCATTCCTATGCCGATCCCCCTTTCAGAGCCAAGCTTGACAAAGACGCTGGTCATGTGTCGGGAGGACGGGACAGCGCCCTTTTTCCCTCATTGGCTGGCTATATCAACATAGCATGAATCCTGCCTACCCCACAAGCTGCTTGTGGAGGCTATGCTTGAATGTGGACATTAAAGCGGTTGCTGGTGCTGTGGATCTTGAGAACTCTGGCTGGGGCTTATCGCGACCTACTCTGAGATCATACACATTTTAAATAACTCATACAAATGTCGCTCTGATTGCTAACGAGGGAATGGGAGATCAAACACATCCAGATGTCAGATTCGCCCGTGTAAAACATGCTGGAAGGAAGGCGACGCTCATCACATGCCGCAACCTCGTTGGACGAAGGATCGAAGGTACAGTTTTGCAAATGCCTCTGATCATCTGCATTTTCCTTGCATACATCCTTTCCCCAGTCACGTTCATTGCAGTGGCATTATTGTACGTTTTGTTTTCTTGGAAAACTGGGACGTGGCTCCTGGCGTGACATAGATAAGCCTGGAGACGGATACAACCTACCTCGTTCCAGGACCGTTCTTCTTCTCTCTCGATTCTGCTTGATAGCGAAGCAGTGGACGCCCTGCAATTTCGACCAAGCAACATGAGATCAACCATTTCCGGGCCGGCAGGTGCTATTGCGCCTAGAATAATATGGGAGCCCTCGACCGCCAAGTCAGAGACGAATGTCTCCAAGATCACAGGTTAATGGCATCCGTGTGTCACAGAAGATCGGAGTTCTAACTCGCAATCAGTCACTCCAGCATCCTCCTCGGCTACTCGTCCTATTGACCAGATCATGGATGCATACCGTCTTCGCTATGCGGCCTACCTCGCATCGACTTTCCATATCTCTATCGGGGCTGCAAATATCGAAGCGGCCTTCCAGCTTCAACCTCGTCGCCGCTCCGAATCCTCCGAAGCAGAGGTTTACAGAGAGCTATGACCTTTCTGGGTGATAAATAGACAGATGCATGCGTACTGTGATGATTGGAAGTGCCGTGGCTGTGGAAACAGTTGCCATGTAGCGGTAGTCGCAACCTTAGGCATGTGATTCGAATTGTCCAAAGAAAATACACATCCCTACCGTGTCAGGACTCCCCCAAACCAAAGACATGAGCGCTTGGACTACCGCACGCCAGTCGATCAAGTCGTGGCTAGTTGGGGCTCTGATTGTGCTGAGGTCTCGAGTTCGATAACCAAGACAGTTGCGGAGATCAGACGGCCGGGAATTTGTACACAATAGAGCGCCTAACACTGCAGCAAGCGTGCATGTACACAGCCGCTGGCGCTGGATCTCGAGTGGAGTCCACAGAAGCTCAGGTAGGGGCATCGTCAGAGCAGTCAGATCCAAGAAACAGCCACAATTGGCGAACGAAAATGCCTCATATTGAGTGTCGCGACTTCAGTTGGGGAAAGAACGTTGGGGTTTCTTCAGCTTTGATATGCCATGCCGCATGAGCAAGTGGTCAGGGCAGTGCTGCCATTCACTAGGCTCCTTCCAGAGCCATATCCGCTTGGTTGCGTACTGGGAGGAGGTGGAGGGGACATGGGATGGACGCCTCTTCGGTAAGACGGAACAACATTGATTTCTTGGCTTCTCGGTCGCTAAACTCTCACTAAACTCTCGCTCGCTGCTGCTGTTCTCATCACCCTCGCTTTGGCGGTCTGCTTTGCAGCCTTCGATCAATGACCACAGACGAGGGCTGCTCCATCGACGGCAGCATATCGAGAGAAGATGAATCAGATAATGCTGGCGATGATGATGACGCGGGAGAAGCTAGCCGCCTGGTTCCTAGGTATTACTCTCTGCTCTCGCGCGTTGCCCATGGTCTGAGTTAACCGTCACATCCAGATCCCGTTCGAGAGTGTTGAGTAAGTACCAGACGCAGCGCGTTCTCGACATGTATGTCTAATGAGACCAGCCGAATGGATCCCTCGCGTCCTCCAGCGCTCGTTAAGCAGTAGAGCGGCAGTCCATCGTCATGTTCGTGGCTCGCCTGAAGAGTCAGCAGTTTCCAAGGCAGAACGAAAATGGTATTCGCGGTATCTAGCAGAAGTATTCGGCACCACTCGCGACATTTTGTTCTACTCGAAGCTCAACGTTCTTCTCATTGTTGTTCCGCTCGCCATCACCAGCTATCTGATACGTACGAACCGAATCTTGGTCTTTGCGGCCAATCTCATCGCTGTCGTTCCACTCTCCAGCCTGCTGACATGTGCCACGGAGAACATTGCTCGGGAATCAGGCGATGTCGTTGGCGCCCTTGTCAACGTGACTTTTGGCAACCTTGTGGAGATTGTGATCTTGTGAGTTATCCGACCCAGTGAACCGGTGCTGTTGCTAACATTCACAAGTTTGTACGCAGGTCGTTACTGTTGTCTTTCTGTCGGCACCTGACTGATGCCTACAGGATTGCTCTCTACCACAATCGACTTGAAGTGGTACAGGCATCACTACTAGGCTCCATCCTAGTCAACTTGCTGCTCATTCTGGGCATTGCCATTCTAGCTGGAAGTCTCCGTCATCATCAGCTCGCTCAGAACAAGGAGGACGCGCAAACACTGGCTTGTCTTCTAAGCTTCTCCGTCTTAAGCTTGCTCATCCCGGTAAGGTGTTGCTGGCATACGGCGCCGTTGTCGACTAATCGCTTTGCAGAACGCCTTCTATCACTCGTTCCAGGATGCGAAGACCGCCTCCGCAGCCGTGCTAACCTTGAGTCGGGTATCGTCCCTGACCCTTTTGGTGGTATATCTGCTCTATATCTTCTTGCAGATTAGGAAGATTCCTCAAAACCAACCATCCATTGATGTGATGAACTTCGACGAATTATCTACTGCGGTCGGACGAAATCAGGACGCCAGGTCCTCCGGTACACTACACCTTCCTCGTTCGATCAGGTTCCAGGATGAGGAAGCCGGTCAAAGTCACCCTACGAAAAATCCCGGCCGCAGAGATAGCCTAGAGATGTCGGCCCTCGGCGGCTCAGAGGAGTCACACGTCGACGCTGAAGAGTCGCACGACCGCTTCGTCTTTGAATCCTCAACTACCGGCGAGGATCTCGAGACGCCACTCCAATCTGATAAGAATCGGGAACCCAGAAACTCGATCTATCGGTATCCCCCTAGCAGACGGCGATCTGAATCGCTTCAATCAAGGCATCGACATACCACCCCGGCAGGAGAGCAGCGTAACCGGCATCAATCATCGTTCTCAGGCTCCAGCACCAGTCTCCCTCGCCTGCTGGTGGGCAGCTCGAGGTCCAGTACTGAGAACCTTTGTGACGTCTACGCGCCGGCCGAATCGCCCCCAAAGATCGGGCGTGTAGCATCAAGCTTGCTTCTTGTCATATCTTCCCTCCTTGTGGCTGTCTGCGCCGAATTCATGGTGGACACTCTTGACGATATGGTCGAGTCAGGGCCGTTTCCTCAGACTTTCATCGGGTTGGTCATCCTCCCCATAGCGGGCAATTGTGCTGAGCTCTTCACCGCCACCTATGTTGCAGCCAACGGCAACTTCGACCTAGCGATTGGTGTCTCCGTCGGGTCCTCGGTCCAGATCTCTCTCCTTGTCACTCCGCTCATCGTTATTGCTGGATGGATTCTGCAACGAGACATGACCATGTACTTTGACCTTTTCGGGACTGTGGCGCTCTTCGCAACGACATTCCTTGTGAACGTCCTCATTGTGTACGGCAAATCCAATTTCTTGGAGGGAAGCTTGCTCTTTGCTTGCTATTTCATCATTGCGGTCGGCGCATATCTCTTTCCGACCCCTGAAAATCGTGCTGCGTAGCAATTGCTAGCACGAAGATGATGTTGATATGGCGCGGTGTTGGATGACAAAAGTGGGAAGTGCTCTATCCTCAACGACTGTTATCCGCCATTCTTGAAAGCTGTAGGATACACGAATTGATGCATGTCGCCTGTGGCAGACCGTGAATATAGATAGACATCCAAATGCCGTCGAACGGTATATAGGATGTTCAACGAAACCGCAATTGAGCGATATTGTCAGGCTGTTTATGGCCCACAGCAAAGCACTTCATCGCTCGCGGTTCCTTCCATCCTCGCGCGATGTGTATTCCACGCCAGCTTGCACATCCTCTGGTTGATCTCAGGGACAACTGGAAGCTTCCCAACTCACCCGCCGCTAAATTTGGCCCTCAACCATCACAAGGTAATCCCGCGCCCCGCATGCAAAGTCCCGCAGAACTACCACGCCGGGTTTGTAGCGGCCCGCAAAGTTGTGCAGCGGGACGGAATTCAGACTTTCGGCATGTCCATCATTCCCACGACTTGTCACTGCCACTCGCTACGGTCTACTGTTTGATTGCCAAAGTGAGGCACCAACGGTCAGCGAATAGGTCTTCCGCATTGTGTATTTGAACACCATCAGAGCCTGGCTACGAATTGGGGACCTGTCTGGCTCCTCTAGTACAATATCTCGACTTCAGCCCCAAGGAATACCTTGTCAAGGCATTTGCATTAATCAATGGTTGCGAGGCGCAGGGCACGAAGTTTTGTACTGTTTTGTCTCATCATATTTTGGCATTTTGCGCCTCAAGCAATGGGAAAACTGTGGGTAGCTCATCCGGACCGCGCGTCGCCTTTATCTTATACCTGCCCATCCCGTCATTCACCCTCCTCTCCTCTTCTCAACCCACCTCGCACTCACTCTTTACTCACCATCGTCTTGGGAAGAAGGCAAAAGTTCCTGATCTAGTACGGCTGTGGCGACGAAGTTCCGCCCCATGCAAACTTTCCATGGCAGGGTGCAGTCGTGCGGGATCAAGCATGATCTTCCAAAGTCGATGGACTATTCTTGGATCACCAAACCGGCGATGGCAGCACTGGATAACGTCGAGATGATCCCCGAAATGAGTGCGCTGACCGACATTCTGCTGATGTCTCCCGTGCGTTCGGGTGCTAACTGTGATAGTACACCGACCTGGGCTCCAAGTGTGCCAATGTTCCCGAAACCGCACAGGGCATAACTGACAATTATACTGGAACCAGACCAGTTAGCGCTTTGGACAGGGGATCCACGCAGTCGCACAGGATCTTCTTACCGAGACCGTGGTGACAGGTCCGCGTACTGAGCATCCTTGACCAATGCATCATAAGCCACGAACTCGTTGCTGGGCTTTGGTCAGCGGCCGGGGTCCAATCTGAACGAAACGACCGATTGCATATTTACTCACGCAATGATTTTGACACCTATGAGCTGGCTCACTTTGAGCAGGTCGTCATCTCGAGACACGCCCAGGAGGAAAGCTAGGTGGGGTTGGTTGTTAGTGTCACAGCACTCTTCCATAGCGTTGCCATCGCCACTCACCAATGGGGTAGCAGACATAACCGAGGATTAGCTCAAGAGTGAGATTGGTAAACCCCCAGTAATGCCCCCACCAGGAAAGCAGGGCATTGACGAGACCAAGAAGCGCGATGATACACAGAAGGGTACTTCCCACCATTCCAGCAACTCGGAGCCCCAGCCAGGTCCCTTTGGCAAAGGCGTGGATGGTGTTTGACGCCTTCTTCTCTTCGCTGTCCGGAACAACGATTTTGCCAGACGTCAAGCTCTCTTCTTCTTCGGGGTATCTGAGTTTGGACATGGCCAGGCTAGCCGGGATGCTCATAACGCAGGAGGAGATAAGGCTGGCGAAGTCATTGTCAGCCGGACGCTCGACGATTTGACACTCTTTAGACAAGAGATGGTGACACAAAACAGACACTTCGAGGTGGCGCTGTGTGTGTTGTAGGATACCTTTCAGGAACTTACACTTGTGGATTCACGCCCAGACTGATATAAGCCACGAGAACGCTTCCCGCGATGGTCGAGAATCCCGAACATAGGATTTGGTGAATCTCGGCCTTGGTGAGATACTGGATGAAAGGCTTGATGAGGATCGCGTTCTCTCCTTGCCCAACAAATGGTGATGCTGCGGCAGCCACTGCTTCAGCACCGCTGACACACATCGCCCATTGGAAGAACGCGGCCAATTTCTGCGAATTGGAACCAGGTTAGCAGGTATCACAGGGCATGCGAAGCCGACCGAGGCGCGGAGCAGGGGGTTCGTACTCCTATCAACCATTGCATCAATCCCCAGTAGTACAGCTGCAAACTCTGTCAGCATTGCCCCCGGCCTCTGATGCTCGAGATTTCATACCAACTGGACAATCGACACAAAAAATATAATGGCAGGAATGACTCCGGTCAAGAACCAACCTAGCTCGGCAGTGCTTTGGGATGTCAAGAAGGCCAGGCCGTCTGCAGAAAATCCCAGGAGGTCTCTTGCCAGCCCAGATATGAATTTGAAAATGTCAAACCCTGCTTTGGTCCGGAGGACAAACAGGGCGATGATGAATTGTGTCAACATGGACACAATCACCGTCCTCCAAACGATCTTCTTCCGGTTGTGCGAGGTGATGTATAGCGAGAATATAAAAACACAAATCCCGAAGATACCCACCGCCCGATCTTTTCTGGAGTTGCTGGGCGTCTCCGAAGAGGCAAATGTTCCCACGAGGATTATAGCTCCGGTGATAGCTGCCCCCAGAGGGACTTGCAATCTCTCGGGGATCGTTGCGACGATCCGGAGCGGTATACCATTCCAAACCGCTTTGATCGCGTCCACGACCAGAGAGGAGGGAACATAGTTGAACAAGATCCGTAGGCATATCGCAAGGTAGATCAAAAAAGGGATCAACCAGCCCCGGTCACGATGGAAGATCAGGCCGACAATCCACCAGCTGTGATCGATGAACAAATGAGTGAGGTCAAGTTGAAGCCAGCTTGGGAGACTTACGCGGTGAAGATGCTCCAGAGGGTTGCGTTGAGGACATGTTTCCTCAGTTTTGCATGTCTTTGCCATAGCTGTGACACTTTGGACCGGGTCGACGTGGTCGGCACCGACTGGACATCTTCGTCCCTTGCATTCTCAACCATATCTGTTTTCAGAGAGTCCTCCAACTCGATCTTTTCGGTCGATTTGACGGTGACACTTGCCATGGTGTGTGGGTTGCCAAGCGCCAGTGGTTGTTATTGTTGTTGCTCAGTTAGCAGTTCTACCACGAAAGACTCGTAGAGAAACCAGATTCAAATATACAGACTAGACATCGGAGATAGTTTCGTTTGGACTTTCATAGTAAATAAGGAAATGCGGGTCGATTGGTCCCCATTACGATTCCTGATTGCCCACTAGGGGTTGTGGCTGTCAACAAAAAGGAGTCCAGACTTTTGCCGTGCGTAGCAGGCGAGCGAGAAGGATCACAAGGTTGGCTAGACCGGCGTGCATGGATCCGGGCCATGCTCAACGGGATAACAGCGTGCGGCTTCATGGGCTTGGAAAGAAAGAACAATGCCCATCCATGGGTCATTGACCAATTTCATGGACCAGTGGACTTCTCAAGACATTGTGACCCTTCGGTGACTCCCAGCTTCCGGAACTGTGCAGCATCTCACCTCAGCAAAATAGCATCTTAAGCGCTCGAGCCAACACTCTGATGCCAGTAGTGTCACGTCACCCCCTTTGACGTTGCGGCGTGGAGAATAAATGTTGACAGGGTGGGTGGGCCTTTTTTGTAGACGCTGCTCCATGCTCCACAGAATGAAGCTCGGGGTAAAGTCTACTCAGCCCATGCGCCCGGGTAGTTTCCGTGGACACGACTGGCCACAAGGTAACAGGACTCCCGTAATGCTGCGGTATACATGGAGATCAAGGACTGTTAATCATCATTGACGGGCTTCGGAAGCATAAAGGAATCTGGGACAAGTCAAGACATCTTGCAGAAGCTGCACCACTTGGTCGGCTCCCACAGGTCCAGCCGCTCCGTTTACAATGGCAAGTCCCGCCCGCATCATCATTGACACAGATCCTGGGTACGTGCGCCTATGTCAAGAATAAATCAAGGAACGGAGCGGCTAACGTTTCTCAAGGGTCGATGACATTTTCGCCCTCCTGGCTGCCTTGTCAGCCAAGCCTGAAGAGCTAGAGCTGCTGCTGATCTCCATCACGCACGGAAACGTCGATGCCGACAAGTGAGTAGCATTCTAGTATGGCGAATGCCAGCTCACAGACATTCTCAGCTGTCTTCGAAACGTGGTCACCCTTTTCGACGTGCTGCAAAAGGAGGCCAAGTGGAGGAGGGCGAGTGGTTTGCCAGAAGGATTTCAAATCGCCTCGAATCCAATTGTGGCACTTGGCGCCTCAGGTCCTCTGGCTGCTGTACGCACGTTGGCAGACTACTACCGTAAGGCCCAAGTTCTTGACAGACCAAAGAAGGACGTTGTCTGACATTGCCTCCAGATGGTCGAGATGGACTGGGCGGTACCCATACAACAGTAAGTTCACGCCCGAGCATGACAGCTTGAAGTCCGTTCTTGGCTGACAGCTGGAAAGCACCCCCAGTTCACGCCTGCCGACAGTTGGAAAGCAATATTCGAAGAAAAGGTGACGTCTTCGGCTCCAGTCAACTCTGTGACCTCGGCCAGCTTTCGCCCTTCGGCGACAGCCTCTCACCAGGAGATATTAAGAATTTTGCGCGACAACCCGGCCGACAGCATAACGATCGTGGCAATTGGCCCATTGACAAACATCGCCCTAGCGGCTTCTGAAGACATGAGAACTTTTCTCAAGGTCAAAGAAGTCGTTGTCATGGGCGGCGCAGTCAATGTCCCCGGGAACATCTCCCCCGTCGCCGAGTTCAACACCTACGCCGATCCCCACGCAGCGGAACAAGTGTTCGCCCTAACAAGTGCGGCCGGCCCAGCCGCACTGGCAGATCAGGCCTGGAAAAGACTTACTGTTCGCCTGTTTCCACTGGATATTACCGTTCCGCACAGAGTTCGTAAGTCGCAGATCCTTCCAGCGGTCGATGCGCTTGCCGCAAAGGGGAGTCCACTGGCACAATGGATGGAGGCGATTCTTGGACACACGTATCAACGGGCTGCCGCAGTAGAGAACTTTGCTGGAGATGTCGGTCTCTCCATGCACGATCCTCTATGTATCTGGTACGTCCTGAGCAGTAGTGACGCAGGCTGGAGATTCTCAGGGCCTGCTCCCGAGGATATCCGCGTGGAAACCGATGGCAAATGGACCAGAGGCATGTGTGTGGTGGACTCAAGAGGGCGGCAGCGCTTCGAAAAGGATGTTCCGGGCGACAGAGACGGTTGGTTGAACGTACAGAAGGGCAATAACGTCTGGAGAGTTGCCGAGAGCCCTGGTGTGGACGTGTTTGAGAGTTGGATCATTAGCAGGATTTTCCCTGCAATATCTGTCCGCGATTGTCATGGTTGAGGTGAAAGAAGTAGAACTTGCAAGATGTAGCCGGCTTTAATATAGCTCATACTTTACCGATAAGGCCATGAGATGACCACGATATCCTCATTTCCACCCGAGACCAGTCGTAAAGCACGAGTTTGAAATCATAGAGGCCCTCGTCTTCACCTTCCGGTTGCTTGCACAAACAATTCCGACTTTGTCAAGCTGTCACGGTATGGTCAAGCAGTTTTGTGTTACCCCCTGGGCCAAAGATATTTCTCATTCCTTCGTGGCGCAGATTGCGCCATTATTTGGTCGACCGTCTAAGATATATCTGGCACCTCATCCATCCATGGTATCGAGTCTTGGGCTCCCTCTCGTTGCACACATATGCTTGCTGCCCGATGGCCAAACGAGACGGCGGCTGCGATCGAGAATTCCATCGACCGAGACTGCATTCTAACGACCTCGGTCGCATACGCCCCGATAAAGGTGTCCCCGGCTGCTGTGGTATCGACCACTCTAACCTTTTGTGTGTGACCAAACCCTTTCTCACCAGCAGAGGACATGAAGTACGAGCCTCTTCCTCCCAGGGTTATGACAACGTTCTGAACACCTTGCCGCAGAAACCACCTCGCTGTATCGATAAGACCAGCTTCATTAGACAACTGATCTGGACTAATTCCTGCGAGGGCAATGGCTTCGGTCTCGTTTACCACGAAGTGGGTCGCCGCTCGATAGACATCGTGCTCTAGCCTCACGGCAGGAGCAGCATTCAGGAGGACTGGAAGAGGAGGAGAGTGAGATGCTGCTCGGTGCATAATTTTCCGGACCGTTTCCAACGGAATTTCAAGTTGGAGAACTAGCAGCGCCGGCCACGGCTCTGGAAGAGATTGAAAGAGTTCCGGCCGCACCGTTTCATTTGCACCAGAGAATAGCAGGATCCGATTTTCGCCGCTTTCTTGCTCGACAATGATATACGCTGACCCTGTGCGTTGGGACTCTGCGATTGTGATGCCGGATGTGATGACACCTTCCTGAGAAAGGAGCTTGATGTATTGTTGTCCGTACTCATCTCCTCCCACGGCACCTATCATGGCCACGCGAATTCCCTCGGCCGCAGGAACAAGACTGGTGAGAGTCTCACTAATTCCTGTGGTGCCTGCAGACTCAGCTGGCCTCTTGTTGGACGACCGTGCAATAGCGACTGCTTGGTTGGCCCCTTTACCCCCGAAATTGGTCTGGTATGCCTTTGCCAATAACGTCTCTCCAGGGTTAGGAAGCCGTGAGGTTCGCAAGACATGATCCACGTTCAGAGATCCAATGACGGAGATGATGGCCATTGCGAGGGACAGAAATTTACACTCGCATAAAACGTGGGGAGCATCACCTGTGCATCTACCGGCATGGTTTATGAAGGTGCTGCACGGAACATGTATTTCACAGATGCCTCGTCCGGGCGCAGTCAGGCATCGGCCGCTTTGCGCAGGGTCGGATCATTGTCACTGGTGGATGGACCAAGGAAATCCCAACCGAATTGTCGATGACTATGCACAGCATTTGTGTATGCTATGCACGGCCAGATCGTTCCTGTCTGCAAAAACAAAGGTCGAGAGGTGGCCTACAAAAAAGGTGACCTCGCCCTGAAATTCCATCGGAACTCGCCACGGCCACCGATCCAGAGCTGAACCGCCAAAGCATGTTCCAGGCGTTCGATTAGTTGTACTACTCCATTCTCCGCGGCCAGGGGCATACGAGTACTATGATTTGAATGGTAAGACAATTAATTCCGCCTGAGATCATCATGCCGATTTTGGGAAGCGCTCTGCGTAGCAGCCGTACCGGCGTGCTGAGGATGGTCGGTGCTTCCGGAGAATTGAGAGTCTCCCCGGAGGGAGGGAGGAACTGAACGTATTACGTACTCGAAGTCATCGCTTCTTCATAGAATAGCAAGTTTGTCGCCCATTTCCCCTTCTCAAGGGGTATAGCGCATGCTATTTCCAGCTTGATTGGTCTGAGGCGTCAGCATCTTGATTGATATTCCTGAAGTTTGATCTGGACACTGCTAACACCTACCGTCTGAACGGAACATCACTTCACAAAACCACTGCATCTCGACGTTGACCACGAACAGAACTCCACGCGACGAAGCATCTAGTGATCAAGGGGCCGTGACAATTGAGCCCCCTCCAATTATAGGAATAAGTAAGTCGACAGCCACATCCAAGGTGAACCTGTAACTGTACCTGCGATGTTCAGTGAGTTGCATGCTGATTCTTGTCTCATCCCCAGAAAGACACCAGTCAACTCAATGGCTAAAAGAGGCCGTCCGGCGTTGAATTTGTCTCGGGAAGAGCGGACAGAACGACGTCGAGCACAGCTAGCTCGATCGCAGCAGAATCGAAGAGCGTTGAACAAAATGGCCGGAGCGATGGGAAGAAGAATGTCTACGTCCGATCGCTCTACCCCGGAGGCGATTTCGACTCTGAACTCGACTTTCAATTCCAACAAGTACATCACCGATTCGTTCGACTTGGGTTTTGGCAGCTCGTTTGACGATGCGCCGCCTCGAGGATCGTCCCTTGGCTCATCTCCTCTGGACGGGTTGAGTCAGTGGGCGGGTTTGGAGAACCTAATTTCCAGGGACACAGCCGCCGAAGAGGTGGCTGTGTCTGCTGCTTCACCGGCAAGTTACACTTATATTCCTCCTGTCTGGGAAGCACAGGCTCATTCTTTTCCAGGGCTAGGAGCCGGACTAGGTGCGGACCCGCAAGGCTTCGAAAACAGTCCATTGTCTCTAGCCAACGATCCATTTACCGGTCTCCAACACCAGTCCACGTTCCCGTATGTGGCTCGTGATGACAACGTGTTCCAATGGCCACCCCAGGATCTATCACCGGGGTTTCACTGGAGCAATTTCGATTCCATGTTTCCAGATGGAGACTGCGAAGACGCCAAACCACCGCATGAACCCCCATCGAAGTCGTACACTTTCCCCTCGCAAGGAAGACGATCAGCAGCCCAAAGTGACAGGCCCATGCGAAATTCTGTACCGCACCACCACAATTTGGACTGTTATCGAGATCATGAAGAGTTGAATCTGACGTCTTCTCCAAGAACTCCCAGCCAAGCGCCAGATCTTTGTGAGGGTCTTGCGCGCAATCAAAAGCATGCAATGCAGCTTAGGCCAGGAGGACATACCACGGGTCAGAGATCCACACAGAGAGCCTCACATCTATGCGAGCGTGAGCATGAACGTCTTATTCGGTCTCTAGCATCACCGCTATCCGCCCAGAAGTGTGATTGCCAGGCACGATCATACCGAATCCTACAATCACTAAAATTTGCCTGCATGCTCAGTGAAAGTAGCATGAATGAGCTCCTCGACGTGCTGCTGGCCAGCGCAGCTCGATGACTCGGAGGGGAGAACTTTCAACAACCACATGTACAGATCAACGGGTTCGATTTGGTAATCAGCTCGTACGCGAGGTCGGACAGAAGGAAGTAGAGCCAGTATCTCCAACATTATGGCACTTCATAAAAGACCCTTCTTGCGATAGGAGAGGTCAACATGGGAGAATATAAGTTCCTGATGTTCAGTGTATCGTACGCAAAGAACCTTGCAAGTCAAAGGGCAACCGAGAAACTGATGGCTGCTCCGTGTCGCCAAGATCCGACCAATGCATCGCTCGAGCCACAAAGCTTGTATAAACGGAAATTATACCCTAGCAGAGGTGATATCTGTTACTCACTCGTACGAGTAGGTGCCATTGCTGCTGATCCTCCATTTTTGTTGACCTTGCATTTTGGCTCACTCCGACGCCGAAGGTCCGAGTGGAGAGCATTGTCATCAAAAATTCCACCGCCCTGAGGTCCGTCATACAGCTTCAGTCACAGACGTCCCAGAGCTGGATACAGCTGGTGGAGCTTTCAGGATCTTTGTCATGTTATTCGAGACAATCTCTGACACATCTTGGAGACGGCGGACTCAGGATACAGAGATGCCGGTAGCCTGCGGCGTCTCTGGACTCAATGATCGAGGCTACCTCTGACATGTTCACGATACTGAACATATAAGAAATTCTTACGATTGCTTATCAAGGTCATCGGTTGAGCAATCATCAGGGGCAATCTCGCACAGTCGTTTCCAAGTCGCTAAACCCTCGTACTTTCCAGATCCATGGTGCCGCAAAAAGACACTGAGAGAAAGACTCCGTGATTGTGATCTCGTTCTGAAGGACACCTGGAAATCACCTGGAATCTATGGCGGAAAAGTCAGCACCGGGAACAGACATGGTCGTCAGGCCGGCATTAGGACCCGGCCCGATAGCAACACCAGATGGTGTGACAACTGTCGAGCTGCGAGAAGAACCTGATGATGAGCAACCACCCAATGGAGGATATGGTTGGGTCTGTGTAGCATGTGTCTTTGGGATCAACGCGCATACTTGGGGCTTGAATGGAGTCAGTATACCTTGCACCCCCGGTACTTTTTTTGTCCTCTGGCGATGGCCTGAAGGAGACGAACTGCAGCCAGAAAAGGCCTCTGCTAACCCTTGACACAGATCTTTGGCATCTTCCTGGCACACTATATCGCCACAAACACGTTTCCAGACACGACCGCTTCCGAATACGCCGTTATAGGAGGGCTATCAGCTTCACAGGCTCTCTTGATTGGCCCTGTCGCCAACATCATGACGCGTAGAGTCGGTGGTCGGTGGACTCTACTGGCTGGAGTTGTTCTTCAGACTTCTGCCTTGGTGGCGGCTTCGTTCGCCCGCACGCTCTGGCATCTCGTTTTGAGCCAGGGCATCTGTTTCGGCTGGGGAATGGGGTATGTCCATGCATGGTCTCTCGTCAATCCGCGCTGAGCTGACCGGTTTCACAGACTCTTGTTCGCTGGAAGCGTGGGAGTTCCGCCCCAGTGGTTCACCACCCGTCGAAGTCTGGCGAACGGTATTAGTACGGCCGGCAGCGGGGTCGGTGGTCTTGTCTACGCGCTCGCGGCGGGAGCCATGATCAAAAGCCTGGGGTTGCCGTGGACATTTCGACTCCTGGCCATCATCTCTTGCATGGTCAATTCCATCTGCTCGTTGCTATTACGGGACCGCAACCGGATCATTGGCATGGACCATAAAGCATTTGACTACCGACTCTTTTCGGGTCTCGGGTTCAGCTTGCTGCTGGCCTGGGGCGTTTTCAGTATGCTGGGGTATACAGCCCTGCAATTCACCATATCAGACTACGCGCAGTCGGTCGGACTTACCCCGTACCAAAGTTCGATAATCACGGCATTGCTCAGTCTCGGTCAGGCCATTGGGAGGCCACTGGTCGGGTACTTTTCGGATTCCTTTGGCAGAACCAATATGGCGAGTTCTATGACTTTGGTCGCCGGCATACTCAGCTTAGCTTTCTGGACCTTCGCCAAATCTTACGGCTCACTGATTGCCTGCGCGCTGCTGTTAGGGTTGGTTTGTGGTACCTTTTGGTCCACCATAGGGCCTGTCACCGCTGATGTCGTTGGCCTGAAAGCTCTTCCCAATGCGCTATCTATTATCTGGGTGGTGTTGACTTTCCCAGCTACAGGTAAGAAATACAACCTCTTCATCCAGCTTGGAGATACCCGTGCGCTGACGAACTTCTGTCTGTCCAAGGTGCTGAACCGATTGCATTAGCATTGAAAAGGAAGTCGGGGGATATGTATCTCAACACTCAGATTTTCACCGGGGTCATGTACTGTGCTGCAGCATTGTGTATGTGGGTATTGAGAACTCGCAAGGTCCATAAGAAGAGGGTTGGAGCTAGGTCCGACAATAGGGATATAGCTAACCAGCTGAAAACAACTCTATGCTGGGAGAAGGTCTAGATCTGGGTTGGCTCGAATGTGCTGTCTCCATGACAATAGATGAGGCGAAGGGCAAAATTGACTGGCTGATTAGATGCCGCGAGCACGAGGAATTGAGAAGGCTCTTAGCAAGCCTTGCGACCAAATATGCCAAGCACTGATTTGTGCGACAAAACGTGCCAAGAACGCCTCAAACTCTCCGCGCTTCGGCACCGCCCGGGCACTTTTTCTCCTGGTCTACCATGCACACATGTTCAACCTTTCCAAGCTCCTTGTACAGTTCTAGTGGCTTGCTCCACAGTGATGGCAATGCGCGATAAGAGAAGGACAACACGCAGAATTGCCAAGCGCTTATCCGCCACCCTCACTGTGCTGCATCCTTCCTTTATCGGATGGGAGGTGAGGCTTGTCGCTTCTTGCCGACCCGGGGTATGTGGCGTCTTCGCGCCACGTCGTGATCCAGCTCTGAGATGTGAACCTCTAGAAATCCTCGGGTTTGTCGAGCTTCGTGAGAGTCCTTGGACGCTGCTATGATGGCCGCAGCCAACCGCAGCAGCCGGTTTCTTATCTTTAAGAGGGCCATTCCTGTTCCTGACGGTCGAGTGTACTCACCCCCGCATGATTCAGCATCAAGTGCTACCCAAGGTAAAGCTAAATGATCCTTGTAAGTATGATTAACTTCAACCACAACGCTGCTCAGGAATAGGGTGCTACGTTGTCCAGCTACCAGACCCAATGTCTGCCTAGGCCATCTCCGATCAGGCCTCCTCCTACTTTGCCTTTTTCGATGCTTCTGCCGATCAAGCTCTTGAAGCTCTGTCGAAGCTCCAGACGTCAGGTGTCACCCAAGCAATATGTCAACCAATTGTCAACCACCCTCGGCCTCCTCGATGGACGAGCCCATGTGGGTGGTCACCTGGAACCTCCGCCTGTGGACCCATGTCGATGCCATTCTAGATCCGAAGTTGAGTGCTAATGGGCCGCACGGTCATACCACGCGGGACGTCATGCTTGATCGACCAATGGCTTTGATGTGCGGGTTTCTCATCATCCCACAGGAAGCCTATCTCGAAGGTGACCAGGCGAGCTACAGCCCGATCCAGTCAGTCTGAGAGCTTCGAAGCGAGATCGATGGAAGGACCCATGCTCAACTAAGTTGGGTTTCCCGAGTCCTGTTCCTGGTGCAACGTCATATTGCCCTCGGTAGAACTTATATCTATGCGGTAGCTGCACCTTTAGTCCAACTTCAACCACATCCTGGTCTACCGAGATCCAAGGAAGAAGATGGCTGTCACCAACTGGCATAGACTTCTCCTTGTGGTGAACTTCTTGCTGGCGGCTACATCTGCACACCGCCGAGATGTTGCTCACAATCGTGGATTTACGCCGGGAGCGCTCAGGGACATGGAAGCAAGAGCATTGATGGCTCGAAATACTCCGCCAAACGATCGACTGTACTATACCAACTCGACCAAAAGTGGGTTCGGCCGCGCTGTCTACCAGCCAATTGATATCCGACGTGCTTACACTCCAAACCAGAGTACTACGTTGATGCACTCCCAGAAGTGCCGAGCAGCTTCATGACAGAGATGTACTCAGGTGTCATTCCCCTCAACATGTCCGATGATTCCCGTGGAATGTTCTTTGTGTTCCAACCTCGTGTCGGACCGCCAGTTAATGAGATCACCATTTGGTTCAATGGCGGGCCAGGTAAGCAGCTGCATTTAATTTACGAAGGCCAAGCCGTCATGCTCATTACATCCCAGGCTGCAGCTCTCTCGAAGGCTTCCTCCAAGAGAATGGCCGGATTCAATGGTCCTGGGGCCAATATTCGCCTGGTATCAATCCATATTCGTGGGTTAACTTGACCAATATGCTTTGGGTCGAGTATCCCATCGGTGTAGGCTTCTCTCGAGGTGAGCCGACGGCCACGAACGAGGAAGACCCCGCTGCCGAGTTCATTGAGTTCTTCCGCAACTTCCAGGTAAGACCAAGAGATAATGACTTGGAGAAGGGCCATCTTAACTCAAGCTCCTAGACCATTTTCAATATCAGCGACCACAAGATTTACGTGACCGGAGAAAGCTATGCAGGTACGTGCAAGGACTTCCGACCAGTGTGCAGCAGTAGTAATAAGGGCTCGATAGGCCGATATGTACCATACGTGGCAAATGCAATGCTTGACCAGAATGACACCACACACTTCAACCTCTCAGGTACTTGCCGTCTTAGAATCAAGAAGCGCTCCTCAAACATTAATTAATCCACCGTCCCAGGCGCTCTCGTTTACGACCCCTGTATTGGCTCCTACGACTATCTCAACGCCATCCAAGTCTATCCGTGGATCGAACAATATAACAACATAATGGGCTTCAACGACTCTTTCCTTGCGAATCTCGCCGACCAAGACCAGAAGTGTGGATATGCGCAATACCGTCAAGACTTCATGCACTTCCCACCCAACGGCACGCAGCCGCCTCTCTTCTTCAACGCGACAGAAGATCCGGATTGCGATCTATGGGACCTGGTCTACGACACGGCGTATAGCGTCAATCCATGCTTTAACGTCTACGAACCCAACCTGCAGTGTCCTCTCCTGTCCGACCCTCTCGGATTCCCGAGTGATCTGATTTACTCGTACCCAGGCCTTCCACCTTACTTTAACCGCACCGATGTGAAGAAGGCCCTGCACGTCCCCGTCGACAGTGACTGGGCGCTGTGCACAGGACCAGTATTCGTGGGCGAGGGCGGCCCGGAGGACTTGGGCGATTTGAGTCTCGACCCGATCCAAGTCGTCTTGCCAAGAGTCATCGAGGCGACGAACCGTGTCTTAGTGTACGTGTTGTTTTTCACCCTACTGTCGCCGTGACACTCAGACCCCGTCAAGCTAACCGCTCATACAGATCCAATGGCGCGTTCGACCTCGACGTCCTCGGCAACGGCACAATGCTCGCAATCCAGAATATGACGTGGAACGGGCTGCAGGGCTTCCAGACCGCGCCCAACACAACCATCTCCATCAAAATCCCCGACATCCAGTATCAAGAAGTCTTCATTGACAGCGGGTTTGGCGCAATTGACTCACCCCAAGGAATCATGGGGATTCAACATTTCGAGCGTGGGCTGATGTGGGCAGAGACCTATCTCAGTGGGCACATGCAGCCTCAGTTCCAGCCCAGGAGCTCGTACAGGCACATGCAGTGGCTGTTGGGGAGGATCGATGCTCTTTGAGGTGCATGGTCTTGGATGCAGATCATGTTCGAAACAAGGATTTCCAGGCTTCGGGGTGGGCTGCTTGCTGTCCTGCTCTAGGATCTAGGAGCGACGCTAAGACAATGCCTTAGCTGCCGCTGTATCTTCGATAAACGATACGATATTTGATATGTGACGTATGATATACTTCTTGATGCGAGACCCCCAGATCTATCCAGTCGGTCTATCTGCACGGATGTCTATCCCGTGTGGCCCAACTATAGTCCAAGGAATCCTTTTCGCTGTCTTATCTCGTCTCGCCTCATCTCGTCCCGGTCAAAACGTCCCGACCTCCTCAGCAACAGTGAACCTCGCGCTCGTCCTCTTCCTCACCTCCTCGACACTCACCCCCTCAGCCACCTCCTTCAGCACCAGCCCGGTCCCACCGACCCTGTCGACCTCAAACACGGCCAGCTCCGTAATGATCAGACTGACCACGCCCTTCCCTGTCAGCGGCAACTCACACTCCTCTACGATCTTGCTTCTCCCGTCCCTGTCAGTGTGGTACGTGCAGACGATGATCTTGGTCTTGTCCGGGTTGGACACGAGATCCATGGCGCCGCCCATGCCGTTGAACGCCTTGCCGGGGATGATGTAGTTGGCCAGGTCGCCCGCGGCACTCACCTGCAAGGCGCCCAGGAGGGACACGTCGACGTGCCCGCCGCGGATCATGGCGAAGGACTCGGCGCTGTCGAACGTGCTGGCGCCCGGGACGAGCGTGACGGCCTCCTTGCCCGCGTTGATGGTGTCCGGGTCGGCCTCCTCGACGGTGCGAGGATACGGGCCCATCCCCACGATCCCGTTCTCCGACTGCAGCCACACCTTGGTGGACGGGGGCAGGAACGAGGGCGCCAGCGTCGGGATCCCCACGCCGAGATTGACGTACGCGCCGTCTCGCAGTTCGCGGGCCGCGCGGCGCGCGATGCGCGTGCGTTTGCGTGCTTCCTCATCGGCGGCGGCGGCGGCGTCGTTCTGCGTCTGAGTCCCCGAACTCGTACTTCCGGCGTCGGTGCTGGTGCTGGTGCTGGCGGGCGACGGCGGCGGCTGTGCCAACACAATCTTCTCGATATGCTTGGCCGACGTGGCCGGGCAGATGCGATCGATATAGATGCCCGGCAGGTCGATGTGGTCGGGATGCAGACTGCCCACGGGCACGACGTGCTCGGCCTCGACGATGGCCAGGCGCGCGGCCTTGGGCATCAGCACGCCGTACGTCTTGGTCGTCGACCGGAAGATGCAGTTGCCGGCCGTGTCGGCCTTCCAGGCGCGCACGATCGCCACGTCGCCCCGCAGCGCCGTTTCGAGCAGGTACGTGCGCCCGTCGAAGATGCGGGTCTCGCGCGGGCGGCCCGGCTCCGCGATCGCGTGTTTGCCCGTCGCTGCGTCGCGCGGCCCCAGGCGGTGCGGGATGCCGCCCGTCTCGATCAGCGTGCGCGCCCCCGTGGCCGTGAAGAAGGCCGGGATGCCGGCCCCGGCGGCGCGCAGGCGCTCGGCGATGGTCCCCTGCGGGCACAGCTCCACCGCGACTTTGCCCTCGTGGTACTGTTTGCCGAGGGGCTTGTTGTTGCCGATGAAGGAGACGATCCAGCGCGAGACTTGGCCGGTCGGGCTGAGTTTCGCGAGCCCGTACTCGCCGGCGCCGGCGTTGTTGGATACGACCGTCAGGTTGCGCGTGCCTTTGCGGCGAATGGCGTCGATGAGAGTTTCTGTCCGTTGTAATGTTGGTCAGATCGTTCGAGTACTACCTCAACTAGAGGGCTGAGGGGGAGTATGTTCAGAAAAGTAGAACTACAAACGAGAACCCCGATCCCCATCCAGATCCAGATGCAGGCATGTAAGATCAAGAAACACATACCTGCCACGCCGGAGAGCCCGAAGCCAGCTGACAAAATGACACTCCCGTCCTGGAGATCGGCAATCGCGTCGTCGGCGCTCTCGTAGACTTTTGAAGAACCCTGCCCGGCAGTGCTAGTGCCCGTGCCCGTGCCGGCGTCGACACGCTCTCGTTCCCTCCTTGAACTGAAGCAAAACGGCCGCTTCTGCCCCTCCCGTGTCGAGATCACATACGTCCCCCAGTCGACGACTCTGCGCCGCTTGCATGCTGCTGCTGCGACTGGGACTATTGCTCTTTGACGTAGGGTGCCCCACAGCGTCGCATCTTTCAGGCAGGACGACGCCTCCAGCAGCAAAGACATTGTCGCCGCACCAGAAGCGCCCTAGGTGGTGAGTGACGGCGGCGAACCTGGTACAGTACTTGGTGTGTATTGGGGCAGGGTGTCTATTACCGAAGAGACGCCAAAGACCCTTGACTCAGCTCACTCGATATAGCATAACTAATTAACTGCTTTGCTTCGTTAAGCTCCAGGTTCTAGATGTTGGCAGGTGGACAGAGAAGGCAGTCGATGTGTATTGTGAACGGAGTTGCGCCGGTTTGACTCCGACTTCGACTTCGGCCCCGACGTTGCATGCAACTTCGGGTATTGATCTGGTGCCGAGTGGAGAGAACTGGGGTACATGTACGCCTGTAAGCCCATCAGGCATTCTGATGAACTGAGACCGAGACCGAGACCTCTCTACATGACTATAGATATAGTATGCGTACACGGCGTAGCCGTCAATTGTGCTCAGAAACAGCCAAAGCTATGATTGACCTTTCTGGGTCTTCAACGCATCACGCTACTTTGCATGCTGACGCTGGTACTGGAGCTCGCGCTCACGGCAACCCCATCCTCTTCGTCGTCCTCTCGTTATGACCCCAAGCATCGATACTCCCGTCGTGAACTGTACATCTTCTCATGTCGCGGGCATATTTCTCCATAAAAGTGCCTTCACCGGCCTTGTGCATGACGCAGGTATTGTCCCAAATGACGAGATCTCCTTCATTCTCCCACTCAACGCTGAGGACATACTTTGCCTGCGAAGCATGCGCGAGCAATCGCTCTATGAGTTCCGTGCCCTGTGGCTCTGGCACACGCTCGTATGGCTGCTCTTTCGTAGGAACGAAGTCTGGGGATTTGGGCTTCTTGTACTCCAAGTGGTGCATGTGGTTCGCGATGTAAAGGTTTGTGCGGCCGCTGGGCCAATGGGTCTGGACGACGTCGTGACGCCCGAAAGGGAACTTTTCGGGATCGATGTCTCGGAGCCATTCGCTGTCTTTGGGCGCGGCTTTCTTCCTGGAATGCATCAAGCTGTGGGCGCCAATGTATTCGTTCTCGAGGAGGTCTTTCCTCAGGTCTTCAGGTAATTCGTCAAAGGCTGTTCTGGTGTCTGCAAAGTCCGTGTTGCCGCCATTGCCCTTCGGTGGGAGTTGGTGGGCGCGCAGGAGACTGTAGCCTGCCCGCCGCGGGTTGAAACTCGAATCAACATGGAATATCGAGTTGCCCTATACTCCCAGTGAGCTTCCCTTGCGTTTCGCAGCGCAACATCGGATTGCTGAGCTTACTAGTCCCATGTGGTGCCTTTTGGTGCCGAGCTTGACAAGCGAGCCGTCATCCTCCTGGTTGGACACGTCGAACAGTTCGTCGAAGGGAAATCTGTTCTTGCGGCCTAATACCAGGTACGGCTTGACATCGTCTAGCTCGCCGAATAAGGCCGCAAAGGCAACATGACGGGCGTCGTCGAGCCCAGCATTGCGGAAAACTAGCACCCCGTACTGTCAAAGTCATGTTAGCTCTGGCAGCATGAGATCGAGGACGAGGAAAGAGTGTGAGTGACACCTTACTTACATCCACAATGGCCCGGTGTACCTCATCAAAGACCTCCTTCTCAATTGGCTTGGAAAAATCGACGCCGGTGACCTCGGCAGCGAAAGTCGGCGCCAGCTTCTTGAGCTGAATATGGTGATACTCCGTATCTGTGGCGTGAGGCATGGTGTACAGTGGGCGGAGGCCAGACGACTTTCGCAAAACCGATGCTCAGATTCCCGGCTGAATATGCAAACAGGTTCTCAGACCTGGTGGTACAAATATTTGTAGCCTTTCAATTTCTGATGTGTTGCGTAAGGGACGTCATGAACTAAGATTCGACATCACCCGAGGTGGGCGTGTCCCTTTTGGCAATTCAGGACGACTTTGCGGAAGATGTACAATCATTTAATGCCGCCCCCGCGGGCGAAGACCCCGATCTCAGCGAGATAAGCGGCGTTGGGTGGCAGATGACGGCGGACTTTTCCGCAGCGGTCTCTCAGCACGTTCTTCTGGCTTTGCCGATAAGACATTGGGCCCTTCTATGGTCTGTCGTATATAGCTCGATGAACTGTCGTTAAGAATCCCCAAGAAGCCAAGTTTGGACGACCTTCGATATCCCCCCGCGGGGTAGGCGGCAACCGAGGCTAGGTGGGAAAAGGGGCAGCGCCCCCATGGCTGCGGAGAGGTGGACAGGCGCGACAGGGTGAACAGGACCCAACATTTGCGGGGTGGTCTCCGGCGTTTTGCTCTCGCTACGAGAAAGAGCTATCAGACTTGGCCAAGCAGCATTGAAGCGGTGCCAGATGAGAGACGAAATGACGGCTCGGTCTTCAATGTCCCGGGATCCCAAGGCCGAGCGCGAGCTTCCAATGCTTGGTGTGCGCAACATACGAAACCAAGCCGAGCTACTGCACTCCGTATGGATAGCACGGCACGGGTGTACCATGCTTGCTTCGCGGTGCTTGTTTCTCACAAGTAGGACCGACGCTGTTGTTCTCAGAGATCCCGACGTGTGGCATATGAAGCGTCCTGGCTGCTTGTTATCTCTCGCCCGCTGAAGGCTCACAGGGAGGATGGGAGAAAGTTGCAGCTTGCAGCTTGGACCGTTTTGGCGTGGGTAGCGACGATCGAGCCTGAGACCAATTCGGATCGGCGTCTGGGCTGGGATGATCTTTTTGGCAACTTGAGAAGATGCTTGCCGCCACGTACCCCAGAATTCACATCCACCGGCTCCTTCATCGTCTTGCCACGCTCCCACGTTCTGGGCGTGCGGAGAGCTTGATATCCACTCCCCCATGCGGAGAATGATAGACATCTCGTCTCCCTAGTCAAGGACCGCTGGCATGGTTCAGGTCTTGCCTGCTGCAACCCACCATATCCTCACTGGCCGTAAGGATATGTCAGCCATCTAACTTGTCATGGCGAAACCTCATGACAAAAGCCACCACCTTGGCGAGCGGCAGAAGTACCCAAGGAGCCGACGGTATCTATGCCGATGCTGCGAAGGGTTGGCAGAATGGAAGGGAGTTGAAATATCGTTGCAAGCCACGAAAAGATCGGCATTGCTCCAGCGTGCGCTCATTCTTTGACTCACCGCCCTCTGCTTCGAATTGAAGAGCGCGTCCATTTCTCCTCCACTCCATACCTTCTTCCTACCCTCAAGCTTCACAATATCACAATCCACGATGGCTGGCGTGGCAACCCTTCCAGAGCCCATTACTATGTCGAAAGGGGTGACCATTCATTCCGAAGGCGTCCATGTGGAGAAAGTTGCAGAGCATGAACAGCTAGTCGACAGATTGAACAACCTCGATCCGCCAGTGACGCCAGAAGAAGTGCGGCGTGTAAGGAGGAAGATTGACCTTCGTCTGCCACCATTTCTGTTGGTCTTGTACATCTTCACTTGGCTAGACAGAGGGGCCCTCGGTGAGTTTGTCCAACTTCGACTGCGAGACCGAAATGCTAAGTCGCCGAATCAGGGAACGCTGCGTTGATGGACATCAAGACCGACCTCAACATCTCCGGACCTCAATTTAGTCTTGCAGTTAGCATGTTTTTCGTTGGAACATGCGTGGCCGACCTATTCACCAACATCGGAATGAGATATATTCGTCCGAGTCTGTACCTTGCAGGTGCAATGGTAGGTCATAGTCCAGTGGTCATTTGCAACGTGACAGATTTTGACGGTGTCGCAGATCATCTGGGGCATCGTGGCCACCCTTCAAGCAGTTGCAGGCGGACCAGCAGGCATGTTTGCGATTAGATTCTTCCTTGGCGTCTTCGAAGCGGCCTTCATTTCAGGTGCTCCTTACTTGACCACAGTGGTATGTCGTCGAACCCTTATTCTAGCAAAGTCAATACTGATGGTGGCGGTTAGATGTACCCTCGAGATGAGTGGGGGAAACGTATCTGTGTTTATCTCTCTGCGACTCCCATCGCCGGCGCTTTTGGAGGCTGGATCGCGTACGGCGTCGCACACATCAAGAACCCCAACATTGAGAACTGGCAGGTGCTCTTTATTCTTGAAGGTCTGCTCACAATTGCCTTTGGAGTCGTCTGCATCTGGGTCCTTCCAGACCGACCACACAATACCAAATGGCTTACGCCCCGTGAGCGCGATGTGGCCGACTGGCGCATGATGCGTGATGGCAACCGCACACATGGCAAGATCCTGTGGTCCACCGTCCTCAAACAGCTCACGGACTGGCGTATGTGGATGAATATCGCCATTTACATGTGCCAGGTCATATCCACATACACCATTGCAACGTTCACGCCAATCATAGTGAACACGATGGGATTCGACAAGGTCAAGGCTCAATTGATGGTCGCACCACCATACTGTGTTGCGTTCGTGATGGTATTTGTGGTCGGTTATCTCTCCGACCGCTTCAAGTCATGCTCTGGCTTGCTAGTCATCAACTCGATCGTTGCGGCGACCGGCGACCTGATGCTTGCCCTCCTTCCCAAGGACAACAACCACGCCCGTTATGGAGCTACCTTCTTGGTCCTTACCGGGATCCTTTCCGGGGTGACGCTGTCAGTCGGCAACATCACAAGCAACTGCTGCGGGGACATCAAGAAAGGAATTGCAACAGGGTTGTTCCAAGCTTTTGGATCGACCATGGGTGTCGCAACCGGCTATCTTTTCCCAGCGAAAGATGCTCCAGAGTATAAGATGGGCTTCTGGGTCCTGTTCGCATGCACATGCTTCACAGGTACAGGTTCCGCGATCATGACGTTCATCAATGTACGCGAGAATAAGAGGAGAGACGCGGCATCTGGACCACCACCGACAGATCTTGTGATCAACTTTGACGAGGATGGGTTGATGGAGAAACATCCTCACTGGAGATACTACAGATGAGGAAACAACAGGGGCAGAAGGGAGGACCGATGTGCCCTAGAGGAGGTTGAGAACGCGCAGTTTGCCTGTGTGCCGATGCTCCCCAGCATGGCGAGGAAAGTACAATGAGTTGTAGAGAATGAAGACTAGAACAAGGAAACAATGTGGACAATATTGGCTGGCAGCATACTGTGTGAATAAAAGGACGTGCCAGTGACAGTAGCATGAAGATCAAAGTGAAGTAAATCGCAAATCTCCTGCTTCAGATGAATTAAGTGCGGCCGAAGTTTAGCCGTTACGGTGGCGCACAGGCAACTCTTCTCGACGCAGACGCGACAATGGACGGCAGTACGCGCAATAGAATCTCTTTCAAGATCCCCTCGACTCGTCGTAGCGAGAGGCTCCAGTCGAAGACCGAGCCCAGACCTGCCCTAACGTCTCCGGATCCAGAACCTGGCATGGACGAGTCTTCCGGCCGCGGGCACCGCGAGAAAAAGCCGAGCGAAAAGGTCAAGGAGCAAGTCTCGGGCAAGATTGACAAGATTGAAGACGAGAGGCCAGTCGTTCTTCCCACCTACATTGCACCCAACGATCCCAAGTTCCTGCAGGATCAAAAGGAGATTCCCAAGTTCTTGGATCACACCAAGGTCTCTCCGAATGGCGACAAGATTGATTTCTGCACACTAGGCACACAGTATGCGACCAGCTTTCAGTCAAACAGGAACTATAACTGATGTGTGGACAATACAGTGTCGAGAGCAAGGAGAAGCGGTACTACATCCGCGCAAAACGAGACCCGAATACATTCTACTTCCATACCGATGAAGCTCCCCCACACTACGCCCGCCTCAGCGACGAGAACCATCCTCAATGCGGCGTCGAGAACCTGAGGAATGTATTCACGAGGGATATGCTGGGCAAGAGCGGAGAGTACGGCAGCTACACCACAAGAGCCAATGTCTTTGCGAGAGAAGGTCAGTTCTTCTTCGAGGCCAAGGTCATCAGCATTGCCCCGCCTGGTAGGGAAGACCCAAACCGCGCACTCGCCGAGACACAGACCCCTGATCGAACCGCAACAAATCGTGGCGGCCTGAGAGTTGGGCTCTGTAGGCGCGAACACCATTGGAGCGAGAATATGGGAACCAATGCGTACTCCTACGCTGTCGTCTTGAGAAGTGGCAGAGCGAAAGAGTATGGAAGTGTGCGGTTCAATACCGCCATGCACCACATGCAAGGAGAAGGTGGGCAGGATTTTGATGACCTGTCGCCTGGTGATGTTGTTGGCCTCATGATCACTCTACCGCCGCTTGAGGTGCACAAGAAGGTGGTTGACGGCACATTCAGTCCGGCAGAGTATCCCGATCTCAAGTGCGGTCCGGCCATCATCAAGAAGAAGCAGGGTGCTGGGAAAAAGGCATCTAAGAGCGGCTTGAAGCCCAAGGATGGTGTGGACGGTGCTAAGACCAAAGATGACACTGTTAAGAAGGCCACCAATGCTCGCGCAGAGATTCGCGCCACGCTCGCTGCAACGTATGGGTGCAACATTCCCTCCGACCACGACATCATCCGCGACCGCAATCCCTTCCTACACAAGGGCATGACCTACTTCGAATGTCCAGAATACAGTCCGAATCCTGATTTGAGCCGTCCGACCTTGAACGCAAAGAACAAGTCCATCAATCCCGAGACTGGCAAGAGATACGACCTCTTGACCGAACCTCATCCTAACCATGACCTTCCCCATCTGCGAACTCTCCCTGGCAGCAAGATCGAACTTTGGGTCAACGGCAAATATCACGGTGTGGTCTGGGAGCATCTTTTCGCCTTTCTCCCGCCCGCATCTTACCTTGACAAAGGGAGCCGGGTGGCCGTTGCAGGTCAGAGCGACGTCGATGACGGCTTGCTTGGGTACTATCCGGCGATTAGTCACTACACTGGCGGTGCCATTGAATGCAAATTCGATGGACCCTGGTGGTACGGGTACGACCGAGATGGCCCACCACGTCCAAATGCTCGCCCCTTTGGTGACCGGTACAAGGAGCAAATCGTCGAAGACATGGTGAGCGACCTTGTCGATGAGATCTACCAAGAAAAGCTGCACGGTGATCCAGAGTGGATGAAGAAGCGGGTGTTGAATGCACCAGTGAATCACCAGCACAGCTGAGTCAGGGTTTAGCGATCGGTCTTGGAGTTCTTCGACACGACTACTTTACGGCGGCATTACGCATAGCATGGTGTTACGGGATTTTGATGCATGTAGTGACACACGCTTCCCAATGGGGCAGGATATGGCATGCTCATGGACTCGGGAAATGAACTGCAAACTTGGGCAGCTGATGTGCACGGGTGGTCATGGTCGGAAAAGTCGAATTAGAGAGATACCCCATTTCCGCGTCCTCCGTCAGGGAGAGGTGAGGAATAGCAACGAGATAACATAATCCATTGAGAAAATCTCGAAATCGCCTTGATTCGCAGAAGAACACCGAAGCCTAGGGTGCATGCAAGGCGTAAGATTATCGAGAGTACACGGGCAGCGAATATCTGCATGTCAGCAACTCTCGCGTGTAGTGCCTTTTGTTGCTCTACAGAGTTTGGAAGTGTGATATTGCCCGATAGAGCAGTCCTCGATACCGAGTGGCCCGTCCTGATCACCGATGATGCGACATGATTGTTTGTTTAGCGAAAGCGAGGCAATCCGAGATGTTGACCCTGGGTCATACCAATACGAGTACTGTGTACTCCGTATGTAGTACCCAGTACTCATGCTGAACTTAAAAAGCCTTCGAAGCCCATCTACCATTGGAGACAGTGGAGAAATTCCCCTGCGTCGCGTAGGGCATACCGAAGAGAGGTGGTACATGTCGCACCTCTCCTGAAGCACTCCTATACGGAAACGGCAGGACTCGAGGTTCACCGCACGAAGAAGTGGAACAAGGAGTTGGAGCTGACGAGTCCGAGGCTGAGGAAGCCGAGCTGAGTGTGGAGGGATGCGAGGGATGAGGCAAGGGTTGAGTTAGGATGATGGCGACAACGAGCATCTCGGTTTCAGGCTCGTGGTCTGACTGGCGGGCAAGAATAGGATCAGGACTGTGATTTGGTGGTGCCCCTATCCGAGCCCCAGTCATCCCTTGGCCCCCTGCATGGCACTGCCAGTGGCACCGGGAATTCTTGACACCTTGTCCTTTATTTATTGCGCTGCCTGCTCCCACTCGCACCCAGTCTCAATTTCATCACCCAGAAACAGCCTTCACGATTTTCCTTTGGTCCCTCTTCACTTTTGATGGTTCCCTCCAATTTATATGTTGGTGCCTGCGGGCCCGTGTCACCATGAGCCTGCTGTGAGGACAGGTGGTCTCTTTTGGCCTACGCATCAAAAACACCGCATAGTCCTCATACCAACTTGACACCTACCCTCACCTGTGCACCACCTCATTCGCCCGGACACATCGTCCATCATAACACCATGGCTGGCCCATCAGACGTTATCGACCCTTCCGCTCTCAGCGTAGCTGGCTATAGTCAGACATACCCATCGACACCACCCATGTCAGACGATGGTCGAGAGACCAGCCTACCAGCCTCTGAGCAAACAACGAAGAAGAAGCGGAAGGCCTGGGGTCAACCTGTTCCAGAGATCAAACAGATCCTCCCGCCTCGGAAGCGAGCGAAGACAGCAGAGGAGAAGGAGCAGAGAAAGAATGAAAGGATTCTACGAAATCGCAGAGCAGCAGACAAGTCCCGACAGCGCCAAAAAGCTGCTGTCGCTGAACTCGAGGTTCGCCAGATCCGCATAGAAAAGGAAAACGCTGCCCTACGGGAACTGCTTGATCGTTATCAGTCGAGGTTCGGTGTACAAGCAGACTTTCCCATACCTCTCCCCGCCGAACCTCCTCTAGTGGATCTTGAGTCAGCCCCAACTCCCATGGATCTGGGGTCAACATCCACCCCAGCACCCTTGACACCATCTTCATCTAACGACGCCAATGAAGCCGAATCAACCCAGCCGACTCTGGTTCAATCTGAACATTCGACACCTATCAAGACCGAATCCCCGGTTCTTGCTCCTCAACTCAACCTCATCAACGCCCGTCCTGAAGCAGAGCAGACAAACTCACACTCGATGACGTCGCTTCCTGGCTTTCCCAACGTCTCCGGCCTGACACAATATCCTGCTGTGGTATTGTGTGACCTGCAGTGTCAGCCGGAGACTTGGGCTATCAGCCTGCCAGCGTTCCCTTCGACCACCAAGACCAATCTTGGGATCAGCTACCTGCTTCAGGTCTTCCAGACTTTGACGATATTTCACTCCTTCTCGACGACAACGCTCTTACCCATGTGTCAGCTCTTCCAGATTTTGGCGCAGCGATTGTCAATGACCTCGACGGAGCAGGATTTCTCCTCCATCCTGACCAACTTCCCACTAATTCATTCTTTGATTTCGATGCCTTCGACACCGACCAGACCAGCGGTCTTCCGTATGAAGCTTCTGAGCCGATTACTAGCTTGCAGCCCACACATGGCGCGTCTCTTACTGACTGCGACAGACCGGGCTTTGCAGCAAGTGGTTAGCGAGGAGGGTTTTGCGGCGGATCCTGAGCGGAGGTGGACGTGGTCGAGTCTGATGACGATCAAGTGGGTCATCCTACGGTTGGAGAGAGAACATCGCAAAATACGGCGTCAAGTGTGGGAGAATGGAGTACATGAAGAGACAGGCGTTCCGGAGTTGAGGGTCATGCCTGGTGTGGATTTTGGAGCCGTTGCCAGAAGTTCACAGCTTTGGCAGGGAAATTGTATCACTAGTCGCGAGGATGGTGGCAACAGCTGGGTACCAGCACAAGAGGTCCACTGAGATTGATAATGAAGTTCTGATAGATGAGACGAAGTCAAGCAAAAGCGTTTCAACCCATCTGATCTACGATCCCCTGTGCTAGTACATGTATGTCGTTCCAAGCCCTGATTCCTCGTTTCCTCTCTTTAAGCCTCTCACGTGCAAATTGCCCAATAGTAGATGGTGCTCCGCCGTACTCTTGTCCTTGGCGAAAATACGGTCGCGTCGCACCCTCTGGAAGTGATGAACGCGAACACAGCGGCCTTCGAGAAGTGCGACCAGCGGGGCTAGAAAACTTGACGAGGGGTGATACGCAGTAGCTGTGCCTGCACGACGCAGCAATGCCTCCATTCAAGGATGAGCATGTGCTCGTAAGTCTTTTGTTTGCGAGCCACGCATCACCAGTATCACCTTCACTAACCCTTCACTCAGATCATTGCGCCCGGGTCGCAGATGACCGCGGCTCAACTTGGGCTACCGGAGTCGTTTACGCCTCCAAGGTATCGATTTCCTACGCGCATGTTCCCTGGCGCCAACCCTGGGGAATGGGAACCAGTTAAGATACGAACGAAGATTACGACGAAGCCGAAAGTGGTTGAAGCCATCCCTACAATCGAGCCTGTCGAACCGGTACCAATTGAAGTCGACTCGAAGCCTGAAGCTCCGACAGATGGAGAATCGCAAGAGGTCGGTTCAATAGCTCAGCGGGAAAACGGAGAACAGCCAAAGGTTGAGCAGGCTATTGCGGACGAACCACCAAAGGTTGAGCAGGCTAATGTGGACGAACCACCAGAGGCTGAGCAGGCTAATGTGGACGAACCACCACAGGCTGAGCAGGCTAATGCGGACGAACCACCACAGGCTGAGCAGGCTAATGCGGACCTGGCACCAAAGATTGAGCAGCCGAACGGCGAGCAACCTAAAGCCGAGCAGCAGGATGGCAACAAGCCCACCGGCGACGAGTCGAACGGCGCTCCAGTTACGGGGGAAGACGTCGAGATGAAAGAAGCACCTCCCGCCGAAGAAGCTCCAAGACCAGAAACACAAGACACAGAAATGGATCAAGTCCCTGATGAACAATCCCAGCCCCAGGCAGAACCAGATCAAGAAGAACCCTCTATGACAACCATCATCGACGAAGAAACGACTGAGTCATTCGAAGACGACCACTGGTCCACGGAAGGAGCTGTTTACCCAATAGTCGCAGGCCGCATAGAGAACTGGTCCTGCTTCTTCGCCCTTCTCAGCCATATCTACAACATGATCTCCCCGCCTTTCCATATGCCGGTATTATTCGTTGCTCAACCGTGTTGGTCAGCCCGTGATCACGAGATGATTACCCAGTATGTGTTCGAGAACTGGAAAATTCCCGCGTTCTGTCTGATGGATTCGGCCTTGACGGCTTGTTACGCGTATGGGGTGCCCACCGCATTGGTAGTGGATGTCGGCCATGAGAAATGCGATGTCAGTGCTGTCACAGAATTCCAAGTCAATGATATCGGACGGGGCCCTGCTCTTGCCGAATGTGGGGGTCGATCTATGACCATGCGACTACTGCAGGCGTTGGAAAACCAGGGCTTTGACGAGGATATGGCCGAGCAGTTGAAGAAGAGTCCCATTTGCGAAATCTTACCTCTCGGGACTCCGTATCCCAAGGCTACGCCAAATGACAAGGCTGCTCCCGCTGCTAACCCTGCTGCAGCAGCTTCCACAGGAGCATTGGATTCCGGAGCCGGCGCAAAAGATGGGGAGGGACTGAGACCGGGGCAGGCACCTCGAGGACCTGGCGTTGGCACAACTGTCGGTGAAGAAGGTGCCAACGGCGAGGACGAGGATAATGAGGGCGTCCTTGACGTGGCGGCTATTGTTGCCCGCGACAACGCCGCAGAAGTGCTTGCCAAGCGGGAACGCGAAAAAGCCGAGAAAGCAGCAGCAAAGAAAGGCTCTGCTGCTGAAGGGCCCAGACAAATTCGACTACGAAACTCTGAGAGAGAGCGAGCCACCTTCACCTACGTCGACTACATTCCACTTGATGAAGAATCTGCGACCGAACAGCCCTTGAGCCGGAAACGGAAGCGAGAGATTGAAGTTGGCGTGGAGCGGTTCATGGCAGCAAATCCTCCACCTGGCACGTCTGATGGTATTATCGATGTTATTACGGAAGCGATCCATCATGCTGTCTTAAGCGTGCCTGATATCTCTCAGCGACCAAACCTCTGGGACAACCTAATCATCCTCGGCAACGGAAGCCGCATCAAAGGTACCACGACATCCCTCCCAATCTCCCGTGATACTTGTGCTAACTGACGGACTTACTAGGCTTCACACCCGCCCTACTAGCTGCGCTCAACTCACGCTACATCCTCTCTCCTTCCACCGCCACAATCTTCACCTCCGAACTCCCCTCTAATTTCACCACTCCCGTCGCCACCCCCGGCACGAACACCCCCGTCCCAGGCCAGGGAAACCATCCTCTCCATCATCCCGCTGGTCACGGTGTAAATCCATTACTGGTAGCCGCAACGAAGAACATGATGCAACCCAACTCACAACACTTAGCTGTTCCGGGCACGGCCACGGGCATCGGCACACCCGCTGCTCTAGACCCCAATAGCCCTTTCTCTTCGCACCACCACCGCGGCCACAGCCAAACACCCACGAGTATAAAAACTGTCAAGCCACCCGAGTACTTCCCCGAGTGGAAGAACCCGGCCGTGGCAGGCATGGAAGAGGCGAGTTTCTTGGGCGCGCAGGTGGCGGCGAAGGTGGTGTTTATCGTGGACCAGGGCAACAGTAAAGGCTTTCTGAGTCGAAGTGAGTATAACGAGTTGGGCCCGAGCGGAATCCATGAGTGTGCTATGTAGGGTTGTGTTCTGCCTTTCATTTCATCCAGAGGTCCTTGGGATTTGCGCTTTATGGGCCCGGTTCGGGAGGGTGGGCGTGGGAGGCTTGGAAAGTGCGGTTATATGCATTTTGTGTTCCGGGTTTTGTAGAACAGGCAAGGCATGGCAAGGAAAAATACAGAGCGAGGCAAAGCATCAGAATGGAAGCCCCAGGAAGCTTTGACGAGGATGATGAGCCAAGCGTCAATGGACCATCCTCGATTGTACCAGCCTGAGGCTAGCAAAGCCAGCATGGCGCTGTTTGACCACGAACGGAGATGTGGATGCTCAAAAGGCCTGCTTTACCGTGACCCCATTTCGTTCAGTTCAAATGTTCAGTGGTAGTTAGAGCCGCCCATGACTGCTAGACTTGTATTACGACAAACATGAAAGAACCGATGAAATCCATCGTTTAGAGAGTTGTTCATTGTCAACCTTTACCGAGCCAAGCTCTCATGAAGCGGTAGGCGGCGAGAAGGTCTCCCACAGGTCCAGTGTCTCGCGCTGACCCTACGAAGCTCAAGAACCACCCTTCCACCATCCACCTTGCGAGGGATCCCGAGACTGCTAGAGTAGTGGCAATGACATACCCGCAGTCGAGAAGAATCAACAATGCCTCGATGTTGTTGAGAAGCACGGCCCAGCCCACGTAGTTCGTCGCCCGAAAAGCAAACCCAAACGAGTCACCCTCCTTGGCCTCTGTTGGCCATATGACTAGCAAAATAGGGAACAGCTTGGTACAGCTTGAGACGAGTAGGGCGGTGCTGATGGCGCTGGGGTTCGCGTGGCTCGGCGCAACCGTTATCCTGGCCTCCGCAGTCGCCGTAGTAGCTGTCGTGGGCGTCGCGTCCTCAGGTGCCTGACTTTGCCTTGACTGATGAGAGACCAGGACTCTCGTCAAAGCGCGGATAATCCCATGCTGGGCAAATGTCGCCAGGACATTCATGGTCAGGAAGAAGAGATATTGTGCCAGGATTGGCATTTCACTGAGCCGTGAGTCGACGGGCCGCCCGCCGTTCCCTGCATTGGATTTCTCGACGCGTGCCCAAGTAATGTACACGTCGAAGAGGACAAGCAACGTGCCGAGTCTCAAGATGCTCGGGTCGAATTTGTCGTCTGAGCGCCCGAGCCGATTGAACAGAAGGTGGCGGTAGACCTAGTCTCCGATCAAAATCACGCATTCAAAAGACACATGTTGTACTTACTTGGGGCTTGATCAAGACCAAGTCGATAAACAGGACGACAAAGTCGTGCTCGACATATTTGTCGGCGAATCGCTTGCAGTTGGGGCATTGTGTGAGACGGACTCCTTTCCCGAGAGTTCGATCGTCGGCTTTACTGTACACGGTGTACAGCTCCTTGACGGGAGTGCTGCATGTGATGCATATCGGCATGCCTGCCTCGATGCGACTCTACTTCATCCGAAGATGCGATGCGAAGAAAGGGAGATGAGGGTGACGAGGAAAGACTGCTTAAAGTGGAGAGGAGACAAGCGGCGTCATTGGTTTAGAGACTGGCCAATTGGCAATGATTGCTCGAGGACGACGATGGAGGAAACTTTGCCGGCCCACTCCATAATTTCTCGCACTGTTCCTCTACACCTTCTGTCATCTCAAGATTCGTTGTTCGCAATGTGCACTTGAAACAGAATAAACTCGTCTGCCTGGTGAGGCTGCATCGACTCACCCAACCAGAGGCCAAGCCGGCGGCAGAAAAATCGCTTAGGCCTTGCAACACTCAAAGTTTCTTCATTCTTCGACGAATGCTCCATGCTGGGTTTAGCCTCGTCTTGACCAAAAGCAATCGCGAAATCGGCCATGCCATTTTCGGCTCAATTCGCGAAAAGTTTCGCGGGCAAAACCCTAAGCGATGAGGCTGTAATATGGCCCTAGCACGAACAGGGTATCGTATTTCCTCTCGTATTATGGCGAGGAGGTAGGGTAGGGTAGGAAAAGTATCCTATATCATGGCTAGGAGGGTAGGAAAAGTATATCATGTCTTCACTTCTATCACCCTTATCCGCCCGTCTCTTCTAGCATCCCCTCGCTCTTCAGAGGCCGATTGTGAATCTCGACGACTTTGCGAAACTCACCATGATCATCTATACATATCGCAAGATCAGAGCATACCGTGCCCGGAAGGCTGCTGAGGCCAAGGAGCAGGAACAAGTACAAGCGGATCCAATTGCAGGTGTAGATTCGCCCGCTGCCATACGCGACACTTCCTCCTCAGCAGAGTCTCGGAAAGCAGAGCCATGTCCACAGTGCACACAGGAGAAGAGCAGGGCCCGCAAATACCGATGGAAGCTCCTTCTCTGTCTGACACCTGCGTTCTGGGTCGCCAGCCTCGACTTGACGATCGTGGCAACAGCAATGCCCCAAATAGCATCACATTTCAACAGATTTAACCAGCTCAACTGGATCGTCACCGCTTTCACCCTGACGTCCACGGCCTTCATCCCCGTATTTGGACAACTGGCAGATATCTTCGGACGCCATGCCACCCTCCAATCCGCTGTGGTGCTTCTGACCATTGGAAGCGTGCTCTGCGCAGCCGCCCCGGATTGGGCCGTCTTGTTGCTTGGAAGGGCGCTGCAAGGAATAGGAACAGCAGGCACCTCAAACGTGGTCATGATTATTCTTGCCGACTTGGTCTCCCTCAGGGAGCAGGCTGTCAACACCAGTATCTTCCAATTGTTGACTGGGATCGGGTACAGTAAGTATTACCTTTTCGTCTGCGTGCCTTTGGCCCTTGGCCGGCGCTGGCCTGCCCGTCAACCACCTGAACACGACTCCTAACATGGACATTTCGTAGGCGTTGGTCCCGTCATTGGCGGCTACCTGACCAATTCGAATTGGCGATACTGCTTCGTACTCTGCGCGGGTGTCTCTTTTCTGGGCATTGTCTCCATATTCTTCCTTCGCAATGACCTCAAGGCCGGCAAGGTCTCTTTGTCTCGTCCACCAGTCGGCCAAACCCGTCTCCAAGCACTGGCATCTGGTCTTTCAACGCTCGATTACGGCGGAATCTCCTTCTTCATCCTTGGTGTCGGGCTCGTCATTCTCGGCACCGCCTGGGGCGGCTCTACCTACCCGTGGGCATCAGGTGCGGTGCTCTCGTCCTTGATCCTCGGCTCCATCCTCTTCATCCTCTTCCTCGTCTATGAAATGCTTCTCTCCAACGATTCTGGCTTCCTCGCCCGCCTTCTCCCGCGCGGCACCACCCCGATGATCCCCTCATCGATCCTCCGCTCCAAGGACGTCAGCCTCGTGTGCGCGATTGCCTTCTCCACCGGCTCTGCCCTTTACAGCGTCTTCTACTTTATCGGCATCTACTTCACGCTCGTGGAGGCTTACGAGTCATCCCACGCGGGTACCCAACTCCTGTACTACGTCCCAGGCATCGGCGTGGGCGTCTATCTCGCCATGTTCATCTGCAACGTCTACCCCCGGCAGACATTCCCCCCATTACTCCTCGGCACAATCGTCGAGACGGCCGGCATTTCGGCCCTCGCATACGCAGTCAAAGCTCGCGACGAAACACTCGTCAATGTCTTGATGGGAATCGCCGGCGCGGGGACAGGCATGCGCTTCATGCCCTCCAATCTCCACCTGGCGGGCATGTTCCGCGACCGCCTCGCCCCGGTGTACTCGGTCCTGCGCTTCGCCATGCCCTTCGGCGGCACCTTGGCCCTCACGATCATGGGCTCGGTGTTCCAGAACCAGATGAGCGAGTATTTCGGCGCCGATGCCGTCGTCACCACCACCAACAACGGAACATCAAACGCCACGGGCGGGACATTCAACCTGCACAATCAAGCCTCGCTTGACTTGATCGGCGATTTGCCCCCCGCGACACAGGAGGCCGTTCGCTCGCAGGGCGCCACTGCGACCATGTGGGCGTTTATTTCCATATTGCCGATCCTGGCATCGAGTCTGCTGGCCAGTCTGTTCCTGGGGAATGTGTGGATCAGCAAGAAAGAGAACAAGACCAAGAACGAGAAGAGCGACATTGAAACCGAAGAGCGTGCTGCTGAGAGGACAGAAGCAACCGCGGCCACGCACAATGGGCTATGTAAGAGGCACGCTGCTGCTGCTGCTGCTGCTGCTGCTGTTACTGCTACTGGCACCGACGGTGCAGCGTACGCGGCGGCTGAGGAGCAGAAAAACGAAGTCGAGTTTGTGAGCGAGGTGTACCTTCTCGCTGCGATGAGAGGGGATGTGAAGCGCTTAAAGAGGAGAGGCGCCGTAGAGGCAAGGGTGCCCGCGGTTCAGGCATCGAGCGGAGAAGGGACACATCTGCAGACAAAGTCGCACGACGCGGGTACCACTGTTCTAGAGAGCAAGTAGTCTTCTTCGTCATTAGCATTGTCTTGTGTATTATATAGATTTTAGATCTGCAACGGCTTGTATACCACGTGTGAGTCGCTGGACTCGCAGTCTTTTCACATATCATTCATTCCTCGTGTCTAATCTGCAATCTTTTTCCCATCCGCCCAGGTCGGCTTCACCGTCCGACAGACCCCCTCGTAATCAAGAAAGGTTTGACTTTTGTTCCCTTCGCTGACCAAAATGCCAGGCGTCGTCCAGAACATAGTCCAGTTCGTGCCCGGGATCTTCCACGTCCCCCTCGAGCGCTCAAAGTACCATTTGTTGACAGGATTGTCTTTTCGACTCCGCCAGCAGACCCCGTTGGGAAAGCAGCCTCGTACCATTGCGTTGAAAAGGAGGTCCGCCACGCCACCCGCTCCCTGAGATCTCTTCAGGACGGCGAATTTGTCGAGGTAGGGAACAAGTCGGTCGGTGTCGCTGTCCGAGCATCCGGGAGGAGTTTCCCAGGTGAGGATTGCGCCGCCTTCGTACTCGCCTGCGATTATAACACCGGCGATGCGGTCATTAACTCGTTTTAAATAGGCTTCGACGTCGAGTTTCCTGTTGAAAGAGTCATCGATCAGATGTGTGAGTCGGTCGAGGTCGATCCTCGGATCAGTCAATTGCAATCGAGGCTTTGATGTGGCTGTCCAGGTCTGGGCTTCGGGATTGGGTAGCATGGTCACGGGCATACCTCGCTTCACAACTGTCGATGTGATGAGAGGCATTGCCGAAGCATCTTGTCCCAACCTGCCTGCTGGAAGAGAGGAAGAATATGCCGGCTTGTCTGTTAAGAGGTTGTGGATTAGAGGGTTTTTCTGCCTTCGCGTTCCAACACTGGAGACTCCATCATCAGCCAACCTTGCTGAATTCGCAGCTTGGAGCGGAGTCGTCAGCAGTGCCGAGGACGAAGCCGGGAGCAGCCTCAGCGCCTCTTTAAACATTTTCAGGTTGGAGGCATGCTTCTGTGACACCGCATCGTCTGTTGAGCTTCGCAGCTCCTCCTGCAGACCTGAGTATTCTTGCTCCAAGTTGACAAAGACGTGCTTCTTATCCACGGCTTTTGTGCTCGGGATTGGGCCAATTTCGTCCACAACGATGATCCTGTCCAATGAAATATTCTTATATTTTTGCTGCTCACCCACCTGGGATTTTACCATGACACCTGCGAGTTCCTTGGTCAATGCTATGGCTGCTTCATCGGCGCTGATTGAGACAGCCCGTGATTGCTCGGAAGAATAAGCAATAGGCAAGATTATGGGTATTCGGCCTCGCCTCAAGGGACGAGTTAAGAGTTTCCGAAGGAAGACTTGGGGTCGACCATCCGGACCGAAACTCAGCACATTGTCCAGTATTCTGGCCCCGGACTCGTGTACGGAGTCAATAGCAGCGACTAGTTTGTTCGCGGCCAGGACCAGTCGCTGTCGGCTCGTCTGTGGATCATCCTGTAGAGGCTCCTCCAAGACAACACAAGGCGCGATACTCAGTCGCGAGAGGGAAGACAGGGTCTGAGCAATCCCCTTCACGAGATCGTCGCCCATAGTGGCGACATTGCTGATCTTGACTAGTGCAACGTGTAGAAGCTCTTGCTCTTCAATTGCCCCCTCCTGCTCGTTTGCGTATTGGGTGAAGACTGGGCTTGCCTCAGAGGCTCGAGTGCGACCAAGCAGCTCTCCCGCTTCTACCTGAGCAGGTAGATCCCGCGCGGCGGGCTTCTGTTCCCCGGTTGTCTTCGCAGGGCTCTTCAGGCGGGAAATATATGCCTTTGCATCTCTCTTCGTAGCGGCGGAGCTTAACAGACTGGTAAAGAACTCTCTGTTTGCCAGACGCTGTCTAGCTCTCTCGCTAAAAGAGCTCTTCTTATCTTGCTCTAAGGCACCCTGGTTCTCGTACGACGGACCGTCTTCAGTGCGTTGCGTGGGTTGAGTAGAGTAAAACCGAGGACGACAACGGGCCGGGTGGGATAGGAGGTATGCTCTCAAGGTCTCAGCGGCGACATTGGTGGTGGGTAGGTAGTGGGTTCGACCATGTGTCATGGCTGTCAGGCTCATGCTTCCGGCGGACAAGATTGAAGACCCAGGACGGAAGAATAGACGTCAATGAAAGATTTCAAGAACAGCAGCCACTCATGGAATTTGAGTCAAGCAGCCTTCATCGACCTGCAGAAAAATTTTGTGACGCACATGCATCCAAGCGAGGAGCAACTGCACCTCACCGACGCAGCTTCACCGCCCGCAAACCTTGGGGAGTCATTGGCGCTTACAGCCGGCACTATCATTACCCTTGGCAGGGGCATGAGAAACCTCAGGCGTGCCTAGCCCGGTGTCGGGAGGGGCACGTTCTGTGCTTCTCCAATTCTGACTTTACTCGGTGATAAACTTTCTCGGTCGTACTCGGTCGTGTCGAAGCCCAGTCTCGCGTCGCTCTTTTCAGGACGCATCGACCGCGGTCATCATTGCAAATTGCTGACGACGTGCAACATATAGCAAACGACCCGTGTTTTCCCGGGACTGGTGGGAGTCCAGCCTCGTGTACGAGAGGACAAGGTACGAGTACATCGTATGTGTTGATATGAAATTTTGTCAGCTTTCGGAATCTCCCCGCAATGTCGAAAGTACGACGATTAACGTCATGATGGGACACGGGGAGAAACGGATGAGACTGGCTTCTTGTACGATCAACTTCAATGACTATTAGAATATAAATGCTCGCAAGGCCTCAGTAAGTTAACAGAGGAGCACTGACAGAAGTCTACTGGCAACCTACGCTTCTCTTACCCTGACCACACTTCACTCTCAATTTGTACCTTGCGGATCCTGCAAAGATGGCACCTCAATTGGCATGGCTGGGTTTAGGGAACATGGGCAGGGTGAGTACCTCGCACCCAATGCAAAGTCGAATTGGTCTAATCATCTGCTCAAGGGCATGTCCAAGAACATCGTGGAAAAGGGCAACCTTGACAAGCCTCTGATCCTCTACAACCGCACCATTCAGAAAGCCCACGACTTCTCAGCCAAAGTCGGCAACTCGACAGTCGCCTCCTCCATCCAAGAAGCCGCCTCCAAAGCAGACATTATCTTCTACTGCCTAGGCGAAGACCCATCGGTGCTCGAGACACTCGAAGAGATCCTCAAGGTGGACGTCAAAGGAAAGATCATCGTGGACTGCAGCACCGTCCATCCAGACACAACCGCAAAAGAAGCCAAACTGGTTGAAGAAAAAGGCGGCGACTTTGTCGCATGCCCTGTATTCGGCGCGCCAGCAATGGCGGATGCAGGCCAGCTGGTCTGCGTCCTCGCGGGCAAAGCAGAAGCAGTGCAGAAAGTGATACCATACACCAAAGGCGTGATAGGTCGGGCGAACATCGACTTCTCCGGTCAAGAAGCCAGCAAGGCCACCTTGCTCAAGGTGATCGGCAACACATTTATTGCGGGCATGGTCACGGCGCTCTCAGAGGGCCACGTCGTGGCAGAGAAGTCTGGCCTGGGCGTTGAAGAACTGCACAAATTCATTGAAGTCATGTTCCCGGGTCCATATACAGCTTATTCAACCAGATTAAAGACTGGGGACTACTATACTCGCGCGGAACCTCTGTTTGCCGTTGACCTGGCACGAAAGGATGCCAGACACGCAATGAACTTGGCCGAAAAGAGTGGCTGTCGGATGAGGCAGGTTGAGTTGGCCGATTCGTACTTGAAGACTGTGAAGGAACAAAAGGGCGAGAAGGGCGATATCGCCGGCATTTACGGCGCGGTAAGGATGCAGGGCGGTCTGCCGTTTGACAACCAATAAGCTCGAGCAAGGCGTCTCGCCTTCAGTGAAGCAATGCCCTAACAGACCTGGCTTCCTCACTCGACGCAGAAAGTCCATAGCACAGAACAAGACCGTGGGATGCATATGCAACATCCTCCGCATGACACGGCCTCGAGGTTTATTTCCCGCAAAAGAACGAACCGTCATCTGTCCAACAGCGTCTGATCCCCCCCGTTTTGTGAGAGCGTACGGAGTACGTACGTACTTCCGCTTCCCATCATGCGGCCTTCCTTCACTGTCACACGATTCCTTCACCAAAGCCATCCCCTGCAATGTACTGATGGTGTCACTCTAGCAAACCAGCAGGCGGCAGGGCAGCAAGGCAGCAAATCAATCGGACAGGACGAGCAGAAGAAAGTAATGATCCTCCACCGCTAGCAGCCCTTTGAATGTATTTGTATTTGTATCTTCCGGATAAAGAACCCCTTCGGTTAATGGTGGATGGGCGATGGTGATCGACAAGCCGATCCGTTCTCCCCTTCCAACCCGTCGCCGAGCACGCAGGGCACGCAGGGGACAGGGCGGACTGCACACTGCATCGTGTTATGCAATGCAATGCAACGCCATGCATGGTTCTTTCCACTTCGGAATCCGGCATGGCAATTTTGTTCGTTCGAGGACTTTGTTGAGAGGATGGGCTTGATACTTACCAGTACGGGACAGAAGAACAGCGGGTAGAAATCTCCTCTGCATTTGCTGCCGTGATACGTGCCCGGAGGACATGTTGACCATCAACTGCTCCTACTCGTAACGAGTAATCGACTTTGACTAACGCTCTGGCTCTCGAAGTTAGCCTGGAGCAGCGGATGGAGTGAGTCGAGCCGAGTGGATGTATTGCAGACCACAGCATATGTCTTGACTGGACAGCATTGCATACGATAGGATTTGTTGTGGTGATATGACAAGGCACGTGCAGAGATAGAAGGTCACATACGATATGATATGATACGATACGTTACACGACAAGTATAACGAGTTAGAAGGACACAAGGATACGAGAAATGTACCTCGTAGTATCGTCGGCTTGAAGTTCAGACCACCACACCAGCAAAGCACCGCCCTGCATCTCACACACACATCATCCACACTTTCTTTCTTTCTGTTCTGTTTTGTTTTGTTCTGTGAATAGAGGCGCGCTCCCGCCCGTTCCACAAAATCCCACCACATTTCAGACTCAATTCTGATCTTTCTTACTGTCGCGAATCAATGAGAATGAAAATCGTCCCGCGGGTGAAGCACTCGTCCTCGCACCAGTCCTCCCCGTGCGCGTAGTAGACGCTGCTGCCAGAGAGCTAGAATGCTTCGTGCTGACTTCCTGTGCCATCGCTGTCGCCGCCATCACTGCGTGACTCGTCCCACTGTTCGTGGGGATCCCACTCGAAGATATCCTGGATGCGGAATTGGGCCTCACTCTCGACCTCGATCTCGACGTCGTCGACGAGTTCCGCATCTCTACTCCCAGAGTAGCCCTGGGCAGCATTGGTCGTGGTGGCCGGACCACTGTTCCGCTTCCTATCCCTATCCCTGTTCGTACTTCTACTCCTGCTCCTACTTCTCCGCCGCTGGACCCTCTTCCTCACGGTCCATTTGCCCATTTCCTTCAACAGGGCCTCCAGGTCCACTTTCATGCCCTGCGTGTAGGCGTGGTTCTTGCCGAGCATTTTGACCCGCCCCTCCAGGACCTGCCAGTATAGCTGCTCGGTCAGGTCGAGGCGGCCCTGCTGCTTGTACAGCAGGGCGAGGAGGCGGATGCTCTCCAGCCGCCGGGGGTGGTTCTCGCCCAGCGTGTCTCTGGAGTCGTGGATCGCGCGGGACAGCACGGCGACGGCCTCGTCCAGCCGGTCCTGCCGGTGCAGGGAGCGGTGCAGGTTCGTGAGCGCCGAGATGGACTGGAGATGGCGCGGGCCCAGGATCCGGGCCGACACGTCGTAGACCTCGCGCAACACGTGCTCGGCGTGCTGGGGCTGCGCCTCCACGTTCAGCATGAACCCGTAGCAGTACAGCGAGGCGATGGCGCGGGGGTCCTCGGCACCGTGGCGGTGGACGAAGCGCTCGTGCAGCGCGCGCAGCGTCGCGCTCGTGATGTCGCGGTCCCGCATCTGTCCGTCCGCCACGTAGACCATCCAGCGCACCATGGTGGTGAGCGGGTCGTCGGGCCCCAGGGTCCGCAGCGCGACGTAGTACGCGCTGGTCATGATCGTCTTGGTCAGGTCGCCCTGGTCGTGCATCTGGAGGATCTGCACCGTCTGGTTGAGGGCCAGGAGGACCTTGGGGTCCTGGCGCGGGGAGAGCATGCGTTCGAACTCGGCGTCCGCGTCCGCCAGGCTGTGCCGCGATAACGTATGGTTCCCCCGACGGAGGTAGATGCACGCGGCGAAGCACCGGGCCACCCACCGCCACGAGTGGTCGTGGCCGCGCGAGCTGGCGGGCAGGGACATGGCGGGCTGAGGTTGGCCGAGGTCGTGCGTCGCATTGAGGATGTTACGTGCCGGCACAGGCGCCAACTCCAGGTTGGGCAGGCTGATGAAGTGTTCGCGCGTCGACTCGTGGCACGTCGGGCAGATCTGCTCGTAGTCCATGCCGTCGCCGTCGGGGGAGGAGCCGCCACCACCGCCACCGCCGCTGCTCGTGGTGCTGCTGCTGTCCGTCATCATGAGGGACCAGGCGCGGATATCGTCGTGGCCGCACAGCGATCGCAGCGGCGGCGCGTCGATGACCTGCAGCGCCATGAACTCGACGTCGCGGCCGAGCCGCTGGCAGGGCATCGTCGGACTGGAGGAGTCGTAGAAGCTGCCAGCATGGCGGACCTGATCCTCGAATGCGGGAGGCGGTTCATTGGTCGTGGAGAAGGTGTAGGATGAGGGCGTGCCTTGCGGTGAAGACACGAAGAACCCGCTGCGTGACGAGATGGGGGAATTCGACGGTGGCGGCCACGTGCCGGTGCTTTCTTTTGGCGGGAATCGACTACCTTGTCGCTGGTGGTGCTTGTGCCGCTGGTGGTGCTGGTGCTGGGCCGATGGTGTCACTTGCGTGGCAAGCGTTAGGGGAATGGACGGCGAGGCTTTGGCGCGGGGTGATCGGTGCTTCTGCTGCGAGGTGGTGGGCGAATCGTGGTGACTGGTGGTGGATCTGAACGCGGACATGGAGGTCGAGGTGGGGGCGGTGGAACTCGAGGTTGCTCCGGAGGCCACCGAGTCACGCGCCGTTGCAGCCGCAGTCGGCGAGAATGCGGCGTTGATGTTTGCATTGAGACCGAGATGGAGGTTGGCGACAAGGTCTGCCGGTCGGACCCTCGCTGGCGCCGATGACGAGGATGGCGTCGCGTCTTCTCCCTCGGCAGGCTCAGGCTCAGGAGTGTACGCTCGAACATGGGCGTACTGCTCCGGCTGCTGTTGCTGGTCTCCGCTTTTACAGTCGACATTGGCGAGCGCCGATGCGAGGAAATCCTCTTCGGTCATCTTCCGGCCCTTGACGTATTTGTGAAGGTCTTTGAGGGAGCGTTTGTGGCCATGGATCATGAAGGCCGTCGACCGCTTACCGCTCTTCTGGCGGTAGTGGTTGAGCACCGAGCATATCTGATAGTCCTTGTCGGAGTAGTTTTTGCTGATTCCCCACTGCGAGAGTCGGGCTTTATACATACGCTCACTATCGACAGGCGAGGACAAGGGGGTTCAAATCAGCATCATGCCAATTAAATTGGGGGAGGTGATAAGCCGGGCGGGCGAACTAATTGAAATGGCTGGGCTGGGAGGAGGGGGGTCTTTTCTTGCGGCGGCGGCAGTTTGCAGACAGACTGACAGACCGGCATGCAGGCAGGCAGGGCCGACAAAGGTACACTCACGTCGCTTTAAAGCCGTACTTTCTCTCCATAATCTTGCGGACATCTCGCAAGGGGTTCTTTTCGTACAGAACGCGGATTTCGTCCTTCACCGCCTGCCATTGAGCGGGAGCGGGGCCCTCTCGCGCCTCGAGCTGCGAAGGAGCGAGCGACGGCGGCGGCGCTTGGACTGATGCTGGTGCTGATGCCGTTGTGGGAGCTGGAGCTTGAGTAACGTTGTTGGTGTTGACGGTCCATCCATGGGGATAGCTACCCAGGCTCGAGGCCATTGACCCGGTGTTGTCGTGCGGTGACCAGTGCTCATCACTGCCTGAAACGAGGTTAGAATTAGAATGCCGAAGCTAGCTCAGCGAAGAAAGCGGAAAGCAAAAAAAGGCAGAAAGCTCTCAACGCTTTCAAGCTTCGCCCTGGACGCGCGCTTTGAGGGTCGATAGGACGGGGTGTGTGGCCTTGCGAGAGCGGCCTCTCACGAAGGAAAGTCGAGGAGGGGTAACTCTGGTGGCCCGTGGGCAGGCTGGCTCGTCTTCGTCTGTCGTGGAACTCGATGAGACATGCATCCCAACGTTACGGTCCCAGTTTTCCGTGCCCGGCGCATATGCAAAGTCCTTCTGGGGCCCAATCAGGGGGGCATCCGGTGGGAGCGGCGTGGTTCTAGCTTGACACGTAGCCGACAGAGTAAGATTGCGGGCAAACAAACTCTGAAACCCTGGAACCCATTGCCCCTCAACGGCAGTAACGCAGTCGTTCCCACCCGCGACGAGGTGGGATCGTCATGAATCAGGGCTGCTTGTGAGACGAGGGGACGACTTGATCTCTTAAATACTTGAGGTGCGTCACTCGTCACAGTCTGATCGGGGCACGCCCGACGTCAGGCTCGAGCCATTCACAAGGCCTGTCCTGTTTTCTCTTGACCACCGCCTGGATGGACTGTCAATCGGGGCCGCACCGAAGCCCGACACGAGCCCCCCTTCGAATCGGTGCGCGGCTAGGGAAGCAGTCGCTCCGAGCTGGACAAGACTTAATCTCGCACGCACGTCTAGTGACAACGTCCTTCTTCCACGTCCATCTACCTCTGAGCGCCGCGATCGAGCACCCATTGGCAATAGGGATTACTGCGTATCTATATACAGTTGATATGCAAGGCCAGGCAGGGGAGCAGGGCAGGATGTGAGATGATGCCATAGCTGCAGCAAGGGGTGTCGGTGGCGCGCCCCCAGACGATATTCCTGGTGCCGGCGTCTGTGCCTCCCCGTCATCTAACTACTCGTACCATCAATTGACCCGTCGATGACCGCATAAACATGCTGTTCAACCACCTCGCTCGATGCAAATTTCCCAAAACAGCTGCAGGCACATGATGCCCATGTGCACGAAATCTCCAGACAAAGCCTCCCAAGCGCGTGCATCTAAATAGACGCTGTGTTGATCATCCAAAGGGGTCGAACCGCAATCTAAAGGGCGCCACATGCAACGAAAGCGGTCAACCAGGTGGCTGAAATGACCACGCCAACTTCGACCTGCGGGGAAATGCCTAGAATCCATTGTACCAGCACGCCGATCGGGGCTGGCACATACCGGTGACAAAATGTCCAGGACAAGACTGCCAGAGATTGGACGGGCAAGAAATTGTCAGCCAGCGCTAGCTAACAAGAACATAAGGGACGGTGGATTCGTCCACTCTCAACGGCACCTCTCCCAGCGGCACGGTGTGGGCTGCATATCGTCGGCCTCGCGCGTGGTCATGTGCATACTTGCGAACGCCGTCCTCATCAAGGCAATAGCATTCATTCCCAGGGTCGGTCTTCGTGTCCGGCAACTCAGACCCCAATTCTCCAAATGAGCGAGTCCCTTGGTTCCTGCGAACCAGGAATTAACGAGCAGATCTTCGGCCCGACTGGTCATAGGTTGAACCTCGACGCTCCTGTTGCTGGGAACTCTGTGATCGACTTATCGGTGGCTTGTCGGCGTCGAACGTGTCGGGGCCGGGCTGCGCCGGTGGTTGCGGGCCTGAGCCTCCTCCGCGGCTTGTTATGGGAGGCTGATAAGCTGGTGGAGGCTCGGATTCTTGATGTGTTGGGTGCGCATACCCAGAAGCGCTGTAAGTCGTTGCGGGGTATTGCCCTGGCTGTCCGGCTCTGCCAGGCGCAAATGCTGCCGCATTCATGGTGATATTGATATTGGTGGGCCCCTGGCCCGGGCTCATGGGTTGGGAGTACCCATACGAGCTTGCCTGGACATTATGGGGCTGGGACTGTGAGGAATATTGGGAATATTGGGCCTGGTAATGGGGTTGCGAAGCGCCACTACTCGTGCTCGTCACGATGGGCGGCCTCTCTTGTCGCCCAGCATCTTGCGGTTCGGCCGTGGTTTCTCGCTTTCCTCGTGGTTGCTGAGGACGGTTTGTGCCGCCTTCCGAGGGGCCCTTTTTGGCTCGACGTTTGGCGGTATCTGACTCTCGGTAGTCGTACGGATTTCTTCGGTACTCTCCTGTGGCCGACGTCAACTCCAATCACCATGTCGCCCCCGAGAGTGTGCTCACGGCTTTGTGTTTCCAAATCCCAGTCTTTAGAATCGTTTATGAGATCGCGGATGCTAACCTAGACACGAGATGTTCAGCGAAAGCGGGGGTCGATTGATGGAGGGTCTTACGGCATTGAGGGATCTCTTTGCGGACACATTGAAACCTGTCCGGTTTTTGTCCTGAAAGTAGTCAGCCGGGACCAATTCAATATGGCGCAGGCCGTCTCTCGTACTGTTGGATGCTGGGCCGATGTAATCTTTGCGGTCCGATCCACATAACGGTTAATGTATTCCACCAGGACCGCGGCATTGATGTTTTCGCCCGGAACGAAGAAGTGTATGGGCTGAATGTCGTCGTCGGCGCTGTCGTCCGAATCATCGTCTACGTCTCGCTTCTGTCTCTTTCCTGATTTTGATGACTGTTTCGGCATGGCGATAATCGGATCGAGGTGGGCAGGCTTGACTCGACGCACGGGTCACGGGGAGAGGCCGTTAGCGGCAGGCTTCCGGGATGTGATGGACCTCGGTCGCAACACAGGCTAGCGGTCCAAGGGAGAAGACGATGGGAAATCGAATGAGCATGCTTGAAGAAATGAGGCTGCGTCCAGACTCGATGATCCAGATGGTTGACCTGAGAGACAGAGGGTGACGAGATGAGTCCTGATCCTGATTGCGGCAATTCAGATGTGCAGCCGCAGCCGACCCAGCGTGGCAGATGGTCAATCGCGCTGGTTCGCAGGCATGTGCAGCGGGACTGGATGAGCTGGCAGCATGGCTAACGAGAGCGAACGATCCCACCGTGCATTAGTGAGGAAGAAAACGACACGGAACTGGCCTCGAGCTCGAGAACAAATGAAACGGCGCGAAAGAGGCTCCTCCAGGAAGAACACATGATTGCAGGTCCAGCCTGTTTACCCCGCCGCCATGCGTGTCTTTGTAGCTTTTCTCACCTGTCGCTTCTCCAAGCGTGTCCACAGCACGGTCGATTCGCTTTCCAAAATGTCACCCACGGGTGCGAGGTACTCCGCGTACCACCGCTGCCTGCTCGCAGACGACGACCAAATCTACCCACCGTTTGGCCTGCGTTTACGCCATATCTGACGCCTCAATCTCGCGGGTGCCCCTCCTGGCTGCCCTGCGAGGGGCACGCGTGCCAGCCCAGTCTACGGTGGCCGCAGCATAGCGCGGGACTGCGATGGACCTCGAGTAAGTACGAGTACCTTGAAACCGTACAGACCAGATAAACGATCCCGCAAGGGGTGGGTATGAGCAGGAAATCTCGGACGCTCACGGCAGAACGTGTGGGGCTGTCAGCCCTCAAGCTTCGTGGGGACTCAAAAGGCCTTCTGGCCGACGCAGCCTCACCTCTCAGATTCAGGAAACCGTACAAAGAGGCAGGATATGGCGCCAGATATCAGTCTTGTTGTTCAAACAAGGTTGCTACCAGATATCCTCACCAGACCCTACACGGAAGTCAAGGGAGGGAGGCTCAGACATGCATCCTCCTTCACCGCTTCTTCCATCGTACGGCAGGCCCGTCCCGAGGCTCGCAGATGCGTAGCCCAGGATCGATCCAGTTTGTCATTAGTACAGGCCATTGCACGTCGAAGGCGTATTAGAATTGCGAACTAGTAGTCACTATTACCAAGATGCTCACATACGGCCTCGCTGCTTCTTGCCCTAGCTTTTCGCTGGCATTCTGAATTCCTGCTTTCGTTCGTATACAACCCAATCTGAATATCATGGCAACTGGAAACTAGTATCCTGCGTCAGAGGAATATTCGTGTTGATTATGACCGCCTTGCTTGCTCCATTGTAGGTAAAGTTAGACTGGGGAGCCCCGGGGATGTTGATGCCTTGAGGGGCGGATGCAACGTTCAGCACAGTGATTCTCTCGATGCTGACGTTTGCTGGGTAGCTGTAGTCCCCAGACATGGAGAAATCTCCACCGGCATACGTGAAATTGATAAACGTGGTGCTGGCCTGCTCAATAGAGAAGCCATCGTCAAGATAAAGGGAGCCATTGGCAGACCCGTCCTGTCCTGGGGCGATCAAGAGGTTGAATCCCTTGGTACGAAGCTGTGCAGTCGTGTTGGCGCTTTCGACACGGAGAGGGAGGATGGCACCACCGCGAACATGTAGCGGGATGGTCGTGAAGTTGACGTTCGTCAAATTGACCAGCGTGCCATTGCCCTGAACTGGGGCGAAGCCGGCATTCCAGTCGTAGAAAGTATCGTTGGGTAGATAAATACTCACAGACGTCTTATTCTCAGCCAGAACAGGGGACACCAGAAGTGAGTCGCCGAAGAAGAATTGCGCGTCAATACCAAATGTCTTCGAATCCTCTGGGTAGATGTAGAACAGAGGGTTCAGGACGGGCTTGCCCGTCTGGTTCTGAGCGTAGAAAGCCGTATACAGGTAGTCCAGAGCGCGGTAGCGGATGTCAATGGCATTTCGTGCTGCCTGCGCGGTGAGCGGCCAGTGGTAGGCTTCTTGCGGCCTGTTCCCGAGTCTACAGATTTCCATTAATTGCGTGCGCCACTCGGCAACGAGATGTTGGATACTCACTCATTATGGTTCCGGTAGAAGGTTTGGAAAGCTCCTAGCATCATCCATCGGGCGCAAAGTCTTTCAGTGGTGTTCCCCCCGAAACCACAGACATCTAAGGTTGTGGGTTAACGGTATGGTTCATACGTTGAAGGAGAACATACCGGAGCCGACCATCGGCAGTTGGAAGATGCTTGCAAAATTCAACATGTCAGAAATGCTGATCTCATACTGACTCCAATCTGCGTGGTTGTCGCCAGTCCAGTGGCCGACATGTGCACCTGCTCCAAGGAATGTGCTTCGTGTGATGACCAGTGGTCGCTCGCCCGGACGGCGGTTGAGCAAAGCATTGCGGGAAGCGGAAGACATCATAGTGCCGTAAAGATTATGTGTATCGTACTCGACAAGACCATTGTAGTGGACAAGGTTCGTGTCAATGGTCTTATTAGACAGGCTGCCTGCGGCATTCCGGATGGTGTAAGGTGGGCTGATCAGCTTTCGTCCTGGAAGGCCTGTCTTGTTACCGGTGGCCATGGTCTGTCGCTTGGTCGGTGGCTGGAAGTCTGCTGGGAAACCGGGCAAAGCCACGGCAGGCCCTTCTCTCACCGGCGGCGGCTTTGGAGGGAATCCTTGGGCTTTCGCAAAAGCGGCTGGGTCGGAGCACGGGTAGTTACAGAAGCTAATGGCCGTTAGCAGAGTTTCCGGAAATGACAATGGGATCCGTACTTTGCAGCTTCGTTCATGTCAATCCAGAGCCCGGAAATGTCGACGCCTGTCTCCGGACTGAAGAAGGTTGCAAACTCGTCGTTCCAGTAGCCTTGGGTATCTGGATGGAACCAGTCAGGGAACACGGTGGGCCCAGGCCAGACGACGCCCTCAAAGTTGGAACCGTCGGCCCTCTTCATGAAGATATCCGGACTATTGCCGTTATTGAAGGCCGAGTAATTCTGGGCTGCCACAGCTGGGTCGACCATGACGATATAGTGTTGCTGGTGGGCATGGAGGTACGCGACGAGTTCGCGCATCTTGGCTAGGGGGAAGCGTTGCGGGTCCAGTGTGAAGACTTTTCGAGCATCCTATCTCATCTCAGCCGCAACTCAGCTGAGGGATCGTAGTTACTCACCATGTAGTCAATGTCGGTCCACATCGTCTATCATCGTTAGTAAGAGCTTTCACGAGTGATAGGCTGGCGTACCTCCAACGGGATATTGGCAGCACTGTAATTGTGGACAACCTCAGCAACCTGATAGACATCTTGATATCCGTATCTACACTGGTGGTACCCAAACGTCCAGTATGCCATCATGGCAGGCTTTCCAACAACTTCGGAGATTTGCTGAGACACCTCGATAGGTGAAGGTCCTGCAAGGAAGTAGAAGTCGAGAACACCGCCGAGAGTGTTGTACTCGAGGTATTGACCAGCAGTATCATTAATCTTGATATCCATGCCATTGGAATTCAGGAAGAGAACGCCGTGCGTACCGTTCGCTCCTCGGTGATCTATGTAGACGGGGTGATTTCCGTACAAGTTGGTGCCCTGGGGAATACCGTAGGCATCGCGAGACCACAAGGTCCTGGTGTAATTGGAGGTATTCAATCTGAAGTGGTCAGAGTGCTCGCCGAGGCCGTATAGGTTCGGGTGACTGGGCAGAGAGGTCCGAAGTCTGAGATATTGCGACTCAAACACCAAAGCGGATCCGGAGGTGTTGAAGAGCACTTCTCCACCGGGACGAGAGACAGAGAAGGTGAAAGGATTCTCAGTGTAATTGAAGACAAGCTGAGAATCAGCGGCAGTGACGCCTTCGGTCGCGGTGGGTCGAGGCAAGACCGACTCGGGAACTTGATAAACAGTCTGGTTCAAGTCCTGAATGATGACATGGAGTCTCGAAGCTGGCCACTCATCAGCAGCTGAGCAAGGTCGCTTTCAAGCACTCAGCTTACCAGACTGATACTCCACGGTGAGTGTCAGATTCCGTAGGTCAGTGCTAAAGATGTTGCAGGCCGGTCCTGCAAGATTGAGATTAGCAACAAGGCCATTCGAAGTCTGCTGGACATTGCTGGCACGGTAGCCTGGACAAGTCTTCTGAGCGATTGCCAAGCCTGAGGCCAAAAGGCCGAACAGAGCAGTAATCAACACCATGGTGGCCACTGTGTCAACCCAGATGGCAGTCGATGGAAGAAGTTCATCTCCTTCTGAGGGATGCGGACGTGCTGCTTAAGAAGCCCAGAAAATCCTGCTTGACCACATGCCCACCTGCGGTTCGGAAGGATATTTTGCTCGGTGGAGTCTTGTTTTCTGCATCTTGCCACGAGCATTCGACCAGTCGCTGCGTGCAGAGACAGAGCTCGACACGATACCGCGGGGACAGACGCAGCTTAGACCGAGGGAGCTCCAGTAGAGCTCCAGCTCTCCCCACGGAGTAGTATTCCAATCAGCGTCGAACCGGGCGGCGCGGAATGACGGGGTGGAACTGAAGTCTGGGGAAATCCAGGCAAACAGCCAATGGAGCGGATGTAGTTCCTGACTAGAAGCTCTCCGAAGCCCTCATCACACGAGGGAACAGTCCAAAGCAGTAAGACTGCGGAGGCACAGAGTGACGTTGGGAGGTATCATGCCAAGCGGTAACATCGAGCGCCGCCCATTGACGTTGAGGGGCAGGGAGGGGCTGCAATGCCATTTCAGCGAGAATTTTAACCAGGTAAGGGCCTCTTGAATCATCTCGAGGTCATGCATGCATGCCGAGGCACTGAAAGACGGTCGAGGGTCGCGATGGCATTGTAGGTGGTGGGAATGGGAAGACGTTGTTTTGGTTTGACCGGATTCTTCGTGTTTTTCGTGTCCAGGCCCGGGCCAGCCGCCCCAGGCCTAAGATCTGGTTGCGTTAGGCGCCCCTACCGCCCGTCGACGCCCCCAGCACGCCCAAGAAGCCCGCAAGGCTTGTTCTGACAACCAGCAATGACATCATCCACCAAAAGTCTCGGTCCGCCCTCCACCTGCCCCCCTTCGACAAGACTGCCATGCGGGATACACCCGCCACAAGCATCTGACACCCATCCTCGTACCGAAAGCTGACATGTCTGTCGACCAGTGATACTCCGTATTCTTTCTCCTTTCGTATACAGCCTTATCAGCTCTCTGCCGGGTTCTTTATGCGGTCGGTACTCGGTATCTCCTGGACTGCATTATGAATCGGATAGCTATAGGAGATCTCCTAGTTATATGCCACAGGCTAACCTCTTGGAACGCCCGGATCCGGCAGGTCAGAAGGATTCGTTCCCCGATAAGGTGGCTATCTCCTCGCGCTCTCGCCGACCGGCATTTCACACCGGTGCCATATTCCAGACATCGGCATCAAGTACACCGCCGACAGAGATTTCCAGGGCCATATATGAACAGCTAGCGACATGGGAGCGGGAGAGGGAGGTAGCAAGGTAGGATCGGTCCAGGTTCCCAGTGCGCAACTCCTACAGGTCGCAAGGTAAGAAGATGTACGTCTTCAACATTTTCGCCATCTCATTGGCCCTTGCCACTTCCTTGCACGCACAAACAACGCCCGTTGATGTGCGCGAAGCAACCGTTGCCAGTCTGCACAGCGCCCTCTTCTCCGGCTTGACCACCTGCCGTGGCATTGTCAGCGCCTTCATCGCCCGCATCGAGCAGTTCAATCCGGACATCAATGCCATCATAACCCTGAACCCGGAGGCTCTCTCCATCGCCGACAATTTGGACGACGCACTCTCCCAGGGGAATGCTACGGGATCACTGTTTTGTATCCCCATCCTGCTCAAGGACAACTACGATGCTCTACCGATGGTCACGACGGGCGGGTGTCTGGCCCTGAACTCGTCGAAGCCAACCCGGGATGGGCCTGCCGTGCGAGCACTCCGCAACGCCGGGGCCGTGATTCTAGGAAAATCCAACCTGCACGAGTTGGCTCTTGAAGGTCTATCCGTCTCGAGTCTCGGTGGGCAGACGATCAACCCGTACGACTTCACGAGGACGCCCGGAGGAAGTTCAGGCGGTACGGGCGCCGCCATCGCCGCCTCCTTCGCGGTATTCGGCACCGGAAGCGACACGGTCAACTCCCTCAGAAGCCCAGCCAGCGCCAACAGCCTGTTCAGCTTCCGCCCCACGCGTGGCTTGATCTCGCGCACGGGCGTCATCCCCATCTCCTACACCCAGGACACCATCGGAGCAATAGGCCGCAGCCTCCCGGACATCGCGACAGCACTGACGGTCATGTCGTCCTCGGGCTACGACCCCGCCGACAACGTCAGCGCGGCGATCCCTGCCTCTGTCCTGGGGACAGACTACACGACCTTCCTCTCCCCCGGGTCATCTTCCAACCTCAGTGGGGTCCGCATCGGCGTGATCGAAGGCTTCTTCAACCGCATGTCCAGCAACGAAACCACCCCGGTCAACGACGCAATGGACAACGTGCTCTCCATCCTGCGTAAAAAGGGCGCCATCATAGTCCCCATCAACGACACGACAACGTACAACGCAACGAGCATTTCGGCGCAGATGGACGTCCAACAATCCGAGTATCGGGAAGCGCTCACCCACTACCTCTCGTCCGACGCCCTCACGGGCCCGCACCCCCGGTCCATGCCCCAGCTGTACACGCCCAACCAGACGCACCCGGAGTTCCTCGTCATCCCATCCCAGTACAGCTACGTCGAGACGGCGCTCCGCTCGTCCACCTCCAACTCGTCGTACTACCTGAAGCAGGCCCTGATCGCGAACCTCACCCGCGCCCTGCAAGCCACCATCCTCTCCAACGAGCTCACCTGCCTCATCTACCCGGAGCAGAAGAACCTGGTCGTTCCCATCGGCTCGGCCTCCCAGTCCGGCAGGAACGGCATCCTCGCCGCCCTGACGGGATCCCCCGTCATCACCATGCCCATCGGCTTCTCTCCTCCCAGTAGGACCGCCCCGATCGGCATCCCCATCGGCATGGAACTCCTGGGACTCCCCTGGTCGGAGGGGACACTACTGCAGGTTGCAAAGGGCATTGACGATGTGTTGCACGCGCGCAGAATGCCCGTGACGGCCGGCCTGAACGGGACCGTCGAAGTCACGTCCGCGTATGCCCAAGTGCCAAGAGTGACACCGCTGGGCGCGAAGAACATCCCCAGTGCGTATCCGCTGGGTGTGTACTGATCCGGCATGGGGCGCGGGATGGACGTCAAACAGGGTGGTTGGATGACATTTTGCTCTGGCCACCCTCACACACCCGCGCGCGCGTATGACCGGCACGGACAGCTGAAGAACCGGGATTGTAAATAGCCCAACTGGGTATGAAAGTAAAGAACGAAATTCGCACTTCACGGATCGTTTATCACCGTGTGTGCGTAGTCCAAGTCTCGATTGAAAAAGCACAATCAATAGCCTGTACTAGATATACTAGACATATATGCTCGTGTAGACCGACTGGCTCGCGAAAATACTCGATCGCGTAATCATTGTAACAGTTCATTCCTCATTAACGCTTGTCATGTACGTGCGTAAACGTCGTAGTATCTGTCGTGTGGATGGGCATCCGGTCATGGCTCTGTCTATCCTTGAATCCAACCTACTCAACCCAGGCTCAATGACACAGCCACCATACCGTGTAAGCAGCGGAGACCCTGTTCTCGTTCTTGATCATGTCGATGTTCCCCCTGTGTCGGTGGCGTCCGGGGCAAAAACTCCTTCGGCCTACTCGCGGTTTTGTAGCCGCAGAGGTCATAGCCGAGCCGGAAAGACGGCTACATCACCTCGTAGCAGACCCAACAGGCTTCTGACTCTTGAGCTCCTCCTCCAGCAGACTCTGCTTCTTGACATACTCGAGCACAATCTCTTCCTCTGTCTTCTGCCTCGTTAGCTCCTCTTGACGCTTCTTTTCGTCTTGCTCGGATGCGGTGATTGCCTTCTTCAGCTCGGTATCATCATCGTCGACTGCTTCCTCAGTAGCGACCGTGGCTGTTTGGGTAGCACCGTTAGCACTGGCGAGCGCGGCCTCTACCGCTGCAAGCTCTTGTTCTTTCTTCTTCAACTCGTTCACCGTGTGAAGCCTCTTGCTCTCCTCGATAGTGCGCTTGAACTCCTCGTCGTATTCGGTGTCGATGCCCGAGTCGCTGTCGTCTAAATGACGGTGCTGCGCATGCTTGGCCAAGACACCTTGATCGCTCGCAGCTTGCGCGGCTTTATACTCCGCCATGCTTTCTGTCAATACTCGGTGGAGTTCAGCGTCGTGCTCCTCTTCCGGCTGTTCGGCCACTGTTGAGACCACGCCTGTCTGTTGAGCATGTTCCTCTTGGGCTTTCTTAAACTCTCTGATGCTGGCTTGGATGGCTTGTTGATAAGCTTTGTCGGGGTGCTTGTGGTTGTCGCCTACACCATGCAGTTCTCGCAGGCTCGCTCTCAGTGCTCTTTCAACTATGGCGTCCTCTTCAGGATTGCCTCTGCTGGTGGACGTCACTGAATGTTTGATGGCGTGCTCATAGTCGTCCACAGCCCCACCGCCTGCCATCGACAATTGAGTGTGTGTCTTGCCAAACGACGGGTCCAGGTTAGAGAGGGACTGGGTATGCGTGATGTGGTGGCTGCTGTCGTGATCAAACGGACAGAACTTGCAGCGACTCTTGACCTTGCCACCACCCTTGCTCTTCCTTCTCTCGTCTCTGCTTATCTCTTTCTCCTGGCGCTCAAGTTCTTTCTTTTCCTTCCTGAGCTGATCCCGCCTCTCAGCAAGAGCTTTTCGTTCATCCCAGCTGAGGTGTCGCGTACTGTGGAATCCGTGCACCAGTTCGATGGAATCCGTGTTTGATTTTGACAGGATGTGACTTTCAATCGCCTCCTTGCGATCAGCTCCGTAGAGTTGCCCACGTTTCCGCGTCTCGAGCTGGCTGTCTTTCCAGGCCGCTACAATTCTCTGCCTTTCCTCTGGGCCGCTGTTCTTCCAGTCCTCGAAGCCTTGCGCCGTTCGGGCAGCAATAATGTAATTCTGCACTGAGCTTCCAAAGTGCTTTGAAATTTCGCTGTAGATGCCTTTGGCGGTGTATCCTGGGAGACCCCAGATGCCGGCTGCTGGTTTAAGCACCAAACCACCGATGCCTTTCGCGGCGCCCTTGAAGAAGCCGGCAGCTCCCTCTTTCTTGGCCCCTTGCAGAGGCTGAGTCACAAGGCCAGTTATACCATCGTAGAATCCGTATCCGAATTCTCTACCGGCGACTTTCAAACCAGAGTGAAGGCCCACAATCTTCTCGTTCTGTCGGACCGTATCATCACCATATAGCTTTGGCGCGTTGTGAAATCCTTTCGCCAATGATAAAGTGAACTCCATCGGAGACTTGACACCCGCCGAGATGATCTTGCCGGCGGCCTTCGCACCAGACAGCGCGGTATCCAGCGTGACTTGGCCAACCTCTTCGCCCGTCGAATCGCGATGTCTACTTGCTGACCGAGAATGAGAGCGAGAACGTGATCGATGATGGGACCAACTCCCATGTCGGTGATGGGGTTTCGCAGATCCATCAGCTTTCAGCCCAGAGGAGATGGATGAGGGTATGGAAGGCTCGTTCGGCGGCGAAGCGGCGCCCGACGGCGGGAGAGGCGGTGATTGAACCGGCGTAACGGTGCTTGTTGGCGTATTGGAGACATTGTCAGAAGAAGTACGTTCTGACGGCACCGTTGGTGTGTTCGCGCCACTTCGTTTCCTCTCGTGGATCTCCTTCAGCTCCCCGTGGGCAGTCTTGAAAGATTTAAGAATCTCGACTGGGAAGTCCGCGATGCCCATTGAAAGGTTTCCTAAAGTACCAATCAGGGCAGCTGCACCTCCAGAAATCGGTTCCCAAGGCCCATCTTCTGTCTCGTATTCTCGAGGTCGGTACAATTTCAGATCGGAGAAATCCAGAAGTCCCTCAGTCCCGAGCACCGTAGCTGCAAGCGCCGACAGACGAATGTCGGTCCGCTTCACGCGCCAGACGGCGATTCGAGAAGGGTCTAATGAGCACCTGAGGTTGGACATATGTAACTGCTTGTGGAAGGACTCTGCACCAGCCTCAGTTCCCCTCTCCGCCTTGATCTTTGCACTCAGATCCTTTGCTCGTTCAAGGGATTCGGGCTTCAGGGCTTCCAGGATCGAATGTGCGAGTTTGTCGGCGTCCAGATTCTTATAGGCAATGGGTACTGGACCCGCACCAGCTCTAGCGGTCATAGAACCCCAAAAGGGTTGATCACCAAAAAACGGCACTACCACTGTTGGCCTACCCGCCAAAATACCAGCAGCTGTCGTGCCAGCGCCACCGTGATGCACAACGCAAGAGACATGCTGGAACAGCCAATCGTGAGGACAATTGCCGATCATGAATACACCTTCCGGAATCCCCAACTCACTGGCACCGAGTCCGCCCCAGCCCTTGGAGACGATCGCTCGCTGGCCGGTCTTCTTGATAGCCTCGAATATCATCTTGGTCATGGCGTTCGGGTCGTCGACCACAATTGAACCGAATCCGATGTACACCGGAGGTGGTCCGGCCGCCAAGAAATCCGCCAAATCCTGTGGGGGTGTATAGTTCGTCGACAAGTTGAGGAAGAAGAAGCCTGAGATATCGATGTAACTACCCCAGTCTGCCGGCTTCGGGATCAGTGCAGGAGACCAGCAATAAGTCCAGGGAACACGCAATCGACTGACCATGCCGGGAGCCCACATAATGCTGACTGGTTCCAGGCCGAGACTCCTTTCCCGGAATTTGTTGATGACATCGCCCAAACCCTGCCAGGTTAACATATCCACTAGCGCATAGGTGACAAAATTCGTCACGGTAGGGTCTGTGTTTGAGGATATAATGTTTGCGAGGGGATGTGGGAAAGATTGGGTCGGCGACCAGGGCATGGTAAACATCAGATGCAGGGGGATCCCGAGCTTCTCCGCGAGATGGACGTGCGCGAAGCTTGGTGGGTTGGCAATGATAGCATCCGCCACGAAAGGTTTCAGTGCCGGATCCATGCGCATCGACAAGGCGCTATCGAAACTGCGGGTGTCCATGTTGTCATCGTTCATCGGCGTACCCATGCCGTCGCCCGCCTCGATGCAGGACCTCCAACAGCCCGTGATGATTTCATAGATACCTCTCCTTCGTTTGCCGACATCTCCGCTCTTCAGCGAGTCCATCCCTGGCATGAGACCAGGGTTCTTGACCATGAAAGCCATCAGCTCGGCAGGGTCCCCTCCAATGCTGAAGAACTCTAGACCGTTCTCTGTCACGAATTGCTTGAAAGTCGGATGGGTTGCTATTCGCACACGATGGTTATACTTGTTCTTCAGTATCTGGCCCAACGCCACAAATGGTTGGACGTCTCCTCTGCTGCCCACGATTTGGATCACAATGTTCATTGGTGGTGGTGGGAGCCCGTCTATTTCCCCGAGCCCTTCAGGAATCTGAGGTTCAGCCGAGGGTTTGCGTTTCGACAAATCGAGCTGTTGCCGCAGAGCGGGCAGAAGTAGGTTTGTGAGCTTCCCCTTGTGCTGGTTGATGTTGATGTTGACTCTGCCGTCGCTGGCTACCTGTGCACCAGTGTTCAGGCCATTTTGATCAATGTCCAGCTCTCCATAATTCGCACCGTTGTAGGCTGGGGGAGGCACCTCGTCGAGGTGGGGAGAAACGCCGCCATGGTGTCGGACATGGCCTTCTGGAGAAGCATTCGAGGTTGTAGGCTCTTTGTGGCTGCGGGCTTCATCCTCTTGAGCTGCGGCAGCGGCAGCCTGCGCTTCCTGTAAGATAATCTCAGGGATCGCTTCGACTTGTCTCGGCGGGGTAGCGGGAGGATCTGGATTAGACATTCTTGCGACCGACGAGCATTGGCGACGAGATGAGGATGATCGAGAGAAGACAACAGAGGTCGAGGAACGGGTGAACAAGGGGGTTCTGTGCACAGGCAGCTGTGAGAGGGGTGGCAAGGTACAGGGTCCACGACGATGTCACGACCTTGTCACTCGAAGGTGAACTTCAGGACGCCCAAAGTGTGAGATGCAGACCAGGATGGATAAATCTTGAACTGTCCATTGTTTAACCTGCCGCTAATGGGGACCCCATCTGTGGCGCGCCAATTCTCTGGTGGCGACAATCGACATGGTTGTCGTGCCGTCGACTGTCAAGTCTGGGATACGCGAAACAGAGAAACAAGATACCGAACTAGGCCGCTCTCACACAGCAGCTAGACTTTGGGCATGCCCCTCCACACGACACAAGGCGCTAAGGAACGTCTTTTGCCCAGCGATCGTGCATAAGACCTGCCCGGAAAGGTGAAAGGGTCCACCGCGGCGACTCCATACAGGCGCTCGCATTCTCTCCGCCAACGCTGAATCAGCATTGCTTGCATCAGCCCTCGGCGCATTTATCAACGCCGGCCACCTCTTGATGCCTTTTCGGGGTACTATTAATAAGGGTCACGTAGAAGGGCTTTAGATGAACGGCCTCGATCTGCTAACCAGAAGAGCAAGTCATGCAAGGCTGAAAGAAACTTCAGGTCAATCTCAAGCTTCTCATTCGGTAGCCTTGAGCGCCGCCACTCCTCGCTTCGTCAGGTCAGAGCTGAGGTAATCGTAGGTAATCTGGTCCCTATTTTACTCGTTCAACATCGATCTGGCTAATAGCAAGAGCCGTCGTCTGTCGTCATCTCCTGTGCTTCCAACCCTTTGCAACGGTTTCAAACGTCTCAAACGTAATTTCGTCTTCTGCCGCCGCGTTCTTCCGGGCTACCAACTTTGCGATGAAGCGGTCAATCATGCCGACGATGTGAGCCCGACCTGCGCTCTCTGGGTGCCAGATCATCCTAAATTGACGGTCTCGGGTGAGCAAGCGTTTCTTATGGAAGCTGCATTAGTGTCAAGCACTCACGGATATACGGAGCCATAACCCTTTCCAGGCCCTTCGTCCAACCAGCTTTCATTCTCCCAGAGCCAGTCGAATCTATCCCACCACATCTTCTCAACAGAATCGACGCCAACATAGCCTTGCGTGTTGGCTGCATAGGGATAAAAGCCGAGCTGGCGAGAGTCAGAAGGGAGATTATTCACGCAGTTGTCTCGGAGTACCTACCGGGGTCATGTCCTCGGTATACCAGCTGCCGGGGATTTCCACCAGAGCCTTGTCAGCTTCGGCCGTACCAGGCTGCGGTTGCTCGAATACTGGTGTCGGGACCATCCAACTCTTCGCTTCTTTCTTGTAATCTGGGACGTGGGGGGTTTCCTGCGGGAAGGGATTCACCAAGAAGTAAGGTAGTGAGTCATGGGCGTTCATACTGCTGTCATAAAGAAAGCCGTGGTCCTGGAGGAGTTGGACTGTCGTCTCTCGGATCTGGTACAGAGGCGCTCGGTATCCTGCCGGTTTCTTACCATGCTTCAGCTGTGTTATGAGACCGATGCACTTCTGAAGCACGTCCTTTTCTTGCTCGACTGTCATGGCATATGCTCCTTCGTGGCTGTAGCCATGAAGACCGATTTCTGCTCCACTCTCTGCAATCTCCTGTGCTTGTGCTGGGAATGTCTCCAGACTGTGACCGGGCACAAACCAGGTAAGCTTATCAGAGATGCCATGTTTCTTGAAGAGACGCAGCAACCTGCCGACGCCAACGTTGGCGCTGAAAATACCGGCAGAATAATCCGATAGGGTATTATTCGGATCATGGCCAGTTCCCAGATATCCTGAAATTGCGTCAAAGTCGACGGAGAGACATATCCGCAACCGTCGCTTCCTCGTAGGCGTAATCAAAGAGGTGGGAATGGATGCACTTTGCAGCGAAACTTGCTTTTTGCCGGTTTTCAGTATCTGGTCCTGTCGCCAGATCAATCGACCTTCCATTCCGCCGTCAACAGAGATACACTCCCCAGATATGTGTCCAGCAGCGCGATGGCTAGCCAAAAACGCCATTGCGCGAGCGACATCTTCAGGCTGTGCAATCTTCTTCAGGGCAACGGTGGACTGGCACTCCGCCCACATCTCGTATGGATCATCCAAGCGGTCACCGATCAGGGCTGTGTTGACCCATCCAGGAGCCACTGCATTGATTCGGGCTTTCGAGTTCAGGCGCACGATTTCATTCTTTACGGTGCGGACAAGACCATACTGGAGGCCAGCCTTGCCGGATGCATATCTGCCCCAGTTTAGCATTTTGCTTAACAGCCTCGTCAAGTTGCGTCGGGACTGACTCTGCATGTCCTTCCTGACCAAACTTGCCAGTCTCGGAGCCTGTAATGACAATGGCAACATTTTCAAGCTCCCTGCCTTGGGATTCTTGCGCCTTTTTCACGGACAGTAAGAAGTGCTTGACGGTCAAGAACGTCCCTTTGACATTGTTCGTGTTTACCTGAGTATGTAAGTAAGTCGATGAAGATCCAATAAGAGCGTGTGAAAGACCCTGTCCCAAAGACTCTCCTCAATCTCCCATATTGGCGGATGTGAGCTTTCATCCGTGATGCCCGCATTGGCAACCAGGATGTTCAATGGGCCAAATTTCTTCGTGGCGGCCTGAAAGGCTTCGGCAAGGGACGATTCCGAGGTTAGATCGCCTTGTGTGGTGAAAAGCCTGGATGACTGATCCGGGGTCGAGCACAGCTTGGAAGCCTCGATCCGTCTACGGTCAAAAGCTGTGACACGACAGCCGGCAGCTTGAGAGCAATGATCAGATTCTGCTCCTGAGTTGCGGTGCCAAGGTTATGGGCGTACCAAGAAATTCCTTCACCGCCGCTGTTGCAATCCCCCCAGCGGCGCCGGTGATGAAGACATGAAACCCTTCGAGTCCAAGGAACGACATTGAGTTGGGTTATCTTGAGTAATACAGGCTACGTGTAGGAGATCCTGGATAGTTCAAATGAGTAGTCCTCTTGAAGATCAATTTTCGCCGACGCACGTACGAGTATTTTCGATATAGCCTGGAGATCTCCGTCACCAGGTCCACGCAGGTCCCGAGGCTGAGATGCGAGCGACACGTGGAATCTAAACTTGCAGCAGTGGTGCTCGTACGATGACACAATACGAACGGAGCACGGATTACTCGTACACTTCCATTATTTCTGAGAACCCGAGTGCCCCGGTGCCCCTCCCGCCTTTGCTTGGGTGGTGGCGTGTCGAGAGCGGAGATCCGCGTTATTCTCAATTGCTGGCCATGCCCTGGCACGCCCAGACTCTTTGGGTTCCGTCCTGCCTGATTACATTTAGCTCCATTGAACAAGCTTCCAGAAGCTGACGCGCGGTAATTACCTGGAGCTCGAGCTCTGACTTGACGTTTGTTGTCAGCTATCTCTGCCCGCCGGCTTCCCTATCAGAGTGCTCATCTGAGTTCGTGTTGTGCTAGTTGCCCCCCAGACATTTTATGCTGGTACGGCGCCCAGGCAGGGGAAAATGTGCCCGGTAAGCGAGTGATTAAATTTGTGAAGGATCATGATCTTCATTGTGACTGGCTGGCGTCTGCGATATCAGAGACAGGTCCCTACGCGGTACTATTCGCGCTGGATATGCCTATCTCCCAGGCGAGACTCGTGCTATCTGACCATCGTCAAAGAAAGGAGATGGAGGCTATCGGCATATATGAGTCTTGATGTTCCTCTTCTGATCTCCCATCTGCGGTAGCCTTGCTCAAGGTAATTTTTCGTTTCGTAGAATTGCAAAAAATGGCGGCACCAGCGACTGCGGACGACAAGAAAGACCCTCTTCCGGGTGCCGATGCGACTGAATCTCCGCCCGACACAGGCATCTCGGAACTCATCAACGCCTCTGGCCACGTACAAGAGCTTGAGAGAAACTTCAATCTCCTCTCAGCCGCCGGTGTTGGTCTCGTCGTCGGAAGTGCGTGGACGACCTATTGCACCTATATTGATGAACGAGACTGACCAGTATGTAGATGTATGGCCTGCTGTAGGAGGCTCAATTCTGCTCGCCATCTTCAATGGCGGTCCCCCTGGCGTCATCTACGAGTTCATCGCGGTTTCGGTCTTCTATTGGATAATAGCAGCCAGTCTGGCTGAATTGGCATCGGCCATTCCCTCCAGCGCCGGAGTGGTGAGTTTTGCCCTAGAATCTGAGGCGATTCGATCAAAGCCTTCGCGTCTAGTCATCCTCAAACAGGCCCGGGATGCTAACAACAACTCAGTACCACTGGGCGTCGGTGACCCCTGGTAAAAAATGGGGTCGCATTGTTGGGTACGCTCCTCCTCTGATGCCGGTTTGGTGTGCACACTGCTGATATCAGCCTTAGCTTCTATGCTGGATATTGGAATTGGTTGGCATGGGTATTCGGAGCAGCCTCGATGAGTTTCATCCTTGGTTTGTCCCTTTCCCCACGTCTTGCTACCAGATGCTGATGTCGACAGCAAACACTTTTGTGCAGATGTATGCCCTCGAACACAAAGATCTGGAAGTGCATCGATGGCACGTCTTCGTCACCTATCTGGTAAGAGCGCGCCGGCACTCGACGAGACGGCTTTGCTGACTAGCTTCGAGATTGTGACCTGGCTTGGTTGCCTGTCCGTCTGTTTCTTTAATCGAGCAATGCCTTACCTCAATACCATCGGAATCATCCTCATCTTGGTTGGGCTGTTGGTGACGGTAATTGTTGTGTAAGTGTACCACTGATATTGCTACGAGTGAAGACATTGACGGACCCTAGTGCTGCCATGCCCGGCTCGGGCGGCCGTCCACCACATGCTTCGTCCAGCTTCGTCTGGACTGAATGGAGCGCAGATATAGGGTACCCGAACGGGTGGGTCTTGGACCTCCTGGAAAGATTGAAACACATTGACAAAATGACTTCTACAGATTCGTCTTCGTTGCGGGCATGCTCAACGGCGCATACTCGGTCGGTACGCCGGACGCTGTGAGGTAAGATCATATTCCCGCTTACAGTTGTAGACTTCCGATGCTGATTGTGTTCCTGACAGCCATATTGCTGAAGAGGTTCCAAATCCTGCCAGAAATATTCCGATCGCCATAGGACTGCAGATGAGCATTGGATTTGTCACGGGCCTCGTCTACATCATCGCCATTGTAAGTGCAGCCGCAATCTTGAGCCTCTCTTGAAAGACAAGGGATTTGTTCATCGGGAATAGTCAGTGCTACATTAACTACTAAACAACTGTCGCGATTCTTTTCCTCGCAACGATGCTAATTTGAGGATGATACTAGATGTACGCCATCAACGACTATGATGCGCTCTTCGATGCAGGTTTTCCACTTGCCGAGATTTATCGTCAGGCGACAGGATCAGCCGGCGGTGCTATTGGCTTGTTGATTCCCTTCCTCCTGTGCATAACAACATGTATGGTAGGCGTCTACATCACGGCAGGCCGAACACTGTGGACGTTGGGCCGGGACAAGGCAACTCCGTTTTCCCAATACGTCAGCAAGGTATCACCTACATTTGGGATGCCGCTCATCGCGACGCTGGCGTGCGGCTGTCTTGTGACCGTTCTTGGATGGTGAGTTGTAAATTACAGCCGGCCTGCAAAACGTTGACAATGATGCAGTATCTACGTCGGGAGTGAAACCGCCTTCAATGCCTTTGTTGGGTCATTCGTGCTTATGTCTTCAGCAAGGTAATTGCCGTTGCACGTTAGGATTGCGAGGAGAGCTAACCGAAGAATAGCTACATCGCAGCGATACTCCCTCACCTCTTAACCCGCCGCAAGAACGTTGTGTTCGGGCCGTTCACCTTGGGCAAATTCGGCATGGTGATGAATTTTATTGCCTGCGGATACATGATTGTCTGGTTTGTCATTTACTGTTTCCCGTTCGCTCTTCCGACGGACGCCGAGACCATGAACTACGCATGCCTGATCTGGGGCGGCTTGACCATCTTTGTGACGGTCTGGTGGCTGATAGGCGCGAGAAAAGGATATGTCGGACCTAAGCTGGCTGGTGGCATCGACTCCGCAGTGGAGCATATGAGAAAACCAAGTATCATAGAGAAGCGTGCTTCGGCATAGATTTGTGTTAGCTAGTGTTGAGTTACTGGGTTCCCAGGGTAGGAATCAGCCTGGATATATCGAATACGGGGTTCATAAGGTGGCAAGAGAGCGCTGTATTAAATATTGCGGATAAGCTCTTGTGTTTGTCTATCAGGATCGAGGAATAGTTGGGATGGTGACGACAACGGCGAGATTCTCCTGTGGCTATGTAGTTATAGTTCGCCATTAGATCCATTGAGAGCTTTGCAAATGTTTAAAACTCATGCGGTTTCATCAGACGCCGTACGAGTGCAAAGGAGACGCATCATCCAGGCTTATTCGTAAATTGTACATGCAAGCAAAGAGCTGAGGCACCTAGATTTGAAGACTGAAATCGAGTGATCGGCTACTCTGTCGGCTGAACTTCGGTACTACTAAGTCACGTGCAAAGCTTGGCGGCAGTAGCGCGAAAACACTATCCCACAAACCTCGAAATCGCAGGCCGACACACCTCGAACATTGTATTGACACTCGCATACACCACGTCGCCAACGCCGAATCGCAATCATGTCGGACAACGGCGAGGTCGAGGTCGAAAACCCAGTCAGCAGCTGGCCAGTGCTGCCCAAAGATGTCACTGCAGAACTCGGCAGCATCAAGCTGTTCAACAGTGCGTCCATTCTCCCTGCTAATATTGACATAGACCGGCGACAGAGGCTAACGCACAAGGTTAGAATGGAGCTATGAGGACGTTGAAGTCAGAGACATCTCATTGACGTGCGCCGCGGCTGATTCCTCGCAAGTGTTCAAAGACTGATCAGTTCTGTAGCGATTACATCCAAATTCGATCCCCCGTCTACATCTCCCACTCGGCCGGTCGTTATGCCGCAAAGCGGTTCCGAAAGGCGCAATGCCCTATCATTGAGCGGTTGACCAACTCCCTTATGATGAACGGCCGCAACAACGGCAAGAAGCTGATGGCTATCCGGATTGTGGCACATTCTTTCGAGATTGTAGGTCATGCGGCGGGCAAGCGGAGACAGTGAGAAGAAGGACTGACAGTTGTCTCTAGATCCACATTATGACCGACCAAAACCCCATCCAGATTGCAGTCGATGCTATTGTCAACTGTGGTCCCCGTGAAGACAGCACCAGAATTGGAAGCGCCGGTACTGTCCGAAGACAAGCCGTCGATGTCTCCCCTCTCCGCCGTGTCAACCAGGCCATTGCCCTTCTCACAATTGGTGCCCGTGAGGCTGCTTTCCGGAACGTCAAGAGCATTGCCGAATGCCTGGCGGAAGAACTGATCAACGCTGCAAAGGGAAGCAGCAACTCCTACGCCATCAAGAAGAAGGATGAGTTGGAGCGTGTCGCCAAGAGCAATCGGTAAAGTGACCACTAGAATATGGTGTTGTTGGTATCGGGCATGGCAATCGATTGTGACATATGGATGGTTCAGTTGAAGATCATCTCGGTCAAGAAGAGCTTCCAGGCAAGGCAGATGCATAACTGGTGGTACGGCCAGCAGAATTCGGCGCTCAGTTGAAGCCGAATCTTACCAAATCCAAAATGGCATGAACTTAAAAACCTTCCATTCCATGAGCCTGCGAGAATCGACCCAGTATTCGGATGGTGGCGCATACCCTGTTGACAACAGAGGCTAATACGGGCATATAGCACCAGTTCTCTCGTCCGGGCTACTATAAAAGGTATGATTCACTCCGTGGTCGCTGCATCATCACGAGATGAGTGTGAGGTGGATTATTATCGGTGTTTTCTTGTGCAGGAGGCAAGAGCGAGGAAGCGGCGTGTATTTTCAGGACGAGGTCGACCAAATTTACAAACAGATCCCACTTCTGAACCTGAGACCTTGAGAAACCCATCACCAACCCCAACAGTCCGAACAGTATGTTTATTTCTTCCCATGCAAACATCCTTGATCAAGAGCCGACAGTGCACGGTGTAAGCTCGGGCTGTGTCATACTGCTGATGGGCGAACAGCCCAGTGTTGATCCCACTTGAATGCCACCGGTAACCATTGGGTCATGGGGGCGTTGAATCGCAAGTCGGGTTTGTCGCATGACCGTCGTCAGATTTTATCGCCATTTCCATCATCGACAGCACCCTCCTTCTGATACCACGAGCCTTCCTCAAACCACCCAGTATCTAATCCAGTGTTTCTCGCCCACCGCCTGCGGCCGCTCTCCTCTTCCATGTACACGACGAACTGTGCTATCTCGAAGGTGTTTCCTGAGGACCATCTTGAATGGTTGGCCATTGGCTGCTGAATTTTCTGCAGTTCGCTGCTCCGAGGGCCACTATCATATCTCATGTCCACGAGGAGGCGGAGGTCTTCTGTCCCCGAATGCCTCCATCATGTTCCTTTCACGAACCTCCCTCATGTATGCCACTTGTTCCGGTTTCGTCTGGTTGAAGTTGTCGGCGGCAGGATCTGCTTTGCCGAACAATTTTTGGGTGGCGAAGCCCACGACAACCGAAGCTGCAGCTGCTATTATGACAATCAAGACAATGATTGTAGGCGAGAGAGAAGTCATGGTGGTTACTTTATGTGTGCTGTGAGGTTGGAGTCGGATGTTTGGAGGCTGTGCAGGGCAGGGACGGCGCTTGTACCAGCGAGAGAGGCTTCACACGGTGATTTGGGTCGCGCAAACAACGTCAAAGCCCCCGTTTCAACGGTAGAGACAAAGAGCAGATAAGTCAGATGAGGAGAACTAGCAGGTTGCTGTGGACAAGCGTCGAGTGCGGAGTGCCTCCTGGGTGAACTGGTACATATATCTGATCAAGCGGACGGCTGCATACAAAACAGATGGATCCCTGCCCGTTGAGGAAGCGCAGCGACACTCACTAATGTCAAATGCGAGACAAGCCATCGTATGTGGATTTGTATCTCTGCCGAACCATGCAATGATTGCGCAAACTCAGATTAAAGGCGTTCTATGTCACTGTCGCCTGCGAGTGCGACACTGGCAAAAGTCGACATGAATGTCCTGGAATAGAAAGGCGCACAGCAGCCACGCTAACCGCATTGTAGCACTTTGGCGAACGAGTCCAATCAATACACATGGGACAATACTCGAGCTCCACCAAACGTCTCGGATAGTCACCCCTGGAACAAAGCTAGATGGCCCATTCCGACCAAGGAATCTGGACGGCGGAATGATTGCTCCGCCGAGCGCGTCAGGGCGAAGATGGGAGAGTCTGACGTGAACGTTCGCTCCCCAAACTGACGACTACCATCAATTCTTGCGGAAGATAACGAGTCAGACGACTGGATACTTTCAACACCCATCTGGATCTCTTCCTGCTTATCCTTTTTGACACGGGGCCACCGTCTAGAAAGCGCCAATATCAATGACTAAAAGTCGCCTTCATGCGTACTGGCCGACCTGGGAGGGAGCGCTCTAAATTCGGGTGCCTAACCTGCAAGTGAGTTATCTCCCACGACTGTGCGAGCTAACCTGCTGATATTGCTCAGAATCCGTAAGTTTCTCTTCTTTCTAAAGACGTTAAATAGTCAAGACATCATCGGCCAGTACAGCTGCCATTCCGTCGCATGGTCTAACGATCCCGTATAGGGAAAGTGAAATGCGACCAGACACTTCCTCAGTGTAAAAGGTGTGTTTGATCATGGGATTCGATCCCCTCATTGCTCATTCGTTGCTTCGCTAGGTGTCTAGACACTGGTCGAAAATGCGAAGGTCCGGTACCTCGACGGATTCGATTTTTTGGGGATGCGACTGTGACGCCGAACGACTCAATCCTGTTACCGGACGTAAACCTGTTTGCGCCGCAGCATAACGACGACGAAAGATGGGCCTTCAACTATTTCCTCCATCGCGCTGCCCCGATCTTCGCCGGCGTTGTCGACGGTCCTTTTTGGCTGGAGTTGGTCCCCCGCCTCGCACAATCTCATGCCTTTGTTTGGAATGTGGTGATTTCCTCCAGCTGGATGTTCGAGCACGTGCAATACAGTGACCTCGAAACCTCCTACTCGCCTTGTGACGCAAGTACAGTCATCATCGACACACAGCACCGGAAGGCGTTGAAATGGTATCAAAGAGCTCTTGTCGACTTCCGTCACTTTCTAGAACGCGGGGAGGCGGACAACGGCTACATCCTCTTGAGTTGCATCCTCTTCGCTGGTCTAGAGTTCCAGCAGTGAGTCCCCCGGACAGCACAGCATTGCGTTGTTGGGAACCACTTTGATCTCTGCCGCACTGAGACTGTGTCAAAGCTGACGGGAAACAGGAGGCAGGTGGGCAACGCATGGCGCCTCATAGATACCGCATTTGCACTCCTCGACCAGAATCTCTCCATGTCCCAGACGCAGGCGGCGAAGCTGAAGGACCCGAGCCTCTACGAATTCGTCACTGCATTCTTTTCTCGAAAAGCAGTCTTGATGGGGCCTCTTGGGAAACCGATACCTCTCAAGTGGAACGCCCAGCCCACGGGAGACCCATTGGCGCCTTCCACGAGGCCCTACTTGGCCCTGCTCATAGACGCGAAGGCGCAGTTGGAAAGCCTTATGTACCAAGCGTACGAAGTGGTTCGGGTGGGACATCTGTTGTACCACGACGGCTATGAAATGCAAAAGTTGAAGCCAAGACAGGAGCAACGTCTCGAAGAGGTCCAACAATGGAAGGACAAATTCCTCCAGCTTTGCAGAAATGGGCGAGATGGGGAGATGGGTTGCATCGGGTCAACTCTCCTTATGTACTGGGGCATGTGCTACGTCTGGCTGGCCGCCTGCACCAGTCCCTCACAGACGACTTTTGACAACCATGTGGATGATTTCGCGGCCATCGTTGACAACGCCCGGGTTGTCCTTCAGTGCATCACTCCATCCAGTAATGGAGGTCGCCTATTCACTTGTGATGGCGACGTTGTGCCACCACTTCTGTTCACGGCCACCAAGTGTCGCCATCCTACTCTGCGGCGGACAGCTTTGCAATTACTGAAGGGGGCACCATACCGAGATGGTCTTTGGTCCTCGGTAGCAGCGCCTAGCCTTGTCGAAAAAATGATTGCGGTCGAAGAAGGCGACGAGCACTTCTCAGCATATCCTGTTCCATCGCGCCCCATTGCCCTACCGCCGGAGGAGCGACGAATACATCACTTCGCGATTGTCAAAGGTGCGGGTTGCGATGGGCGTCGCCGCCTCAAAGTTCAGCTGACCAAGGGTGCGGTTGATCCAGACGGCTCGTTGAGGATGGTGCATGAAGAGGTATGGGTGGAAGAGTGCACAGAGAACCTGCCCTGGAGGTCCGCATGGCAATTCTTGTGCAAGCAATAGCTCGCGACTCAACGAACCCTTGTGCGTGGACTTCCCATCCGCAATCCAAACTCCCTCCTCGCGGTGCTCACTTGGCCCTTGCAGCATGTCTACAAATCAAACACACCCCCTATAGACAACACCTTGTACCCGGTAAGGCACCGACTGTGATAGACAACGGACCGGCATTCTGACTCTTCGAAGAAACTGAATCGACTGGTCAGGACTCTGGGATAAAGACGCTAACCTGGAGATTTCTTCCTTTTCTGCCACGAGGTTGCGCGGCACCTCACCCGTCGAATTGCTCACTCGGAGAGCATCATCTGCCCGGATTTCCGGCCATGCTCAGAGAAGCAAAGAATCACGCTGGATTGTGAGCTCTTAGATTCTGTCGCAATACTTAGGTGCAATCCGGTAAGTCCTATCCGAATCCCATAACGGCCTCACCACAAAAGCGAAAAACAATGCTAACACTGCTACAAGTACCAGATTGACGAAACGAGTTTGTCCTTCGTCCGAGTATTTTGCTGTACTTCAGGGCCAGCCCAACACAACGAATCGAAAGACCATCTAGGCTGTGACCCTCCACCTCTGCGCAGATGACGAAGACACCATTGGGCGAGAATATCGATTATGCTCGGAGAAGTCTATCTGGCAAGATTCAAAGAGCTTTTTCGTTACTACAATACTGTACATAGCTAGAGCCAACGTGAAGGATGAAGCCGCGATGTGATATGGGCGATAAAATGATTGATTTGTAATGACATATAGCACTCTCCCATTTGCGTGCAGCTCACATCGTCAGACGGGAAACCTCTGTATCAGTGCGATCTAATCAAGATAAGGTCTGATCTAATTAGAAAAAAGTCCCAGAACTTCCAGTTTTTCTGGGCCCCACCGCCCGATTGCTCGCACCCACCCATCCATACTTTATACACGCAAGCGAGCCAGCGAGCAAAGAAGAGAAACTCCTTCTCCGTGGTCGTGAACATGGGCAAGCGCAAACTCGGGGCGCTCGAAAAAGTCGACGCCGACCTCGCGAACCTGCAGAACAAAATCAAACGAGATCCTCAATCCTACCACACCGACTTCTTGCACCAGTACATCCAGTATGAGAACCAGAGGCAGATCTTCCTCCAAGCGCCCTCTGCGTCCGCGAAGGACGGCGGACTCGTCTCGTTCCGCGAGTTGATCGACTTTGTCGCGCACGTGGCGGACTGTTACAAGGAGGACACAAGGGAGTTTCCGCGCCAGTTGGTGGAGATATTGTCGGCGCATCACGCGCGGTTGGAGAACGAGTTGCGCGAGAAGATCGTGGGGAGTCTGGTGCTGTTGAGGAAGAAGGAGATCATCGACTCGAATGCCCTGCTCCGGTGTCTCTTCCCGGTCTTGACGAGTACGCGGAGCAAATCGCTGAGGGCCTTGTTGTTCCAGAAGATCCTGAGTGATTTGCGGGGTGCGAATGCGAAGACCACGAACCACAAGCTGAACAGGAGCGTGCAGACAACGTTGCATAATCTCGTGACGGAGGATCGGGCGGCATCGAAGGCGCTGTGGGCGGTCAAGCTCACGAGTGAGATGTGGAAGAGGCAGATCTGGACGGACGCCAAGGCCGTGGAGATCATGAAGGAGGCTGCGCTAGCGGATAATGAGAAGTGCATCGTTGGAGGGGTGCGCTTCTTTCTGGGCGGCGACAAAGAGCGAGAAGAACTCGAAGATGAGAGTTCTGACGACGGCGGCGCTGTTGATATGGGCAAATTGCGGCACCAGGTGGGCGTCAATAAGAAGAGTAAGAAGGCGGAACGCAAGCTTGAGAAGGCAGCTGCGACAGTGAAGAAGAAGGAGAAGAAGAAGAGTCAACCCCATCCATTGAATTTCTCGGCTCTACACTTGTTGCATGATCCGCAGGGCTTTGCGGAGGACTTGTTCTCGAAGCATCTACAGAACACGAAGTCGAAGCTGAATCTGGAACAGAAGCTGCTGGTCTTGCAACTTGTGTCACGGTTGATCGGCCTGCACAAGTTGACTGTGATCAGCTTTTACTCCTATTTCCTGAAGTACCTTACGCCTCGCCAGCCGTCGGTTACGTCGTTTCTGGCATCACTAGCGCAATCGACGCATAATCTGGTGCCGCCGGATATACTGGAGCCATTGGTGCAGAAGATTGCCAACGAGTTTATTTCGGAAGCTGCTGCTGGAGAGGTGGCAGCGGCCGGGTTGAATGCTATTCGAGAGATTTGTGTGCGACAACCTCTGGCGATGAATGATACCTTGTTGCAGGATCTGGTCATGTACAAGAAGAGCAAGGACAAGGGGGTTATGATGGCGGCCAAGGGTCTGTTGGGCCTATACAGGCAAGTTGGTGCTGAGATGCTCAGAAAGAAAGACCGCGGCCGGGATGCGACGCTTGGCCTTAAGTCTGGCGAGCAGAAACAGCAGCGATTCGGTGAGGAAGCCGTCGGAGAGATTGAAGGCTTAGAACTGCTTGAGAAATGGAAAGAAGAGGAGCGACAGAGAAAGAGACTTGAGAAAGGTCTTCCGCTAGATGGCTCTGACGAAGAAGTCGAAGATGATGACGAAGAAGACTGGAATGCCTGGAATATCCAAGAAGACGAAGACAGCGACGACTCCGGTGGATGGATCAACGTGGAGAGTGACGACGAGATCAACATCAGTGACAGCGAGGACGATCAACCGGCAACAAAGAAGGTGCGGTTCGCAGCTCAAGTGTCCGACGACAAAGAGAATGGGGTGGCAGAGAAACCCCTTGAGGAAGGAGAAGAAAACACCACACAACCGAAGACGAACCTTGCAACGTCTCGCATTCTGACACCGGCCGACCTTGCCAAATTGCAAGAACTCCGTACCACGGCATCAGTATCATCACTGATGAAGAAGACCCATCACGCATCACAGACTGCACAACAGACGAATTCGCAACGCCATATGGACGACCCCTTGACAGCCGCCGAGATCGAAGGTTTAGCATTGCTCTCACGAGGCAAAGCGACACGTGCTCAAAAGCTAGCCCTGTTGGAAGAACACAAAGCCGATCGTGAGGAGCATAAATCCAAGGCGGCAAGGAAGAAGGAGCGCAAAGAATCCGAGGGTAAGAGCACCACGAACAAAGAGAAGGCGCGGAAGAAGAACTTTCTCATGATGTTGGGCAAGGCTAAATCCAAAGGCAAGAGGAGTCTTGTTGAGCATCGGAAGATTTTGAAAGCGCATGCTGAGAGAGGGAAAAAGGGCGGGAGGAGAGGCAATAGAGGGTAGATCTGTTCTCCTCGCTCTAGACCATCTTATTCTCGCAGATTGGCGACACGCTGAATACCTAGATATTGTCTGCCCATCTTGATTGTTTCTGATTGCTCATCGCCGTGCCAAAGAAGCGTAGTTTAGTTGCTTGCACCGGGGACCCTCACGTCGCCGCGTCGTCCTGTCGCAGTCTGCAGCGATGCATCTGTACTGTGCGATGGATTCGTACGAAATAGGATCACTCTGTACCGTGTACTTTGTACTTTATATGTACGACAACGTGGTGTCAAGCTGCAATCTCCTCTTAACCCTCTTTCTGCGGCTCAGCCCACTCGTCCAGCCCCAATGACCCCGCCCAATTAAAAAGGCACGCGTGAGTGGGAAGCCTCGCGTGAGTTTCGTGTCATCATGCAGGCATCTCAGGAACAGGGAACACGAGTTCGGCCCTGAAGAGCGCCATGGCCAATTGAGAGCCCCCGTCCTCGCCCAGCCCCGGACTTTCTGGGTCAGAGTCCGAAGCCTAAGACTGAAACTGGCACCTCTAGTGGCGGAAGCGAAGGCCGCTATTAATATCGCCATGCAGGAATGACAGGGGCTGTAAGGGAGGCTGGGCCAACGATAGCTGGTTGGCTGGTGAATGGGCTGGCGCTGATTTTCAGGCCAACTCGCAGCAGAGAAAAGGGCAAAGTGAGGAAAGCGTGTGGCTTTTTGACAGTCCCGTCTCGCATTTCTCGCTTGAGGACCCAGTCGCTCCGGAAACTTGATAAGGATAAGGACTGACTCTCCATCCCACCGCGCACTCCCTTCTACTCGTACAAGCGTGACTTGCCGGACTCCAGAGTTCACTCGTTTAAACTTAGCTGACTACCCATTCCTGCCCGTCCTCTTGAGGAGCTGCTTCTCCCTTTTCCTGGTCTGCGCTCTCTCTACTCTCACTTTCACCCTGATTCTCAGACATCATCTCGACTCTCTCATTTCACAGCATCAATATCTCGACCTTCAGACCTTGCTATTGAGTTAGTAGGGGAACATACTCGTCGCATTCACATTCACTTCGGCCCTCACCTGCGATACATACAGCACGGATCAGCAAGCAGCACTTTATTCTTATTGAACCTGAGCTCCAGCAGCTCAATTCTTCACTCACTCGATTCTCATCGCTGCTATTACACTCCTTCCAAGACTATCATCATGGGTCTCCCGCAAGACTTTTCTGTCCCCATCCCCTCGATTGAATCAGACTCGCCTCATTCCAAGCGTCGTCGGTTCACACCCATGTCCCTGCCTCCCATCATCCCTGTGTCGGACAACTCGGACATCGAGCAGCATACCTTCGACTCGCCACTGCTCTTGCAGCTTTGTGAACAAGCGCCGGACCAGGCAGAAATCGAAGCAGGCCTTCTCCAGGTGGGCATGAGGGTCAGGAAATCGGTCGCCGAAGGATACAAAACCCAGCAAAAGAAGTTCACTCCTCGGCCCTTTTTTGACGCAAGGCGACTGTCTCCTGAAACCCAAGCTGCGCTTGCCGGTGGCAATCCTACTAGCTCCAACGAGCCTGCCCCTGCTACTGCTGCGTCCCAGAATCTAAGCACTGCTACCTTTTGCGGTATCAGCTTGGCCTACCTTTCTCACTATGGTGACGATTGGGCCAGTCCATCCGTCTCTCAACAATCTCTCTGGTCTTATTCCACCAGCCACAAGCGCTCATATGAGACCGACTCGGACAGCGACGAGAGCCAGGACTGGCAACCTCGCACACCCAACCTCGTTGCTGATGCAGGAAGGCACATGCCAGTCGACTATTTCGCCATCGACATGGACACTATGAGTGATGTTGGCCCCACGACGCAAATTGGCGAGCAGACCAGACAGCACTTCAACGGCCGACGCATGGCCATGCCCAAGTCGCGGAGCCGATTCCACCCTCAATCCGAGTCGCAAATGCCTCCTACCTCTGCAGTCAACCCTTTTGCGAATTTTATGGCTCCACAGCCAGGACCTCAATTTGGGGGGCATTTCGGCCACAAGCGAATGATGAGCTGCGGTATGGAAGCCGCCATGGATTTCGGCGAAGCTCCTTTCTTGCAACGACGCGAAGATGTCGAGATGGACTGCTCTTAATCAACCCAAGATCCCAGTTTAAATCCCAAGTTTTTCGACGATTGTGTTATATTATTATGCGTTGCATTGATTTTATGAATTCAGGAAAGCATCGAGCGCATCCAGAGGCAGTGCTTGACGGAACCGCGATATGACCTGAAAAGGCATTGGATATTGCGGTTCGACGACGCACGGAAGGGCCGCCAGAGCCGAACTATGAAGAATCAGCTCTCTTGGGGGATCATTGTACATTATTGCAAGATGGGATCATCATGGAAACATTGGGAGGGAACATTGTATGTAACGGTCCTCCTGGGTTGCTGGGTTGAATATGCCCGCAATCAGCACAGGCTGTGTGCCCCGAGTCAGCAGAAGGAAATGGACGTTTTGCAGGAATCGGCGCACTGCAACTGCATCGAACGCTTACATGCTCATGTTATGCATGATAAAAAAAATCGACGTTAGTTAGATAATAAAGAATGAAAGTATCAGGTGAATTTAGAAGAGCCGACTTCTATCCCTACTCGCCGCTCCGTGCCTACCTCGTACTGTACCTGCAAATCGAGTACATTTTTCCCTGGTGCTCGGCGAGGTGCACAGACCAAGAGCAGTACAGGGTACGAAGTTTTCGGTATTTGGACCAGGATTGAAGCAGTCAGCACCAGAACACACTTGTACTGTACGAGTAGCACTACTCCGCGGAACCTTGGGTATGTACGAGGTACCATGTATGACTGATCGTTTCGCCTCGCTCACTGACGCACTCATAAGGCTTCATTGTTCCTTGGCACCCACTACTACATGCATAGTACGAGGTATGTACTGTATGGATCTACGTTTGCTACACACACAGTATGAGTGGATCTACGTTTTCTTCACACACAGTATATATGGATCTATGTTTAGTGACGGTGACAGGATAGGTACCTATCCAATCCCACGAATACGGCACATGCTCCTTTTCAGTAAGTACAGCATACTATGTTCACAGCACATACAGTATCCAGCATCCACTGCGAGTACGCAATATCCAGAGCACGTACCTGTACGTTCTCCAGTCCCGGCATGTCGAGGCAACCCACGCAGGTGTCTTCTCGAAACTTCCGGCGCCACTGGTGCTTCTGCTTCTGCTTCTGCTTCTGCTCGTGTACATTGATTACATCGCGTTGCATTACATTCGGTGTGCATTTATCCAAGTGCCCACCTAGGGTGGGTTGGCATACTCGCCCTCGCCTCCTATCTCTGGTGCTCATGTACACGTCTCTCTCAAAACACTTCATTACTGGATTCTGGTAATGGATGTTGAACGGGCGTTTAAAAAGCAAACCTCCCCGGCGCACTCGCTTGGCTGGTCTCCCTCACGGTCCGGACACCACCGAGGCCCGCATTCTCCTTGCCTATTCCGTTGACGACCAGAGGCCTCCCCTTGGTCGGACTTCTCGCTCCGGCGTTTTCCTTGCCTACATTGCCGCCTTCGACCGATCTCTTCAGGTTGACGCTTCTGGCCCGATCGCGTCGTGCGCGGATCTGCGCGAGTGCGGCTTCGCGACTGATAGGCGTGCCGGGGACGTTGGCGAGCATTGCTTGGGAGGAGACAAAGGTTGGCCGGGATGCGGACTGGGGATAGGTGCTGGTTGAACGGGGGATGTTGTCGGTGCAGACGTTGAGGACTTCGGTCTGCGCATGCTCGGGGAGGGTCGAGCGAGGGTGGCGCTCCGGGCTGAATACGTCGTCTGCTTCAGCGGGACCGCGGAGAGGCACCCTCGTCGTGGTTGTTGTGGCGACGGTTTGGGGTGGGCTTGTCATCTGAGTTCCCGTGCAGGTTTGCTGCACCTGCCCTAGAGTATGCACCGATCTGGAGTGCTTGTGTACGGGTGTCATGGGAAAGACGGTGCTTGCTACTGGCGACGCGGATGTGTCCTTGACAAAAGCAGTTTGCATGTCTGAGTCGTTGTGGTGAGACATCACTGTCGAGGTCACCAAGGGTGAGTGGCTTCGGAGATTAGGCTTTGATTGAGCTCGTCTGTGCAGGGTCGTCCGTGGTGGTGAGTCTTTGAGCGCTACTTTGGTGGTGGTTGTGGTCATTGATGATTTAGGTATGGCCTGGGTGTGACCTCTGGCAGCAGATCGGATGCTGTCGCGAGACGACCTGGCCGAACGAGGCGATTCTGGGACCAGACGAATGGGTGAAATTGTGCTGAAAATACCCATTGCGGTAGAAGGACGTCTGGGCGGAAGTTGTTTCGGGGGCGAAAGGTCGAACAGATCTGTCTCGAGAGCAGCTGATGCACTTTCCGTGTGCTGGAGAGGTGGAGCCGTGGCTCTCAGGTCGGCATGGCTCGTGGTTGAAGTTGAGAATGCGAAAGCTTTTGAACCTGTGGCAGGTTCGACCAGGACCTGTGTGATCTCCTCTAGTTGGGCGGTGGCTTCTGGTGTATTATTGACAGCGTCCAATTCCATTGGTTCAGGCTCGGGAAGGGGGACTTCGATCGCTTGTTCGAGGACCAAAGGCGACTCGAGAGCTCGAGTAACCAGCTCTGGGGTCGGTTCCGGAGGCAGTCTGGCTGTCTCGGACATTATCTGTGCGATGTGTTGTGCCTTTGGTGTGTCTTCGGATGAGCTGTCCTTGACCACACCTTCGTCTGTTTCTTGCCCGATCTTTCTTTTCTTCGAAGCTCGTTGCTGCTGCATCTTGGCATCATATACCGTGTCATGAACAAATCTCTCGCCATTCGACTCTGCTAACCGGCAAGGGCAAGCCTTGAATTGGCATTGCATGTGCATCAGATGGATCAAGTCGGCATCTTCGGTATGTTTCCGTTTTGCCCAGGCGAGCTCTTGCTTTAAAAACTGGACCTCCTCTTCAGGCGTCATCTTGACTCCTTCCAACTGCTTACTGAAATAATTCAGATGCGAGATCACAGAGGAGAAATCTGGGACCTTTGCTGCGCGCAGTTGGGGTGGTCTCCCGGTCGTGATGCGGCTCCCAGATGCTGTGCTGTGAGAAGAACCGGGCCGACAGTCGTTGATGTTGTGTGCGTGATGAGCCCACTGATTCTTTATTGCCTCTCTTACCGCCATAACCGGTCCGGACGTGTCGTCCTGTTCCTCGTTCTTCTCCGGCTCAGTTTCTGGCACAGAGTCGGTCTGAACTCCCCTCTCGACGGTAGTACTCTTCTCAACAGCGCTCGTCTTCGTTGCCACGAGCGCCGCATCCCTCTCTCTCTCGACCACCTTCAACCGGTCTTTGACCTGCTCTAATTCCCCCACCGTCCCTGCCAGGGCATACGCCCTCTCGAAACTCTCCTGCCTCGACTTCTCCTTTTCACTCTTCTCGTGCTGGACTTCCGCCTGGCTTTTCTTCAACTCCGCCCTCGTTTCCTGAAGGTCCTGTCTGGCTTCCACAACCGCCAGCTCAGCCCGGTATGCTTCTTTACGACAGCGTTTGATTTCCTTCGTGTAGGATTCTTGATCGCGAACTCGCTTTTCTTTGTCAGCTTGTATTTCTTCGAGCAGGTCTTCGACGCGTTGGGAGAGCAATCGTTCGCGCTTCTTGCGGGAGGCGAGTTCTTCTCTTGCGCGCTCGAGCTCAGCTGTTAGAGTTGCGAGGCTTGCTTGAGATTCTTCGTAGCCCATTATGGCTCGTTGGAACGCTGCATTACTGCCGCTGGCATCGCCCTTAGTAGGAGAAGCGCCATTTTCTGAAGGTGCAGCGAGTCTTCTGGGACGAGTCGGCGAGGATTGGGTGCTGCCACTTGCTAGGCTGTTCAGAAACGCAACTTTCGTCTGAACATCCGATGTCATAGAGTCGCGGGTACGGGGACGGTCATGGTCGACAAGGTAGCTGTGTAGAGAGGGGGACTGAGGAATTCTTTGCTGGTTCATACGCTCGGGTGATAGCGGATGCAGAGGTATCGGAGGTGGAGGACATTGAAGGGGATTGGGACTGATTTGTGAATGGTGGTCTTCCATGGTATCATCGACAGCTATTACCGAGTCCGTTGTATGTTAGGAACAGTAACACCCACCGTCATAAACTTTCATTGTCCGACTTGAGGTGCTACAGTAATGCAAGGGTTGGACAAGAGTGCCGGACTCTCAGAAGTTTGGTCCGATTGTTTACACCCCCGAATGGGGAAAGTGGCCTTGGCAAAGTCATGTGGCTAGCTTAGTCATCAATGAGGCTTCATAAGCGTCACCGATGGCAGTCCCTGACAGTCACATAACAGTACACAACGGTCTCCTTTGGTGCCTCCTCTTTCGCTTCGCTCCTAATGTCTGGTCCTGTCCAGATGAGGACACAGTCGGCATCTCGCGCGTCTGCTGCACCTAAGAGTGATGTCAAAGCTACCAGACTTCCGCGACGCGTCGGGGATATTTCTTGATGCGCGTACTGCTCAAGACTTACTTGGTCGGCGCCGCTCCTCTATTTTCCTTTAGTCGCGACAATACAGCGTCCACTTGGTAACATCTGATCTTGTCCCTACTGATGTACATGCTTCAATGCGCAGGCTAGACACTCGCCGACACAGATGACTCGGCCATCACAGTCCACACGAATGGCATCGACATTACCGACACTCCAAACGTAAGACAATGTTTCGAACCCGGATGCAGCTGCGTTTCGGATCTTTCGGGCCTCTTGACTGCAATGGAAGATGGACAACGGTCAATCCGGGATAGAGCACCAAGATCCTGGTCCGGCCTTGGATGGGTAGCAAGCAGGGTGTATCGATAGCCCAAGGCAAGAGGTGCCGACATCCCGGCATGAGAGACAAGTGGTGGAACCGGGATAGTGACTTTTGACATGGAGTTCTCTGGCATCCGAACGGCAGAGCTCAGGTTAGCACTTGGTTGCGAAACCATCGACAGCGAGGGCCATGCATTGCTTATGCAATGCGCGCAAAGCACACCTTGCAAATGGCGACAGCGCATGTTCTCTTGCTGACTACAGTGAAATTCCAGGCTCCGGAACATATCATTGCAATGCAGGAGGCCTTGCGCATCTCGCTTGCATGTGTTTCACCATGGTGTCGATAGCCATAGCGAATCAGAAACCCGAGTATCCGCAGCAATAATCAGCCATCGACCCTTGTACGATCGGCCATTGCTTGAGCGGCCTCACTAACTCTGTAGACCTTGTTGTACTCCAAGCCGTTTGAAAATCGGAGTGAACTGGTGCTGGTGGCAACGATGTGAAAACTCAATGGAAGCTAAGGCTGGTTTCGAAAGACTCCGGGCTCTGTCGAAATAATGGCGATATGAGAGGCACAACCTTGACGCATCCTGTTATCAGCCCCTTTTCGATTCGTAGGCCCTGTATCGACAAGGTCATGAATGTCTCCAATGTCTATGCCAACCTCGAGGTCTTCTTCGATACCAAGCATGCTTTCATTGAATGTGTGCGCGTGTCACAGAGTTACGTGCCTCAGCATATTTGCTCAAGCTCGTACGATGTTGACTTCGAGTCTCAAAAAGCGAGATCCCTACCCTTTGGCAGGAGGGGTTGCAGATGGCCCCTGAGTCTCGTTTGCCATTACCGATAAATGCCACTCTCGCTCCAAAGAATAGGGAACCATGTAATCTATGCTCATTGACTTCCCAACCTAATGAAAATTTGCCTCGTCTCTGCAGAATCTGGGAGGCACTGTCAAATTTATTGTAGAAGATAACTTACAACAGACAGAAAAGGCGAAAGAGCAAAGTATATATGTTGTACAGTTACATTCCCTTTCGCAATCGACCATAGGATGTGGAAAACAGGGCTTCCCGTTCGCTCAGCCGTACTTAAGCCACATGCCGGTTCGTTAGTACTAAGGTGGGTGACCACTTGGGAATCCGGACTGTTGATTGTTTTTTGCCTCCTTACGAATATTGAATGCACAGACAAAATCCGAAATGACATTCAGAGTACGAGTGGATTTCGAGAGTTAGACTTTTTCCTAGCGCTTTCAGACGTAAGTGAGGAATTAGCGCGATATTTCCGCCGGCCTTTTCTGCGGCCTGGTGGAGGCCACCAGCACGTGAAAGCCACTTTTTTCTTCCACGGCTACCATTGCTACGTTCTTCTCAGGCTTTCGACCCAGATGTGACAGGAGGCACCATTCAATGCAGAAGTGAGACCTCGGCTGAATCTGCAATAGCTTGATCCGCTTGCGGAATCACAATCCATTAGGACGATTGACATTCTCTCATTTCGGCACTCCAGAACTTCAAGTCGGCGTTAGATTGACAAACCAAAGTCAGTGCATGAGCAAATTGCTGTCAAATAGTGCAAGCCTGCACACTTCTGTACCAGGAACATGTGTCAACGGTTTAGGCGCTTAACTTGGAAAAGATTCTGCCGCTGTTTTGTTGAAGTTCCTACATCACTGCCTGTGGAGAGCTATATTTCTCTCTAGAGACTCAGACTTGCCAACTTTGACCCCCAAGTCTTCCGCAAGCCCGTCTCGGTAGTTGTTGTCATGATCGTGGTGAAGAAGCTTCAGGAGATCCCCGATCACTTACTCCCAGCTGTTCGGCTCGCCAAAGTATCTGCCTTTCTCTTCAGGACTTGGTTGAGCCGGGATGCTGGCAAAGAGTTTTTGCGGACGATTATATGCCGCTGGATCTCCACGTTGGCAGAGAAGACCTGAGGGGCATCTTCAAAGCCAGGGATGGTCAACAACAGCCTTTTCATGTACGCTGCGGCCATTGTCGCGGCGCATGGCTGCCAGTCGTCGTCCTCATGGGAGTCGGCAAACTCGAAGACTCTGCGGTTGACTCTTGGATTCCTGCGGCGTCCACCTCGACGCATAACATGTTGTGTTCCCTCTTCAGCCGATCCCGAGCCACGCTGTCTCTGGACCGACGTTTGCCTATCCTGCTGTGCCCAGGTGGGCGCGAGGCAAGGCACCGGACAGAGGCTAGCGGCCAATAAGCCCTGTCTCCATCACATGGCAGGCTAAGCATTTGCACCACCCTGATGGTTGTATCCTAGCTGACCAGCACTATTTGTTGTCTATTGCCAGAGATAGATTGTTCAATGGTCTTGTGACTGAGTTAACCCTACGTCGACGACCAATATGCTTTCAGAATTTGATCGTTCTCCTGGCCGATTTCGTATCCGCCTTGTCTTACGCGCTGTAGGCTGTGCTGGCTGGAATCTTGCATGAGTGTAGGCTCGGGAGAGATGAAGTCGGTTTGGCTTGTCCGCGAGCTGCTAATTTCAATTACCGCAGCCGCATCGATCCCGTCAGCCCTAGAATAATATTCCACATCATCGGTTTCCGGGGAAGACATGAGTTCGACCTGCTAGGGGCGCCTTGGCTGCTCGTAGGCTTTGTGCAAAAAGGTCATGCATCAAGTCGGCGATATTTTCAATCCGCTGTCCCTCATCGACTATTGAGCTAAAGTCGAACAATGCATGAGTAATCGACCAAACGCCGTAGCCATCGCTCTCAGCCTTATCATCGCACATCTGGAATGTTCGGACTGTACTTTGAGAAACAGAAGGTCTTGATCTTGCTGCTACTGTTGCGATGGACGGTAGTAGGTTTGAAATGCGGGAAGTCGAGCAGACCACGACATTACTAATTCCGGCTTCGAAATCACTCTCCTGACTCTTCCCGGTAGAAGCCTAAACAGCCAGAAACAGCAATCATCCCTAACTCGCCGACATGACGAAATCCTTTCCGTCTGGATTGAACGCCTTAGGCGTGCGTGCCAGAGAACTGTATGTAGCCCCGAAGCTTGAACAGTGAAGAGAAGTAAACTCAATGAACGCAGCGCCGCATTGCCAAAGCGCCAATGACGTGCGCAGAAATCAGGCTCTCCGCAATGCCCGAGAGGGAATGTGTATGGAGTACTCGTACTCTGTCCTGTACTCTGTCCGTCGCTCAAGCCGAGCCATTCCGCTCCTTTGCAAGACCAGCAAGTCCGTACTCGTATGTACAAAACACAGAACGGGTCGGTGCTGAGCTCGGATCCGGACATCTCCACGCGAGGGCATCTGCGCAGCTCAATAGTTCTGTCCAGAAGACAGGTAACGGAGTGCGGAGTCCACCCCTTTTGGACGAATATCCCCTTTAGGGCAGATAGCCTCTTTTGGAAGGAGAGAGAGAAATCAAGAGACGAGTATCATCATACGCCGTGGATTTGCAATCACTTGGCACATTTTTGGGGCTGTCCTCTACCGGTTCTTTCTGTTTCTGTTCGTATCAACCAAGATACTCCACCCGCTTAGCCGGAGAGTGCAAGATCAAACAACAAGGTCGTCAACGATATAAAGCGAGAGAACCGCCCTTTTACTGCGTGTTTCTGAGCAATCAGTAATTATCTTCAAGTGTCATTCCGAGCCTTTATCGATTAGGATAAGATAGTCCAATCCAGTTCGGAAAAAACAGATCAATCAAAAACCACCCCATCCTTCTACTGCTCTGCAGTCCAACGAACATTACCGTAAGCAATCAGCGAGAGCCGGACACATAATCCGCAAAATGTCCCATCTCAAGTACTTCAACTATCCCGGCTGGGGGGAGCAGAACGCGGATATGTACAGCCAAGCCGTCCGCGTCGGGGACCGGATCGAAGTAGCCGGACAAGGTACGTAACGCAGCCGCAGTGTGTATGTATGTATGTACTGAGACGATGATGAACCCACGTGGCCTGGAATCGTGGGTTGTTGATTCTAGATACGGAGCCACCGGCCCCCGGCGTTAATTCATACGACACATGGCATTTCTTTCATTCAATCCGCTGCTGTATATCTCTCCTGCTGATGTACGTGTATCTATCTAGGCGGCTGGGATCCCGTGACCGGCTCCATGCCCACCGACATCCCCGCCGCAACACAGATCGAACAGGCGTTCAAGAACGTCGACATCGCGCTGCGCCACGCGGGCGCGTCTGGGGGTTGGACCCAGGTCTTTCGTGTGAACAGCTACCATATCCCGCTTGACGACAGCGTGCTTGCGAAGATGAAGGCTGAATTCGAGAAGTGGATGGGGCCGAACCATCGACCGATCTGGACGTGCGTCGAGGTGCCGAAGCTGGGATTGGAGGGCATGAGGGTTGAGATTGAGGTTGTGGCGCATGTACCCTGAAGCTGGAGCTAAGGCTGGAGCTGGATCTGATCCTTGAGCTAGAACTGTATAGCTAGGGTAAAAACAACAAAGTTACAGCCGATCCAACTAACGCAGGTTTGAATTTAGTTGCCCACTACCTTCTGCGAAGCTCCCTCGACGTGAGGATGGCCCTTGGCCGCCGTAACGCCGGGGATTCGGCCCTTGTACTGCGGAATCCACTCGTTCTCGAACTTCCCCCTCGGCTGCCTCAACCCGGTCTTGACTCTCCGCACGAACTGGCCATGCGATTTGTTGCCCAACACGCCGCCCTCATCTCGCGACCAGACGATCTCGCCCCTGCTGATCGTGTACCGCGGCCAGTTGCCGAACTTGACCCCTTCAAAAGGCGTATAGTCGCACGTGTGATGGAGCATCTCGTTCGTCAGGTCGAACGAGACCGCCCCGTCAGGATACCACACGACGATGTCGGCGTCGTACCCTGCGGCCAAGCTCCCCTTGGTATTGAGCCCGTACAGTCTGGCTGGGTTGGAAGCCGTGACTTCGACGAATTTCTGCACGCTGATCCGGCCCTCCTGCGCGCCCTTGTATATCAACGGCAGCCGTGTCTCGACGCCCGGCAGACCATTCGGGATATCGGTGAAGCGGGAAACGCCGTTCTTCAAGCCCATTTGCTTGCCGAGAGGGTGGTGGAAGCTGAATGGACAGTGGTCGCTGGAGATGGTGGTGAAGGTGCCGTTGGCAATGGCTTCCCAGAGAGCGTCCAGATCGGCTTGGCTGTCCCGTAGAGGCGGCGAACACACGCACTTGGCGCCCTCAAAGTTCTCGCCCTTGAGTCGGTCCCTGAGGAGATAGAGATACTGCGGGCACGTCTCTGCATGGATGGGCAGTAATTTGGTCTGCGCGTCGCGGATATGGCGCGCCGCAACGGCGCTGGAGATGTGAACCAGCAGGATTGGCGTGTCCATTAATTGGGCGAGGCTGATGGCTCGGTAGGTCGCTTCATCTTCGGCGACCTTGGGTCGCGCGACCGAATGATAGTAAGGGTCTCCTAGCTTCTGCTCGTACAGCTGCTCGATGATCAGGTCGATCATATCACTGTTCTCGGCGTGGATCATGGTCGTCATGCCCAGGGCCCTGGTAGCGAGCATGATGTTCAAGATCTCGCGATCCTTCAGCTTGAGCGGGTCGTATGTCATGTACAATTTGACAGAGGTTATACCCTGTTCGACCATGATGGGAAGTTCTTGCTCCACGATTGGTCGTGTCGGGTTAGTCAGAATCAGGTGGAAGCCATAGTCACAGTATGTCAACCCCGCCGCCTACGTCGCGCGTTAGATCTTGTCGAGTCTGTATCCCGGAAGGGTCTGTCAGGCTTACCTTTTTGTGGTAGGCCTCGACTACAGGCAAGACGCTGTCATCGGTCTTGGCTTGAAAGGCAAATGTGACGATAGTAGTGGTGCCGCCGGCAATCGCGCTCCTTGAACCGTTCTCAAAGTTGTCGCCCAAGGCGCCATTGATGTGCTGGTCGAGGTGGACATGAGTGTCGACGCCGCCAGGTGTCACGTACGCGCCTTGAGCATCGACCACCTTTTGCGCGGTGAATATGCCTTGAAGGGCTCCGATGCACAGGATCTTGCCATTCTTAACGGCAATGTCTGATGCTGGCGGGTAGATCAGATCACTTGGCGAAACCTGATCGTGGTTAGTGTCTCACAACTTGCTCGGTCAACGCATAGCTCACGATGATACCGTTAGTGACCAGCAGATCGCACTCTAATGCGGACGGAGCGTAGCTGCCCATTGTAGCAAGGAGTCGTGAGGAAAGATAATGAATACACCAATCCAAGTTCCTTCGCTGATGGGCTTCGAGATGTACTCAAGCAGATGACGGGAATGAACGTCAATCTCGGGCACATTTAGTGACGAAAGTCGAATAGGTAATTCCAGTTTGTCGTCTGCGATATCGATGTACAATTCTCGCCGGCTTGTCCGTTGCCGAGAACTATTGCTCCAAGTGGTTCTAGATGCCAAGACGTCTTCGAATCTGGTATCGAGGTCTCCGCCCCGAAGTATCTTCCCTGATATTGACTGTACTGGGTACGTGATATTGAGTGAAAACGGCAGGCTTAATTCCCATTGGGCAAGGCTGCGCTCCGTATCGGATGCAGGGGGTCTGAGCGAGGGCCAGCGGCGACACTCCGGGCAAGATGGCGCTTTACTCCGACGAATTTTGGAGAGAACATACCTGTGGCAGCAATTCAGGGTTGGCCGTTATCGCGGATTTGTCCATCTGACTTCCACTGCACACGGCATTCAATTCCCACGTGGATAGTGCGAACCCTGATCCCGGATATGAGGCGGCCTTACTCCGTAGATTAACACCAGTGCGTCCACATAGTCTTGCATCCAGACTTGCATCCCAGCGTTAATGCACCGTACGGCGCCGATTGCATGTCGAGTATCTCCGAGACTTGAAATTTATGTCGCCATGAGGCCAGAATGTACAACGATAATAGACTGGCTCCACTGTGGAAGATATGCAGCAAAGGTCCCTAGGCTGCCACTCACCTTCCGCTTCTAGGCTTGCGATAGACCCGAGCAGCGACTCACGGCGTCCGCGGGGAGCAGTCGGCCAGCTTATCTTTCTGTCAATCAATGTGCAAATCATCAGACCATGGGCACGCCGGTCTCTCGTAGCTCCCTTGTCCGGCTTCGTCCCATCAATTTGAGTTCTCGACAATGGCTAGTAGATAAGGTAGGAAGTCGGCTCCACGGCCTTCTGACAGCGAGGGTATGTATATGAGGGCAGGCCTCGTTGTGCGTCCGAAGGACATCCTGCTCAAAGCTGCATCGCACTGAAGACGGACTCACAAACACCCGCAGTCCTACCACCGTCAGCCATGGCTTTCAAGCAGTTTTGGGATGAGCACGTGGTGCTGAAGCCACACCCAGGCTCGTTCGGCGCAGATGATCCTACTGCCATGAAGTACACAAATGAGGACATGGATCCTATCAAGAGGAAGGACCGTACCTACGCTTGGTACCAGATGGGCCTATTCTGGATTGCTGAAGGCTTCAATGCGGCTCAGCTTGAGGTCTCGAGTTCAGCATTCTCGCTCGGTCTGAATCCTGGACTCTGTGTCGTGGCCTGCCTTGTGGGCAACATTATTGTCTCCATCCCCTGTGCAGCATCTGGCTACCTGGGTAGTAAACTCGGAACGAACTTTCCCGGCACTGTCAGGGCGTCGTTCGGGATGATCGGATCGAAATGGGCGATGATCGTCAGAGGTGTGCCCTGTATCATCTACTATGGCATCCAGTGTAGTCTGGCTGGTCAGGCGGTGCAGGCTTGTACAACAGCAATCTGGCCTTCTTTTGCTCACTGGAACATCGACGCCTTTCCAAAATCGGCAAACATCACTCCCCCTCAGCTTTTATCCTTCACCATCTTCTGGCTATTGTCGTTGCCGTTCCTCTACCTGCCGATTAGGACGCTGCGATATCTATTTGTCGTCAAAAGCGTTCTGGTGCCTTTGTTCTGGACGGCGCTGTTCACTTGGTCAATAACCGCCGCTGGAGGATGGCCCAAAGTATGGAGGGAACCCAGCAAGCCACTCGATGGATGGTCCGTCGGCTACCTCTTTGGAATTTGTGTTAACGCAGCCATTTCGGGCAACGCAACATTTGCGGTTAACATCATGGACATCTCACGACACTCCAAGAATGACACAGCGGCATGGGCGACGCAGCTGTTTGCCTTACCTGTCCTGGTGACCCTGACCGAGTTCCTGGGCTGTACGATGGCTGTCGCTTCGTCGGTTGTGTATGGAAGCGTCGAATGGAATCCACTGTCTGTGATCAACCACTTCGACAACCGAGCCGGCAAGTTTTTCGCAGGTGCCTGCTTCATTTTCTTCAACATCATGACCAACGTCACCGGCAATTCGGTACCCCTGGCAAATGACTTGACGGGATTGTTCCCCAAGTACATTAACATCCGGCGCGGGCAGTTTATCTGTGCTATCATCTCGTTCGCGATATGCCCGTGGGAGATTCAAGCCAAGGCGACAACCTTCTTGGCCTTCTTGGGAGCATATACCCTATTTCTTGGTTCCACCACTGGTGTGATCATGGTGGACTACTTCTGGGTCCGCCGAGGATACGGCATCAACATTTCGCACCTCTTCAAACCTCGCGGTATCTACTGGTACACCTTTGGCTGCAACTGGCGGGCATTTGTTGCGTGGTTTGTTGCGATTGCGCCGCTCTTCCCGGGCATGTTGTACAGCATGGGAGTCCCCATTCCCAACCGAGGCATCCTCAACATGTACTCGTGGAATTACGTCCTTGTGGTCGTCTTCTCCGGGCTCGTGTATTTCATCTGCACTACTCTTTCGCCCATATCGGTCAGGACTGAAGAGGAGGATTACGGAAAGTTGTATCTGATTGACGGTCTGGAACCGACCAGCGAGTCCGCGTCGAGCACTGGCTACAAGGCAGACGGCGACATTGAGAAGCGAATGATCGACGCAAAGGTCGCGCCAACCACGATTGACACCGTGTCGTAGGATGTATAGGCGGGGAGCCGCATAGTACCGTGCATACAGTCGAAAGTTAATAGATAAATGTTTAATGCAATCTGTTAGTCGCATGAACAAGTCGCCGTGTTCCCACCCAAAGTGCGACTTGTGCCACCTGCCAAGACACCTCGGCACGTGCTCGAATCACGTGCTTGGTTATCTCAGCCAATCGGAGCCGGATCGCATCCTCAGCCTCGCTCTCCTTAATGACATCGACATTCTCCAATGAAGAAACGCACATCTCCATGTTCAAGTGACTCGTTCCTGATATCCCTGGCTTGCTTCGTAGGCTTTTGAACAGAGTAACAATCATTCTATGCTTGTACCATCAACCTTTTAGATCATAGTAAAGCGAATTTTTGAATTAGCCAAGCAAGCGTCTCCAGCACAACGACCGCTAAATCCAACAATTGGAATTTTGATCCGGATCAGCGAAAACGTCTACATACTAGTTACGTCGAGTCCTAATCAACATCTGTTCTAACTCAGCTGGGTTGAACCCCAGCCACCATTCCGCAAATATGACTCAAGACCAAGAACAATCGACCTTCGATCCGACCGCCACTTCGTCCAAAACCGGCACCTTTTACTTCGCATTCGGCTCCAACCTCTCCGCGCACCAGATGTCCATCCGCCTCCAGCACTCTCCCTCATCCAGCGTCCCCGTGGCCATAGGCCGACTGGACTCGCACGCCTGGATCATCTGCGAAAGGGGGTACGCCAACGTCGTCGCATTGCCACAATCCAACGCCGCCTCGGACAACAACACCGTCTGGGGAGTTTTGTACAACATGCATCCCGTGGACGAGGCGCGGCTGGATCTCTACGAGGGACACAACGAAGCGAGAAATCCGAATCCGGTAAGGAACAAGGATCCCCAGACGCAGATGATCAAGCGGTTCGAGCAAGGCGGGTGGGACTACAATAAGCACTACTTGCCTATTACTGTGACGAAGTGGTTGAGGGATCCGCGTGAGTATGGTGTCGATGTGCCCGGTTGGGATGCTGAGCAGGTGAATGGGGACTTATCAAGTCCGGCTGGGGCGCATAACTCTACGGTCCGAGCGCTAGTTTATGTCGACGAGTTTCGGACCGCGCCGGGCAAGATCGTACACGAATATATCGGACGGATGAACCGTGGGATCGAAGAGTCCGTGAGCCTCGGGTTGCCGCAGTCCTGGGTGGACAATGTGATGAGGAAGTTCATCCCACCGGGTATCTACGTTGATGACCACGGCTATGTGGGCACGGACGACGGGTATGTCGAGGCGGAGGCGACGGAGACGGACGACCATGTCACGGAGAAGATGGTGAGAGAGATGGGAGAAGGGGAAAGAGCGGCCTGGGGATCCTAATTCTTGTACAGGGTTTGGGGGGTGTTCCTCCGTCACGATACATTATATTTAGAGACTTCGTCATCCGACATAGACAGCGTATTTCATGAACTCCTCGTCCTTTCTCAATCTCTCGAGATCCTCTTGTCTTAGACACAGCCCGGCTGCTATCTCCCCGTCCGGCTTCTTGGGCATGAGATAGAACAAGCTCTCTACGGGAGTGAATTGCGGCCTTCGCACAGCCTCTGCCTTACCCAGTCCGAGGTTAAAATCGAGGTCGTAGCAATCATATTTCACCCAAGAACTGAGCATTATGTCCTTTGAGAGGTCTAATGTAGCGGTGACGTTGATATTGCTTTTGTCTTCGGCGCGAAGGAACCACGTTGTAAGCGCACGAGTGGCGTAGGCGAGGTTTGATGTTTTTGGGTCGACCGCCCGCCGAAGCTCGGACGCGATAATTCCTACCGGTTGCTTTACGAGTTCGTCGAATCTATAAGCTGTATAGGTCATGTTCTGAACGAGGCCGGGATAGGTGGTCGGGATGTCCAAGTAGCGGCGCGGGTCGACGGCGCGGGCGAATATAGTCTCTTGATTGGGCTCTAGCCGGGGAAGACGTGCTCTGGAAACTGCTTGTAAAATAAAAGCACTCAGGGCGTCGTCAGAGGAGATGTAGCTGGATGGATCCTTGACAGACTTCATAGCGAGTGTCTTAAGATCCCTGAGAGATTCGGCGGGGAAATTGAAATATGACCAGGTGCACACAGGGCTTGAAGAGACTGTAGGCTCGGTGCCTTTGTCTGTTGATATAGATTCGTGCGCAGCACGTCTTCCAATTTGATGAGCTAGCTCCGGTCCGGGTGTGTAGGAATCGTCGAGCAGAGGAATGAGCTTGGTTCGCTCGAGGTTTCCTATCCGGAGTTCTTCGGGCGTGAAAGATTCTTCGTGGCATGCCTTCGATAACAAGTGCATCATCTGGGCCATTCCCGTCAGATCCATCGTGTTATGCTGAGTAGCAAAGGTGAGCAAGAGGCCGCCCTTTATTAAGTTAGCTTGCAGAAGGAAAACCGGTGCTGGGCCCTCGGTGCCTGCCGCAAGAGTGTTGATTGGTGCAACTACAGCTTCGTCCAGCATACTGAAAGGGAAATTGGCTCGTCTAAGCGTGTCCATCGTCGGTATTTTGGGATCGTGCCTGTGGTCTTTGACGATAAGACCGGGAACCTCTTCATACTGCACGATCTTGTAGCTATTAGCTTCTTCGTTGATGACCTGACCTGCCACCCACGGGTAGCTAGCGGCTAGTCGAGCAAGACCTTTGGTCAGTGTGTCGGTAATGTCGCGTTGTGAGGTAATATTGCTGGTTTGAAAGCATAAACACAGCTGGGTGTATAACTTGAACAGTCCTCCTTGTTGGCCGAGAATGTCAAGGCGTACTTCGAGGTCTTCCATTTTTTGGGTGTGAAGAGAACTTCTGCGGAGCGCCCCCCAACGTGGCCGAAAGTGTAGTATTTGTATCAAGAATGTTGAGCCTACCTCTGTCCCCGTCCCGATCCAGCAAATGCTCAGGGTTATCAGGTCGAGCGGAATGGTAAACTTTGACGGATGTGACGACAGCATGCCGTCCCACTTGGGGAAGTGGAAGAATCGGTTTTGGCCGACCGCGGACGAGCAGCATGCAATGATTCAAGGAAACCCTGGACAACCCTCTGCTTTACGCATGTTTGGGCACGCGTGAGTCTTCAGATGCTCTGCCCTACGCGTTGTCAAGCAGCATATTCGGTGTCTCAACATACCTACGTAGCACGGGTTCCTACGCTGTTAGATTATGTATCCTACACGACCGAGTCTGGGAATAATATCCGTCGGCGCGGTGACGTCGCGTTTCGCGTCAACCGCAACACTTTGATTTGGCATTTTGTCTTTACCGGGGGATGATTGTGTTTCGACTATCAGAAGACCACCATGCACCATCACCTGGTCGTCAATCAAGATCTAACTACGCCGCCCGACTCACAAATGCCTTCACTGCAATTGCCGCCGAATCTCAAGTTTGGCCCTTTCGTCGTCACTTCGCAAGTCTTTCATCTCTCACCCTCACGCCTTTCATACGGCTTGGTGAACCTCAAACCACTCCTCCCGGGACATATCCTCGTATGTCCAGTACGGAGTGTCCCTCGACTTTCACAGCTCAGCGACACGGAAACGGCGGACTTGTTCAACACCGTACGGACTGTCTCGCGGACGCTTCAGCGCGTATACCACGCGACATCATTCAACGTTGCTGTTCAAGACGGAGTAGATGCTGGACAGTCAGTCCCACACGTTCATGTCCATGTGATCCCGCGGCAGAAAGGGGATTATGATGATAGAGGCGGCGGCGACCGGATCTATGATGCCATGGATGGAGACGAAGGGAACGTTGGCAAAGCCTTTCTTGAAATGCAGAGGATGAGGGACGAGAGGGCGAAGAATGGGAGGAGAGATTTTGTAGGTGGGCCGGACAGCGATCGGAAAGCTAGGAGTGACGATGAGATGAAGAGAGAGGCGGAATGGTTGAGAAATGAGATTGACAAGGATCGGGCAGAGGGAGAGGATGAGGCATAGCCATCTCTACATGATGGCTGTACCATCCTCTTCACATTGGCATTGCGCTGGGAGTTGTAGACATGGGCTCCAAGTAAGCAAATTTAGATCCAGGTTCAGAAGACACCACGTGAAGGACGTCAAAACTCCATCTATCGTTATCTGGGTATCTTGGTTGCGTGACTGACATCTCATTGCACCCTTGTCCATATCGGCTCAACGCGCTCTCACTCCTGTGCCTACCCATTCATCTCCGTGTCTGTGACTCCATTACCCAAAGGCTGAGCGTTCCCATTGCCGTTGCCGTAGTACTCGTCTTGTTGTTCCTTGATTGTTGCTGCCCGAGTCGGTTCCCTCGGTGCCAAGTCCTTGCTCTTCCACAATTCCGTCCTCTCGTTCAGAATCTCTTGTGCCCAGGTCTTCATCTCTTCCAAGGCGATTTTCTTTGCTACCCAGCTGAACTCACTAAGATCGATGGTGCAGTCGTTCGCTCGCTCATACTCCACCATTTGCAAGATGAGTTCTATCTTGTCGACATCGTGGACGAACTTTGACTCCAATGTCTCGCTGTCTTCGTACTCTTGCCACGCAGCGCGGATGACCTTCCCCGGGAGCCCACCATGGACTTTCCCTAGTAGTGACTGAGCCACCCAATCCATAGTCTCAGCTTCGCGTCGGTTCTTCTCCACCTTCGGCACACCGTCCACGGGCGTCAGATCTCCAACCAGCCCCTCAGCCATATCATGAACCAGCGCCATCCTCGTGCACCGTGGAATATCCAGCCGAGAACTCAGTTCAGGCGGTGCGAGCATGGTGATCATTGACATGCGGTACATATGGTCTGCTATCGATTCGCCCCTGTCGATGCCAAACCTTCGCCATCCTTCGCGCTTTTCGAGTTTCAGACGCTCGAGGTAGTGGAAGAAGGGTATAGGCGAGGATGAGTTCTCGGTCGACGGGTTGGGCAGGTCTTTCAAGACGGCGCGGACAGACCAGGGGTTCGGTTTGGGGAGAGATGATGTGTGAGAAGATCGGAGCGTGTATAGAGGTTGTGTAGGTGGTACTTGGTGCGGTCAGCACGAAAACAAGCTCCTCGAAAGGGACAACTTACTTTCAGGTCTGTCGGCCATATTGTTCTGTTGTGGATGTGATGTCCGGGCCGGTGTGTTGCAGGAACGCAACGCGAAGTGGAACGATGTGAGAAGATAGGAAGAAAAACTATAACTCTAAAACGAACCCCCAATTTTATACTTCCGTATGTCTAAAGCGCTTATATACAGGCAAACATGCAGGACAAAGAAGAAAAAGCTGATCAGGGTTGGTGAGCAAACACTGAGTGAGAACTGAAAAAGGCAACTGACTTTGTTGGCTTCAATGTTTACCTGCAATGCCCCGCAACCCAATGTTCGGCCCGGCGCCCGCCGCTGTGGGAGACGTCATTCCCAGGCACCATCACAATAGGCGAACCTCATCAGCTTTATTTCTAATTCGTCTCTGCAAACTGAGTTTCGTTTGACAGTTACAAGAAACGGAGGACAATCATAGACATCTGTAATCCGTCCTTGATCGAATATCTGCTTTGGGATCCAAGCTTCATGGCCTTCGTTCATTGTGTGCCAGGTAATACTGGACGAAACACTCGATGAATCTGCCAGACCTGGATCGGCGAGTCCGCGTATATTGGTAGGTCTCCAGAGAGATACTGATGAAGTAGCTGAGCACTCATAAGGCAAACGCTGGGCAATAAGGCTGAGCGACCCTGCATGGCGCTAAGAATGGGCTACGGTCCTCATCTCACAAAAGCGACATCAGGAAGCTCTGGGAAGGTGTTTCAGACAACGTTGAGGACTCCTCTAGGTCGCCTGGATTGACACGATCGGGAGTAAAACCACAGTGCTTCGCATACGACGAACCTATTTGGCTCGGCATCCTGCTTGACCTAAATGTCGACGCTATCTGGAAGCAGGAGGTTGAAGGTAGGATGAAGGAGCTGTGGCTCCAAATATCGGACATCCCACTGGATGTTGTCTTTGATGTAACTCCAAAACTCCCGCATGACACTTACCACTGGGCACCGGTTACCATATTTGGTCGTAGCTTTTATTTGGGCCTGAGGGCATTCATAGTGGTGGCTGGTGGGCGAAAGAATCCCTCAATCCATTTGGGAAGATGACCACACGCGGACTGCAAGCCGAACTCACAGGCTTCGTCGGCGACTCTCCCATCTCAGAGCTCATGCAGACCAAGCAGGTTTCCCTGCTGGAGTTCGTCGACCAGCTGGGTCAACCCTATATATTTTCAGCGTCCCTGTTCCGAAGAAAAAGGCCTACAACTCTACAACAATTGAAGAGACCATGCCATCATCAGACGCGCTAAGCAAGCCCGGGCGATGGACGATACTCGTTCTTGGCTTCCGTCTCTTGATCCGTGGCATTTCATATTCTCCTGCAGTCATAGGGAAAGCGGAAGGCCGCAAGTTAGCATGAAATGAGGAAATCATTCCATTCAGATGCATCAGCTATGGCTCCGTAATGCGATTTTCTGATCGAGTGAAGTGTGAAAAGACACGTCCATGCGAAGGCCCCCTCGTTGCATCTGAACACAGTCTGAAGGATTCAATGGTTACATACGAAGCTTTGATGAAGCAATTCTCTGAAATTTCACTCAAAGGAGACCACGATGAGAGGCCTGAATTGAGTGTTAACGATCTAGGCGAGATCAGTATTTCGGAAGGGACATCAGGGGGAGAAGCAGCGTCTGAATGGAAATTTGAGAAAATTGAACGAGGCCAGTGGCTATTGACCTAGGTGGGATGCATTCCACTCTTAAACTATAGTTATCACATTTGTTGATGGCGTGCTGTAGGCTAAGCTCATAGCCTGGTTCACACCCTCTTCAGGCAAGAACGCCTCTCCAACCAGTACCGTGGGATACTGCTCGGTCACTTGATCGGCGCTCGATACTTTTCTCAGCAAGTACGGAAAGGTGGCGCCCCTAAACACCGCGACCTCATCACCAGGTTGAGCGTCGCCAGGGAGCAGCACCAACGTCTTCCTTTCCGCGCAGAGTCCCAGCCGACGGCCGATGCCGTACTTCTTCAGGGCTGCGCGGATTCGTCGCAAGGGATGCAGGCTAGACTCCGTCAACTCGGGTAGGAGATAGCTCTGGGCCAATTTCAGGTTCAGTCCCATATACTCCAACATCAGTCCTTCTTCTCGCTCCGGCAGCAGCATGGTCTTGTCATCGTCCGAATAGCGAAGAAATCTGCTGGCGAAGCGATCAGTGGACAGAAAGTCCAGCCAGAAGAGGTCTTTGCTTTTGCGGACACCATGCGACAATGCGCCGCGAGATTCTTCGAGGTGACCGGCGATAAGTGCCTCTTCGGCAAAATTTTGCCAAGCTCTATATACCTCGTCAAGCTGGTCTATTGTTGGGTTTCCAGGGGCGACGGTCTCGCAAATCTGGTCCACAGAGCCAAAGATGAGGCCCTTGACAAGCATGGTGTCCTTGTCAAACTCGACACTTGGCTGCGCAGTCGATATAAAATGTCTCGAATCGTCAGGCTGGAAGGGGTGATACTTCCACCCGTCGATAAGATTGGGCACCCAGGAAGGCAAGTCGTGACGTCTGTCGGGATTCTGGCATGCTCCTAGGAGGCGCAAGCCTTTCTTCAAGGGCAAGATTACACGCGCTGCTGACTTCAACACCTCGGAAAGAGAGAGGTGATAGTCTGCACGAAGAGGATAGATCTCCGGATCTGCCAGGCTGAGCATTGAGTAGACCTTGTCTCGTAAGTCAGTGGCGTTGCAGTACCGCGCATGCAGCAGTAGCTCCGGCAGCGGGAGAAATGCATGGCCAGCATGCGTGTTCTTCCTCAAGGCACGGAGCTCTTTGGCTTGGTGGTAGAAATCGAATTTGATCGCTTTGCCATCCGCATCTTGCCCTGGATCATCTGATAAGGCAAGGGGAAGCCCATGACCAAGGCTATCGGCATACTCGATGGCCATTGCAGCCTGGGAAATCACATCCAAGCCTTCGCTGTGCTCGCCCCAAAATACCTGTCCGCCGGACCCTAGCGAAACCTCTTGACGGATCCAACATCTCTCCCACCAAGGTTGGCTCAGCAGAAGTCGAAGGCTTTGCCAATGTTGGCGCACCTCTTCTTCGCCGAAACTTGGATAGACCACTTCTTTCTCTCCGGGACCTCGAATGGGAGGGCGGCCGATCTTCGCCGCGAGGTCCATGGCGAGTGCGCTACCTTCCACGGAATCTCCTAGCCAAACCTGAACAGATGAGGCGCTCTTGTAGATACGCCGCATCAATGAGACCTGGCTGCCTCGTTCTTCAATGTCAGCCTGGTTGATGCCTATTGAAGAATCAAACGGTTAACTCAACAGTACACTTGGCTTGTAAGGGAAGGTGCGTACAGATCTGGTCTATCCACCAGAAGGTCTGTTTCGCAGACCACCGCGGTGTAGTGGCAGCAGGCTTGCTCGCTGTCTTCCTCATCTGCCGCAAAGCGCTTTCCAGATTCTGCGTTATGAAGACTGGATGGTTGTCGATGACGATGCGACGATCCATCTTTGGTTCCCCCCAGGTATAAGAAAGAGCATTGTACCGCTTCCATTCCGCGGTGTGCTGGTCCTCCAAGCCGAGATGGACCAACGAGCCCGTAATCACATCGGTTTCCTCGCTTGCATTGTTCAGAGCAAGAACACGAATCTCGGCCTTCCCAATGTCGAGCGACTTGTATTCGTACGGCTCATCGGAGACTTCAGTGGCAGGCGGGCCTTCAGTTTCCGAGCTGGCAGAGGCATTTGGATCCGGATCTGCATTTGACTCTGCTCCAGGGAGTGTGATGTTCAAATGCTTCAAGATGGCGCTCACGGCCGAGTCAAGCTGGTCGAGCCGCTGTTCGATGGTTCCCAACTTCTGCCAGATGGGGGCGACCATGGGGTGGCGTTCGTAGTTGGCTCCAAAGTGGGCTGCCATTTTGGCTGAGAAGACCGCAGTCGAGAGTAGTGCTGAAACGGTAGATTTCTAGCACCTTGAGAGATATGCAGAACAGTTGTATAATCCTTTTCTAGGAGGAGAATCTCTTTTCATACACTGCGGCCAGGGTTACCAGCCATTAGCTCCCAAGTTTCGCAATCTGCACCTTTCGGAATCTTCGAGCAGCGGTTCCTTCCCATTGACCATACAGATCATGCTTCGAGTTCGGAGGGGAATTCGAGGCTTCGATGTATATGAAACATCCTAACGGGAACGATACGAGAAATACACGTCGTCGTGTAGCCAGATATGAGAGGTGGTCGACTGTCACTCTAGAAAAGAGGCACGTCGCGAGGCTCGCGAGTGTGCCCGCTGCGATGAGAATGGGCCTTGTGTATGTACGAGGACAAGTATGCTTAACAAGGCCTAAACTACTGTACGCTAGCGAGCTAGCTCAAGGATCGACAGGGACAGACCCGCCGAAAACCCCCCCGCGACCAAGACCTCGGTACTCTGACCCGACGCTCGTGGTACTTTTCTGTTACATGGTATTGACCAGCGAACATGGAGCAACCACCTTCACCCCATCTTCAATGGAGCCCTCGAAGCAACATCTCCATCTTCGTCCACGCGTTGCACCTTCTCGACCTCGATCTCCTCCCCGACTGGCCCTCCATCTCAGAGTCTCTCTTCACCTCGAAACCCGTGCAGAACCTCCAAGCACGCGTCAAGTCCACAGAATGGGCGCTCTATCATCTCTTCCGCCTCCACTCTCCCACAGACACGCAGTCAAGGCTGTCTCCGCACTTCCCGCCTACAACACCCTTGCAAAGCAAGAATCTCCGTTCAGCGCTGTATAAATGGCTTACGGAGTTGAAATCAACCGGGGTCCTGCCGAGGGAAGTCGTGTTGAGAAAGACGATGCTCGATGAATGCAAGGGCGAGAAGTTCGAGGAGGTGCTCGCGAAGTTTGCCATGGTCGTGCTCAAGAACACACTGCGGAGCGGGTCCCAGGAAAGAAGCACGCGAGAAGGACGTGTCGATGAGCAAGACGTGCGGACCCTCGTGCCGTTGATCATGGCGCACCGAGCGTCCCTTCAAGCGTCGTTACGGGCACGGCAAGATCTGAAGGCCAAAGCAATGGCATACTCGGAGCGTCTGGCCCAACTGCGGAAAGAAATCGCGTCCGACTTGCAGGATCTGCAGGTCCAAATGGACAGCGCCGACGGTGCAGAGCACAAACTGTCGGCTAGAGAGTACGAACTGCTCCCAGAACAGGTCAACTTGGCCTTTGCGAGCGACAGACGTTGGGCGAGATATATCCTCGAAGGCTCTGCAGGCCGGTCTTCCGCAGGACCAACGCAAGAGATCCTGCTGAAGTGGCCATTCGACCAGCCCGATCCGGCCCTGCGGGCTGCAATCGCGCGGGACGAGTCATCATCGGATATCGCCATAGGTGATTCATGGGAGGAGGTGGACGAACCGATACGCCAGCTCCAGATCATGATCTCTCGAAACCAAGAAAGGCTCGATCATCTAACGCGACTGCAAGAGTCTCTCCTCCCGCCGCACCCGGAATGCGAAAGCCACCCAGAAAACGCGGCATCGGATCAATCCAAACCCACCATTGCTGAGTTGCCGCATCGCCCATCCGCGCCCAGACAAGCTGTGTCTAGTGCCTCGAAGCTGAGATTCAATAAACACCAGGAACTCACGCTCAGCATTTGACTTCGAACGCGCAAGTCCTCCACCACAAACCACAGGTTGATGTCAAACCGTCTCGGCCAATTCCAAGCGTCACAGCCAGCCGTTTGGGCGTGGCGCACCGGATCACGATTCCTTTCATCGAATCGACAACAATGTCGAGGCTTTGGAAACCACCTTTCCCACGCTCCATTCCACTGCCTTGACCCTTGTATACTGTAGCTATCGCCGAATTCTGGCTATTGCTTGACCCTGAGGCTCACACCTATCAACTCGATTTTTGCCGTCAATGGCATTCGCTGCGACCTTAACGTGCCACGAAACCCGCTGTCCTTCTGGTTTACTAAGGCTAACGCCTGACGGTCGACCACCGTCTCGGGCCGACGTTGCAGTTCTTGTTTATTGAAGCATTAGGGGACAAACTTTGAGGAAAATCACTTAGAAGCAGAGATGTTCTTAGGAAGATTTGTTCGATTTGAAGCAAATTTATTAGAAGTCATCATGATTCAGGGTATCATCCAGAAAGCCCCATATGGACCAAGAAAAGTATCCAGATTTAAAGGGTGGGGAAGAGAGAGAGAGAATTGGGCGAGCAACTTACTCGGTTTCCTCTTTTCATAGGCATGGGCATGGCCACACTTCCGGGTCTGGCTGCCTTTGCTTCATGCCCGTGCGTCACTCTGCTTTTGGTGTGTGCAAGTTCGCTTGCTCGAGATTTGGATTCAGCTCTCCTCATCGATCGAGACATTGGACCACCCATCGTCACTAGACTCCTCAATCTCGTCCGTCCCGTCGATAGCAGACTGAACAGGCCGGCAACCCTCCTAAGGCCGCGGCCAGTGCCTGAGCTCCTCGGTTCCCCACATAACGGCACCCCCTTTCCCATCCCCATTCCCGTAGTAACCCTCATCTTGGTCGACCCCATCACCTCCCATCTCAACCTCAACTCGACTTCCTAGCGCAGCCTGACCCTCCCTGATCATCGCCTGCAGGCGATCGTTGAAGTGATTCATGGTTTGGTCTTGCTTGGCTTCCTTCTTGCGCATCTTCTGCTCGAATTTTCGAACTTCGGGCGACTGCTTTTGGGAGGGACATGTTTGAGATATCGAGGATTGTCGGCGTGGAGAGGCGAGCGAGGCACGATTTGCGTGGCTGCTACCAGGACGTTTTAGTGGGAACTTTCCCGGATTATCTTGGGAGCTGAGTGTTGGAATTGAGGCTATTGAGTGACGAGGTTGATGCTTTGTGGTGGAAATCGAGCCGGTTGAAGTGCGCGGTGAGGCATAGGATGCTGATGGTCTCCCTGTCGACGATCTGGGAGTGAGACATGGCCGGGACAGGGTGGCACTTGAACGCCGCGGCACATGTGATGGTCGTGCTGCGTAAAGATTCGCAGTGCTCGCTCTGGACTTCTTCCGGGCTGGGCTTGATTCCCTCGATCTCGAAGTACCGTGGCTGTCGTCAACTAACACCCAGCTATTGTGGCGCGATATCGCCGGAGACTCTTTCAGCCGACTCTTACAGGGTGTCAAGTCATGCTTCTGCTCCTGGCCGACTGTTAGTTTGGACATGTAATCCTCGATAAATTCCGGTTCCTCATCAGGAAACCCCCCCGGCAGCGGGGTGATCTCTCGGACCATTCTTCTCGAAGACGCGCCGTTGACATTGTCGAAAACATCATCTTTTGAGTTGACTTCGGTCCAAGTGCTTGAGGCTAACCCAGGTGTGCCAGTGTCAAATTTATAACCTCCGCCGCCGCCGGCGTAGAATCCGCTGAAAGTGCTGTTCCAGCAGAAGTTGATGACTTTGCCAGCAAAACCGCCGGTGAAAGCCCACACAGTCTTTCCCCAACCCTTCATTGGCGGTGAAGGGGGCGATAGTCTTCGCTTGTTCCCTCGGTTCTGGTCCGGGGCAGGTGTCTTCGGGAAATAAGAGTCTGAGGTGTGGGCTGAGTTTTGAGAGTTGTACCTGCTCGGTCGGCAGTCGATCTCATAACCAAATTCACAGGCATCTTCTTCTTGCTGCGCCCTTGAAGCAGTGGGTGTATCAAGACCGCCTGCGATGCGGTAGTTGGTATTGACTAGAGGTGACGGACTCAGAACTTCGCACGACGTGGACTTGGAGATGATGTGAGGCTCATCGTGAAGTGATTTTGTATGGAGCCGTGGTCGCTTGCGGCTGTAGCGTTGGTCTTCGGAGAAGTGAGATGCCTTTGTGCCCGAGGTAGAGACAGAGTCCGATGGAGGACGAACTTGCTGGGACTTTTGTGACCACGAGGAAGCGTTTGGACTATCGCGATCAGGAGGCAGAAAGGGAGATGCTTTGAATTGTGCGTAGCGGAAAGAGAAGTCGTTGTCAGGCAGGAATGTGCCTGGCATGAGATTGGACTCCATGACTACAGTCATGTCGTCGGGCAAGGTGGTCGGTCAGCTGCGGAGGACAGCGTGATCGCGGCGAGGTAATAGAAGGGTTATTTGTGAATATGGAATGATATCGACAGCGCGAAGCTACCGCAGATTTGGTGACGTGGTCAGCATGGCGCGGTGAAGCGACAGTGAGGTGGTCGCACCATCTGTGTTGGCAGGTCCAGGCTCCAGCTTCTAGAAGGCGAAGTGAGTGTCCGGTGAGGGACAAATAGATGATGGGGCACGTCATTGTTGACTTTGCAGTTGATACAGCAACCACCACCAAGCCGATGCACACTCCTCCTCGTAACAGCGACATTGCTTGAGACAAATTCGCAATACATTCTTCTCACAATGATAGCGCGGTTCGTTTTGAAGGCGGATGTCGGATTGCACAAGCTCTTGCAATTTCTCTCCCGAGGGAGATCCGACCTCAGAAGTTCCAGTCTTCGTCCAGAAACACTACGGGATCCAGCGCGAGGAGTTCTTGGAGCGGCGACTCTCGTCTCCACCACTTGCGATATTCCACCTCTCCGACGAGCGACTACTAATATGCACATAGCACCCTCGTCCCTCTGCAAACTATCTGTACATCGATTTGATGTGATCCTGACAACTTGGCACTGCTACGTTTGTTGCTACAAATGGTGGTCCAACCTAATTCGAATACGTATTCAAGCCACTCAGAACGCCGTTGTCGATTCACTACAGCATCTACTCCCTGACAACGATTAAGTTCCCATGTCTCTGACTGGTGGAGGAGTATCTTGACAAGAAACCGCTCTTCGTCGCGTTGTCTTTTCCGCACAGACAGCCAGAAGATTAAAACCCCTTTCAGGTCTTTCAATGTCTGAGGAAGAGGGCAAAGCCGCACGGCACACACCCACGGCTGGCGCCAGCAGGATCACTCCTCGTTCCTCTTGAGCTGCTGGAATTTTCCATTGGTCCATTTCCGATCACAGCCGCATCCAGTTGGAAAGGTACTATGCTAAATGCGACTCTTGGCTTTAACAGGACAGGTACGGAAGCTGGATCATATCGTTTGGCGGCTTCGAGGATTACTATTCGAAACCCCAGGCCAGACATACACTGAAACAGGATGAGAGCCTGTGTGAGCTCCAAAGAAGAGGACAAGGAACGAGATAATTTGCCGCCAGCCTCACCTGCAGTGATGAGAACGCCACAGCAGCTTGTAGCCGCTCTTGGCTTTTCAGGGGTCTCACGAGGACGGATCGGTGGCCAGCTGCACAGGAATGATGATCTCGATGTATCAAGCCTCCTGAGGATGTCGTCTGGAGTCACCCAGCAGTCCATTTGATATCGATACCATGTGACGCTGGATTGCTAAGACATCAGAGTCCCTTGCAATCGCCCTGAGACCTGCCATGGGCGCTTAAAGGATGTCGTATGCCTGGCGAGGGGTGCAGGCACCCCCTTCTAAGGCCTAATAAGAAAGAGAAACAGAAGCTTCAAGAATCTCAGAGATTGACTCTTCGAACAGAGCACAAGTCCTCCGGAAAATCGTACTCAAGCCCGCGTTGAGCACCGTGACATCCTCATCCACCATGAAATCGGCCCAAGAGGTAAAGTCAGAATTCCCCTTGAAAGAGCCCCCAACGTGCCACGAGTGCAGCCGACCTTGCATTCGCGGCACCTCGTCCTCCAACCGCAACGGCAATGCCGGTCGTGCTTATTATGCGTGCAAAGGACGTGGTCATTGGCAATTCTCCGCTTGGGACGACGACCGGGGCATCAATGAGGGAAACCCACCGTGCGATTGCGACTTCACGAGTCGAGAGTTCATGGCAGATGGACAGAAATTTTACGGCTGCCCGGTTGGGAAATGCACCTGGACGAGAGCAAAGTGTATCTTTTCGGCCTTGATTGAGAGCCTTGGGCCCGACCGTCCCGACATAGTCACTCCAGACTTCATACTCCTCGGTTCCAGACCAGCACCTGCTCCTGAGCCGTTATTCCATCTTGGTGACCAACTCCAATGGAATGTTACTACCGAGGGGGCGGAGCAATCGCCTCTGTGCTCGTTTTGCCGCCTGGTGTTGCAAACACTGCGAAAGCCCGACGATTCAATCACAACATCTGTGTCGCCGGAAGTGCGAAGTCGAGCCGGCTGCCACATGTGTGCCTTTTTCGTGTACTATTGCACGGGGGCACTCCAAGCGCACTATGCATCGAAACCAAACCTATTCTTCGTGTACGAGCTTCAAGGTATGGACTGGGGTCAGGCAACTCTCTCCCTCTACCAGTATGAGGCCGACAAGTCCTGTCTCCCTTCCGGGTGGTATGCCAAAACAGAAATGGGTTGCAAGCCGGCCGCGGGTGAGTTATGCATTCATCGGTGATCGAATCGGCACCCAGACTAATTTGCTCAGTCATCCCACTAGAAACCTATGCCTTGTCATTGCCAGATCCAGTTGACAAAAGCATTTGTCTTGCTCGAAGGTGGATTCAACGCTGCAAAGTCTCTCATTCTCTCTGTCAAAGAAACCTCACGGGCGACTTTTTGCCTACTCGACTCATTGATGTAGGTCACATGAGTCCATTCCATCGAGCCGTCAAGCCTGTTCTCTGTAACGGGAAGGATCTTGCACCGGGGACACGATACCTGACACTAAGTCACCGCTGGCCATTGGCCGGACAAGTGGCCATGAGCTTGAAGTTGACCCAGGACAAACTATCGTCCCTGATGAAATCGATACCATTTGATGATCTGCCGAAGACATTTCAGGACGCAATTACAGTCACTCAGAGATTGGGTTTCAGATATCTCTGGATAGACTCACTCTGCATCATTCAAGATGACAATGACGACTGGCAGAAAGAAGCCGCGCGCATGGCCCAGGTATACACAAACAGCACGTGCAATTTGTCAGCTAGCGCAGCATCCGACAGCACGAAAGGCTTGTTTCTTCAGCACGATCCCGTCTTCACCAGGCCAGTCAAGGCCCATTTTGCGATAGACAACAAGGCGGAAGTGCTGTACGACTTCTGGCCCGCTTCGGTGTGGCACTCGAGGCTAGCTGATGCGCCACTCCTGAGCCGGGCCTGGGTATTTCAGGAACAGTTGCTATCGCGTCGCAACATCCATTTTGCTCGCGACCAGCTGGTCTGGGAGTGCCGAGAAAAGGGATTTTGTGAGATCTTGCCGGACGTCATGACCTTGAACGAAGAACCTCGCTCGTTGAAGCACGTCATTTCTGCGGCGCTCGCCGGTGTTTTCACGGAAGACCAGAGCGCCACCGATGCTTGGGACGCCCTCATTTCTCGATACGCGAGACTCGGCTTGACCCACCACGAAGACAAGCTGGTAGCAGTCTCTGGCATAGCAAGCATTTTCGCTGGCTTTCTTGGCAAAAGATATGTCGCTGGCCTTTGGCTGGACGACATCGCGTATCAGTTGTGTTGGAGAGGAACGACGGCAACACACTCTGAATATATTGCACCCAGCTGGTCATGGGCCTCGACCGAAGGCCCTGTAAGCCAAGCCTTTCTTCCGCAGCACTCAAGCAAGACTGTGCGCCAACTCGAAGTGCTGGAATGCCACGTTGATCTGGTCAGTGCGAACCTTTACGGAGCGGTCAAGGCAGGCTATCTGCGAGTGGCCGGCCGTCTGACGACGGCAAAAGTAGTTTTCGAAAAAACAGTCAAACAGACGACCGAACCGAAGCTTTTTCTACCTGACTCGACAGGAAATTACAAACCAGTGTCAGGGTCGTCTCTTGACCTGACCTGGGTTGAAACCGAGATATCTGAAGCTATGCGGCGTTCGTCGCCACGTGAAGTGCTGTACACCCTGGCTGTGCTCAATCATCTAGACGCAAAGAGGGCGGACCTCCGGTTCAGGCAGGGGCACTGGCAGAAAGATCGGAGACGCAGTCCACACACACGATGTCTTGTCCTTGTCCCAGTTCAAGATCGGCGTGCGACATTCCGGCGATGTGGATCATTTATGATCGATGATAGTGACTGCGACCGCTTTGACGAAGCCTGTCTGCAGTTCGACCCAGAGCTTGAAGATGTGCCCTTCCATTCCTTCGAAGATGGATATGGGAGCAGTTATGTTGTCACTCTCATTTAGTGCAGAACAGCAGCCGAAACATGCAGGCCATGTTCGTGCTAGCCCATCTGGCGATATTGCGTGGGGTTGCGTTTCGCAGACTGCTTTTCCGTACGTCCATATGACTAGATGGTAGAAATGTCGATTTGTGGTACGACTCATGGCTCGTGACGTACATCCGAAGAACTGTAAGGAAGGCATACTTCTCAGAGGCCGAAAAGAGGCTCCTACTTTTTGTTATTGGAAGAAGAAACATTTATGAGATGCCGGGCTTTGAGATTTGATGGAGACGACCATGCCACGTCAGAAAGCATGCAGGAGCCGTGTCGAGCCTCACCTAGGCGAGCAAGGGATGCTATCTCGTCTTTGTGGTGAGGCCATGGACTTCTCGGTCGATCGTTGCCTGGATAGCCCAGTACGATGTGGTTGGAAGAAGGCCTGGTCCAAACCTAGAGAATTGCATGTAGAAGAAGGAAAAGTAAGTCGCGATGTCGAAGTGAAGGCTGCTTTCGCTCTACATACTAACCTTACGGCCCTGGTTTCTAGACTCGGCAAGGCGTGGCCAGAGTAGGATAAGACACGCCACCACCAACGGCAGCCGGATGCCCGAGTCTGCATCCGCGAAGCATGCCTGTCGTAGGCCGCAGGAAGACTCAACGCCGCCACGTTCCGTGCTTATTGACAAGCCAGTAAGAGGCCGGCCCGCTCCGTTGACGGGCGATCTGGTGGAACTTTCAGTTTGACCTCGTCGTAATAATCACCTGTGGTTCTCTTTGCTCCTTGCCGCCAGATGGAAGAGGGTGCCCCGGCAGGGCGAGGGCATGTGCAACCAACCACAATTGGTGTACAGAATTATCTGTCAGCGTCCAGGCACGGTGCCTACTCGAAGTCCCTCCCTTCGTCTCTGGGAGGCTTCTGGCCACAACAAAAAGAAACCATCTGGTAAGAATGGACATCTTTAGAGCGCAACAGTCGTCGAGTTTCAGCGATGTACACTCGAACCTGATCAGGAGACCACTAACCGCGGTGTTAGCAAGCATCCATCTGCAGTTGGTCGGCCCGGGGGGAACTGACCTGGTGAAAAGTGGTGAACAAGAACATCAACCACCCCTCCATTCCCTCCTCCCAGTTCATGCGATTGTACAAACCGATTTTCTTGAGCTTAGGATCCTTTGCCCAAGGGCCCATCGGCCACTTGAAGGTCCTGTAGGTGATGTTGATGAAGCCGGCAGCTTCCATGAAGTCTCTGGTCTGGTCTACAATCCGCAAAGTCCTCCTGAATCTCTCTCCGGCGCTCAAGCTCAATTGACCCCACTCCTCCAAAGTCGTTCCTCTGATGCTGCCATCGTCGCTATACGGCACCACTCCGACCTCCGTTTCTTCGAACCAACCTCCGGGCTTGAGATGGGCCATGACCTGCCGATACAGACTACCGTAATCAGACACGCTGCCGTACAGCGCCCGACCGTGGATGAAGTCGAAGCTTTCTTTCGTGTACGTCCATTCCAGCTCGAAATCATCCACTTCGAACTGCAAGTTCGTCGGGACGAGAGACGGCTGGATGGGCGAGAGGTCTGTTCCGATGACAGACGCCGAAGGATACATGTCGGCGAAGTCGATGGCCCAAATCCCCGTGCCCGTGCCGAGATCAAGGACTCGCTGGGGTGTGGATCCGATAGGGGCGATGAACAGGTCGCCGTCAAGAGTGAGTCGAAATATATGATGTGAGATGTCGAGGGATTCCTGGAATGCATCGTCGTTGGGACCCCTTGACTCCGAATCAGCCACACGCCAGCTCAACCACTTATGGACAGTGCAAACCACTTACCAGTACTTTCCGGCTTGATATGAGTTGTATCTCCGGCCATTCTCGTAGATATAGTCTTTAATACTAGACTGGAGAGTGAACGTTTCCGACTCGTTGTCATTGTTGACCTCATAAGCAGAATCCAGATCACTTCCGTCTTCTACGGGGATTTGATCCTCGAGGGCAGCCATTGACGCCAGCGGGATACCGGATGCATCCAGATAGGTGGAAGAGAGGCAGGACAGAGCACTCTGTCTCTGGCTTGCTACCGAAATAACGAGCCGGCAAACCTCGCATTTTGTATCTGACGCAAGTCCCGCCTTGGTAAAAGCATATCAACGCGGACAGCTGCCGGAAACTACTGTAAGTTTGACACTGGTTGGCACGCTGTACGAGTGTTGTGGTCTTTGGCCATTCAGCGAAGGGCTAGTGGCCAGTGGTGGGCATTTCCGACTGGCCTGTGGTATCATTGGCCATCCTATGCGGATGTGTGACTTCGATGCTAGGCCCGGGGATGGTGGAAGGAACATGAGGCCGCGGCGTGGTGCATAGCCGACATGGAGCTTATCAGCAGTTCAATGGATTCAGACGCAGCCAAGGCTCCAGACACATGTGTGGCGCGGATCAGCTTCGAGGGTGTTATGCATGTGTACGCTCTTGGAGCTCTTGGGATCGTCTCTGCCGCCCTCTTACAAAGAGGTGAACACGACCGCCCATGCTGCCCGACCTCAGTTTGAACGGCCATGGACTATCTACCTTCGTCACTGAAGGTGACGCACTCGGTCCTGTACACGTTGTGTTTGGCACTGGTATTTAGCACGGTCTACATTGTAGCCGTCGCCGTCTACCGCCTGTTCTTGCACCCCCTGTCAACCTTCCCAGGACCCCGCCTCGCGGCTGTGACGGGCCTCTGGAAAGCTTACTTCCAATGCACGAAATCGTTTACCCACGAACTGATCAAGTTGCACGAAATCTATGGTGAGAAAGCGATCGCCAAACATCCTCGTCAGCCCGGCATGGACTGCCTGACTGACTGACTGGTCTCGTTAGGTCCTGTGGTCCGGATTCGTCCTAATGAGGTATGCTTGCTGTGGTGATGTTTCGTTGAACCAAATTGCTACCGCACAACTCATCCACCGGAACTCTGTCAAGGATGTCAAGTACGACATATAACAGTGTGATCCCAGCTCCATTTCAAAAGCACCGATGCGTTCTTCGACATCTACAACACCAAGAACCGATGGGACAAAGACCCAGCCTTGTACCATTCGTTCGGCGAGGACGAATCCTCGTTCGGATACGTCTCCTACAAAGAAGCGAAAGAGCGCCGCGATGTGCTTTCGAAACTCTTCTCCGTCAAGGCTGTCGAGGAGGCCGAACACATCCTCCGTGCAAAGGTACCCATCTCCTCTCCACGACGACGTCATCGGACACTATTGTATCCTCCAACAAATGACTAAAGGCGTACAGGTGAACAACCTATGCGCCGCCTTTACTCGCCAATACAACGCCGGCAAGCCCACGGACCTCCTTTTGGCCTTCCAGTGCGTGACGATGGATGTCATCACATATCTCTGCTTCGGACAGTCTGGCAACGCAGTCGACGAACCGGACTTCCACGACCCGCTCGTCGAGGCGATGCACAACTCCACTGCCCTTGTGCCTGTGTTCTTCCACTTCAAACTCATCAGGAAGCTCGTCATGGGAATGCCGCCAGAGATGGCCAAGAAGGCAGCCCCCGAGACGGCAGGCCTGGTCAACATGCAGCAGGTGTGTCCCTCCCCTCCGTCAGTCCCCAGTGACAGGTGATATTCAAGCCAGTTTTGTCTAGCTCCTTAAGAAGCAAATCGACGGCCACGTCAACGACCCCGAAACCCTCAAAGCACTCCCTCACAAGACGACAATCTACCACATCTTGCTCGATCCCAGCTCCCACAAGTCCCGAGGCCCCGCTAGCGCCAAATCGCTGTACGAAGAGAGCCAGGCGCTAATGTTCGGTGGCGGCGACACGACAGCCAACGTCATCATGATCGGCACATTCTACCTCCTCAAGCGACCCGACCTGGTGAAGAAGCTCAAGGACGAGCTGAAGAAGTACTGGCCAGAGCTGGGGCCCGGCAAAGAACCCAAGCTCAGTGTTTTGGAGGAAATGCCATTCTTGGTGAGTCCAGTCCAGCGCAGTCCTCGTCAAATGCACTAGCTTGACACCCACACCCACACACACATCTGCTAAAGAAAAGGGGGGCAACAGAATGCCGTAATCAAGGAGTCTCTTCGCATCGGGCCCGGCATCCCAAGTGGCTTGCCTCGCATCGTGCCTCAAGGCGGTGCCATCATCGATGGAAACCAGGTCGCAGCCGGCGTGAGCACAACCCACTTCTGTTCGCTTGTATTGTATTGTAACACGTCACATGGAAATTTGATGCTGACAAAGCGACTCGACTCGAACTCAGACCGTCGTGAGCACCAGCTCATGGTTCGTGCACCACGACCCGTCCATCTTCCCGGACCCCGACGTCTTCAAGCCCGAACGTTGGCAGGGCGAGCAGGCCAAGGAGCTGGAAAAATATCTCGTCCCCTTCAGCAAAGGGCTGAGAATGTGTCTTGGCTTCAACCTGGGTTGGGCCGAGCTGCGTATGATCTTCGCGCACACGTACCGGAAGTTCACTCTAGAACTGGCCGACGAGAGGTAATTATCGCCCGGCTACTGGCCAGTTCCGTTGTTCCTCTGTTTGTGCTCGTCCCGTCCCGGGGACTTCGTTCGCTGAGATGAGTCGAGCTGAGCTGAGCTAACTTGATTCCATTTCGATTTACCGTAGTCCGCGAACCGAGCACCTGCCCTGGAGAGACGTCTTCGGGCCATACTACCGAGGACCCAACCTGACGGTGTGGATGAAGCCGGTCACGGAGTGAGATCTGGAGGCACTTCCGATATTTCATGAATACCTACTGTGTGACTGTAGTTTGACTGTAGTTGAAAGGTTACTGGCGTTCTCTTTTGCGATCCTGACGTTATGAATCTGTGGAACTCAGACCCTAACCATGGCCCTGACACTCACTCGAACTTGCCGTAGAGTATGTATTTCATTCCGTCGAACTTGCTGCTTGGCCAGTATCACTGTTATTTCGCATAGTCGAACAAGAGGGTCTTCATGAGAGTGTCAACATCCCGTGATAGTCTCAAGTTGAACTTCAATCGATTTCATCAGGAGCGGCATGTCGAGCGAGCTTGTCCGTTCCCTCGCCTGGTTTGCTCTGCTTTGTGTTATTCTGCTGTCCCCCCTCTGCCCCCAAGTGGTCAAATGATCAAGTGCTCAAGTCATTGTCGGATCGATTGGATTATTTTTGGAGGCGGAGGGACTTGGTCGTATGAGATGATAGACGCCGGAGCGGGTACGTTTGGCGACAACAAGGAGGGTTCTCACTTGACCATTTCTTCATTCTTTACCCTGACTTCCCTCTGCGCGGGTAGATGGTGGTAGCTGTAAGGAAGATGCTCCATACGACCTGGGAACGATGATGGCATAGGGTGAGTCCAATCGCTGCTGTGAGGTGTTTGTGGATGATGGGCTACCGATGGTGCGGTGCAGGTTATCTGGTCCGCCCCCTATTGAGCGATAGACCAACAAGATCAACAGGAATGGTAGTGCAATATTACGGCTTGGCTTGTCCGGCCTTGCCTGCCTCATCTCTGTCAGTACAGGGAAGAGATGGAGGGATTGACGGGGTATGATAAAACCTCGCTCGGGCTGTGGTGCCGTGACATGCCACCACACTGCCCACGCACAAACAGCCTCATCTAAGAGCCAAAAAAAATTGCACAAATCAGATGATTGCCTTGTTGTTCGAATAGAGGTTCGAATGGCGTACTTCTTCTTTACCCTCAGATATACTGATCAGCAATTCCCCTATCACAGTGCCAGATCCGCGAGCTAGTTTGAGAACTTTGTGCTCCGTTTTCAACAGTCACCGGGCAGAACCCCATACTCGAACGCGATTCGTGAAGAAAAGTCTCGAGAGATGGTAGACCAGGTACATCCTTGGGCTGATTTGCGAACGATTTCATGCTTTTTGATGTAATATACCCTAATATTTTTGGTTAGTCACTGGTTGTTGCCTAAGGGAATTCACTGTCGACAGTGAATTCCCTCAGCCTTGTTACTGCCCCCTCATGCACAGCCTTGAGCCTTGTGCGTACGATTCACGGCAGTGAATGCTGAGGCGAGGATGCCAAGCCTAACGTGACTGCTTCAATGCCATTTCTGCTGAACATCGCATTGTTATAACCGTCGTCGAGGTCCGCGTCTGTGGTAATTTTCTTCTCCTTCTTTCTCAACTTGCCAAGATCCTGTGTTTAGTAACCACGATGGGAAAGCGACAGAGAGGGTCAGCGACAGGCGGCAGCGACATCTTCATCGAGGCGGAACACGCCAGTGAGCAACGGGCTGTACAGAAGGCGCTGATTGTACGCACCGTCATCCAACATCGAGCCTCCACCCAGCTATGCGTTGTTCCTCCAGATCGAGCCTCAACACTCCACCAATTTCTCGAGACAATCCACAGTCATGTCCCAATTACAGCGAAGAAGGTACTCTTCGGGAAACCGGTCACGAAGATCGTACTTCTCCTCCAGGAAACGGGCCATGGAAAGATGGCACGCGCCGAAGATTCACAACAATACATACCACGGATAAGCAATCATATCGGAATTGGTATGAACGCAATGTGCTGAATAGTCCGAGAAAAGAGCTCCAAACTCTGAAAATCGAGATGCACATACTGGTGGATGTCAACGAGGCCAGTATTGAAGAGCACGCACGGTGGTATACTGCCACCAAGGAAGCAGGAAACGGTGGGGTCGTAGGAGCGAGCTTGAAGGAAACATACCGACAGATCACCAGGCCAAAGCTGGCCTTGACGGGATTTCATCCCTTCAACGATATCCCACTCCGTCAAATTTCCGAACTAGACATTGTCGAGTGTATGCTTGCCGCTGAATGTCAACCAATGCCCTCTACAGAAATGTGGTTGCCGAAGCGGGCTCAAACCCTTCATACAAAGTGCCGGAAGAACACCGAACGAGGCAACAAGCGTTTGAAGCCAGGCGACGGGAACGATGCTGGCATAGCGGACGGGGACGAAGGAGCAAGACGGGGCGAGGACCACGTGGAAGAGGAAGATGCCGAAACAGGCGAGGTTGGAGACATTGGCGTCGAGGACGAGCACGACCATGATGACGACGACGACGACGCTGGGTTCAGCAAGTTTGGAAATGACATTGGAAGAGTGTTGACTGAGGCGGCGACGGAAACTGGCGATGGTGCTCAGAGTCAGCAAGCTCTTCATAACGTCCTCGTCGACTGGAAGGCGGAGGTGAGTTTGCGGCCGAAGACAGCAGAGTAGTGGGCTGTTTCCCGACTTTGCCGCAAACTCCCACGGTGCAAGCTGTTCCCGGAATGATGTTGTCCAAGAGCATGTTTTCGAGGCGCGATGGCTTGCCCCTGCGATCTTGGTGGATTCTGTTGGTTACGGAGTGCTGTCCCACTAGTTCACGTCGGGATCACCACAGGCTAGTCTGTTGCTTGACGAAATGCTTCGAGGCAAAAGTGGCTTTAACAGTGCATAGGCAGGGAGCTGGCGGCTCTTGAAATCTACTATAATGCCGGTGAACGAGAAATGACGACTTCTGGTGATAATCTGTTTGCGACACAAGGTGAGTAAAAACAGCGTATATTAGCGTCCACGTGACAACACACGCGACTTGTGATGAGTACAGATTGCTATACTATGTAGTGCTCCGTACCAGTACTCGACCATGTCCAGCCATGTCCTTCATTAGGTGACAGTGTGGAACATGTAATCGCGGGACTTCAGGGTCTGCGCAACAGGACTTCCTGTTAGAGAGGCACACGTTGTTCAATACAACCAACGAATACATTGTATCTACCTACATGAATATGCCAACTTGAACATGATAAACCAGGATAAACATTCAATGCGACGACCCCATCCTATGCTCCGTCTGCGGGTCAGAATCTCAACCACATATACTGGTGCGGCTTCAAGTGAATGCCTGCCTCCCTCAAATTGATCACGTACCCACTGACCAGATCGGTCGCCTCAACCGGCATGCTTAGAAACCTGTCGCGGCCGATCCACTGGCTTTCGTCTGAGAAATTGCACAAGCAAAGCACGCTTGAACTCGCCCCAGGCCTCTGGTACCCTAATATCGTAGGGTTGCCAGTGTAAAAGCCGACTGCCCTTCCGCCGCTGAATTCCTCCGTCTCCTTGCGCAGTCGAATGAGATGTGTGATACCGGCGTAGATCTTCCCAGGGATAGTGGACGGGTCGTTGCGCTCTGCGTACCGGCTTTCCGGGTAGAAAGGACGGTTGACCCAGCGGGAGTCGTCCATCTTCGCGGGGTCGTTGAGGTAGCTGTAATCGTTGAGCTGGCCGACTTCATCGCCTAGGTAGATCAGCGGGATCCCGCCCGTGGACATGGCGATAGAGTATGCCATGAGAATGCGTTCAATCGCATGGCCTTGCATGGACTCTAGCCCTGCCAGGGATGCCGTCGTGCCTGATATCCTGCAATCGCCTGTTCGCGGGTTATCTTGGAAGGGAACGCCGCGGGCGAAACTGCCGGGGTGGCGATTGACGAAGAAAGCATTCAGGAATCTCCTGTGGCTGGTACCCTCTTTGCCGAGTTCTCTGGCGTCTTCGTCGGAAAAGGTCCAACCAATGTCGTCGTGGGAGCGGACGTAGTTGACCCACGCACAACCGCGTGCGATGTTGTGTCTTCGTTCGATCGCCTGGGAGAGCATGGAAATGTCTCTTGTCGCCAGCGCTTCCCACGTCAAGGCCATCTGGAGGGGATTGTAAGAGAGCTGGCATTCATCCTTGTCGATGTATTGGACCACAAAGTCGGGGTGCACGATTGCTTCAGACTTGAAAAGCACGGATGGGGCGGCGATGCGACAGAGCGCGTTGAAGGCTCGCAGTAGCTTGTGGACTTCCGGAAGGTTCTCGCAGTCGGTGTTCATCTGTTTCCACATGAAGGCCACAGCATCCATGCGAAAGAAGTCGACGCCGATATTGGCCAAGTAGAGCATCTCGGCCGCCATCGCTCGGAATACCGCGGGATTCGAATAGTTCAGATCCCATTGGAAGTGATAGAAGGTGGACCATACAAAGCGCCCGTCCGGTAGCTGGATGAAGGACCCAGGATGATCATCCGGGAAGATCTCGCGAGTTGAACGCTCAAACGCTGACGGGACGGTGCGGTCGGGGAACACCCAGTACATGGCAGAATGCTCGGGATCTCCCTCGGCTGCTTTCTTTGCCCACTGGTGCTCATTAGAGGTGTGATTGAAAACCAAATCCAGTACCAGGCTGATACCAGCTTCTCTCAACTCGGTAGCCAGATCTCTGAGCTCGTCAATGGTGCCTAGTGTAGGCTGGACGTCTCGATAGCTTGACACGGCGTATCCGCCATCATTGAGAGGCTGAGGTGCAAGGAAGAGGGGCATTAAATGCAGATAGGTCAATCCCAGCTCTTTAAAATACGGTATTCGCTCCTTGATGCCCGCCAGATTGCCTGCATACCGATCGACATAGCACACACCACCCAACATCTGATTTGAGAGATACCATTCGGGATCCAGTTCACGCTGTTTGTCGATTTTCCGAAGTCCGGGCGATCTCTTCTGCCAGCTCTTTCCACACATTGTAATCAGATCCACGAGTTGATCCAGGCAATCGTGTCGATAGCCATAAAGTTCGGCGAAAATGCCAAAAATGGTGATGAAGTTTATGTCCAGCCTCCGGAGGAAGTCCTTGTCCTCGAGTACAGAGATACCATCTTCCGTCTCCCGTAGTTCCTGTAGTATGTATGCTTTGGCGGCTCGCGCTTGTTGCTCGACCGAGAGACTGTTCACCATTGTCGATCTAGGCTTGGACGGTCCGGGCCAATGAAAGTAAGCAAATCAACAAGAAACCGCAAGCCGTGGGTTTGCAGCTTCAGTAAAGGGAGAACGAAATGGGCGAATTGTGGGCTTCACGGTTGTGTCTTGGGGCGTGCATACAGACAGAACTACAATAACAGTTCAATGTGGTCCGTCAGGATATTTGAAGGGCGTTAAGGGATACTTAGCAGTCATTATTGCTCCACGCTGAGCATGCATTGACCCGGCTCTTCTCTCGGCCAAATTGGGCTGGCAAGAAGGGCCGAGCGGCGAAGCGAACCATCTGGTCCATTGCGTCGACGAGGTCGAGCTCTAGGTCCTACAACATACGATACCGAGGTAGTAGAGGCCCTAGGAATGCCTGAGCTTCATGGCGACCCGAAATAGGGTTGCACCATTGTAGGAGTAGGAGGGCAGGAAGACAGATGAAAACTTGGAGTCTGCGTCGTGCAAGAGGCTAGCGGCAGATCTTCGGCGGCGACTTCACCTACAGTAGCTCGGCTTCTTCCCGCGACCAAAGACTAGCTATTCAGCACGCAAAATTGTGACAGAAGCCGGATTCAGTCGAAGTTGAAATCTATTATGCTTCATGGAGAGCTATGGAGGCTCTTGTTTACATGAATGTAAAATGTATCTCCTCCCACGAACCCGCAGCGTCTCATACCGCCAGTGAACAACGCCCATTATGACCCAACTGACAAAGGAAAACGCTTCCACCTCAATGCACAGGCCCAGCGACTAAAATCATGCCCAGATTTGTACAATACCCGTCAGTCAAAGCCGAGGATCCTCAGAATGCAGAAACAGCTACAGCGATGGCTTGGCTCTCGCTATGGCTGATGCTGACATTCACATTCTTGACACCAGCTTGCTTGGCAGCCTCAAGAGCCGCTCCGTGGAGCTCAACTTTGGGCGCCCCGTTCTCGTCGGCGAGAATCTCAATGTCGTGCAAGGGAGCCCCAGCACCCTTTCCGCAAACCCCCAGTGACTTGAACACAGCTTCCTTGGCGCTCCACCGTCCGGCATATGACGCTTGAGGAGACGCGGCCTTGCTGCAGTAGGCTTGCTCCTGCTCCGTAAAGTTCCTCTTGACGAACGTCTCGTTCTCAATGTTGATAGCACGGATGTCCTCAACGTCAACTCCGACCTTGGAGCCCTCGGTAGCGCTGGCCTTCGTCAAAGACTCGAGCATGGCCTTTGTTTCCGATGCAGTGCGGCTCAATGACTTCTTGGGCGAGATAGGGGTGTACACAAGCTCGCCAGATTTCTTGTCAGCGGAGACACGCTGATCGGGGTTGAGGAAGACCTTCTGCATGATCTCGTCCGGATAAGGGGCTTTGGACTTGGCGACAAAGATGGTGTTGTTGATCATGCCGTTGTGGAAGAATCTGTACGCCTTCTTCTGTCTGGCTTCAACCTTCAGTTTGTAGCGCTGGAAGTCGGCCTCGTCCAATGCGGCATACAGATACCTCGGATGAATACCAATGGCTTGAGCACCCTTTTGGCCAAAGCCGAAAGACGTGACTGAGAATGCCTTGATGCCATCGGTCTGGAGCGAGCGGCTCGGATAGACGATGTAGTCGAATTTCTCCATGACCTGGTCGACATTGTCGGCGTTGCGGTTGCCTGGCACCAAACCGCTGTTGAGGACTTGCAAACAACCGTTGAACATCCAAGCACCTGCGGCGCCCTTGGGATGGCCGGTCAGATACTTCTGGAAAATACCGAGTAGCGCATTGCCCTTCTTGCGGCCAAGGTGAGCCATTTGCTTGCAGATGACCTCTGATTCGTTCTTGTCGTTGGCAACCGTGGAGGTACCATGGAAGGAAGCAACATCAAGGTCATCAATAGTGAGACCCCATGTTGCAAGAGCACCACGGAGAGGAGCGATGGAAGAATCTTGCTTCCAGAAGTTGTTGCCCAGGCTGAACTGAGCCTCCTTCTCCTGCCTGATGGCCTCCTTTTCAATGTGAGCTGCACGCTCTTCCATATACTCGGTTTCGTTAAAGCCAAAGCCGGCTTGTGCCTTCATGGCCGCGACTTCTTCGTGAAGGTACAAAAGCTCTGATTCTTGCCAATTCTTGATGGCACGTCGTCGAAGATCGAGCTGTCTCCTGCGGTAATTGATGTCGAGCAGAGGCGACGGGAACTTGCCTGGGTTCTCACGGGCCGTAGTCAACACGCCTTGACCAGGAGCCGGCACGGATCGCCCAATCTTGTCGGTTGCAGTCGAGACAAGGCCGAGGATGCCGTAGATGGGGGTACCCATATCCAACGCTAGACGGGCCGTCATGATAATTTGCATACCGCAACCTTGGGATTCCATGAAGCCGTTTCGGGTCGTGGTAGTCGGGCGGGACATTTCCCTGGGCGTGCGGCCGTGGGCAAACTCGTCTTCTGCATTACTGGTGGCCTTCATGTTCGCGAATTCATAAGAACCTTCTTCTTGGAAGTCATCAAAGCCACCGACGAAGCAGACACGGGCCTTTCCTTCAATGATGGTCTCGTAGCCAATGTCGATGGACTCGACCGCCGTCGCGCAAGCACCCACTGGTGTCTTGATTGGGCCTGTGGACGACAAGAGCAACATGTTCACCCAAGCAGCCATGGTGTTGATGAACGACTCCTGGAGAATGTCCTTCTGCACGGGCTTATCCATAAATCTGTCCTTGTACATGCCACGAAGTGCGGTGGTACCACCAATCCCGGAACCGACGCAGTTGCCCACTTCCGACAGGTGGACATACTTGTAGAATTCGTAGGGGTCGGTGATACCAGCAGATAGAAGTGCTTCAGCAGTACAGACGAGGACGAAGAGAGTGACCTGGTCGACTTGAGAGATAATGTCGTCCGGAATACCGTAGGTCTTTGCGTTCCAGCCGGTCGGGATTTGTCCAGCGACCAGGCGGTCAAACCTAAGCGCCTTCGGAATGAGGAGAGTCGCGCCCTTCTTCAGGCGAACGCTATATTCTCCAGATTCGAGCTCGAAGACCTCGACCTTGGCGCCGTGCTGTCGCTTGAATTCTTCAGCAGTCTCCTTCGAAGCCTCAAACTGGTCAAGATCTTCCTCAATTTGAATTTCCTGGAGGAGCTGTTTCTTGTTGGGGTCGTAGCCATTGAACAGCTCAGGCTCGATGAGACGGATACCAGAGTGCTCGAGGATCTGCTTCTCATACTTGGCTTTGACGTCCTTGTCATCGACAGGCTCGCCTGTCTTGGCATCGACCCAGCCAGAGTAGGACTTGCCTTTCAAAGGACCGTTGTGGTTCTTGATGAGGCCCGTCATCCATGCCATCTCAATGCAGCCTTCCAAGGAGAACTCCCCATAGGCTTCCATTTCCCAACGGGTACGAGAGTTACCCCATGGGCCGACTTCAGAGAATCCGGTGACGACAACAACCTTGTCGAGGTCCACCATGCCCTTCAGCTTGCCGTTGAGCGGCTCAACTTCCTTCTTCCAGTCAGGAAGCTCAGGGAAGTCGAATTTGAGGTTCGCTCTAGGCTCGATGGTGACCTTCTTGTATAGAGCCTCGCTGTCTTCACCGTTGACGACTTTGTTCTCAAGCGCGGTCTCCTTGGTGACGGCCTGGCGAATGGCACTGGTCTCCATGATCTCAGCTCGAAGTTTGGTCATGAGATCTTTGAGATCCGGTAGGAACTGAAGACCACCGTTCAAGTCGGCAAAGACGGGTTCCTCCTGGCAAAGATCGACAATGGCAGGAGACATCAAACCAAGCAAGTTGAAGGCCATTTCTTGCTGTGAGAAGGTTCGAACACCATATTTCTCAACGCCGTCTGCAACAATGTTGTTGCCACTCATGAGACCAGTGCCCCGGGTCCAGCCAATGACAGCGCCACAGATAGTGAGGTAGTCGCCCCAGCTTTCAGAAGACCAACGATTGAACAAGGTCTCCAGAGCAAGTTTGGACTCGGAGTAGAGACCGTCGTTACCGAAGGTCCCGTGGTTGGGAGAAAGAGGAAGCATGACTTGGGCGGGTCGGGTATTGAATCCACTCTCGAATTTCTTCGACTTGACGTAGCCAAGCAGTCGGATAAGGTTGGTCAACATAATACGGTGGGCAAGCTCGGACTTGGAGTCGATGCTGTCAATCTCACGACCGTTCTCGGGGATCGCAGCGAATGGAATGATGAAGTCGAGATCCCAGCCGAGCCCCTTCTTGGTGTCGTAGATGTAGTCGATGAGAGCTTCCACATCTTGCTTGCTACCTTGATTGAATGGCACGACAACAAGCTGAGACCCACGGCCACCGAAGCGAGCATACATGGACTGGTAGTACTCGGTGACTTCGCGAGAGTAACGGCTGGTTGTAACAACCACCTTCGCACCACCACTGATGAGGCCTTGCAAAACCTCGGCACCGATAGACCCGGCACCAGCACCGGTCATCAGTGCCATCTTGCCTTGGAAGCTAAGACCGGATTTGGCGGCATTCTCGAGCCCTTCGAGGTAGACTCCTGTCAATTTTTTACTGTAATCCCAGCCGTGTTCTTCCTTCTTCTTCAGGTGAAGGAAGGGAATCGTCTCGGTTTTGCCCTGTTTAACTGTTCCAGTCACGGTGGCTCGTGTCAAACCATTGCGACCAGGCTTCTTGATATCTCCATTTTCCTGAGGCATGATCTGAGCTTCGTTCATTGCCAGAGCGCGAACGACATCCTTGTATAGACTGTTGAATTGTAGCTGGGAGGCCTTGGAGAGTTTATGCTGCTTTCGGATCAACTTGTAGACATTGCGAAGGTCGTTTTGGACCTTGGTACGGTTGCTGTACTCCGAAATCTTACCACCCTCAGCCATCTCCCGGACGTAGTGTTCGAGCTTGCGAGCACTTTGACGAGGAACCTCTTTGTAGTCGAGGTTACCTCGGGCATCAATGGTTGTCTGTGGACCGGTGGGGATCATGACGTCTTTGTAGACCGGTGCTTCGTTCAGGACATCCTTGCAGTTCTCGATCAGCTGCTCGCCGAGCTCCTTGGCCAGCTTGTAGGTTTCGCCCCGCTCGGTCGGGCAGTTGTCGATGTGGTACTGCATGTACTCAATGAGGGTGGGGTTTGATCTGTTCATAATACGGATGCACTGGCTGACGATTTCTCGATCGACAGCCTGCAGACGGCCGAATATGATGTCGTAGTACATGCTGAGAGCGTCTTGTCGAGCCCAGTTCCAGGAGGAGTCGTAGATACGCGCTTTCAGAGGGCTGAAAGATGGCTCAATACCTTGGGCGTAGAATTCTCCATGCTCGGTATTCCACAGGTCAAGCTGCGCTTGGAGGGTTTTGTTGGCCTCTTGAGAGCCAAGGAAGGCCTTGTCGCCAGCTCGCAGGTCCATCTTGAGATAACGAGCGAGCAGCTCGAGTTGCTGTTTGAACAGCGCCCGCTGATCCTTGGTGAGAGCATCAATGGCGGCAGGATCCATCATCATACCAGCACCAGCCGCACCAGCAGCGGCGCCGCCAGATGAGGCCGAAGAAAGGCTAATTCCTGCAGCAGCAGCATATTTCTGGGCGACGTCACCTAGATACGTCTTGGCGTCGTTTTCTGAGCCCAACCGCGAAGCTGGCTCCATGGTAAGGGCGAGCAAAAGAACACCATCTTGTCTGCCAGGACCAAGGCCGAAGCTGGTCTCGAGATGCTTCCTGACGGCTGTAATGTTGAAGCCACCGGGCATCTTGGAAGCCACCAAGCGGGCAATCAAAGATTGCGACTGTTTGCCCAATTGGCCGTTGAATGTTGACTGCATCGCAGCACCCAACTCATCAAGAGGAGTATCTTCCGGTTTTTCAGGTGTTGATCCGAATTCTTTACCCAAATCTCCCAGAATTTCATTTTGCAGTGTCGACTTGCCACCAACCAAGTCTTTGATGGCCTTGCTGAGGGGGATGTCGGCGAGAGGTTTCTTGAGCTTCTGAGCAACCAGAGCTCGCAGAATGTCCACAGCTGCAACTGGGGCATCAGCAACAGCAGCCGCAGGGCCAGCGCTGGCCGCCGGAGGAGGTGCCGCTGCCGCTGCTGCGGGAGCTGCGGAGGGAGCCGGTGTTGGACCGGAAGATGAAGAAGCTGCTGCTGCTGCTGCTGCTGGGGCTGCCTCCTCTTCCACAGGGTCAACATCGTAGTATATCTCTTTCAGGTCCTTGTTGTAAGCCAGAACCTGGCGTGATAGTGATGTGGCCGCGTCGTAGGTTTCGTATTTGGAGGCCAGTGTCCTCTTGGCCATGCCGCCGAGGGTATCCGCCGGGCCGATTTCGACAATCCGCTCGGTTCTGTTCGTCTCGAGGACAACATCTTGGGTTTCAATCCACCTCACGGGCGAGGCAAACTGATATGCCAGTAGCTCAACAAGGAGCGTGTGGGCGAGCTCTTGCTCGACTTCGGGACGCATTGTGACGGGAGGTGGGAGATGGGAGGGTCTTGAAAGTCGATTCAGAAGATGTCAGACCTTTTGCCCGTTGCTGGATGAAATGAATCAGAGCAGGGGCAATGGTATGTGGTGAGCACAGGTTGACGAGGGAAGGAACTGTGCTGTGTTGTAAGTATCAAGGAGAGAACGAGGACAAGGAAGTGATGAAGTGTGGTTCCAGCTTCCAGTGTTCAATTATCGGGGCAAAAAGTAATCGGCGACAATATGGGCGCAACCACGGACAAGAGGGTTGGATCTGGATCCAGACGGAAGAGGAAAAGCGGCGAGAAGCGTGTTATGGCCACTGTTCGAATCGGTTTGGTTGGGATACCTCAGGCGATCGAGTTGCGGGCAAAAAGATGATGAAAAAATGACGGCCCTGTTACCAGCCCGGAGAGCAAATCCTTGTCTTCTGTTGGCTGTTGGCCCAATGCAGGAATCAGCCTGATAAGCTCGAACATTGGTTGGGAGGTGGACCCCCGGCGCTGTGGGTATCCCGAAGTTCTAGCCGCTGCGACTTCCCCCACGATTTCACCAAAATTTCTTAGGAGCAAGCTGCAGCTCGCAGCCTGCCCAAAAAATGTTGGAGCCGCGGCCGAGGTATGTGCCCAAGTCGAACACGGTGTTCTTCAATCTCGTATCGCGTGTGACACTATACGAAGAACTTAGTACCTAGACTTCGGCCATTGAGTGCTGCCTGCCCAACAGACTTGTATTGAAGGTTCCTGATTACTATCACGTATGCCATGGCCAGTGGACAAGCTGTCTTTTCGTCAGCGGGTTGAGGGAGGAACTATGACGCCGTTGCGACCTGTCCCTGCAGTAGATGATGCCCACCAGAAACTAGCCTGCCATCCGGGGATTTCCATTGGCCCAGGTGTGGTTGAGGGCCATGAGGCTGGCTTGGCTCGAATGGGTCGCTTGGGGTGCTGATACTCCGAGCGGCGACGCGGGAAAATCTTTCTTGACGCTCTCAACAACGCTCCAACTTCGGCCATATTCGTATCGCATCCAACAGAGAAGATTCGACACTAGTTGTGGTGCACCAGACTCCTTCCGTTGCTCCAGCGGCATAATCTAGACCTTCCCTCAATAACTAATCCTGCCGTCTCTTTTGCACTCTCCCATCTCAATTGAATCATTGTTGCCAGTGCAAGAGCTCTACTCTCCTTGACTTTCTAGCACTGCTCAGTTTCTAAGTGGCATTAGCTTGCTCACTTCAACACCACAACAGCGACCTCTCTCTCCTACAAACAAGCACATTCTCATCACGACTGCAACCATGTATTCCGGCGGTGCAACCGGCACTCACACTCCTCGATCATCCCAGAACCTCCGACCTCTCATCCTCACACATGGCTCTCTCGAATACTCATTCCTGATACCTACCGGCCTCCACTTCCAGGCGTCACAGCTGAAAGATGCCTTCGTTACCACTCTACCCGCACCCACAGATGAATTGGCTCAGGATGACGAGCCTTCATCAAGCGCCGAATTGGTCGCACGTTACATTGGCTTCATTGCCGCTGAAGTCGATGATGACGAGGAGGCCGCTGGCTTCGTTGAGGTGCTCAAGGTAGCCCTGAACGAATTCGAGCGAGCGTTTATGCATGCCAACGACGTCCATGCCTTGGCTGCAACACTGCCCGGGATCACTGCGAAGAAGAATCTGGTGGTCCAATGCTACTACGCTGGCCGCGCAGCTGTGGCACGACCCATTAAACCACACGATTCCGCACTTCTGAGGGCCGCGGATGACGAGGAGGCGAACATTTTCACCGTCTTCGGTGGCCAGGGCAACATTGAGGAATATTTTGAGGAGCTGCGCGAGGTCTACACCACATACCCGTCTTTCATCAAGGACTTGGTGGAATCCTCGGCCGAACTGCTCCAAAACCTCGCCAGGAGCCCGAAAGCCGACAAATTCTACACAAAGGGACTCGACATCTTGAACTGGTTGGCAGACCGAGAAACCCAGCCTGACACGGATTACTTGGTTTCTGCGCCTGTCAGCTTGCCCTTGATCGGTCTTGTCCAACTCGCTCATTACCAAGTCACCTGCAAGGTCCTAGGCAAGACTCCTGGCGAGGTCAACGAGCGCCTCAATGGTACGACCGGTCACTCCCAAGGAGTTGTCACCGCCGCGGCCATTGCCACAGCCACGTCATGGGAGAGTTTTGCAAAGGTCGCCAGAGAAGCCATCACCATGCTCTTCTGGATTGGTATGCGCAGCCAGCAGGCCTACCCTCGCACCAGCCTTGCCCCGTCGATTCTGCAGGACTCTCTCGAGGCTGGCGAGGGTGCCCCGACGCCCATGCTCTCTGTCCGGGACCTGTCTAAGAAACAGCTCCAAGAGCATATTGAAGCCACCAACGAGCATCTGCCCAAAGATCGGCACATAGCCATTTCTCTGGTCAACAGTGCTCGCAACTTCGTTATCACCGGGGCTCCCATATCTCTCCATGGTCTCAACCTCCGACCGCGAAAGGTTAAGGCCCCTACTGGCCTCGATCAGAATCGTATTCCCTTTACTGAGCGTAAAGTACGCTTTGTGAATCGATTCCTTCCTATCACTGCTCCTTTCCACAGCCCTCTGTTGACTGAAGCCTACAAACTTATCCTTGAAGATCTCAGCGACATCAAAATTCCTGCTTCTCGTCTGACCATTCCCGTCTACGACACAAATACCGGCGAGGATCTTCGCGCCCAGCAAGATAAAGATGTGGTCCCGGACCTCGTGCGCATGATCACCCAAGATCCTGTTCATTGGGAACAAGCCACCGTGTTCGAGGGCGCCACCCACATTATTGACTTTGGCCCTGGAGGCATCTCCGGGCTGGGAGTCCTTACCAACCGAAACAAAGATGGCACCGGTGTCCGGGTCATTTTGGCTGGCGCTATGGACGGTACCAATCCCGAGGTCGGATACAAGCCAGAGCTCTTTGATCGCGACGAAGAGCATGCCGTCAAGTACGCAACAAATTGGGTCAAGGAGCATGGCCCAAGACTTGTCAAAACCTCGGTCGGCCAGACCTATGTCGATACGAAGATGTCACGCTTGCTGGGCGTTCCGCCTCTGATGGTTGCTGGCATGACCCCCTGCACTGTCCCCTGGGATTTTGTTGCTGCAACCATGAACGCTGGCTACCACATCGAATTGGCAGGCGGTGGCTATTACAACGCAAAGCAGATGACCGAAGCGCTTAACAAGATCGAGAAGGCTATTCCTCCCGGACGAGGCATTACTGTCAACTTGATCTACGTCAATCCTCGCGCCATGGGCTGGCAGATTCCACTGCTCGCTCAGCTACGTGCCGACGGGGTCCCGATCGAGGGTCTGACCATCGGCGCCGGCGTGCCGTCAATCGAAGTCGCCCAAGAGTACATTGATACTCTCGGTATCAAGCACATTGCTTTCAAGCCAGGCTCCATGGATGCCATCCAATCGGTCATTAACATTGCGAAGGCCAATCCGACTTTCCCTGTCCTTCTGCAGTGGACTGGCGGCCGTGGTGGCGGCCATCACTCCTTCGAAGATTTCCATCAACCGGTCATCCAAATGTACGGTCGCATCAGAAAATGCCAGAACATTATCCTTGTTGCAGGTAGTGGATTTGGTGGTTCAGATGACACCTACCCGTATTTGACTGGTACCTGGTCTCGCAAATTTGGCTATCCTCCCATGCCGTTCGACGGTGTTCTCTTTGGTAGCAGAATGATGACTGCGAAGGAGGCTCACACCTCAACCAATGCAAAGAAGGCCATTGCCGAAGCGGAAGGTGTCGATGACAATGAGTGGGAGAAGACCTACAAAGGGCCCACCGGTGGTGTCATCACTGTCCGATCTGAGATGGGCGAGCCAATTCACAAGCTCGCCACTCGGGGTGTTAAGTTTTGGGCTGAGATGGATCAGAAGATCTTCAGTCTGGACAAGAAGAAGCGAGTCGCGGAGCTTAAGAAGCAGCGCGAGTACATCATCAAGAAGCTGAACGACGACTTCCAGAAAGTCTGGTTTGGCAAAAACTCTGCAGGTGAGACCGTTGACCTCGAGGACATGACCTACGCCGAAGTTGTTCGGCGTATGGTTGAGCTTATGTACGTCAAGCATCAGTCCCGCTGGATTGAAGTCACTCTTCGCAACCTCACCGTTGACTTCATCCGACGTGTCGAGGAACGCTTCACTGTTGGTTCCGGCAAGCCGTCTCTTATTCAGAGCTATGCGGAACTCGAAAATCCATTCCCCGTCGTGGACAAGGTGCTGGCCGCCTACCCTGCTGCAGAGACTCAGTTGATCAACGCGCAAGACGTCCAACATTTCTTGCTTCTGTGTCAGCGTCGTGGCCAGAAACCGGTGCCATTCGTGCCATCGTTGGACGAGAATTTCGAGTTCTGGTTCAAAAAGGACTCCCTCTGGCAGTCTGAGGACCTGGATGCTGTTGTTGATCAAGACGTTGGCAGAACTTGTATCTTGCAGGGACCTATGGCTGCGAAGTACTCAACCAAGGTTGACGAGCCTATCAAAGACATCTTGGACGGTATCCATCAAGATCATATCAAGGGTCTCGTGCGAGATTTCTATGGCGGTCGCGAATCTGCCGTTCCAGTCATCGAGTACTTCGGTGGCAAAATCATCACTTCCCCGGAAAGTGTGGTCGAGCTTGACGGCGTCACTGTCATTCCGGACGGCTCTCGAACTACCTACCGGTTGTCATCATCACCATCCGCCACTCTCCCGGACGCCGACGCCTGGATCCAACTTCTTGCTGGCAAGAACTACTCATGGCGCCATGCCTTCTTCACAGCCGATGTCTTCGTCCAGGGTGCTCGATACCAGAACAATCCAATCAAGCGCATCTTAGCTCCCACTCGAGGCATGACTGTTGAGATCGCCCATCCAAAGGACCCTTACAAAACCACAATTGTGGTCAAGGAGCCTAGCCAGTCCGGCAAGTTGGTCAAGACCCTCGACATCAGTCTCTCTGGCAAGAATGAGATCTTGATGAATATGTGGGAAGAGAGAACCGCCGAGGGCGAAGCGGTTGCATTGCCGTTCAAGTTTACCTATCACCCCGAGACTGGCTATGCGCCAATTCACGAGGTCATGGACGGCCGAAACGACCGCATTAAGGAGTTCTACTACCGTATTTGGTTTGGCGAAAAGACGGTGCCGTTCGACACACCTACCACCAATGTCTTCGATGGCGGCAAGGCGACTATCGTCACTCAGGATGTTGCTGACTTCGTGCATGCCGTTGGGAACACTGGTGAGGCTTTCGTCGACCGTCCTGGCAAGGAAGTGTTTGCTCCCATGGACTTCGCCATCGTTGTGGGCTGGAAGGCCATTACCAAACCTATCTTCCCCCGGTCGATTGACGGTGATCTGCTCAAGCTCCTCCACTTGTCTAATGGCTACCGCATGCTTCCTGGAGCCGAGCCCCTGAAAGTCGGTGACGAGCTTCACACATCTGCTCGCATCAATGCGGTGCTCAACCAAGACGCTGGCAAGATGGTGGAGGTTTGCGGAACCATCACTCGCAGAGGACAGCCGGTGATGGAAGTGACCAGCCAATTCCTGTACAGAGGCACATACACGGACTTTGAGAACACGTTCCAGCGCAAACAGGAGACGCCTATGCAGGTAACCCTGGCAACTTCAAAAGATGTTGCGGTGCTCCGTTCAAAGGAGTGGTTCCATCTTGACGAGCCTGATATTGACCTGCTCGGTCAGACTTTGACCTTCCGCCTTTCGAGCTTGATCCGCTTCAAGAACAAGACTGTTTTCTCAAGTGTAGAAACTGTTGGCCAGGTCGAACTTGAACTGCCCACCAAGGAGATCATTCAAGTCGCTTCAGTCGAATACGACGCAGGTGTCTCGCACGGAAACCCGGTCATCGATTACTTGCAGAGACATGGCCAAACCATCGATCAGCCCGTCAACTTTGAGAACGCCATTCCACTGAGCGGCAAGACGCCCCTGTCCCTCAAGGCTCCGGCTTCGAACGAGACCTATGCTCGTGTCTCTGGCGACTACAATCCCATCCACGTCTCTCGCATCTTTGCAAGCTATGCCAATTTGCCAGGCACCATCACGCACGGCATGTACTCCAGTGCCGCTGTCCGAAGCTTGGTTGAGACCTGGGCGGCAGAGAACAACATTGGCCGTGTCCGCAGCTACCATGTCTCGCTTGTAGGCATGGTTTTGCCCAACGAGGACCTGGAAGTCAAGCTTGAACACGTCGGTATGGTCGCCGGTCGCAAGATCATCAAGATTGAGACCACCAACAAGGAGACTGGCGACAAAGTTCTGCTTGCTGAGGCTGAAGTCGAGCAACCCGTCTCATCTTATGTCTTCACTGGCCAAGGTTCTCAGGAACAAGGCATGGGCATGGATCTGTACGCTCGAAGCGCTGTTGCCAAAGAGGTGTGGGATCGTGCCGACCGTCATTTCATGGACAACTATGGTCTGTCCATCATCAACATCGTCAAGAACAATCCCAAAGAACTCACCATTCACTTTGGTGGACCTCGTGGAAAAGCCATCCGCCAGAACTACATGGCCATGACCTTCGAGTCCATCAATGCTGACGGCACTGTCAAATCCGAGAAGATCTTCAAGGAGATCAATGAGACCACCAGTTCCTACACCTACCGTTCACCCACTGGTTTGCTGTCGGCCACTCAATTCACACAGCCGGCATTGACCTTGATGGAGAAGGCGGCTTTTGAAGACATGCGCTCCAAGGGCCTCGTCCAGCGCGACAGCAGCTTCGCAGGCCATTCTCTAGGAGAATACTCTGCTCTGGCTTCGATCGCCGAGGTCATGCCGATCGAGAGTTTGGTCTCAGTGGTGTTCTATCGTGGCCTGACCATGCAAGTGGCTGTCGAGCGTGATGAACAAGGACGAAGCAACTACTCGATGTGCGCGGTCAACCCTAGCCGCATCTCCAAGACCTTCAACGAACAAGCCCTGCAGTACGTTGTGGAGAACATTGCGGAATCGACGGGCTGGCTGGTGGAGATCGTCAACTACAACGTCGCCAACATGCAATATGTGTGCGCTGGTGACTTGCGGGCTCTCGACTGCATGACAAATGTGCTCAATGTCCTCAAGATGCAAAAGATTGACATCCAGGCGTTAATGCAACAAATGTCACTAGACGACGTGAAAGCTCACCTGGTCGAGATCATTGGCGAATGCCGCAAGAAAACGGAGGCCAAGCCGCAGCCGATCGAACTCGAGCGTGGCTTTGCTGTCATTCCTCTCAAGGGCATTGATGTGCCCTTCCACAGTACGTTCTTGCGCTCTGGAGTCAAGCCATTCCGCTCTTTCTTGTTGAAGAAGATCAACAAGACCAGCATCGATCCGGCCAAACTCATCGGCAAATACATTCCGAATGTAACCGCCAAGCCGTTTGAGATTTCCAAGGAGTACTTTGAGGAGGTATACCGCCTGACCAACTCGCCTCGTCTGGCGAAGATCTTGGAGGATTGGGACTCGTATGAGAATGCCGGAGATCCGGGCGTCAGACGTCTTTCGTCGACAGTGGCATAATGGTATAAAGGGGGTAATAGGACATGGTTTCCAAGAGAAGTGAGGAAAGCAATCTGTGGGAGTTGTGGGAGCTTGAGTTTAGCGGGTTGCAGCATAGGTAGCATCTAGATTTCAGTTTTCTTTTTGTGTACAGATAGTGGCGATGACACCACATGGTGTCTCCCTGCCTTGAGATAATGAAGCGGCAATTCATTACCTCAGACCAAATTGCTTTTGTCTTTTTTGTTCTCTTGACTTATGCAATTCCAGGGCGTTCCCACTTACACTCAGTCGGCGTTGGGCCCTTCCGAGGCTTGACGAAGCGAGATTCGAGACAAGTTCAGGTCCCTGTGGCGGAAGGAGAGCTTCGCTCGCTAAGCTTTAAAATTTACGCGATGTGACTTGAACTATATATCTTCCGAATGGTGTGATGAATCCGTTCGTGCGACGCAATCTATGTCGCAGAGTTGGGAGCACATGTTGATCGGACCCAAGAAATGATTCTTCACGGCCCCTGGGCTCCTCCATGACTTTAAGGCCGGATATGATATTCATCTCCACAACCCCGGGGGTCAGCTACTACAGATGTTCGGCAGCTACAAAATCAAGCCGAGGAAGCTTGACAAGTATGGAGTGTGGGAGTCCACTGGAGCTCGATATACAAACGGAGAACGGGGTGGCTTGGGACCGTTTCGTAGCCCAGCGGGGATGGCTTGTTAAGCTGCCTGGGATCTTGCGATGCTCGAACCGTTCGCCATATCTGGTCCGATGAAACTATTGAACACGTTCAGTGCAACGCAGAGAGTAGCGACTATTCGGGACCAAACCGAGGGTGCTCGAGAAGCGATAGTGCATGTTCTGGGGACGCATCAGGGGCAGCAAGTCCAAGTGTTTGATTCGCCTGTTCTCGGCTGCCCCATGGCGCCTCCCTTTTCCCCTCCCGAAGCGGCCTGGTGGTGCCTGTGGTGCCTGTCGATTCCCCACGCGGCGGACCGGCACCGAGCGAGCTGCAACTTCAATCAACTTCCATCCCACCAAACATCTTTCTTCGCCTTGTTTCTGTTCCCCAGTCTGTGTTTGCCTGTGATGGCCACTAATGCACCCTGCAGACGTATCCAGCACTGTGCTCCACGCCTTCCTGCCTCATCGCCCAACCATTTCCCTTGCTCATGCCTGGAATTGGCTGTGTGCAACGGTCGCAATCACTGATCGAGCTGGCCTCAGCTCTCTTTTGTGGCAACACCGCATCTACGAACGGTAAGGCTGCTATGGCAGGACGGGTGCGCCTGCGCTTCTTGGACCACGGTAGGATCGTCATCATCGTTCTCCTGATACGTATTCTGCGCTGCTGCTGTTGCTTCTCATCTCTCTCACATGCCCCTGCGGTCCCTGAGATTGTATGTGCGAACTTGAACAGCGGCGCAGGCTTGCATAATGACTTGACTTACGCCAATTGTCGCGCAGCCTGGCTCTGCGGGATCAGGCAGGGATGGACATCTCTTCGCTCGTTCGAGCTGGTAAGTCGCGTACTTGGGCGCTGCTACTACCTGGTTCTAACCGAGTCTCCAGTTATCGCAGCTTTCGAAGATGCCGCCAAGTTGGTTCAGCGCATTCGCGAACAACGAGCGAACAGCAATGGCCTTCAGCTGCCCGAAGGTGCCGCCCACAGCCTCTTGGAATCACTCGCGTTGGGACCGAATATTGTCCGCGGCCACTATGAGCATGACCTCAAGCGCTTCGGAGAACCATATGCGTGTGGGGATATACAAGCACGGGACCAAATGAAGGATGTCTTAATCAACCTCCAGATGTCCTTGATAATCAATCTAAAGACAGTATACATGGACGGGATTGAACTGGACTTCCCCACGCTCCAGACCACATCAGACGACAGCCGAGTGAATGCTGGGGTGTGTCTGGGCCAACTGTCTCAGCGCTTGTCGGATGCTGCGAAGGCACGGACATTCTATCCTCAACAATCGGCATACTCATCGGGCGGCTCTGGGCTCTTACCACCCCTATCGCCGTCTCTCGGGTATTCTAGTAGTCGCAGCACTTACTCGTCCGCGGCCTTTCTAGCTCCTCGGACACCCGACGCCCTGACGGAACAATTTGGTCAGCTGAATATGTCGCCGCCATTCTTCGGCCCAGGTTTCGAGGAGCGTAAGATGTTCGACGATCGCAAATTGTCCATGGGCTCCGCAGCCTCGCAAGAGCAGCATTTCCGTCCGCAATCCACTCCCATATACCGGCCTGTTGCTGAGACCCATATGGTCCCACCCGCTGTGGGGGTGCACACAATTGACGAGAGTGATGATAGGAGCATGCGCAGGAGGTCGTCTCAAGCCCTTGCGTCAGACGACAATATCCTCCTGATGTTCCCCCGACCTGGCGGACAGCCCATTCTGACGCCTTCCACTCCTGGACGCGATACCGACCGGGAGTCATACTTATCTTCTGGGCAAAGCAGCCAGGCCCATTCGCCACCGGACTTATCCAGACCCTCAACCGGCCATCGGAGTCAAACTTCGAGGGATCGATTTGGCCCGGACGATTACGGTGATCAGGTAGTGAGAGGAGACGGTAGGCAATTTAGCAATAGTACCGTCTACGACCTGTACCTTCCAAGGTCCACAGAAAGAAAGACTTCGACGTCTTATTCTTCCAGAGCTCACGCGTCGAGACACAGCTCACTGGAGCACGTACGATACTTGCAGGAAAACAGCAGAGCCTCGCGACGAGAACCGCGGTCTGATTCACTCCGTGTCTCGAGTCGAGCAGATCGAGAGATTCCCCGTCGTCCTATTAGAGCACAAACCGACGGTACTGCAGTGACACGAGAACTCCTTTCGCGACCTTCAATTTCTGTCCCTATACCGTTCGAACCATCTCGTACTCCGCCGCCTACCGGCCCTCTACCTCAAGTACCCTCACAGCCTCACCATGCCGTCTCCGCAACAGAGCTCTCATCCACATCCATCCCACTATCTGACCGAGCCCCATCAATCCAGACCATATCCTCTACGGCCCCCTCTATTTCCGCCATGCCTCTCACAAACACTGGCCCGCTCACCCTGCCCACCGACAAAAACCTCTTGGGTTTCTGCAAGGGCGCATTCCGCCTCCAAGCCGGCTTGGAGCGCAAAGCATTCGCCATCTACAACCGACCGCTCGGCTTCTCCGGCATGAGCTCCTACTGGCGGTGCGAGAAATGCAATTTCGAAGGCCCCGTGCACCAGACCGTCAACACATCCGACGACAAGAAGAAGAAGGGCAAGCCCAAGAAGGTATTCGATCCGAAAGTTCGCGTTTCCGGATCCGGTGGGGTCCGCTATCGCTGGGCGTTCCTCGCGCGGTGCCACGTGTCCCTGAAGGGCTCCCTCTCCCTGGATACGCCCAAGGACGGCAGTTTCGGCAGTTTCGGATGCATTTTCTGCTGTGCTGAGGGAAAGAATCGCGGATGGCTGGACATATCGAACGCCGCGGGCATGGTGGGCGGTCCTGTCCCCGGGTCGAATTGGAGCGTCAAGTCCGGATCTGGGCGGGCCGCGAACTCCGGCGTCAAGCTCAATGTCATGGCCGGGGCGCAGGCAACGCCTATTTTTGGAGGTGTCACCAGCTTCATGCAGCATCTTGAGAGTGTCCATCGGCCGCAGGGGGGGTGGCCTAACGCGGAGATGGCTGGTCGATTCCGCGTCGTGGTTGGGCGGGTGGCGAGGCCGGAGGAGGAGGGCTGGGAGATTAATTTCGTGCCGGTTTGAGATGGCTTGACCGTTGATATAGTAGGAGATAGAGAGGTGTGGAGGATCCAAGGTCTGATCTCTGGATCATTTATTGTAGAACATCAGAAGGGGGGTTTCCTACTTGACTATTACAAGCAAAGTGCCTCTACAGTACGTCTAGACCTAGCCCATCAGCCATCTGTGTAAGTAAACTTTCTAAGAAATCCGAGATTGTCCGGACATCGCGATGCTTTAGGATAACTCACTCACTTGAGATCTTGCTCGGATCCAACATGGCATAGGACATGGAACGAATGCTCTTACTCATCGAGGGGTTTACCTATGTATATTCTATCTCTATCTCTACTTCACTGGATCAGCTCCATCCTCTCCTGCAAGCTCTTCTCCTACCTCTTCTCCTTCTTTAAGCTCTCATCAACATCCACCTCCAAAGTCTTGACCTTGTCAGCTTCCGGCCTCGCAACCGGGACGTCGACGTTCTCCAACCGCCACTCCATCCCCGGGTACGAATCGCTCATGACAAGGAGATCGACCTTGACTTGGACCTGTTGGCCCTCATCACCGGGGCTAGAGCTGGAGCTGGAGCGAGGGTCCGAGCCCGGCGCGACCGGGATCTTCAACCTCACGGTCGCGGTTCCGAGGGCTTTGCTCTGGTTGCCTTGTTTGGTGGTCGCCCAGTTCGCGCGCTTCAGGGCCAGGATGTCTGTTGTGCCGATGGCTCTCGCAAACCCTGCCCCTGACCCTGATCCAGAGGGGAGAGCAAGCACGAAGTAGCCTTCTGTCTGCGGCTTGGGGAATCTCGGCGCATAGATCCGTGCTTCTTCGCGGTCCAGGAACCGGTTCCCTCTCTTCATCGTCAGTTGCAGGTTGTCCGAGTCACCGCTGGCTGTGAGCGTGATGTCGGGAAGTGCATTGACCGCCTTGACGAAAGCGGCACGCGGGCCCGGAGCTTTGATCCCCAGAACGTGCATCAAGCCGTCGACCGTCTTGCCGCCGTGTCTGTTCGCCAGGACGGCCGTCGTGACTAGATCGTGTGGAACTTTGCCTTCGATTTTGCTGTCGAGCACCTCATGCACGCTTGGTAAGATGCTGAGCGGATAATCGTCCGGCCATCTAGCTGACTTGATGGACTGCAGGAGGCGAACCATCTGAACTACGGCGTCGAGGCGGTTGAGTTCCGTCATGACGTCCACGCCGGCCTGAATGATGCGGACGCCTTGATCGAGCACGGAGATCTGGTCGCCGACGTAGTCCGAGATGGGCAGGTCGATGCGCGACATGAACGCTTGAATGAGGAGGAATGCTTTGACATGAGGGTCCCACATCGGGAGGCCGTCCATCAAACCGATCGTGTCCAAGGGTAAATTCTTGGCCAACTCGGCGTTGATGAGGTCCTCGTTGTGTCGGACGGGGAGATCGTCGAATTCTGTGGCGAGGCTGATCCACGCCAGCGCATCGGCGAACGTCGTAGACGTTGTCTTTCGTGCCTTGGACAAGAATTTCCGAATCGTCAAGTGGCTGAGATAATAGTAGGACATGATCTTGCCGAACGGTGTGCTGTCCACGTCGCCGTTGTTGTAGACCGAGACACAATCGCTTTCCGCGAGATCGTCCAATGACTTGTCCACCAGGGTGATCATGTAATCTGCCGCGGCTTGTCTTGCGGTGATTTGGCTCTCCTGCTGTTCTTCCGACGAAATTTCAAGACCGTAGTAGGTAGGATTCTTGTGCAGACGGCGGAAGAAGAACGTCCATGTCAGGTAGTCCAGCGCGTCTTGCTTGGTGGTGATGACTCCGGCAGAGACTTCGGCGCCCAAGTGGTTGTCGAGAACTTTGTGTAAAGAGCTCTCCACAGGAAACCCTGTATGCAAGAAGTGCTTGTAGAAGGCTTTCTTCGCGTCTTGGGTGAAGATCCTGGCAATGCCAGAGGTATCGAATTGGGGTCGGCCAGCTCGCCCGAGCATCTGAAGCACGTCAGTCAAGTCCATGTCCTTGTAACCCTCGATTTTGGCGTCGAAGAACTGTGTGCCCTTGACCACGACGAGGTGAGCGGGTAGATTGACACCCCAGGCGAGTGTTGACGTTGCGACGAGGATCTGGATCTTGTTTGCCGCAAAAAGCTGTTCAGAGAGCGTTCGATCGGACTCAACGAGCCCAGCGTGATGGAGTCCAATACCGAAACTTAAGGCCTCTCTCAGCGCGGCATCTTTGACAACGGAGAGGGTAGCTTGGAGGTCATCTTCACTGTCGAAATGCAAAAACCTTCTCGGATTCTCCTCCATGCCGCAGAAGTTGATCAGATCCTTGGCCGTCAGACGTGTCTGCCTTCTCGACGCCACGAAGACAATGACGGGCTTGTCCGGACTGTGAGTCTTGATGGCTAAGAACGTAGGGCGGTTCATGCTTTGCATCAGCGGGCAGAACCCTCTCTGCTCAGGAAACCCATCAATATAGATCTCGAGAGGCACCGGACGCACGCTGTGGCGGAAGTTGAATAAACCTTGGTTGTTTCTAGGTTTGACACCAAGCCAATTGCCTAGGTCGGTTGCGTTGGCGCAAGCCGTGGACATTCCTAGGAGACGAATCGAGCCACTTTCTGCTTGCGAAGCGATATAGTTCATTCGTGAGACGATGATCTCTAGAATGGGGCCACGATCTCCACCAAGCAAATGGATTTCGTCAATTATCACAAGGGACACTTGCCGGACATAGGATCTTGTTTGCCATGATCTGGAGATCCCATCCCACTTTTCGGGCGTTGTGATGATGATATCAGCGTCTCGGATCGTCCGTGTATCTGGAGTGTTGTCGCCGGTCAACTCAACGAGCTTGAGTCCCATAGGACCAACCAGTCGCTTGCGCCAATCTTGCACTCTTTCCCGAACAAGCGCTTTCATCGGCGCGATGTAGACAACCTTGCTTCCAGGCCGCTCGCGGAATGCCCACCACATGGCCAACTCGGCAGCGACGGTCTTGCCTGAACCAGTCGGCGAGCCCAGAAGAACGTTGTTTGATGTGTGGTAAAGAGTGTGGAAGATCTGGGTCTGCATCGGGTTGAAGAATTGGAAGCGCTGACCGTAAAGCTCTTCTAGCGCTGGGTTCTTTAGAGCGGAGATAGGTAGCGGCTGTAGGTCCAGAAGATCAGTGTAGACACTCTCGGTGTCCGGTCGGATCAGATGTTGAAACGAGACAGGGTGTACAGTTTCTGCACCAAGCCAGCGATCTGAGATGACCTTGACATAGATCTGTGAGGGTAGTGGATCGGCAAGGGGGATGGTGAAGTTCAGTTCGTGGCTGTCGTACATCTTCCTTCGGCTGAGGATGAAGTATTCATGGTGGTAGATCTCCGACGTCTCCGAGTTCTCGACCCAGACCCAGTAAGACTCGGATGTCCCGTGGTGACGGTCATTCCAGACAAACTCGGGGTAAAGATACAGCCGCATGCGCAGCACATCGCGATTGAGAGGAGCACACTCCGCCTCTACCGACATGGTCGGGAAGTTGTCAAGCAATTTGGTGATGGTATTTCCCATCTTCTGGTTCCTAACTAGATTTCCAATCTCTGCGGGCTCCATTTCCCGGAGGCTCTCGATGTTCGACGAGGGGGCTTTGTCATCCAGGTTCTTCAAGACCGGAAGCGGTAGATCGAATTGATGGAAGGGATGCTGGTACGGCCAGATCTGCTTTTCAATCGCTTTGCACATGGACAGCAGAACCTCGCATTGATAGCCCCAGCCACGATTCAGGGCAATCATAAACAACGCCCGACAGATTCGAGCAGCGTTCTGGGCCACGTAGGCAGAATCGGAGACTAGGGCAAAATCCTCCAACCTTGCCCGAGAGATGTATGATTGTAGCAGGATATTGACTTTCGCGTGGTTCTCGATGACCTTTTGCTCTTTCTCATTGTCCTCCTTGGAGCCATTTGGGACGGGTTTTCGCTCCTCGACTTCGCACGCGGTAGCCTCCTTTTTCAGACGGTGTAGTTCTTGCGCCTCGTTCTCCCTAGACTGGATGTTGTCGAATTCACTACTCATGCTGATCATTTTGAGGACATCAGACTCCGTTGCCTGCGGTCGCATCATGGTATTAAAAATCTCAATGCTGCTGTGTAGGACGTAGTACTGGCTCGCTATACGGCCGACATCCTTCGCTCGAAGCTCTTCTGTCTTCTCATTGAAGATGATCATTTGACTTCTATGCAGTGTCCTAGCCGCATCGATTATAAGCTTGCGACGGCGTTGTCCAAGCTGAGGGTCATCCTGGTACTCATTCCAATCTATACCATAGGCTTGTGGAAGACGCCTCATCCGGACGAAAAGATATGAGTAGCCTAGCCATGTGACTCCCTCTTGCACGGAAGTCACTGTGCCCAGACTGATCTCAGCATTGAGGTTGTCAACAAGTTTCTTCGAAAATTTAGACTCGATTGGTTGTTGCTGCGTGACAGCAGACAGGTAATGCTGGATCTTGTCGTGAGTGGTGCAAATGTAGCCTATACCGCTGTCTTGAAATTGAGGTCGCCCGGCGCGACCAAAAATCTGCAGGACGTCCAGAATGCCCACGTCCACGAATTTGCCCACATCGGCGCTGTAGAGCTGCGTGCCTTTGATGATGACGGCAGCTGCAGGCAGGTTGACGCCCCAAGCCAGGGTGGCTGTGCAGCAGAGAACCCTGATGGCGCCTTCAGAGAAGATGCGCTCGACGAAATTCCTGTCCGATCTTGCCATTCCAGCATTGTGACACCCGAAGCCCTTCGGAACTATTTCCCGCAACTCTCGACCACGGGTTGTCTTTAAATCTGCTAGTGCCTTGACAAACGCAGGGTTGTTAGGCTCGGGCAGGAAGAGCTCCGGGCAGCCGTCGTCTATGGCCAGCTGGTTGAGCGTCCTAGCGGCCAGAACAGTGTCTTTCCTTGAGTGGACGAACACCATGACTTGCTTGTCCTGTTGCAGAAGCTCCTTGACCTTTTCGAAAGTCACCTGATCTAGATTGTCGCGGGATGTCTTGCTTCCCGGCTTGCCTTTGACACCGATGAAGTGCTGTTCGAGAGGGACAGGACGAAACGAGGCATCGAAGTAGAACAGGCCAGTCATGCGGTTGACCTTCAGAAAGTCGGAAACATCGACGTAATTCGGAAGAGTGGCCGACAGTCCTACAATGCGAATGAGAGACTGCGTGCTTTCCACCTGTCGCTCAGTTCTGGCAACCAAAGACTCAATGACAGCACCGCGCTCATCGTGGAGCATGTGGACTTCATCTATGATAAGAAGACGGACTTTCTGAACGAGTTCCGTGTCGCCAGTACTCTTCCGGGTGACGACATCCCACTTCTCCGGGGTCGTCACGATGATCTGAGTGGCGGCAATCTCTCGTTTGGTCAGTTGCATATCGCCAGTATACTCCCGGACCTGAACGCCCAGCCAGGCCAGACGCCTGCCTAGTTTCTCTGTCACCTCGGCTGCAAGAGCTTTCATTGGTGCGACGTAGACAATCTTGAAGTCGTCCGCCATCAAGACGAAGTCGGTTGCAGTAGGATCTTCGACCGGATTAGGTACAATATTCTTCGAGATCGTGTGTAAGATGGTGAGCATGGCAGCATCCGTCTTACCGGCGCCGGTAGGGGCACAGATCAGCATATTTTCAGATGTGGTGTACGCCACAGGGTAAAGAAGGCTCTGCATGCGATTGAGGCTCTTGTACCCCTTGAAGGTACGCTGGCACAGGCCGTCCATCTCGGAAATGTTGACCAATTTCTGCCCTGCCGCGAGAGAACCGACTTTGGTGGCAGGTATGGAGTACTCTTCGTACTTTGGATAATCATGGTGAGTGCTACCGACGGGCAAAGCAAACTTCTTCCCAGATACGTCCAGTCTGTTGCCGGCTGCCGCAGAGCTAGATTTGTACACATGGGGATACTGAGGTCCAGATCGATCATATGCTAGGGCAAGGGCGGCGTGTTTGTGTTCATATTCCTGTCGCCGCAGCCTTGCTTCTCGCTCTCGATGGGTCTCGAGGCCCTCGAAGAGTCCATCTGTCTGACGAGTAGAGGCTGTCGAGGCTGTCAAAATCTCAGTGCGGTGAGAAATGAGCTCAATAACAAAGTCCAAGTCATCGTAACCAATGATGTCGGCAAGTGACATCTGCAATTCATCATTAGAACTGTCTGAGACCAGAAGAGCTGTGATTTGCTGCTCGAGATCGGAGGCATCCATGCCAGATCTCGACCGAGCAAAGGCTGCACATCTCGACCGCAGCCATGCTTTGTCATAGACACCGTCAGTCACAAGACCTGAAGTCTTGAGGCCGTTCCTGGCGTCGTCGAAGAAATCACTGTGAGGGGTGTCGTCCGCAGCACTCTCAACGTCCCAAATATCATCGTCGAGATCCTCACTCAGTTCTTCCTCCAGGTTCAGATCCTCGCCATACATCTGTGAGGCGTCACTGAGAGGCGGCAGCTTCAGGTCAGCAATTGCCTGCTTCATGGCAGTCATTTGAGCAAGCCATTGCGTCTCAGACTGGAAAGTTGTCTCAGCCATGTTGGCGCCACCTTAGCGGGTCTAGAAGAACACTTCTGTCGAGCACGCTCTTGTGACCTGGGAATTGAGCTGCCTGTGCCAGACACGAGGTTGGGGCGAAGGAGAATTTGTACATACCAGTCCTCAGGTGAAAATGAATGACTCCTACAAAAGCCGGTGCAAGGCTCCGAACTTGATTGGCCCGTAACTAAGACGCCTAACGCTTTCCGTGGTGCCGCCGGAGGGGAAGCACTAGGCGGCGGCTTATTAGGGACGATTTCTCCGACGCCTCCCAGGACAGCCCACCAAACCTGTGACGTCCCCGGACTCCAGCCTAGGCACTGTGAATTCGATACTGTATCATATCCTCCCTTGACCACACTTATTGCTTTTGCCTGTCCTTTTAAACCTTGTCTCAGTACCTTTCCTTGCCAACACTTACGACAGAGCACTGCAGTCGGACTCTGCGAGAAAATCCTTTGTGTCTTCTACGACTCCTCTCCTCTGCCACCACACCCGCACACCGCCAATATGAAGATCTTCTACATCGGAGTAAGCCACGAACCAACCCAGGCCCAGGCAATATCTGTTGGATTCGCTCTGACGCCCAACCTCTCCAGGTCCTCCGAAATGAATCTGTCCCCGCCATCGAACTCGCCGTCGAGCGAGACCTCTCGTCCTTTTCCCGCTTCACACGAGACAGGTATGCTCCTCGCCTTGGGCACCCCGGCCTAACAACCCTCGCCCGGCCATCTCTAACAGTACGTACGATATCTGCAGCTACGGCGAGTTCATGAGCGTGTTTGCCAAAACCGTCGCCGAACGCACCCGGGCAGGCGTCCGCCAGGACATCGAAGAGAAATCCTACACGTTCCACGCCTACGGCTCGTCCTTGGGCGTCTGCGGCATCATAATCTCCGACGCCGAGTACCCCGCGCTCGTGGCGCATCAGCTCCTCTCGAAGATCATCGACGAGTATACGTCCCAGAACCCTCGCAGTTCCTATTCCTCGAATCCCCCGCAGACGCGGCCGTACACCCAGCTGAAAGAGTATATCGTCAAGTACCAGGACCCGGGGCAGGCGGACAGTATCATGAAGGTGCAAAGGGAGCTGGACGAGACGAAAATCGTGCTGCACAAGACGATCGAGAGCGTCTTGGAGAGAGGCGAGAAGATCGACAGTCTCGTGGCCAAGAGTGACGGGCTGAGCGCCCAGAGTAAGATGTTCTACCAGCAGGCCAAGAAGCAGAACAGTTGTTGTGTGGTGATGTGATTGAGAAGGACTGACGCAAGCGGGAGTTTGAGTTGCCCTGCGAATGGGCCGTTGATTAGGGAGCGGTGTATCTGCAAACATTGTCCCGACAGACGTAGCCATTGCACTGCATCTGCCACGCAACATTCTGGCTTGGGGATTGGAGGTTATGGGCACACCAGAAGAGCAGGCGTTGAGGCGTTGATATAAGGGATTACGGGGCAAGAGCAGAGCTGAAAGTGTTTGAAACCCGCGTCTACCCTGATCGTGCTCTTGAGATGCGTCGCTCCGGACGTGCTTGTTGCTCCGAGGGCCATGCTATGCGAAAAAACGCAGTGTTTTCATCATCATCCAGTCATAACGCCAACCCAACCCAGAAGGCTAGCTTTTCTACCCCTCCGCCTTCAGCTTCACTTCTTGCTGGCCAACTTCTCAAGTCCCTCCCCCTCAACCCTCATGCCAACCCACTCCTCCATCCTTTGCGCACCTATACTCCCACCCTGGTAGAAGTCAATACTCGGCGTGTTCCACTTCAACACGTTCCACTCCAATCTCCTGCAATTCAAGCGCTGACACTCCCGTGCAAGCGCCTGGATCAATGCCGTCCCAAACCCGGTACCCCGATATGTCGGCCGAACGAAGAGATCTTCCAGGAATATCCCCGGCCGCGACTGCCACGTGCTATAATTGTGAAAGTAAAGCGCTAGGCCCGCGATCTCTTCCCTGTCGCTCGACGGGGACACGGGGCTGATAAGGAGGGTTTTTGCGTAGCCTTCTGTGAAGCCCTTCGCCAAGTCGGTGGGGTCGACAGGGAACGAAAGCGAGGAAAGGAGGGACTCTTCGGTCGCAAGGACTTCGTGGAGGGCCTTCTCGTACGAGGCGAGTTCTTGAATGAGTTGGAGGATCACGGGGACGTCGCGTTGGGTCGCGTAGCGGATTTTATAGGTGGAGGTTTGGAGTTCAGCCATTGCGGTGGTGTCGAGACGACGAAGTCGGTATTGTTGTTTCGATGTGGGATTTCGTGCCTGCGGCTCGAACTCTAAATGGCAAATCTAGTGGTAAGGACGGTGTTCCAATTTGGTCTGCAAGCCGTTTCTTAAGAGAGAGCGTCTGTAAAGGACCGGGACTGCAAGGTGGATATACAACAACAGCAAAGTAAAGAGAGTCGGCAAGAGGGAGAACGTTCGAGCATCAACAATGTCAATGGCGAAAGGGCGTGAATCAGAATTTTGACGCGGAGTGGACAATGACGAATTGCCTGGCCTGAATGTGTTCCTGCAGCTCCCCGCTGCAGTGGCCGCCCTTCGAGGCGGGAAAGTTCTGAAGGGCCACCCGCAAGTAATCATCGTACTTGCACGGTGTTCCATATTCCAATCGCTAACCATTTTCGAAGCTTCCAATAATCGAACGCTATCGTAAATTCACAGCTGGATTCTCTTCTTCTCCGGACTCCTACTCCGTGATCGATGTTCCTTGCTTGGACTTCGGGTATATTCCAACTGCTGTTGACCGACGAAGCCTCCGTCACCCTGCCATCCCATATAACGCTGCTGAGTAAATGGCGGAGGCGGAGACAACGGAAACTGACCAGGATGTTGAGGGTGCATATAGGAGGCAGAAGGCGGTCGATACATGCCCGCGTAGTGACTTTCCTGCTGTCGGCGGTACAACGAAAATGTCGCATTGTTGACCACCAAACCCACAACAACGAGTGTGATGGTGAAGATCATGGTCTTCAGGCTGATGGGCTCGACGAAGCTGTTAAAGATCTCGGCGAATGTGTGTGCGCTCAGCCTCGCTCGCTTGACTGCGCTTGGGTCACGGTTCATGCATAATTCCCAATTGCTGCACACAGTCTCCAGGGCGGGTAGGCGAGTGTCGGCACCACATCGGTTCTCTATATAGTTCTTGGAGCATTGAGCCATCTCGGCCAGCACCTCCGCCATGGTGTCTTCGCTTGCTCGATCCACGTCAGCTTGGATAGTGGCGTAAAACGACCAGAACATGTATAGGCATCCGCTCAGGATTGCCGCGTTGAAGAAGACCTGGAGGTACTTCGCAATGATGGAGGGCGCATCAGGATAGGTGTGGATGAAGGTGAACAGTCCGGTAATCCATCCCACTTCTTCCACGGCTTTCTTCCTCGGTTCCGCCTCAGTCGGACTCGGGGTGCTCTCATCGTCACTATCATCCAATGAGCCGTTTCTGCTAAGTACCAACGATCGGTCGAACTTCTGCGCCCGCCGTCGCTTCTTGTGTATCCGTCTCGCAATCGCATCGCTGTTGGGCTTCCTGATCTCCCCTCGTCCCGGGCTTGCAGCAAACTTGCCAAAAAGACCAGACAACGAACTCCGCTTCTTCTCTGGTTTGGGGGCACTGCTCGTGAACTCAATTGGCAAGGGTGGTAATGGTTTCGCGTCGGGCGTTTCATCGTTGTCTGTTTGTGCCAGCGGGGACGAGTTGTCCGGCGGCGACGAAAAGTCAATGTCGAAGGGTTTTCTAGGAGTCGTAAACGATGGAGTGCGAAACGGCGACGGTTGCGGCGGTGATGCTGGGGCGTCGGAGAAGAAGAACGGCTGGTTGTTGGGTTCGCGAAGCGAGGGAAAGGTGCTTTTCTGAGGCGACATGAAGTCGCTATGAGTGCCTGACAACGTCAGCATCAGCGCAAACATAGGCCGTTCTCATAACATACGTTTCTTCGCCTGCATGTCGATCATGTGTTTGTGGAAGGGAGAACTAGGATCAACAGGACCGTGACCTTGCCATTCAAAGTCCATCGGACTCTCTGTGCCGCGAAAAGCCATGCCGAAGGAAGAAGCTGCGCGCAGAAGTGGAAACGTCCAGATGGTGAGTCCTGCCTGTCGCGCGATGATTTACTCACTCATGGCGAAGGAAGGTCCTGGGGGCAAACAAGGCCAAACTTGGACTGCCAAGGAAAAGTAAACAAAAGTTGCCGCGGACTCGCTTCTTTGACACGCGGAAAAGGTGTCCGATCCTCGCTCAGAGCCACACAGGACATTCTGCGATATTCCTGGCGCGATGCGATCTAATAGATCTCATCTGCTTCGACCGCTTTCCCATGTAGCTATACTCATTCAGATGCTTGGGCGATGCAATACTACACCGAATTGCTTGCTCCGTAGGCTTTCGGCCAAGCATGATCCAGAGCCAGTTTTAAGGTCCTCGATGAGGATCGTATTCGGTAACAATCCGTGTCGCAACATGCCACGTATATATAGACTCGTTAACGCACCCCTTCCTTCCCTACGGGGAATGTAGAAGTAAACTCGACAACATGGAACAGGCAACGCCTAAACAGATCACCGCAGCAGAGCATTTCAACAATTACGCTAAAAAGTACGAGGAAAACACCGGTGGCGCTACAAGAGTCGTAGCACATCACCTTGCGAAGATCAGCTCGCCGCTAGCATCTGGAGCGCGTCTTCTTGATAATGCATGCGGAACCGGCATCATGATAGACGAGGTGTTGGCACTCATCAACGATCGAGCCGTGAAAGAGAGCGTCCGAGTCACCGCCGTGGACGCGGCGCCGGCAATGATTGAAGTCATCAGATCTAAAAATGAAGCACGATGGAACTTAACCAACGACCAGCTTTCGGCAGTAGCACTTCCTGCAGAGGAGTTACAGTCACTCCCAGACGACTCTTTTACCCACGCCTATACCAACTTTGGTTTCCAGTTCTTCAAGGATCCGACTCTTGCGGCTCGTCACCTACACCGCACGCTGGCACCAGAAGGAACTGCGTATGCCACTGCCTGGGCCAATCTGGGGTACATGGGCGCGATCCAGAAGGCGTCGAATGAGATTCGACCAGGGAAACCACCCCTTACCCTGCCGTTCCACCCGGACTGGTACACGGCATCACATATCGAGAGGGTTATGAGAGACGGCGGGTTCGTTGACGTACAGGTCCACCAGCAGAATAGCCGCTTCACCGCACCCACTGTCGAGAGACTTGCCGAGATGTTGAGTGAGGGCTTCAAGACCCTTGCATCGATGCAGGGATGGGCCGAGGAGGATATTGCAAAGCTGGTTCAGACATTGCCGATATATTTGGGGGGCTTAGAAACTCTAACTTGGGATGACACAGGCGTTTGGATACCCATGCTCGCAAATGTCGCTGTGTGCAAGAAATCGGATAAGGGATGACGCTGGTCTGGAAGGTCAAGCGTTCACACCATAGTACTGCCAGCCCCACAACACAGCATTCTCTCTCGGAAGCCTTTGGAGTTCGATTGCTTCTAAGCACATCGAAGCTGGATATCCTCTTGGGCCTACCCCCCTCGACAACAAGTAGCCTACTCCAAGTGACAAACAGTTCGCAGAAGTGCGAGATCTCCACTCGAAATCTGGAGAAAAGTGCATCACAGGATCCGGCCACGAGCAGCCTTTTCTAGGTTGGATTGTCGCATCGTCATGAGTTGAATATAGAAAGCCTGTATCAATCAAGACGGATCTATACTGTTTTCTCGGAAGCAATGTGCTTGCACTTACCATTTCGCGTTGGTCGATTGAGGACCTTAAGGTCATGTGACTGTACCCTTTGTGACAGTAATGGAAGATACCTCCTTTCACACCTCATGCATCCCAATACTCGCGCGGAATGCCTAGAGTCAAGACCAGTCGCGCCTTGGCTGCTAGAAGATCACATTGTATACCTACCTAGTTCTGGCGCTGCTCATTGCCCCTCATCAGAACGTGCGATTAGCAACGAAACCCGAAACCCTGGCCAAAGAGGCCAAAGTGGGGGACAGGATAACGGGAAGGTAGCCACAACGCCTGCTTCGACAAGTGGAAATGGATAGCCTTCCGGAGGACGACGGGCTAGAGCTGATGGTCCTGGACGAACCTTACGGCATTGGCATCGTCTCGGCGCATCTGATGTCTATGCGAATGGACATGTACAAGGAGGAAGTTGACCTCACCATGGCCCACGTGGCGAAGCTGATGGGCGAGACTTGTAAGGGACGGATCCGAGAGAAGGGCGCAAAGAACCAAGCGCATCCCGACAGATGCACTGCGGTGTCATCATCGGCCACGGGTTGATTGCCCTTGCGTTCGCGCTGCGTTGGCGGCAGGTCCGAATTTTTCCTAGTGTACCTAGTGCGCAAGGGCTACTCGGCTGTTCCTATGGGTGGTTCAGCTGGAGTTCGGGTTCTAGGATATCATGATCAGTGATATGCCGCAGACGAGTGTGTGGATGGGGTGGGAAACTTCGTGGTCACTGTTCCGTGGCCCTTATGCATGGAGATGGGTAAGTGCTGGTCCAAGGTGGACACTGAGAAGCGTGGTTAGTGAGCCAGAGCGTCCTCGAGCGAAAGTTTACAGAGGGGAGGATAGGGAAGACACTTCTACTTGCGTTCCCCTTCAGCCGGCTTTCGCAAGCGCCAGGGATGTTGTGGCAAGCTAACTGTGTCAATTGCATTTATCATTGATAATTATGTAGGTGCGTATCTCTGTGCGGTAAACGCGTCGCTTTTCTGCCAAGCTTTGATGCACGTGGTTTACACGTGACCATTAACGCCAGGTCGGGAAAATTTCTCTAAGCACTCATCTTTGGTCCTGTTAGATACAACCTCAATACCGAGTACGGCGAATGCGCCCGATCGTTACTATTTCGCCTCTCTCCCTGCAAGTATTGAGCGATGACCCTGTTCATGATATGCTGGGCTGAGGATCAAGTGCAGTGCACGTCGCCGTTATCATGAGTATGGCATTCCTGGTAGCCGTTAGCCCCGGACGACAATATGTCTATGAAAATCACTTACTGCAGCTGCTGAGGTTGTGGTCGAAGCCGATCCCGAACCTTGCGTCGGTGTAGCGCCGCCCTCTGCTGTTGTGTCGTCCGGTCCAGGACACCCAACTCCTGGTACAGCAACGTCATACGCGTACACTTCCAGAGCAAAATACTGCAGAGCATCGCTGTCTCTGGTCGACAACGTTGCATTGTGCTCTGCCATCTCAAGGAGCTCTTGGTAGTCTTCCGAATGATGATCGACGGTAGCTTCTCCGAACGCGGGCATGTGGTACAAGCGATGCATCAAGTCTGAAGCCCAGAACGTGTTGGTTGCGGATTCGGCGACATTGTACCCCAAAGCGCACATTTGTATCAGCGACTTGCGAGTCTCAAATGACAGCGGACAAATGACGGTCTCGTCGGTGGCGTTCGCCCCACGCCAGTGCCCTCCGTATCCTAATCCCATGTCAGCAAGTGGAAGCTAAGAGCATCTGTGGACTCACCTTCGATTGCACAATTGCCGTCTGGATTGTCGCACCTGAACAGAGATGAGCCTCTGTCGCCGCTCACAATTTTGTCGAGGTAGCCAATGACTTCACCAGAAGGTGCATCGCCGAAGTACTTTCGATACTGCTCCGAACTATTGGCGAACCGAAGGACATGTTGCTTTGCATGTTGTGCCAGATCGACAGTCTCAGCGAGAGCAGCACGAAGTTGTCGGGCCTCGCTGGCGTTACAAGACGCATGGATTTGGAATTCGGTCACGGCTCCTTCGTTCCATGCTGTAGCACCCTGCTGAGGGGCGAGATCCTCATTCTGTCGTGCTTGAAGGGGCAAGGCTGATGTTGGAACTGCAGCTGCCAGAAAGAGGAGAGCATGAAGCATGGTTGAAATAGCTGACATTTTCACAGGTTTGGCAGGACTCGATGCTTGCACAACACCTCTACCATTTCCTTGCGGCTCCGTCAACTATAAATACTCAGAAGCACTCGGCTGTGTTCGCGCAAGTCCGCCATGATGTCGAGATGGAAGGACGACTCCCATCACTCGACGTCACTTTGCCCCTCCCATCCGAAGTTTCGGCCATCCTAAGTCCCTTTGAGCAATTGCGACCGATCAGGATATGTCTAGCGCATGCATATACCTTGCGCTTGGGGAGTAGCGATGTCCACAACATCTGGTCAATACCTTCTGTAGGTCCCGCTTCATGCAGAACATGGCATAGCTGCCGAGCTTCCATGCAGACCTTGGCATCTCCGCCCAGTTGCCAAGATGAGGACCCTTGGCATCCCGCCGAGCTTTCCAAGATGAGGACCTTAGAGGGATCAACCAACCTCCTCCGAAAGAGAGGACCTTAAGCGACAGCAACCACGTTTCCTTGGCATTTGCATTCGCAATGGCGCCCGCCGACAATCCAAGTGATATGTGCTCGGCAAAGGTACATTGGATACCTCGGATCCCGTGAATTTGTTACTCAATCAATATGAAAAACCGAGCAAGTGGCAGATCTGACATCGGTGATGGCATACGGACAAAGCCGTCGGCTCTGGTATTGCGTTCCGCTGTGCGCTCCTACATATTTCGACAGCTCTTCGATTTTTGCGCAATGTCCCTGACCTGCCACTCGATTCACGATGATACTAATTAGGACCATCCTGTTGCTCGCGTTCACCCTGCTGGCAAGATGCCAAATAACTTATTCAGGATGTCACAATCATAGCACGGTTGAGTACGCTCACGGATTCCAAGTTCGGTCGCTGTTTGCTGACACCTCAGGTATTGCTATGGTCCTGATGGCGAAGAGACTCCTTTGACTACTTATTCAACCCCGCCTCCAGCAACGCTTACAAGCGCGCCAGACTCTGCATTCAATGCCGCAACAACCACCAGCAGCGGTCAGACCACTGCCGTTACTGGATGCGTTTTGCAGGACTCGGAAATTGTGTGCATCAATGGAAATGGCGAAGAGGTGTTCGTCGAAGCGTCCGTGACGGCAGAGCCTCCAGCCCAGTACACCGGCTGCCATACACATGGTGAAGAGCAGTTCTGCATCGCACCTGATGGCGAGGAAGTCTTGGTACTATCGCTTGAAGACCATTCGGAAGAACATGAGGGACATGATGACGCCGAAGAAGGTGAAAGCGAAGGCGAAAACTGCCACTTCCATGCTGGCGTCGAGCATTGTGTTGGCGCGGGCGAGTCGGAGTCATCTACAGAGTCCAGCCAGACTTGCAATTTACGCACGCGAGATTATGACATCCCACTCAGAGTGGGAACCCTCTTCGCTGTCCTGGTCACCAGCGGCATTGGTGTGTTCGGTCCCATCTTCCTCAATCAGCTCCCATTTGGAGCGGTAGGTGGGATTGCACTATCAATCATGAAGCAATTCGGCACAGGTGTCATTGTTTCCACAGCTTTTGTGCACGTAAGTCTCTTAGTCTGCATGGGGATGGGGATGGATTCTGACAAGAACCAGCTTTACACTCATGCATCCCTGATGTTCGCAAACGAATGCCTTGGGCGACTGAGCTACGAAGCTACGACATCAGCCATTGTAATGGCAGGCATTTTCCTCGCATTTCTTGTGGAGTACGTTAGTCACCGTATTGTCCTGCTACGGGCTCAGAGTTCCGATGGCACAGCAGCAAGTCGAACCGCCGACAGGGAAACCTCGTCACCAGACAAGACGGCGCCACAGCCCACCTTGGCGACGTTTGCTGATCACCATCTCCCATCATCTGGTCTCAATCAAAACACATACCTCAGTGTTCTGGTCATGGAAGCCGGTATCATCTTCCATTCCATTCTGATTGGACTTACCCTCGTCGTCGCAGGGGATTCATACTACATCACGCTGTTCATCGTCATTGTGTTTCACCAATTCTTCGAAGGAGTTGCATTGGGTTCACGCATTGCGCTGTTGTCTGGCTCCCGACACCCTATGGTCCACAAACTCTTGATGGCCACAGCGTTTGCATTAATCACACCACTGGGTATGGCGATTGGGCTGGGTGTGCTCAATCAATTCAACGGCAACGATCCTTCGACCATTGTGGCAATAGGCACGCTTGACGCGTTGAGCGCGGGGATATTGTTGTGGGTCGGCGTAGTCGAGATGTGGGCAAGAGATTGGGTGATCGCGGGCGGCGAGCTCGTCGATGCAAGGTTCGGCAAAGTGCTTTATGCCGGTCTGTCGCTGGTGTCCGGAATGGTGCTAATGGGCGTTTTGGGCAAATGGGCGTGATGTCGCATGACCGTAACCTCCAAACCCTCACTCACTCCTCTCACCAAATGTTACACAGGGAAACAAGAGCAGCAACATTGAGCCAGGCCTGGGCGCGGTCTGGCTGATGGTAGACACGAGATGTTAGAGGGTCCAACTCTGGACGTTACGTCGGAGAGTGAAATTACTCAGCTTGGGCGAGGAGATAATTCTCACCTGAGTTGCATATATGAGACTGGCGGTCAGGAACAAGATTCGGGCTGGAAAGGACGACCAGGCAGGAGGCACTATGAGGCCAAATAGCAAACGGAACTATTGTGATATTACCTGTAGTGATCACGGATGTCGAGGGACAGCTGGGCAAGAGATGGTCATGTTGCCGGTCGACTCAATGGATCTCATGCTCATTCCAGAAAGGTGCTGGTGCTGGTGCGATTATCGTTGTCGCCAAGGCGCTGGAGCTGCAGGTAAAAGCAGCCCCGGTGACCTTTCCGCCTGGTGGGACAAGCTTTGTTCAGGTTACGCGACCCCTGTCAAAGCTTCACTCAACTGCCTTTGTTCCTCCCATAGTCTTGACGCAACCATGCCTCGCGAAAAGTCCGAAGAGGCACAATGGTGGTATGAGGCAGTTTACTCCGCCATTCAACAGATCCCTTACGGCAAGGTCACCAGCTATGGACACATCGCGCTCCTGCTCGACTTCCCGAAACGCGCAAGGCAAGTCGGTGTGTGTTTGAAACACTTGCCAACATTCGACCCCGCGAATCCAGATGAATATGTCTTTCACGATCAAAATGTGCCCTGGCAGAGGGTGGTCAATTCTAAAGGTGGAATCAGCCCTCGTGGGGATGACGGTGCAGGTGTAAACCGGCAGGCGGAACGCCTACGAGCCGAAGGAGTCGAAGTCAACGAAGCCAGGGGCATCGAAGAACTGACTGTCGATTTTGGTACTTATGGGTGGTTTCCCGACAGTCTGCCAGATGATGACAGCGACGATGACACGCAAGGCGACCAAGACGCGTAAGAGAGGGCCGAGGTTGTATGCATTCCCGAAAAGGCGCGAATACACATGTTATTATCAGACGGCACCCTTATGTCAACAGAATGCTTATTGTGTAAGCATGCTCGACGGACTCTCGCCGGTAGATGAGCTGAGCCATTCCGGACCGCGCTGTATAAATGTTCATGGTTATACCGTCACCCCGGGACGTCCAGTTGTCCCCAAGAAATGACTCGACTTGAGTCGGCGTGAGCAGACAGCAAAGCGTCATGGAGCCGTTCGTGCTCACCCTATCCAATGGTGCGCTCCTTTCGGGACTCGCTTCGATACCTGAGAAAAGCACCACGACTCCCCGCTATTGTCCTCTGATAGTTGGCGTCCACGGGGGAACATATGCTTCAACATACTTCGATGCAGCTTCAGACCACTCCGCAAGAACACTCTCGCGACAGCTCGGCGTACCCTTTGTGGCATTTGATCGACCTGGATACAGGAACAGCTCGGCCATATCACAGATACCCGAGGATTCGACCTTTTTCCAGGAAGAAGGGAAATATATGCATCAATACATTCTCCCGAAATTATGGGAAGAGTACGGTCGGCCGGCAGGAGTGGCGGCGATAGCACTCATGGGTCATTCATTGGGCTGTTCTGCCTGTATCATTGCTGCAGCCCTGCATTCCCAGGAACCAGACGCACGCTATCCGCTGGCAGGTATGATCCTTGCAGGCAGGAGCACAACATCGGCGGTTACAAAATCTCAAGGTGAAGACCAGATGGCAGAGGCTAGAAAGGCCGGTCACGTGGAATATCCGCCCGGCGTCAAGGACATTGTCATGTTTGGTGACACGAGGCTAGGTTTGGCAAGCCCCAACATGCGCCGCGTTTCAGCTGAGATCACGCATCGTGGTGTTGTCGAGGAGTTTGAAGACAGAAGGTTCTACTGGGACAATTACTGGAAGGACTACGCGCGACTGGTCAAAGTACCATTGATGGCGGCTATTGGAGAGCGGGATGCGTTGTTCAAAGCCTCGTACAATGATCTCAAGGACTTCACCAGCGCCTTCACGAACTCCTCCAAGGTTGAGGCTGTGTTCATTCCAGGCGCGCCTCATTGCTTGGAGTTGAGTTATTGGGGCCCTGGATGGTACTCGAGATGTTTTGGGTTCGCTATCGAGTGTGCGACAAGCGCAAAGCTGGCCTGAGAGTGCGAGTCTCGGTATCTAGCATGAGTAGTAGATGGAATACAAGCGTCATGCTCTCGATCAGGCGTATCCCCGCATCCATAAGCTCCGAAGAGTCATGGAATGAGTCACGACACCTCAGCTCGCGCGCCGCCTGCTTCAATTCGTCGACCGAGCTTGCGCAAGACGACATCCGTTGCCTTGCTGGTTAGATAACGACCCACCGACACCCAGCTATGCACAAGCTAGCCTGCCCTTGCGCGCCAGCTATCCACCAGATATCTTGTTCCCCAGCATGGGCTCTTTGCCATGCCGAATATCTCGTATCCGTGCTGGCTGATGAGCTAGACGATGAAAGCAAGAAAGTCATGAGCCTCACGCGTAACAAGCATGGGGCAGGTCTTGATATCTATGCCGAAGTTCGTCAGATTGGGAGTTGGCCTGGTCTAGACGGATATCAGGAGACTGTCCGGTATGTCTATCGCTTGTTTGGCCAGCCCATGGATGCCAGAACTCAGCATCCAACATCAACGCCTCCAAAGCGCTGTGCTGTTCTGAACCGTGTCACAGCACTCTCGACTAGTACGCGTCCAAGTTGTGGGAGCACTGCTTCAGCACGGAGGAGTCAAGATCTGTAGCACTTCAGACCTTGACGGGGTCCTATAGTGATGATATAGGTAACGTTGCGAATGGGCGGGCATCGATTTCCTCGGCGCTCTTGGACTCGGGATGGTGATGTGGAGGGTTGGCACGTTATTTGGCGGCAAGTCTGTTACTCGGTGGTCACCCTATCTCGCAACTGACCATTATGAGTTCTGCCATTTTGATCGCCTTCATCGAGAATTTTCCACAGTAGGCGCTTCCGCTTTGCATAAGGTCAACCTTGCCAGGGACCGCAGGTATTGAGGCGCTTTTAGCACTAGAAAGTGGAATGCATTTGATCGAGTATCGTAGGTTTATTGTGCTAAGAGGAGGAAAGGAGCCTGGCCTGCCTCAGATATTGGATCTTTCGAAGGCTGTGACACATCAGCTGCAAGGCTGCGGACGTGAGGTGAAATTGAGTCACCACAGGCGAGCAGGGCGCAAAGTTCAGGGCAGGTACAGCGCGTCATGAAGTTGACGATCATTGCCAATGCCTTGTCGTTACCTTCTTTGGGGATATGGAAAGAAGTCTCAAGACTTGGAACACGGGTAGAGGAGCAGACGAGGAACAAGTCGGCTGGGGTCATCGACATCACATGGCACACCCCGACTTTGAAATGAGGTCATATTCTTTGTGTCGCTGGCCTTGTTTACTTGCACATTCCAGGCTATTGCGAGTACTGTGCAACAGCAATGGATTGCGTACTACGTATGTACACAGTATCTTGCCGCGTCTCCTGCCCTGGTACTGGCGCTCTGCACCGCAGATAACGAAACAGTCATATCAGCACTCCTACGCGCACGGAGTAAACTACTGAAACCACCGAGGCTCAGGCAGCCCAGGCAGGACGAGTGAGGGGCGATAAGCAGCAGTGCGGGATGACTGTTCGTTTGGCTTTTCAGCTCGGGAACCTGGCAGTCCGTACCTCGTAAGTTCGAGCTTCCCTTGTCGGCGTGCCTTGATCTCCGGTCCCCAAACTCCAAGCCACAGGATGACTTGCTTCGGGTCTCGAACCGCTGATTGTGATTGTATTTAGCAGCGTGGGTGACGCCGATAGAGTATGGCCTGAGCCAATCACAGGCTTGTTCCTCGGCCGCGTGCGATCATCCCGCACTGCGAGCGTCGCGCTTATGCTCGCCTGCATGCTTTGTGCATGATCCCCTCTATCAGGCTATCAGCCTGCATCGCCTCCACATCATCTCAACGAGTCAACAACACATGCCCTTGGCGCCCTGATTGAGGAGTCAGGATTCCAGCATCGGTGACCCATTCAGCCCATCCCAATCAACCCGTGCCCGCTTTCGGGACAGTCCGCTATCACCACCATCTCGGGTTGGGGCAACGCGTGTGACACACCATGAGTCCTCGTCCCTATCCCCGTCCCCCTCGTCATCCTCACTTCAGCTTCACCCGACCCTCATATAGGACTATCCCATAGCCCGGCTACCTGTCACCCCTACCTTTTACACTCTGTAACAACTTTGCCGTTGTTACTAATTTCTTTGTTCCCCTCTGCCGAATCACTTCGCCACTCGCGGACGCTCTGCTTTGTTCTTTCCACTTCTATAGTTGTCTGCACCTGCACGCGTCATTCGTTGACAGCCTCCACTACAGTGCACCCACTTCAAGTACTGTCTGCTTGTTCAGCTTACAGACTCCATCAATCCTATTACACTCCTCATCACATATTTCCATTTACATTCCACCACGTACCGCTCCCAGCTATCAATCGAGCCTCGGTTCACCACCATGTCTGCCGTGCCCACCAACGACCTCCGCAGCGAAGCCAAACCGTACCTCCGGGAGAAGACCAACAACAAGAAGTGGGCAAGAGGAGGTCAGGAGCCTTCAGATCATCATTGCCACAAGCATGCCGAGCATGAGGACAATTGCCGTAGGTGCCTAGGCAGACCCAATCGGCGCGATCAGGATCGACGAGTTGGCCGGGGCGAGGCCAAGTACAGACACGACCTTCAAAACAAGACAGTTAGCCAGGCTGCCACGCTTGCTCGCAAGGCTTTCCGCAACGAGGTCGTCGATGCTATGGACGGACCCTTGGCTCACGTCTCGGACGCATCTGAGGGAGAGGAGATTCCAGACGCGTCTGAAGCCCCACTACCCGCTGAGGCCGATTTCATGTACAGTTACGATCATGCAACGGGTCCCCGGACTGGTCGTGACATCCTGAGTCAAGCCATTGCCCAGGCCGTTCAGCGGTTCGAGAACAAGGAGACAGAGCAGCTCATCACCAAGGAATATGACGTTGTCGACGACAAGGAGAAGGCCGAAGCTTCCAGCGATGAGGACAACGACTACGAATTCGTCGACTATGCTCACTTGACCTGAGCAGCGGGACATACGCAACTGGCACTAAGATTGTGATTCACGTGGATTTGGCGTTGGTGGTCTGCTTGTCACGCTTGTAATGATCGAGCAACACAGCAACTGAGTTGCGAGTACTTTTCATGTTTTCAATTCGTCAAGATACCCCAAGGACTCATTAGGGAAGCAAGGCTGTATCAACACATTATCAACAGGGGAACGGCATGGCGCTTCTTGAGGATATGAACGACCTTGGAGGCACCCGAGATTGGCAGTCGGTGGTCGGCGTTGGGAATTATCACAGATGGACCTTACAGATGTCAGATCAATAGCATGGGCAGTGTCCTAGAATCCGATATCGACAATTACAAAGCGAGCGCCTAATTCGAACTCGTAGCATGTGACGCGTTCGTCAACAATGACGTAGCCTGACGGACGATAGTGCAAACATGCCAAACCTGACAAACATGGCGGACGCGCGGGTTGCGCAGCCTCGCCAGTGCCAATGAAAGATTTGAAAGCAGTCTCGCGCACCAGTCCAGATCGTCTAACTGGCCTCGTCTCTCGTCCTCTGCCTATACCATCCACTACCATGCCTGGCGCAGACCTCGCAGCCTACCTGGCGAAGAAATACCTCACCGCCTCCAACGCCAGAGGCTCCTCCCATGACGAGACGGCCTCACCAGACTTCCAAGACTCTGCGCGGCCGAAGAAGAAGCGGCGGAAGAACAAGGACTCGTCCACGGCAGGCGGCCTCGTGATTGCAGATGACGATGAGGACCTGTCTCTTTCACGGCGGACGCAGGCCGAGGGTGCAGGTGCAGACGACGAAGACACCCCGACCTTCGACACGAACGTCAGGTCCGCCGAGTTTAGGAAAAAGAAAGGTGGAACGGGATGGAAGGTCGTCGCCACGGGCACTGCAGCTACGGGTTCTACGGAGGAACAAGGACAAAAGGGAGGAGCAGGGGGAGGAGGAGTAGGCCCTCGCCGCCGCGATGAAGACGACACCGCCGAGGCGGACCGCATCCTGGCCGAAGCGGCGGAGGAATCACGCGTCCGGCAACAGGGCATCGAAGACGAGGACGCTCCTGCAATTGTAGAAGCGGCCCCCGACGACACCGCCGCGCCGCGCATGCAATCCGGCGCAAAAGCAGGGCTGCAGACCGCCGCGGACACGGCCGCCTTGATCCGTCGCGAAGAACTAAAGGCGGAACTCGATCTTGAGAGGTCGAAACGCAGATCTCAATCGAAGAAATCGAAGCGCAAGGATACGCCAGAGCCAGATGAAGAGACAATCTACAGGGATGCCACGGGGCGGCGCATCGATGTGAGTCTCAAGCGCGCGGAAGCCCGTGCCGCGGAACAGGAGAAGGTGAGAGCGGAGAAGAAAGCCAAGGAAGACGCGATGGGCGAGGTCCAACGACGGGAGAGGGAGGAAAAGAGGAAGCAACTCGAGGAGGCCAAGTTCCTGACGTTGTCCCGGGGTGTCGATGACGAGGTTATGAATGACGAGTTGAAGGGGAAGCTACGCTGGGATGATCCGATGGCTGCGTATATGGCCCAGAGGAGGGCGGAGGACGAGGCGGAGGAGGGGGAGAAGAGAATGGTGTCTACAGGACGGGGGGCAACGTCCGCGGGTGGTGGCCGTGTACAGGCCAGGAAAAAGGTGTATACGGGCCCGCCTGCCGCGCCTAATCGGTATGGGATCCTGCCGGGGTGGCGGTGGGATGGGGTCGATCGAAGCAATGGCTTTGAAAAGGAGTGGTTCCAAGCACGCTCGAAGAAGGGCAGGATGGAGGAGTTGAGTTACCAGTGGCAGATGGATGAGTGAATGAGTAGCCGGCTCGTCTGGTAAGCATATCTGATTGAGGGATGTCTCGCCAGCATGTCCTGACCACCATCACCTTCTTTGTGCGTGTAAAATCGTACGGAGCTCGGTGTACGAAACGAGCCCACTGAGTTCCGGCCATGTACGACCTCTGCTGGAGATTCATAACGTCAGCGTGGTCAGCCCAATCCTGTACAAGAACATCAGGAACATGCTCACAAGCCAATCTCAGCACTTCTGTTCTTCTGCTAACTAGTCGGGCCTGACAGAAGACCGTGTCTGCCTCGTACCGTGTACCCGTGGGGCACGTCTGTAGCCGGATACAACCGACAAATGACTCATTGTGAAGCTTCGTCTACTTCAACTATCTACAGCCGTTTTCACAAGAGCTTTTTTTGTCGAGTATAGCACTCCGCAACCATTGGCGTAACTCGTGGAAGAGGAGTACGGCGACGGCCATGGACGTTGAATTACAAGCCGGGGCCGTTCGAGCGAGCCCGGGTCGAGAGCTGTTGAGCAATGCTTCCCTTCCAGCACAGCCGATAACTTCAGATGCTGCACAGAGAAATGGCACAACAGGCCGTATGTTCAGATTGTCGCCTTCCGACATGTGAGTTCCTCCTCTGGGGTCTATCTTGTCAATCATAGACACAATCTGACGCTGTGCTGCCAACATCTAGTCGTGCTCTCATCATCGTCGTCGCTTCCTTCACCGTCGTCTTCACGGCCTGCGGGATAACATTTGTCTTTGGCGTGTACCAGGACCTTTACGAATCCATGTCTCTCCAAGCGGACACGCCGTTCACGGGCGCCTCTCCAGCCACGATCGACCTCATCGGCACGATTGCCATCAGCTTGATGAGTCTCGGCGCGCCTTTTGCCACTGCATGGACTAACCGCTTCCCTCCGCGAAGGGTCATCATCTCCGGGGCTGTCGTGTTCAGCCTGGCAAACCTGCTGGCCAGTTATAGCCAGAAGCTCTGGCAGTTTGAGCTCACGCAGGGACTATTGCTGGGCATCGGAACATGTTTGACCTACATCCCCGCCGTGACAGTGACGCCAACGTGGTTCGACAAACGGCGCGGTCTCGCCATGGGTCTTGTCATCTCCGGCACCGGTGTAGGAGGGGTCGTGTTCGCGCCTGCGATGAGGGCCTTGAATTCGAGCATCGGCTTTCGGAATACACTGAGGTTGAGTGCCGGTGTCTCGTTCGTCCTGTTGACACTGAGTGGCTGGGCCATCGATTGGGATCACACGAGCGGGAGTGTCATGCAACAGGTGCTGGACGCCGAAAATGCAAACCACGCACGCATAGCTGGAACCCGCCGCACCGGTTGGCGACACCGAGTCCGTGGCTTCTGGCAAATACCGCTGGTTGACTGGCGCATAGTCCGCTCGAGGAAGTTCGCCGCCCAAGCCCTTGGTGCGGCACTGCAGGCCGCCGCTTACTACACGCCGGTATTTTTCTTCTCTAGCTACGCCCGCACACTGGGCTACAGTGCGTCCACGGGCGCGAATTTCATCGCCTTGAGCAACGCCATGAATGCAGTGGGGAAGATCGGCATCGGGTACGCTGCAGACCGGTGCGGACGGGTCAACACCCTCTTTGCAACGACGTTCGTCAGCGCGGTGGTATGTCTGGGCTTCTGGCTGCCGTCGACGTTCGATGGGCATGGCGGGAAAGGCCTCTTCATCGCCTTCGTCCTGTTCTACGGCATCTTCGCCAGCGCCTACGTCTCCTTATTCCCGACGTCGTTGGTCGAGATCTTCGGAGTCGCGCATTACGCCTCGGTGAATGGTGTCTTGTACATGCTTCGGGGTATAGCTGCTTTGGTCGGAACTCCCGTTGCTGGCGCTTTGATCAGAGGTCGCGATGATGCAGCGAGGGCGACAGCTGGTGCGAGATCACCGGCCAGCTTTGAGCGCACGAGCGTCATGGTTGGGGTCTTAATGGCGCTGGCCACCATTGCTGTGCTATGGGTCAGACTAGAAGCTGCAATTACGATAGGTGCGGCGTCAAAGTGGAGGTTGTGAGTGAGAAAGAGGTGCCGTGCGCACAAAGAGCTCAACCTTGGACATTTGCTTTTAATGTACCTACCGTGTGATGAGATATTTTCCTGAAACTCAAGCTTGACTTTTTTCTCGACGAGTCGATCCTTCAGCAAGGGCCGTAGCATTCATAACCCACGCCGTTCCGTCCTGTATGATCTGGTTCAGTTCTGTTCAAGTCTGTACGCCTGCAGTATGGAGTCTATATTCGAGAATTCAATGAAGTAATCATGTCGCCGATCCCATCCCCCTGCTTAGCATACCCATCTCCGTCCTCATGGGCTTTCACACTACTCCTTTCTAGTAATTACATACCCTTCTTATCTCAGCCTTCCAGCGAGGCTGACTCCTTCGGTTCTCCTTCTCTTTCAGGGTCTGTAGGTGAACGCTTAAAAGGTCGGTCCGGTGCACTTGAACAGTTTTCGTCGGTGGTGTAGCCCAATAGGCACCGTTCGAAAGTTTAAACATCATCCTACGAGGAGCTGACGAGCCGGCTCGAAGTGCGAAACAGCCTGCAAGGGAAACCATGAAAGTCGGATCCGCGGCACGGCCGGGCTGAGTCGCACTTGAGCTCCGTTTCATTCTGTACAGCCAAGAACAAAGGATGCTCGACTTCAACGCATTGTCGACCTCGCTGAGGTGCTGATCATCTCCAATCTCCGGTTTCTCCCCGCACGTCTTCCCCGGTTTGTTTCCCCGACGCTTGGATCGATATAGAATTCTACACGACCATCAGAACCGGTCGCTCGGCAAATATCTTGCAGGGCAAATCGCCGCGGTGATTTCTGAAATGCAAGTCGGTGTATATAAGTGGGCGGCCAGATGGCCGGGTCATGCCCCTCTCCAGCCTCATCCCTGTCGTTTGGGCTGACCGTTGTTGACCATGGCGAAGGCGTTTGCAGCACATCAAGCCTCGCTTGAGAAAGAAGGCATCTACATCGGTGGCTGGTCGTTCCGAGGCCTCCTGGTCCCGAGAAAGAAGGATGGCATACACGACACCAGCGAAGATCGCATCCAAAATGCCACAGTCTTGACGCCAGACTGGACCCCAGAGGAAGAAAGGGCACTCGTCCGCAAGCTTGACTTTCGAGTTTTATTCCCAGCTTGCATCATCTACTTCCTCGCCTACATGGACAGAGCCAACCTCGGAAACGTCAAGATCTTGGGCCTGGGGACGAGCCACTCCATCGAAGGTGCTCTGGGGATGAAAGGCGCCGACTTCAGCTGGGCCGTCTCCATCACCTACTTTGCCGTCACCGCGGGCCTCTTGCCGTCGAACATCATGATGAAGAAGTTTTCCGCAAAGTACTTCTTCCCTGTCGTCATGGTTCTCTGGGGCACCATCGTCATGTCCATGGCGGCCTGCACCAACAAAGCAGGACTACTGGCAGCTCGCTTCTTTCTCGGTATCCCCGAGTCCGGTGTGGTCCCAGCATGTGTCATGTACTTCTCGATGTGGTACAAGCCGTCTGAAAGAGCGTTCCGTATCGGCGTCTTTCACAGCGCCAATGCCCTCGCGTCTGCCGTGTCGGCGTTCATCGCCGCAGGGATTGGGCACCTGGACGGTCGGAACGGACTTGACTCCTGGCAATGGGTCTTCATCATCGAGGGGGTCTTGCCCATCGCGATGGCGCCCATCCTTTTCCTCCTTCTGATCACCTTTCCGGAGACATCGACCGCGCTTACGGAGAGACAGCGGTATATCGCGATCAACAGATTCGGTAGGGGATCAGCCAGAAAAACCGACGTCAGCTGGAGCTGGCCTGCGTTCCGCCGCATCTTCAAGCGGCCTTCGACCTACGTCTTCTTTGTCTCGTACGTGTCGCTGTGCATGGTGGCCGTCGCTCAAGCTACCTTCCTCCCTACCATCCTCAAGGTGTTCCTCGGCTATTCGACGACAAAGTCCAATCTCTACACCGCAGCCTGCAACCTGAGCATCATCCCCTTGTACTGGGTCTGGAGTGTCCATTCCGATTGGACTCGAGAGCGCATGTGGCACTACCTTCTTCCCGTCTTTGCGTCTGTGCCGTGCTATGCTGTCTGGACCTATACCTCGATGCATCCGGAAGCTCGAGGAACTGTGATTGAGACAACCGCATTATATGGCATGGCATATCTTGGGCAGATGGTCCTGGTCTCCCAGCCGATCGTTTTAAGCTATCGCTCTTCGACGTTATATGGCGCGGCCGAACAAGCTGTCGGCGTAGCCGCTGCCGTTGCATCCTTGACCATCGCCAGCATTATTGCCCCACAGGTAACTTTCGACCTTTGAGGCCCTGACGCTGTAAAAAACGGTTGTGCTGACCACCGACAGATGTACCCTAACCAAGACGCCCCACGGTACCTGGCAGGGTTTGCTGGCACGCTAGCCCTGCTGGTCGTGTGTATCCTCTCGTACCTGACTCTGCCGCTCTGGCTCCTCCGGGAAGCCAAGGTGCGGAAGAAGAAGACCGGCCACGCCATGCCGCTACAGGTACTTACTCCTTTTCTTTCCCTCCTCCCCTTTTTCTCTCTCGCGACTCCGCAACATCTGACTTGCTGTCTGCTAACACCTGTTGTTTTCACTCGCAGGCCATTGAAGACGCGGAACGGAGTATGGTCACGGACGCGGCGCACGACTTCATCCATCGCCTCAACGAACAGGAGGAAATGGAAATGCTCGCCACCAAGGGCGTCGAGGCCGGTGCTGGGGAGGTCCAGCACGTCGAGCAGCCCAAGACCATCTAGATCCTCCCATCCAGGGTAGTCTCGGGGGAAGGGACTGAATACGGCTATCCTCTGCTTGACTGCGGTCAGAACTTAGGACGATCATTGTAGCGAGTCCGATCGCTGAGCAGCTTGGTGCTGGGCTTGCACGTTGCAGTCCACGGCTGAATGGGCCTACGGAGATGGAGAAACGAATAAGACGAGAACGATATAGAGTCTAGAATAGCGTTTATGGAGGGACCTCCAATTCTCCATGGGGTTCCTTGTGGCACATGGAACGAGTTTCCGCATAAGTCCTTCACCTACGCATCAAGGCGCTTAGTCTTCTTGTCATCTCGTCTTTATGTCATGTCATGAGCTATTGGACATCTTCTGAATCTCTTAGATCAGATGCTCTCTCTTGCAGCACTTTGTCCCCCACTTTCTTCCCCCCCCGAACCTGTACCGATCCGTCCTGACCAGTAGTTCCACAGGAATCTGCAGTCAGGCTGTTCATTCACAGCCTAGCCATCCCCGTCATATCCTTCTTCGGCGAGGAGGCAGACCATACCTGCACGTCCGGGATCTCGGCGTAATTCGCAGGGAAGAGCGCAGGACCCGACACCTTCTTGGACACCTTGCCCATGGCGTTCTTGGGCAGCTCCCCGTCGATGACGCGCAGGAGAGTGGGCAGCTTGTACCGCGCGAGTTTCCCCCCGAGGTCCTTGCGCAGCTGGGCCAGCGTGAGCGGGTTCCCTCTTCCCGCCCCGGGGCGAGCCGAGTACGTCGTCTGGTCGTCGCGCAAGCTGACGGCGGCGGCGACGCGCTGGCCCCACTCGGCGTCCTCGACGCCCACCACCATCACCTCGTCGACGTACGGCAGGCCCAGGCACTCGCGCTCGACGTCCAGCGCCGAGATCTTGTACCCGCCGCTCTTGAGCACGTCGACCGACGCCCGGCCCAGGATGAAGAAGTACTCGCCCTCGCGCCGCGCGATGTCGCCCGTCTTGTAGAATCCGTCCGAGTCGTGCGCGGCCCGCGTGGCTTCTTCGTCGGATTGATATCTACGAATGAAAATGTAAGCGTCGAAAAGGAGAGACAGAGGCGAGGAAATGTATCGTGAATCCCTGGAAAACATGACATATGGCATGACAACTTTCGAATGCAGAACCGACTTGTTGGTCGATGTAGGATGAAAGAAAAAAAAAGGGGGGGGGGGGCGCCGGGCAGAGATTCAAAATGCTGTGTTGGGGCAAATAGGGGACAATACATACCCCATAAACATACTCGGGCTCTTGATTAGGAGTTCGCCTTCATCGCCCCCGTCTGCGAAACGCACTTCCACTCCAGGAGAACACACGCCCACCGAGCCCGAAGGAGTGTCGCCGGGCTCCAGAGCCATTTTGAAAACGGCCCCGGACTCGGTGCTCCCGTAGCGCGTCAGGATGCGCTTCCCGCCCCTGAGCGTTTCCCAGAACTCCTCGACCGGTCGAGGCAGTGCAGACGTGCCGCAGAGCATGCCGCGGATTTGCGTTGCTGCTGCTGCTGCTGCTGCAGCTGCCGAAGCAGAGTCAATGGAGCCGTCAGAAGGAGAGAGAGGGACCGAAGAAGAGCTTGAGCTCGATGTCGCCGCACGGCTGCTGCTGCAGCTGCTGCTGCCGCTGTGGCTGTGCTGAAAATGGCGCATCATCCGCACATACATGGTCGGCACGCCGGTGAAGAAGGAGATGCCGCCCTTCTTCCACCTCTCCCACGTCCACTCGGCGCTGAACGGGCCGCTGCGGAACTCGATGCACGCCCCACGGATCAGGAAGGGGAAGAAGGACAAGTACGCCCCCGTGGCGTGGTGCACGGGCAGGAGGTGCAGGATGCGGTCCTCCTCGCTGACCTTGTAGTGGTCGGCCACGGAGCGCGCGACCTCATGAATCATCGCCCGTCGGTGCACCGCGCCCTTGGGCCGGCCTGTGGTTCCGGACGTGAAGATGACGAACGCGGGAGCGTTGTCGTCCCGGTACCGGTCCGAGGATGTTGCGATGTCGTGGGGCCGGTGGCTCCAGCTCCGGAGCGAGGGCGCGATGAGGATCTTGCGAAAGTCGCGCTTCTGGCGTTGCCTTCGGATGGCTGTTTCTAGCTCGCTGCCCTGGTGGTCCAAGTCCGAGGCAGTCAGGACGGCCACACACTGGGCTTTTTCGATAAAGTAGCATGCCTCCTCCAAAGGGGCCTGGCGGCCTTCAGAAAAGAGGCTTTAGTTAATAATTTCTTCAGAGACATGCAGGGCCATCTCAAACAGGATGGGGGTTGTTTTGCTTACTGATGGGCACCACGACAGCCCCTAATGCGAGCACGCCCAGAACTGCAACGGTGTATTCATAGCCGCCAGCCGCCAGGACGGCAAAGGAAACAGGTCCGCCGCCGCCTCGGGCCAGACCTTCTCGCGTTGTCCCGTCCAGGACTCCGAGCAGGTCATTCCGCATTTCCAGCACGTCCGTCAGCAGCTGGATCCGAGACTTTTCCATGTCGAGGTTGACGTCGGCGATGATGGTCCTCGAGGGCGCATCATGGGCCAGCCGCAGCATTTTGTTGAAGAATGGACAGTTGGGCAAGACATTCCGGCCCCGGTGCGGTGGCACCAAGTCGGCACGGTCTGGGATATGCATTTCCCTTCAGTTTCGTTCTGGTGATAACGGTCCGTGAAGATCGTTATATTGCACTAGGAAACTTGCGCCTGTTCCTCTTGTGCACAGCTAAGCAGCTCCTATGAGAGGGATGGAAGATAGGGGAAGAGAGGCACAGAAATGTGACCATCAGGGACCCATCTCGCTCATCGAAGCCGAGAGCAGGTATTGAATCTGTTGTTGCCCGGGTTGACCCACATATCGCCGAGGGTGTTTGGGAGGAGAAAGAATCCCCGTCCACCGGATCACGAATGCCGAAAGGGAGGACCCCACGACTAGGACTGGACACGGAAATAAGGGAAAATCGACACATTACCGCCCTCGTCTCTTTGGAAATGTGGGAGCGGGAAATAATTGGAGATGTCACAGCTAACGAGCCGACTTTGTGATCGGGTATGGTTTGGGCTGCCTCTCCAAGGAGAGCCTCGAAGACGCACCCAACCCAATGTCTGGATGGTGCTAAAATATGTCGAATATGAAAACCCTGTCCTGCAGGGGATGAGATGCCCATGCTGTATTGCAGGTGATAATCATCGACCGCCGTCGGCCAGCCTGATCGGCTGTTGCTACACGACCTGGAGCACTGAAGACTTGAACCATACAGAAGGCGGCATTCGGAATAGCTGGCTTAGTCCTCAGTAAAGATCGGTGGAATGTAGACAGCGATGGCATTTACTCGTCCCGTCATTTGGAAGATCTGGCGTAGCACCGCCGAGACCGTATGAGGGAGGAGTCTTTGTCGTCCATTTGTGAGAATATCAGAAAACTCGGCCTTTCCCGGCCATGTGATGATAGCAGACCCCTCGGATTCCAGGATGACAAACTTGGATTCCCCGGATTCTGGCTCGACGTCTCTAGCAATCGAGGGGACGTGACACGCTGCATCTTCTTTCCATTGCTTGAGAAGCCGTCAAGGTGACAGTAGAAAGAATGAGATGATGAGAAGTGAGAATAAAGGCCATGATATGGGGACAAGAACTAGGTTCTCTTCGTTGCTTCACTCTGTCAAGGGTACCTATCATCTGCGTAAATCCCGTGGAAGGAGATCACTCACTCTGCGGATTGAGGGGGACGATAAAATACGAGCCCAAGGACCACAGTAGTATTATACTTACCATACGATTACCCGCATTCGCCGTGCCGTCGGCTTGTAGTCGATGTGGTCCAATAAAAGTCTTGACCCGCCTCTTTCGACGTTCTCCTTTTGTCCAATCGCTGCCAGCGGGAGAGACTGATTTTCCTTGTGGAACTGGTGGTTTCCCCAAATCGTCCCTTCCGCAAGATGTGCGATAAATGTTTCCAGTAGGCATACCATGCCTTAGAACTTGCCACAAACCTGCTCTCCTCAACCAAAGCCATGCGAGGTGAGGTAGAGTGTGGGGGGGGGGGGTACTGGAGGTAGGATGCCTTGTCATCCACGTAGGGGATTACATATAAGATATATAGCCACGAAGCCAGCAAGATGAAATCTACCTCAAGTCCTGCAGAAGCCTTTCGTGAAGAGACATGAAGAAATCGTCATCATCCAGGCCAAGTCCTGGCCCCAAGGCTTCGTCAACACCCATCCAGTCGTCGCTGTCGCCTATGAAACACGAGTCCCCCGTTGTATATTCTGGCATATCTCCGGATGAGGTACCGAAGGCAGTCGATAGAGACCTCAGTGGGGCAACCGTTGTTGGCTCCTGCATGGTGCTATCGCAGACTGCTGTTGGATCAGGTCTTAGAGTTACGGGATTGGGATTTGCAAGAGCAGAAGTACTCTGGAATCGGGAGTCGGGTTCCTCTTGCAAGTCGACTCGTGCAGCGTCTACTGCAGCGTCAATGATATGCCTCTTCGGACATAATTCCGCTGGGACCATTTCAAAGAATGAAAACTGTTCGGGGGAAAGATCCAGATCTCTCAGAGGTCGAGGTCGATGTGGTTCCTGTCCGCGCCTCAAAGCATTGACGAGGCTTGTCAGAATCCGCAGGACCCGGCGCGCAGAGTGCCAAGTCTTTGCCATTTCATGAAGGGACTTTTGAATCACAGACAACTCAAGTTTGGAGACGTCCCAGAGTGAGCTGAAGTTGAAGCAACACAGCTGCGGCAGAGCAGCCACTCTGAGGTAGAATATGGTCATCGGGGCCAGACACCGGAGCTGGTCACGAGCCAAGAAATCCTCAAAAATCCGGGCAACACATGAGGAGGCGAGGATTGGCGCTACAGGTGTACCATTGCCAGGACGCCCGGGTCCGTAAAGGATGGAGATGGCGGTAAAGTATATCAGGTATAGCTGGCGCACCTTAAAATCATAATCCAGGGCGTTGTTGAGCTTTAAGCACTCGGGGAGGTGAGAGATCCATCGTTGGAGATTCCGACCAACCTCAACCGGCGCCCAATGGGAATATCCACCACTCAGAGCTTTGCCACATTGGCCGAGAATTGAACAAATCTCGACGTATGCGACAAAGAGGCGAGCGTTCTTGTTGTCTTGAGGAAAGTCCGCAACGGTTGGTAGGCTGATATTGCAATCAACCAAGTTGATGGCTCGGGGACGACCTTGAGCTATGGACAGCAGACAATCTCGCGCCTGTTCCGAATCAGTGGATTCAGAGACGAGCAAATAGGGGCCGACGGACTCACAAACAATGTCCAGAAGAGCCTTCGCCGCAACTTGCACTTGGCGGATTTAGGATCTGGCTCGCGATGCAAACCTATCTGAAAGCCCAAGCCAACGGCATTCCTGAGCCAGAAGCCGCTGGAGTGGATTGAGACGTGTTCAGGCCCGCTTGGGTTGTACCATTGCATCAAGCACAGTGCGCTAATCGTGTTCAAGGGATCCGGCTCCAGGTCTGCGAAGAACAGTGCCTTGGCCTTGTTGTAGAAAGTCGCACAGTCCGAATTCGGCAATCGGGTTGTAGACTGGACTCGACTGCCTGCAACGAGAACAGCTTGAGTCAGGAGTAGCGACCCTCCCTGGGTCGAGTCAGGATGCCCAGATCCAGCACTCTGGAGCTTGAGATCCGCTATCTCGACCACCGGCATCCAAGGACTACAGATTTTTAGAAAGCTGTCGATGAGGCCGTCACGTACCGGTCTCGGTGGGAAATCAAATGCCTTCAACGATTGTAGATAGGTCATCTCGGCGTCTCCTCTAGAGGTCTTGGGTGGGTCGCCGTCAGGTTCTGCTTCTGTGGCGAATTCCCCTGGTAGATACTCTGGCCTGCCAACATTGGCGAGATTCTTACTAGTGGGTGAGCAAGAGTTGCCGTACTTTGCTGTTGTTGCGGGGCTGCGTTCAGTGGCAGCTTCCACCATTGGTGGTAGTGTACGATCCTCGATTGGTTTGACGAGCGACGCATTGTTCTGTGTCTCGATAGCTTCTGGCGAGTTGTGCAATTCGTGGAGACACGTCAGGTCGCGTCGCTTCCTCTTGTGAGGGCTTGAAGCATTCATCGTCAGCAAAGAACTGGAGTGGTTATCAAAACGTGATCCGACTTCCTCTTACGTGCATTCAGTTCTCTGGAATCGACAATTGGAACAGGGCCCTTGGCCACGAACCATATCGCAGCGAACCTACGTGGCGGTTGTTAATGAGTTTGTCGACCGATGCCCAGCTAGGAGCCGAGGACTCGCCTTTCGTTTATGGCACGCGATACAGGCCTGTCTACTCCTTCTCGCAGATCCTGGCGCGTCCCCTGTGTGGACAGGGCTCAACGACATCTTGACCCAAGTGATAGCATTGCCGAATCTGAGCTTCGGTCGTTCCCAACATGCCCATAGTCCCCAATGCTGTAGCTCCGATGGGAACGCCTCGGTCTTACCCCGCCTCCATGGTCAAGGCCCATGCGGAGTGCAAACTCACCTTTTTCTGTTGTGGTTTATGACGTGCCTCTTGACGCTGTGTTTATCTTTGATGCATCTCCCAGCCTGAGGCGCTTTGCGCATCGGAACCACCGCTACAGATCTAGCACCGCTTCTCGAACTCATCTGTGACTTATTGGCGCCATAGCACTGCATAGTCAGGTCCTGGGAAGGAAGGTGAGAAGGCTTGAAAGGGAGGAAACTGGACAAGGTGCCAAGCCATAAATTTGTAATGACGCCAAAAGACACGTATTGCTTTCCGCGTCACGTACGTCTCGTGGTGATTCAAAATATCCCCCACGAATGCCTCCCTCGAAACCCGCTTATATGGAGAAGAAAAACAATTCACGATTCCTGAAGCATAGTCCAATCCATCCGAATGCACTGACCCATCTTGAACTCATTGTCATCGACTTTCACAAACCCTAATGCATAGATTTCCGGCCCCGAACGTGTTCCTCCCACACCCAGCCACAATGCTTTGGAGCCCGGACGCCTGGCGACACTGTTGATTCAGCTCGCCCGGACCGGCTGTACTTTGTACGGACGGAGTACTCGTGCTGGGTTCTACTGGTTTATGTATATATGTGTATGTATGTGTACATACGAGGTATGTGGATTTCGATATGGACATGGATGTGGATGTATATGTGGCTTCGAATGGCACCTCTGAGTCTTCTAGTCTGGAATTTCATCGTCTCACCACTGTAATGCAGAGGCAGACAGACAGACAGACGTGGCTTTGGGAAGGTATAACTGTGGCTCGTCCGATCTTCTGATGCCCGAGTCTTCCGTGTTCCCTCCAGCGTGAAATACCTTCTGTAGCGAGGGATCTACTCTGTACTCCGTAATGGACCCGATATTTGGTACTTCCTACGCTATGCTACAATCTCTACCCTCTACCGTAGAGTGTGGTTGACTTTCTGGTCTTCCCATCCCAATCCCACCAGCATGCCGTCTCTGGTGCTCCTTGCTCCGTGTTCCGTGCTGCAGCCCCGAATTGGATATGAACATATATACACATACACATACATAGAAGAGTCGTAAAATCGCCCCTCGGGCCCGCCACATCCCTGCGTGCCCCTTTCCGCGGGCTCCCGCTCCCTCGCGCCTCTTGGGATGTCCGGCGAGGGCGCGCTAATGTACTCCGTACACCGCATATATAATGCTCGATGCCCGATTCCCTCCGTAGTCCGTACGTGCAAGGCCATCATGCAATGCGGAGTGAACGCCGAAGAAAAGAAAATTGTCGTCAAGCAAGCGGACCCACGTGAAAAGAGGTGCATAACACCGACCACCAGACAATGAAAAAGGTGAAGAAGAAGATTGAACAGCTTTCAAGACCCACTCTGAGATGATCAGGTGCTCTCCACAACCAATCCCACGGAAAGACCAGGCCGATGGCCTCTCTCGGCCTGCACCACAATAGGCGAGTAGCTCTTCTTCTCGAGGATTTCCCACTTCCGAGCCTCCTTGATAAGTTTCTTCTCGGACTCTTTGCTCCACATGAGTTTTCCGAAACTGCCAGACTTGCCATCTGCTTGTGCTTTGACGACTTTGGTCTTGGTCGAGAAGTCCTTCGAAGCCCGCGAGGCGGATTTCGCCGACGAGGCCGTCCGTTTGTGCCGGTGGCCCAGGATGCCGCCTTTGGCGGATTTGTTGGACTTTTGCGATGCGGCGGAGGGGTTACGGGTGTGAGCAGAGGGTTGGCGCTGTAGCTGTGGGGGGGGAACTTGTGGTTGGGCCTGGGCTTGAGCTTCCGCGCGGCGGGCAGCGAGTCGCGGTCCAGGAATGTGCACCCGAGCGGATTGTTTGCGAGAGAGGGAGATCGTTCGCGCAACAGCGACTTCAGCGGAGCCAACGGGGTTCAGGGCAACGGGGTTGGGACGAGGCGGGACAGTCTTCTCCAGACCACGGAGGGACGAGCTTTGAGGAGACTGGTGAGGTGCTTGTGTCTGGACAGAGGATGGCATCGTGGCTGACCGTTCCTTCGACACCCGTGGAGGCGGGGCGCGTAGGACCAAATCATCGGTGTTGGCCCGGACAGGTCTCGTCGGTGTGACCCCCGCTCGCTGCTCGATGGCTGTTACAGTACCCTTGGGCGCAAATTTCGACATAGGGATGAACTTGGCATCCTTCTTCGGCACCGGCGGTGGCTTGTCTTCCGAAGGCGAGGGAGCTTTTGGAGTTCGCTTAGGACTCGGAAAGCCTTGCGGGATGGTCGGGGAGTCGTCGATCGGTCGATCGACGCGCTTGACCGCTGCAATCCGGGGCGAGGCAAGCTTGGCCGCCAGGTTTTGTTGAGTAGGTTTGGCACCCGTTGTGGGTGACGCGTCCGGTCTGGGAGAGTCATCTTCTTTCAACTCTACCACAGGTGAAGGAATCAGTCGGCTGACTTCTTCGTGGCTTTTGCTGGTGAGTCTGAGATGATGATCCGCCGGCTTTGGAGGTTGCAGCTTCGACAGTGGGGAAGGCAGTGGTGGTCGGTCGTCATGCTCTGCGATTGTAATGGTAGGAATAGACGGCAACAGATCTAGACTAGGAATGTTCCCTGTGGGCGTGGTGAGTCTTTCCACTGCAGCGATTGCCTCATCGAAGTAAGCCGTGTTGACTGAAGTGTGTTTGGTGGTCCACGCAGACTGGCTGCCGGTCGATGCTGGGGCTGGTTCCGATGGGCCTTCATCGGATGTCGAAGCCTCCATTTGCCGCAGGCGACTTGAAGGGGCTGCCCGCTTCGACCTCGTGCGGGCAAGCTCGACTTGTGCAGAGTCCGGCCGCGTCATGACAAAATGCCCGTCCTCCACGCCCTTCGAGTCCCGAAACGACTTGATGTCGAAGAATATCTCGTCCACGGTGGTTGCGGAAGATACGGATGATTGAAAAGAATGAGCCGAACTCCAGGGTGCTTCGCGGTCGGTGGATGCTGTATTATCTTCTGGGCTGTGAACGATTTGCTCGATGGAGTCTACCCTCTTCGGATAGAGCGGCACTGGCTTCGACACCCCGGAGAATTGGTCTTGCATCGGAGACAGTCGTGCAGGAGAGGTGGCTGATCTCTTTAGTTGACCTGCCGAGAGGGTGTCTTGTTCTGTGCTGGGCACTTTGCCTACGAACTTGACTGGTGCAGGAGACGTGGTTGGAAACAGTGAATACTTGCTCACTGCCGGAGACCTGGTCATCGTCGGTGTTGTTAACCGTCTCGGTGGCATGAGCGGTGTGAGAGGCTTGGAGCCAGGTTTCGAGCTGTCATCTGGATCACCGTCCACTGTGCCCTTGGTGGTAGGTCGACTATCCTCGAACGATTTGAGGCTGTCCAAGGTCTTGCTTCGTCTCGCCAGGAGGGAAGAGGAGCGCTTGGCAGCGTCCAGGTTCCGGGGGATGGCTAGTTCTAGCTTCGGTATCGGTGGTCTGCTGTGAGGCTCTCCCACGGAGCCAGCATCGGTCGCCGTCGCAGTAGAAGGTCTAGACATTAAGTCGTCTTCGGAGCTGTGCAAAGGCAAGCCTGCACCCGTTGGTGTTGTCTTCACACCCTTTTCACCCGGTGGCGGAGGTGGTTCACGCTTTGGCTGCTCTGGTTGTCCAGGTCTTGCCCCCCGATCGTCCCCGGCATTGTCGGGCTGAAGAGTTGGGTCTTTGTCCAATACTACCAAGCCCATAGGAAGACCGATGGTCGGTCCTGACGGAACTTCATCCCGTCTGAGAACATGCCGTGTCTTGAACAGGGTGCCAAATTTCCTCCATCTCTTGGATTGCATTTGGTTGACCTTGTCTCGAAGTCCTTGCTGGTGCTCGACTGGACTGCGGACCTCGGCCTGGGTACCGAAACTCGCAGGCGGATGGCTTGGGCTACCGAAAGCCAGGCCTATAAAGCTGTCTTCCGATTTTGACAGACCATTGAGGTTGTGCAGCGGCGAAGGTTTGTGAGTGTCTGACGTTCGAGGTCGGATTGAGGGCACCTCGACCCGTAGTTTCCTCTTGCCTGTATTGCCTCCAGAAGTTGTCGGGCGGATATGAACCAGCCTGGGCCCAACTCTGGGCGAGTCCGTCTGAGCAACTGAGGGCGGCTCCCCAAAAGCAAAATCAAATTCCTGCTTGTTTGCCGCAGGCTGTGAATCCGGATCGCTCAGAAGCAACGGATTTCGTTTTCGAATTGATAACCACCTCGTCGGCATGTTGGAAGTCCCGAACCAGCCGGGAAGGAAAAATGAACCGATTAAAACGTTGACAAATGAGTGACTGGGAAACGGATGGTGATAAGCGAGAGACCTGGAGACTCGGCTCTAGATCCCTGAAATCAAGGCCACCATGAGACTGTTACAAGGTGAGCATCGTGACACGGCCAGGCACGCTTTGCCCTGCAGTGTTCCTTCTACCGAGGGTGTCGAGGTCGTCGAGTCTGAGTTTGGGGAAGGTAGGAAAGTCAGAAACAGCATTCGAGGCACGAAGTGCAACAAAAGTTGCCAGCCCGCCAATGCCACGGTATGACATGAATTACTTAGGCCATCTGGGGACAAACTTCAACCACGCGATTGCAAAGAAACGCACGCCAACAGACCGGGGTGTGGCATGACTTGCATGGATGAGGTTGAATGCAATTCTTCGATCTTTCTGTGACCATCAATGCAGCCCTCTCGATAGCCGAATCAGCATTGTTCCTTTCAGCCATTTCGGCCGGACAGCGTGATATCGGCGGGCATGGGGCAGCACAAGGTCGGCAGCTGATGCAGGGAGGACCACAGCAGACAGCGTGCCTGAGACCAATCTTCGAACAGCGCCGGTCACAGAATCCAAAATGATGGAAACAGTGAGCATGGGCGTTCGGGGAAGATGGGGAGGGGGAGGTCCAGGCAGCCAGTCACGGGCGCAGGAGCTCAGCGTCGCCCTCGAGGCCCCATCGGCCTGGCGTGCTTCAGATTTCTCTTAGTCTCTCGCGTGGCGTCCTGTCGCAATGTCAGGGCACAGCTCGAAATCCTCCGAGAAAGTGGGCGGTGGGCAGAGTGGGCTTGTGGCCGCATCAGATGCATCATCACAATGTCTATTCTGGGCATGAAAGGCACATGCACGCGATAGATTGACATTGAGCAGTCGGATTCATCAAGTCGTCGCTTCTGCTACCGATTCCCATGTTTTGCGCCGCTTCTCCTTCATCGCTGCTGCTTATCGCCTGTTAATTTCGAGACTTACTGCCGCCGACGTGTTTTGGCTGCCTCGCCACCAATAAGTCCCATCAGTCCTGCAATCTCGTCATCCATGCTGCTTCTTGGCTCTCGGAGTTTTCGGTCGCCCCTGAAACGGGCTTGCCCAAACGCCCTACAGGAGCGCCACCCCATCTGCAAACCCGCTGAGATTCAAGTGACACCGGCAACCGGTTGATTGCCTCAACGTCGCAATCCACCCCAGTGGGGTTTGACGGGTCCCTTATTTAGCATTTTAGGAGTGCACGACGCCGAGGATCCCCACGTTGCAGTTCGCCAGATCGTGCCGGCCGATTTTCTATTACAATAGCCAGTACCAGTAGTACTGAGGAGAATGGGGATGCCAACGACACGAGACAATAACGCGTCTTTTACGGTCACTCCACGGCTTGAAGAATTGTCCGTAACCTATGTATCATGGGTTGCCCTCGCAAATGCTGATCATTCCTTTCTTTTTGCTTTCCTCCTCTTCCATACCTAGGAGTCGTTGCCGCTCGGAGGCAAGCCCTCGACACCCCTCCCAAGATCTTCCTTCAACGCCTTGCCGCCAACCTCCAATTTCTCACAGTCCTGCAATACGAAGATCATCCTTGCCCACTCGGTCTCGCTAGTATTCTTCCATGCGTGCATCGTTGCCCTCTGAACCGCAACATCCCCTCTCTGCATAAGCTTTCTCTCGCCACTGTCCAGGACCAATTCAATGGTGCCTTCCAGAACGATGCCGTAATCCAGGCTCTGAGTCCGATGCATGATGCATTCGTAGCCAGGTGCGAAGTCGACGACGCGGCAGACCGTGCCGTTGGCATTGACCAAACCGAGTTTGCCCTTGGACAGGGTTTCGTCGTGGGCCTTGATGTCGGCGTCGTCGTTGAGGTTTGCGGGGAATTGAGAGGTCGTGTAGACGACGTTGAAGGCCATCAGCTTGTCGTCGTAGACCGACCAATTGCCGGGCCGACTTTCTTGGACGATGGCTTTGCCCGTGCTCGTATCGTGGCCGGTGAGGTGGGTGGTGAGGCCGGGCAGGCCGTTGGGGATCTGTGTGGGATTGGGTGGACGAGAAGCAGACATATTGAGAACGGGAAATAATGCTGCGGCGGATATGCTGGGGCGAAGTGAAGATGAAGAAAGAGGTTCAGAGCGGCAAGTGACTTCAAGTATGCCGATGAGTTTGAACTGCTGGCTTGGAGGGAAAAGGGCGACTTTCTATGATGTCGGGAACTCAACACAATCTTGAATTGAAGGGGAGCGGTAGTCCTGGCGAGGCAGGACTCTTTATATCCGTCACTTGGGACGTTTGTCAACGCTGTCCACTGTGCAAGTGACAACTCACTCACAACTGAGAAGATGCCAACGGTTTGTACTCGTACATCCAAGTTGTACGACATACCCCGCCCCGTGTAACAATACAAGAGACCCGCCCCGCACAATCATCGGTTCCTTACAGAGAGGATATCGAGGGAAATGCTCTGTATAAACTCGGTTCCGATCTCTACTGAGGAACCGATTCGCCATTCGCTTTTTCAGTTCCTCTGGAGGGTCTCTCTTCTCTCACATGACGCATCAGGTTTGTCCCATAGACGTCTCGAGACTTCTTATTACAACACCAACTTGAACTCGGGATCTCGGTCGTCGCCATACCCGATATATTTGTCGTACTTTCCATTAGCCTTGTCCCGGTTGATCTTAGCGCAGTAGACGACGTTGCACAACACCCTGTCCGAAGCGTTAGCACAAGCCCGGGGGGTAGTAACCGAGAAGCACAGCTCGAGGACTTACGCGAACCAAGCATAGACTAACAAGCCCAGAATGATGCTATGCGATTTGTGATATTGAGGAGCTTCCTCAGATTGGTAAATAAATGCTATCGTGGCGTTAGTGTCGACTGCACCGTGATGCTTGGGGTCCAAGTAGGTGTGTACTCACAGCTGACGAAGCCTCCCGCGTTGGCGATGGCCAATTGCATGCCCGACGTCGTGGCCCGTTTGTAGTGTCCAGCAGAATTGTTTGAGTTCCAAACCAGCACTGGCGGGACACTGGCGTACAACCCCGTAGCCATCAAGAATGTCATGCCGTACTTTGTGTGGTTGTCGTGCTCCGCCACATTGGCGATGGCGGCATACCCGATGATCGCCAACGGCAGGGTACACAGCATCATCAGTCCTCTCAGCTTCGAGCGGTCGGAAATGAAAGCAACAATGACGGTCACGACGGCCGCCACAGCATAGGGAATGACGGACCATAGCTGGGCCGCATTTGCCGTGTAGCCCAATCCCTTGATAATGGTCGGCAGGAACAGTCCAAAGGAGTACAGCCCGGACAGGATGGCGAAGTAGGCCGTTGCGCTCAGCCACAGCTGCACGTTGAGAATTCCACGGCGGACTTCCGACCACCGGAACTTTTCGACGCCTTCACTTTGCTGGCCGTCAGGCAGATGCGCCGAGGTATCATTTTGGAGCCTGCGTCTTGCGTGCTCTCGCTCCTCAGGACTCAAGAACCAAGCGGTGGAGACATTGTTGGGAAGGATGAAGTATGAAGCCACTCCTGCAGCCAGGGTCAATAGGCCTTCGATAATCATGATCCATCGCCAACCCGCGTCGACGGTCCCGCCAGTAGGCCCAATGGCAGACAGTCCCCGGGCTAGGAGACCGCCGAACGCTCCGGCGAGAGATGCGCTGGTGTAGAACAAGCCAATGCGGAGGGCAAGTTCGCCTCTCGTATACATTCCTGAGAGATAAAGCACCATGCCTGGCCGTAGATTAACGTCTGCTCGCCTCGTGGGATTGGCTGAGAAAATACATACCCGGCAAAAGGCCTCCTTCGGCAAGCCCGAGAAATGCCCGGACGGTCAAGAAGCCGCCATAGTTCCGAATGAATCCCAGACACATCCCGATGACCCCCCAAGCGGAGGTCAAGAAGGCGAGCCATAACCGTGGGCTGAATTTCTTCAGCACAAGGTTGCTAGGCAATTCTGCGGCAATATAGAATGCGAAGAAGATGGCAAGACCGTTGGCGTATTGGCCATTGCTGACTCCAATATCCGTTTCGAGGCCCAAGATCTTCGCATTCCCGACGTTGGTCCTGTCCAAGAACGAGCAGAGGAACAGCAGGGCGAGCACCGGAAGGATTCTGGACGGAGCGCGCGAGGTTAAACAAAATGCACGTCATCGGAAACAGGATCCGAGTATTGTAGAGCATACCTTGTGTCCAGTTTCCATAGAAGCTTTCGAGTCAGCGCCCGGGTATTGGCGTCATCATCAGCCAATGCTGAAACCGAGCCGGTCTTGTCAGCTGAGGGCACCTGGCTGGAGGTCTCGAACTGAGCATCGTCGGGCTTTTCAGCCATCGGCTCGTGAGCAACCTTCTCTTCAGCCATGTGAGCGCGAAGCCGACAGAGACGTGTCGGACTGTAACGGAAGAACTGATGACGGCTGAGACGCAAGTGGCACGAGAAGGGAAGAGAGCAGAGGCGGGGAGGGGAGATTCAAGGCTCTTCAATTCAACTTCCCGGACTGCGAGAAGGAGCAAAAGATCATGAAAATCCGGGGTCGAACATCGTCTTTATATCGAAGAACCAAATGTTGAGCCCCGTATTATCTGTCGTTCTACCCCATGGGTCAGGGATCCGTCGACGAACGCTTCCCTACCCGCCTATCGCTAAGGATGTGCGGCCCAGTCACCATATTTAGTGATCAGAAATCGCGTCTCAACAAGGTGGTCGCACGACGTCGTGCGTCGGCCAAGCCTCGCCGACGTTACCTCATTCGAGAGGCACCAATAAGCACGATCAAGCTTCCTGGATGGAGCATGGCGGACATCGGTGAATGGCCGTGTCAGGCGGGCGACACACGGCGATACAAAGGGACAACGATGAAGCAGACCCTGAATAATGACGGGGGGTGATTGGGGGAAGGGACGCAATCGCCGGCGATCATTGGAGGGGCGTAGAAGAATGTCCGACGGAGCCCAGAATCTTGCCGAAGTCAGACTCGCTTCATCTTCCGTTCATCGGACCTTCATTTTACCGTGGCGGTAAACTCACAGACGTTGACCTCGCCAACAGCTCCGTCTCAACAACTTGATTGTTTTTGCCTCAACGGGAACCTGGTGAGACCAGCCTTGCATACGACCGGCCCACCAATCGCGCATTCTCGGGCCTTTTACATGAGTGATAACGCCGCCGGGAAGAAAGAGGAAGAGCGACCTCGGTGGCGAGAAGCGCGAAGACAACAAAGTCAACGCCAACACCAGCGCCAACGTCAAAGCTGTATGCAGGCAGTCTTGGTCCCTTCCGTTTCCCCTTCTTCTCGCGGCCGTTCTCCTCTCAATTGACACACTAACTGTATCGCCCAGCACGTCGCATCCACAGCCACCCTCACACATCAGACACCATGTCGAAACTCTCGGAGCCATTAAAACAACTCATCAATGCTTCCCACGCCCTACCCGGCACACTCAAAGCCCCGCCATCCATTCGCTCAACCTTTTCACGTATAGCATCCAGCGCCCATGAGCGAGGCGTCGGCATCCCCGCATGGCTGACCATCTCGACCGCGACGACCATGACGATGAACTCGCCGCAATCGATGGTCGAACTGTTTCACTTCGCGTCATCGCTCCCGTCGGCGCCGTCCCCGCCCGAAACCGCGGGTCTCATGCGCGAGGTCGGCCTGAAATGCATCTCCTTCAACGGCATCCCGCGGACGATCAACGTGCTCGGCGCCTTCCGCGAGGGCCTGCCCAAGGACGTGGTCGACAAGATCCCCGCCCCGCCGTCCCGGCAGCTGACGCCGCAGAACATCGCCAACTCGCTGGCCCGGGGCCGCCGGCTCTGGGACTCGGTCTACAAGCCGTTTGAGGAGAAGTTGCTCGCCCGGCTGGCCCAATCGCACCCCAACCTGCCGGTGCATATCATCAACGGGCACTACTCGAACTTGCTGTCCGATCCGCCCAACGACTCTCCTCTCCGGGTGGGCCGTGTGCTGACCTCCCTGGCGGCGATTGCGTGCCTGAGGGCCCAGACTGGCGTCGGCCCACAGGTCACGAGCCATGTATTTGGGTTGCGCAAGGCGTATCAGGACGGCACGGCGGAGAGGGAGGTCGAGGGTGGAGAGTGGCTGGCCACGGATGAGGGAAATCAGTGGATTTTGAACACGATCGACGAGTTGATCCAGGCGCTCAGCGAAGGCCGCGGCACAACGTTTGCGCCGGGCATGAACCTGGGGGCCGAGAAGTTGAAGGCGAAATTGTAGGATCGAGACAGTGATAGAGGTATATATGTCTATATATAGAAACCCCGAACAGTCGTCGCCCTCGTGTACCCAAAGCCTTGAATTCTTCTTGATTAGCAAGGATATCCAGTAGTCTCTGGAGGTGGTTATGATCGTGCTTTATATGCTAAGAAAAGTAAAACTTATTCGTACCTCACCATGAATTAGGACGAAGGTTATTGAGACTATAATAAACTAAATTAAGTCCTCTTATAATACACGAGTTCCATGATGTCGAAACCACAGCAACGAAGGAGGCTCCAAGGTCGCCGAAGTGGCCTTCTTTGAGATTAGGAGGTGGTTCTGGAAACATAACCCGGAAACACTATGCTCGGGACAACTACGACCCTTGCCTGGACTTCCTGGCCACTGGCAAGCAGTTCAAGAATACGAATGTTCCTCCCGAGCACGTCTTCCAAGCGTGGAACTTGGAGGCGGAGAAGAAGCGTATGGGGGCCGGCATCAAGTCCACCCCTAGAAGTTTGTATTGAAGAACAGCAGAGACTCCATACCCTCCCCTCGGAACAGATCGGAGGGGCTTGTCAAATCCCATCCAAAATCGGCCGAGATTTCTGCTACGTTGAGCTGGGTATTGAGACCTTCATTCCAAAAGGTCGGTGGCGTTTTCGTGGTCGTCGTGCCGTTGAGTGTTTGTTGTCGTTGTTGCTGTCCTGCAGAGTCGCCATCCTTAGGACGGTAGCCAACGTGCCGCGCGCACAGGATGGTCAAGGCATCCTTGCAACGTCGCGCAGACTCGCCATACCGAGTATGGTGGTTTAAAATCTGGAGCCCCTTTTGGATGCCGTCTGTCAGATTCGTCGCGGCGATCTCCTCGACAACTTTGGGGAAGGTGTGCGCGGCAATGAGAATGGTAGCCGCCGTGTACACGTATGTGACAGTGTGCCACCACTGAGGCACCAGGCGCGGTCCCCTGTCGTCGGCAAGAAGGCGCGTTCCGATGAGATCGAGTATTTGCTGTGCGGTACGGACGCAGGTTAGTATGCCTTGGTGTGTTACGGCGTCCGCGAAGGAGCCTGGACAGGAGGGCGTCGATTCGGAGTGCTTCGATTTCTCCGCTCCGTGGAGGAAGAAGATTCGGTAAAGTAGAATGCGGATGTGCAGGAAGCGGGCATGTAGATGGACTATAGGCCCAGTGTATGCCACATTGCTACTCTGATCGTGCGTTCCCACCAGCATGTCGTAGATGCGCAGGTGAGGTGGCAGTGCCTTGCAGAAGGCGTCGAGCTTGCTGTCTATCTCTATGACATGGTTGACGTCGACGGCGGATCGATCGTCCTGCCGGATACGGTCTTGGTGATCCAATACATCACCAAGAATTAGATGGAGCTGGCAGAACGCCAGAAAAAACGAGACGTCCGACGGTCTCCCTGGCGGTTGGACGGCGGGGGCAGTGCTCGTGCTGGGACTGGAACTTGTGCTCAGATATTCATCGTCAATGGCCAAAAAAGGAGTTGCTCTTTTGGCAACATCCTGCGAAATCTGCAACGGCTGGCCTGATATCATGGCCGTAATGCGATCCATCAGGATGCAGCCCTGCCATGCTCGCCGAGCCATCTCACGCTGATACTGGTTCGGTAAACTGTTGACCTTCTCGGGATTGTGCAAACCAAGATTGCGCGCAATCAGTATGCACAGGCCGATCAGGGCAGTGCATCCTCGCACGTTGTTGACGCTCTGGAACCACTGGGCTAGTAGCAGCAACGTCCAAAGCAGATCCATATGGTTGAGATCCAGCAGACAGAGTCGGAGAAGTTTCTGTGCGCGGAGGAAGTAGGTTTGGGCCAATTGGGCTTGGTCGTCCGCCAGCTCTTCAGGCTCTGACTGATATACCAGGGCGAAGATGATATTGAGGTTTGCGAAGTTGATTTGTTCATCCAAGACGTCTTCCGCTGGCGTGTTCTCAGCTGTCCATAGAGATTCGTACCACCGCATGAGCTTCAGCCGGTCAACCCATTGAATGTAGGCATGTCGAAAGAAATGATCGATCAAGGTATCGGCGACCTTGCGGCTTGGCAGGGCATATTCAGCAGAGTGGATGCTCTTTTGGTAGGTCGCGGCGCGGGCGAACGATGGCCCATTAAGCATCGGTTGTGTATCTCCGATCATGGGTTCACTGTCGTCAAAAGGATTGTTTCTGGTCTCTGGTCCATTGCTGGAAGACTCCTTGAAAACAGTGTTGAAGAAGCTGGCTGAGCTGGAGGCGGCGAGAAGGCCAGCTTTCAGCATCCAGTTCTGATCGCCACCACGGACATTGTTATCTGCAACCGTCTCGTCCTTATTAGTCTCGCCGTTACTGCTCGGACCTGGGGTGTTTCCTGGATCGGTCAAGGATGCCATTGGAGTTGGACTGAATATCAGAGGTGGCGGCTGCTCTGCGTACACACAGACTCGCCCGACATTTTTGCGTCTCATACATGCTCCGCACTCTGCAGTTCCTGTCAGCTTCCCGGCTCGAGGCCCTTTGTTTCTTGCCGGTGCGTACGTGGCCTTCCAGCATCACACCGTGACTTTCTTAATCTACAAGTGTCGCATGCCACTTCGACCTTGCGGCGTTTTGGCTTTGGTGGTCCGGCCTGGCAGCTGCCATCGTACCCAAGAGGAGCAGAACTCGTCCACATTTTCAGCCATACGAAAGAAACTGAACGAAGATGGTTGGCAGGGAATTTATGCCTCTTGCTAAATAGAGAGATCTGCAAGACTTCAACCGTAGATTTTAATGCCCCTCAAACTCGGAGCCCCCCGCAATTCTAATACCGTACGGAGTACAGTAAGGAAGCCCCTCAGCCACTCAGCGGTCCCTATCTCGGTGTGCAGGGTGCCTAGACCGCCCTTCTAGGCGTCTTTAGCCTTGACGCCAGATATAATCCGGGGACCGACTGCTAAAGTCAATGCCGCTGGTGACTATCCTTACAGTATTTCACAATATCCTCCACCAAGACAATTCTACTCCCTGTTGAGTATCTCCTGCGCCAACCGCTTCACAGGCTCAAAATGGTCCTTTAGCCAAACCACAGGTGCATAATCTCGAGTCTCGTCGCCTGTTCGGTGGCAAAGTTCAGTCTTCCCGCTTGGTCCAAATCGCATGAATCGTTCCGCCTCTGTGTAAGGCTCCCATGGCTGTTTCCCGTGAGCAAAGGCAGTCCATGCCTCTGCCATAGCTTCTGCCACTCGCTGGGACACTATCGGCAGTGCATCATTCTCAACACAGTACATGTACAGTGCACATTGGCCGTGATACGACAGCCCGTGCGTTGGCCCTGGGTAGGGTGATGGTTCTTCAAAGTGATACAGAAATGCATCACCGCCACCTGAGGCCTTGAAAGTTTCTGCAATGCGCATGTTAGGAAAGTGGAACATCATGACAGACAGAAAGCGCCGCATCGAGTCTCGGTAGGTCTCCCATGGCTGCTCATCATCCCCAGTGAAGGCAAACAGGCGGCAGAATTCTCCCGCTTCAGCTTCTGACAGCAAGGACCGGACTTTGTACTGGAATTGCGACGGCTTCGTTCGTTTGGCAACTCCGTCCAGAATGAGGCCCTCGACGTTGGTGTCCCCGATGATCAGTGACTGGCATCTCGTCCGGTTCGGCTGCTCGAAAGTCCAGGAACTGGGCAGCACGACGCCATCGCCCATGGGGCCCATGGCGGCAGTCGAATAGCTTCGCAGGATCTCCAGGGGTTGCATTGTTCTCAATATCTCCAAGCGTCTCTTACGAGGTTCGCCCTCCACGCCTGTCTTGCGGCACATATCTCGCCAGGCCTGCTGATATCGGTCAAATGGTAAAGGTCCCATCGCAGGTGCCGCGCCTGACATGCAGATTGCGCGATCAAACATGGGTTCGCCCGTCAAAATGTGATAATGCACACTGGCACTGCCGGCACTGATACCGAAGGCCGTCACATTGTCCGGATCTCCACCAAAGTCTTGGATGTGGTCCTGAACCCATTTCAGGGCGTTGCGTTGGTCGATAAAACCAAAGTTCCCAACGGGCAAGTCGGGTGCAGAACTGTTGCCACCTGCACCATTCACAGCTGAATCTTGCTCCTGTTCAGCGATAAGGTCTTCTGAAGCGGCAAATCCGAGGGCTCCGAGGCGGTATCCAACTTGCACGAGAATGACCGGGTGGCCGGATCTCCTAGCTATCGAACACAGGCTGTGTGGACGATACCGTGCCACCGAGTTCGCGCCGTACTTGAACCCCCCACTGGACGTTTATTAGCGAGAATCTCACGTCTACAGGCTGGTGCTTGCTTACCCATGTATCCAGAACATGACAGGGATCCTTCTCCTGATGTGGCCATTTTCGAATCGTTGCAAACACTCTCTCGGAACGCAAATATTTAAATTGAGGCACTTGAATTCGTCGTCGCCAGGCGTCGGATCATTGGTTCCACCACTCACGAGAACCTCTCCTTCTTCCTGGACACACCGAGGACCAAAAGCGGTGGCATCGAAAAGACTGTCTAGAGAATGCCGCGGCTGGCTATGAGTCCAGCGCCTCTCGACTGTTGCATATGGAATGCCCCGAAAATATCCAAGTTCATAGGAGTCATCATACTCTCCGATGATCTCGCTTTGCAACGAAGGGGAATACTGGCCGATCTTCATTCTTCGCAGAGCTGATTGACAAGAAGCAGGTCGTCAGTGGTGGGAATGACAACTGATTGACTATTGAGGAGTTGCAGAGGCCGCCGATATTAGAAATTCTCCATATCTCAGAGCAGCAACAGACACAACCAATACTGTAACCCGCCGTTCAGGAGCACCCGCGCACGGAAGAAACGCGGGACATCAGTGTGGGTCCAACGTCCGATATCCTGCATGGCTAAGATCTTTTCCGCCATGTATGAGGCTCATGGCAGCCTCTACGTTCCAGGTGCCAACTGCCGACGAAGAATTCCAACGCCACCATAAAACCACGCCCACACTGGTACACGATAGACGGCGATGGCCAGTATGATGTGCTGGGCTCCCGAAGCAGACAGCCGGGAGGTTCGTCGTCCCCGCTCCGCTGACTGATGGGATTGCCCAATCGACTCTCGAGTTCAACAGGATCTGGACGGAACTGAAGTTAAAAGGCACGCTAGGTTCCGGTTCCGTTTTGCGGGGACCCCGTAATGGCCAGTTCCAACCATGGGGGAGGATCAAATAAGATGGATGGCTATATAATGAAGGCGCAATGCTCGTCCAGATCCAGTCCGGCTGCTAGGATGACTATGACTGACACCGTTGTCTCTACAAATCCACCACCACCACCAATCTCTGTTCCATCCACAATGTCGCCACCCGAGAAAACCGCAACAAGTGAACATCAGGAGCAGGCGCTGTTCTGTGACGAGCCCAAGATTCAGCTCGACGCTGTGCAAGACGGCGACCTTGCACTCACGGTCCTCCACACGCACTATGAGCCGTATACGAAGGACGAGGAGAGACGAGTCCTCCGCAAAATCGACCTTCGTCTGGCGCTTTTGATGTTGTTCGTCAATGGAATTCAGTTTGTGGACAAGTTGGTATGCAACACGTCATTCTTCATGTACGCCCTGCTCATGGAACAATCAGACCATCTCCCAAGCCGCCACTTACGGCCTCATCAAGGAAGCCGAGCTCAAGGGCCAGGAATTCTCGCTGCTCATCACAATCTTCTACATTGGCTACCTGGCCGCCCAGTACCCAACCAATATCTTCATGCAACGCTTCCCTACTGGGAAATATATCACCGTCAACTTCATGTTGTGGGGCGTGGTGCTGGCCTGTATGGGATCTTGCACCCATTTCGGTCCGTTCATGGCCGCCCGATTCTTCCTGGGTGTCTTTGAGTCTTGCCTGAACCCAGGCTTCGTCCTGATCACGTCGTCCTGGTGGAAGCGGGAGGAGCAGCCCGCTCGTATCGCCCTGTGGTACTGCGCCAATGGGATCATCTCCATTCCGGCAGGCTTCATCTTCTACGGGGTCGCTCACTTGCACGCCAGGGGGCTTTTCCCGTATCAGTGGATGTTCATCTTCTTCGGCGTATTCACGGTTCTGTTTGGAACGACCTTGTGGTACTTATTGCCTGACTCTCCCATGACGGCAAAGTGGCTTGACGAACGTGAACGTCTCATTGCTGTGGAACGGCTCAAGTCTAACAAAACCGGCGTCAAGAACACTCACCACAAATGGCCGCAGGTCAAGGAAGCTCTTTGCGATCCGAAAGTGTGGATGCTGGTGGCGGGTGTCTTTGTCCACAACATGACGAACAGCCTACAAACCAATTTCACTGGTCTTATCATCAAGGGATTTGGCTACTCGACCTATCAAGCCGTCCTGCTCAGCATTCCCTCAGCGGCCATCTTCGCCTTCACAGTCCTGGTTGTCTCGTTTTTCCTGTCGAGCAAATACGGCGAAGGCAAACGAATCTTTGCCATCGTCCTGTGCTACATCCCAGGGGTGGTCTCCTGCTCCATTCTGTACGCATCTCCTTTGAATGCGCATACCAAGGGGCTCCATCTCTTTGCAGTATTCTTCCTCGGCTGTGTCGCAGCATCCGCTGGGATCATGTACTCGCTCCTGGCCTCCAACATTGCCGGGTATACCAAAAAGACGGTTTCCGGAACCCTCTTCTTCATCAGCTACTGCGTGGCAAACATTGTATCTCCTCAGACCTTCATTGCTACCGAGGCACCTCACTATACAACCGGGATCGCCGTCTCGTTGACCGCTTTCTGCCTCAACATTTGCCTCTTTGCAGCCTTGTACATTTTCTACACCGTGGAGAACAAAAGACGAGACAAGTCAAAAGAAGGACAGGACTATCAGGATGACACCAGAGATCTGATTGATGCTTTTAGCGACATGACGGATGGCGAGAACAAGAGGATGAGATACAAGCTCTAGTGGATAGTTAAAGTCTATGTATTGCATCGAAGCACAATCCGACACGCAGAACTTATCGTATAAATTAGCAAACAAAACTGTCGACACTAAGTATATGTATACTATAAACCTTTTGACATACCGCGCTATCCTTCTTTGTCAATATTAGTTCCGTGTCAGGAAGAGGTCCACAGCCCCCTCGGGACCGCCCAAAACGACCGAGAATTATAGCAATTCATGCCTGGTTCTTGGACCTCTTAGCTTATATGCCTGTCTGAACCTCGTGCATGAAAGGCTCAAAAGCACTACCAAGATACAATGATTACAGCCAGCCGAGGAGTCGACTATTCTGATGACTTGACCTGCATCGAAGAATTGACTTATGTTGGGGACATAAACATGTCGTTACGGCATTGTTTGCATGAGACGAGTCAAATCAAGCGCTCCCTAGATCCAACGTCATGACGGGAGTCCAAAGTACAGTACATGTCCGAGACATGCCGACTACTACTGTAACTAGATCACGTCTTCAAAGTATGGCCTCACGCTTCGAGGAGAAAATAACGTCTGGACCGGGAGGCGGGACGGTACTGAATAATAGTAAATGGTAAATGCTCAGTATACGTACCCTGTCAACTCGGGGGTCGGTCTATCTAGGTTTGCTGTAACTTCCTTGGCTGGTGCGCGGCTGTATATGCGCACGGGTATCTGATACATGTATTGCTTATGGCTGTGACTTGTGACTTCATGACTCTATCAGTGTATGACGTATCAGCGCACCAGTGTCTATGTTACATGTACATCCCACGCGGCCTTATTCTCTCGAGCGGGACACCGTGAAGTAAGAACGTCTTTTCATCCTCGTCGTCGTCCTCCTGATTGTCATCCTCGTATTTTACATAAGGACTTACTCCATCGAACCAATGTCTTCGGCAACGGCAAACTTGGCGCCCGTCTTCCCTCGGACTTCGTCAACAGTAACGCCGTCGGCCAGCTCTGTCAGGGTCAACGTGCCCTTCGTGCGATCGACCTCGAAGACGCACAGGTCGGTGATGATCGTGCTCACGACCCGCGCGCCCGTCAACGGTAACGAACACGTCTCGACGATCTTGGGCGCGCCGAACTTGTCGACGTGATCCGTCGTGACCACGATCTTGGTCTGGCCCGGGTTCGAGACCAGGTCCATCGCCCCGCCCATCCCCTTGAACACCTTCCCGGGGATCATGTAGTTGGCGAGATCGCCCGCCGCGCTGACCTGCAGGGCGCCCAGGATCGAGACGTCGACGTGCCCCCCACGGATCATGCCGAAGCTCTCGGCGCTGTCAAACGTGGCCGCGCCGGGTACGAGCGTCACGGTCTCTTTGCCCGCGTTGATGATGTCCGGGTCCACTTCGTCCTCGGTCGGGTACGCGCCCATGCCGAGGATGCCGTTCTCGGACTGGATCCACACCTTGACGTCCTCGGGCAGGAAGCTGGGCGCGAGCGTCGGCATCCCCACGCCCAGGTTGACGTACATGCCATGTTTCAGTTCTTTGGCGGCGCGACGGGCGATGCGGTCGCGGCGGACGAGGGCGTCGGATTTGGAATCGCTGGCGCGGGCTTCATCTCCTCCCTGGATGGTGGTGCCGTTGGCAGGCCGGGTCTTCTTGATCTCGAGCTTCTTTTCCACCGTGGCGGGGACGATGCGGTCGACGTAGATGCCGGGGAGGTGGACGTCGTTGGGGTCGATCGAGCCGATTGGCACAATGTTTTCGGCCTCGACGATCGTCAGGCGCGCTGCTTTGGCCATGATGGGTCCGAAAGCTTTGGTGGTGTATCTGGAAGAGAGAGAGAGGGATGAGTTAGCGTTATATATGTACCAGAGGAGTAGTTTTCACACAGCTGAACCCAAAAAAGAGCAGGGGGCCTCACCTGAACTGGCAGTTCCCCGCCTCATCGACCTTCCACGCCCGCATGATAGCGACATCGCCGGTCAGGGCCGTCTCCATGACATAGGTCCTGCCGTTGAAGATTCTCGTCTCACGCGCCTTGCCCGGTTCAAGCACCACGGATTTCTTCGTCGCCGGATCTGCGGGACCGAGTCGTGTCGGGATCTCGCCTGTTTGAATGAAGGTGTCTGGAAGGATGTCAGCGTTGAGTATAACAAGCAATCCCCGCCAGAGCTTCCCACGTACGAACACCCGTCGGGGTATAGAAGGCCGGAATCCCACTCCCGCCGGCGCGAATGCGCTCCGCCAACGTCCCTTGCGGACATAGCTCAATCGCAATGTTGCCGTTCAGGTACTTCTGCTCGAGCTTTTTGTTGTTGCCCAGGTATGAGAGGATGCAGCGCGTGATTTGGCCCGACTGGGTCAGCGGCGACAAGCCACCCGCGCCTGCCGCGCCAGCATTGTTGGATACGGCAGTGAGGTTGTTCAGCGAGTCGGGCCCACGCTTGTGCAGGGCCGTGATGATCGTCTCGGCCGTCCCGCAGAGGCCAAACCCGGCACTAAAAATCGTGGATCCGGACTTGATGTCGGCGACAGCCTCGTCGGCGTCTTTGAACAGTTTTGATCTCGTGCGGTCAATGATGGGCTGGCCATCATCCGCAATCTTGGGGGACGACGCTGCCTCGCGGTGTCTCAGCCGCGAATGTGAAAAGTATCGCACATTATGCTGCTGTTGCGAGGCGAGCCATGGTCTGACTCTTGATTGGCGCAGGGCCAGGTTTCTGCGGGGAAGCAAGTGGTTGACATGAGGATTCGGAGAGCTCGCAATCTTGAGGTCATTGACGCAGAGCAGCAGTGTGCGCCTTGCTGTCGAGGAGGCCATCTTGAGCGTCCGTCAGTTCTTTTACCGCGTTGCCGACGAGACTGACGATGTGCGTCGAATTAATCTATATCTCATGAGCGATTTATCACATAGGCACGGGAATTGGAATGGGAAAAATCATTCTTCGAACCCGATCATGGAGAGGTTCAGGAAGATCTGCGAGATCGGCTACACAGCACGGGTGCCATCGCCGCCAGTGCACCTTCCGGTCATCCCACGTGATCGGCGGTTTTGTGCTCGGCCATTCTTTTGATGCCGCACTCTCGCTCCTTGCAGGCGGACTCTGACGCTTGTGGCGCCTGCGGGGGTTCGAAAGGGCGATTCCCACATGATATTGCCGATGATGATCTTCCGCATCCGTATTGACAAACAACGCAATGTGGGACAATACCTGCGAAGGGACGACGCCAGGATATACAACGGCGTGATGGATGCTGTTACCGTGGTGGATAGGTTGTACTGCTGCACTGCGCACCCAAATAGCGTTTCCGAGCTCTAGAGTGCCATAACCCAGGATATCTGGTTTCAAACAGAACCACACTACCCATCACAGTAGGGCGACGTCGCTTGTGATGCTGGCGGTCAAGTAGAAGGTTCACCAGCCATCGCCGTATCTTGGAGACAAACAACGAGCATGTCGAAATCAAAGAAGCAAGGACAGCCGTTCTGGCTCGGGTGAGGACTCCGAACTCTGCTCGCCATCTAGCACATGTTGCTGATGACCATGGGATAGAGGCGCTGCGGCATCAATGGCCGCCTGCTTCAGTATGATCTCCAGTTTTCCCCCAGGACTCCGTAATGCAGGTCCACTGACATGACATCCCAGCTCATCCACTCGACCAGACCAAATAGTAGGCTGCATTGTTCTGCCGTTACGCTCTGGAACGAGAATTGACGACAGCCTCAGTAGGATGCAGGTCATGGCCACGAGGCAAAACATGCTGCGGACAATGATACAATTCGCAAGTCGAGACGGTAAGTCCTGGCCGCCTCGCTTTCTCGTCAACGCATCGAGACAGACTCATATCAATGGCAGGCATCCCGTCACTGTGGTGGGGTATTTCAGCCTCGATGCTGCGGCAGTCGACATATTCGACCGCAAGATTCGGACTGTACAACCACTTTTCAAATAAGGCTCGAGAGCAGACGCACGCGGCACGACTCACGAGTGGATGGGAGATCATCTGCGCTGGGGCTGCTGGCGGCCTGGCTGGGCTCATCGGGAACCCGACAGAGGTCCGGATGCGCCATTGATCGCCGAGTCTTTGCACTGACTTGAGGTGTAGGTCGCCCTTGTGAGAATATGTGCCGACGGAGCGAAACCGCCTGCTCAGAGGTTCGGATATAAGCACGCATTTGACGCGATCCTCAGAATCGGTCGGGAGGAGGGCGTGCGGACCTTCACTCGAGGTCTTGGTCCGAACGTCGTCCGCAGTGTGATCATGAGTATGTGTGCCGTTGAGTTCTTGTTCTACGCATGCCGCTGACATGGGTGCAGATGTCTCCCAAATAGCAACGTACGCTGTCTGACACGAGTGTGTGTGCGAGTGCTCACTGTTCCCAGATATTCCGCAGCCAAGCGCCAACTCCTTTCGAACTCTTCCCTAGATCTCAAAGACGGAATATTCACACATTTTCTCGCTTCCTTGGTGGCAGGCACGGTCGCGACGACTGCTTGCGCACCAGCAGATGTATTAAAGAGCCGCATCCAGAACGCAGCGGTCGTCGACGGAGTAAAGCCGGTCAGGATATCCCCGCCACAGTCGCCAAGTTGTTGCTGATGCATTTCAATAGAGCGTGAGCAGGATCATTGCAGAGTCGATGCGGACGGAAGGTCCTCGTTTCTTGATGAGGGGCTGGACGCCTGCCTGGCTCAGGCTCGCGTAAGTTTACACCGAGGCGCATGCGATCAGAGTGGTGGCTAACACTTGGTAGACCGAACACTGTGCTCACTTTCATCTTTATTGAGCAGCTGCAGAGGCTCGTGACCATGTCAAGACAAATGGGCTCAGTTGACCGGGTCGCGTCCAATGTGCCTGCCCAGAAGATTTAATACCACCAGTGCGAGTAGTTAAAATTAGCACAAATATGGTCGGCACAGTCTGTTTGGTCTCAGGTAACATTGGGCCAATCTAGCCAGTCAAAGAACATTGTCTCGTCGAGCTGGAATAGGTCCTGTGAAGTGCTGGCATTGTTGATCGCTTCTAGGATTTGGTCGTCAGTCATGTCGAAGACGTACGGCTCAGGAGGAGCGGCGGGAGCTGGTGCGGAGTTGGTCTGATGGTTGCCGTACTCGACCTTTTGGACCTGCTGTGGAATCTGGTCCGAAGACGTGGTTAGGGGAGCGTGATTTTCCTCGGGTTGATCAAGGAGAGCGCTTTGCATGATCCGACGGATATGCCTGGCGAATAGCACGGACAAGCCTTTACGGTGTCGGGGCGAGCTTCCGATCCTCTCCAACACCTGCGTCGTTTCTTCGATCAGCGCTTTGGCGTTTGGAGGCAGCATGGCACGGTTGCCCAAGCTTGTGGCCCCGAGTGCCAGTGCGAAGGTTGCGGCAAATGATACCATGATGACAGTGTTATTCGGCATGGATTTCAATCGGTTCTCGCCGTGCACGGCCGCACGCATGACGTTCATGGCCGACGCCAGACCAGCTGCCCGGAAGAATTGTTTCACGTCGTTTGACGCTGTAGGGTGGTTGACGACGTTGCAATACGTCGATAGCTTGGTGTGGGACACCAGGATTTCAACATATGGTGGGAGTTGACCTGTGGAGAAATATCCTGCATCAGTAGGTACATTTATGCTTATTACTGTCGAATCTTACCATCTCCTTGAGTGATCTGTCGTGACCAGACTGCGTACCATTGCTCGAAAAAGCGATCAATCTTATCCTTCAGACTGTCAAAATGTCAGCTGCAGACCACCAAACCTCAGAGTCCACGGAGAGCAACGCCAACCATGACCGAGCTCGCACTTACAATCGGACGGCCGTCGAGCCGCCACTGATGCCTTGACTCCCATCGCAAAACTCGCGAACACTTGTGATGAGACCGACCTCACCGGGGTCAGCACGAAGTCACCTCATCGCACACATGTGAGACATACCAGGTCGCGCCTCAGCACGGCTGCAGAGATGATACTGCCATCCCATCGATCTGCGATATCTGAAATGTGCCAAGTGTCACAGCTTTCCACTAATGGCCCTATTGGGACAGCATACGGTCGTCCTCGAGCAAGGCAGACGCTGCGGAGTCGATGTCAGCGGATTGCGCTCAACAAAGAGCAAATAAGACCAACACACCCTCGGTCGAGAACAAACAACGCTAACCACACCCGCTCACGAGTTCTCAGCAGACGTCTTCCCCACACTGACGACGGCTCGACGTGTGGAAATCCGTCCAGTTGCAGGGCTTTGGCAGAATCAATGCACTCTGCTTTGGCCACTCGATCCAAAAACCCAGCGGGACGGATAGTGGGAGACGGGACCACGATCTTATTTAGCGAAAGATCTAATGCCAGGGCCAGGGCCATTGACAGATAGGCGCATGTCTCGTCGTCGGCCCAGTGCTTCGCAGGAGTCATCCACGGTATGTTGACCATAAACGCAAGAACGATTTCTACCGATCGGTTTCTGTCGGAAATCACCTTTTGAGCAAGGATGTTTCTGTGATTCGACAGTCGCTTGGAGAGCGCCTCGGCTTTCGGTAAGAACAGGGCGGACGCAGCCAGGATGGAGGTGAAGAGAAAGGCCGACCGCGAGCGCACAAAGGCGGCCGTATGCAGGACCGGATCCAGGCCCCATCGCGTATGAGATAGTCGCTCGTAGAAGTATGTAAAAAGTGAATCAGCTTCCTCCTGTGTCACCAAGCCCAGGTTAATGGGATCCAGGTCGGGGGAAGTATCCAGGCGCGGGAGCAGAGATCCGAAGAACTGTTGCAGTTCCGCATCATCGTGGGTGCTTGCTTCGTTAGCGCCGGGCTGAGGGACCACGCCTGCAGGGGATGTGGACATCGCGGTCGAGGGTGACTGGCCAGGCAATACCGATGCCATGGCGAGCAGTTGCAAAGGATTGTCGGCATTGTTGAGCGCAAGCTCGTCAGGCTTCTCACCCTGATCTGCAGGGGAGACTTCATGACTGTTGTCTGTGGTTCCGGTGCTTTCAGCGGGGATCAATCCGACATGCGGGTGGGAAAATGACTGCCGATGGCCTAGAGTCGGTGTAACCGTACTGGACTGACGGGAGAGGAAAGGGCCCGTCTGAGGAGCGGTGATGAGTTGCCGAAGGTCGGCTTCAGTTTCCGCGGTCAGCCCTGTAGGGCAATCTTTGGATCGCTTCAGAGCCTGTTCGACTTGATAGATTGCCTTCTCCAGACCCGACCTCTTACTGAGGGGCCAATGTTAGCGTGTTTGAGATCGAGAACCTAGCCTGGCTTACTTCTTGACGCCTTTGTATCTCCCCACATGATATTCCGGTGTGACGCATTGCAAGCCGGCTTGCTGGCATTTCCGACACACCGTCGCGCCCACATCACGCGTGCATCGCACCTTTGACCGGCGACATTCTAAGCATGCAGCTTGCTTTGCTTGTGCAGAAGCCGCCGTGACGTCGTGGACTGAAGAGGAGCTAGAACTCATGCCTCGACAAACAACATGGTTGGGCAGCGCGCAGACTCAACACGAGCCGAATTTTTTCTGGCAGTCACCAAGCGGCCGTAGGACGCGCGTTGGTCTTGGATGGAGGAACGCGCATCGACTGTGCGGATGATTCCAATATAGTCGAGCTCTAGCTTGAGAGATCCTACTGTACGACGAGAAGTCCGGATTGATGATTGCACTCGAGTCCTGATGACCGCAAATCGACTGATTTTGTTGGTCGAGGAACGGCGAAGATGTTGAGTTCCCCCGATGACTAAACATCCCAAGCATCCCCACGAACTCCGCAAAATCCCGACGAGGCTACAGCGCTAGAGACAAGGCTGAGCTGCGACAAGCAGCACCTCATGTCGCGTTGTTCAACTCACACCAGTGCAAGATAGCCCACACGCTATACAACCACAGATGCAAGTCCGACACAAGACTGAAGACTCGACTCGAACGTGAGTACCATGGTCCATTTTCCCAGGCAACGGTTGGGAATCTCAACCATCATGCGATCGCAACAGGCGCCACGCATAATTCAAGCACTGTATGAGGACCAGCGTGAATATTGTATGATACACTCGCTCCCGGACAATTCCGCCGCAACAAACAAGGCTCCTTTTCTCTCAGCTCCTTAGCGTCGCGCAACACTCGTCCGTCGAGTCGAGTCGATTTGGCCCTTGTCACACATGGCAGACCCGAAGCTCAAGTGCAATGACCGCAGTTGAAGAACGATACTGTGGTGAGAGATTACCATTACCTCACACAGCGATCCAAAAAACGACAGCCGTGGCTTGACTATCACAGATAACGGTTTCAAGGCAGCCGGTTGACGCTATGTTACATACCAGGTAGTCTGGCGGCCGGAAAACGAGTGCGGCCACGCACACACGCTTGCAATCATGTTTCGTTTCTGGGAGATATGATGAGCATGCAGCGAGTGCCAATGGCGGAGCACTTCGAGGTATGTACGAACAGAATGATCTTGAGCATGTGGTCTGCAGTCTCACCGGTCATACTCGTACGAACCCTGACCATTCGAAAGGGTGACCACGTCCGCAGTACAAGGGATTGAGCATTCAGACTGAGGAGCTGACCCCAGTGACTACACCGCACCACAACACGAGACCCAGAAATTGAAACACTGTTTGTCCTCCCCAGCTCCTGCACGACCGACTAGCCAGGGTTTTTAAACTCTCTCTCTCGCACGGCCTTACCAACAACAGGACTGTGGTAAAGTGTCTAGGTGGTTGATATGCACATGCATATATATGGACAGCCGATATGGGAGCAAAGGCTGTAGCCCCAGCAATCTCAGCAGTCTCAGCTTGATGAGGCCAGGTCCTTACTGATCTACCATTAAGTGTAGTACTTGCGCTAGCTAAGCCAATACCAGGTACTTATCCTGGATCTCGGTCCTGCTGCACCGGCTAGGTTATCCAGAACCAACCTGGGGTATTCACGGCTCCACAGCCGCACAGCTCTATGATGGAGGGGTTTCCGCTGCCTTGCCGCCATTTACGTCAACATCGACATCAATGTCAATGCCACTGGACAACCAGATATCACATTTGGGTGTCTCCCAATTTGAGGCTTGATCTTTCAGCTTCGGGCCCACAGACACCTAGGTGACTGATTCGCAGTGATAAAGCCAGATACATGGACCTCGATCAGACCAGTGGAAAAGGGCGCGGAAACATAAATCCCCTCCACTTTACTGTACTGCCCTCATCACAGTGTTTAGGAAGGCGGTGCCTGCTTGATTGAGATTCTCGAGACTCCAGTGTTCTGGCCCAGCATTGCCTAAAGGAGCATCAGCACATCAGGGCAGCATCCCTATTGCGAAGGCCGAAGCGGTCAAGTGAGTGAGTGTCCGGCGAACATGGCTTTCCCTATTGATAATACCTTGCCGCATTTGCTTGGGCCGTTAGAATAGAGGGCCTTGGTCGATTGATTCTGATTGTCTATTATAACACACTCAACACGCCAACCAGCTCTAACAAATAAGGTCCAGCAGATATGCTCATAGAATCATGCTCATCAACGATTGAACCCCTACGCATCCCAAGGACGATCAGAATATGGACAACACGGGCTCGTCATTGTCGGCAGCACAACAAATTCGTCGGTGAGAACAATCCGAGGGGCTATCACCAGCTGCACAGCTTCAATACTGCGTTGAATTGCTCGCAGTGCACGCCCACTTAGCCTTAGGCGTCGAGGACAAGCATGTCACGGTTACTGATGGCGATGGGGCTGCCGGCGTATCGATCGATATAGCGACGACGCGACGCGACGAAACGCTTCCAATCAGACAACTCACGTCCCCCACTCACGTTGCGTATACTGCACATCCTGTGTATACACAGTGTTCCAAAATGATAGCGCCGTTCAACCTTGCGATGCCCGGCTTACCTGGGGAGCTTGAGGCCGATTCGCGTTCTTTCCGCTGGAAGACTTAGCACGCTTGGGCCCTAGCATTCATCATTCCGGCTCTGACCGGACCAGGGCGGCGGACGCCCGGGGTCCAAGCCGGTGTAGAGCGGGAGTCCAAGAGCGCACTTCAACCCCGACATTCCATGGCGGATGAGGTCATCGAGAAGCATATGAGGCGACGTATGTATGTACATCAAGCACCCCTGTGCCCCGGTCTGCGCCCCTGTGTCCCTGTGCTCGACCAGTGCTGTGGATGTACTGTACGTAGCCACGCATTTCGAATCCTGCATCCTTATGTTCCTGGCTAGACCATCTCGGACGCGGAGGCAAACGAATAGGGAAGGCGCAAGGATAGGAAAAGTGCGTTGCCTGTAGCATATCACTTGGTACGCAGCACAGGCCTACCCCAGCTCCAGGGCCATACTATAGTGTACTAGCAGCGCTGTGCTGTGTACTCGTACGACAACGCAGTCCAACTGGCACGAGGGGAGGGTACATACGTATCCTACATACCACACTCCACCAAGCAAGACCCGCAAAAGTCGAGCGAGGCCAACGTACACAGAGTAAAACAGAGTTACGCGCACTCAGTAGTGTGTGTGTGTCTCCTCCGACTCCATGCTTACTTCACCGGGATACCTCGATACCTAGAGTAAGCTTTGGCACCCAGGCACGAGGATACCTAGACAAGCTTCACCAGCCATGCACGACCATGGATCAAGCTTTGGTCATACTCTGCTGTACCGTACCGAAATGAACTGTATCCACCTGCATACAGATCGCCAGGCATCCGCGCGGCCTACAGTACCTGCCGAGCATATCCATGGCCTGATACATACCATACATACATACGTATATACGTATATACGTAAGGGCGAGGCTGTCCAGCGGAGCTGTCAGCCAGCGAATACGGAGGATCGAATATCGATTATCCAATATGGGTGGGTATATCAGTCGATCGGTCGATCAGTGTCCTCCTTCTTTCTCGACCTTGACCTTGAAGACACCGAAGATCCCGACCAACAGGGGCAGGGCCGTCATTTCGGTTTCCTCAGGGATCCGGTGTCCCAGGTCCTGGAAGAAAGGATCGGACCGGCAATGCCGCGCCAGACCCGGAATCGGCCGATCGTGCTATGGAGTGCAGTTCCAAGTATACTTACTATGTATTGACATGGTCCGCGTGAAGGTTTACACAGCACCAGTACATTAAGGGTAACAGTGTACATTTAATCTATCTGGACGGTGGCGCGCGGCGAGGGGGAGACAGGGTGTAATCCAATACAATGTAATTCCTGGAGCAGCGGACTGGAGAGTACTATCGCCCAGACAATCTCTGTTTTCAAGCTCTGCGGTCGGTCGGTCGGTTCCCCTGGACGCGGGTGACGACCGGTGAGCGTTATGGAACCTGATACTGTACTGTGTTCGTTGGGAGAACGGCTGGGATGGTCTGAGAAGCGCGTGCCCCGAGATCCATAATTACAAACTGACCGTAGTGACACACGTGTGATGTCTCCGGTATGGTCTCGTACAGCTTAACGGCCGCTTCCACGATGCTAGACAGTTCTGCCTGTAGATACTCCGGAACAGGCCACTGGGAAATAATTATTTTTCATTCTAGCAAACGTGGGGGATGAGATTGCGTGGCGTGGGTAAGATCTGCGATCTGCACCATGAGGGTCATCTGGTCCAGAGTACGGAATCGCTCGTACACTGGTGTGACAGGCACACAGCTGCTCGTCTCCCTCGTGAAAGCCCCTGCATTGAACCAGTAAAGAGCCCGCTCTAGCTGTTGACAAATCTCGCAGAAACCACACCCCAGCTTTTGCCACTTTGGGAAAAGGAATCGCCGACTTTGCACTATGTACGTAGTCATCCAGGTCATCCCATCCACCAGTTTTTCTTTCTTTCTACGCAGGGCTGTTCTCCGTTTTGGGATGTTCGCGCGCGGTCGTCTGATGGCGTGAGGGCGTGAAGGCCACGCGTACTTCTACACAATATTACTGTATGTACTTCCCTGCCCAAGCTTCCCGAGTTGCAATCGGATCGGACGATGCACACCGAGTGTGATGGATCTGGCGATGGGCCGTGGGTAGCGCGATGTCCTCCTCCCCGGGTGCTGCCCGGTAGGATTTGATGACGGAGAAGAAGTCGCGAAAACAAAACACGAATGGAAACGAAACGAAAGGAAACGAAACATTCTTGATCGTGGTCTCTGAGGAATGTCGACTGCATGTGCTCCTGCGCGCGCACGCAGCTTCGGGTTGTACTGTGCAATGCGCCACGTGCCAGACGCACCATTTGTAATTGAAGAAAAAGGCACAGGTATCTTCTCGTCTCGGTAGGTCGCCGTGAAATCGACCAATATATTGTGTACTGTGTATGTACACCATGAACACGCGTTCAGCAGAAGACACGCAGATTGATTCTTTCCCGATCATAATCGCAGATACTGCAAGCCGTGAGCCGCAAGCTGAAACTGCGCAGGTCAAGAAATTGTGCTGCAAGTCAGAACTTCCCCAACAACCGTCTCTCGCACGAGCAAGGCAGGGCGTGTAAAATGTGAAGCAGGCTTGGAACAGCCCTCGCTCGGTGCAGTGGTTGCTTTCCTGTGCGAGAAAGCAGTCGCAGAAGCGGGGGTGGTTTGCGGAGTCAGATGCTGCAATCTTCGTTGGAAGGTCGATCACTGCATACCGGGTAGCGAGAGCACAAAACCCTCTGATGTTGCCGCGCATGCCAGAATAACTAGACCCTCTTCCTGAGACGGCGGCGACGTAAACAATCCTCCAGCGGCAATAGTATAGCAAACATGGAATATTGAATACTTCTTCTCCATGTCACACCAGCACCACAGCGATCTCGCGATTTTTCTGACCGCCGACAGTAGTAGTAGAGCACGGAGGGATGTCGTAGGTTAAGGGATGGAAGCGAATGTCGACGGAGGCAGGATAGAGGCGGGTACGCGACAACAGAACATCTGAGCTCACCGCAAGTCTGGTTGAGGAGGGAGAGAAGCAGCTAATGTGGATGCGACGAGTTTTCGGGCGCCTGTATTCACCGCCCTCACCCGGCAGCTGCGATGGGTTGTGGCAGCGCATAGTGGGAGGATGGACAGACTGTCGGCACTACAACAGTTGCAAGTGAGGGTGCTACAGTGTCAATGACTCTCGTGGTCTGCCAAGGACGGTAAGGAGAGTACCGCTTCTGTCGAGGTAGCTACTTTACCCAGCAAGAGCGGGCTTGCGATAAAAGATGAAGCGTTGCATCAGTGGAGTTCAGTGAAATCGGTTGCCCTCGGTAAATCCCGAGTTGTTACTCGTACGAGTACTCTTGTAGGATACTGAGAGAAGCTCAATGCAACCCAGCAGGCTTCTGGAAAGCTCGGTTAATTGTAGCGCCGGCGACGGCGGAAGGTGCCCGATCTTCAAGGGCGACTCTGCTCCGTATTCTACGAGGCACTGGCGACGTGTGCTTCTCGGTCGATGCACAAAATGTGGGCGCTTGTGGACTGCAGACATCATTGTGCATAGCACCGAAACCAGGGAGAGATCGGGGACGAGATCGACGATCTACGCCTTGGTGGGAAGGACCCTCCTTCTTTAAGCCGTCTAGCCTAGCATCACAAGTGGGTAGCGGTCAACAGCGACAAGTGCCAAGTGGGGGGAGGAGTTGGTCTACACAGTAACAAGCACCCCGTAGTCGAGACTCTGTGTGTGTATGTGTGTGTGTGAGACCCGGTGGGCACTGCCGAGAAGTCCACCACAGGTGAACAAGCACCGAAAAGGCTGACCGTGCCGGGGTGACGGATCGTCAGAGTGCTGGGGTACGACTGTCCTGTCCTGTGCTAGGTTTCGGCCAGTAGCCAGGAGGACACCTCAGTCAGGCCACTGTGTTAGTACTGTATATACCGGGATCTCTCACAGAGTCACAAGGTCTGGCGCGTCCAGAAAACCCCAGTGACCTGTGCAGCCCCTGCTTTCGCGTGCCGCCATGGACAATTACGAGGAGGTGTGTGTGTAGATCGAGAGTTTTTTAAAATCTAGCAGGTTCGAGGGAACTCTTCTCCCACTAGTGCTCCTGCAATAAAGGGTATGGTCGACGGCAGCTTAACTAGCCCAGCACGGAAGCCGTGGACTCGAGGGCCTGGACTCTTGGACTCTCGGGAACTTGACGACGACAGGCCGCCCTGGCGATGTAATCCTGGGCGTGGCTGACCAGCTATTGTGGAGAAAGCATTTCCTCAACCGTTGAAGTGACAATGCGAGATGCTGTTCGCTTGATGTACCGAGCAGGACCAAGCTCGGGCTTCCACCATGCAAGGGTTCGTTGAACCCCGAGAGCGCTCGTCCAGCGCCCAGGGATCGCAGTTTTGCGAGCACCTTCCCAACCAGGGAATATCTCTGTCTGTATCCGGACTTTTGCACACGTAGACCTTTGCCCAAAGGAATGCGTTCCAACGGCACGGTTCGGCGTCGCTCTCAGCAGGCTGCTGCTCGACGTTCGGCGAGAGTGGCCCGCTTCACGAGCCTTGTGGAACACTCCTGGTCCCAACAACATTCATAGCCAGGCTTCTTGTAGATATGGCGAGGCGCGTGTAACGCACGACCTCCAGCGCTGGATACGAGTACCGAGTACGCAGTATGGGGTCCGGGAAAACTACGGAAGAGCAACAGGACGAGTCTCGAGACTTCGTATTCAGTGCTGGAACGTGGCTTCGCTTCACGGCGTCAACAACGTCACAGGCTAATTGCGAGATTGGATTGCGCCAGGGCGGTTTCAGAAATAACCGTGTGCTCCGTGACTTTCCACACTTGCCCGGCAAATCTGAGGTGGTGGTTGTCTTCATCAGCTGGCTCCCGAACCTGTCTTCTGGTCATGCGTTGGCATCTTTCCCTTTCCGGGTAGTTGAATCTGCAGCCGGGATTGGTTGACAGCCTGCATATTCTTCCTCGCCAACGAGACCAATGACATGAAACAGAGGTGTTGGGCTTGGGTACTGGACCTACAGTATGCTCGAAGAAATTATCCACAGTCGGCCTTGATGGTGTGATACTCACTACTGCTGTATCTACCCGAAACGAAAGCAGACGCGGCCGATATCGAACGCTGTGAAGCTGCAACTGCTCATGATCATTATTGGCAATGGGGTTCGCGATGCTGTGATTCGCCCCGCTGCTTGTCGCGGAAATGGCAAACCAATGGTGCCTAGAAAGGGAGCAGCACAGTCATCACTCGCCCGCCCACCCACCGCACATCCCATCCCACGTGGCAGCAGCCCAATGCCTGCCGCAATCACATTCCGTGGGGACTCTCGATCAGGAAATTGCCAAGGCGGCATCAACTAACGGTGTTCAGACAGCCCTGCTTTGCTCGCCGCCGTTTCTACTGGTCGCAGGCCGGCAGAGATTTGCTAGGACTTCTGCAGGCTCGGGTTATGTAACTTACCCAGGCGCCCGCCCAAAATTCTTACTCATGCCCTGCAGCTCAGGTCATGACCCAACACCATGAAGGGCAAGGTGCTCCCGGCACTGTGCCGACGACCCTTCGAAGGATCGTCACCCATCTTCCCATGGCGGGCTACATGTGGATCAGCCCGACTCTATCCCGTGTTGAGCGAGCTTGCTGCTCGCAGGAAGAGAGATTGACCAAGGACACCGAGACGGCCAGGAAATTGCATGGTAGAGGTTTCTCAGTTCGCTCGATTCCATCTGGCGTGTGCCAACTCAGGAAGAGGATTCTATCAAAGCCGCCTGAGGTCAAGACAAGCCTAAGCCAAGGAGTCCTTCTCATCGAAACTGGGGATGCATTACGTGCCCTGCTGCTTGGAGAACCCGCTCCCAAACCCTCCCTCGTAGGATGCGTGTCCCAATTTTCCTCGTCGTAGACGCGTACAACCGCACAAAGGTGCCAGCATCGAATGTCGTCGAATACACACAATGGCCGTCTCGCTCAAATGCACATGGACAACCACATCTTTCCTCAAGCGCCCAGAAATCATCGCCGACCTAAACGCCCCTTGTCATCCCAGCCTTGCGCTATGCAAACCAAATAGAAGCACTCCCACGTCATCTGTGCTGCATCTAGGAGCCACGCCTGCTTGGGATGGAATGGGACATCCGAGGGGTACTTTGGGGGCTCAGAGAGTCCGCGTTGAAAAAGGGGACCAGGTCGAATTCTTGCGGTGACTGACATAACGAGCCGCAGAGGGTCGGCAAACCGGTCTGGAGATTGGAAATCTCGCTGTTGAGTTGCTCGATTTGCGACTTGAGCCGGGCAACTTCCTCGGTCTGCTGCGAGTACGATCGAGAAAGGAGCTGGTGCTTCTGCTGCCATTGCGCGATTTGGCCCTCGAGCTCCTTCTGATGGCGCTCCTTTCGTTCCCGGTATGCTCGCTGAGATGAGCGGTTTTGTTCTCGTCTCCTCTGTCAAATTGTTAGTCCAATCGGGACCGACGGGCTGGCGTCCGAATTCGAACTTACCTCGATCTTGTCCGGAATAGAACTTTTAACTTGTGCGACAACACTGTTCGTGGTTGCTGATGTTCGTCGCTCAGGCGTCGATCTGTAAGATCGGTCTGAGCCCGACGACGACATGCTGTCGAAAGAGTTGTCGAGCGTGGCGTAGAAATCAGCTGCTCTTTGCAGAAGCTGCCCTCCGTATTAGCTAAATCGGACTTTTTCCTTCAAGAGGAGGGGTGCTTACATCGTTGTAATGGCTAACCATGTTCTTGGGTGACTGGACGCCGGCGTAGTCCCATTGGAAAGAGGTATCCATAGGAGAGAAGCTGGCCGATTGTTGAGACCAGCCGTTGGTAGAGTGGTAGTCAGTCATGTTGAGTCAGGAACGTTGAATGCTGGTGGTTATCTGTGCTTTGTCTGAGAGTTTCGCTTTGCGTTGGACTTGGAGAGGATCCGTACAGACAGATGGTGGGGGGCAAGGGGACCTCTTATACAAGGTCTGCTAGCACACAAGGCTGGCGTGGGTACGAAAAGGGTGGTCTGCCTCATGCAAACAAGGTGTAGAATGGACGCGAATGACTGTGCCTCTACAAGTCTCCACGCGATTCCAATCGGCGCACACTTCGACAACGGGAAAACGAACGCTGTCAAAACTGCGCTTTTCCTCTTTTTGCAGGCGCACTTGTCGACGCAACTTGTCGGAACTGGCATGGCGGCCTGGCCGGGGTTTGCCTGGTTCATTTCTGCACGGAACATGAATCCTACTTGACTCAGCCAAACTTGCATGCACCAGGCAGAAGCTCGAGCCGAATCAAGAGCCTCGAAGCCTTCCCATCACCGGCACCATCCCTTACGAGGTATATTGTGGCTTGAGGACAGAGCAGCTAGCTCAGTTGAAGACTTAGCACTGGGTTGAGGTCTCGGGAGTTCACTAAAAGCTGGATAAGCCGTGGTCAGTGCTCAGTGGATCACTGACGACTTCGTACGGAGGGCCTAAGACACCCAAGACGCAGAGGAAAATAAGCGCCGCACATCCGATGTTGGGAGTGGTGCTGTGGTTACTCGATGACACAACGGTGCCTGGAAATGTGCCACACAGCCGGACGTCAACGGACGCCCACTGACTTCAGATCCCAACTGCGGTATTTGTGTGGGGAGCTCGAGTTGCGAATGTAAAGTGCAGCTGCACACATTAGATCTTGTCCCCAGAATTCGAAACCACAAGGCGAGACAGGTCTGTAGACGAGGCACACTTGGTATTCCCACTGTGAAGCTCCCATTGTCTATCAGGCATTGAAGTACTTCTTCCATGGTTAGAGTGCGGCCCCGACAGCAGCAAAACCCGCGTACCATACAGCAACGCATTATTTTCTTTGACAATGACAACGCGTCAATCGTGTCTTGGGACGAGCAGCGGTCGAATATGTCAGTACTTCTACTCGCCTTCTGTCGATATTGGCGGCCAAAAATCTTGGATATGTTCCGCTGATGCGCTCTCTCCGTGACGATCCATCGTATCTTGTTTGCAAGCCAGCTAAATGGTTCTGTGGCCATATTCGCATGCCATCTGTTCCAGATGCCGTAGGGAACAAGGTACCGGTCACTCAATCTACGGAACTGTCCAACGCCTCTTGGGTTGAAGTTGTGATTCGCAGAATGACCAAAGATGACAGACCATATTTACGACTTACCACAGCAACGAGGCTAAAATGATAGCCATTTCGTGGAGTAGCAGCGGTTGTCGCTTAGGTTGGCGAATGGAGACGTAGCAGGGGCTGCTCCAGGTCCTTACGCGTGAATACATCTCACAGGAGATCTGCTTGTCGGGTCGCACCGATTTGACGTCGACCCAAATACCTGGCGCGAACCTGAGTCAGGAAAAGCTTTGGAATGTTGACTTGGGGCTCTGGAAGATGGCAAGTGCGGTTGAGGTTCGCTAACTGTCGCGTACAGATCTCATCGGTGGCGCGTAGCACTTACGAGGCACACAAGATCATGACTACCCTACATGATCCAACGCCTGAGAACAGCGACAATGACGTAGACGCATCATGATCCAGCGACATCAAGGGCCGTATAGTGACTGGTTCTTTCCTGTGGGCCACTAGGTGACAGATGTGCGAGGTTCCCGAGAGGTGTTCCCCAGTATGACTGAGGTTGCCATGAACCCGCGCTGTTGCAGCGACGTTGACGGTGGCACGGACTGGCTTCGCTATCTTGATAATCACTCATAGTCTCTCTGTCCAGCGTAGTGGCTTCAGAGTGGCTTGATAACAGATATCCGAAGTGCAGAATGCGCCCTGAAGCCTCGTCAGAGCGTCTTGGGTCTCGGAGCAGTCTCTGGGGCTGATTGTGCGTAGCGGTGACAAGCTCGAGGATCGGTACGGAATAGACTTCGCTAAGCATTTCGTGAGCCAGGCCTTGCCCGTCGAGTCCGGCTACCGGATCTGATTCTCCGACTTGGTGGCTCAACCGCCAGGGGCGGCAGTCGCCGTGCAGGAAGCCCAGCCTAATCAGACCCTGGTCCGAGGTTCCAGTGAGCATTAGGGCGCTACCTGAATCTTGGCCAGTATCATGCTCTTTAGTAAGACCATGAGGCCAGTAACGGCATCGGAGTTTCTTCCATTTTTGGGCGGCGAGCGCCTGTGTAACCTCTCGGCAACGTCGCACACTGAGGTTCGACGTCATGGAGAGACAAGTTGACAAAGACGTGCCTACCATCCATGCTGGGACATGAGTGAAAGCCAATTTGGAGTTGAAGTCAGTGATTGGCTCTTGGGTTAATAGGATGTTGCCGAAGAAAGGTTGGGTGATTAGTAGCTGACGTTATCAACTGTCCACGCAGTTGTAAGCAGAAGAGGTGGAAGGGTAGTAATGCGGGTGCAGATGAAAGCAGGGATCGCGCACTAAAGAGTACAGAGATTGCTTCGCAAACCAAAGAATTCCGTTGACCCTGTAATGCTCCAAGGTTGTCCAACTTCAAACATCCCTTTCATCCAGTAAAGAATCGAACACATTCCTGGAATGTCACACCACTTGATTGACGGCCTAAATTTCACGCAGCCTGGAATTGCGGATGGCTAGTTGGGGCAGTCGTACTGGGTAAATGACGCAGCAAGAATGTGTTGTACGGGCGGCTGAATAGAGTACATCCATTGGGGAGGTAGTGAGGATGCTAGGTCCGTTTCGCTAGAGGTAGGGCGACCTTGCACCAGGCATTCAAGGTGGGCCGACCCACGTGTTTACGTATTCTTCTTCAATTCCAGAAGCGTGCCCTTCTTGGTCGGATCAACAAGGGGTATGCGTGACTTGGCCGGATAGGAAGTCGTAGCTTCTCGTGGCCTCTCCAGCCTCGCCAGGAAGCCTCGGATGGTGGAGGAGTCCGTTGATGTCATTCTGCACCAGGCTTTGGTGACCTCGCGTTTGCGGTGAGCCCAACGCCAGATATTGGGACGTCATCAGGAAAACGAGACCAAGCAGGGTTGCAAGACGTAGAAATCAACAATATGAGAATGGATCGACACTCACGAAGCTCTCCAGAGGTACTGCGTACTGTGTACTCCGTATGGGTAGCAGAATGAGTGAGACAAACACACGAAATGACTACCTGAGAGCAACCCTCCGAGGCAAGTCGACCGAGGGCCAAGCTTGTGGCGTCGGGCCGGGTGGCTGGGGACTCGGTAGTCGGCCCGGAGTGGCTAGTGGCTTAGTTGTCCTCGTAGAAGGGGTGCAACGCCCGCGAAATCAGGGCCAAAGGGCGGCAAGGCGAGCTGTTTCAAAGGCCTCCTGACCTCTTACTCTACCAATATCCCATCACGCCAACTACGAGTACTCTCTCAGTACCTCGTAGATCCCGAATACCGTGTAGTTGTGAAGCCAAATTGAGCGGACTGGGGTGCCAACGCATGCAGGTCCTGATTAGCATGTGGCCGAGGCATCACCCCCGCGGCGTAGCTGCCACCAAGCTCCTGCTTCCATTCAGCGGTAGGTCCGGCAACTCCAGTCACCACTCACCGGATATCCAGTGTGCACAAATGCATCGCGGTGTGTGATTTACTCTCTCGAGACGCAGGAGGTTTATCCATCTCATTCAAGCCCAATTAAGTTGTTTCCCAGCCACCAGAGCAGGCCACTAATCTCGGTGCTGATCTCATGTTTGGGTGTGTCTAAGAAATTGTGTGGCAGGAAGAGGTTGGTACTTCAGAAGCTGCCAGCGCAAAAAGCCCCCGGCAGCGCTGCCCAACCTTCAACCACATCTTTCAATTGCTCTCTGATCTGACCCTTCCTTTGCTGTACATTGTTTCCGCTGTTTAACGCCCCCGTTCTTGGAATCTTCATTACTGGTTCGATCCAAGAATTCGGCTCCAAATCAGCTCAACTTGGATGCGATCGTATCATACTCAAAGCTGCGGGCAATAAACACCCTACTTCCCACGATACTGAGGCCTGGGCCGCAACCATGCGAGTCGGCGACATGCCATCTTCCCTCACCTCCCTCGTCCTCACCGCCCTCCTCTCGAGACCCGTCATTGCGGGCCTCATACCGGACCTGCTACGCAGCTTCGAAGATCTCCAAGATGTCAGAAAGAGATGCTCAAATCCATGCGGATACTACGGACAGCTATGCTGCGGAGCCGATGAAGTTTGTTACACCGATTCCAACGACCAAGCCCAGTGCGGCGCCGGAACAGCCGCTACGACCGCTGCAGGACAGTGGCAGTACTATACAACAACCTACGTACAAACGGATCTCAAGACCGTCACCGAGACGTTCAGTTCGTACATTCCAACAACCACTCTCAGTTGTTCATACTCTTTGGGCGAAACCCCATGCGGTAACGTCTGCTGCCTCTCAGGGCAGTTCTGTCAAGCAGCTGGGATTTGCGCAGCTGTGGGCGGAGGCAGTTCCGGATACTACAGCAGCCTCTACACTGTGACTACGGTCATCACCAACACAGCTAGCGCCCCGATCCGACCCACTAGCAACACGCTCGTCACCGTCACGAGTATCGGAGGTGCTACGACCACCCAGCCCTTCGTGACGCCCGTGAGTACCGACGGAAGTATCATTGTTGGAACACAGTCCAGCTCCGGAGGCGGTCTAAGCGGCGGCGCGATTGCGGGCATTGTCATCGGCGTGATCGTCGGCATCTTCCTGCTCCTCCTCTTCTGCGCCTGCTGCATCTTCAAAGGCCTGATCGACGGGTTACTAGCCATCTTCGGGCTGGGGCCCAGAAAAAGACGGACAGAGGAGGAAGTCTACGTCGAGAGACACTCTCACCACGGTGGCAGAGGCCGAAGAACGTGGTTCGGCACCAGACCTGCAAGGTCCGAGGTGGTGGAGGAGAAGAGGAGGAGCGGCTGGGGCACGGCGGGCTGGATGGCTGCCGGACTAGGCGCGTTGGCACTGTGGCTCGGCTTGAAGAGGAAGAACCGGCGCAGCGACAAGGGCAGCTCGGTATCCTACGATAGCTCGTACTACACGGATTCCAGACTTTCAAGTGAGTATAATACCACCACTCAGCCCAAACATGTGTGTTATGGTTACTAATCTCTATCCGCAGGTAGTGAAAGCTCCTCCGATCGAAGAACGAGGCGAAGCAGCCGGTCGCGGTCGAGACGGTGATGATCTAGTCTGGCCCGAGAGTTGATTGGAGGAACGTCTCATAAACAAATCTTACCGTTTGTTATTAGCGGAGCATATTAATGCATGGCACGACTTGGAGTTGGACACAGCATGGGAATGCAGATAACCTGACCTGTCAATACGGAGCACGAAGCTACACGGGGTAATGATCGTCTTGTATTGGATGAGCCGCTGGCGCTGGCTGGGACGATGCTTCTCCCCATATGTATATTCGATGGACAGACTGCACAAATCGGCATGACCTGAACAAACAGAAAGAACAGACACGTATGATCAGGACTTGGCTGTCCAGCAATCTTTGTATACTCGGTATCTCGGATGGAATTGAACATGCAATGAAGCCTGCAGGCCCTGCTCGAAAGATTTGATTTTGTTCTACCGGTGTATGTTGTCCCCCCGCGAACGTACATTGATCTCTGCACACCTTTTGTGAACTTTTTGTGAACTCTTTCCCGCAGAGAATGTCCTTCACAATTCCTGAATGTATTCCCGGATTGTAGTTGGAGTACACATCGCCGTGTGCGGGCCAGGCAGACCCCAACGGACGCCCGCTCCCCAGACAAATGTACAACATGTCATGTATGCAAAACATGATTCCAACTGGGTGGGCGTCGCCTGAGCAGATATCTCCCGTAGCCAATCTAGCAATGCATGTCGAACTTCGGGGAGCGGTCGCTGGTGAAGCTGCCCCAATGCTTCTCACTCGCAACTTGTCCGTTGTCGCCGATGGCGTCGGCCTTGTTCGGCTCGTCGAATGCCTCGAACCAGAAGAGATCGACGCCCCAGTCCAAGAGGCCGCATACGGCGGAACGCCAATAGGTTTCCATGTTGTCGTCACCTGCTTTGGCTGCGCCGGCGTCGGAACCGCCTGTGCCTGGCCAGCCAGTTTCTAAGCAAGAGAAAAACCGTTAGTCTGAGCTATGCGGTGGGATAAGGGCATGTTAGGACGTACCGCCGTTCATGAAGTGCACCTTGTCCAGGCTGCCGGTGACTTCCTGGACGTGCCCTAGCGCTGCGGCCATGTCGTCGAAGTAGGTCTTGGTGGCGTTGGAAATGTCCTGGTACTGCCAGTAGGCGAACCCGTTGGCGAGTCTATATTAATATACCTTGGTCAGCGGGGTTCTCAAAAAGTATACACACTAGCGAGCCCTACATCAATTGAATCCCGCTGTTGATGATGGCGTCCATGGAACCGTTGTTCCAGCAGTTCCAACTGTCGGCAGTTCCAAGTTGTGTATTAGGGTATGACTTTTGCATGTCGGAGATCCAGCCCAGGAGCTCATCGCCATTGTATGTCCCTCGATACATGCCCTCGGAGCCGATTGAGATGCCGTAGAGAGTATCGCCGAAAGAGGTCGGGTCTGCTTCGTCGACCGCTGCCTTCTCCTTGTCGTACGCACCCCCGTCGGGCCTAAAGCGACAACACATATCAGTGCCGGCTCTCTCTTTCGTCTGTCCATATTGCCTACTCACCACATGCCCAACAGCACTTTGATCCCCGCCTTCTGCGCAGCTGGCAGGACCTCCGAGGGAGTGTGGCACGGGTTGCCAAAGATATCGGAAGAGGAGTAGGTGCGAACTATTTGAGCATCGGTATTGCTCAGGATGGCCGCGAAGTCGGCTTCAAAGTCGGATTGGACCTTGCAGGAGCCATCAGCATTGGTGTTTCCCACGGCAAAGCCAAGTGTGCCGGCAGCGGACACTGCCAGCGGTGCCGTTGCCAGAGCTGTGGAGAGGATGTCGCGGAGTTGCATGGTGGATGGGATGAGTTGCAATTACGGAATTCGACCAAGCCTGGAGAAATCGACACGGAGCAGGAAGGAGTGACTATAAGGTGGAAGGGAACGGAACAAAGAATGTGAATGAATGGCACGAAGGAATGATTGAAAGGTTGCTGAAAGAACAAACACGCTTCTCCAGAATCTTTCGGTCCTCGTCCTCCATCCCTTGGGCTGGAGTCGACGCGCCTCCCTCGTCCCTGACTAGTCCCTTTTAACACTAGTGCGCGTCTCCCGCCGCCAGGCTCAATCGAGCCTGCGAGGCCTTGGCATATCGCCACGTGACGCTCCATACATCTTACGAGAGAGAGCTCCAAGGTGCTGCTGATCATTTGGTAAGACTCAGAGATGGATGCAAACGTTTCATAACAGAGTAGGTAGGCGAGTTGCAAGATTTGGTGGAGCTGCATCCTATCACTACGCCTGTACATGCATGGGTGCTTTATGCCGAGCAGAGCCCAAGTACATCCGAAGGCAAAGTCCATGTCTTCATGATATCGTTCCTCGTCTGGAACTGCATCAGCAGGCCGGACTCCATGTGCCAGCTGATGTGACAATGCAAGGCCCACAGGCCCGGATTGTCCGCCACAAAACGGATGAGTGCCCAACCGTACGCATCGATCATGATGGTATCTCGCCTCATCACATTGGAAAGCGTCGTGTTCAGCGCTGGGTATGTGGACCAGTCAAAGTATTGATCAGGGCTCGTGGCGAGGATCCAGAAGCTGTGGCCGTGCAGATGGAAAGGGTGCGCACCCTCGTCGTAGTTGGTGATCAGAAGATCCACGACCGCGACGTCAGGAACATCAATGACATACTGGTTAGCACTGAAGGCCGAGCTGACTCCTGATGTCGTAAAATTGGAGTTTGCTGCCTCGAGGCCAGCAACTGCCTGGTTGAGCGTCGGTACGTCCGACATGACCCAGGAAGTCCCGTTGATGTAAGCGCGATCAAGTGCATAGTCGCCAATCTGGAAGTTGGCCGCGACGCCGTACATGATCGTGGCGGGTGGTGCGTCGGTCTCGAACATTGGAGTCAATAACGAGGAGTTGAGGCCCACGCACTCGACGTCCAGTGCGTCATTCCAGTCGACAGAGTTTGTGGGCGCAGTAGTGCTGTTCGTATACGTTATCAGAGCGCGAGCATCGGCGTCGAGGATCGGGTTATCGTCTCCGAAGCAGAAAGTATTCAGTTGAGCGCGCATCCAGTAGTTTGATGCTGACGATTGGTTGGCGTGAATGACGACAGAGTATCTCTGTGCGACTGCAATGTCCAGACGATGGACGGCCAGCGGTTCGGTGGCAGTGCCATCTGCTTCAATAACCGATAGTGGGTGGTTGTCAATGGAGAACTCGAACGTCGCGAAAGCGCCGGTGTTGATGAGCCGGTATCGATAACGCTTGTCGTGCTCTACCGTCAAGACTGCACGCGTGGAATTTTGCTCGCACACGTAGCCGCTATCAGGATCGAGCGTTGAACAATTGAAGTAGTTGGTGCCCTAGTTCGACGTCAACGTACAAATCCACTGGCAGGACATATGGCTGTTTGGAAGAGTCCCAGCAGATAATTCCATCTTGCGAGACATACCTGGATCAAGCCATTGTCGGGCACAGGCTCGCCGTTCTCGCTTCCACTAGCAAGGTAGTCAGGCAGAAGCGCCTGGCTATAGTCATGATACCAGTCTTGGAGGAGTACAACCTGGTCAACATCGTAGTACTTTTGCATCTTGACTTCATCCGGTGAGTGGATGATCAGTGGACCAACGGGGCCATCTCCTACTTTGTCGTCAGAGTTTCGAGATAACTTATGAGGATAGGAATCAGGACAGTTCTCAGCTGCCTACAATTTGACATAGACTTACCATTCGTTGTTGAATAATGGGTGTGGTACCAATAAGTCCCGAATTGGTTGTCTAAAGTGCTACATCAATGTCAGCACAAAAGGACACAGGGCTCGAAAATTAGGGAGGTAAATTTTCAGAAGACTCACAAATTGTAGGTAAACCTACCTCCGCTAGGAGGGATCGGGCACTGAGTGATTCCTGAAGTGCCATCCATCCAATTTGTCCCATTCTGGAACAGACCATGCCAGTGGATGGCAGTGCCATTGGGAAGGTTGTTCTGCACATTTATGACGAGACGGTCCCCCATATTAGCGCGAATCAGTGGCCCAGGGAAGCGACCATTGATGGCAATCATCGTACGGAACACACCATCGGGGGATAATTGAATCTCCCTGAGCGTGAAGTTGTACTCTCGCGTTGTTGGCGGCGCGTTGAAGTCCCAACTTGCAATGTCGAGGGTATAGTCTTCGACATTCGACCTCCATGCCGGTACGGACAGTGATGCTTGCGAGCCTTCACTCGGTATCTGAGGGTTTGATGGCAACGGCGACCCTGAGGATATATCGGAATTCGACTTGCTGGAGTGCTTCAATCCCAACCCAAGACCTAAACCTAATGCCAGTGCAAGGACAACAATAATAGCCACAATGATTGCAAGGTATATTCGTCGCCTTCGCGAGGCGTCGGATCTAGTACCGTTCTCCTTCGCATTTGGTGAGGCCTGGCCCTCCAACGTGGCAGGATGTCTCCGCTCTTGGGTGGCATTCTTCTCGACGGAAGTATCTTGTGCCATTTTCCGTTCTGTCCCCTGGAATGAGGGCTAGAAGGCGGCCTACTCGGACAATCTGTAGAAGCAAACGCGAAGTAAAAACACCCTCCAAAACGGGGCGCGCTCTCAATATTCCCCTCGTACAAATCCCCACGGTGAAAATCTGAGCGATAAAACATGATTCTAAGCGAGGGAATCAAGGTGCTCCATCATGAAAGCAACCTAGACTAACCGCTCGGAGATCCTTCATCGCTCATGCAGTGGCTGCGTGGGCGAACGTCGCAGCACGAATGGCTGTTCGATAAGAGAATGGCAAGGCTGGTTGTGGTCTCTCGGTTCTGGCCTACGTTCCTGGAATCGCTCAATGTTGCCCGCGCAGACTCCGAAGACGCCCTTGGAAAGAGTCTCCCGTGTCTCCATCCTATCAGGAAGACGTTTTTCTAATCGTTGTAACCCTGCTGGCAGATGCTCAGGCACGAGGTTTGCGAAGGAAAGGAAGAGTCGGCAGGGACACGTGCCTCCTCGCGCTCGCGCGGTTGGCCTAACGCCTTGGCGCGGGTCGTTAGCCTCGGCTCTAGCGTTGGAACAAGACCCACTAGAGCAACGTCACAGCCCCACTAGAGCTCAAGCTTTGGCCAGGCGCCATGGCACTAAAGCTTGGTCCACAGTTTTGTTTGGCTGTTTCCTCCTTTCCCGCCTGGGGCGGGACTCATTCACTTGCCCGAACAGGCGAGCCGCGGTCGTCGAGCTACTGTATCTTGTTCGAGAATCTGATGCGACGCAGAGAGCATGCTCGCAGCTGTGGCCCTGCAGCGACGGAGCTTGCAGCTTTCTTACGAGTGCCTGGCAAGGAACTTTTTTCTCCTGCCTTGTGGGCTGAAGCATAAAAGATGATGTCTTTCGCCCTCAAACGAGGGACCATTCTCTTTCCAGCTCCAGGATAACCATCGTACGATTGCATTGAGACTACAAGACTTTCGCACAAGATGATGAAGTCAATTGCTCTGCTCGTTGCTGCGGGCTCTTTGGCAGCTGCCATTCCATACCAGTCCCCTCCCCCCGTCTCGACGATCGAACCTACACTCACACAGATTGAACAATCAGCCGCCACAGCCACCAGCGTCTCGCCGGTGAGCAATGTCAAGGGCCTGGCATTCAACCGCTTCTACCAAATCTGGCTGGAGAACACCGACTACTCGGCTGCTTCTGGCAACCCAGACCAGCAGTTCCTCGCTTGTGAGTCTTGCCAGATTTGACAAAGCCTGGTTGTCCTACCAATCTCACGTGCTAACAACGGCACAGCACAGGGAATCACGCTGACCAATTACTTCGCTACCACCCATCCTTCCGAGCCAAACTACTGCGCCGCAGCTGGAGGCGATACCTTTGGCATGGACAACGATGATTTCCATCAGATCCCCGCAGACGTTGCCACGGTGGTCGATCTGCTCGAGACCAAGGGCATTTCCTGGGCCGAGTACCAGGAGGACATCCCATTCCCAGGGTTTCAAGGCTTCAACTTTTCCAACCAGCAGACCTTCGCCAACGACTATGTCCGCAAGCACAATCCTTTGATCCTCTACAAGTCCATCACCAACAACGCCACTCGACGAGAGATGATCAAGGGGTTAGATGGCTTCCAGAACGATCTCGCGAACCAGACATTGCCTCAGTGGGCGTTTATCACTCCTAACATGACCAATGTAGGTCTCCCAGGGCTGCCAATCTTGTGTGGTTAATTCCGCTTCATGCGATATATACTAACGAACCTTTGTAGGACGCTCATGACACCAACGTCACCTTTGCTTCAACTTGGTTACGCACCTTCGTCGAGCCCCTCATGAGCAACGAGTACGCATGGAACAATACCCTCATGTTGCTGACTTTCGACGAAAACGAATCATACGGCATTCAGAACAAGATCTTCTCCATCCTTGTCGGCGGTGCTATTCCCGCGAACCTGAAAGGAACCAAGGACAATACCTTTTACAACCACTACTCCACTATCGCTACGGTCTCTCAGAACTGGGGCCTCCCATCCCTCGGACGCTGGGACTGCCACGCCAACGTGTTTGAGATTGTCTCCAACAAGACTGGGTGAGTTCCATATCTTCCTTTGAGATCCCAATTGAACCTCCAGAGCCACATACAAATCCAGTCTAAACTAACAAAGTCGTGCAGCTACAAGAACGCCAACGTCAACACCAAGGGATTGTTCTTCAACTCATCATACCCCGGCCCTCTCTCTGATGCCGAATATGTCTCCGCATGGCCGATTCCCACAAACTCGTCCACCTGTGCCCACGGCAAGGGCGTCTTGAAATCAGTGGTCAACACGTACAAGGGGAAGGTTGCCACCTTCAACTATACCAGCCCGTACCCGTATGATGCCAAGACTGGCAACGACGTCCCCTGAGGATTGTTAGCAAAGTGGACGGCTGTTCGTTCGGATGGCTGGCTCGACAGGGAGGCCTTCCCGCGTAGGGGCGTAGAGCATAAGAATGAGGGTGGGGGAGAATAGCAGTACAATCATCCTTACAAAATATAATCTCTCCGATTGGATCCAGTGGAACTAGTGTATGAAGCCCAACTCATTTTCTTTCCTTTTGCGTCTTTCTCCTCGGTGACACGTGCCAGTAAACATGAACACGGCGGTGATCGGCAGGGCAGGAAACTTCAGAAGCTTCATGTTCTGTGTGCAGGTACTCGGACTGTGGACCTCGAACCCGTTATTCTAGCCGCCTTCCAGTACCACTATCGTGTGAATACATGCGGCAAAAAAAAGTCTACGAGAAGCATGCATGGTGAATCCCACCGAAAAGAGCTCCTCGCACCGAATCTTGCGGTCAAACCTATTCCCTAGCAGGGCCACCTTCGCTGATACGAAAAGCTAATTGGCCAGAGATTACACCGTGGGATCGCCGGGCCAAGCTACAAGTAGGTATTCTTGACAAGGATCCGGGGCTGAGTCCCAAAAGCTACCGGGATGCGCATTGAGAGAAGCGCATGCTGGGTACTGTACCTCGATGTGAATGCTGGATCTTGGAGTTTTGATTCGCTCGCTCACGCGTGAACCAACAGTTTCTCCAGCAGAGCGAATGGTAGGTTTGTCATACGAGTATCACTCCCTCTCTCTCTTATGCGTGAAACAGTAATGTGAGCACGAATACGACCATGAACACCTACTCCATAATTTACCCGTACTGTGTGTACTAAACCTACAGTGGCCCGTTCTCATTCCATCATAGCTGCAGAGAACTGAACAGGCGAACAACACCCATTGCACATCCAGCTGCTGCGCCGCCAACAATGACCATCTGTCCCGCACCCCAGAGATTGCATCGGACGCATTTCCACCCCCTCCAGCCTTCAACGTAGCCTGTCTTGACGTAGCCAAACGCGAACAGCGCGACGATCATGACGCTGACGCTCCAGACCAGCCCGTCTGTGACGTGGTTGGTGAAGAAGTATGGCACGAGCGGGATGAAGCCGCCGATGAAGTAGCCCAGCGCGATTGTGAGCGCACATGTGACGGCCCGACTCGCGGCCGGCTCGGGCGTGTTGTGCTGGAAGTGCATGAGGAAGTCGACCACGGCGTCGGGGCTGTTGGACGTAATGAGCTGGTGCGTGAAGTCCTTGAGCAGCGACGGGGACAGATGGTAGGGTGAGAAGATCGACGTGACTTCCGAGGACAAGTTGCCGCTCGACTCGAGCACCTGCGTGCGCGTTGATCTGTAGGTCGCATTGTAGGCGGCTTCCTCGCTCTTGGCGCCCAAGTAGCCGCCCAGGCCCATGGAGATGGCGCCGGCGATGAGCTCGGCCAGGCCGCCGAAGACCACGACTTTGGTATCCCCGAGGGCAGAGAGGCCGGCCGTCAGGGCGAAGGGGACTGTGAGGCCGTCTGAGAGCCCGATGATCGCGTCAGAGACAATCCGCGCGTTGACTGGAGTGCGCTCGCGTTCTGGGCGGCCTGGGATCGGTATCTCGCAAGCCGTCTCACCAGAAGACTGGCTGCTCGTCTCGGCGGCTTCTTCTGAGCTTGCTGTCATAGTTGCCTGGCCGAGCATGGCATCTTTCTCTGTGTCGATGGGCACGGGTGAGTACGTGCGGTTCATGAGGGCTTTGAGCATGGCCGCCATAGCGTTGGTATCCTCGAAGCTCTCAACCGACATCCCGTGGAAACGCTTTTCGTGCGAGATGCTTTCCGGACGGGGTGCTGTTGGCTCAGGCTGTCTTTTCGACGCGTTGAACAAGTAGAAGACTGAACGGGGGGAGGGATTCTGGGGAGAGATCAATGGGCGGATGGGATGCTGTCCGGCCATCGGTATTGCTCTACCTACCTACCGTCTTCATCCTCGCGGACTCACCGGTCGTTATCTCCTGCACCTGGCTCGTTGTACGAATGTAACGTAGATTGTCCTCGAAAGCGAGGCACTCCAGCCTTCTCTTACCGGATGAGGTATGTGTGGGAGTTTCCTTGCATGCAAAGTGCCAAAGAAAGCTTTTGGCAAGCATCAGGACCGGATTGTCGCATTTTCACGGCCTGTCAAAGAGAAACGTGGAGGTCTTGTGAGAGCAAAATCCGAGAGCCTGTGGGTTTAGTGCGTCAAAGGAACACGCAGGTAGCTCAGGAACGCAGCTCTTATGCAGCATGACGATCTCCTGCGTCGCTCTCCCCGCCTCGTGGACAACGTGCGTGGTCATCGACAATCTAGAGCAGATGATTGGAGGTCTGGGAACACGTGAACTCCCTCGCACTACCAGGGACGGAAGAAACAAGTCGAGACAAGCATCGGCTAAGCTCTCGAGACTCGAGCTCCCATTCCTGCAAGGCGCCAATGAAGCTAATGCAAGTCCCACCTTGCTAGCAAAATTTTAGAGCTGAGAGGAACCAAACCCTTGACGAGGCTCTCAAGCTCCTCTTCATTTCAAGTTCCATGCAACCAAGGGACGGGGTCCTCAAATGTCGTTGTCCACACAGACGCAGCTTGCGGTTGATGGTCAAAGTTAAAGGTACGTTTTGCCCTACACAGAAGGTGACATGCCGGCACTTAGGCCTTGAGCAAAAGGCAAGGGGAACGTGCCGACGACCAGACACAGCATTCGTTATCTGATACTTGTACGAAGACCCGGGATGAGTAGCAATGACGACGTGTGCACCTGAGGCTTCGGGAGACAGTCCGGCAGAAGACCGTTGAGACATGTCTGCGTATCGAGAAGAATCGCCGCACAAGGCGCGATGCAAAGCAGAGCGGACTAGGCATAAAAGGTCGGTAACCTGCTCTGTGCCTGAAGCAGACGACGGAAGGAAGCAGGTCACAGGTTCGTGTCAAGATGTTTTCCACTCTCTCTGTTCTGAGTGCTTCTGCACTCATTTCGTCCACTCTTGCCCTCCCGGTTAACCGCCAAGCGTCGACATGGGAAACACTGAGCAGCAAAATCACGCATGTGGTGTATCTCATGCTGGAGAATCACTCCTTTGACAACATTGCCGGTGAGTCGCAAATCCGGGTGCCTATCCAGGCCCCGCCGGGCTTCGCCATGTGACGCTCATGCTGCATCACCGGCTTCTAATGTCATTCAGGGTACTGGGACTTCAACGACATCGACAATCTACGCAATATCACGTATTGCAATGAATTCACCAACCCCAATTGGACCGTGTGGAACGAGCCGTTGCTGATCTGCGCGGGCAAGTACGAGGCCGAAGTCCCCCTGAAAGACCCGGACCACAACTTTGCCGGCACCAGCTACGAGATCTACCGCAAGTGGGAACCGACGGCCGACGACGTGCCGGACATGTCCGGTTTTATCGAACGCCAGTCGGAGAGATACAACGCCACGCCCGGAGACAGCTCCTTTGTCATCAAGGCGTACGACCCATCCATGGCGACGACCCTAATGACGCTCGCACAGAACTACGCCTTCTGGGACACGTACCACGCCGAACACCCCGGGCCGACCAACCCGAACCGCCAGTTCGCGACATCGGGCTCGACGTGCGGGTACGTGGACAACACGGACCAGGCCTCGGGCTGGTTCAGCAACACTACCGGCACGGACTGCGCCGTCTCGATCTTCGAGTCGCTGTCTCGCAAGAACATCACCTGGAAGAACTACTACGAGAGGGACATCATCGACGCGTACATGTACAAATGGGTGCAGGACAACGCGATGGACAGGCTCGTGCACGCGGATCAGTTCTACGAGGACCTCGCCAACAACAACCTCCCCCAGTTCTCGTACATCAACCCGGAATGCTGCACCATCGACTCCATGCACCCGACCAGCAACATGGCGGCCGGCGAGATGATGATCAAGCACCTGTACGACTCGCTCCGCAACTCCTCCTACTGGGACAACGTGCTGTAAGTTTAACTTCGTCACAGAAAAGCCGAGTCCGAGTGGTAAGAGCTAACAATTCTACCACCCGCAGTCTGATCATCAACTTCGACGAACACGGCGGGTTTGCCGACCACGTCCCTCCGCCAGTGAACATCCCGGCGCCTGAAGACGGGATCACGTTCAGCGGCAAATCCGACGGCCACAATGTGACCTACGACTTCACCCGTCTGGGCGTCCGGGTTCCTGCATTTGCCATTTCGCCGTGGATCCCGCCCAACACGCTGATTCACGACCAAGGCACCTCGTATGCAGACAACTCCGCGTACACGCACTCGTCAGTGCTCCATTTCTTGCAACAGCTCTGGGGGTTGGAGGGCTTGAATAACCGCGTCCAGTGGGCCAAAACGTTCGAGTATATCTTTGCGGATGCGCCTCAGGCGGGCGGCGGGTTGACGGGTCTGCCCAGCCCGGTGTGGCATGGGGGCGCCAACCAGCCGGAGCCGGAGGCGTTTTATCTGCTGAACCAGGATGAGAGTTATTATTCGAGTCTGAATGACTAAAGCGTCGACGAAAGGCAGGCAGACTTACTTACATATGCACATAAAGAGAAAGACAGAGCGTAGAGGGAAACGTAGATGTAGAGGCAGACTTTCCCATGAGTAATGTAAAAGTTGTGTCGAACTCGCGATGCGGTTCTCTCTCCCGAAATGCGTTTCCCCCAGCGATGGATGGTCACTGACATCGTCTTTATTGAAGAATGGACTCCCGCACGTGAGTGGTAGCACTTTTCAGGCTGTCCATGTCCACTCTACGCATTGACCCGCGCCCACGCATCCGAGCCCCCTACCAGGGCGCTGATTGTCCCGGCAACCCCAACGGTGATCGGATCCATTGCCAACCACCCCACAGCCGCACCGGGGATGAGCAGGTCGCACCCGTCAATGATAAGCTGTCTGTACGCCGACCGTCGCTTTGCAGCGTTGAACTCGAAAGAATCCGCACCTGCGCCCGTGGTGGACGGTGCGTTGGTGCTTCCCGACGCCTGCTTCTTCTTCTCCTCATTTACCGGCGGCGAGTCCTTTGACGTGGCTGCTTCTGCTGCTGCTGCTTGTGGCGTCGAAGACGCACTAGATCGAGGCGAGTAGACGACCGAGATCTCGTACAAATCCAGCACGACAGAGACGGCCAGAGCATAGAACCACAGTTTCAGCGCCTCGGTCTGCGTGACCACGGCCCAGGGCCTCCACGTCCCGGCTACGGCGTCGACGATCGTAAACATCTCAACAAAGAGATAGGCGCCAAGCAACGACCACTTGGAGACGACGAGCAGGAAGTGAAGACCGTTCTGGGCCGCGGGCGGCGGTGGTTTTCCAGCGACGACCGCCTTTTCGCTGCCCCGCGGCGCCTCGTACAGCTCGTATTGGGCATATCCGTTGTTCCAGCAATCGATCCATTTGACGAGGCGGAAGAAGCGACGCGCTGGAAAGTATAGTGGATTAGATAGTAGATCGAGTATCATCGAGAGATGGTTTTTGGTTCGCGCGAGATGAGTATGTAAAGGGAGATACAGCCACCAGAACAGAGCATGCAAAGACTAGTAAGCTCATGCAGGCATTGTGATAAAATGGCAGTGGATTTGAAAACCGTTCTTACCGAGCGCGACTTGATTCTTGGCTACATTCCATGGTGCAGCCTCGTCTGGAGCCCAGTACCCGATGTTGGCGGCGATTTGCGCGGTGGATTGAAGCAGCTTGAGAGTCTTTTCGACACCGACTGTGATATGATGTGGTGGTTAGATTGATGCCCGTCCTTTTGCAGACCACGTTGAGCCGCTTGCGGGCTTGAATTTGGTGGCCAAGTACCCGGGAGGCTTGGAAAAGGGTGGTTTGACTGCTTACCTGGGTCGTTTGAGAATCTGGAAATGGATTTTAACATGGCCGCAATTGTAGACAGGAGGGCCGGCACCAAACAGCAGGGAGAGTAAGGCGGTAGTCGAAGTCTAGTCGAGAGAGAAATGAGAGATTGAGATGATTTACCTCGGGCCTCCACGAAGGTCGGTAATCAGTCCCTTGGATACTCTGTACATGTACTTAGTATGTTAATAGGGGAAGTGGTCTCGTCCGTTATCGGCAAAGTCCGCTCACAGGTGGCCTCTTCGCCAAGTTTATTGCAGCAAGCACGCCACCACATAGATACAAGTACTACTATTGTGGTAAGATTGAGATGATCTGAAGCAGTAGCGACGACCGGAAGTCACAAGTAGTATGTATTTCGTTATCCGTTGCATTCACCCTCACAAAGGACGCGAGGCTCAGCGCAAACGTGCGAACAGCAAGGCTGAGACGGCGAAAGCAAAAGCGGCGGGGCAGATCCCTGACACAATGTGCCTAATCCAGTTTAACAACCTCCCGCCGGATTAAGCTGATCTCGGCTTCACAATTTATCCGCCGCCGCGGCCACTATCACTGTCGAGGCTGTCAACTGCCAGTCCTCCTCCAACTGACCCAACCATCTGGATTGCTCGGTGCTGCAGTATACGTCGCCCCAGGCTCGCCATCTCAGCAATGCCGGTACTCTCGCGCTTACTAGTCCTCATCGGGCTCCTGTCACTGTTCCATGCGTAAAGGTACCCTCTCGTCCACGGCGAGTATGAGATTAACACAAGTACAGAGCCTATTCCGCCCACGAATTTTCAACCCTCTCCACCAAACTCCACAAGAATGCCGCCCTACCTTTAGACATCAAGCTCGAGACTCTGGTGTCTGTATTTCTTGCGTGTTTTGGCCTTGTGCTGGGGTCCGATCCATTGAAGCCGGTTAGTTGGAGCGCCTGGGCTGGACAGATTGAACGAGACGGCGGAGGAGCGAATCCTTTTCGGGGACTGGAGGAGAGAGTGGGATTCATGGATATCAGAGCGCAGAGGAGGGAGTTTGCGCAGTGGGCGAAACAGCAAGGCGGGGCACAGGCGAAATAAAAAGGAATCATCTGAAGTGTCTGATTGAGATTCGGAACCCATATCGTATTATGGATCACAGTCAAGCTACATATATGCGAGTGTGCCGACTCACACCACCAGAACCGCGGAGAGCTGAATGACTGGAGCGGGCACCGTCATCTCTGATGACAAGGGTCACAGGGAAAAGCGCGTCGCTCAGCAAGTTCTATGTGCAGCTCGACTTCACGGCGGATCTCTCAGAAGTCGGTTTCCGGTTTCAGACCCCAGCATCTTCCCCGATCCCGACGAACCAATTCTAAGCCTGGAAGTATGCCCTGATCGCCATGAGCACGGCCGTCGGCCTGTCGTCTTTCTCTAGTTGATACGACTACGGTCGGTTCCACAATCAAATGCGTTTGCTGGTTTCCAGCTGGCTTATCAACTTGGAGAGCGCCTTTTGCACAACTTCCAAGTCCTGCAGGATCATTTGATGCCCGCTTCTCGCTACAAACACTTCGGTCGATCCTCCAAGCAGAATGCTAATATCCTTCGATCTCTGAGGCGGGCTGATCATGTCCTTGTCACCAGCCACAAAAACAGCTGGGCACGTTATCAGAGAATAATCTGGATCCAGATGATCATCGCTTGCGACCATTTCAGCTGTGGCGGCGTATGCTTCAGGAGAGCACGAGGCCACGGCTTGCCGCACCTCTTGTTGGTGCATATCCTGATTCTCTCGATCCACCGGAAAATTCGTCTTGACCGCAATCTCGCCAACTGCGTCCATGCCATGTTGACGAGCAGTTGCGGCGAGATCCCGCATTCGCTGCTGTGCCGGAAGGACCCCTTTGATCGAACGGCCTACCCCTAGGAGGAGAAGGCCTGCCACTTCGCTGGGGTATTGGGCAACATAATGGAGGCTGATGATGCCTCCGAGCGAGTGCCCGATGAGGAGGACTGCTCTACTGTTACCGCTGCCGCTGCCGTTGATCGCGGGGGTCGGAAGATGTTCTTGGACATGTGTGATGAGATCGTGTAAGTCGGAGACATGTCGTGCAAAGGAAAGAGGCTGGGTCGAATTGAGGGGCGTTTTGCCAAACCCTTCGATGTCTACGCTGATGACTTGGTAATTGGGCGGTATGGAGGGAAGAAGCTGTCGAAACGTCTCTGTCGAGCCACCTAGTCCATGCAGCAACACCACGAGAGGGCCTTGCTGGTTGCCGGTGCCGATATAATGAATATCGGTGCCATTCAATGTAAGGTGGTGCTTCGATACACTCGCCATCCTGGATCCGCGTCGCCCACTGTCGCGAAGTCAAGGTGTCCTAGGAACGAACGGTGACTTGCAATTACGTCTATGCATTCTTGCGGCTCACGGTCCAGCAATGGCATCCATTGCAAAGCCATGCCATGAACCCGAGTCTCGGCCGGATATGGCATTCAGGCTCGGCCGAGCATTTTTACTATCACAACCCCGTATCATGATCAGCGCGTTCCAGATCCGGTACAATATCTCCCGTGCGCGACATGAGAAGGATCCATCCTCGGCCGATTTCTACGAGGAGAGAGCCGGGCAACTCTCCGCCCACTGAGATACACGATGAGGAACTTCTAGCCTAGAGCTTGAGTATTGAAAAGCATTCTGACTTTAGAGCCACAATCCTCGTCGCAAACCACCACTGCGACCGCCGTGCCTGATATCACCATTTCCAAAGATGGTCGTCGAATCCCTCACAGAGGTCATCGCCCCGGAGGGCGTCAAAGCGAGACTCATCGCAACTCGGGCGTCCGATATCACGCTACCGCACGCCGAGAAGACACACGGACGGGTTGTCCCTGTCAAGCACCCAGCAGAAAGCAAGGTTGACTTTGGCGCCGAAATCTACGGAATCGACCTGAACAAACTCACCGATGCTGACTTCGAGTTCATATCCGATGCATTGCACCGGCACAAAGTCCTGATCTTCAAGGAGCAGCCCGAAATGCTCACGCCGCAGAATCAATACCTGCTGACGGCAAACTTTGACCCCGACGAGACGACGGGAGGTTTCGCACACGGCGCCGACCCGTTCCTAACCTCCCACAAGAACGTCAACATCTACGGCATCCAGAGTCGGCCTGCCATCCCGGTTCAGCCTCAAGTGCACATTCTCGGACGAGGGGAGGTCCCAGAAGATCACTATCAGTTCCCGCCCGGGTTCAAGGTCAAGGGTATCGACCATCATGACTTCCACCTCCCGCCTCACATTCCCAAAGCAGAGCGTGACAGCGGAGCCAGTCGATTCTACCAATGGCACTGGGACGGCGCGCTGTACAACATCCCACCTCCGCGTGTCGGCTGTCTACTGGCTGTCCGCACTCCCAAAGGCCCCGACGTCACTGTCCGCTGGGACGACGGAACAGGAACGGAGATGACGATCGCTCCTGGTGCGACGGCCTATGTTGCCGGGTCGAGGGCGCTCGAGCTCCTCGACGACGAAACGAAACAAACCGTGCTCCACAGCCGGATAGAGTACGCGCCCCACGCGTTCAAGTGGATGTCGACCGCCCACAGCGCAAGACTAGGCCATATCCTGGAGACCGAGGGTCTGGAGCTACCACGAGAGAAGCTCCCTTCCGTCGACGACACCAAGATCTGCATCTATCCCATGGTGTGGACGAACCCCAAGACCGGCGAAAAGTCGTTGCAGGTCCACGGGCAAGGCGCAGTCAAGCTGTACCTCAAGAAGAGCGCGGACGGGGAAGAGACCGTCGTTGATGACTTGAAGCAAGTCCGGGATTTCATGCACAAGTAAGTAAGGTCTGACGTCTCGCGCTCGCTGTCCTGTGAGCCAGTGAGCTCTGCACGATGAGTGTCTTTCATGTGTCATAAATGCATGGTCCGGGGACTCGCTCACTGACGAAAATTCGCCAGGATTATGCGACCGGCCATCTCGCCGGAGAATATATATGCGCACCGCCACGACGAGCAAGACGTCGTCCTCTGGTACAACCGCGCGTTATGGCACAGCATTGTAAGTGGCAATATTTGCAAACATTCCACTCGACCCTTGTACTGTGGTGCCTTGGAGAAAACTGGCTGACGTGTGCTGTGTACTGCAAGACCGAGTTTCCCGAGTCCTATGGCCCGAGAATCATGCATCAGTGCAACATTGCAGCATCGGATCATCCTTCAGGCTAATCGAACGGGGCGGCACCGATGGAGTCGCTTGAAATATGGAGATCCGAAGGGGGGAGATGAGGGAGTGATAGCATTGTCAGCCTGTAAGCGGTGACACTTCCTGAATTCTGGGAGCTGCATTCGTAGGTTGAAGGGCCTTGAAGGTTGGTAGCTAGCAGTGGACGGATGCCAGAGCAAGGCGGGTTGGCCAAAAGCACAGGCCGGTGTATAGCCTCATGACATGCTGAAAAGAGGCACGGGGAGAATGAGCAGTAGATAAGTTACTGTAGTGTCGGCCTGGAATAATCAAAATTGAAATCCAAACCCCTGATTCGCAAACGATAGCAAGCTATCGAATGTCCGAGGGCCGTTCCCATCGCCCAACTGCATATTCATATTCCATATCCGTTCCGAATCTGCCGGCAGAGGAAACGGCTCGTCCACTCCAATCTCTACAGGACTTTCCAGGACGAGCTGAGGCCGGACGTCCGGTTCTGCCGCATCAGGGGTGGTTTGGCGTTCTTGTTGCGCTCGACTTCCCAGGGACGGAGGCGTTCGATTGTCAACGTCAACACCAACACCAACACCAACATCACAGAACGAGCGGGTGAACTCTGCGACATTGAAGCCTCGACGTCGTCGTTTTCTTGGATTCCCGTCCCTCGCGGATTCGGTTTCATTTTCGAGCGGTGGTCTCTTGCGACTGTCGACACGGTTGGCGACTTGCTTCTGGAGGGCGTTCAACACTTTGACACCACGGGCCGCGATCATGCTCTTCTGCCGACACAGTTGGAGATGTTGGATCGTTTGGTCGACGAGGCTGTGTGCCGCGTCTTGGGCAGAAGGGTCGACCGATGAGTGGAGCATGTCGAAACATATCACAATGCAGGCGGCGACCGAGAACGCTTGATGGGTCCACAGCATGGGGCTGGACTCGTCCTTGCTGCTGGCGAGGTATTCTTTCAGGATCGTGTTCGCGGCGGCCAGGCACGTCCGGCGCGTGAATGCGAAGACCGGGTTCGCGAAACTGAGACCTAGGAATTTCCTAGAAGGGGGACGAGTGGAAGTTAGCACAGAACGCCCTGACTCAACTTCCCTGCTGCAAAGCAAAAATTACCTACCGATGGATCATGATAATTTTGTGGGCAGAGCTCATTGCAATGGCTCGGCGAGCCCACGGGATATAACATGGCCAGTTCTCGTCAAAGGCCGTGTTCGCGAGAAAAGGAGGCCTCCCGGTGGCCAGGGACCGCATTTTCTTGTCGTGCACCAGAACGGCCTCGTGTTTCGTGTACAATGTGTTGGACAGGGCCATGACGTCCTGCAAAGCAGGCATGATTGCCGCGATCTGGGCGAGAAATCGGCAGAAGCTGGTGACTGTCGGCTCTGCCTCGGGCAGTTCATGCAGGTTCTCGTCGCAGTTCTTGGGGGGCAAGGACAGCGAGTGCAAGGGGTTGATCGAGTAGGACTCCGAAAAGGCCGTACTAAACCAGTCCTGGGTGCAGAGCTCTTGCCAGACACGACGGCCGGTTTCCAGTTCGACGGCCCCGCCTCGGGCGTCCTGATCCAACCGGTGCAGGCCCAGGCTCTGCGCGATGCGGACCGCCGATGCCAGCATGACGGACTGGGTGTTCGAGTGGCCTAGCATGTGGGCCGTATTGGTCAGGGACGCGATCGCCTGGACAGCGTGCAACGAGTGGTGGGCCGTGAAGTTGGCGGCGTTCAAAGACCTGATGACGGCCTTGTACCATTTCTGCGACAGTAGTCGGGCTTCGTGTTCGTCGAACCCCCATCTTCTGGCCTCGTGCGCGGGAGCCGATGTGATGGTCCCGGACATGATGGAAAACAACAGGGCAACCCATTGTAGATTGAGCCCGGTCGAGCCGAACTCACCGTTCTGGTCGGTGTAGAATGAATCCAGTTGTTTGGAGAAGGTCGGTGCGAAATACGAGCCGTGGAACCAGAGCATGCAGTTGTTGTGATAGTCGACCAGCTGGTACACTTGGCGTCGCGAGGGGAGCAGGAGCTGTAACCACAAGACGAGGTTCGTGTCCGGAGACAGGGCACCATCAAGGTCCTCGCCGGCCGGACTGGTACCAATGCCGTCGTCGCGCTCTGAGACCCGGAGGGCATCTGGAGATAGCATGCCTTTCTCCGGGTCTTTCATGCGGCCCCAGGCCAGAAATTCGAGCACCGTGACTGCATCTTCCAGGTCCGAGTCCTGACTAGGCGAGGGCGACCGATGAAGTTGCGCGCCATCTCGGCCGACAGCTTTTTGTTCGGGGGTTGCAGCCAGAGACTGAAGAAGGGCTGGACCTGACTCCCCGTTCTGCCGTCCTAGAGCCGCCTCGAGCTCGGCCACGCGTCTTCGAAGCGCTTTGCAAGCGGCGTCATCGTCCGGACGTCCAGAGGCGAGCATGTCGCTGCTGTTCTGGACGCTCAGGTCACCGGCTTCAGAACGTCCGCACTCGGCGAGTGTGCCTCTCCTGACACAATTGTCGCATGGGACCTGCTTATCACACTTGACCTTGCGGCGGGTGCAGACTCGACAGGCGAGTCTCTTCCGAGGTAATACGACAGACATTTCTGACGGCAAGGACCATGTCGATGGGATTTCTGCTCGTCATGGCCATTCTCTCAAGTTGTTGAATCCGACGATGCGAAGTCAGCTATTGTGATGGCATCCTTGTGCGCCGAGGACCGACGCCGGCCGATAAGGAAGAATGTGATAAGCAGTAATTGACATTCAAAGCTACTAACATGATTCGTCGTCGTCGCAGCCCGGAATTGATACTCAACCTACAGTACGATCATTCGTTCCATTCAGTCTCCAAACTAACAATCGGCGTGACAACTGGTACGAACGCTTATTGGCGAGATTACCTCTGTTTGTTCCGGGTGAATCTTGCGGATCCGACCTCTGCCAATGTGCAGATGTGTCTTCCCGATTAGCGATAACAGACATGTCCAAAGCTCGGCCGAGGCAGGCCAACGCCAGAAGCGGTGCTCGGTAATCTAATCCGAAGGTCTCTGCGAGCCTCCCTATTGATTCAAGACGTGCAGAACGAGTGATGATTGACTCAGTCTGATAAATCATTGTCCTGGCAGTCAAGCGGTGGGTTCCAGCACATCGAAGTCCACTATTTCGACACAGCAGACATGTCTCCAGCCGCGCTCACACCAGAACCAACCTTTCAAGTTCTGCCCGTGATAAAGCGGAAAGAGCAAAAGTTCAACTTTGGCGCCGTAGTGGAAGGCTTAGACCTCAATGAGATATCCGGTAATTACTCATAATTTGCCCACTGATTGCCACCGCATATCACTGACACTGGCTAACTTTGTGTCCAGACGACGATCTCAAGAGACTGAAAGAGACAATATGGACGCACAAGGTCATTGTCGTCAAGGGCCAGAAGAACCTTACTCCTAAGAAACACTGGGAGCTCGTCACCCGGTTCGACCCCGCTGCTTCTCAGGTGCATAGCCATGGCGACTTGAAGACGTTCCAACAGAAAGGCGGTGTGCTCTCCAAGTCGCGAGACGTCTACGGCATTCCTGGAGCTGAGAATGTGCGTCTGATCGGGAAAGGATACCAAGGTAACAATTAGGCGACACCATTCCCATTCCAAGTCCTCGCCCATCAGACGATACCTTCCATCGAAGGCGGTAGGATGAAGGAGCTGACCAAGAATCGATAATACCGCTAGGCGACGACCACTACGGGCTCAAAAACCTCAATATAAAAGGCTTATCCAACGACTTCCATGCCGACCCGCCCGATGAGAAAGAATTCGCACAGGGCGTCACGCGCTTTCAAAGGTGGCACATTGATGCACCTCTTTACGCGCGCGACCCAGCGTGGTTCACCACTCTCCGCGCCGTCAAGCTCCCCTCAGGCCCGGACGTGACGATCCGGTGGGACGACGGCTCTGGTTTGAGCATGCAGGCCCCTCCCGGGCTGACCGCCTTCTTCAGCACCTCGCAGCTGTACGACATGCTCAGCGAAACGGAGAAGCAGTTGGCCGACCACAGCTGGGTCGAGTACGCACCACATCCATATATGTGGATCGAGAACTGCAAGGCGCCGTCCACGGGACTCGGCCTGATGTCGCAGGGGAAGGAACACTCCATCGAGGAACTAGGCGACTATGACGAGCGCGACGTCAAAAGGGTGAGTCTTTTACACTTGCCTACCTAAGCTGGTGGGTTGAGCCCGACATACTAATCAACTTCGTAATTAGTACCCCTGTGTATGGATCAACCCCGTGACCGGCGAAAAGGCGTTCCAAGTCCACGGCTTGGCCGCCCGAAAGCTTTTCTTGCGGTCGTCCGTCGACGAACAGCCTAAGGTTGTCGACGACGTGGTTGCCATACGGGCCTTCCTGCATGATATTCAGACTCGCGCCCTCCGACCCGAATACATCTGGCTGCCGGAGGTCGAGGAGGGCGACATCGTCATGTGGGACAACTACGGCGTGTTCCATACGGCGGTGGACTATCCGTTGGAGAAGTACGGTCCCCGGACCATGCATCAGGCGAACATTGGTGCGAGCAAGGGTCCGGTGGGACCGGTGCCTATTCCCGCTGTGGGCTGAATTCGTCGACACACCATACCCACCGTTTGCTAATGGAATGGCAAGATGTTTCATTACGATATATGTATTGTGATAGCTTCTCAGGATTTACCAGCTACCTGTTTGCTGCAGCGAATGCCTTTCGACCAATGCCGCCACCTTCCTGTCCGCGACTCGGCATGCCTTGGGGTCCGCTCATCGTTTTATCATACCTCCTCCCACGATTCTGTTCCTGATATCGATCGTTGTCATATCGATTTACGTCCTTCTTTCCCGTGGCTTCTGTCCCAGGCTCTGCACCTTTCTTGCCCTTGACTCCTCCTTCCTCTTCATTCTCTACCGCATCATTTGCCTCTGCCCCCCGGAGGGGGTTCGCAATGCAAAGCATGTATACGGGGTGGTCCCAGTACCTGCATATCCCGTTCCGGTGCTTGACGGGGTGACGCCGCTCAGAGACATCCGTCAAGAGTTTATGCACTCTCGCTTATTCAAATCGTCCAGCTATTCGGAATTGTTCGAGGACGCCCAAACTGCCAAGGTCATATAGCCCTGAGGCCGGTCGTTACGGAGTGGCCCCAGTCGACGATCACGAAGCTTCAATAAGGTTGGTTTGTCGCACGGTCAGACTTAACAGTCCCCCGACATCGCGATCATGGCACTATCGATGCCATCGACGATGGTTTCTCCCAATATATGTTTGACTGGCAGAGAGGTGACTGGAATATAAAGGAAGTTGATCACCACGATCTCGTGTACAAGATGGTTGCTGCCGCACTCGGCCTCAACGCAACCGTCTGTCAAAGGCAAGGACTTCATCTGATGACATCTCTTCATGGACCCGCTTGTGTCGGATTGATGAAATCCGCGGTCTTCTTGCCGACCGACATCTCAAAGGACGACGAATTTCGGACGACGCGACACAGAGCAAGCTTTGCAGCATTGTGTATGGTGAAACCTCAATACGAACAGGCGTGTCTGTTGTTCGAACCATCTTACGTTCGCATGGCTCCATTCCTGGACGGTAGAGGACCAACGACCGTCCTAGACGTGGTAGACGTGTGGGTCTCGACCAAGATCGCTTCATTCATGGAGTTGCAACTCATGGTACATGACTCGGGTCGAGACGCTCAACTCGGGAGAGCCACGTATCTAGACCACTTGGCGCCGAGTGGCATCGAATGACCAGTGATGGCGCCTGCAATGAGGACATCCAGAACGAAGCCAAGATGGGGAGAGCGGCCCTCGCGCTCTTGGACATGGTGTCTGTTATGCATTATTGTAATCTTTGTTTTTCTGAAAGTGCTTGAGAAGGCTCTCTTCGCGCCTTTATTCCGCCAGGTGCATCCGGATTCGCGACAAACGTGTAGCGTGGGACCTGATTATTGAAGGGTCCGCAGCACGGCCCGGCCCAAAGTCTGTTACACGACTTTGATCAAGCGGAAGTCAAATCAACGTCAAGACATCTAGACGGTGGACGCAAAGAGAAGATCTCGAGATCTGTGAAACAGGCAATAAATCTGGACAGCTCGGCTGAACGCTTGGTCTGACTATGGAGCCTGAGACAGGAGATTAGAAAAAACCGAGTCAGGAATCTAGTCGAGCCGTGTACAACACGGCGGTCAATTCTGTATGCATTATGTCCTAGTACATGTTATACAATACCTGAAGCTAGAGTTGAGGATGTCATTTTCGAGTGAACTGAACTCGGCGCACCGACCGTTTCGTTCGTTTGATATCTTTTCTATTTTCAACTCCTTTCTGAGACTTCGGGAGATATTCCACACAAAACTCTTTGTGCAACTTGAAGAGCCCTTTGCGCAAACAAAATCATGCGAGGAATCCCGGGAGCGCTGACGCGTGGCGGACAACCTCACAGCATGCCAGATCACATTGAACAATGGACGTGGATAGGTGTGCGAGGTCCGTCGATGTAGTTCAATCTCAGAGCAATTGGTAGATTAAAAGCCAGCCGGACGCCCTCTGCAAGAATTTAACCTAGGCGAACCTTTTATTCTCGATTCCACCGCCGGTAACAATGTCGGCAGTGAAGAAGAACAGTAAAAACAAAAGTTTTGAAATCAATTGGCATCCACTATTCCTCGAATACACAGACTTGACTCTTCACACACACGCTGGCTGCTTGCCAAATGTCTCATGGGCGGACCATGTCGATTCACCACCGCGAATAGGCTCCTCGTCTAGCGAATCTCCTTCGATCTGCTGGGCCTTTCCTCTCGGTCGGGTTGTGCGTTGAAGTCTGTGTGAAACCCATCTTCATGCCAACCACCGTGCTCCCTCTCTCACGTAGTAGCAGTGTTGACTCCAGGTGGCCTGTACTCCTCCGCCCGCTTATAGGACTGAATAAACTGCTCCTGCAAGAAGTCCTTCACCAAGACGGGGCCATAAGGCGCCTCGGGTATTGCAGGGCCGTACTTCCTCAAGGCAGCCTGGTGCGGCCGCTGCTCGAGCCCGGGAATCGTGCTCAACACATGGCTGACATTCCCGCTGTAAAAGAACGGGATCGAGTACCGGTGCGTGGGCGAGAAGTTCAGCACCCGATGCGTGTTGGATGTGTAGTGGTGGTTCGTCCACCGGGCCATGAGATTGCCCAGATTGACGACATACGCGCCAGGGACGGGCGCCACGTCGAGGTACTCGCCTGTCGTCTCGTCCTGGACCTGCAGTCCGCCGACCTGGTCCTGCAGCAGGAGCGTGATGCACCCGAAGTCGCGGTGGGCGCCGCAGCCACGCTCCTTGTCCGACGTCGTCGGCGTGGGGGGATAGTGCACCAACCGCAGCGTCGCTGCGGGGCTCGACTCGGTGAACGCGTCAAAGTAGTCCTCGGTGAGGGCGAGTGCGGCGGCGAGGGCGCGCATCACGGCCCGCGCCAATTCAGTCACCGCGGCGTAGTATTCCATGCAGGTGTCGTGCCATTGCGAGCCCAGCACAGAAGGGTATATGTTCGGACTGCATCCGTATTCGCCGTTCACGACACGGGGGTGGTCCCACGGCAGGTCTTCACCCAGGTAGATGGCTTCTTTCGTGTCCGGCGCGGCACCCGGTTCGAGCATCTGGCCCCCGATCATCTCGTAGCCGCGCCCGCTTTTGCCCGGGACGAGTCTCGCTTTCAGCTTCTCCTCAAGTGGGAGGTCGAAGAGCTGTTTGGCGGCAGCGAACATCCTCTGCTGCAGTTCAGCGGCCACGCCATGGTTCGTGAGTTGGAAGAACCCTTTATCTCTGCATGCCGCACCGAGTGCTTGCAGAAACTCGGCCTTGGATGTCTTGTCTTCACTGTGGAACGCTGTTCGTCGCTGTGGTTAGATCATCTCCAAAGGAAAGAGAAAGGTCGACAAATCAACGACCGCCTTACCTGAGAAGTCAAGCACAGGCGGAAGTGTTGGTCTTGCGTCAACGGATCCCATCTCACAAAGTCGAGTAGACGACGGATATTCTTCCAAGAGAGCGTATAAGTATTCCATGCACGATGGAGTTGATGCGCAACACCGTGACAGGTTGTATTTCCAGCCTCCCAGTCGCTCCTTGATGGTCCCAATACACTCCGTATCAGGGTGACGGTCGCAACAAATGAAAGCTCAAAAAATGTCTCGATCAGTTACGAATACTCTCTACTGTTAGCCGGAGTTTCTGGAGAAGCTCGGCGTCTTGGCGTCTGGTATAGATTCGATGGATGACGGTTCTACTATCTAGGCCTTGCTAGAATTCGGCCGACATCCGAGGCATGTGCTTGAAGGCGCTTGATGCCCTTTGCTAAATGTGGAAATTCTCTGGAGAAGCACCGTAGTGAGGACCAATGGCAGGGAAGATACTGTACTGACCAGGGTGGACAACTCCGGTTTCCCATGGGATAACCAGGTAGGGTTCTCCGTAATACAGAGCATGCTACTGGCTCACATCGCTTGCGACCGGCAAGGCTGAACTTTGCGTACAGAGATAAGACCTCGGCCGAGGGTTATCAAGAACCTTCCCGACAGTTAGATAACGGGGTAAACTCCCTGATCCTTGATCATCTGCAACGGCCTGTCTTGCCATACTATACGCTGGGATGATAAGACCTTATTCGCCCTGTTTATCCCCGCGATGCTCTCATTTGTGGAACTGGGGCGCCGTCGAGTCTGGCCAATGCGATAAGGGCACACCCAAGTATTCATGACGGCTTGTCGAGTAATGTATATAACAAAGTGTTGCCACAGCGAAGATCGCATGGTAAAGCAGAGCATGCACGTTTCCCGCACCAAAAATGGGCCTTTCCACGTTCCAAACGAAGGTGCGACGCGACTTCCAGGAATTTCAGCATGCTTTCACCAGCAGGGAAGCATTTGTCAAGTACGTGGAGACCAAACCTGATGCCGCCAACAGTACAGGGGCGATCCGCAACCAGTGGACAAACGAAGATCTCGACATCAGCCCTCCGAGTCACCGCACATGGGGCTGGTACGACTACGCCGCTTTCTGGTTCTCCTACGGCTTCTCCCCGGGCTTATGGTACCTTGGAGCTGCGCTGCTTGCTAATGGGTTGACTCCGGGTCAAGCGTTGGGATGCCTCTTCCTTGGCTTCTTCTTCGGATCCCTCGGTATCGTCATGCACTCCCGCGCCGCTGCGACATACCATTTCGGCTTCCCTGTCGAGAGCAGACTCGTCTGGGGACTGTGGGGCTCGTACTTTCCCGTCGTGATTCGAGCACTTTGCGCCCTGATCTGGGGAGGCGTGACCATCGCAACAGGCGGATACTTCACTTCGGTCCTGCTGCGATGCATTTTCGGCAACGGGTACTGGAACATGCCGAACCACATCCCGGAGAGCGCGCACATCACGGTGCAACAGCTCATAGGTATGGTCTCTGAGTGACTTTTGCAGGGGGTGGAGCACAGAATCTAACGACTACCATGTTGTCGGCCCTAGGGATCATCGTGTACTGGTTCATGACATGCTGGACACTGAGCGTGCCCATTCCGAAACTCCGTCGAGCATATGAGATCCAAATGCTCGTGACGCCGCCCGTGATTATTGGTATGTTTTTGCCCTGCTCGAAGGTTGACGGATTGATTTGCTGATCGGTTCGGACTGACTGCAGGACTCTTTGCCTATTGTATGGTGACCGGACGAGGACATGCACACCAGGCATTGTACGACGTCCCGCCCAAGCATGGTGCAGCGCTGTCGTGGGCACTGGTAAGAAGGGCTTTCGCGCCCTCAGATACACAAGACCAGAGTCCTGACTGTCACAGTTATCTGCGGTCAACTCGGGATTGGCCAAAACAACAACCCTCATGGTCAATCAGCCGGACATTGCTCGCTATGCGCGAAGCAAGGTCGCCCCTGTCTGGTCGCAGCTCATCATGTTTCCTGCTGCCAGTACGGTCTGCGCGGCCATGGGCATCTACGCCACACAGGCCATCTTCAATGCATGGGGAAACATCGACTGGAACCCGTAAGCACCTCCAAGCTTAATTTGTTACCTTTTTTTCCCTGCTCAAAATGCACAAAACTGACCGGGTCGGGCAGGTGGGACCTGAATCATGATATGCTTGATCACGATTTCAGCCATGGTCGGCGAGCCGGGATCGCGATCATCAACATCGTCTTCATCTACGGAAACACCTTGATCGAGCTAGGAGCCAATGTGATTCCGTTCGGCGCGGACTTCATGTCGTTGTTCCCTCGATGGCTCAACATCAGGCGTGGCATGTGGATGTGCTATATCCTCGGAGTGTGCATCTGTCCGTGGCAGATTCTCGCGACGGCCACGGGCTTCCTGAAGTTCCTGAACGGCTACAGTATCTTCTTGGGGTCGTTTCTCGGAATGGCACTGACGGATTACCTCGTGGTCCGTAAGGGAAATGTCTTTGTCAAAGACCTGTACCAGGTTGGTGGCAGATACTGGTACTTCCACGGCGTGTCTTGGAGGGCAGCTGTGACGTGGATCATCTCAATCAGCTTCATGGTACGTTCAAGATCATCAACCCATGGTCGAATGCGCGCTGCAGTCAGTGGCTAATCAACCGTGGAAAATCAACAGCTTCCAGGATTCGCGCAAACCTTTGGCGCCCCGATTGCCAGTGGCGGTGGCTGGACACATCTGTATGCCTTTAGCTGGTTCTATACCTGCACCGTCAGCAGCGTGATATACTTCGCGCTGTCATTCGTCGGCGATTATGCGCACGAGGAAAGGGCTATGGCGTTTGAGAACCTAGCACGTAGCGAAGTTGTCGAAGGCCTCGAGGCACAGAGCGACATCTCCGAAGTGAATGTGCCTGTCGAGCAGAAGGTCTGAGCGCACGTGTCGCTCGGGATAAATTGACGCAATATCAACACTAGAGACAGTATTTGAACACAGCCTCTCCTCGGCACGAAATCAGCCCGCTTTGATGACCGAGTTGATTCGGGTGCAGCACCTGTATCTCCGCAAGAAATCAAGACGGCGGCAGAAAGAAATAATGCGTTGTTCGAAACCTTAATTTTAATATTGTTCGATTTCGGAGGCCTTGGTCGGGCTAATTTATCGCTTCTATCTATCTCGTACAGTTGTCGTAAGATCTCTAATCCCAGTACTGTGTATCGCGCCGTCAACCGGAGAACTTCTATGGCATGATAGGTCCTTCCGCCGGCAAGCTAATTGCATGTTCTATGATCCTGTAGTCTCTCGAAGCCCTCGTTCGTGGTTGTATTCCCGTATCCCATCCCGTATCCCATCCCACCCCCAACCGTAACAGCCGTCTCGATGCTCCAGGCAGAGTTTCGTTGCTCATAAAATCCATCTGTGATTCGTCGAACCCGTAACAGTAACAATAAGGCCGATCGGAGGTGGACCTTTGTTCCACAGAAACAAAGCAGACTCCGTCAGCCCTCAAAGCAAACAGAAACCCAGCGCTGCTACCATCAAACTAATGCCCGCCGAGGCGAGCTTGTTCGAGGAAGCCGCACCGCCAGTGACTTGTGCGAACGTGGGGATCGAGTTGCTCGACGGCGCCGTGGTGGGAACTTGATTGCTCGAACTCTCAGGCGGGACGACCGTGCTCGTAGCCAGGGTCGTGGGGCTCTCCGGGACCGGCGCTGCCGAGCTGGTAGTGTTGTAGTAGTAGCCCGAGTAGCTGGGCAGGGTGGCTGAAGGAGGCTGGCTGGTGATGGCTGCGGGCTGGGTGGGCTGCGAAGTAACCAGGGGAGGCATGCCGGTGATGATGCCCAGAGAATTGGTCATGGAAGTGTACGACGTGAACGGATTTTCGTAAGACGAGGTCGACGGTGGCGAGGGTTCCGTTGTGCTCTCTGTCCATGGGGTCGAGGATGAGGCGTCGGTGGGCGGGACGCTGTCCGTGGCGGGAGGTGCTTGGGGCTGTCCGTCGGGATACTCTGTCACTGCGGCGAGAGTGGTGTCTTGGGCGCTGCCGATCTGGACGAGGATGCCCAGGGCGAGGGAGAGCAAGGGCAAGGAAAATCGTGTGGTGAGCATGGTGCTGGGAGTGTCTGATGGTAGTTTAATCAATATTGTTCAAGTGATCTTCTTGGACCGAAAACTTGGTGGATGGGATTGATGGAGGCTGATTTTCCACTTTCTTTGATAATGTATCGAGAATCGAGTATCGAGTATCGAGGGTGGATTGTAGAGTGTAGAGTAAGGTTATCTTGAGGATTTTGTGGTCTGAAGGATTTCAACACGATTGCAGACGGTCTATGGTGTCTATATAGCTCCTTTCGCTGCAACCGGCTTGCCACCAACCCCCCTTCTAGCCTTCTATTTGTCCCCTTCCGTACGGAGTGGTGAGGCTAGGAAACAACAAAAAATGCGGGGCTGCACGCGGGTGGTCAGGGGCAGCCACCAATGACGTGCAGGAAAGCTTGGTCCAGGCTAGCCCGAAAAGCCGTGGCTGGCCAGTCGGAGGCTGGAGGGGTCGGCGCGCTGGTCCGTGTGCCAAGACTCAAAACCACATTGTGTGCGAGTACATAGAACGCGTACCTCGTAGCGTGCCCACTGACGCGAACAGGCCAGGGGCTGTTGCTGAGGTGAAACACTCAGATCTGCGCTCGGATGTCTTCCCGGATTACTGTGCAATGTACCGAGTAGCTGGGCACGCTGGGCTACACTCATTGAAAAACTGTTGCGCGTGGGCAACGCGTCACCAAGCCGACCGGCCCCATGCATGTCTATCCCTACTCGTTGTCCGTGACTACTCATGCTGTGCACAGAGTGCGCTTGAACGCTCAGACCAATGGCTGAAGAATCTAGCAAACAACGCGACGTTACATGATCCAGACGCCTCAGAGCCTGCGAATTCCCACACGCGGTTGTCCTTTTCTTTTCGTGCTCAACGGTTTGCATACTGCGATTGGACCCGGCACAAGCGGTGAGTAGGGAGCAAACCCTGTCTGCTCGTCTTTCGTCTCATTTCCATACGTTGTGTTGTCTTCGGGTTTTGTCACTGGTTCTGAGGATGTGGTCCGATCTAAAACGTCCGGAGGCGCCATCCTAGGTGACTTCCTCCGTGGCTCTGAACTGGTGTCAGACAAGGCCCCAACATCACCATCTTCAGGAACCGGCAGTTCTGAGAGGGGCCGCTTTGCTCTGACACTAGTCTGTGAAGTGGAACGAGGACAAGTGGACGATGCGCCTGGTCGACTCGCATCATTCTCTTTCATGTCATCTTCTTCAGGATTTGCTTGATTGACAATATGCTTTGATTCCGGATTATGGTCGGCATCCTCACCGCGTCGCTTCGCTTCCTGAACAGCTGCTGACATATGCTTGGGAATCGGCGCGTGTATCCTCGTCATCAGCTGCGCTTGGGTTGAAAAGGCTTCATAGTCTTCTTGTATCAAGGCTCCGGCGGCTGCATTCAATGCTGAATCGGGATTGGGTTGAATCAAGAGGCACGAAATGGTGACCAGGATGTCCTTTAGAGTCAACTTGGGATCCCAATCTCTCTTTAATGTCTCCAGACAGACAGCGCCGGTCTTCTCATCGATGTTTGGGTGGTATATGCGCGTCTTAAAGGTGGCTTGAGGCGGACTCTTGGGATAGTCCATGGGGATTTTTAAACTCAGACGCCATAATCCTGATGCATAAGGCGTGCCATCTGCCCCAGTAACAAACACAGTAAAGTGTGTGAGGTCGTCTGGAAGAGAGCAGCCATCTTCAACGTCTGCGAAAAGGTAGTTGGGAGGAAGAGCTGACTGCAGACCTGCATGGTCTTTGGCAAGCCGACGGAGAGAAGCCTGTCATGGTTTCGATGAGAAGAGTGGTTTGTCTCTTACGGGAGAGCGTATCTTACCATAATGCAGTAGTTTGGACGACGGATGTCTACAGCTGTGGGAATTGTGTATGTGTTGTATCTGCATTGTGTACTGTGTAGCGCAGACACGCAGACCAACAGTCTGGAGCACTGCGCGACGCGGTCTGCGCGGTCAACGACATGCGCGTTTCGCTGTGTGCTGCATGTCCCTCCGTAGCACTGCATCATCGCTTCAAGTGTTCCACCGAAGCTCTGTCCTCCGGATGAAACATATGTGAGGCTGATGTGACTCCAGGTGCCGCTAGATCGCGTAAGCTGGTACGGAGTAGTCTTCATGCACGGTAGTTGACACTATTAGGTATGCAGTGACGGCGTAGAGGGTGTGCTTCACATTGCCTAGCTTGGATGCTGTGCGAGTACGGGGTCGGGAGCTTAGCAGTCTAATTTGTGGCCATTCAGTCAGAGACGGCTGCAATCGCATCTGTCGCCACAGCCGCATCTAGCTACGAGCGAGAGAGATTCCCGAGAACGTGCATTGCAGCTAACAGAATCTCAAGATTGCCTTTATACGAAGCATGGGAAATAGCAGATCTAGGTCTTCGGACAGCGGTGGCCAATAATGTGTTCGCGTTCCTGAAGCCTTCTTCGTAGTCTTGCGGCAAGGCTTTGGCAAACGGCATCGGTAATGCGTCGGCAGTGAGTGTGGTGTGAGTCGGGATTCAAGCCTACTCGTAAACAGCTCCGTGGTGGCACAGCGCTGCCTCACGACTGCCAGAATTTACGATCCAACCAATCCAGCAGCAGGCGGCGCCGCTAAGCGAATCGGAGAGGCCGTTTTATTGGAGCCAGGCCGCGACCGGCATTTCTCTGGCACCGCAGCCAGTCTCGAGCAGGTTTCCCGCACTTTCTTTCTCTCAAGCTGACCGGCCCTTTTGCTCACAAACGTTCGTCCCCGCCAAAAACGGTCCTTTTGTCTTCTCTTCCAACGTCAACCGACCGCACTGCAGCAGTAATTCGCATACTGGCCCATCATCAACCTTTCCCGCCTCGGCTCATATCCATCCTCCGTCTTTGGCGCTTCGGAGCTGCCTACGACTCTTCCTGTTTGGGTCCCTCTCGTCTCCTGCGTGCCCTATTGTCGCCCAAAGCGATCCTCCACAGTTAACTGGTCCTTCGGCGACACCGCCTAAACCATCGCCATTCCAGGCTTGCCAGCCTTGTTGGGCGTGCTGTCCTTGCCTGTGCTGCCGCCAAATGGTAAAACTGCACGGTCTTATTGCATGGCTGCTTCCCGCCCCCGAGGCTCCTTCTCCCAGCTGAAGCTCCAAGCACTCTGAAGCAGCCTGGCAGGCTAACTATTCGACAAAAGACCTTCAGAAGTCCGATTAGGACATTGACGGCATTTGACGCTCCCTTCATTGGTATATACGTACATAATTTCCGCAAGCTTGCTTCTTCGTAACAGTTGTTGCTTCATCTGACCTTGCCCCTCCCTCACCCGTCTCCAGTACCTGCATAGCACGCTCACACGGGACCCGAGCCAACTACTGCAGAGGCGACTGCCACCAATCCGGCCACCGCAGATCCTTTTTCGAGCTTGGACAGTTCCGCCGCAGGTCTCCCGGTACTCCAACTGCAACCTCTGCGCTGGCGCCCCTCGTACTTTTGACACGACATCTTGCCACCGGGTTCCAACTCCGCCCGCACCATGTGGCCGCCGCAAAGTCAAGCTGGCCCCTATTTTATCCCAATCCCCTCACGACCAGCAGTCCCACAGTATGTGTCCGTGCCTGAGCCAGAGCTTCTCTTCACTAGGGCTGGCTCGATGCCTGGCAGAGAGTTTGAAAGGCAGTCATCATCCAGTACGAGCAGCGCCTCCCTGGCCTTGGCACGCCGAAAGAGGGCTAGCAAACCAAAAGTACGGACGGGATGCAAGACGTGCAAGGTGAGTTTAAGAAGGAAGTCCGTGCCCACCCAATGGCTGCCTCGCATATCCCAAGTGCACGGTTCCATGCTCGCCTGGTGCCCGCCACAGCCCTTGATCTTCTCGGTGGATTGCTGAGGCAACACCGGTCCCCCCTCTTCGTCCCGTGTCTCTCGCCAGACTCGTCTCCCCCGCTCTCCTACTGGCCACATCGCACTCGATCGCTAACGATGAGAAGATACGTAGGATAAAATGCGACGAAACGAAACCAAACTGTAAGTGAGCCGTCACTCGGCCCCAGCCGCCTCTCTCTCCAATGTCCGTATTAGTGCTCACTTGACCTCCAGGTAAGCGATGTACCTCCACTGGACGCAAATGCGACGGGTACGAGTTCCCCAAAGACAGCTCTAGCAGCTCAGCATCAAGTGCGGTCTCGCCACCTCAGCGGCGTCCGAGAGTCTTTGAATACCTATTTGAACCCAATTCAATAACCAAGCCGTTTCAAGGCACCACCCAAGAACGCCGTATCTTCCACCGGTTCCAATATTGCACCGTACCCGCCTTCGCTGGAGGGTCCGAGACGGGGTTCTGGACGAAACTCGTACTCAAAGTGGGTCAAGAGGAGCCGGTGGTCCGGAACGCAATCATTGCATTGGGGACTTTGCACGAAGACTACCAGGACCGCTGTGGCAAATACAGCCCTCAGCTAATTGACGATCAAAGCTACCAACACGCCTTGAAGCTCTACGGTGGCGCCCTGCGGGAGTTGAATGAGAGACTCAACGAGCCCACCAAGTCCAACGCCAAGCTTGCCATCATCGCAAGTATATTATTTGCTTGCTTCGAAGTCCTCCGCCGCAATAACATGGCCGCCGTCATCCACTACCAACAAGGCATGAGAGAGTTGATTAGACAGATGAACATCCCTCAGAGCACTGACACCTCACTCACACCCTATTCTCCAGGCTCGAAAGCGAAGTTCCGCGAGATGCCTCAGGATGAGGTAGATGAGCTCCTACGGGTCTTCGCTCGATACGACATTCAGGCTTGCACCTTTTCGAAAGACATTGCAGAGCCTTTATCCACCGACGTTAGCCAAGTCCCCCGGATATTACCTACCAACCTCAGCTTGAGTCAAGTCCGGTACCATCTCGACAATCTTCTTGTTTCGGTGTATCAGCTAGTCAAGTCGGATGCACGGATGTATCGATATTGGAGACGCGATGCTGTGCCTTTGGAGTGGCAGAGTCGACGTCAAGAGGCGCTCGAAATATTTGACGCCTGGATGGCCGCCCTGGAAAACTTCTTCTCGGCCCAGGGTCCGCGGTTAAGCAGTACCGACCTCAAAAGCCTGTTGGGGCTGCGGCTTCAGATCAAGACAGCTGTCATCATGCTCAAGGCGTGCATAGACTGTGGACCGGAGAGCACGTTTGATGTTTTCGAAGATGAATTTGAGGACATGGTCTTTAAGGTTGAACAGATGACCACTGCCCTCGCCATGCCCGAACAAAGGCCTCTGGAGGACGAAGCTACACCCTTCACCATGGAGCTTGGCATTGTACACCCGCTCTTCTTTGTCGCCTGCAAATGTCGAGACTGGAGTCTCAGGCGGCGGGCTGTCGCTCAGCTGAAACGGGCTGGCAAAGAAGGCGTGTGGGAGGGACCCATTATGGCAGTTCTGGCCCAAAGAATCATGGAGCTCGAGGAAGAAGGGCTTCCAGACGGAGAATTGGTACCCGAGAAGAACCGGTTCCACGAAATCAAAAAGAATGTGGACTACGATGGTCGGCAAATCCTCTTCGAGGCGACAAAGGCATTGGATCCGACATGGAAGACATTTTCCGTGCACAGAGAGGCCGTTGCATTTTGAGGCGTTTTAGCATGGCACGCAAGGCGTCTGAGGGAATCCATCAGACTCCCGGGGTACGGGATGAGTATCTGAGAATCATCGGAGTACACTGGCTCTAATATTTGATAACGACGTGATGACAAACAAGATGACCCGCAAGCGCAGATCGTGCAGAGATGGAAAGGTGATTTCAGCTACGGCGTTGGAGGGTCTGGGTGCGGCCTGTCGCACTGGCATTCCTGCAGCAGCACATCGGCCCTTGTCTAATGGAAGCCGGCCCCGATTTCAATAGCATATACATATCGGCAATGTACAAACAGCAATGTACAAACAGCCTCGTCCGAATATGTCGCTCTTCTCTCTCTTTCCCTCTTGGAGCCGCATTCGGGCTCTATGTGGCCTCGGAGAATTTGTGCTGTGTGTGTGTGGCTCTTTTTCGGGAGCCTGATCCCTGGAACATGCGTTGATTTTCCAGCTCCCAGCGGACGGCGCCGGTGCTTAGTGTGAGACCCGCCAATCAGCCATCGCCAGCGCATAATTAGGGAGACTTAGCGTGCTCATTGAGGGCCAGTCCTAACGCCTAGCGCGTCGCGTCGGCGTCGCTAAGTCAATTTGCTAATGCCGGCTGATTTCCCATCTCGATTCAACTCATTTCTGGATTTTGACACCTCAACAGCACGTCTGAACTAATTCACCTCCATCTCGAAGTCCTTGCGTTCTACCTTTCCATGGCGCTGCGTGTCGGAGGATCTCATGCTTGCTGTCGTGTCATCGTCCATCTCCCTCTGAGCGCCCCGGGTCTTGACTCCTCTGCAATAGAGTTCCGCCAATCGCCAACCCGCCGCGACCTCCGTTCATGAACCTCGACGGGCTCAGTCAATTCGAAAATTCCCCTACCGGCAGCCACGATACGGGCTTCTACCCTCTTCGCGGCCATCACGACTCCTTCCATCCTCTGAAAGAGCACTCTCTTTCGTCCACTCCTTTCGAAAACGACTGGGTGTCTCCTTTTACTCTCCCACCCCTGCCGGGTCTGCGGCGCGACCGCGACCAGCCAGATTACTTCCGATCGCCCGAGTATCTGCGTCAACGCGACGGTAGCGGCGCCTACTACGCGGCCGCCTGGGGCTCGCCGTACGCTACCCCGAGTCCTCGAAGAACACCTCAGCTGCCCTCGACCTCTGCCAGTCACCGCCTGGACTTCGAAGACACCCCTCTCCCGAGTTCGTACTCTCGGTCGTTCCTGGATCCCGGCGACGAAATTGGCGGCGGTCGATCACGCCCACGACGTCGTGAATACGGGGATACCCCCACTCTCGATCCTACGCACGAGCTACGAAATCCGCATTCCGAAAGACCCAATTGGCTAAGCGACTCTGAAGACAGCGGATCCGAGACAAGTCAAAAGGAGGGCGAGAACACACCGACCCGTGTAGCGTACCTTGACAGCTGGGGAGCGTCCCCTGCCGACAGCGTCGGTCGCGCTCCGGTGAAACACCGCAGCACCGAAAGTCTCGCTACCGTCACCCAAGACACGTTCCATGCTTCCGGCAGCCTGTCAATAGTGTCGAAACGGCTTCGTACACCACTTCCGCCGCTTGGACAAAGCAATATGGGCGAGCAGGAGTCGGAGAAGGTTGCTTCGCCGGAAAGGCCGTTGCCTGTTCTCCCTCGTCGAGTCTCTCCCGCGGAAGACGATGTGAAACCACCAGAGAGCCCAACCTCAGCAGCTCGGCCGCGGCCAACTTCGATGCAATCTTTTCAAAGACCAAAGAAGAAGGTTATTTGTAAAGGCAAGACCTGTATCATCGCATTGCCGCTCGCGGATCGCGATGCCGCCGGCCTACCTCCTTTATTGACGCCAGAAGAGGTCCGGGCACGAATACAGGGATGGATTGCCGCTGGGTATTCTGTGGACGGTTTTGAATTGACACACCTGCCTTCTGAAGGCTCGGGAGGGAGCAGTGGCCAGAGCCGCCCTGTCTACCCCGATCCCACCGAGGTGAACGCGGAACAGAAGTTGCGACAATTCCAGGTGCATATACCCGACCAAGCAGAATGGGAGTCGTGGGTTGAAAGCCTGAAGGAAGAGAAACTCCGTGCGCTCGGTGTCAGCCCCAGCGGCTCGGAGGCTCCCCCGTCAACACGGTCACCTTTCTCTGCCACGATGAGCCGGGTTTCATCGACAGCTTATCCAGGACTCACTGCCTCACCACCCATCGCACCCTCCTCATCGGCAAGTAACCCGCTCAGGGCGACAAGCAATCCATTTTCGCCCTCTCTAATGTCGTCTGCTGGAATCAGTCCTCAACCAGGATCTGTTGCATCTTCGCAGTTCAATGGGCCGCCGAAGAACATGCACGGGTACAAGGCGTCTGTTGCACTCCCCGGCTTTCATGGACGGATCTCGCCCTATGAACCGACACTACCACAGCCGAATGCTTTCGGCAATGGCTCTCGACCGAATATCCAACCCCTCTCCTCACGTCAGAACAGCTTCTCTCCGAACCATCCGTTACACCTCCCGAACATGGGAGAGGTCCTGTCGCAACCCATGCACGTGCGTGCGCCGACCATGCAACTCGGCCCTGAACAAGCCCGGAATCACATGCTGCAACCGAGAGGACATGCGCACCCTCAACATGCCTCTCAAAATCCTCCGAACCCTGTTCTGCCTCAGCGAGTCGACAGCCTATCTCACACTCCTCAATTCAGCGAGTCATCCCGCACCCCCATTGAGATCGCGCATCCTACACCTAAGAGCCATCGCCATAACCTTAGTATGGCGCTGCAACGGGAGATCGACGAAGCCGAAGCTGCGTTACATGCGAAGCACGACAGCCTGCATGCCGAGGACCCGGAGAATTTTGGTCTGCCTCGGCGGAAGGGCTCCATCGTCGATGAAACCGTGAATGAAGAGCTTCCCATTTTGAGGCGACCCGAGACTATGACAGCTGCAGACGAAAGATCCGACATCGAAACCAATCCAAGCATAGCCGCTACGCCAATGCTGATGGACGACAAGAATCCATTTGTGAACTGGCAAGCTTTGAGTGACGCAGCCAAGGCAGAATCAAAACCTGCTCCAGAGCCTGCTCCTATAAACTCTAAATTGAATGTCGAAGCCAAAGAATTCGATCCTCGGGCAGGGTTCTCGAGTTCAAACTTCTCATTTGGAGCACCAGCTTTCATGCAACCGGTCCGCTTAGCACAATCCAAACCAGCGCCCCTGGCTGATAGGGGTTCCGCCAAGAACAGGTTCTCGATTTCTCAACTTAATGCCGACGCTCCTGCATTTACACCATCATTTATGCCGCAGGCCACGCCCAAAGACACTCCATTCAAATTCAGCTCCGCGACATTCAACGTCGATGCTCCGGAATTCAATCCCTCCCAGTCTGCAGAGTCGCGTTTCAATGTTAGTGTGGCATCTGATGCTGATGCGCCGCCCGATAACACGAGCAGCATATTTCAGAATGTTGTCATTGATCCAGGAACGAAGGCTACAAGAAGAGCGAGCAAACCTGTGCCGGTTCCTGCAACTAAATTGAGAGGCGCCCAGTCTGATGAATCAGAACCAGAGCCAACAGATGATGGGGGCCGCCCAATGGCTCCAGCAGACAGGCAAAAGAGAGCACGAAGGCATGATGGCGACGGTGATCGAAGTCCTGTCTTCGCCGAGTCAGCGCCGTTCCAGCATAGAAGGATCCTTTCCGAGATTGTGGATGATGTTGATGCCAATGGACCTCAACCGGGAAGTTCAAAGAAGCATTTTGACGGATGGGCCTATATTCCTGCAGATGAGTCGCAACTGACCAGCAACGACAACGAGTCAGTCAATGCTCAAGAGAAGGTCGAGGACACCAAGGGCGTTGTTGACGCAGAGTCTGCCTTCACTTTCACTAACGCAAGTGATGCTGCTATGTTTAGTGAGGCTCGGCCCCCACTTGATATCGACCAGAAAATGGAGACTGAGCGGGAAACCGAGCCTGACGCCATGGATAACGTCGAAGAAGAGGCAGAGGCCCCTACTAAACCCACAGACAGCTCAGAGAACTCCCGTCGGAAACCAAAGTCCTCCCTTTCTGCTTTAGCGAAGCCCTTCGAGTTCAATCCGGGTGGCTCAGGGTCACTGGCGTCTTCTTCCTTTGCGACGCCACAGAAGGTCCGAGGACTAGAAGCCTCCAAATACGCAGCACTACCGAGTCCTCCAACAGAGCTCACGGCCAACTTGTCCTCACCTCCAGCTGATATGCCTCACTACGCGGAGAAAGATCACGGGTCCGTCAATGACGCGGAGGACACTGTTGAAGTGTTCGAAGACGACGACCAGAGCAGTGAAGAAGAGATCGTGGAGGTTATTGAGGAGAAGTCAGCTGATGACGAGGCTGAAACGTCGCAGAAGTTTTCAGAGCCAACGAAAGAGCTGGGTGTCCATCCGCAAGTGGAAGAGGATGAGTTCGACATGCCAGGACCGTCACTCCGGCATCAAGACCACCCCGTTCCATCTTGGGAAGAAATCGACGCTGTGATGAAGCATCTTGAGGACCATCCCGAACTGGGTGTGGAACGTAACGATACACCAGTCCAGTCCACCCCACTTGTCGATATGCGCTTGGGAGGCATTTTCCGAAGCGACGCTCCAAGCCCCAGCCCCCGCAGAATGCACGACAACAAATCTGCTCAGGGCGACACCTCGTATCCGCCATCCTACGGGCTCGGTATTGGTGTTCACAAGTTGAACTCGGGCAGAGATGATGTGAGTGACTGGGGCGATGCCTTGCCTGCGCCCGAGGCAGCCAAATTCCAGCTTCGATCACAATTCTTCGACGGCCACGTCAATGACCTGGTTGATGGCATCCTTGAAAATCGTCTTGGCCCTCTCGAGCGCGCTCTGGAGACCATCCAAAACTCTTTGACGTTGATCGCTACGCAGCCGAAGCCGAAGAGGGACCGTCGCAGCATGTCGACAGAGCAAAAAGAGTCCGATGCAGACGACGAGGACGATTATGATGCGTTTGAAGGGTTCTCATCTTATAGAGCGCGGTCACCGATGGCGCGTAGAGGGGAGCGAAAACATGACCTGATCCGTGCCGCCGTTGCCGAAGCCATGGCCACATACCAACCACCTCCTCAGCCTCAACCGACCATCAACATGACCGAGGTCAACAGTGTCTTGCAGGAGATGAGACAACTAGCGCAACAAGGTGGCTCCCAGAATACACAAACTGAGCTAAAGACGATCATGGAAGATGTCATCTCTCACCATCCTCGACTCCGAGGGTCAAGAGTTCGTGAAGATCACGACACGGCGGAGTTGAAACTGAAGCCCCAAATCGATGGCTTGGAAAGTATGCTGAAGATCTCGCAAGAGCATGCTGCAGAAGAAGCTCGTCTCCGGCGCAAGGCAGAAGAGGGCATCAACGAGCTCAAACTGCGACTTCGCATTGCCGAGGAAGAAGCTGCTCAATATCGCGAGTCCTCGGAGGAAGCTCAGAACACGTTGACGGCTTTTGTGGAAGAGAAGGAGTCATATAAGAATCTCGAGCGTGACCTGGAAGGATTGACCCTCAAGAATACAGCGCTCGAACACACCCTCGAAGAATACCGCGTATCGAGTGACCAGTGGCGAGAGGACATCCGCCACGAGCGTGCGAACAACCAAGATCTCAAACGGACTCTGCGCGAACTCCACCAGCAACTTCAAGAGCAAACACAGTCTCGCGAAGGCCTTCGAGCCAAGATTGAGCGCGTCCAATCGCAAATGACACAAGTCATCCAAGACATGCATGCTGAACAGGACGACTGGCGGAACAAAGAGCATAGTCTGCAGAGCAGAATTGCCATCGCTCAAGATGCACTCGAGCAGGAGCGGCGCCACCGCGAAAAGGCGGAAGTGGAGCTGGGCGTTTTGGATAAGGAGCACAAGGCAAATCTCCACCTCAAGAATGTTTTGGAGCAGGCTCAGTCGGATATCTTGAGACTGAATGAGCTGGTAGCTTCCCTGCGAGAAGAGAACAGAGCGCTGGATACGAAAGCGTTCAATCTCGATCGGGAATTGGCCCATACGAAGAACAGCAAGGACGCCGAGCTTGCAACGTCCACTCTCAAACTGCAGGCTGAGCTGGAAAGTGCCCTGACTCAACTCCAAAGCGTGCGCGCCGATTCTGATGCGCAAATCACGCGACTACAAGGGCGTCTGGACCATGCCGAGCTGGGTCTCGAAGAGCAGAAGGTCAAGCACGATTCGCTTCTAGCCGAGGCTCTCGAGGCACATCAAAAGGCTCTTCGAGAAGCGGATGAGAGGATGGAAGCTGCTCTAGGAGAACAACACCGGGCTCATGAGAAGATACTTGATGAACTACGTGATCGCCACGCGCGAGAGTTGGATGACTCTTCTGATACTCGGACCAGGCTCGAGCACCAATTCAACGAGAGGTTGAACCTGGGTGATGACAAGATCAAACATCTGGAAAACAAGGTCACAGATCTCGAGGATCGATTGGCGATTACGAAGTCGGCTGCTCGAGCTGCTGTGGAAGCTGCCACCGCCAAGGGCGTCAATCTCCCCACACCCGCCTCCTCCGTCGTAGCGTCGCCACCCCAACGCGCAGCAACCGCGTCCATGTCATACGCGAGGGGAAGTGAAGTCCCGGAAAAGATCTCACCGCAAGCGCTTCGAGAATCCATCATGGTCTTGCAAGATCAATTGCAAAATCGTGAGCAGAAGATCGAGCAACTCGAAGCAGAGCTTGCTGCAGCTGACAAGGACGCTCCTGCCAAGCTCAAGGAGCGCGACACGGAGATCAGCTGGCTGCGTGAGCTGCTCAGCGTCCGCGTGGATGATCTCGACGAAATCACTACCGCCCTCTCCAAGCCTGACTTCGACCGCGACACTGTAAGAGACGCCGCGATTAGGCTGCGTGCGAATCTGCAGATGGAGCAACAGCTTAAAGAGCGCGCTGCGGGAGGTGGCTTGACCAGCTCCTTTCCTTCCATTTCCAGCTTGTCAAGCTACGCCCAATCTCCTCGTGCACTGCCCATGGCCGCTGCAGCGGCGTGGGGGAATTGGCGAAAAGCTCGTGACACGTCGATTGGGGCACTCTCTGATCTAGCGACAAACATCGGCAATCAGACGCCATCCAAATCGACCGTTGGAAGCCCGGCAAGTTTCTTGTCCGGTATGATCACTCCACCTGCAACGAGCCAGAAGACACCAACCTCAGGCGACCCGCCCCTCCAAGCTCCCCCAACCATGAGACCTCTCGCCGCAGCGGCCGCGCAAGCTCGCAAAAGTGGCGGACCTGAAGCTCGGCCCCTGAGGGCGTACAATTCAAAACCTCGAGCTCTGTCAAGCAAACAGGCAGAAAAACGGCCCGAAAGCTCGGCATCGCAGCGGGACATTGAACCGCCTCAGACACCGACTCAGGTTAAGAACCAGCCCAGCTTCGACTTGACCGACGATGTGGACGACGATGCCTCACCTCTCGACGAGGATACAGGGCCCGTCGAAGAAGCGAAGCCAATCACTGAATGAACATTTTCTTTGCACTCGGAGGCAATTTGTCAGAGTGGAGTGTTGTGAAAGATTGCATTTTGTCATGCCACATAATGATACCCACTGTCGATCGTTTTGCGTTTCTCTGCCACACAAATTTTAATACATGGGCTTTTGTATAGACATGCTGGTTGAAGATGTGAGGAGGAGTACAAGCTGGAGGACAGACTAACCGGATGTGAAGCTGGCAGCAATGTTACATACAGGCACTGAAAAGTCTAATCTCGTTCACTCATTCGAAATGTCCTGGGAAAGGCGAAGGACCAATATACCCCCCATGTTCAGTTGCTTTTCACATACGCTGTTGTGGACATTTCTTTCTTATAGCGTCGGATTGGGACGGCGTCACGGACATACAGTAGCATAGCGAGGGTAAATAATGATGAAAGTGACGGCGACATTAGCCACACCTGCTGAACCTCAAACTCTGACCATACCTTGGATACGGTGTCGTGTTAGTCGGCTCACTGTTGGACGTACTCGTATCCTTCGCTGCCCAGCCTTTAGTGGGGAGAAGAGCTCCCCGCAATATTCGAGTCGAGCTCAACACCCAGTCGGTCATGCACAGTCCTTTCCAAGCCCATCTCAGTTATAGGTCAGTCATATATCGCTATATTTTCGGCCGTCGATGAGAGACCAGAGTTCTCTGCCGTTACGACACGTCACATCATAAGTTCCCAGCGGTGGTTGGCCAAAAAGCTGTTGCCTAGCTACATAGCGAGCTAGCCTCCACCATCAACTGTACGGAGCCTGCACAGTACTGAGGATCTGACTTGGCTACGCAGCACTGTACGGAGTATGAAGAATGGACACATCTTCTTCTGAATGACGACGCTGCGAACGTGGATATATTGATTTATAGCATGATCGCCAACTCGATCGCACTGCTCTGACTCAGACACGCCGACGTCTCTCCGCTGTTGCTGGACGTCAACGCGGACTTTAACAATTCAAGCACTATCAAATGATGACCACCATGGTCCCCATCCACAAACCATTTCATCCCCTTGCCCTCCTCATCATAATCTTGTCGACTCTCTCAATCGTCGCCCCCGTCGTACAAGCGACATGCTCGTCATACTCTCCATTCTACCCACCCCCGACCTACGACCAACACTCGTCCGAGGTATGGGAGACGTTCAGCCAGATCGAGGCCTCGCTGTCCGCGCTCACGAGGAAGAATGGCAGTAACACCGCGCTCAACACGTCGTCGTATTCCGTCGAGGTGACTTCCTCGGCTAGGACGTTGTGGTCGACGTTCCATACGGCCCGGGTCAAGAACGAGACGAGACCGGGCGCCGACGAGGTCGACTCGTCGAGCCGGTACCGCATCGCAAGCATCACAAAGGTGTTTACCGTGCTGGGCGTCTTGCAGCTTCATGGCCAGGGCAAGCTGTCCCTCGACGACAGTGTGGATAAGTATGTCTCTTTCCAGTCGGACCCGTCCTCGAACTCAAACTCGTACTCCTCGTCCTCGACCTCAGGCTCCGAATCGATAGTCTGGTCGGACATCACGCTCCGCTCGCTGGCCAGCCAACTCTCCGGCCTGCCGAGAGACTGGGCGCAAGGAGACTTGGCAACCTCCCCGGACGATCCCACGGCGTTTGGCCTCCCGCCCGTGCCGGCCTCGGCGCCCGAGTGGACCAACCTCCCCAAATGCAATTCCTACACGCACTCCAACAAGCCATGCACGGCGCACGAGTTGCTGGCCCACCTCCGGCACCGGGACGCGTTGTTCGCCCCCAACCGCAAATCGACGTACAGCAACATCGCGTTCGAACTGCTCGGCCTGGTCATCGCGAACGTGACGGGCATGGCGTACGAAGAGGCCATCACGGCATCGATCCTCCGCCCGCTCGGCATGGCCGAGACGTCCTTTGCCAAGCCGCCCGACAGCGTCGCCGTCCTCCCGCACGGCATCGCCTGGTACTGGGACGTGGACGAGGGGGTCCAGAACCCGACCGGCGGCCTGTACTGCTCGGCGGGCGACATGTCGATCTTCCTCCGCCACGTGCTGAGAGAGTACATGGACATTGGGGCCGCGAAGATGAACTGGATGCCTGACGCGTCGGGTGGTGGCTCCGGCAGCTCGTACGGCATGCCGTGGGAGACATTCCGGACTGACAAGATCCTCGGCAGAGGCGGATCGCGGTCCGTCACCTTCTTCACAAAGGGTGGCGGACTCCCGGGGTATAGGACGGTCATCGCGCTAGTCCCCGAATTCGATCTGGGCATCACCATCTTCACGGCCGGGGATGGGGAGTTTCTGAACGATCTGCTCGAGATGGTCACCGTGCCGTTGATCCGCGCGGCGGACAGACTCGCGGCGAGACAGGTCGCAGATACCTATATCGGGGACTTTGCTTTTGAGTCTTCCTCCGATTTCAGCAGATCTCGCGCCGAAATTGACGCAGGGGCTGCGACGACAACCCTAAACTCCTCCCTCACCTTAGCGTACGGCCCCGACCACGGGCTCGAAATCACCCGCTGGATCTCCAACGCTACGGACATGCTCGCTGTGATCCCCGTTCAGTTCAAGTTCCCGTCGGATAAGCCGTTCCACGCTCAACTCATCCCCACATTCCTGTCTCGGGAAGCGGAAGGAGAAGCGAACAAGTACCAGGCGGAGAACCAAGACTCGGGCTCGGGCGTGGGCAAGGGCGATGCCAAGGGCGAACTATGGCGCATCATCGTCACGCTCGACAAGCCCCTGGACTCGGACCCGGACTCGGGCTCAGGCGTCTGGGATGATTTCTGCCTCGCCGACGTCGACATCATGATGTATGCGGGAAGACCACTGAACGAGGTCGTGTTCTGGGACAAGGACGGGGACAGGGAGAGCGCGACGGGGCGGTTCGGGCGCGTCGAGTTGTCTGCGTTCCGGGTGACTTTGACGAGGGTGCGCACTGGTGACGACGGAAAAGGGAAGGTAGAGGGGGGTTTGAAGTTCCTTGCCCAGGAGGACAGGGTGCCGAGCCATCGGTGGGGACTAGGACCAATGTGAGATGATGTGAGATGATATGTTGCAATGTGATGGGCGAAAGACAACGATTCGCGATCGAACTGGACGGTTGACTCGGGCGTGGGCATTTCTGTATTTGCTGTTACACACCACAGCGTACACATACAAAACCGGCGACATCGAGGAAGAAAAGAAGGAAGAGGATAAAAGTATCAAGGATGAGATCAAGATAGGTGCTCCAGTAATATTAGTACTCTGGCATCATATCTGTTATCGTGCTTGCTTTCCTCCTCCCTCTCTTCCTCCTCACTCTCTTCCTCCTCCCTCTCTTCCTCCTCCCTCTCTTCCTCCTCACTCTCTTCCTCCTCCCTCTCTTCCTCCCTCTCTTCCTCCTCCCTCTCTTCCTCCTCCCTCTCTTCCTCCTCCCTCTCTTCCTCCTCCCTCTCTTCCTCCTCCCTCCTCTTTAACCTACCTCCCTACGAATGACCAACCCGATCATGAAGACGCAAGTATCAATTCTTCAGAGTCTTTCATGTGTGCCTACAGCTTACACTTGCTTGTTCAGGCACCGATTGGGACCTGTTCTATCCTCTATCTCCTACCGTCTATCCGCTCTCTGTTTGTCCAATTCCAATTCAATGCTAATTCTGACCATATCCGCCTCGGTCAATCCTCTACGCGGTTGCTCTCCATAAGCAAAAGGCAATGGGTCCTTGCCGACACCTTACATTGACAACCTCAGTCTCAACCAGTAGACTTTGAACTGTTCGAGTGTTGTTCCTCCTTCCGATCAACCGCCATTGTTCCAGACACACATCAGCCTTTGCAGTCAGAACTGACACTCTCACTCTCTTCGCTATCCTCTTCTCCATCATCATCTTCGCTCTCTTGACCATTCGCAGCTGATTCAGTAGAGAGCCTCAACTCTTCCTCAGTTAATCTATGACGAGCATCTAGCTCTTCCTCGTCAATGTCAGATTGATTGTCCTCGTCTTTCTCGACATCCACGTCTGCTAGAGCTGAAGCGTCTCCCGACGTAGGATGGAGCACTCTGCCTCGTCGAGCCTCGTCATCGTCGACTGACCGGAAAAAGGGATGGTCTTCCGTCAATGCTTTCCGAGCGCAAATGTAGCCCATAGGCGTATGGGTGAAATCTTGTCCTCTGCCCCTAGTCCCCAGCCAGGCATGGAGGAAGGTCAGCATTCTGGTAGCCTTCAATTTTGCAGCACGTGCCTCCTTCGTAATCATCTTGTCATCCGGTAGGATCTGCTGTTCGTCGTGCCCCGCGGTCTGGTTCTCATCCGAGCTGCTTGAGCTCTCCGCCTTCTCTTCTGCTATTTCTATCGCCAAGTCGGACTGGACGTTGCTCGCGTCATCGTTTCCTAGTCCGAGAAAATCACGTATGTGTGCAAGCTCTTCAAAGGGAAAATAGAGCCTACCAGCGAAGATGCCGACTTGGATGCTCAGCCACATCGGCGCCGACCAGCCAAGTGGAAGCGTAGGAACAGCGTAATAGTCAAGATTGTTGAACTGAAGCATCTTCTGGGTGATGGGCGCGGCATAGCTCAGCAGATGCACGACCTGCTTCGGCGCTTCTCGACACAAGGGGATCAACTCCTCTGCTTCCTCAGGGCTGACGAGAATAGCTGTTTCGGTGGTCGTACTCCATAGTAGCCATTGAACGGGACGCTGTAAGGCAGTCAGTAAATCGAGAGGTGTCAGGGGCGAGGGCTATTCTCACCAGAAAGTCGTCATTGACCTTACCTGAAGGCACGATGACTGCTTGACGGAACTCCGCAGAAACGAGAACTTGCGGAGAGGGCGGGAGTTCGACAGAATACTTGAGACCGGTGGCACTTCGCTTCATGTAAGAGAAGGCGCTCTCCCAGACGCCGTCGTCCAATCTCAGAGTGCCGCTCAGCACAAATTCCTTCAAGGACTGGGCGAGCCCTGAAAAGATAAGGGGGTGGAAGTAGACAGGCTTCTGTCGCTCGCGAATGGTCTCAGCTTCAACGGCCACTTCTCGCTCCTGCTCCACTTCTTGCAGGGCAGATGCATGCACTGCGCTACCGGTGTCCTGGAAAGCCTTCCGTCGTCGTTCCAATTCTTTGATATGAAGCCCGATTCGACCATCAAACTTTTCATTCTTGACGCGATTCTTCTTCTTCTCAGTGCGTGGTTCATACAAGGACTTGAGTGACTGTTGCTCATGGTCCTGGAGTGCTCCAAGGTAGGCATCGCGCTGGGCCGGATCGGACAGGTATTGAGGATTGTTTTGCACAGCTTGAATGCGCTGGCAATAATTCACACCTTGTGCGTAGAACAAAGGCTGCAGGTTCTCGAGCCCCTGGCAGGTCTGCTCCAACAGCCAACGAACAACGTCGTTGGAGTCGAGATGCGAACTGTCACCTTTGCTGCGGAAATCGAGGATGGACTGGTGCACCTCGGGCGGGGCGAAGAACGTGACGGACTGTGTGGTCGCCAACTGTCGAAGCCGCATGACGGCTTGTACGGTATGGTCCTTGGTCTGGCCGAGGCTGAGCGTCACTGCGCCTCGGGCGCTGGGAGGAAATTTCATATCTGTGCCGCGAGTATGAGATTCGTCCAGGTAGACCAAGCAAGTGCTCAAATCCTCGGCGTATGGCGACGCCAGAAGAGGTGTTCTTCGTCCTGATCGCGTAAGGACGGTAGGCTTGTTATTGTCATCAAAGAACACAGCGGCACTTGCTTCAATATCAATATCCAGCCACATCTTCGCGAGGGTGAAATTTGTCATCTCCAGGATCAATGCGCCAGCATCAATCAGTACGCGGATACCCTTGTGGCGCAGCTTCCTCAAGAAATCCGGCTCCGACATTCGTCGGTAGACCGCTCGTCCCCCCGACTTTTCCCTGAATCCTGCAAGGGCGTATGCGCGGTTTCGATCGTGTAACAGATAGCAGAGAACTTCGGCGTTTGTGTGTGCCAACCCTTTCATGTCATCTTGCTTGATATTGAGAGGCAAGACAAGACGATTATCATTGGTCCCGCTGAAGCCGGTTGTTAAGTTGGATCCGTTGCCTGTTAAGGGCAGATCCCATCCGCTGGCCTGCAACTTCACCTTAAACTGTTTGGCATGCTTGGGAAAGACGAAATTGATCAGGAAATGATCGATGGCGGTGAGGTTAAAGCGAACCGCGCTCCATATCTCCGTCAGCTGCGTTGTGTCTTCAAGGTTGATCGAGGTCCAGTCACGGTGTCGATCTGAGAGCCCGCCGGATCCCTGTATCCATTGCTCGTACTCTCGGGCAGGGTCGTCCGACTTGAGGATTTGCTCCAGGCTTTGCTTCAATTGTACCGGCGTCAATCCTTGGTAGTAAAACGAAAGGCATGTGAACAGCAACGAGACATCAACGTGGCCCCATTCTGCAAGGTTAGAGGCAATCCCCTTGCCTAAGAAAGGCACAGAAACAGGGTCTCGAAGCGGATGGAGACCGTACTGAACGTTCCATCGCCTGCTCAGAGTCAGAATTAGGATTCGATGGACAAGGAGGCCGCGAAGAAGGTAGATCACGTAACCGTCGGCGGGGCTGTTCTTGTGTATTTCAGAGACACATTTGACCGTGGCGTTCTGTGGATTGGCCTCTGTGATGAAAGCTCTGATGGCTTGTCTTTCCAGCGCAGAGAAGTTTTCAATGTTCAGCAAGTGCCGCCCGCTGCATATGTCTGCAACGATTTGTTGCATCAAAGCGTGCTGCACGTCTGTGCGGAGGAAGTAGATGAACGGGAAGCCTCCAGTCTGACGACGTACGACCTGAATGCTGGACTCGTACGATCGTTCCAGCACATCAAGGTGAGAAAACACTAATCTGAGCACCGTTTGTATCGTCTCCCACCGGTAGTTGCCGCCGTTAACGGTAACTTGCGGACCGGAGGGATAGATGAGCTGTGTCTTCACCGCCATGGTGAAGTCGCTCTCGTCAAACACGTCTCGACTAATTCTGGACAACCAACGCTGTACTTTGATCATCCTGGTAGCCTCCTCGACCTTTCCGTCGAGCAATCGCTGCTGTCCCGAGAGCATAAAGGACATGAGATGCTCCGGTAGTGCAATGATCACGCCTGAACATTTCAGTATCGATTCATGGATCTTTGCATAGGCTTTAAGGTGGTCGGCTGTGTAGGGCGTGCGGCGAGAGAAAGGGACATGGCGCAGTTCCCGCCCCAGCAGCCCACCGAGTCTTGATTGCAGTAACTGTGCAGTTTGCAGAAGTAAGGCTTTTGGAACAACGACTCTGCAAAGAGATCTTCCATTGGCCAGCACGGAAGCGACGAGGGGTATAATAGTCGAGGTTTTCCCCTGCCCCATATTCAGCTGCAAGACTGAATTTGACCCTGATGCCGGTGATATAATCTGAAACGCCACATCCGCCTGAACGGGTCGTATCAAGATGTTGGTGTCGATCTCTAGGAGTAGCAAGTCCGAATATTCCTCAGGGTCCCAATTGGTGTGCCCAAGGTTTTTGAGTTCATCGTCGAGCTGTTGAGTCTTCTCACGCCGATACGCGTCTTGGATTCGGAGAAGACGCTGCAGTTGAGTGATTGTAACACCTAGACTAGTGACCGCAGTACGCATGGACGCCGTCATCAGTATGTGGCTAGTGCTCCGCAGAGTCTCTAGCATGGCGCCTCTAGAGGTCGTCGGCCAGAGCCCTGCGGCGCCCAGCCAGGTTGCTCCGGGCTCATCTTTCTTTGTAGCCGCGACCAATCTCCCCATCTGTAGATCCACAGTTTCCTTCGCCTTAGCAATGAGCATATCTAGCTGAGCAAGGTCAAGGAATGATCGCTGTGACTCCGAACGCGAGCGGGAGCCTTCTAGTGCAGCGATAGATTGCAAAAGCCATTGAATGTATTCATGTCTGACGATTGACTTAGAGGTCGGGATTTCCGCAACAATCTGCCTCAGTTCGGTGATATCTTGGCTCAAATGCTGGGGGGTTGCTGGAACCAACCAAGAAGAAAGCCCGCTGGTAGACTCGTGAGAGTGCACGATCGTCGCGGGCCCTTCCTTGTTAAGCAGGTCAACCTGTACTGATGGGAAGCCGCGAGGAGGAGCTGCACCCAGCGAAGTGGCCGACTTCTTGGGCGTTCTGACGGGTGGAGAGGTCCTATGTCTGTCCAAGACATCTTGTACTTGCCGCAAATGCTCTTCGAACTCGTGATTCTGAAACATTGCGTGCCACTCCATGCCGACTGCAGAAAGAGCGGCGTTTAGATCGAGTGTAGAGGTTGAGAACTGTTTGAGGTCCGGTAGAGCGCAGGGCCATTGTGCACACATGAATTTGGCCAGAGAATCCAAGTCTTGCACAGCTTTCATGTCATGGGCTTTCCGAGCGGTATCCACCGCTTTCCTCTCTCTTTGAGTCAAGCTGACCTGCAGCTCAGATGCCGCGAACGGCAAAACGCAAGAGCCGAGGATTCGTTTCAGGTAGAGAGCCTTGGGAATGAACCCTGGGCGGAATTGTGTATACGATGGCCACGACGGCAGATCAATCTTCTTTAGGTCCTGAAACACGCAAAATGCGATCAATGTGTGAATAGCACGCACATCGATGTCTTCCCTGAAAGAGATGGTCGCCAGGAGGAACAACAGCTTGTACTTAGTGTCCTGACTTGAGAGCCGACACAGGTTGACCAGGGGCCCCCAGGACGAAGCAAGATCTGCATCAAGCCGGTCACTCAGGCGTATCTTGTCGTAGACGACCATACCGTCGCCGTAACCACCAATATGCGGCCACTGCTGCATCACCAAATGCAGAATCATCGGTGAGGGTAGCTTGTTTGGCCAGTTATGGAGTAAATTCGCCGCTTCGAAGACATGAACTTGGCTCTTCTGGTAATTGTGGTAGCCTCGAGCACGGTACAGGGTGTCACCAGAATCTTCGACAATGGTGGCTACTGCCGTAGTCAAGTCACGTCGTTGGTATATAAGACGTCGCATCTGGCTTCGGAGCACGAGGTCGGTATTTGTGCCGTCCATCACGGCGGTATCCGACAAGATAGAAGTCTGTTCTGGTTCAAGGTCAATGTCCTCCTTGAGCTCGAATTGCGCCAACAAATCCGATTTCTGCTTGATCACGCTGACTAGATGCCAGAATCTGTCGTCTTGTGTGGCGGCGGTAAGATCATTTCTCCAAGTCACCGTTTCCATAACACGGAGGTCTTCGGGATAGAATTGCCGCTTCGGAGTGAGATCCGCAATTGAGGTGAGGAGCATCTTGTTGACGTTTGTGAGCGGGGCGTACGGTTGACAAGCCCCAGTCTGCAGAATGTGGCATGCTTCGTCGGCACCGGTCTTTCCTGTCAGTGGATCGGGGAGGCAGAAAGAGGTACAGGCGTGTAACAGCGCCTTCGTGTAGAACAGTCGAGGTTCTGAAGCACAAGTCACTCTCCCGAGGACATCATCTAGGAAGAATCGACCCACAACCGGATCAATTCTCTGGACCTCGACATTAACATGAACTCCCTTATGCCGCACTGTCAACGGTGCCAATGGAACGATAACGCTTCGTTCGCACGGATTCTGGATGTCTCGGAGTACGAGTTTGGATGAAAGGCCATACCAAGTGCCGGCGTCTTGATTTTCGTCCACTTCAGCTCGCAGTTGCGGGCACTCGAGAAAGCCGCGCGAGTTCAAAAAGAAGGTCAACTCATAGCGGCGGAGCTCGACTGAGAGGGGATATCGTGCTGGCTGGTACACGGTGATGTGACGAGGATCTTCAAACCCTCGGAAGACACTGGCAAAATGACGAAACAGGTTACTGCCTGGATCCAGCAAAGTGGACTGTCTGCGGTTTGCAATTCCTGTGTTGAGGTTGATGTTCCAGTTAGCAGGAGCAGATCTCCAGATCTTCGGCACTCGTCTGACCTCAATGATATTGGTTCTCAAGTCAAGCCAGTGTACACAACCATCTATCAGCGATGCTGGCAGGTCAAAAATGTCATTCCGCTCGTATACATCTGAAGGAATGTACTCCCAGAGCCCAGTTCGTCCCCAAACCCGGATAACGAGTTCACCTTGGCGGAAACCAAAATGGACTTCCTGGCCCTCAACTTCAAAGGCAACTTTGTATGTCATGCCAGGAAGATTCGAGGGGTAGACGATGAGTCTCTGGTTGGGAAAGAGTCGAGCAGTTGCGTCTGCATGACGGACCTGAGCTGGAAGCTCTCTCTCAACGGGCTTCCCATCCAGCAGCAGGGCGCCTCCAACCAGGTGGTACTCAATTATCAGGGCATCGAAGTTTGATTTGCTGGGGAGCCGCACCTCAGCCCATGCACCGTCGCGACGTTCGTTGAATGAAATTGATGTTGGACGACTAGTCAGAGCTTCACCACTTATGGCGTTCGCTTTCACCGCCGCAGTAACTAGCGAGCGAGGGCTTTTTTTGAGAGAACGCCTCAAACAGCTTTGCAGCCGGCACACCATCTTGAGGTCACGAGTCAATGTGCTGCGAAGCGACAGCGGAATTTTGTTCAAATCCTCAACAAGATTTTCCTGTAACGCAATGGAAGCTTCCAGGAAAATAACCAGTGCTGATGATGATAGAGATCTCTGGAACTCTTGTGCGTCACCTTCCGCGGCGGAGGCGGAACAACTCCTGAGCTCCTTGGAACTCTCTGTCGAGCACATTGTGAACGTCCGTCTACACAACAAAGCTGCCCAAACAATAAATTGTGTCAATCTTGCCGCAGCAACAGTGTTGACTGTATCCCAGAGCTCCTCGCGAATCATCTTGATCCAATTGAGGGTGATCTTTCGGACATTTTCCACCAGACGTGTAGCCTGGAGGAAGACTGCATGGCTTCCAAGGACGACGACTTTGAAGATCAAGGTAAGCAAGACTTCCATACAGTAGCACTCCCGCCAATTCGAGCTGATGCCCGATAAGCGTCGCTCGATCTGGTTCAACAAGGTTTTGCAGAAGGACTCGCCGCGGAAAACCATGTTCGTCACATGAAATGTGTCTTCACAGGGACGGCCAGTGCGATAGGATAGAGCTTGCAGCAGAATCGCGACGGCCTCAGAACTGAAATTGAGGTTTGATGATCCCAGCTCAGCTAGAATTGCAGGCCATAGGCGCTGGCTCCCAGACAGGAGCCCCTGAAAGGCCATGAATTCTGACGCACCGAGTGTCTGTGGACAGCGTGGTAGTCCGGCAAGAACCTCATTAGAGGTAATTTCAGAGTTGGCGACCAGATATCGAGTTTTGTTCGACATTGGAGTGTTTGCAGATAATGCTTGATCGTTTCCATTGTGTCCGTGGTTTGGCAAGATCCTCGAGGGATAGTCGATTTGTGCAAATGGGCTGCGGCTTGGGATCGGAACCCAGCAATGATGGCCAAAGGTGATCTCGTACAGATGCTCTACTGGCCACAATTTCCGGGCGAGGTCGTAGTATTCAAACCTTAGGCCATTGTTGACACATACTTTCTCAAAGGGAATGGGGAAATGCACATATCGGAAGTGAGTCTGCAGAAAAGACTTGGTACGCGAAGCCAACGTGATTCCCGTTTTACGCGTTGCTCGTGCCGGCGAGAACTCCGCATAGTAACTGTCGGCCATGGTGAGGGGTTCCTTTCTCGTCTCCTCGACATTTGGCAATCCGAGAGTCGCAGCAATGGCCCACGTAGCATTCCTACACGCAGTATAAACCTTCGGGCAACGTAATTCGAGTAAGGCAGCTCTTGCTTCGCCACTGTTGTAGGGTAACGCCTGTTCGATTCTCTCGATGCCAATTTTGTCGGCCTTCTTAGTCAAGATACACTTGTGACACTTGTACTCATCGTGCTCCGGGATCAGTAGGTCGCCGACAAAAGTGAATTGGCAGGTAATCGCTGATAGCTCCTTCGTAATCGTCTGGTGCTCCGCGTCTTTCTCCTCCCATTCTGTCTTCTTGTCACGCTTCCGCCGCTCTTCTGCTTCCCGCATGGTTCGGTCTAGGAGATGAAGGTCGGAAGCCGAGTCCAAGCTCTGGAAATAGCAGTCGGCGAAACAGCCGGACACAGGAACGTCGAATATGGTCTGAGAATGGCCGCTGGCCTCAGCATTTGTATGACGATGTGCGAGGTAGGACTGGATCTGGTGAAGCCGACATAAGTCAGCGTAGCTGGAAAGTAGCAAACAGTCAACGACCTGCGGATGGAAGACTGGCCGGTACTGTGAAAACTCAGGCACGAATTGGCAGCATAAACGGTCCATCAATACCCATAGCCACATGGTTGTTAGAATCATCCGGCTTCGGTCCACGGTAGCGACCAGGTAGCACTGGTCACTCGACTTTGAAAGATATGAGTGGATACTTTCTGCAAGCGTCAGAACTGAATCAGACCATGTCTCGTGGTCGACCGAGACCAGGCCTTCGTCCCGGGCTAGAATATCTTCTTCGGTACGGGCCAGGTCAGAGCATCTTCGGAGAAATTCTCGCAGGGTTGGGGACATGACATAGTTTCCTGTAGGCACGTTCTTGACCAGGGGATTTTGCCGCATCTGACCGAGGTAGGGCGTAACATTTCTCAGGCTGAGTCTAAGATGTTCGGGCCTTGCCATGCGAGTTTTGAACGGAGTGATCCGACGTTGAATCCTGGACTTGTAGCTCTCCCAAGCATTATGGAGCCCCGCATTGGCATCCTTCGTGGCTTGCAGTAATGGTGGTCGTATATTGTCGAGGATAATGGCGTGGAGCCTCGAAGCATCATCAGCTCTTTCACGAGTAGCGAGGACTCTGTCCTTCTCCAGTTTCGCCATCCGCCGACAAAGCTTCCTGAGCAGGAGGTGAGAGAGGTCCGGAGACTGTGAGCCGACCATTTGGCCCAGCAGTCGAGCTTGGAGCAGGCACATAAGAGCTTTGTACAGTGTATTTGCCACAGTCGGATGCGCGATTCCCCCCAGATGGCGCAAGATACCCACACGCAAGAGAAGCCAGAACGGCGATCTCCTCCAGGGGATCATAGCGTCTTTGAAGCGGACCTCATCTTTGACACGCTTAGATATGGGCGGCACACTGACCACCTTGCCAATGCCTTCAAGAAGTGTGATGAGGAGACCTGTGATCAACGCAGGATCGGTGGTGTCTCGTGGTTCGAAAGCGAACGATTGTGCTTTATGGGTGACTGCACCGAACTTCTTAATATTTTCCATGCTCCCCCTCTCGAGAAAGTCGGCAAGTTGTTGCTGGAAATTCTCGTCGGCAAAGACATCGTTTGGAAGGGCTGCTGCCGAGGTAGGAAACGTCCACTGCAAAGCACCCTTACATTCGAGGACTTTCTCACATTGAGCGGAAACTTCAAAGGCTTCAAAAAGGACTTGACCCTTTAAGTGTCTGCGAGCCACTCGGTTAGCCTTGTGCACACGAAGGGGACAAATCGACCGACCCATTGCCATGCCGCACCAGAAGACCCGCATTCTGCTCGTTGACATGAATGATGAGGATTTCGCCCTCTTGCAGTCTCCGGAATGCACGCTGAAGCTGCAAGCTGTCGAGATGTGCTGAGGTGTGAATAAAGTAACAATAATCCAACGAGCTTTCAAGCAAGCTCAGTTCTCGCTGGAATTCGCTTTTGATGGCTGCTTTTAATTCAGTACAGGCATCTTGGGCGCGCCGAAGCAGGTCGCCGTTGATTTCAGGAAGGTTTCTTTCAGTCCCGCCAGGCAAATCTGGAGGGAGGACTATGTGGTTGGCTACCGCGCGTAGGAATGCAGCGTCCGCGGCAGCCATGTTTCGGTGAGGTGATGTGGATGTGAGGGTAGGTTGGAGAAAGCTGATGAAGGAGGAAAAGGACGGGTTTGAGATCGAGCGCAAAGGCCGTTGTGTTTGATTGGGGTTCGTCCTCTTTCACCAGCCTCAAAGAGGTGTCGAGGCAGTCTTCTTGAGTGCGGTTTTCGATCAGAGCAGTGGTGATTGTCACTGCAGATGTGCATGGTCGATATCTGAGTGAATGATGGTTTGATCAGAGACATGAGGTTGTGACCGTGGGGTGAGGCTGAATTGAGATGCTGCCTAATGCCATAATTGTGCCTACACCGCCAACAGCTTATCTTTCGACTGACAACAACCAAAGCCCGCCCCCTAGTATTAACCAGGCACCATGGCGCAATCTTGACTTTTAAGACGTATCGGCGAATATGCATGTAGCCGCATAGCGACAGCCCCAGCGGCTTCCCAGACAAAGCGGCTGTCAACCTACACATGACTTTCCTGCCTTGTCGGGAAGCCACAGCCTGGCAGTGCCAGTTCCTTCTCCCTCAAAGTGCTATTACTGCTTCCCTACCTTCAAGCACCCCCCAGAATGCCCGGTCGTATCGTGGTCCGGATCCATTGTACTGCTCAATGACCAGTCAATCGAGAAAGAGGCAGAGACCTTCCACCTCGACAGCCCCATTAGCCTGTCGTCTAGTAAAACTGGCGCGCGGTTCGAAGTTGCCACGACGCGTCCGCCTGGAAGGGGCTAGTGGCGCTTGGCATGTTCCGGTATGCCCTCTGGCCCTGTGGCCCTTCATTCTCTTCGGCGATTGTCAAAAGCCACATTGCCGTTACTCAACCGCAGCCAAAGTGGTCTCCCTGTCAGATCGATATTCTGCTTCCCGATATCCAGGTCGGGTCTCTACAGCGTGGTGGAGAGCACCCAGGCGGGACTTTGACAAAGGTACCAGTGCTCTCCGGTCGCAGCTGCTTCAGTTAGCGCGACCGAGACTGTCCTGTGTCCCTGAATACAAGATGCGTCACTCCGGATGCTATCAAACAAGCGTTTCACCCTGCGTGGGAGATTTCATATGTCAAGATGATTGCTGGGTTCGTGGATATGGAGGTTCAGGTTATCAATGGGCACTGCTCCGATACCCTGGACTTATCATCTCCAAACCCTGAAAGCGTGGTTCAGAAGCCGTCGAGCCCTGGAGGACTTCATCCTGCCGAGCCGTCGTCGAAGCAAGCTCTCATTTCCGATGCCCATGATTCTGAAATATAAGTGCCAAGTTCCAGCGCCGAGAACAGACGGGTTGCCTGCGTGATCATTATCGACGTGCTCTGGCATGTTCTGAGCTCGCAAGGAAGCTCCAGTTCCATACCTTCCACAACTCGGTAAGCGTCTTGACTTTGTGAGGCGCTGTATTGTACATTGCCTCTAACGATTCGGCTTGATTTACCCCCGTGGCTGACTCGCAGTCAACTCTTTCGCTTCCCAAAATGTAACAATCGACAATAGTTTTATGCGATCTTCCTAGGGGAAGAAGGATATAGAATTTACAGACTCCTCTCCGTCCGAGTTACCCCTTAATCCTAAACCTACTACACGTATGACGCCGAGACGCCCTCACGCGGACAATCTTCGGTCAGATCCGGGCGTGAAGGCGGGGTTTTCAGTAATATTCAGGACTCCGTTTTATGAGTGAGGGGTACAACAAGAACCCGTCTCCACGACACCCCGGTGACCACGGCGAGATGCCGATATCGCCGTGGAAGTCGACGTTAGAGTTACAAATGCAGGGAGTCAGTGAGTTGACTATAAACCCAGGGACATCCCCATACAATAGTATTACGCAAAGTTAAGCAGCCATTCACGATACCGAAGCACAGCATAGCTACTCTAACACCCGCACCGCAACCATGCCAATCTACCACATCGGTAAGCTCCTGAAGTCCGCCCCTCTTCCAGAGGTATCACCATCACCATCCTCGGGCGGGTGCTGTATCGTCCGATCTCATCAAATCCTTTTGCTTCGTTACTGTTCTTACATGCTAACCAAGACCACTCACAACAGTGCTCTTCAAATTGAAGCCCGGGGTCACGCCCGCTCAGCTGGCCGCCTGGACCGCCAAGGCCAAAGGGATGGTCGGGCAGATCCCAGGCCTGGTGAGAATGGAAGTCAACACGCCGCTGCCGTCGACGGCGAGCAGGGGCCAGGGGTTCAATATGGGCTTGGTGGCCATTCTGGAGAAGGCGGATGATGTTAAGGTTTATGCAGAGCATCCTGCCCATTTAGAGTACGTTTTCATACACCAATCCATGCGTAGTTGTGTAGCTGGGGCACGTGGATTCGCTGACCGTTTCATGACAGGGTCCATAAGTTCAGAGAGGAGCTCGCAGAGGATACTCTAGCGTACGACCTGGAGTATCAAGACTGATCGGGGTGCGAGAGTACGAGTACGATATCTTATATACATATAACGAACGACACTCCCCCTCACTTCGTCCGATAGTATCACACAGAACGCATCACATCTCATTTACAGATTTATCATCCATTGCCGGTATATAGTGGGCACTGTTCCCTCCCACAAGCCCCTACGCGTGCCACGAAGAGGCACAATTCGATGCATAACCAGATGGCTCATATCATTTCCCGATCACTTTTCACGGGTCTCCTGACGTTCTCCATTCGACATCGACACCACCGAGATACGTCTCTCGTCCTTCCTGACTCGTTTGAGACCAGTTAACTGCATCGTCTCCGTCCAGAACCCGACAGGAGGCGAAAGGAACGTTGCCTCATACGCGTCCACAACGGGCCGCTCCCAGACCAGATCCGCCTCGGCCGGATGCACGATCTTGGTACGCTTGATCAGCTTCCACCCTGCGTACAGCCCGGGCGCCACAATCACCATCGTATAGTAACTGAAGAAGGTGGCGACGTCCCACGGCGTAAAGCTGGAATATCCGTAGAAGATGACAATCATGCACATCCACACCAGGCCGATCCATCCGCAGTACGGCTGGAACCACCCGGTGTAAGGGAACGAGTTGCGGTCGATGCCTTGGACCTTGCACGCGCGGTAGAAGAACAGGTACGTGACGCACATGACGATGTAGTCGATGATCCCGCCCGCGGTGATCAAGTTGACCAACCAGGTCAAGACCTTGGCCGAGCCGTTGGACACGGAGAGGAACGAGAGGAGCGGGAAGAGCATGACGACGCAGAACGCCCATATCGGGACGCCGTTTGCGGTGCATTTCGCGAGCACCTTTGGAGCTCGGCCTTCGAGCGCGAGACTGTATAGGCTGCGGGTCGCGCAGTAAGTGTAGGTATTGCCGGCGGAGAAGATGCTGGTCACCAGCAGGGCGTTGGTGACATGGGGTAGAACTTCGACTCCGAGATTCTTCATCGCAATGACGTACGGCGACGCAGCTGCGGTGCCGCTGCCAGATTGAGTGCCTCCGATGATAGCGACAAGGGTAGGGTCGTTGTAAGGGAGGACAACGCCGACACAGAGCGAGCCCAATATGAAGAAGATGCCGAATCGCCAGTACATGGTCTTGAAGGCCTTCTTGATGTAGATGCGAGGGCGCTTAGCTTCGGCGGCCACCATGGCGAGATACTCGGGTCCCTAGATAGATAACACGAGCGTTAGAGTCGAAAGTCAGGATCAGAGTTAGAGCTCGACTGTTCTTCAGAGCAAATTCTGATGAACGTTTCGCACTCACCACGACGCAGAAGGATGCGCTCCACAGGCAGGCTAAGAAGCCCTCGAAGCGTCCTAGGGACCCTGTAGTGTGGTGCTCGGCCATGGGTCCGGGGTTGTTCCAGTAGCGGAAGCCGTAGGCGTCATGCCGTGGATTGCCGCCCACCATGGTCACAAAAGTGAACAGAAACAACATGAAGATGAGCAGGACTTTGCCTCCAGAGAGCCAAAACTCCGCCTCGCCATATGCTCTGACGGCCAGGACGTTCAGGAGACTAGACACAATACTTTAGCATATGGGCCGCATAGGATGACGGCGTTGGAAGGGCGGTTCTCACGCGTAAAGCACAATGCATCCGGCGCAAACAGCAGCAGTGGGGATGTCGTCTCTCCAAAAAGACAGCACCAGGTTCAGAGCTGTGATCTCGAACGGTATCAAGAGAGCTTCGTAAAAGAAAAAGTTCCATCCGGCCATGAATCCGAAGGCATCGTCGACCCATTGCCCCGCCATCCGGATGAAGCCGCCTGAGACGGGTTGCAGGATCGTCATTTCCGCGATGCAGTTGTTTACGAGGCCCAACATGCACGAGTAGATGGCGTAGGCTAGGAACAAGCTGAGAGGACCCCCCTTGGCGAGGCCGCTGCCAATGGAAACGAATAGAGCGGTACCGATTGAGCCTCCGATGGCAATCAATTGTATCTGCCTGTTGTTGAGGCGGCGCTGGAGCTTGTCGGCATTGTCGGCATTGTCAGAGACCTCACCGGGTCGAATGTCGAGAGAGGAGGCTTTCTCGTCAGAAGGAGTCGTTCCAACTTCAAAAGATCTGATGTCTTTGTCGCCCATCTTTGTTGCGTTCCGGCAGGATGTTGAGGGACGGCTTGGAGGAGAAATCGTCGATCATTCTGGATGTCCAAATTTGCCCGCCGTTGCCGTACATATATATATGGCTATAAGACTCTCGGCCTCTGGAGCCAAGCCAGGTCCTCGACAGGTCCTCCCCCATGAGACCAAGCTCCTCGGACAACATCTTCTATGGCGCTTTCGCTGCTGGGGCCGTTACAAGGAGAGTGACCGAGAGGCTAGAAGGACCCGATCTGCGCTATCTGGCGAATAGACTGCGTGATGAATGAAGCCGATTTCCCCTCAGGTGCCAAAGGTTTTCAGCGAGGCTTCGAGGGACAGTTGCTGCTTGGGGCGAACTCTAATTGACGTCGACATGCTCCATCGTTGACAGGGGACGAGAGTTGTATGGTATCCTAATTAGCTATGTAAGACGGAGTGAGGCAAAAGAGGGACATCGCGAGTACCGAGCCGCTAAGGCCCATCACCGCACCTAAAGAATCGGCATGGAGACGAAGTCCGGAGACGCCAATCAGCGCAAACCTATTGACGTTGCAGCCGTAAGACTCTGACAGGCACGACGAGCGGAACGATGGAACACTACGCTCAATCTGGTGTGGCCGAAGTTCTGAAATCTGGGGTGCGAGCAGCTAAGTGAGTGTCACACTTGTCGCTTAAGTGGACATTATAGACGTACAAGTGAAAATTTTCCCTTCCAACAAAGACGTGATCCAGCCGAAAGCTTAGGGCGCAGGGGAAGGCCTTGCGCTATTAGACTACCCCATGAATCCTGGCACAGACGACCTCCCTTTGAATCCGGGGTCGCGCTCCTCGCGAACTTTGTCCTGTTTTATGCTAGAAAACATGAATTTGGCTCCCCCCCTGAAGCCCAGCACGGTAGTGGCATACAAGTCTTGTGGCGAAAGGAGCAGAACGGCACCTGTGTCCACGGTCTTGGCTCGGCCCTTGCGTAGTCATAACGATATGTAAACACATGCTATCCGAATGTGGATTTGCCTCTGGCATCGCGCGTCTAGCGTTGTTTGAGCGAAAGGATCCGCCGTCCTGGATGTCCTTCTGCGAGGTCAACTCGGAACTGTTAGGAAGACCAAGTCAAACATTCTGGCAAGGAATACACTCCCGAGCACTGTATCCTACCTCACAGTAGGTAAGAACACTCGTGGGAACATATGCTCGTCCGTATCCATTCAATCCCCAAAAACTTCAACTCGAAGTTGGCTGATTACAGAATAATTTGGAAACATCTGCGTGAAGTCGCACTTCCAGCACGGATATCTAGCAGGGATCGACGATGGTCGATGGGGCTCACGTCCCATTACCCCAAATTTCCGGTAGTTTCCGTTTCCTGACGGCTTCTCTGCACTCGAATCGCACTACCCGAATCGGGAGCATAGTTCCAGCAGTCGGCCTTCGAGTCAAGAAACTAATTGCATCTCCAGCTCATGAGCAATCCAATATGCAGATTGGAATCTGGCTTCGCTCGCGCCATCAACCTCGCCCACCCTCGCCGCCAGCTACTAGAACTAGTAGTTGGCCAGTGGACGAAGTGCGCACGACACCTGTGGCTGTGATATCCCGGGACAGGCGAGACGCGTTCTCGCTCTAAGACGCCAACCTGCTTTCTGTCGTGCTAGCGGAACCGTGTTCGTGCTCGTTCGTACTGCCTGAAGATTGCCAGAAGAGTATTAACCATGTATGACAGATCTGCATCGCACTTGGGGCCGTATGTGCCGTTGACATTATGTCATTCGCATCCTTTCTATTCTCCCGCTCGGCCAAGTCGGGGTAGAGTGTGCAATGAGTCCTGTTCAGGGAAAGGGATCACAGGGAAGGGTCAGGGCGGATAAATTGCTGAAGTGCGTGCCTCGTTCGGAAGACGACCTGAAAAGGCCCAAATTGGGCTGAAGCCAATTTTCCTTCTCTGCCATGAATGCTTAATTTCTCGCATGTAGACAGTAGCTTCCTTCATTGTCGAAATGTGCTAGAGCCAATGAGCCGGGGTAGTAATGGGTTGTCTCGCTGACGGTGGACTGAAGCTAGAGGAAGGGAAGCATTGTGCTTTGTTGTGAGGGCCGAGTTTCGGAAGGGTATCGTCCACACCCAAAAGGGGAAAAATAATGAGAGCAGTTAGTTGCTCGAATTGAGTCAGTCATATATGCTTCATGTACTGGTCTCAACGTAAAGGGGCGAGTGCTAGTACAGCAACGACCAAACAGGATCCAGACGCGATCGCCTTGCCTGATCATTCCAAGGCCCGGGCACCAAGATTTCTTACAGGTTTTGAATTATCGTGGCAGCAATAGGATACAGAGATCCGATTTCGTCGCGCTTCCCGCATGCGCACTCTCTGACCAGCGATCAGATGTCACAAAAAAGGACGTACTCTGATTAAATCAAAGTCCATCTGCCGAAGCCGCTGTAAGTGATCGATTATACCCATGTGGATTGTTAGGCTGCGTGACATCAGGGCGGCCAAAGGCGACACCCTCTTCGTCAAGCCTCCTCTTGAGCTTGCGCAGCTTGTTTCCCACGGATCTCGAGGACAGGCCGCATTCCTCTGCCATCGCCTCTAGGTTGGGCCTGAATTGGTTCCCGGCATGCTTGACACATGCGGCAAGGAAGACATGACTTTCAAGATCCCTGCAACGAACCCTCGGGGACCGATGTCGAATAGAGCGATGAGAGTAGTGAAGTTTCCTTTGTTGGGAATGGCTTGCTTCCATTGTTGCATTCACTTCGCTTGCGGGGCCTCATCTACCACTCAGCGTGTCGCCGGGCACAGTTCCATCAATAAGACCATTCACGGCAGCAGGTGGTGGCAGTTTGTTTGCCCGAACATGGTCGACTGAGTCAAACGTAGCAGCCTCTAGGCTTTTAATGTGTTGTTTGTGGTATAGTTCAAATTCCGACTCGCCTCGGTTGGTTGGACATCATCATCGCTGCTATCATCCGACCATTCATCTTTTCTCACTTTGGGCACCTTGCTGGTGAAGCTATTGAGGAGCCTGGAGCTCGAACTAGGCGTGGGTGAGTGAGAATCTTCGTCCTTATTGCGGATATCTCAGGCGTTCTCTCAAGGATCGATGACTTAAAGAGTGGCTTCCTTCGTTGGTGGTGGTCCCAGGATTCGATTGTGGGAATATTCGTGTGAGGAGGGTCTCAAGGTAGGAGGCTGCTGTGGTGAGGATGTGCCTGGACTCGACGCGTCCGACGTTGGGTCGATATGCTGACCAAGAGTCGCACGGCTACTGCCAGAGGACACGGTAGAGGTGGCTCTGTTGTGATCTGCTGGTAATATCTTGGATGGGCTCGAGGCGATAATGTCTGCTGCTGGGCTGGGGCTCACACTGTGAACCGTCTTGTCTACGCCAGTGCTCGACGTTTGGTCGTCTTGCGCTAGTTCTACAAGAGGGCTGGGACTTGATTCAGGCGGCGGCGAAGATCCCCAGTCATCATCGTCGTCAGGGTTCAGGTACTGTAGTTGAGGCACTATGTACCAAGGTTTGGCTAATACTACAGGTGCGGGAAAAGCACCAACGTTGGAGAACGTGTTTGGCCCCGCAGTGCCCTAAAGCCGAATTAGGCGTAGCCAGGGAAGCCTCCAGGGTCGCCCCCCACAATCCTTAGGTGCTGTCAGCCTTGCGTCCTTGGGGGCTCCAGGTGAAACACTGCACGCAGCGCAGATCGCTCGAATAATAATATTTAATGTTGGTTTCGGGCATTGTTTTTCAAAGTCACCAGCGCATCCTTGTGTCGACGATGTTATCCTCTTGAGCGTCCTATCTCCTCGCCGACCTAGGGTAGAGCGGTTTTCCTCCGTTTTCTCATCTAAACCAATTGGGATGCTCAATGCATGCATAAGAAACGATGCAAGGAATGATGGCTAGCATAAAATGATATTGCCAGCTTATCGACCGAGAATGCCTGCGGTGGACGCAATCACAGCACACCACCTGGTCGAGGCGTGAAAGTTCGATAGGGGCTTTATAAGGCCAAATGATGTTTCTGCTCGCGCCTAGGTACCACAAAGTGCCGTTAAGGACGAAGTCAAACGGCTCCAAAAAAACGATGTTCAGATACAGGATCGAAGGCCTAAATCCAGCTACGATATCTAAACGAGAATCGTAGGATGCTGAAAAGATGGAATTATGGCGCTCATCCCATCTGCCTTTTCAATTCTAACAAGCTGACAAGCGAGCTTCACGCTCCGTGAGATCGCATTTAAACTGCAGCAGCGCCTCAACCATGAAGTCCACAGAAGTAGAAACGCTATCCTTTACTGTAGCTACGATGCGGGAGAGTTCACGCGTATTTGTGCGGTCAAGGTTACCTACTATTAGAGAACCTCGACTTCTACCATATGCACATGATTCCTCCGGCCTGCTAACGGTTGAGACAACCCGGCTGTGTCCCTTGCTCTTGCAACCAATTTGTACTTTCCCGGCTTTGGCAGCGTCGGCTTCGCACGAAACAGCTGCCATTCACACTCCTTTCGTGAGCGTAAGTCTATATCAGATTGTGGCAGCCAGCTCTCCCCGCCATCGACACTGATATCCACGCCCTCGATTTCTTGGCACCCCCAAGCCCTGCCATATATTTCGACTTCTGGCCCTTGCAGGATCGCTCCGGGCTCCGGTCTCACGATCATAGAGTTTGGCTCGACCATCCAGACCGGGCGCATTCGCTGCCCAGTTGGATCTGTGGGGTCCACTTCATTGTAAAAGGTTGTGGTAAATGGTCCAGTAGCTCGACGATCTTGGACAGAGAGCCTGCAAAGCCACTTGGTACTGTTGGTGCCGAAATACAAAGGCACAACCATTCTTACCGGTCCACCTCGCTTCCTGCCTAGGCTCTCGCCGTTCATTTCGTACGCGATGAGCACCTCGGGTGTCAGAGCTTTCTGCAGCGGGAGGTCTTTCTCGTACCGGTCCGCTGACACGCCAGCAAAGCTACCTGACTCGAGCCCTTGCGACCAAACGTATCGTGCCTGTGGCTTTGGTCTGGCTAACTTCAGCAAATCCGACAGACGAACGCCCGTCCACGTGACATTCCCAATTCGCCAGAGCGCCTGGGTTGGCGGTGCGATGGGGCTTCCGTAGCATTCGTGGAACGCTGTTATGGTCGCGCGAGGCATGCGTTTCAGTTGTGCGAAAGAGATTGAGAAAGGCCGCTCCACCAGTCCGTCTACAACCAGCCTCCAGCGTTTTTCATCCACGACTGCTACGCCCATATGGATGGTCTGGAATAGTTGAGCATCATCCGTAAGCTCAGCCTCGAGCTCATGAGGCTTCGGAGGATGCCGTATAAAAAAGCCGGGTGGATCTATAGCCTCGAGGGCGTCACGCTCACTGCCATGGTTCTCACTGTCTGCGGCGGTAAGAAAGTCGACATACTGCGAGTATGTACTCTCTCCTTCCGGCTGCGCAACTTGAAGAAATTGATAATCACGGCTGGCTTCCATCGGTGCTTGGAAGCTGAGTCGCCAGTCGCCGTTCGAGACGCTGTGAGGTGCTAAGGAGATCGTTTGGCGGTTCGGCGAGGTTGCTGTCAGCAAACATCAGCCCCAGTTTCACCGTGATTGTAGCGGAACCGTGGACCAATCACATTCGACCTCGGTTTGGGTGCGGAAAATCATACCTCCGAAACCCCCTTGGAGGTATGGCACGAGGATAAAGGTAGGATGGTCTGTCGGGCCTGGAGTGAGTGAGTCCCGCTGCGAGAAAGCACCGGTGACAGACCATGGGAAAGCCGAAGCTGACTCTGTACTTCGACTTGCACAGTCCCTACTCATACTTGGCCTTCTATGTCATCAAGGTCAGCAGGCGGCTCGTTCTGAAGGCCTTGGAGCGAGAAACTTTGGGTAGCGACGGCTGACGGGTTTGCATTATGACAGAACTCGGTCATCTTCCGCGCCTGCGACGTGACCTATATTCCAATCCTTGTCGTGGCGTATGTCAATGCTGTCGGTTTAAAGCCGCCTTGGAGCAGTCCCAGTAGGTGTTCAACGAGAACTTCAGTCGCTGCTACCTTGATGAGGATTTCAACCCTCCCCTGACGAATTGCAGACAAGGTCAAATGGATTGAGACAGACGTCAGCCGATGGAGCCGTGACTTCAACATTCCTTGGAAGCAAGGCTGGCCAGAAAACTATCCAATCAAAGCGACCACCTTGAAGGTGACTGGAACATCTTTGGTTCCATCCCGTCTTTGAGCTCAGATCGATTTTCTGATATTTCCCAACAGGTACAAAGAGCCTTGGTCGCGTGCTCGCTCGAGTGTCCGAAACAATACCCAGATGTTATAGCTGAGTTATACCACGCATTCTGGTATGAGAAAAAAGGCGTCCAACTCCCCGAAGTCCATGGTCCCATCATTGCCAATGTGGTAGGCGAGGATCTCGCTGCCAAAGTTCTGGACAGGGTAGGAATTCCATCGAGTCGCACTATGGGAGGCTGATCGACGTCGGAACAGAGTACATCCGATGAAGTCAAGTCTCTCCTGAGACAGCACACGGAGAACGCGATTAGCGGTGGATCACCAGGCGTTCCTTGGATCAAGGCTAGGAATGTAGAAGGACAGGAGGAGTGCTACTGGGGATTCGACCACCTTGGCCAGGCTGCAAGATTCCTGGGGCTCGAAAAATTGAGTGGTCCCCATTTGTAAGTCTGCGGCGGCCAACAAGCGTTCTTTGGATTAGGAGATCTTTCGTGTTTCTTGCCTGTTCGCGGAGAGCAGGGATGCTGCGCGTGGGGTTCTATCCCCATGTGTGTGTATATTATTGCAAATAAAGCATTTTGTCGAGCATCGCTCATATTCTCACATGTACATTTCTTTGTGCAAGAGAAGTTGAAGGCAGAAGCGCGGGACACGACGCATGGTCCACCGTATACTGACTCGGTTGATTTGCTGGAGCCACGACGGGCGGCACCAGCGGCTTGCTGCACCGTTGCGTAAGATTTCATTCTTCCTCTTTCCCGTTGGTTGTCGGAGCCGAACCCTGCTGCCTCGCCTGAAAGCTTCGTCTCAAGCTCCGCATATCCGTCGATCCCTCTGGTGACCTGACGGGGCCGTAATCATATTGGCAGTCAGCTTCATTGACGGTAGCACAGTTTCAGAGTCAGCAAGTGACTTGGAGGTAAGGTTACAACGTTGATGTCGGGTTGGCTTTGAATTGAAGGCAAGCTGAGGCCAACCTGAGGCGACTACTCGTACTATGTCCCTTCCGCCACCGTGGCATCACTTCCACGACTTTGAAGTCTACTGTCGCTTCCGAGTCACAGATAACCCCGGCTGATTAGACCACCTTGCCGAGAAGACTCTTCTCTATCGAATTGCGAGAGTTCTCCCGATTGCAATGGGACTTGTCAGTGCGCGCAAGCAGAACTCTTCTTGTGATCCGTGTCGGCGATCAAAACGAAGATGTGCGTTTCCGGATGACGCCTCGGGGCCTTCAGCTAGCTGCATCAACTGTATCCATCTCGGGCATAATTGCACATTCGATTTTGTGAACTCACGACTGAGCCAGAAGAGGCACAAGGCCAAGCCATCCTCTTTCTATGCACAGCGACAACCAATTGCTCCTGCCATTCCACGAACCCAGAGCCAGACAGTGGTGCCTTTGCTTCCGGATCCCCTACTGGCGGACCCTCTTCCTAGCACGATACAAGATGCACTTGTGGGTGAACTTCCATATCCTGGTTTCCTTGATGTCGATATGTTCATGGGGAACATTGTATCGGAATGGACAAACCTCGACAGGCGTACTTTTCTCACCAGTGACACACCCGCCGAACGCCAACATCCGAGGAGCACCCCATCAATCGCGCATTGTGCACCCCACTCCTTACCGGAGCAGACAAACTCAACGCTTGGTCTATGGCGGGGCAGCCCAATTCATCTGCTCAATTCTTCAGTCGAAACGCAGCGAATAAACCAAAGTCTTGGCGATGTTTACAATTCCATGATGTCCGGCATCGCCATCAGGTACCTTGATTACAATTGCAACCTGTTTGCCGGCCCATATAAATATTCCTTCGAGTCCGACCAATCCAGGACATCGGCGTCAAATAGCGGCAATGCGCACCCTGTGGCTATGGCCTTCACGCCATCTTGGAGGAAGACTGGGTCAGAGGTTGCCCACGACGCTTATATACATGCAATGACCCCAGAGTCTCTAGCAAGTCAGATCAACAAGGTGACGATGATTGGTGTTGCTCGCTTTCTAGACAACTTTGGCCCCCTGTACGGCAATGTCATCGACCAGAAAGCGCGCAGTCAGAATGAGCGCACCTTGATAGCCGTCTTACAAGCCTTTGCACTACAATATTTGCCCTCCCGGCAGGCCGAGGGACCCTTGGCCCAATTCTACGAAAGCCTTGACTCGAATAGCCGATCTTCCGAGTCGCCATCTGGCCCAGGCGACCGCGGCACAAACAGCTTAAATGTCTTCACCTCGGCGTGGTTCAACGCCCATTCGCAACTGGTCAGTTCGATCGAAAACCGTTCGTTTGTCAGGCTGTATTCTGTCTTCCTTTTCCTGATGACCAGTGTCCCTGAGGAAGTGACTACCACCCAAGCGTACGAAAGTACCCCGCTTGCGCTCTTGGATGATGGCTTGCGCCAGATGGAAGAACTCCAGGGATTGGTAGAAGACTACTGCGAGCATCTCGGACGACAGTCAATATATCGCTTCCTCCTCCAATCTTCAGTTGGTATCATTCGCTGGTACGCCTATTTGCGCGACACTATAGATTCAGTCTTGCACGAGCGGCCCTGTATGTTGGCGGATGCGCCTTTACGATCGAAAGGTACCAAGCCGGAAATAATCAATTCTGCCCGCGCTTCGACTAACACTACCTTGCAGACTCCCTACTCGGTGGTCATGCGGCACCAGAATGGCAACAGCCGGTTCTTTTTGACCGGGAAGTACCTCGGAATTGCCAGAATGCTTCAGGGGACCTTTTCCGAGTTTTCAGGGCGGTTGCTCGCCTGCGGCAGATGCTCCTAGCGGGCGGCGGGCCGTTCGATATGCAGGCGACCAGAAATGCAGTGGCAAAGGCACTGGCCACCCTCGATGAGTTCAACATGATATACGGTTCTTGGCTCGACCAATGTGTCATTTCCTTTTATCTGCTTTCCGAGAAGTCGAAATTGGCTTCAGGTGAGTTGATCGTACTGCAGCTGATAGACTGATCAACTGACCGTTGTGGTTTTGCAGCATTTATGCTTTTGTTCTGGAATCTGTCCAAACTGCTGCTTGTTGAGCAACTTCACCTAGCATCCAGGGTGCTCCCAGCTATCGAAAGAAGTTCGTTGCTTGAAAAAGCGCAGTCGTATCAACGAGCTGCCGTCACTTCGCTGCTCACGGTTGCACAGCGGATTGTCGATGTATCGGCATTGGGCGAGTTTAAACTTATCAACAGCATGCAGGCAAAAATGCACTTCATTTCACACCACGCAAACACGGCCTTGGTGGTGCTGGCCCTCTCCAAGGCCATTGAACACACGATTGACTTGCACGTGTCGGATACACAGCAGATCGAGTTGTCCCTGGCTTCTTTCCCGGGTGTGACTATGAATTCAAACTGGATTGCAAATATGAAGCCGTTGCTGACCTGCCTGTTGACCCTGGATTCTACTGTCTCTGGGGCTATCACAGCGAGACCGGCGTTACGGAAGCTGATGCAGCAGTATGGCGATCTACTTATGGATTGCTGGTCGCATGAAGACATCGAGGACCTCCCGTGAGTTCTGTGCTGCCTAGCACCATTGGCCTGTGGGCCAAAGTTCGGAGATGCTGAGCATGTCACGGCCAGTTCTCGCCTCTAGGCTGGGGATTTCCGCCTTTCCCCTCTAGAAACCAACCGTGGTACGACACCCAGCGCCTGCCCAGGCTTGGGATTGTCACAACTCTCTGCCAATGCGGCTCCCCGGATCCGATGTGGGGACCGAACCGATGGAGCGCCGAGGCCCCCCACCGCTCCTGGTCCAACCATCTGACAGCCTCGACTCCGATCACAAATACAGCCAGTGCTACAAAAACATGGGGTCATAGTAGAAACCTTGCCGTCTGAACGACTACCAACATTGATCACCTTCTTCCCAGTGTCTGCGTTCACGGTTCGAAGCGCGCTTCCTCACGACATTGACGCATCATTCAATCATTGACGACGTACCCTCGAAGTCTTCAACAATGCCATACAAATCTCGTTGGCAGCTAGCGTCGCCGGCGTTGTCAATTCCATCGTTCATGTTCGGATCGACGAGTTCCGAACTCAATTTGGTCGATAAGATCATTATAGATGCCAAGCGCCCCCATACACACTATCTCACTGCCCACTCCTACCGCGAATGGTCGAAGAGGGTTGCGGCTGGTCTGACGGCTGCGGGGCTCAAGGATAGAGATCGAGTACTTCTATTCTCACCCAACAATATATTTTATCCGATCGTTGTGGTGGGAAGCTTGATGGCGGGAGCTATCTACAATAGTGCCAATCCAGCTTACACTCCCCGAGAACTTTCACATCAGCTCAAAGACTCGGACCCGCGGTTTGTTCTCGTAGCGGAGAGCTGCATCGATAGGGCGTTAGATGCAGCTGAGCTTGTCGGATTCGACAGAAGCAGGATCTTTCTTTTCAGTGAACTACCCATGGATCATGAAAAAGACGTCTCCGAAACAACGTCTCAAAGCAAAATTCGGCACTGGAGCAACCTTGTGGCAAAACCAGAGATTGGTCGAAGATTTGTCTGGCAGGAGCGGAACAGCAAAGCCTTCTCAGAGCGTACGGCTATCTTAATATACTCCTCTGGCACGACGGGTCTACCCAAGGGTGTCGAGCTGTCCCATCGCAGCGTCATTGCAAACATGCTCCAACTCAAGCTGATTCAAATGTCTGACCCCACTGTCGTTGTGCGGCGAACACTTTGTGCAGTCCCGATGTACCACGCACTTGGCTTGTGTTATTATACCTTCACTGCGCCCAAGTGGGGCTTGGAGACATACCTGATGGAGCGGTTCAATTTGGCAGATATGCTGGATCATATACAGAGATTCAAGATCACAGAACTCGTTCTCGTTCCGCCAATGCTGGTTGCCATGGCTAAACACCCTTCAGCCAGGGATGGGACATGCGACATCAGTAGCGTCAGGAAAGTGGTGGCAGGTGCGGCACCCATTGGCATGGAAGTCACTCAGCAGTTTGAAGAGCTTTGGAATGGTCGACTCAAAGTGCGACAGGCTTGGGGAATGTCGGAGTAAAGCAACAGTCCTTCCAACATGAATTACATACTTTGCTGACAGGTCTTGCAGGACTCCCGCCATCACTTTGTGCTGGGACGAAAGCCAGAGCTCCGGCCCCTCGTCAATCTCAATTGGCGAGCTTGTTCCCGGCGCCGAAGCAAAACTTGTCAAAGAAGACGGGGAGGAAGAGAAGCGGCCGGGCGAAACAGGAGAATTCTGGATTCGTTCGCCCAATGTCATGACAGCCTACTGGCGAAATCCCAAAGCTACTGCGGAGACAATCAGCAGTGATGGCTGGTTGAAGACTGGTGATATTGCGTATCGAGACGATTCCGGGAAGTGGTACATGGTTGATCGAAAGAAGGTGAGCTCTGAATGCACCGACCATTGGCGTTGCCCAATTCGGAGAGCTAACCCCGGCCAGGAATTGATCAAAGTCAAGGGCGTTGCAGTCGCACCGGCCGAGCTCGAGGCGCTTCTCCTCGAGCATAGCGAGATTATGGATGCTGCCGTGATCGGGATCAAGACGTATGTTTGCCGTCTGGCCGGGTGATGAATTAGTTGTGCTGACATCATGGCTAGGGCTACAGACGATGAACAGCCGCGCGCTTATGTTGTACGGAAGCCGAATTCACAGATTTCCGAAAAGGATGTTGTCGACTTTGTCAGAACCCGCGTATCAACTATCAAGCATCTCACAGGAGGCGCGGCCTTCGTGGATGCAATCCCCAAGAACCCTGTGAGTCAATTACGAGCCTTGTGTTACGCGGTCCCACATCATTAATATTGAGTATCAGTCTGGTAAGATCTTAAGGCGAGAACTAAGGGAGCTTGCCACAAAGCAGACCGGCTTGAAGCTATAGTCACGGCCAACGGCATTAACCCGCAAAGCTGTTTGGAGAAGTGCACCCTTCGCCAAAGTTGACAAGGGGCCAAGGCTCTTCCAGCCGAGAAATAGGTTTAAAGCAAGATTCAAGCCCGTCGACGAGTCCAAGGAACTACCATTCTTCTGATTGGGACTCCTCAATCAGATGGTGCTGCGCTCGGCGCTGACACAAAGGGCAAGACTGGAGAGAGATCGGAAGAGTACAAGGAACAAATTCGGATGGATCCGTCGACATGGTCTGGTCCTTAAGCTGAGCTAAGGTGAGCCCGTGAAACCAAGGGAACTCTCAAAGCGGACTGTGCCTTACTGGTGTAGCGTGCAGCACAGTTTCAGCGCCCTAAAGGATACCGTATCAGAGCAAGATAAAGCCACCTGGCCTCGAAGCTTCACTGGGATTGCGTCTGTTTCTGCCTCAGAGGAACAGGTCACTAGGATTTCACAACCCCATGAAACTAGATCTATAGATCATCTCTTCGACACCATCACAGCTTGGAAGTCTTGACTAGACCCAGCTCCCTCTTTGCCCGGTCCCTCAGTTCCCTTCGAAGAAACTTGCCAATCGCATTCTTCGGCAATTCCTTCACAAAGACAACTCCACCTCTCAGCTGCTTATATGGAGCTAGGCGTTCTTTGACAAAGTCCTTGATCTCCTGTTCGGAAACCTCTGCGGGATCAGCGACAACATATGCGCGCGGAAGGTCGGTGCCCGGGTCGTCCGGCAGATTCACGCCCACCACTGCTGCTTCCTGGATTTTAGGGTGTGTGAAAAGCAGGTTCTCGATCTCGGCAGGCGCGACTTGCAGACCCTTGTACTTGAGGAGTTCCTGTGATGATCTCATCAGCTTTGCTCTCATCAAGAGGCCACCAAACAAACCTTCTTCCTGTCCACGATGTAAAACTTGCCGTTCCGCAGGACTCCAATGTCCCCCGTACAGAACCAACCGTCATGGAAAGCTTCTTTCGTCGCCTGAGGGTTGTTGAAATAGCCTTGTGTGACGAGTGGACTTCGGACCAGCAGCTCGCCTTCCTGGCCCGGCTCTACATCATTGAAGTTGTCGTCGACCATTCTGCAGGGGCAATGAGCACCAAGAGGGGCCTTTGCCAAGAGTGGACAATCTTACCTGATCTCAACATTCGGTAGAATGGGCGATATGCTTCCCGTCGTGTCACTCTCACCTCGTGGCATCATGGTTACTGCCCCGGTAGTCTCGCTCAAGCCCCAGGTCTGACCAATTAGCGTCTCGCCTTCGCCGAGTTTGGAATTCGCCGCCTTTTGGAGGTCTTCGTCCATAGGGGCGGCTCCCGTTGAAGCCGCGTCGACTGACTTGAAATGATCCTTCACATCAGGTGACTTCGATATTCGCAGGTATATGGAGGGAACTGTGTAGAACGCAGTAATCTCGTACTCTTTCACGAACTTCAACATCTGAGACCACTCGTACTTGCGCATCCACACGACCAACCCTCCGGAATAGAAGGGTGCAACGAGATACCCGAACAGGCCGGCAATGTGGCTGATGGGAAGATGTGCAAGGGTCCGATATGGTTTGAGTTCTTTTCCGGCTTCAATCTGCTTTGCCGCCCATTCTCTTCCCGGGAGGGTGATGAGATACAGCTCCTGCACCAAATTCTCGTGTGACAGCATCACACCCTTCGGGAGACCAGTTGTGCCGGACGACCACAAAATCACAATGAGGCTCTTCGTCAGAGCCACCGGGTCCGTGATGCGCTCCCACTTGAGTTTCTCGTCCGAGATGACATTGACTTTACCATCCAAGCTCTTCAGACTCCACGCTGGGCTGGACTCGAGCACCAGCACCCGGTCGAGGGGTAAGTTGCATTGCTTCGCAGCCTGAGTTGCAACGTCTTTGTGCTCCGAGCCACATACGAGCAAGCGACTGGTTCCCACAGTGATCTGTCGGGCCAAATCTGCGACTGTCGACGAAGGACTCGCCGCCGAGTACACTCCACCGGCGGCGATGGTGCCGTAGAAAGCGGCCGGGACCATGGGCTGACCATAGCTTATCACCGTGACCACGTCCTTGTTCGGCCCATTGGCACCCACACCATAGTGCTGCCGCAGACCATGCGCAATTCCTTGAGTGAGGTCTCGCAGATCGCTCTTGGTGACCTTGTTGGACGGGTTTGTCGCCTCGAGATGCAAGACAGTGTCATCTTGAGCCACGCTATACTCCGTCTCTGCACGGTAGCCTCGGTTCAGCACAAATGCTCCTCCGCTCAAGTCAGTCGCGGGCTTTATGAACTTACCAAATAACAGAGTCAACAGATCAATCTTGGGGACATCGACCACAGGTCTAGTGGAGTTGCGATATATTCGAGCCATGGTTTCTAGGATGGCTCAAGTAATAATCACGTCTCTACTGAGCTGGGAAGAGATGTGAGAGCATACCTACATTCTCCTTCGGGGCCACTGCCCGCCTCTGGAGCCTCACCGTCGAGTGTGGGGTTGATTGGGGAAAGAAAGGCCGAGGTCTGGGGGAACAGCGAGGACTCGTTACCCGACCGAGGGTTAATCCAGTTACCGAGTTAGCTTGCTACAGCCTCGTCGCGCCAAATACAGTTTAGCTCAGCCTGTCTCTGATCAAGCAACTTGTGACATCAGGACCCCGTCGCGCCACCCGCTGGTGGCTTTGCTGTCATGTTGACACTCTTCCTCTCCTAGAAACTTAGATCTCCCGTCAAGACTTCCCTCTCCGAGAAATTCATGACTCTGGCCAGACCTCGCACGGCTGAGCCCATCGCATCAAAGTCGATCCACAGGAGCCGGTCAATAAACGATGGGCCGTCGCGATGATCAGATCTCGCAGTCAATAGTGTTTGCCATCCAACGAGATGACCAGGCACAGGACAACCGACTGCGGTTCTGGAACCCGATCAGGACATTCTTCGCGCTGTACGGCCTGTTCCTGATCAAGATACGGCCCGAGCTGTTCAAGAACCTGCGGGAGAAGACCTGGAATTTGTCCGACAACGAGTATAAAGCTAGTTTCAAGGACAAGAATTCGTTGGTGTCGAAGGGCGATATGGGATATTCAGGCTCGGTAAGTCGTAGCCAACGATCCTCCGCAATAAAATCCATCCACCATTGCGTTCCTCTCCAATTGCCTGGCCGAGACTTCGCGCTGATGCAAGCATATCCAGACATTCTACGCCACAAAGGACAACAGATATTTCATCAAGTCGATTCCCCGCCGCTTCGAACATTCCTTCTTCCGAGACGACTTGCTGGAACCGTATGTCTCGCACATGGAATCGAATCCAAAATCCTTTCTCGTCCGCATCACCAACTTCCTTGGCTGGCGGTACCCCAGCCTGGGCGGCCTCTTTGGAATTTCCCCAACGTACCACCTTGTGATGGAGAATCTACTGCACGGCCAGAAAGAGAATTCCGACTGGCAGACCTTCGACCTGAAGCCCATGTCGTACTTCTTTCCCGAGCGCGACATTGCCGGCGGGAAGCTCGCATCTGACGCGACAAAGTCCAAACTTGCAGACAACTTCGACGATAAAGTCCTCCTCAGCCGAAAAGACGCCGACGAATTCCTCAAGACGCTCGAACACGACACGGAGCTCCTCGCCCAGCACAATGCTGTCGACTACAGCCTCATGCTGGTGCGGATTCCGCAGTCTTCTTCCGCGGCTGATGAAAGCCAAAATCCCTTCAATGACCCTCCGAATTGGAGGACAGGCGTCCCCAGCCAGGACGACAAGTGGCTTTATCGGGCCGTCATTCTGGACTTCTTCTGGGCCAAGCATAAGACTCGGGCCAAGACCATGACAATGCTCGTCAATACATGGAGGATGTTTCACGACCAGGGTCCCATGAGCATCACGACTACCGCGCCAGAGTATCGCACCCGGTTCTTGCACATGTGCAGGGAGATTGTCAAGGTTGAGGAGTAGTATTCGGGTGCTTGGCATGAGTATTAATGGTATTCGAGTTCGTGGGCATGAGCAACTGGATTCGGCTTGTTGACATAGGTACATAAATGGGATCGCGTCGGTTGACATGTTTTCGCAACAGAACAAGCGAGGGTCATCGGAGTTATGAACCAATGACAGGATGACAGGTAGACACACAGACACAACCAAAGTTCCGCGGGAGGGACTTTTCTAGTACATCCAGCGTGATTTATGGTCGTCCTTGAGCTATTCCCTAGAAGGCCACAAATGAGCAGTGGCTATTAATTCTCGTGCATATTGTTTACGCCGCTACAATATGTTGGAACCCATCCGCGACGCGACTCTATGTGCGCCCTTCATTTTTGCGTGATGTTTTCCCCGACTATCCTGTTACTCGAGTCAGCAGCAGGGGTAGGGAGTCAAGCGTCCATCTGCAGAACTGATCTGAAGTTGAACTCATCGGATTCTGGAAGGTGCTGCTTCTGTGTAGGAAGATGTTCCGGGACGGGCTCGTGGGTGACAGAGTAGGTAGATTTAAGCTGGATTATCTCAAGCGTCCCGAAGTCCGATCACAAGTTCGTTTAAAAACCGACCCTCCCAGCGTCTATTATGCCAATTCAGTCTTCTAGCTTTGCCCACTCTACTATGTATGAGGCGGTTGAAGTTGGAATAAATAGCTGCACGCCAGCTCCGCTTCCCCAGAGTCGCTAGGCATCCGATCAAAAAGCCCTATTAGGGAAGGTACTTGTTGCTGTCTTGGCGAATTTAGTGAGTCTGCGAAACTTATTTGCAAGGCACACTCTCACACCCTCCCACTCTCAAAATTCCGCTCTCTAGCTCTCCCACACTCTCTACTCCTGTTCGCTCTGGGCAGACTCCCCCGCTCTAGCACGGGCTTCAGCCTTCTTCGCAATGGCAAATGAGTGGCTGTGGAGCTTCCAAAGGCCGCTTTCCCCGCCACAGCCTCATACGCGACCTGTTGACTCCGCCCCAACGTAACCGCGCTTGGTTGATGAGACTTTTCTTGCTGCGGAATGTTATTGTTCTTGTTCCTCTCTTGATCCGTTCATTACCTCTTCCGCCCAACTGTTGTTACCCAGTATCTGAGCCGAACTTGCGCTTGCCAATCGAAGAATGTGGCTACTTGACACCACCACCCTGAAACTATGTCATTTCGAGTCCGAACCACCATCTCCTTATGCTGTTCTTTCCCATACCTGGGCCATGGAAGAGGTGTCATTTGAAGAAATCGGAACACCAGGCGGCAAACAAAAGCGAGGTTATCAGAAAATTGAGGGTTGTTGTGCGCTGGCCAGAGCAGACGGGCTCAGCTACGCTTGGGTTGACACGTGTTGCATCGACAAAAGTAGCTCGGCCCAGCTGTCAGAAGCTATCAACAGTATGTTTCGCTGGTATTCCAAGGCTCATGTCTGTTATGCATATTTGGAAGATGTCACTCTTTTACCGTCACTCTTGCTGCATGGTTTTGAACACAGTCGATGGTTTAGGAGGGGTTGGACTCTTCAGGAGCTGATTGCACCTATGACCGTAGTTTTCTACGACAGAGTCTGGTCTTGCATTGGAACCAAGGCGAGCTTGGTAGACAAGATTGCGGACATAACGGCAATCTCACACGAAGCTTTGATCCATCCCACAAGTATTCGAAGAGAGAGTGTTGCGGAGAGAATGTCCTGGGCTGCCGGCAGGAAGACTACAAGGACTGAAGACATGGCATACTGCTTGATGGGTATTTTCGACGTCAACATGCCTCTGTTATACGGCGAGGGAGTAAAGGCCTTTCGACGCCTTCAGATGCAAATCATGGCCGACTCCGCGGATTCTTCCATTTTCGCCTGGTGCCGCGATCCCCTCGGATGCAGCAGATCGTTTCTTCCTTGCGGAGTCCTGGCTACATCCCCTGAGGACTTCTCGAAGAAGCAGCAAGACCAAACTATCAATTCGAACGGGATTATCAAAGCGAACGCTGGGTCTATATTGTCCCTGACAAATCTTGGCCTATCCATTTCGCTGCCCCTCTTGCGTCTCGATGGCTCCACCATTGCTGTGCTGAACTGCCGGCAAGATGGAAAATGGGTTGGAATCTACGTGTATCACGATCCGGTGACAGCTTGCTACTACCGAGTCCGATCGACCGAAATCGTTCTTGTTGACGATGACATCCAGCTCGAGCAACGTCGGCAAATTTATCTATCTACCGAGGAGCGGTGCACAGATGTCGATTATAACGCTTCGGAGATGATGATTTGGGTGACCGATAAGACCAATTCAGCGCACTCCTACAATATTACCCGTAGCCGTGTTTTTGACCATGATCATAACCTAGCAGCTTCTGACGATCGCAGCAGCTCAAGAATAAGATGGCTGCGTATTCATGGGACTCAGTTGGCCTTGTTGCTGCTTCAAAATAGCCGCGGCGACTCCTTTTCACTTCTCTTCGGACAGGACCGCGGCAAGATCTGGTCTCATGGTATCCCACGGGACTTGACGGAGCGTGAATGTCAGAATGGCCTATCAGTGTGGAAAGAAGTCCAAGGCGATCTTCTTGATCCAAAGTCTGCCTGGAGATATTTCAACGACCGGCGCTGCTTTTCCCGTGATGATTCATACCACTTGCAGGTGATCATGAAGAAGTTGTTCGGGTATCGTTATGCCCCCCATTACGAGGTCACAATTGAACAAATTTCGAGCACCCAGAGTTGCATCCCAAGGAGTAGCTGTTCACTGCACCGAAGCCGAAGAAGACAAGAGCGAGAGACCCAAGGGAACTGACACACGAGCCGTCGATGGAGCTAGAGGTGATATCGCCAGCGATCTCTCCACATCGCCGGTGTCAAATTGGCTTTTGGTGGCAAGACACCGTATGGATAGAGTACAGCGGAGAGAGTGCTGTCGGCTGCTTATCCTGCGAATCCTCATTCATGACTTGCAGACAATGTAGGCGTCCACTGGTAGATACTGTATTTTCTACTGGTGCTCGACAATACCTTCAACGTCGCTATAATAAGTACCTTGAAGAACCACGGGGATGTCTACTTCACCTTTCGTCGTCACCTGCTGTGTCAGGTCGAATATCGATCCCGCAAGAAATCTTCGACCTGCGCCTTCTCCTTGATCGACATGTCTTTCGGGATGATGCCGCCGTCGACCTGTTCGACTTCTTTTCTCTGCTCGATCGTAGTATTCACATCCATATTCTCACCTATATTCGTATTCCCTCTAACTGATTCTATCCTCTTCGGCTGTGCCAGCACGACAGGACTTTCGTGCCGAGTCTTGTCTGCCACCAAGGACGCGGTCTCCGTTGATAGAGGATCCGCCGACCGAGGTGGTCCCTGCGCCGTCCGGGTTATTTGTGCAGATTCGGCCTGCCCGGGCTGTGAAGGTTCTTGCCCTTCTTCAGGAGCAGGAGTAATAACCGTGCTTTGCTGATGAAATGAACGCGCATGAGAAAGGCGATGCTGCTCCTGGGCTGCGGTGCCACCGGCCACAGCAGGAATCGCGCCATTGACCATCACATCGCCACCCTCGGCGTTACGTGCAGTGGTGCCATCGACATGAGAATTGTCCGGCAGGTGGTCTCCGTGGTAAGGCTTCCTGAATCGGCCGTCATCCCACTCTCTGGCCCGGAATTTCCAGGCCCCCACGGTGTCTTGCGGCTTGAAGGCCAATCCAACCTGGCTCGCCAGTCTTGCTGTGACTTCGTCCGGGTCGGAGTGATCACTTCGATAAAACAGTCGTTCCCATTCTTCGCCGTCGGCATCGGTCTTTCGCATCTCGCGCTGGCCGTTCTCGATCCGGGCCTTCGCGTCGGCAGCACCCTGCATGTCCCCGCGCTCGAGGGCGTCCCGCACGGCCTGCCATGCGCGACGGGATTCCCATGGATCCTGCGCGGCAAGGGGTTCGGTCTTGAGAGGTGTGGTTTTCGCAGCCATGACGTCGAATGTCTCCACGTCGACGTCGTCCTTGCAGTCGTGGATTGTGAATTCTCCATTCCAGTGGCCTGAGACGGTATACAAGGGGACATTATCAGCGTCGTGTCGATACACTTTCGCTTCGAAGCTGTGTTTCTTCTCGGAGCTGGAGAAGAGGCCCTTGCCGCTGAAGTCGATCGCTGACGTGTACCCGCTCGTGCTTGGGATGTGATGCGTGCCCTGCAACTCGGGGTACGGCGACCCTGTCAGAAGGCCTTTGATCTTGATGTTGGGGAGCGGGATGAGGTACGTCTCATCATGCCGCGCAAGATACAGAGTTGCATGCCCGATTTGTTGTATATTGATACTGCCGGTGAAGGTGATCTCTTGCCGCGTGTAACCCTCTGCCTGGATCTGGGTGAGTCCTCTGGACGAGCCTCGTGATAAATTTTACTAGCAAGCAGAACAAGATCGGCTTACCGAAACACCATGTTCCTCGTTCCATACCCGGCACGCAGTGACAGGGGGATGATGGCTGGGGAGGCTGCGTCAGAAATGCTTCTCGAGCCTTTTTAGATCAAATACTAGGGCCGACGTGACCCCCGTGGCTCCTTTACCTGACTTGCTCGCTAACCAGCCTGGTCAAGCCGGCTTCGTCCTCCCAACTTGCCAAAAAGATCTCCCCTAGGAAAGCGTTGATCGGTTTCTTGATCCCTTCGGCCTCGGATCGGCCTGCATACTGCTGGTTCCGTAGGCTCGAAAGAAACCACTTCAACACGAGCAATGCCCGCGTCGCAGGATCCTCGGCCGAGGCTGGCGCGACGAAGACCGACGGCCTCTCGGCCCAGAATGCAGGTAATTCAACCGCGGATTTTGTGTCGAGAACAAAAGGCGGGGCTGTGATGTTGGGGAGATCGCCGCGGATCGTCGAAATGGACTTTGAAAACATAAGCGGACACCCACACAGGGGTATGTGGGAGGGAGGTGTGCGGTGTGGGAGGGAGGTGTGCGGTGTGGGAGGGAGCAGGATTGACGCCCCGAGTCCTGGGCAAGACAGTATTCATTCATGTATACATACAGCGATGAACTCTCTCAGCTTCGAACGATTATCCGCCAAACTCGAGTCCGACATCCTTGGCCAGCCTGGGGCACGAAATATGTATTGACGCAAGGATGTCCGAAGACGTGCAGAATGAGTTAGTCAGGAGAGGACAACGTCGCAATACTGCAACGATCTAGGGCCTTGTCTGTCGGAGGCAAGCACATATACATGTGGTCACTGACGTGCTATATTTCGGCGGCCCATCATGGTTTTACCTTCCTGGAGGCCTTGATAGGCCCGTTGCTGCCCTGGAAAGCCTCATCGCTGGCCCGGCCGGGACAATATCATGACGTCGTGATCCGAAGCCAGGGCGGTTAATTACTGCATCCACCAGGTCCACTATTTGACCGGATGTCGTACCGCTTCTACAGGACCCAACCAGACTAATGAATAGCCTCTTGAGATTCATTGTGTGTGTGTGTGTGGACCAAAATATTCTAAGCTCGGTGTGTGACTTGCACGTGGATGTGGGAATGGTAGAGGGAAGGCTGGCTGAACTTATGTCTCGTGAAGTCGCGAGTGCTGTTATGACTCCATTAGAGACTCGTTGCGAACTCGCAGGGGTCAGGTTGTGGGCGGCACAGCTATATCCACAAGGACGTCGACAGGCCGCAACGAACAGACAGAAGAAAGCACGTTGAATAGCTTCATGTTTACCCAGCTGCCCAAAATGCGGCATCTCAAGCACCCCATGTTTCTTTATTTGAGTGCCGGGAATCTAGTCCCTTTCAAAGATCTCGCGCCATTGCAATCTCCTGGCAGGCACGGCTTCTCGCAGACCCTCCGGTCCGATCGTATTCTCTTGCCGTTGCGATGCGGACTGGGAATTCTAGACACTCGAATACCGAAAGATGCACTAACCTAGCGATTAATGCATAGATGTATCCGAGTTGGCTAAAGTGCTCGCCTCGCGGTTCACGCCTTCCCCTTCCCGCCCTCCTCATTACCGTGATCAACACTGGGTTGAACAGGCTGGTCTCCTTCGTCCAGACCCAATTTGGCCCAGTTGTCAAGCAACTGACTGAGCTGAACGTCTGGGTCTTCCTTCACGACGACGTGATTGGGATAGTGGGAACTGAAGGAGAGGTGGTCTCGTTCTTCCCAAGCAAGATCCTTCACAATTTCAGTCAACTGCTCGACCACTGCTTCGCTAACACCGCCCGGAGATACTTCACCGTCCTTGTTGGCAGCAAACTGGTCTTCAGCGGTCTTCAGCAACATACGGGTGACGCCCTTGACCAGGTTCCGCTGTCTAGAACACCGGACCAGGATGCGCATGATCTGCAGCAGCATATCCTCTTCGTGCGTCGAGATGAGATTGCCGGACAGAAGGAAACTGGCCGCAAGGATGCCGCTTTGTGCGGTCAGGAGGGTATTGAAGACGGGGCCGAAGGCGGCGTCTGCAGCGACAAGGACTCGGGTCGTGTCGGAAACGATTTGCAGGCACATATCCTTGGCGATGCAGATGATGTCGTCTGCTTCATCCTGGTCGCCAGTACCATGCCTTTCGTTCGAACCACCGGTTTCCTCGGCGGCCGCTTTTACTGATGGAATCATCCAGTTCCACAACATCAAGCGGAAATGATACAGGCTCACTCTGTTCCCCATGTTAGCCAATTGATGCTAGCAATGATATCACACAAAGGGTGCAGTACGCCAAATCAATGGTAGGCGGAGTGACGAGGAAGGCTGGATCATCAAATTGGAAGCGAGGAGCTAGGGACTGGTACCACTCCACGAACTGGGCGTCTATCTGGCGAGCTGCGTCCAGTTTTTCAGCGGTGTTCATGGTAGAGTAACCCCCGTAAGCCAGGGCCTGGGCGTCCGGTACGATGAGGAACAGCTCACACACGTGATGATAGAGAGCATGAAGCGGCAACTGAATGGTCTCTCGCTGCAACGGATATGGACTCCAATGGGTGAGATGGTGCCGCCAGACTTCCGCAGCGTAGGGGCCGTCAATAGATGGCTTGGGGGTTGAGGGCGGTACTAGAAAGCCGGTCCCAAACGATCTGGCATCGTTAGCGAGCTGAGTCGCCTCCGTGGCTACTCGCTCTGACACTCACGTCCAATAGATGTGTGCCGCCCATTCGACAATGACTAGCGACCTTCGCAAGTCTTCGGATATCGTCTGATCCTGCATCGACTTTTGATGCTGACGAAGGAGCTGAGGAATCATGACCTCGAGCTGTTTCAGCGACATCGTACTCACTCTGTCTTTCCCGCTGAACGCCGCTCTGTCCCATGTCTCTGTCAGCCAAGATGCGGCCAGTGACAGACAAGGACTTACATCATAATCATGATGGTGAAGCCCTGTATGTTGGTCAGTGACAGTTTTCCCTCCTCAAGCATCCACAGTCGGTGAGCCTCATTGTAGAAGTGAAGGCCTCGGGAGCTCGGGTCACCCGGCGTAGCAAAGACAGACGGATGTTCCGAAAACATCTAGAAACGGCTTAGTTCTCCTCGACTGCGGCCATGAGAATGCGGACAGCTCACGCAACCCATCCCAAGAACCGCGTTGACCAGGAAGGGTGAACAATATATCGAGCCAAGGTCGCCTGCTGCCATTGCATCAAGGAAAAGCTGCTCGTCAAAGTTGTGGTAGTACCAATGATACCAAGAAAGGTAGGCAGACACCAGGTGGGAGGCGAAGAAATCATCCTCAGTAACAGTAGTCCAAGGAGCTGCTGTAACTTTGTATCTGGGGTCATCAGTGAGCTCAGTCAGGCTCAACATGCGCCGTGGTTGTCTGTGCAGAGGCGGCGGGCTTGGAGAAAGAGTTGCGCGAGCCTCGTCCGCAAATCTGCCTGGATGAGAGTTAAGAAATTGAAGGATCTCCTCGAGAGAAGCATCTCCCTTGATTAGCTCGAGCAATTGTGCTGCCTCAGAGCTTGACGAATTCTTCAGGCTGGTCAGCAGCTTGTCTAGAGCCTGACTGCGCAGCTCCAGTTCATCTAACCTCCGCTTGCGATTCTGTTTTCTTCGTCCGTCTTGTGACGGGTCGTAGTGGCATATCTTGTTGGTGGCTAAACATTTTGAACAGGGTAGGCCTCCGTCACACTGAAGAGAGAGTCAGCTTCCGAGACGAGCCACAAGCGAACAACCTGAGGCACGTTCGTCATTGATCACTTCCTAAGCTACACGTCGGTTGTATCTTTTCCAGCTTGTTCGCCTAGCGACCCATTACCAGAGGCCAATAGCCTACCTTTCGTTTCGAGACTTTGCAGGCCTGACAGGCCGTGGACGTGTTCTTCTTGTTATCACGTCCTGCATCTGCGGTAGAGACGCCGGGATCGGTCGTGTTAAGGCTTGAATTGGGGAGAGCATTCGGCGGCGCACTGGGAATACTTCCTGCGGGTGCCAGCGGACGAGGCTGAGGTAGCGGTTGAGACGGCCTCGAATATTGAGACATTGAGAATTTGAAGAGTCACTCTGCACGAAGCCGGCAAAAATTGATGTCGTTGAACTTCCAAAGGGAATCCGTGAAGCCTTTGGCCATCTTTGTATCTGAATCGGGGTTTGCTGGCGACCAATAGAGCTTTCCCCTCAGACCTCGCCCGTTATCAAGTTCTCATTTATTCGCTGGGCGGACATATTTTTCCACCATGCAGGGCACGCGGACATGACAGCCGCGCCACCCGTTGCTAGCCATCGCCACAAACAGCAGGGTGCATGCAGCATCCGCGCGGTGGCCAGAGGCTTAGCCCACCAAAACGCCCCGAGGGACTCCTTGCCAGCTTGAGCATACGACATGATCACCGTCTCGTCGCGGGCCTGCCACCTGGCCTCTACTCCACCATTAACTGTCATCGCATGGTTCTGTGTGGTTCCCCCGTGTCCGGCAGGACTCACACAGGCAATATGAGCAGTCTGCAGGCGATCACACTAGCCTGGTATGTTGATAGTAGCGTTGCAACAGCATGGTTCGCTTCTGAGGAAGAGGCCACCAGCATTCGTATTTCATGCGTTGTTCTAGGTCGCTTAGAGGTCGGCACCATCATGTTTGAGGATTTACAAGCTCAAGCGAACCAGGGCTTCTATCCATTTCTTAGCGTCGACCCCTGCGCCTTCAGTAACCGTCTTTGCATTCGATGCTCCGGGGCCAGACATTGCGCTGCCGCCGCTAACTTCTCGACTTCGAGGTTGTTCACGAAGGAGCCATTTGCCAGCCGAGGTGGCACTCCTGCCCTCTGATCGTGATCGAGACGTGTCCCGGGACGAGGATGCACCTTCTTGGGGGGTCCGCCTGACGAGAATCGCCTCCCTGGTGCAGTCTCTGCTGGGTGGGCAGTTCGTCGACTCCAAATTATACATTTTCATCCATACGATCCACCAGCTCCTGCTCGTCTTGATTGTCCTTTCCAGTTCCTCGCTGTGTGGTAGAGCATCAGTTAGACCAGCTTGCTTGTCGCGAGTTGCAGTCCAAGTACTCAGAATATGAGTGTAGACATTCAGTGCCTCGATACGAGTCCATTGACTTTTGACCAATGTCGCCGCGCCCGCGGTGTTTGTGCCGTTTCCCGTGGATGATGAGCCCATAGGTATTCCAAGAGTATACCACGAGCCTGAGACTGTGACTGGACGAACATTCTGCGCGCTTCGACGCAAGCCTTCGGCGGCAAGGCTTCCTGGCAACGGTATATTTGGTATAGAAGTCCGAACTGTGGACTTCGCTGGATCATAAAGCAGGTCATATATCTCACTGGTGCCTTTCGACTCGGCCACGGGTGGCTGGCTACTGACATCTTCAGCCAGAGAGCTTAACTCCATCCCAAGGCTTCCTCTCATGCGCTCCCTCCAGCGCTCTGGATCCGTGCTTCTCAAAAGACTCTTTTGCAGAGGGCCTAGGGTATGATGGATACCACGATAGAAAGCCGGGATAGCGAGATTTGGCGTGTATAGCTGAAACAGGAACACGAAGATGAATGGCTGATGGACGTAGACCGCAACTTGAACCTTTTCATGAGTGACGACCGGTCGAGCACCGTCCGCGGACGCCGCAGCACTTGTTTTGCCTTTGGATGAATCGCTCTCGGGGGTGCCTCTGCCGGGCTGTGACGACTGCTGCTCTGTACCAACACGCTGAGAAAACCTTTCAGTAGAAATTTCTACCGTCAGTGTTCGAAGCACAATGCGGTTCGTTGCTTCTGGTCGCAGCGCTGGAGATCCTGGAACCGGGTCACTTGTCCCCTCATCATTCGACTCGTCCTCGAATTCTGTGTTCTCAAGGTCGCCAGATAGTCCAACCAAGAACTTGCCGATAGACTCCTCCAAACGCTGCACGAACGGGGCTTCTTCCTCATCGCTAACTTCTGGTGTGGGATCGAGCTCTTGTAGCTGTGCGTCTGTAGGCGCTTCTCCACTCTCCATTCTGTCATGGCCAGACTGATGATCTTTATCACTCGATATTTTTGATGGACCGTCAGCGTTGAAGCCCTTTGGATTCAGAGTCCAGCTGGACCCGTATCCCAGGCTGAGATACTTCATCATTTTCTCTGGGTTGAACAACGTAACGTGCTCTGGGGTTTGCGGACTTGGCTCAGTCGCTGGTTGGCCGCGGCCTTTGTTTTCCTCTGACAAAGTTTTTGCATCAGCTTTGGCTATGGCATTGTCCAAAGATTCCTCAATAGCGGTGACAAGCGGTGGCGGAATGCCTGGCGGTGTGGCATTATTCTCAATCGCTTTACGGCGTAGGTCCGTCGCCTTCGCTGCCGGTGAATTCACTCTTGGGTGAAGTGTCCCAACTCGGCGCGAATTTGGCCCTTGAGAACCATGTTCACCGCCTCTCCTTCTCCTCTTGCGATTTCTAGGGAGGGAAGAAGGGTTCTCGGCAACTCCGTAAGCAGCATCACCGTACATGTAGACGGACTCCATCCACTGCGATATTGTGGTCAGACAAGGCCTTGAAATGCCGCCGACGCCGGAAAAGATGATGCCGTCCTCAGCTCTGGAATTTTCTCCATTGCCCAACCAGGGTGGTACATCTTTCCCTAAATGCGATGCATTCGTACCCCTGCCTCCAGCTGGGGGCGGGACATCACCATATCTTCCAACAATAAGATCGACGAGACCTTCGCTCCGTGCAGCAAAGCCTTCCAGGACTTCCCGCTCACCGCTGCCCCATTCTTCTTCCCCAACCCCGACACCAAGCTCCCCACCACTGGCGAGCTTGATCGCATCGTAGAGGTCGACTGCAGGGCTACCATGTAGAAGAACGTCCCAGTTCCAGATGAACCTTGTCCAGTATCGATGTAAAAGGCTGCAGAACAATTCTCTTTTGCTCTCGTGTTTCTTCCACAGCTCTGACAAGGAAGACGCATGATGAAGCAGGAATATCCGGTGTGCTTGGACGAGCTGCGCAAGCAGCAGTGATGCTGGCGCCACTTCTCTCGACGAGTATTCAATGTTTCTTGAGGATGCGGCCTCACCTGTTGGCGTGTTTCTGCCGGACTTCGCATCGCGGGACGTGGCCGAGGATGCCCTGTTCGCGGCAGGTAATTGTGTTAGGTCAACGGCGGCGAGGATCCACCACCCGGGCTCAACCTCCTTCAGGACGACCCGTGACTTCTCTGTGTCTATAGACTCGAGCGAGACGCCATTGGAAAAGTTTCTACATCATCGGGCCAGTCAGAATAGAGTCGGTGAAAAGTCCTTTATTTCTGTTTACTGACGGGAAGGTGGCAGGGACGAGACAAAGGTTGGCTGCCCACCTACTTTGCAAAACTGACCATTCCTTGTGCTAGGCCAACCTGCCGTAGTCTCTCATTCTCTATCGCTTCCTGCTTCTTTTCGGCTTCATCCCGCTCAGGGCTGGAGATGTCCTTCTCACTTATGGCATGCTTCTCCCTCGTTCGTCGCTCAAGCTCTGCCTCGAGCTTGTGCGAGTAATAAAACACGATTTGATCGCGTACTGTCTCGTCGGTCGCGCTCAGAGAAGGGTTGTATATGGCGAGATAGGATAAGTGAGCTGGGACTACGAGAGGAGCGGACATCACGCTCGTAAGCGATGCTCCAATGTCGCCAGTGAGGGAGTAAACATGTCGAAGCCCAGCAGTCACAGAGCAAATATCAGCCCTCCGTGGCGGCGACCAAGCGGGTTGTAGAGCCTGCACCGAATGCTCGAGTGAGGGCTCAGAACAAAGTCTAGCCCGTTATCAGCGCTCTAATACGTCATGCAAAGCATTGCAAATGGCGAGGCTGAACTGTGCAGCCTTGCCTCGCTGAGGCACGTGCTCTGTCCATGGAACATTTGTTGTCGGAGTTTGCTAGACGTATTGGTGGCCAACCCGATCAGGGTTGGTATTATGCGACGATGGGCGTCAGAGCCTAGTTAGCTTGCCACGACAGTGCCATAATACGGCTGTGAAGGAGTGAGGTCCAAGTGAGATTGACAGTGCAGGTTGGGACCATCAAGACAAGGTCTCAAATACGCCGCCACCCAGATGCTGTCGTTTCGCAGGGACGTTATGGCAGCTTGTTATGGACTTGAAGGTAGCAGTGTCTGGAGACTACGTTAAGAACCCAGTGAGCCACCATACGCCCGCACGTCCTTGGCCGCATTTTGAGAACAATCTAGACAACTTGAAGAGGCATTCGAGAGGATGATTTGGAGTTGCAGAAACCCAGTGGTTGAGACATCAACGCCCGTGGATGGATTTCCTATTTCGGTGATGACTCGACATGACTCGAATGTACCAGGTAAAAACGCCCGTTATGCTGATAGTACCGTTCGAACTCGTCGATCCCATACATCTGTGGAATCCTTTGTATTGTCTCAACCATCAGCCCCTCCACCCATTGCCCGACAGGAACAAAACTAGTGTATCAGTGGCGGAAGACCAGCACACTCAAGCTGCCAAACCCGACCCATTGTGAAGCAGGAACAAGCAAAATTGCGGTCCTTGATTTGTCTCAGCATCTCGAAATCCCGTTGGATGATATCCTGGTATAAAGTGGGGGACACAAGTAGGCCGTATGTGTGCGACAAGGAAGACTCTCGCTCGAGTTTACAAGATCAGGCATTTCTTGCTCTTTCCACCCTTGCGAGTCAGGAGGGCAGCACGGGTGGCGGACTCGAAAACTTCGCGCACGCCCTGGTTCGTCTTGGCCGAACATTCGAGGTACTTGTAGGCACCGATCTTCTTGCGAACTTCCTCGCCCTGTAACAATCAACGTGAGTACGATGTCTTATCGCTCCAGGCCCAAAACGGGGGCATGTAAACGAACCTGCTCGGGGGTGACCGGCTTCTGAGATGTCTTTGCCAGCTCTTCGATCGTCTTAGGATCGTGTCGTAGATCACATTTGCAGCCGACTAGGATGATAGGAAGGCCTTGACAGAAATGAAGGACCTCAGAAATCCACTATTGATATGTTTGTCAGCTCCATCGCGGCGAAAATGGGGCACCGGTATTATGTACCTTCTCCTGAACGTTGTCGAGTGAGTCGGGGGAGTCGATAGCAAAGCAGATGAGGATGACATGAGAATCTGGGTATGAGAGAGGTCGAAGACGGTCGTAATCTTCCTGGCCGGCCGTATCCCATAGGGCTAGTTCGACGTGTTTCCCATCGACTTCGACATCGGCAACGTAGTTCTCGAAGACAGTGGGAACATAGACCTGTTGTATTACTGTCAGTCCTGTCTGCATAACACAGGCTCTTGCCACGGTAGTCTTGATACGGATGGTTTGCATCGAGCCTATTGGGCAAGGCCGAGGAGTGGATGGGGACTGCGCACCTCAGGGAATGTGCCTTTGGAGAAGACGCTACAGGCGATAATGTCAGTAACAGATGAAAATGGATGGGTTTGCAGTGGGTGAGACTCACATCAACAAGCAAGTCTTACCGCAGGCACCGTCACCGACAATGACAAGCTTGCGACGGATTTCAGCCATGACGGCTGCCGGACCTGTCAGATAAGGGATGGAAACGACGCGGGAGTATCGGTGTCAATGTTGTGCTGGGTTCCAGCGAGCTGTGTATCGATGATGGTTAGATTATCGTCGCGCAAGAATGGGAGAGAAGGAGTGTAGGACAGAGATGGATGTTGAAGAAAGAGGTTGAGAGATGATTGTCAGGGAAGCACCTTGAGTTTAGTGTGATGTGGCTAAGACACTGGCGCGGGTCTCCAGGCGCTGCACGGTACGAGTACTCTGCCACAGGGGGATTAGGCTTGTCCTCGACTCACTGCCGACCAAAGGACTGAAGAGACAGGGACCGTGTGTTTGCGGACGGAGGTGATTGAATAGCAGCGGATGTCAATGATAAGACAGATCTTGTTGCTGTTCTAAGAGGAAGTGTCAAGTTATGATCTGATTACATCAAAGAATAAAGACTGCCGGAGGAATGGACAGGTGATGATCATGAAACGATTTCCAAAGGCCCCGAGGCTACAGTGATGCGCGCTTAAGACAGTGCAACCACGGGAAACGTGGAGGGCAACAAAGCAGCAACAGAGAGCGCAACAAGCGAGGCCGAAAGAGGCTGCTCAGCAACCAGCAGGCTGAAGCACGCCTGGAACTTGGACCCCAAAGACCCTGCTCCTACAAGTTTGCCTCGATCATCATGAACACACACATGCTCAATATTCATGCACTCATCAGTGCCATGATCGTCAATCAGTCGTTCAATGCCTCTTGTCAATGTACGAGTATTCATCATGATCACCTGAAGAGAGCCTCAAGTTGCCTTCCAGCCCACCCATATTGCATCATTGAGCCCATCTACACCGTATCCCCCACGCATCTGCACAATCCGCGCCACAAATAGGCGGGTTAGCCAGCTCACTATTGTTCGCATTCTGACTTGTCCTGCTGCAGGGTCAGGCGGTCAAGACGCACAGACGAGATAACCACCTCCAGTACCACTGCATCTCGCCCATTTCCCTCATTTCTCTACCGTATTCTGCCTGTTGCTATCGGCAGGAGCGACTGGAGGTGGACGTTTTGCTCGCCTTTTATCAGCCTCTTGCCGAGTCTCCCGCGCGAGAGCTGCGGGTGCCCCTTATCGTTCAACGGGTAGTCACGAGCACGATCGAGCCGCCTCGTGTCAAGAAATGGTTCACGGAAAAGCTTGTTCCGCAGCAATTCGAAGAAGTCGTGACGGTCCCGTGTGAACAATCTCCGATCTAAGTACGCGATAGATACGAATCACGGCTTATCCCGCGAACGAGTCGAACGGATTACGGAGTACTGAGTACGTGCTTGCTTGCATAACATGAACACGAGTGATACCAGGCAGTGAGTCTATCTGACGTGCAGGTCCAGGTGACTGAACTTTTGTTCAATCCCCCCGTATAAGCATTCCTTGGGCGCCCGGCTTCAGCTGGACTGGGATCACCTGCTCGAATTGACCTCTCGGAAGGTACCATGCAGCCAAGGCCGGCTCCATTTGGTCAGTGACCCCGAAGCATGAATCCCTCAATACCACCTGTCTCGAGCTCATAAACAAGTTACATCTGCACAACGTACTCCATTCCTTGCCTGTCCACGGCTGAGCCAGTGGATATCTACATACCATAGCCGTTCCATGGCGGCGCTCAGCTCTCGATGGCCTTGGAATTCGCTCTCTATTCATGAAGCTCTCACAGCCAGAACTCCCACCATAAGCTGCCTCAGCTCTACACCAGGCACCACCCCGACCAAGGACGTTTGCTCTTTACAGGCTCGCTAGAGCCTCTCGCGTTCTGAAGGCCTCAACCGCGTCCTCGACAAACGCCACAGTTTCTTCAGGTTTACTCAGCATAGGCGAATGACTTGCCTCGCATTCCCGGCTGGTGACGTTTGCGCCAGCTTCGCGACATCTCCTCAGAAGGTCTTCTTGCAGATGTGGTACAATTGCCTTGTCGTCGGTGCACACTAGGTACCACATCGGCACGTCTTTCCACCCGGCATAAACAGAATCACGGGCTGACCGGACCGCACTTGAGAATTTGATAAGCTTGGAGACCCATTTCTGCCCTTCCTCCGACGACATGTCGTTGTAGAAGGCCTCCGCCGGGTCACCCTTAAGCTCCCACCAACCCTGACCATCGTCGGCAGACACAAGCTTGACATCCTTCGGCCCCGGGTGTCTGCGTGCGAAGTCTTGCGCCATGTCGGCCAGGGATACTTCGTTTGCAACGGGGACCCACGCCGTGATCTGGACCAACCCAAGCACGTGGCCAGATTTGCCACTTCCCAGTCGCGAGGGGTTTTTCTTCGTGAAGCCTTTAATGGCGCTTGTGCCCGCCAAGCCCCCCATCGAATGGTTGATCATCACCACGTCATTACCTATATCTGTTTCCGCGGCAATGACCTCCTGCAGAGCCTCGACGACAGGTGTCATCGACTGCACCGGCTTTTCACTGGCACGGCCATTATAGATAATGTTCGGCGCAACGCATTTGTACCCTTTGCCTCCGAGAATTTTGATAATCGGATCCCAGTATTCGGGCGTATGCCATGCGCCGTGGCACAGGATCAACGTCGGTAACGGCGACATCATGTGCTGTTCGGAGCAGGATCCCTGACGCAATTCTCCACGGTAGGCGTGTAGTGTGAGTAGGTGAAGGTGAAGGTGGCGATCGTACACGGTATGTACTTGAGTGACAGTTGATGTTCAGATTCAATCCCACTTCAGGCTCGAGCAGAAGGACAGTGCCCCATATATCAGTCAGTCTATCCCCGCAAACCATGCCGGTATCTCCAACACCAGCGAGCATGTAGTCAGCGTCGAGATTATCAGGCGGCTACCTGCTAGGGCGTTCAGGATGACAGATCGATCAGGTAACCCACGAGAAACACCTCCCAAATTGCACTCGGCATTATTCCCTGTCCAAAATTATCAATCTTTCGCCCAATAGCGACATTTCTGACCGACGAGATAGCTGTTACTGGTACAGGAAGAAGCTCCGATGGCCCAAATGCCGAACGTACCAAGATCCTCACGGCCACATGCCGTGGTCGCGTCTTACATGCTTCGTTCTCCTCACCTGGGAAGGACCGTTTCCAGCGGAAAATTGCCATCAGTATCGCTGAATACGAGACTCCACGACCATACGAAGGATACGTACGACCTTTCACTGCTGCAAGGGATATTGCGGGGCAGTGCACCAAGATCGTTCTCGAGGTCAAGTTAGCGACTGCGCCACAAGTCAGCAAGCCACATGCTTACCTGCTATCTCACATGGCAATGATTGTCTGTCATCGATGTACACAGTAGAAACATCTTGCTTTTGGCCTTTATCGTTCTCTCAGCGGACGCCGGCTGGTGCGTTCTATCTACTATACAGACTTTGCGCGCCGGCTCGGGTTGGCGGTTATACGAGACAAAGATGCAGGACCGCCTGGTTTATTGCCTGAACGATGGCAATAGCCTCTTATACTGTGAGAATGCCAAATGGAATAGACGGCGGACGCTTCGTGAAGTCGAGCACAAGCCTGATCTCGCTGCCGATCCTCGCTGCCCGGCGCTCTCATGTCAACTCTCTGCAACTGTTTCGTCCCCCACATTGAATGTAACAAAGCAAGCCACGTTCCGTCTTTCCGGCGTGGCTGGTGCTGTCTGAGATGGTATGTTCTCGCTCAAATGGCGGCAATAATATTCTAACGGAATAAATGACAACTGAGAACTCAAGCTTCACCCGTATGCAACATGCCAGCAAGTTCTTCTTCAGAATACCTATCTGAGGAGGTAATACACGCAGTAAGGTCCCAGGTCGATGACGGCGTAACGAACACACTCACGCACGTGCGATGTGCCTGAAAATCCCTCATACATTTGCGCCTCCTGACATTCTCCCGCTCAGCATGGCGGTCGCCTCTCTCAGCGGAAGGGCAACTGGGCTCTTTTCCGGGGCCTGGAGCATTGCTAGATCCTGGAACTCCGAGATCAACGAAAAAGGATGCTACAAGCGGGATGAATTTAGAAAAATCGATTGCACAGACTGCGTGTGTGATGGGGAGCAGATTCAGAGATGTCGCTCTACACTTCCCGGAACCCAAACTCTGCGATGCGAGCTACGCATCGACCAAGTCGTGAGTGAGCGAATTATGCGTACCCCCCTCTGAACCTTCCATCCTTCAATGAGATCCTAAAAACTGCCACAAAACAACCCCACAATCCTAACGGACTTGGGAGCTCCAAAGCATGCAAGACATAGCCACAATGGAACCCACGCGTCGCCATGAGGAATCTGGAGAGGTCCAAGCTTCGCAATACTAGTGGTTCGCGGCCTGGGAGATTGATACACCTCTCACCGAAGCGGTCGCTCTATAGCCAATTACGCGGCTTCAAGGAAGACGACCGGAGAGACGGAACAACCAGATCTGGGCATGCGATGCCAGAGGCTATGGGTTTCTTCCCAAAGCACCCTGTTGCTCCTACTCTTTTGCATCTCCAATGCTCCCTTCTCCTGCCATTTCTCGTTAATCACTGAGGTATTTTGGCCTGATTTGCGCGTCTGACCTGGAGATCCTCTTGCAGACTCCGTGTTCCCCCTGGTTCATCATGCTTTGACCGCAGTCGGTGTTCAGGTCCCAAGCCTTTCGCATCGTGCCTGGATGGCTACCGTTCCACAGCATTGTTGCTCTTGCCAGAGTCGCGCAGCTACCGTGAACCTCTGTGGCAGATTCCACTAAGCGCTCTCCATGGCACGCATACGAGGTATTTTCTCTCGAACGGATAACAGCCATGTGAGCGTTGGCTGCTGGGATTCCATACTGCCCACCGTCGCCCTTCATATATCAAGGGAGGTAGGTGGCTGGGAGTGCCGTTTTTCTATCCTTCCCACTTCTCTCGTGCCTGGTGTTTCTTGTCCGGTCTCTTCTCCGCCGTCCCTGTCTTCACACCTCTCTTCTTCCTGCCCTCCTCCAACGCACAAAAACTCCGTGTCATATATCAAAATGGCGGCTGTCGCCGATTCTGAACCTTCTGAAAAGCCCTCTGTCGTTGATGTTGTAGCGCTGCCTGGGGACGCCGATCCCGACTTTCCCGCCGCTCTGGCTGCCAGACGTCGCATCCATTATGCCGGCGACGATGAGGAAGACGCCGGTCCATCTTCCAATACCGCACTTAGTCACACGCTGACAAGGCGCGCCTCGACATACTCCGTACATTCGCTGTCTAGCGTCCGCAGCGGGCAACGCACAGTCGATCCCTCGATCATCCTGCCAGTTCAATACCGCACCCTCAGCTACGACATAAGTAATGTCAAGCGTATCGAAAAGGCTAAAGATGCCCGAGAGAAGGCTGCAGTCAGTGAGTCACACGGGCGATATTCCGCCGCAAATTGTGCTAACCATTCTGCTCAGACGTTGGAGGCCTCGAATGGCATCTGCTCACTCCCGATGAGATCTGCATGCGACTGAAGACCTCGACCGAAACAGGCCTTTCATTCGGCGCGGTGAAGGAGAAAATCATGGAATTCGGTCGGAATGTGCCTTCCCCGCCACCTTCCAGACTCTGGCAGAAGCTTTTCGGCTACTTCTTCGGAGGATTTGGTTCGATTTTGCTCACCGGCGGCGTTCTCGTCTTTGTCTCCTGGAAGCCGCTTGGGCAACCACCAGCCGTGGCGAACCTTGCCCTCGGAATTGTTCTCATCGCCGTGTTCTTCATTCAGGCCGCCTTCAATGCATGGCAGGACTTCTCGTCCAGCAGGGTCATGAACAGCATCACGGGCATGCTGCCCGAAGCGTGTCATGTCCTGCGCGAGGGTAGCAAGCAAACCATCCAGGCTCCCGAAGTAGTCCCAGGCGATATCCTTTATTTCACGGCAGGCGACAAGCTGCCTGCCGATGTGCGTTTTGTACATGTCTCGATGGACGCCAAATTCGACCGAAGCATCCTGACTGGAGAGTCTCTTCCCTTGGGCGCCATCAACGAGTCATCGGAGCCCAATTACCTTGAAACGCGATGTATCGGCATGCAAGGCACACACTGCACCTCCGGCACTGGCGTCGGAATCGTGGTCTCTACCGGCGACGACACTGTCTTCGGCCACATTGCAAAATTGACAAGCTCACCATCGACTGCTCGGACCAACCTACAGAAGGAGGTCCTTCGCTTCGTCATCATCATTGTTGGACTGATGTTGTTCATGAATATCATCGTTGTTGCGGTCTGGGGGGGCTACATTCGACAGAAACATCCTGACTACATCAATGTTCCAACACTGATTGTCGACATTGTGAGTGTCGCAATTGCCTTCGTCCCTGAAGGGCTGCCGATCGCCCTCACTGCGTCACTGACTATCACGGCCAACATCATGAAGAAGAACAACATCCTCTGCAAGTCGCTGAAGACTGTTGAGACCCTTGGATCCGTCTCGGTGCTCCTGTCCGACAAGACAGGAACGCTGACGAGGAACCAGATGGTAGTGACAGACTGTTTGATTGGCTTCAGTACCATGAACGCTTCTGAGGCAGCGAAAAACGCTGTGGGTGAAAGCACAGAGACTGTTTCGATGAAGGCCGCGCTCCAGCAACTGCGCATGGTTTCTGCAGTCTGCAATGCCGGCGAGTTTGATCCCACGACACTTCATCTACCTCTGGACCAGCGCAAGATCATCGCCGATGCCACTGACCAAGCCATCCTCCGCATGTCACAGAGTCTGGGACCGGTCGCGCAGTCTCGCGACATGTGGCGCAAAAGATTTGATCTCGCCTTCAACTCGAAGAATAAGTTCGCCCTGCGGATTGTGTCCGCCGATGGCGCTTCGGCGGTGTCGTCAACCTTGAGTCTCTCCGAGGCCGCCATGTTCAAGGCAGACGAGGATTTCTTGTTGATGATCAAGGGCGCTCCAGACATCCTCCTTCCAAGGTGCACCAAGTACGTCGGCGAGGACGGCGAAGTCCACAGCCTCGACGCTGGAGTCTGTTCATCCGTCGAGGCAATCAAGGATTCATGGTCCAGTGAGGGCAAACGAGTCCTGCTCCTCGCACGAAAGCCTCTTCCAGCGAATATCGTGCAATCGGCTCCGAATGACAACACGTTCGAGAGTGAAGCTCTCAAGCATGCCAGCAATAGCCTGACCCTGATATCACTGGTCGGGATTGTCGACCCTCCAAGAGATGAAGTCCCGGGCGTTATCAAAACCCTCCGTCGAGCAGGAATCCGTACGATGATGGTAACAGGCGATTTCAAACTCACCGCTCAAGCTATTGCCCGTGCATGCGGCATCATTACCGTGCCTGACAGCGAAGTTCATACCGTTGTCCACCTTCCTCGCTTCCCTCCGTCGGATCCACCAGAGAAGAAACGCCACAAGAAGTCGAACCTGCTTCCCCCGGGGAACAAAGCTATCGTCTTGACAGGCTCGGACCTGATGTCCCTTCTGCCGCATCAATGGCACGCCTTGACTACACAGTACAGCGAGATCGTCTTCTCACGCACCACGCCGGACCAAAAACTGCGCATCGTTCGAGAATTCCAGTCTGAAGCCTTCGTCGTGGCGATGACTGGTGACGGCGTCAACGACGCACCCAGCCTCAAGCAAGCAGACATCGGCATCTCACCGGCCTCTGGCTCGGACATAGCGATTGAGGCCTCTGACATGGTTCTTTTGGGCTCCTTCTCCGCCATCCCCGAAGCAGTCCTATACGGCCGTGTTGTGTTCGACAACCTGAAGAAGACGATCGCCTACCTCCTGCCCGCGGGATCGTTCTCGGAGTTCTGGCCCGTCATGACGAGCGTGGTCTTCGGCCTCCCCCAGGTTCTTTCGAGCTTCCTCATGATCGTCATCTGCTGCTTCACGGACTGCGTCGCCGCCACGATGCTGGCGTACGAAAAGCCAGAGGCGGACGTTATGCTGCGGCCCCCACGAGACATACACAACGACCGCCTCGTCGACTGGAGGTTACTACTCCAGGCATACGGCTTGGTCGGCATCCTCGAGACGACCTGCTCCTTCGCCATGAGTTTCTGGTACCTCCAGCGCAAGGGGCTGGCGTTCGGCACGTTGTGGTTCTCCTTTGGCAATATCCCGACCCCGCCTGGCCAGACCGCCGACGACGTCTCGTTCCACTTGACTGTCGCGAGCTCCATCTACTTCGTCACGCTGGTGGTCATGCAGTGGTTCAGCGTCATGGCTCTGCGGACGCGTCACCTCTCGATCTTCTCGCACCCGCCCCTCTTCAACCCGAAGACCCGAAACTGGTTACTCTTCCCGGCCATTTTTTTCGCGCTGGTCGTGGCGTTGGTATTCACTCTGTCGCCTGGGATCGACTATCTCGGCTGCGAGAACGTGCCAGTGGAGCATTGGTTCGTCCCCATGACGTTCGGGGTTGGACTTCTGAGCCTGGACGAGCTGCGGAAGATGGCCGTGCGCAAATATCCGGGTGGGGTGTTAGCAAAAATGGCGTGGTAAAGACGAGAGCGGCTCTTGTACACAGTACAGGCTAGTAAAGTAGTCCGGGTATGTGTTGAATTGGGGATAATTACGTCCTTCAATGCGAAGTAGCCATGATATGACACCTCAGGACAATGCAACACATTCACCCCGGCTCAGTGAGAGACGCTTCTACAAGATGACTGCTGGACAGTACTCAGCCGGTATACAAATCTGCCACTAAAGATCCTTCGCGTCGTACACGCACGTTTCTGAACGGTTGGAATGACGGTAGCGTGCTATTCCATCTCGGATCTTGTCTCGGATTCGTAGCAGATTTATTTTCTGCTGCCGTTCTAACATCTGCCAAGTACGCTGTGGGTTTTATGGCGTACTCTGTGGTGGCGTGACCTTCTAAGTAGCTGTTACATCTTCAGTCCGTTCCTATCGTTTGATGGATCATTCCGTTCCTATCGTTTGATGGATCATTCCGTTCCTATCGTTTGATGGATCATTCCGTTCCTATCGTTTGATGGATCATTCCGTTCCTATCGTTTGATGGATCATTCCGTTCCTATCGTTTGATGGATCATTCCGTTCCTATCGTTTGATGGAGTAAGATAAGTACTCATACAAAGAGTTTAGATTCAGCCGCAATGACACCTCGCTTTGGAGTCGATCCGGTTGGTGAGATTGAGAACTAACCACTCTCTCCTGGAGAGACTCCCGGAGTCGTAGCCTCTCTCCTAGGCTACGGACAGCGCAATATCGACCTCAAGGGCCCCGACGGGCAAAAAGGAGTGTTGCGCAAAGTGTTGGATGCCCCGCCCGAATTCCAACACCAAGCTGTCTACTGCGAAGCAGAAGTCGTTCAATTGTACGCCACTTCTAACTCGCAACTCGCTGTGCATCTCAGCGACTGCTTGACCATGTAGCCGAAAGGAAGGAATCACTTCTGAGGAAATGTCCAAGCTCTGTGACCATTGCAATCGCCATATACTCAACGAGCAAACTTTCTATCACTGTAGCCACTACGGTGGTGGTGATTTTGACGTGTGCGAGAACTGCTTCGCGGGCAACAAGCGATGTGTCGACGAACAGCACTCTCTTCTGCACCTTAGGGTACGTGGCGACGCGATCGTTGATGCGAGAAATGGAAACCTTGTTGGCTATACTCCACTCAAAGATTGCCCCGGTTGCTTGTGGGAGCAAAATGGGAAAGCTCAAGATGAGGGCCTTTTCCGATATGAGTCTTTTCCTGATGATTCGTTCATCCGAGTTCTTGATCTCTTACCAGGACCGGATGATCAGGCCTTGACCTACACGCTACACTATGTTCGGCGGGGTACACTGCCCTGGGCATAGTATGTCGCCAGTGAGTAACGACAGTCACGCCCGCCGCCAGCCCTCAAGGCTGATCCGCTGCGTTTCTCCAAGTCAGCTACGTTTGTGGTGATGTGAATGCGAAGGTTCCGGCATACTGCAACGGCAAGAGACTGGACATTTATGCCAGTCTCGACCACGCACTTCGGAAATGGCGTGCCACTCCGAAGCAGAATTGGCTCCAAACATGGGCTGATGCAATGTAAGCCACCACACAACCTGCCACTTCACCGTTGTCCTCCGTCCATCCCTGCGTGGCTAAGGAATACCCCCAGCTCCATCAATCAGGACGAAAATCAGGGAAAGTCAGCACAGGTAGCGAAAATGCACGAAATATACCGCCACGCCAACCAGATTTTTGTCGACCTAGGGGATCCCCCAGAAGGTGTTGATCTCGCTGTCGCCTTGCTTCTGAGAGCATCCAGAGAATTTCAGGAGAGCAGGAAGGCAAAAATACAGACTGACGGCTCTACTCCCGGCTCGGTGCATCACAGCCGTGGTGAAGTGACAGAAGTCAGTATTGAAGAAACTCTTGCATTGTCTAGATTCTCTGAGATTCCATGGTTCACAAGACTGTGGGTCGTTCAGGAGGTCTGTCTCTGGGACGTGTACACTGCTTATCCTCCGTTATTCCTGTGTGGTGAACGTTCTGTCCAACTGATTGACTTGCTAAACGCCGCATCACAGCTGGGACATGCCCCGCCCCAAATCAAGTACGACCCACAAGTGGTAACACCAGAGCTCGAGGGAGCCATCATTGACATTAGAAATTGGGGTCTAGCGGCTGTCGCGATCTTCCTTGAATACTATCAGATTAATTCAAAACAAGTCCCAGAACAGGATCTCCACTGGTTCCTCCAAAGAGCCTGGGAGTTGCAATCGACCAACCCTGCGGACAAAGTGTATGGACTGTTGGGCCTTGTCAACGACCGGTATGCTGTTGTACATGCAGCAACGGCTGCTCCACATCTCAAACGCAACGGGTTCTCGCCGAAGCTCGAGGAGATAAGAGAGATCCGAGTGGACTACGACCTACCGTTTCAAACAGTGTATGAAGAGGTTGCTCGACTTACCATCGAAGGGGAGAACTCGCTCAACTCACTGACGGATGCTGGAACTGGGAGGTCAAATAGAAGTCCTCACTTGCCATCTTGGGTCCCCGACTGGAGTAGCTACCCGAATGAGCCGGCCTTGGTATCAATGTTCGGACCAGCAGCATCATCCGATTACCGAGCGTCACTGGAGGTCAAACCAGTCGCGTCGGGTAACCAGATACCCGGACTGCTCGAGGTTGACGCCTATTTTGTAGATATGGTGTTCATCGAAGCAGCAAGATACTGCGGAGAGACAGACACCATTGCAACCTCAGACGAATCACCGTTGAAACACCGAGTAATAAATCTCAAGCAACACGTCCTAAGTCTGTGGTGGTGTTTCGGAGCCAAGTACAACAAGTACCCGACAGGTCAACGTCCATTCGACGTCTTCTGGTGCACGTTGATTGCAAACCGAGTTACGGTCGGCAATCAAAAGATTATGCCAGAGCCTGAGTTTGCTGAAAGCTTTCTGATGGCCTGTCCTGAGATACTCGAGGTGGAAGTGAAGGATGACAAGCCGGCATGTATCTGCCCCAAGTGGGCTTCAGCCAAGGATCAGCAGCTGCAGCAGCAGGCACTAGGCATCTTGCACGACCGTTTCCACATATCCACCATGGGCGAGCTCAAAGAAGGGGATGTTCTGCCCATCCCAGCCAAATATCCTCGGCCAGGGGAATTCTTCGGGAACGACTTACCCTCTTACGGTGAGCACTACAATAGCGCCCTCCACCAGGCTGCAATGGGCCGACGGTTCTTCACGACTCAAACTGGTTATTTGGGGATAGGGCCCAAGAATGTCACCAGGCAGGATGCTGTGGTCATCCTGAAAGAGGGTGCTTACCTTTTCTCATCAGGAAAGCCGACGTCGGTGACATTGATGGTAAGCCTGTGTACACGCTTCTCGGCGAGGCATATATCCATGGCCTCTCTGATGGGGAAGCGTTAAGGGAGGACTTGAACTGGACGAGGGTTGTTCTCAACTGAATCTGATGTCGGGGTGAGAGATCTCAGATCAGCCCCTCACCCGTTAAAGCGGGCAAGCGTCTTCGATAGCCAATCTTGCTCGCTCCTAGGCGGGGCAGCGGTGGCCCGTGCAGTGTCTCGGATCTGCGACAAGCTGGCACGCGAAACTCAAAACTCTTTCATACCCCCCTCGATCCCCGAACAGCTTCTGCGGCAGCTACAGTCTCAGACCTTCCACACGACTCACATTGTTGCTGGGTCGGCGCCTCACCTCTGGCTCTGTCCTAGGGGCTCGCTCCATCCTTCGCAGTGTTTCTGCGGCATTGAGCGTCTCGATCCTGCCCACCTCCACGCGATGAAATTCTCTGCCGGCCCAATTCATCCACTCCGCTTGCTGCGATGTGCGACAGGAGAGGCAAAGATTTCGAGTTCCGTGACCAACCATTCCTCAAACATGATAGCCATGCGATCGTATGGTCAAGAGCATCTGCCGCGCCCCTCCATGTCACGTCATAGGGACTTGGACATGCCTGATATGGAACTCAGACGATACCATATCGACCTGACCTGGCGCCGGACAAGGGTTGTTGCGGCTCTGCGACAAGAGAAGACCACGGATGTCCTGTCGCCCGGGTATCCGTATCTGAATTCGAGTGAGCATCTTCCTTGCTCTCGGAGCTGATCTTTCGCCAATCTCACTTCCTCTTCTCCCCAGCTTCCCCTGGCGGGTCGGCCGTGTCCTTCTTTGTCTACGCGCTCGATGGCCTGATCGCTCGTTCATATATCCAAGTGGACTGACCACATTGTTTCTTTCCTTTGGTCGGCACCCACAATCGTTCCCTTCTGAGCCGCAGCGCGGGCGCTGAGCGCTGGACGCTACCTCTTCCCTTCATTTCTCCCGGTTTTTCTGAGCGTTGAATCGCTGTGCTTCGTTTCTCATTCAGGCATTTGCCCCCGTCAGTCAAGACGTCTACATTGCTGTCAGCTACACTACCACAATCTTTCTATCGAGACATCTTATCCGGCCTGGACGAAGCATAGTCTTCCCAGGGCAGCAATCCCGCAAGATGCAGGTTCGCGCGGCACAAGTCATCCTGCTGGTATTCTCGCTCATTCTATCGATCATTATACTCATCGCATCCTCAAAATATGCGGCTTGGTCTCATTCTATGGTGTCAGCGGCAGCCGGGACGTGGCTGTAAGTGAATCCTCCCAACGCCCTCGAAGGATATTTCGAGGACAAGTAATCTGAAGGAGGAAATGAAGGCTGACGAAGAGTTGTCCAGGCCGCTCGTCTTCTACGTCGGCACCATCCCTTTTTTCTCCCTGCTCTACATTGTCGCCCACTTAGCTGCTTTGCAATTCAACGGCTTGCCTTCACCGCCATATCCACAGAACCGCGGATTTTCATCCCCAAAGTCGAACGCACAGCCCTACAATGCAGACTACGCTGTCACTACGACGTTCTTCATACTTTGCTTCACGGTCCTCTATACGCTCGCCTGGCTGGGTCAATCAATCCTCTGCACATCTTGTGAGCTGGCTCCCATTCTGCAAGGTCATCAAGGACTTGTTCCGAAATGGTGCCCTCAATCGCATTTCCGAGACTCCGGACAACCAGGCCTCGCCAACATGCTAGGCACGTTGGCTCCTGTGAAGGATTTCTTGCAGTGGGTTATGGTTGTGCTGGCAGCAGCGTTGATTGAATGCGCAAGGCGCGAGTATATCCGGGCCGAGGTCGTAAGACGCCAACAGGTGAGGATGATGGGTGCGGGCGTGGACTTTGGAGGCCCGAGCCAAGGTACCAACGTCGTCTTCCAAACAAAGGCCCCTGGTCTTGAGCTCAATGAGATCAGTGGGCCGAAACTCACCTTCAGAGCCGAAGAAGAAGCTCGCAGGAAGGAAGAAGAGGAGGAGAAACAAAGGCGGGAAGATGAGAAGAAGAAGAGGCAGTTGGCGGCAGGAGGAGGCTCGCTTCCACCTCAACCCGTGGGGCCGGGAGCGCCAGGAAACAAAGACAACTACTACGGCAATGGGATGGGGTTGAAGAGGAGCGGCACGTTGAATTACATGTACGAGTCCAGGGTGGCTGCGGGACCTGGACCCGTCGCTACAGAACCGGCCGCGCTGCGTCCTGCTCAAACAACAGCACCGAAGCGGCCAACTCAGCCGATTGCACCGCCACCGCCTGGGAACAAAGACAACTACTACGGGAATGCGACGGGCTTGAAGAGGAGTGGCACCTTGAACTATATGTACGAGTCACGGATCTGATCACGCCACGCTCTTAGCAATGTTCAGCATCCGGGACGGGCCGACATTGTCAAGCAGCACTTCACGTTCCACCCGCAAAGGGGTGAATAGGGTTGCGGAATAGGATAACAGAAACCGCCAGCGTGGCAGCAGAAAGACCATATGGACGAGAGTATTTACCCGATACCGAGTCGATCTTAAGCAGGACCGCCGACAGACTAACGACCACGTCACAAGGCGGTATTCCTTCCACCGCGGTGGACTTTGAAGGGACAGAAGGACGGGCGAGAGACATCGGTACGAAACTTATGTATCGACCACCCATGAATGCTGCATTCTGGCAGCACATACGGAGAGACAATCTGACCCAAGTCATACTTCGTCGTCGAATTAGTTGGGACGAGGAGGAAGCTCAATCCCCCGGGACCTTCTTGAAGTGTCGAGTAGGAAGAGAGTGGCAGGGGCCCCGAGAGAACCAAGGATTGTTGTCGAAATGAAGGCGAATGAGAGGTCCACGAGGCGGCAGAGCACAGAATAGGCCGGCAGAGACACCACAGAACAGTACAGTAGATGTGAAACATGTATAGAGTACAGATGATGTCAATTTCTTCACATTTGCCGTAGACATGAGAGTTCTTGTTTTTTTTCATCGGTCGGAAACGCCACAGGATGCCCACATTTTCAGGCTCGTTGTCGGTGTGGACGCCTGATGACAGTACGGAGGACTGGGGACCCTAAGCGACGAAAGGGCCGCCTCCACGAAACAACACGGACACGGCCCGTCCGCTTCGTCAAGTCAATCACCAAAGCAATACCGGAGTATGGAGTGGCTGACAAAGAATTCTCACAACATCGGCCAAACCCCGTTCTGTTGGACACTCTGACGCGGCATGTGCTGACGACCGTGCCCTTTTCTCAATTCGAAAGAGTGCGGAACAAACAACTGTAAGATGGACGGCTCCTCTCGAACGCTCCAGGAGCGCGAGTGCTTAAAGCCGCGTGTCGGACGGACAGAGGATACGGGCAGATTGTTTGAAGTATTCAGTTCAGGACCGACCAGATGGCAGTTGACAACGTGTACGGACTCTCAGATGGGATGGCAGTGTTCAAGCGGACACCAGCGACCCAAGTCAGCCACCTGCCTGGCTCGTTGCCAAAGTCTCATAATATTCCAGCAGGCGTGGATTGCGAAGCGATAGCTCGCGCCCACCTACCACGACTGCTTTCGCTCTCGCTCGACGATCTCGCAGACTCGGTGGTGTGGAGAGATCTGATCGCCTTGACGGGTACATTTCGGACGTTTTACGGCGCCAAAGATGTGCTGGACGCATGGGGGGCCACGTTTGGGCGGCAGGGCCCCGTGGACTTGCAGGTGGTGCCAAACACGGCGCGCCTATTCAACGTGCTCAACGTGTCGTCCTGGGTTGACGCACAATTCACCTTCAAGACATCGGAAGGCGGACCTCGGCGGTCATGCTCGGGATTCATCTCGCTCGTGCCCACCGGCACTGGGGGGTGGAAAATCTGGATGGTTCGAACTATCCTAGATGAGATTGCGGATTACGGAAATGTCGATGTCCTGAACCCTGTCGCGCCGCCCGAAGCCGCCGTCGAGGGCACTGCGAATAGCATCGAGCGGAGAGTAGACGGACCACGGCGCGACAGAGGTATCCAGCATTTCGATGCCATTGTGGTTGGCGGCGGCCAAGCTGGACTGGGACTTGGAGGACGTCTGCAGGCGCTGAACGTCTCTTATCTCGTGGTTGACAAGTTTGGCACCGTTGGAGACAGTTGGAATTCGAGATACGATTCTACTAAGCGTGAGTTGGCCCTCCTGGAGTACATAACGCTGTGGACTATCCAACGCTGACGATGAATGCAGTCCATACGGCTCGAGAATATGGCAAGTATAGTTATGGTGTTCTGCGAAACAAGGTCATGTTGGTTAACGGTGTTGGTTAGGACATTTGCCCTTCTACCGGACATACGATAGCTCGTATCCCGAGTTTCTGACAAAGGGGGATATCGCCAAAGGCCACAAAGACTACGTCAAGAGATTCGGCATTGTAGGTCCTTTATACATGATTACCGCATGCTTGCAAAGGTTGCTGATGTGGTCCAGAATATTTGGCAGTCGACCGAGCTGTTGTCTAGTTCTTGGTCCACTGAACAGAAGGTATGGACATGCAAGTTGAAACGAGGTGACGACGAAGTCACCCTCACGACATTCTGTCTGGTTTTTGCCAGCGGCTCGGGTGGACGGTCACCCGTCATGCCGTTGCTCCCGAATAGGGTATGTATGCCCCTTCTCTTCGTGATGGCAGGGGTATGACTGAATGCTCTCCAGGAACAATTCAAAGGAGTGGTTCTCCATTCTTCCGACTATCGTAACTCGAACGAATGGAGAGGACTCCATGGAGTTGTTGTGGGCTCCGCAAATACAGGTAATTAGAAGCGCCGTGCCCTCTCTCTAATTACACACCCGTGCAGCTTTTTCTGAGTCGCACATTCTAGGACATGATGTTGCAGAAGACATGGTGAATGCCGGGCTTGCATCAGTAACCATGGTCCAACGCGGACGCACATGTACGATACGCCATGAATCCCTCCTGTCCTGACACCCACCACAGATTGACGTTTGTTCTAGGGGTTCTTCCTGCTGAACACTACATGGCCGTGGTTAAAGGTACGTTCACCATGATGGGCTTTTTTCAGACAACTGAACCTCGAGATACATAGCATCCTACAACGCCGACATCCCGACCGAAAAGGCCGACAACGAGGGCTTTTCTTTCCCCACCTCCATCCGTCGAGAGATCATCATGCACTATCTCCACAGCATGGCCCGGGTCGACAGCGACCGATTCGACGCATTGGAAAAGGCAGGCTTCAACGTCGAAAGATACGGAGACCTCATGCACGTCCTGTTCGAGCGTTTGGGCGGCCACTACATGGACGTGGGGACTTCAGCCAAAATCAGTCAAGGGTTGGTAGGTTTGACCTCCAGGGCCAAACAATCATTTGGTTATTTTGCTCCTAACCAAGACAACGATAAAATCTAGATCAAAGTCAAGTCCGGAGGCCGACTCAGTCACTATACTCCCGACGGGCTGGCATTCGAGGACGGCACAGAACTCAAAGCCAACGTCGTTGTCTTCACCACGGGCTTTGTGCAGAATATGCGCCAGATCGCAGGCCGGATTGTCGGGCCCGAGGTCGAAGATCAGCTCGACGACTTTTGGGGCGTCGATGCCGAAGGGGAGTTAAGGGGCGCATTCAAATCTCCGGGCCGTAAGTACATACACTATCCGAGGGAGGGATCTCGGACAAGGAAGAATCATCGTTAACGTCTCCTCCGTTCTTGGCAGATCCGGGTGTGTGGTTCGTGGGAGGCGATATCGGGATCGCAAGATATTATGGTCGGTTCGTCGCGTTGCAGATCAAGGCTCAGTTGATGGGGACTCCGCTCGAGGTGTATGAAGGGTGAATATGAAGAGAATCCAACACACCGTACGGAGTACAGAAGGAAGGGGGTTTTCCAAGTTTGTACTTGGCAGAGAGAACTAGTTGCTTTTTACTCGAGTCGGTGGATAATTACTGTGCATCCACTTGAGGGCCATGCTTGGATGCACTCACACTGTTGTTAAGTTGGGAAACTCGACTCTTTTCACCAAAAAAAGGGTAATTCCGTGAGTATCTGTCTTGCTGTATCCTTGGTCAGTTTGTTTACGTGCACACCCTTACTATCTTGGTTGGCAAGCTCAGAAGATCCGATGAAAGTTCGACGCACGGCCTCTGTTGCCCTCGAGGCAAGCCAGAGTGATAGAGTTGCGAATTCTAAGCGCTCAATGCCAGCGTAGAATTTCGCTGGACTTTTCTACAGTACTGGTTGAAGTGCAGTACATACTAAAGTGCCAACGGCGGCATGAGTCTTATTTAGTCACTTGCTTCCTGATCCAAGCAGCAACTGATGCACCCCATTCCTCCTCGGCCTGCAGTCCTGTTCCAAGAGACATTGGTGGACTGATATGATTGTGACCCATTACCTCGTCCGCGTCGACCGGAATGCCATTCCTTTTCAACTCGGCGATAAACTCGTGGTTTGATTTGATAATGAAGTCGGGATCCAGCTCGCTCCAGAGAATCAACAGTGCCGGCAGCGGGATAGTGCGTTTCAGCCAGCCGCCCAGCGCCGCCGCAGAGAGTAGTAGTGCGGAAGGAGACCTCGAGGGATAGCCCTCTCCGAAGTATTGCGTAAGCACATCCGGGAGCGGAGGCGGCACAGCGTCAAAGTCCATCAGCGCTCCGAGACTGACGATCCCTGCCACGTTGCTCTTCTCGCGGCTTTCCTTGAACGCGTCACCAAGCAGCCATGACATGGCGTTGACACCTCCTGCGGAATTCCCTAGAACAAACACCGGCCGTCCTCCTCCGCCGTATCTGTTCCCGATGTATCCTAGGAGGAGGGCGAGATCCTCAGCCCCAGAAGGGTATTTCGCACCGTGCTTCACCAGGCAGTAGTCCGGTATGATCGTTTCAAATCCTTGCTTTTCCGCGAAGTAGTAGCCTAGATTCCGGTACACGAGCCCGTTTGGGATGATTTCGATGACTCTGTCGCCTTCGACCCAAGCTCCCCCGTACAGGAAGATCAAAATGGGGGGCGCCGCCGCGTTGGCCGGGGATTTGTAAATGTCTAGCTTTTGACGCGGGTCAGGGCCGTAGCTTGCGACCTCAACGACCGTCGTCAGGATCGGATCTTTTGGGGTGCCGTTGAGAAGAGAGCCGTAGATCTCAGAAGTCTTGGGAATGACCTCCCAGACTGATCTGCCGAGAGGGCGGAGTTGGTCCATGTCCTAGAAAGCTATTGTCAAAGGTCGCAGGCTTTGTGCAGGGAGCTTGATCAACACCAGGTGGCAGCCCAGAGAAAGTATACACCGGTTTTGGCACTGAGTGGGAAGGAGTCACACTTGGCGTCTTACAAACTCTGGCTTCAGTATACAAATACACCTCTGGGCTTCCATTGTTCGAAGCCAACCTGCGCCTTTACAAAACAGGCTGGTGAACTGGGTTCTGCAGCGGTGCAATTTCCGGGGCAGTATCACAATCGCAAAGCATAGGTTTCTTGTTGCTTTGTAATGGATGAACTTGAAGGAATGACCGGGGTTGGACATCGGTCTAAGATATCCAGACCGGCCCCGGATGAAGCCGTGCCAAGGGTTTTCGATACGGATTCGGGCCGCCCGCTTCGCTGAGTGACAGGGTAAGAAAGTAACTCTCACCTGTCGTGTGAGCCGGTGGAGCACAGGGTTGGGTTCGAAGGCGTCCTGGTTCACGCAGGCCGTGGACGAGAATAGGGACGGCATGGGACGGCTTCACCGGCCGCGACTGACGAAGTTGTTGTGTTGTGTCGGCCGAAAGCACCACCACGCAGCTTACCATATCAGCGCAAAGAAAACACCGGTGAGGTTGATCGTGACAATCCTCGTCGCCTTCTCTACCTGCCCAGGTATTCAGGTTCAACGCGTCTCGAGTCGAATCCGGTCGTCCTCATACTTCTCGAGCCTTGCCCCTTTTATATTATCACCTTGTCACGCAGGACAGGCCAATGGTGTCAGCCTTATCGCCGTGCACAGAGCAAAGACTTATTATCTCTGGCTTGAGCATGAGCCCTAACCAATGTTGAGCTAGGCCCGAATCACCCCTACTCTGTCCGTACTCCTACTCGGCACATACTGTATCTCACTCTTCCCCCTCCCCTCCCCCCGCATTTCTCTGCCCCAGGTCTTGGCCTCGCGACGAAAACTTTAGCCCCATGCAAAGGTCGACGTCAACTGTACGATGTCAACGCCGTAAACCTCTCGGCAGGCTACCTCGGTTAAAATTCATGATTGCGCACATGTGAGTCGCCTTACCGGTAAGTTCAAGGGTATCTCGATATCTATGTCTCAACCTCAGTCCCCATCGCTCTGTACCGAGTAGAGCGCCGTACGCACCAAGAAACGCCGCTCCAAGCAAGAGCAGAGCAGTATCAAATCTCATGGAGCTTCTTGCACTGATCCAGTCGCCCCAGAGCTTTCTTTGGGCAACGTTGGCGGGCATTGTCTTTCATTTAACTCTGCTTCGGTATGGCGAATGGGACTTGAGCGCGGCGAAGTTGCTCGCGGCTTTTGTCACCGTACAACTGGGTTTACTTGGATATCTCACTGCCTATGCGCCCTCCTCATTGAGAGCTCTTCCGCATGCAGTGTTCCACGTATCGACTCTGGGGATATGCTTCCTAGTGGGCACGTATACCAGCATTTTGATCTATCGCGGATTCTTCCACCGGCTCAGAAAATTCCCCGGTCCGGTGTGGGCACGGCTATCTACCTTCTACGCGACATCACTCTCCTACCGGTCTAAATTACATCTGTATGAGGAAGTACAGGCACTGCACAGACAGTATGGCGATTTTGTGAGGCTCGGTAGGCAAAACTCGCTAATTGATTATACACATGCAAAAGAATGATGACCCGGAGGTTGACGTGTTTGTTCCTGTAGGACCGATGGAACTGTCAATTGCCGACCCTCGAGCTGTTCAGGCGATCAATTCGGCACGGAGCCCCTGCACAAAGGGGCCTTGGTATAACGGCATGCGTCCAAGGGTGGCGCTCCAAAATAGCCGCGACAAGCAAGAGCATTCGCAAAGGAGAAAGGTGTGGGATCGCGGCTTTGGTGCCAAGAGTACGTTCTACGATGTTACGCACCACTTGAAGTTGTCTCCTTCGTCCGTCCCTTGGATCGGGTATCTCGACTGACGGGGAGTCGTTCATATTCAGGTCTTCGTGACTATGAGCCACGAGTAGCAAGATACACGACGGGACTGATGGCCGCGATCGAAAGCCACAAAGACATCCCCCTGAACGTGACGGATTGGTTCAACTTTTACAGCTTCGACGTCATGGGCGACCTCGCATTTGGCAAATCGTTCGATATGATCAAAAACGGCGTCAAGCACTATTTCATGAACTCGCTCAAGGCCAACATGACCATGGCGGGCTACTTTAAGCACATTGCTTGGATCGGCCCCATTTTCCGATCCATCCCGATCCTCAACTTCGAACACCACCGATTCTGGAATTTCGTCAACAGCCAAGTGGACGAGAGGATGAAGGTGAGCTCTTGACGACGACAACGAAAAACTCAGGATGTGCCTGTATCTGTATCTGACACGGGGACCGCCGCTAGATGAAACCGTCTGAACCAGATGTATTCTCCCATCTGCTCGACGAATACGAACACCAAGAGCCCAAGACGGCTCAAAATCTATTGAACCTCCAAGCTGACGCGTACCTGATCGTCGTTGCCGGAAGGTATGTTATCTATCTTCCATTCTCGGTGGAAGAGAAAGGCACACAGGCACATATTGCCGAGGAAGAGCAGGGCGCCGTGCGAGACGAGATCATGTGCTGACCGGAATAATTTATCTACAGCGATACCACCGCCGCGGTCCTGACGACTCTCTTCTTCCATCTGGCGCGGGAACCGCATGTTCTGCAGGAGCTCCGGAAACACGTCGACCCCGTGTTTGAGTCTGGAGAAGTCGACTCCACCGCCCTGGCCCGGGTATCACACTTGGACGCCGTCATCAATGAGGCGATGCGTCTTTATCCGCCGGTCCCTTCGGGCGTTCAGCGCCTCACCCCGCCCGAAGGGATGATGATCGGAGAGACATACGTCCCGGGGAACACCATCGTCTATGTCCCCTTGTATACTTTATTCAGAGGTAAGCTCTAGCGTTCTAGTTCACCCCGGGGCGTCGTCGTCCAATCTTTCTGTCTATGCCAACTCATGCTATTTCTAGACGAGCGAAATTTCAGGAGACCCGACGAATTCCTTCCGGAGCGATGGACCACGAAGCCCGAACTCACGGTGGATGCTTCGGTTTTCATCCCCTTTTCGTACGGTAAGTCTAACAAACATGCCCGTCCCGCACGCCGGCGGTGCATCCATCGCGACTGGGACGAACGGGAACAATTCTCCTTGCAATAGGCGAGCTGACACAGTGCATCAGGTCCGTACAGCTGTATTGGCAAACAACTCGCGTTGATGGAGCTCCGATACGTCACAGCGTATATAGTGCACCGGTATGACTTTTGTCTTGCAGAGATGGAAGATCCAGCCAGATTCACGAGGGATATGACTGATGGGTTTACACTGGCGTGTCCGCCTTTGAATCTTGTATTTAGTGAAAGGCAGCAGGCCGCTTGACGTGTGCAGCCTAGTAAGCAAGCCAGGTCAATGAGTGCGTTGCATCCGGGGTGGAGGGGGGATCACGCTCCTTTCTCAGAGAGCATACCGTTCATTCATTCTCCTCTTCGGCCCACTCGGTATTGACTTGAGCTCATGGCGTCTGCTTTACCACAACACCGAGGGTACTTCGATCTCCCCCGCCCTTTGCAGACCCAATAGGAGAGTCCCTTCCGATTGCGCTTTTTGCTAGATACCACAGCAATGGAGTGCCGAGTCAGATGTGCTGCCTCGGTCTGTGCCGAGCAGCAGGGGATGCTAGTTTTCACACCAAGACCCCGCAAAGACAGTCACGCGAGTTGCCGTATGGAATACATGGGGGCTCGCGTTTCCCACTTAACCTCTGCCAGGTACTCGAGCCCTGCCCGCGATAGAGTGAGGAGTTCATGAAAAGTCTCTGGATCTTCTTGTCGCCGATTTCATTTCTGCCACCATGCTCCTCCCAGGCTCCGAATTGACGCCCCAATGGCTGTCCAAAGCGATTGGCTTTGACGTCGTGGGTGCGAAGCCCACCCGCATTGGAACGGGCCAGATCGGTGAAGTATACCGCGTGGAGCTCGATTATGGGGCCAAGACGCGAGCAGGGCCTGCTTCGGTCGTGGCGAAGACCCCGTCCCTGGACGCGGACTGCAGGTCTTTCGCCGTGGGCTCGGGGCTGTACGAGCGAGAAGCTCGCTTCTACGAGGAAATCGCGCCGCTGCTGGTGACGGGGCCCATCGCGACCGTGTACCGGGTCGAAAGGGACGAGAAATCCGGAGAATCCATCATTCTGATGGCCGATAGCACTCCCGGCAAGGTCGGCTGTGATATAGATGGAGCGACGCTGGTGGAGTCGAAACTGGCCATGTCGGAGCTGGGTCGACTTCACGGACTGATTCTGAACCACGTCTCCCTGGAGAAGCACGCATGGCTGAAGAGGGCGAAGATGTGGGCGCCGAAAGAAAACATGTCGGCGCACTGGGAAATTTTCAAGCAGCGCTACGGGGACCGCATCAAGCCAGAGCATCGGGACATTGGCCAGAGATTCCTCGACAGCTTTGACGCATACCATGCTGCCCAGGCGGCCACGTCGGTCCCCACCGGCCTCGTTCATGGCGACTATCGACTCGACAACATCGTGTTCGGACAGGATGGAGCCCGACCGCTGGTGTTGGTGGACTGGCAGACCTGCTATTGGGGACCTATCCTCCATGACGTCTCGTACTTTCTGGGGTTGGCAGTGACGCCCGAATTCCGGCGCGAGCACGGCGCGGAGCTGTTGAAAATCTATCAGCAGGCCGTCTCGGCCAGCTCGCCCGTCCCCATCAGCATTCATGAGTGCAAGAGTGGCGTGCGGATGCAGAGTTTCACTGGGTTACGTCAGGCAATCACGGCGGCGAGTCTCGTTGAAAGAACCGCTCGAGGGGACGATCTGTTCTTGACCATGTTCGAGCGGAGCTGCGAGCATGTCATTGACACGAAAGCCCTCGATGTTTTGCCACCCCCGGTTCCCCTACCGCATATTGAGCCGCATGCGTCGGACGAAGAGATGCATCCGTTTGGCGACCACCCTCTCCACAATGAGAGCTGGTATTTTGATGTCGTCGATGCACAGCAGGAAGTCGGCGTGTGGGTGAGGCTCGGAGTCACCCCTCACCAGCCTGGCTCGTGGTATCACGCCTTGATCTGTGGACCGAACATCCCAACAGTAGGGGTCGTCGACTTCGAGGCGCCTCATCCCGCCAAGGACCTCATAGTACACGGGCGCGATTACGTCGCCACACACAGCGCAGAGAATCCCTTACAGGACTATCGCATCACGGTGAAGGGCAAGGGACTTAGCTTTGACGACCCCGCCTCGATTTTGCAAGGAGCCAGTGGCCGCCCCGTCGACGTCCAGATGGATCTCGTGTTCGAAACAGACGGTCACCCGTACCAATGGCGTGGTGCGACCAGGTACGAAATCCCCTGCAAGGTCAGTGGGACGTTTTCGTGGGACCACCATACTGTCACCTTCACCAAGGCTCAGGGCCAACGCGACCACTCTTGGGGTCCCCGCGACTGGTGGGCGGCTGACTGGGTGTGGACGGCGTTCCACCTGGACGATGGGACGCATACACATCTGGTCCATGCCCAGCCTCGAGGGGACTACCCCCACATCGGGGTAGGATATGTCCAGAAGAAGGGGGAGCCGTTGATCGAGATGACGGACGTCAAAACCACGGCTGAAATGGCGCATAACGGCTTGGGTATCTCGACGACCGTCACGATTGCTCCTCTTCCGCTCACCTTCTATGTGAAACCTGTCGGGCATGCACCTCTCCGCCTCGCGGCCAAGGATGGTCGCATTGCAAAGTTCCCTCGCTCCTGGGCAACAATTACGACCAATGACGGTCGTAAAGGCGTCGGCTGGCTCGAGTGGAACATCAATGAATGAGTCATGGAGGGAGTCGTCCGACCGGTGGAGTGGATGTGATGACATCGGAGTGACCCAGGGTTGAGAGCTATGGGAAGTTTCCCTCGCGATGACTTCCTCGATCTGGATAGTCTGTCGTCCGACTTATGCTGGACTCTTAGTGCAAACCATATGAGAAGAAGCTTGAGTCAGAACCAAGCCATAAATAGCTTCTCGTGTTCATTGTCATTGCCAGCAATAACGCGGGTGCACACGTACGTTTCACAACTAGACCGCTGTTACAGTTGAATTCATGGTGAAGCTCGTGAACTCGGCGATCGCGATCGCAAGATAATTATATCGCTCTATCATGCCCGCTGCAACTCACGAGCTCGCCATGTTCCGTATCTTTGCAAGAGTGGCGCCCTGAACGAAGATGAACAAGAGTTGCGTTGGCAATTGGCGCTCCCCCATGCTGTGACCAAGGATGCCGTGCAACTCTTGCCAGCCGCGCTGGCCTGGGATCTGCTGATCTGGATTTAGTGAAAGTTCGCCTCTCGAAGGGTGCAAGGGATAGCAGAGGCTCAACCGCGTACGACTTAGCTACGGATATAAAACGACGACATGACAATAGCGTACATTACTGTACATCCTCTATAAACTTTGTCACAAGCTTTCAGGGCTGCAGCTACCAGCGCGGGTCTGGGCAAGAGCAGCCATGTTCGCAGGACGTCCGATTCCCGCACCGAATCCTCTGCCACAAAATTCAAGCTATCTTATACAAGCATCCCGGCGATAGTAGAAGCAATTGTACCAGGCGAGATCTGGAACAACCCGAGCTCCCTGGAGTACGAGTACATACCGAGTATTATTTCTCTGTATTCAGTGACCAAACCTCTTCCGCTGCTAATTGGATAATCTCAACCCCGAGGACTCCATATCCGCTGCCCAGTAATTAGACAATCTTAACGACAGAGCACACGCTGGATGCGGGCCTTAGTTGTTCCCATCTCCCTTCGTAATCATCGCCTTTTCTCACGATCTCGCCTTCAAACAACCATTTGGTTACCATGTTGCGCTAGTTAGCCTACTACACACCTCCCAGATCAACGTTGCTCTGCTATGCGCGGTAAACGTGGATGAAACGAGATGCGAAACACCAGGCCATGTAGTCCAGCGCCGCAAGCGCGCCCGGCCATCCCCGTTTTGACCCCTCAACCCCGGAGCGTCAGCCGCGATCGTGGTTTCGGCTTAACGCCAAAGTGTTCCATGATAGAACCACTGCTCTACTACGACATAGGATCAGATGAGGAAGGACTCTTGATGTGGATGGATGTTGGTAATCTGCCTGAGCTGGAGATGCGGTACGAGGGTACAGATTGATTATATATGATGGTTATGGCAGTAAGTACTGTGCTCTCAAGTCTACATCGTCAATTCCTCTGTTCTGTACGTCGTTCTTTACTTGCACGCACACCTGTTGATCGGGTTTCCATTCTTTTGCCTGGTGCATCCATCCACTCTTTTGGAAAAGTATTTTGCATATTACGATTCTCGCATTGCATTAGCATAGCATAACATAGTCTAGTATTCATCATGATACCCTTTGTTCGCGCTGCATTTCTTCTTGCGACTGCATCCCTCGTTGTCGGGCACCCGGTTATCGAACACCGCGCCGTTACTCAACTCGACCAAGCCGCTACGGAAGAAGCTCAGCAGCGGGACGACACTGCCACGAGGGCATTTTCGTCGGTCCCGATCAAGGTATTTCACACATTCGACAAGCTGATGCGTGGGGAGGAGATCGGCTAATGTTGTGGTGTCAGACTTCCGATGGACAATGCCTCTTCGTTGACCCTCTGTCGGGAGATTTCCGCGAGAATTTGACCCCGATTCAAGTGGGCGCCTGTGATGGAAGTCAGGCTCAAGAATGGGACGTGATCACCGCTGGGAAACACAACAACGTGGCAGGCAGTGCATTGATCGTCAGTGGACTGGTAAGTGACACTCATTGATGAACCATGCACCAGGCTCAGTGGACTGATCTCGGCTGCTTTCCAGACGCAAGCCTGCTTCAACTTCGATCCCCGTCGTGCCGCGGGGAATCAGGTGCTTCTGTTTTCATGTGGTGGACGTGCTGATGGGAGTAAGTACAAAATCCCCTGCTGGTAGTCTCGACTAACGAGCATTTTGTAGGCGGCGCTGTGACAAATTCTCAGCTCTTCCCATTCTCAGGAGGTGCTGGACCTCTGGCCTTTACACCTGAGAATGCTCCAGGAAGCTGCTTGACCGTCCAAGGAGCCGTCATCGACATAGCCGCCTGCAATTCCGCCGATCCCGCCCAGGCGTTTACCTTTGGCGACAGTGCTCCAGCAATCAGCACTCCTCCAGCGAGTGCTCCTCCAGCGAGTGCTCCTCCAGCCAGCGACCCTCCAGCGACCACGTCCGAAGCCGCCTGCGGAGGTGCAAGCGTCGTGACAGTGACAGTGACCGCAACTCCCGTTGAATCCGCGACGTCGGCGTCGACCACGGCTATCATCACCACATTCTCACCTGCTCCCGCCCCTGCCACTACCACCGCGGCCACCAAGACATCTGTCTCGATCATCTCCGTCTCCCGCGCCGGCAGTGTCCTGAACCCATCCGACGCCGCGGAAGCCAATCCCCGCGATGACACGGCAACGCGGGCGTTCTCGGCCGTTTCAATCAAATCGTCCTCTGGGCAGTGCCTCTTCATCGACCCAACGGCGGGTGACTTCCGAGAAAACCTCATCCCAATCGTCCTCCAACCCTGCGACGGCTCCCCTAACCAGCAATGGGACTTCTTGACCGCAGGAGTCCACAATAACCAACCCGGTTCGACCTTGATCGTCAGCAGCCTGACGCAAGGGTGCATTAACTTCGACCCTAGAAGGGCAGCCGGTGACACTGCGATCATGTTCAGCTGTGGCGGACGGGCCGATGGAAGCGGCCAGGTCACAAACAGCCAACTCTTCCCCTTCACGGACGGAGAGACCAGCTTGCGGCTTCAGCCAGAGAACGGGAACGGCCAAGTCTGTCTGGTTGCCAACGCGGACGGGAGACTCGACCAGGCGGCATGTAGCGACGATCCCAGCCAGGTCTTCACGATCGGATAGGGCTCTCGTTTTTACGGTGGTCACCACCACCGCCGCCGCGCCGCCGCCACCACCACCCGTTTTTGGTGACCTTGCAGTTTGTATTTCCACCGCCCAATGAGGCTTTGTTTGGATTCACGGTGCAGCCGAGCCCAGCGATATCGGATCGGTACGCCAAACTCTTTATAACTTTAGCGGCTCAAGGAGGCTGCTCAGTTAGATTTGTACATTACTTACGTCGCCACGTCTAAACTTGTACGGAGTAGTCGATGACAGGTATTACCATGACGAGTCGGGACAAAATGTCCACCGTCTCTACTGTCTTAGTTGCGTAGTCGAGCCAATCTGAAAAAGCCGGCTTGCTGCTGTTTTGGAGTTCGAGTCATATTACCCTTATCCGTGGCCCTAACGATGACTCCTCCGTGGAGGAATCCGTATACGCCCACACTTGGAGTTCCTGGGCCGTACGAGGTATGCAGGGTTGCATCACAGCTAAATTGGCCGTCCATGGGCCCTTGGTGCCTAAGAGAAAGCAAGTAATGAACAATAAAGATGGTGCGATAAGAGCGGTGTAGTATTACGAACTGGGCGCACCGCAGAGCCTTGCGGGGCTGGGCAGGCAGGAGGTGAGTCAGTGCAGGCGCGAAACAGTCATACATGCCGACGTGATGGAAGAACTTCTCTGTTCTTCTTCCTATGTGCTTCTTGGAGTCAATCATCTTTAGTCTTCGGGGATAGATCGTTGGAAGGTGAAAGCTAATCTTCCGGACTTTCGACAAGGGCATCGCTGATTCGCGAGACCGCACTCCGTAAGTGCTTTTCAACAAGGGCATACATCCATCCATCATCATCCCTTGGCCACCGAGGATGATCACCCTCGACGGCTCTACTCTAGAGGGAGGCGGCCAACTTGTCAGAGTGGCGCTCTCTCTTTCAGCAATCTGTAACATCCCAATCCGAATCACGAACATACGCGCCGGGCGCGGCCCAGGTTCATTCCAAGAGAGAACGCGGAAGAGTGGAGGCGGCGGACGTGGGAATGCCAGCCCGCGCGGTGAATCGAAAGCCTCGAAGAAATCAGCTACGGGCGGTGGATTGAAGGAAAGTCATCTCGCCGCCGTGACGTGGCTGGCACGGGAATGTGGCGCCACGGTCGAGGGCGCCGAGGTGAACAGCCTGGAGGTCGTCTTCAAGCCCAAGTCCAAATCCGAGCCCCGAAAGACAGCTCCAGGGGACTCGACGAATATTGGAAGCCCGAAACAGGAGCCCGAAGTCATTGAACTCAGGAACCCGGGCAGCATCTGGCTCATCTGGCAGGCTATCTTCCCTTACATTGTCTTTGTGGTGTTGCGACAAAGTAATGACGACGACGACGGCGGCATGCGAAAGCCCGACGAGCCAGCCTTCCGCATCCGTCTGAGAGGCGGGACGAATGTCCCCAAGTCACCGTCGGGTGAGTACATGCAGCAGGTATTCCTGCCGTTGTGCGAGCGGATCGGGCTGCCAAAGGTGCATGTCAACGTCGTCAGGAGGGGTTGGACGACGGGTGCGCCGGAGATCGGAGAAGTCGACATCTCTGTCTTTGGGCCAGGGCATCACGGCGCGGTATCATCATCACCGACAGGGAGTACAGAAGATGCGGCCTCTCTCAATGGGAGTGCATCCCGTGGACAAGGACAAGAAGGACAACCAGACTCAGGCTCCGCGCCGGATGGCGTCCCCAGCAGCGGCGGGGGATCTCAGCAAAGAGGAAGAACCACAGAAACCACAGCCTTCCGTCTTCCACCCTTCCACATCGACCCTCAAAACCCCTTCACAATCGAGTCCGTCTCGATCACCACCATCAGCGGCTCATCTCAGACTCACTCCCTCTTGCACTCTCGGCTGCGGGATTCTTTACGCTCGATCCCTAGATTCTCGGACCCCAGGTTCCCTATCACCACACACCCGTCCTGCTCGACCGACTCCGGCGACGAACGCCGTCTATACATCCTCCTCACGGCGCACGTGTCTGGCGGGTCCGTCCTCGGGAGGGACTACCTCGGCCCCGGACGGAAGATGCACGACGAATCCGATCGCCGAAGGATGGTCGACGAGGCAGTCGGTCAAGTGGTGCGAGATCTCAAGCGAGAAGTCGAGAGGGGGAGTTGCGTGGATGAGTTCGCCGAGGACCAGCTCGTCATTTTCCAGGCGTTGGCTGATGGGGCGAGTCGTGTCGATCCCGGGAGAGCCAGGGTCAGTGAGAAGGCTAAGGCCCTAACCCGGGCCCGGGGCGTCGAGGTCGAGACCGGGACTCTGCATACCAGGACGGTGCGGTGGGTTTGTCAGGAGATCCTGGGCACAGTGTCCGACGGGGTGGGTGTGTGTCAAGGGGGCAGGCTGCGTCGGGACATCTCTCGGGGAGGCGGCGTTGACGAGATCAACGTGCGGTTGAGTGACATGGGTGTCGAGGAACAGGAAGAAGAATGAGAGAGGCCAAAACCCTTGCGATGTCATCGTGGATGAGGATGATTAGCGCTAGGTTTAGGCGGCTATCCTTGCGCAGTAAGCCTCGTTCTACTTGATATGTATTCATACGCTCTGGCCTCCAAACTACAACTTCAACTCCAAAGGACCCTCGCTTTTTGGTCTCGCTCTTTTCTTGACAGAGGAAGGAACGACATTGCAAACACACTTGGGGACGTTGACAGATAATTCGTTCCGGGAGTCGTTCCGGAAGGTCTGACCTTCTTCGTGGACGCAATCCCCTAGTCTCGAGGTTCACCTCGGACTCGGTGCGGAGGCAATCCCCTTGCCGCACGGTCGGCCACGATCTTCTTCTTCAACTCCTTGTACGCATTGCGCGTGGCTTTGTCATACTTCCCCTTGCCCATTACGGGCAATCCGGGGATCTTGCCCTTCGCATTCGGATCAGGTTTGGGCCTGGTGGGGGCAAGGTTCGACTTCGGCCCCCGCGCCTTGACGAGATTCTTGCGCTCTTTCTTGGGTTTCTTGACTTTCCAGGGCTTCAGCTTCCTGCCGCCATCGGGGTTTTGACCGGGTTTGCCCTCCTTGTCGTCGAATTGGCCGAGAGAGATGAAATCGGCGGAGAGCTCTGCGCCGGCATCCGCCGGCGCGGAGACCGGTCCCTCTTCAGCCTGGTCATCTGCGGCACCAATATCAGCGGGTTCGGGGGCATTGGTGGGCTTGTGGGCTGACTTCTGCGCTTTTTGCAATGCTTTCTTCTCCGCTTGCAACGCCTTCCTGTCAGCGTTAAGTGCCTTTTTCTCTGCCTTCGTCAGCTTCGTTTTCTCCGCCTTCGTCAAGCGCCTTTCTTTGGGATCTGTGGCTGCATCTTTGCTCGCCGTGTCAGTCGCGGATGCGGATGCGTTGAGCTCGTCGGCTTGCGGATGAGGCTCGTCGTCGACGTCCATCGGCTCAGCTTCTTTCTTCGCTGCAGCTTCGGTGGACTCCTTAGCAGGCTCAGAGTTAGGCACTGCAGCGTCTTCAATCTTCTTTCCTTTCTTGCTCTTCTTCCCTTTCTTGGACTCGCCCTTTGTCACGCTGGATTCCACGGCCGGTTCCGGGTGAGAAACAGCTTCAGGTTCGTCGTCCTTCTTCTTCTCTTTCTTGCTCTTCTTTTCCTTCTTAGCCTCAGCCTTCACCACACTGGCTTCTCCAGAAGGGTTCGAGCCGGGAACAGGGGCAGGGTCGTCCCTATTCTCTTTCTTGCTCTTCTTGTCCTTCTTGGACTTTTTGCCTTCTTTCACAGCCACCTCGCCTTTCGGCACGTCCGCAGAGGGCTCCATGGCGCCAGCAGATGCAGTTTTCTTTTCTTCAATTTGCTTTTGTGCATCTCGGTCAGCAAGCCTCTGCTTGAGAGTAGCTGATGGACTCGTCAAGGTTGAAGCCGGCATCTCGAGGCCAATTGCCTTCATCTTTTCAGCCTTCTTCTCGCGTTTTCGCTGCTCCTTGTCGACCTTCTTTTGCCATTGCTCTTCGGTCTTTGGTGCGGCAAGACGCTCTCGCTCAAGCTTTTCGTGTGGGATCTTACGGAACTTCTTGTTTGCACCTTTCCACACGTCAGGGTGCAGAGAGCCAGGCTCGGCGTATTTGCATTTAAGGATATGACCGAACATGAGGTAGTTGTCCATGGCTTCAGCAGCTATCTTCGCGACCGAGTCGTGGGCAAATTCAATGAAAGCGAAGTGCTTCGAAGCTCCGGTCTTCTTGTTTCGTGAGAGTCGTAGTTGGGTGATGTCGCCGAACTGGGAAAAGTACGCCCTCATCTCCTTCTCGTAGAAGCCGTGCGGGATGCGGCCCACATAAACAGTGCCCGGACCTTCGTCGCCGCCTTTGGCCCTGGCCTTCTCGAGCTTCTTCTGGAGTTTTTTGGACTGGGGCAGCGCTGGGAGCTTGGAGACGTCTAGGCCTTCGTCGTCTTGCTTGTCTTCCGTGTCCGAATCGAACCCAGCAAGCAATGCGGCAGCATTGTCCTCTGTTTCGACGTCTTCTCCAGCCCCGTCGTCTTCGCTCGCGAAGCCACCAAAGCCATCTTCGAGCTCGTGATCAACGGTGCGTTCTGCCTCTGCCTGTAGTGAAGTCGAGACTGGTTTGTGTTGGGTTGCAGTCTCAAGCTCCTCTTCTCCCGTATGCTCAATGACACCATTAACGCCGTCAGCTGTAAGTGGCTCTCCATCCTTGCTCTTCTTGTTCTTCTTGCTCTTCTTAGCCTTCTTCTTGGCAGGTTCATCGGAAGTTTGGGCAGATTCGTCTTGTGGGACCTTGACGCCGCCATCTGAATCCGCAGCTTCATCTCCATCCATGAAATCGGCAGCACGCTTGCGAGACTTCTTCGACTTGACGGCCGCTGTGTCGGACGCAGTAGGCTCCGGATTCGGGTCGGATGAGACGTTCAAGGCTTTGTCTGGGTTGGTGATTGCTGCGGAGTCGTTTCCGACTTCCAACTCCGTCTCGGCCTGCTTGTCTGCTGTCTTTGACTTCTTGCCCTTCTTCGAGGTCTCGGCTATCGCACCGGACGACTCTACGCACCGTCAGATCGCCTTCTCACAGAACAGATTCACGGCACATACCCTTGCGTTTCTTGGTACCCATTTTGCAGATGCTGCGACAGTTACTACCAGCAACAGCAAAGTCAATAACTCCCTAAAAGTTTGTGAAGTACCAAACTCAAAAGGCCATCAATGGTTATGGCACCACGGAAAAATTTCTCCAATTGTCTTCGCCAAGCATGATTAAGTTTGGATAAATGCGGAGTGAAGCTAGTTTAAAGGAAAGTCGGCCGACGTTTTCCCCTTCAGATGGTGGAATTCAACTGTTTATTTACAGCTCAACGCATGTTGCAGAGAGATTTCCCGCCGAATTTGACGGTCAGTGTCACCGCCTTTGAGAGTTTCTTCCATTTCTCTGAAAATCGCTCTCCTGGTCAGTTCCTCCGTACACCACGTAAACATAAATAGGGACCAGAACTAGAGACCAGAAGCAGTCCAATGTCGGAAACAAAAGGGGATACCTCGAACTCTTCGAAATGACGGGCGACTTTGACTGTACCACCCTGGCAATGAGGGCTTGTGGATTTCCTCATACTGCCACACAGAGAGGGCGTTGTAACAGATGTGTTGAATCTTCTGGAGCTACGACTAATCTGTGGTAGTACATTGATGGATACTTGACCTTTGAGTGTTACCTCGACACATCCGTGCGGGAAAAGCTATATCTATAGCAACTCAACTCTCAGCTTCAGCAAGTTATGTGTCACAGGGATCCTGGTATCAATCAAACTTACGTCAATCAACGTGTCCAGTATGATACACAGGCGGTGTTCATTGGCCAGCCTTCGTCCAGGGCTCTGTTTGAAGCAGTTACACATACTAGTCGGCACGCCGACCTACGAGCACCAACAGGGTCCGCTTCAGATGAGATTGATGGTCTTAAGGTCGACCCAGCCATTGCTCAGCTTACTGATTGACCAACGAAGCACGCAAAGAATCTGGAACTCTGAAGGAGGCGGAGGCTAGAGGGACCAAGATCTGCCAGAGATACAAGGAGGCCGCCAGAGCGCTTCCTTCTACAAAAATGACAGCCCTCAAGGCCTCGAAGAAGGCCACGCGACAGCAGTTTTTCGACACAATCAGCACAAATGAGATAACGAGCAGCTTGATCTCTTCATGCCAGATCTTAAAGAGGGGGACTGGGTGCCCGAAAAAAGTGGAACACCATTGAGAAGAACGGTGGGTGGTTGCGGACCTTATCTGCAGGATACTTGCCAGCTGGGCGATCAGGACAAGATCTGTCATAGGATGACTTGGCGCGCCAGCGGGCCCCTTTGCTTCAGGGGTGAGACGTCCCCAGGCGCGACGGCTGAGCAAGTGATACATACCGGTCTAGCACCCATTCCAAAGCCTGTCTTGCGCGGAGGCGGCGCGCCCTCACATTGATCGGCCCCTTGGCAGGTGGAAGGCGGTTTGAGCCAAGCAGCGCCAAGGGCTAGGCGCTCGTCCGCCGGCCTCTTGCTTCCTCTCCGCCGCGCAATAAGCATTGCTGCCGCGCTCGTTCGATTGCATGCTTCCTCACGATCGTCCTCTTGGCCGCTGTGCTTGGAGGCGCGGCTCTCCCGCCAGGTTTTGGTCAAGACGCAGGTCCCCCGTCAAACTACTGGTACTCCGTAACCACATCTGTTTTCCTCTTGTTTGTGTTCGCCAGAACAAGCCTGGTGCCGTGGAGCTTGTGAAGATCTTCGTGTCAGGTTCGAAGCATCTGCGCGGCCGCCACCTTTGTTGGCACTCCGGTTGTCTCGCAGCTGGCACCTCATCTCAAAAATGGCACATTCCTCAGCACTTCAAAGACCACAATCCGTCGTCTGTTCAGGACTCTCCTTACTCGATGTTTCGTTTTGTATTCGGTTGTCTACACGCAACACACCACCTCCAAATTCTAGGTCGCTGGCGACCCTCCCAGTCGGTTCCTTCTCGCACTGTGCTTGGCCCCTTACCCCCGTCCTTTCGCTCCCTGATTTCATCGATGATTATCTAGAGCGTTGGTTGATGCCCGGAGAACTGCCTTCCTCCTACACGACTACCCGCGTTCCTTCCGCTTGAACTGGTGGAGCTCCACGGACGCCATGCCTTCTCTTGATGTGAGCGAGCTCAACATTGTGATTGCAGTCTTGGGCTTCTTCATCCTTTCCTATGGCTTTCTGTCTGTCAAGATCAAGCAGGTGTGGTATCTCGGGGAAGCACGTAAGTGCCAAAGACACCGTGGTCCGGCCTTGTTCACTGTTACTAAACTCCCCCAGTCCCAGCCGTGGCGTTTGGCGTCGTCCTGGGCCCTATAGCAGCCAAATTCCTCGATGCAACACGATGGGCCTCCGCTGTGGAGGGCCAGCAAAGTGCCATCACCTTGGGAGTAGCCCGTATCGTCATTGGCGTCCAATTGGTCATTGCTGGCTTCCAGCTTCCGGCAAAGTATCAACTGCAAAGATGGAAAGAAATGCTTCTTCTTCTCATCCTCATCATGACGATCATGTGGCTCTGTACTACCGCTTGCTTGATGGCAACCGTCCCAAAAATCACCCTCCTGGCCGGCCTCGTCATTGGATCCTGCGTCACCTGCACCGATCCCATCCTCTCGCAAGCAATTGCGAAAGGTCCCTTCGCCGACAAATATGTCCGTCGTCCATTGCGAGAAATCATCTCATCAGAGGCTGGCGCCAACGATGGGTTTGGATTTCCGTTTCTGATGTTGGCTGTCTACTTGATCCGCCATGCAGAATACCCAGGCCTCGAGCAAGAGATGGCAGACCATACAGCTGCGTTGGGTGCCAAAGAAGCCGGTATTGAAGAGCTAGCTCAAAATGTTACTGAGCGGGCTGCGCACCTGTTGGCTCGCGCTGTTTTAGTTGCGCGAGAGGAGGGTGGTGAGGGGGTTGGACGACTGGGAGGAGGTGTTGGTACCGCCCTTGGACAATGGGCTCTGGAGACCTGGCTGTACATTGTTCTGATGTCCGTTGCCTATGGTGCTGTCTGCGGTTTTGGCAGCATGTTCCTGACTCGAACTGCTCTGCGAAGGTATGTCAAACAATGAGCCTGCACGCTGTCCACGCTGTCTGACTTGTGCGGAAAGGAATTGGATCGACACCGAATCCTATCTCCTCTGGCCTACTGCCCTGGGCTTGTTCCTCGTTGGCACCTGTGGTGCCCTCGGGACCGACGATCTACTTGCTTGCTTCGTAGCAGGCAACGCTCTCAATTGGGACGGTCAATACCTTGCCGAAACTGAGAAGAGACACGACGAGGTCAACAGTTGCGTCGATGTCCTCTTGAATTTTGGCGGGTTCATGTATATCGGCGCAATCATCCCGTGGTCCGACTTCAACGACCCCAACGGGACGGGCTTGACCTATCCTCGCTTGATTGGGCTGGGAGTTCTGGTTTTGATTTTCCGCCGCATCCCTGCCATTTTTGCCACTTACAAGCTATACCCTGAAGTGTGCAAGGACTGGAAAGAAGCACTTTTCATGGGATACTTTGGCCCTATTGGCATCGGCGCCGTTTTCTACGTCGAACACACAAAACACCTATTCCCAGAGTCCGGCGAGGCGCTGACTGTGGAAGAGAATGTCCTTACGCGAGCCATGGTGCCTGTAGTCTACTGGCTCGTGCTTTTCAGCATCGTGGTGCACGGCTTGTCTATCCCTGCGCTCAATGCTTTCCTGAAGTGGCGTGGCGTGGCACCCGTCGAGGACGAGCACGGCCCTACTGAAGTCACCGCTCTCAGCGAGCATGAGCCGGTCCCCAAGAACGCCCGGCGCTCCAGCGATCCCAAACGACGGAGCTTTGTGGTCAACAACCGATTCAGCCGGTCAGAAATTACGTACCTCGCTGGGCCGGTGGTGCCACAGAATTGGCCTCAGCAGACGTATATCGACGATATGAACGAGAGGCAGGGCTACTATCAACCTGCCATCAGGGAGAGAAAGATCATGTTTGCAACTGCTCCTCGGGCGATCGAGGAAGATAATATGGTGTAAAGGAAAGCAATCAGGCTCCAAGGACATGGAACGTGGAGGAGCACCCAGACCACTCGTTAGACAGCATCAAGGAGTTCTGGCGCTTTCCTTTTTGTTTTGGACAATATACACGCATGTCGGGTCGGTTCTGCGGACACTCGTTGCCATGTAGAAAGATAGAGGTAGAAGAAAAAACACAAAAAGTCGCTCGTTAATAACACCCACCTCAAGATGCCAGTCTCTGTCTGAGCACCTAGGTGCTGAGTCACGTTCAATATATCAAGTCAGCAATAAATACCTCATATTCATTCTCATTCGGTTATCATCATCCTTGTCACATACATGTCCGAAGCAGCTCTTGCATTCTCCGTGCTGTGAAGAGACCTCGAGGCGAGAGAGTTTTGCACAAGCAGAAGCCCTAAGGGGTTAATCCGAAGTACCGCGTACTGCGTTGTTTTGTGGCGGGCTGTGGGCGGGTCATAAGTTTCGTAAAAGCACTGGTACAGTGCAGGAGCAGGGCCAAAGGACACTATCCAGCATCAGTGTCCTGAAACAAGGCTGCATGGCGACAGCTACGTTCTCCAACCAAACAGCGATATTGTGGGTAGAAGTTATACCTAGTGGTGAAATTGAGTAAGCCGACATCGAAACATGGACGACGGCTTTCCCTTTTGAAGCGATGGTGGTCATTGATCAAGCTACGAGTATGGATTCGGCCGAATGGCAGAGACAGCAGCACTGCATCAAGTACAAGTACGTATTCAGTGTGTAAGCTGATAACTCCGCCAAGGGTCACAGAGAGGGTCACGGAGTATCCGCCATAAATCCGCATAAGCTCGTCCAAGCATTGGTGGCAAATGTTTCTCAACTATTTTTTGGCGAGACTTGCTGGGAGAACACTAAGACACAGATATCGTACGAGCTTACCACATTCAAACCTGTATACAGTAGGGAACCACAGCGATATACGAGTGCGGGTGACAATGACGCACGCAAAGCATAGTAACGTGTTCTGACGAGGATTGATGGATGCCAACGTGCTTGGACATCCTCGAAATGGGGGAGATATGAGGCTGGGCGGACGAAGGTGTTGATCAACCATGTGTCAGGCGGTCGTAGGATATGGAAGCACTAGAGGGTTGATTGGGTCGGTCACCGAAGAGGTTGGTCGGATGAAGTATTATTATGTATGCAATTGTACAAGCATTATCGAAGAAGCGGATATGTCATCCTTCGTAGTCAGACACGGGGGCAGGTCAGCGAATACGGGCTGTCTCATTCGCTGTCTGAAGGTACAGTCCAGAAGGGCAAAAGAGCTGAGCGAATTCGGAAAATGTCGTCTTGTGCCTTCTGACGAAGATTATCAAGCTTTCGTGCGTCACTCGTCTATGCATGCAAGAACCTCGCCTGCAGATGTAGGATAGTGAGCAGGTAACTTGACGAGGAAGGACATCTCCAGCACTGTGTCTAGGTAGCGCAAAGAGGTGCGAGCACGAAGATGCTTGACACCAAGCAAAGCGTCAGGAAAGAGCCGACACGTTGGAATCATTTGTGCTGGTCGAATTCGCCCCGCGTGCCCGGAAAGCCGAACAATCCGCGCGTTCGCCCCGTGCGTCATAAACCCCCGAGAGCCAGCCAGGCCACCTCCTCTCTACCGCCGTCAAACACCTCACCCGCAGAGAAATGCGGCCTATCTCCCACCGGGCTAGGCTCGACCTTCGACCTCATCATCTGACAGGCTCTCGGGCACGCGTCAGGCTGACCTAAACCCAATGCTTCACTGCTGTTCGTAGCTACTGATGGACCCCCATCCCTGTCGCCGTGAGCGGAACAGCCGGGACGGCGGTCGATTTCAGCAAGTCATATCTCCCCCGACAGTGGCCATTCGCACAGTTTCGGCCTCAGGGTCCTGGCCTACTGCTGCTTTGTTTGAGGTCTTTGCCTGAGCGGGCAAGGCAAACAATATGGCTCGTCGGCCGCCCTCGTACGATTCGACGGGGCACGCAGGGTTGACGAGAGAGCCTTTTCTGTCCGGCCGATCTTCCTGGTGACATGTTGCTTATCCTATGTGGATTGGTAAACCGAATGAATGAGGCGCCTTTTAATGACTCCCCTCCGGCCTCCCACACCCACCTCACAAGCCTCTTATTATCAGATTTCCGGACTCTTGATACTTCTTATTCTCTCCTGACTTTCTGTACCTCGCAACAAAGATCTGCTTGGTAGAAGGCTGAAGGTGGTTGAAGCTTGAAAATTAAGACTATTCCGCCTTGCTACTGGGAGCACGTGCCTTTTACAGATATCAGTTTCTCCTCAACAACTAAGCTACCATGGCGCCGGTCATATGGGGTCTCGACCTACGAGACATGAAATGGAGCATGTTTGGAAACAAGTGGATGTGGAAGAACAAAGATTACCACCTCAGACGGACAAAGTTCATCATCTACCAGCTTGCCATGATCAACATGGTCGTGTCTGAATCAATAGGCACCGCTGCCTTGACAGGTGAGATCGCTGCCCGTATGAGGCCTTCTTGAAACTGTACCTAACACTCAATCACCAGATTATGTCAAACAACAGTCGACGATAGAGAGGCTACATTCCTCGGCGAGTGTACACAACGATGACTTCGTCGGCATCGCATCGTACAACATCTTCTGCGGTATTGCGGTCGCGACCATCTTCGGCGCGGGATTCTTCTTTGATCTCTTCTTCCCCGAGCGTTACGAGCCCAAGAACATTCGATGGGCTTGGAGACTCAGTGCCGTCTTCGTCACGCTCTGCACCATTGGCGACGCCTTGGCTTTCACCGTCATCGTGGCTACCGGGAATGCCTGGATCTCTGCCGACTCGCAAGACGCAGAGCAGATTGCTCTGGAGAGGATCAATCCTCCTTTGGTGTACCGGCATAATGGCAGGGCCATTGCCGCTACTGTGTTCTTGTGGCTGGGCCTGGTTGCGACGGTCGCCAGCTGCATCATCCTCTGGATGTACTACGGACATCTCGATACCTATGGGCCCAAGTCGCACACCGCGCGCATGCGAGACGAAGTCGACAAGACCATCTTGGTCAACGAGAGGGTCCAAACCGGCATGAGCTCGCGCGAACAGATGAGAGAGCAAATGGCCTACAACACCACCATTGGGGAAAGGTGAGTCACTCTGTCACTCCAAGCAAAACAATCCCCGCCGTGACCAGTCTCGGACTGACTCCATCTCTAGCACTTACAAGCCTTGAACGCTCGTGTCAACGCTCTTCCCTATCAACAGAGGGGTTTAATGTGATACCAATCACACATGACTGGCAGGGCCATGACCTACGGTCAATGCTCCGTACAGGCACAACCATCACCAACATTCTGGCATCCCCGTCCCCACCCGAAGACGGAGCCGTGGTGGCGCAACAGCATCAGCCACAGAACGTTCTCCATCGTGAAATTCAGCCATGCTTATAATAGCGACACTCGTACAAGCACACGCAGCAAGCAGCAAGCATCAAGCATCTAGCATCTTCTTCGGCGTTATGCTGTATGTGAATCAGGAACATGGCAAAAGCCTCGACGGTGCATTCATCATCGGAACCAGTCAATCAGTCCACCCATCCAGCCCAGCGGCCAAGGCGGGTAATGGAAATCAGGGTCCGCATTCGGAGTGGGATCAGGGCAGCAAGGATCCTCGGGTCCGTCTCCAAGCAGGGTAATACGGCAGAGTCACCTGCGTGTATGGATGTGTATGTATTGAATAGCAAACATGACCAGTACGGTTGTTTAACCATATTGTTCCGGCGATTTCCTTCCACGACACATAGTGAATGCACGTGTATGTGTATGTGTATGTGTATATATAGATGCCTGTATGCATACTGTCAGCCTCATCACCACAATACTTCCTAGCTCACTTTCCCACATAACAGCATAAATAAGTCCAGCACAAAATTGAATGAAACGAAAAGCACTATGGCCAAGGAGCGCTGAAGGAGCATCTGTATTGTCTGGTCGTCTTTCCGTACCTCACCTCACCTCACATACATCGCGTTGCCTCACATCACGGCATCTTGACTGAACGAATCACGAATCTATCATTTTGACTGACGAACATTCGCCTTATATCTTGTCGGGTGATATTATTTCATCATTATCCTCATAGACCGAGCCCCAGTGCCTCTAAGGTTTATGTCCATAATTGATACTCGTAGAAGTGGGAATCCACCATCGCTGGCGGTGCATCCTACCACATTCGCTATCTACTATCGGATACGCGGCCCTTGCATGATTCGGCAACTGGACGTGATGGTCCAAATCGCAGGGTTCACCCGAGCAAGAGTAAATCGACGTCGGCAAACCGAGTACAGTACTCTGCTCTCAGCTCAGGTCCATGGGCTCGCCATCCGCATTGCCGGTGGGCTCTGTCTTGACCGTCTCTACAAACTCTCTGCGCCCACTTCCGATCCTCTCGTCCTTGAATTTCTGGATCTGCTCTTTGACGTCCGTGGCTAAAAGAGACGGTCAGTAAACAGTGATTGAGTCATGAGGGCATAGGTAGGTACGGTCAACTTACCAGGAATGACGTCCTCAATCTTCAGCGGCACCCGGTTGAATGGATCGTGCGGGTCGCTCAGCAAGTGACTCCGTATCGTGCTCCTGTCGATCACAATCTTCGACACGGGCAACCGGACCGGATCTTCCATAAGAGTGTACATTAACGGATCCAAAAACTCGTCAGGTATCTCGCCCAGGTCGGCATCTGCAGCTTCATCCTCCTGCTTCGCTTGGGCGAACCTCTCTATCAGCCGGTTCCATCTGTCAAGCTCTTCGGGGCCCTTGAGCATGAATTTGCGCATGATGTTGCCTGCGCTGAGGAAGTTGTCGGGCTTGTAGGATCGGCCGTCTCTAGCCACGGCGAGGACGAAGTTCTCCTTCTCGCCTAGGTTGAGATAAACGTCGATAATCTCACTCAATAGGGCTTTTGGATTGAAGTTGTATTCCTGCAGATTTTCGACCTTGAGGTTGTTGGACTTCGGGCCCACCATTGCGTCGAGATTGTAGTCCAGCATGTCCGCCAACCGCTGCACGATTTCAGGCATGGTAAAGGCGTCCGCCAGAGCTTCCGTGAAGAGCTTCAGCATGGCCACAGTTTCGTTGGTCAGCTGCATGTAAGACTTCGCCCGGCCCTTCGCTTGTTCCAGGACTTCTTCTTTCGCCTGGCGTGCCTCCTGGTCCAAGGATGTGCCAGCCATGGAAAGCTCTTTGGAGACATCGTAAATGGTGTGGAAAGCTGTAAAGGACTCGTCCAGCACGAAGGTGACATCATTCAGCAGTAAATTGACGAACCGCACGAAGAACTCCATGTTGACTTTCGCCTCTCTGAGCAGATGATCTCGGTACACTGTGTTCGGCCAGATGCACTTGATGATTTGGAATATTTCGAACCGCACATTGAACTTGTCGAAAAATTGGCCATGCCCGCCCATGAACTCCGCCTCGATGAAGAATCGCATCAAAGAATGCAGCAAGTGTTCTGTGGCAAAAGGCATGCTGTTATACTGATCCGCAAGAATACCTCTTCCGCCTTGACGCCATGTCCAAGTCCCCCGGAAGAGAATGGTAACCAGCGACGCTTTCAGATAAGGGTTCTTGATGTACTCGGAATTGCGCAAGAAGGTAATGCAAAGCATAATCAGCTCGTCCGACTGTGTTGACGATATGAGTTGAGGCAGGTTGTACATGATGAAGCCAAAATTGCCGCTGATAACGTCCAAGAAGTATTCAGGAAGGTTCTTAAACGCAAGGGGTTCTTCAGGGGATAAAGGGAGCGTCAAAGGCTGTTTAGGAAATTGTCGATGAGATGACACCTGACGGAGAAGCCAAACAGTCACGAAGCGCATGAACTGCATCGAGCGAGTCTGGGTAAGTTCGTCTAGCAGGACACCGGTAACTGCGTGCTTGTAGGACAGGCCCTTGTCGTGCTCGGTCTTGTACTTCTTAAGCGCATTTTCGAACATGGTGAGCTGCGCAGGATTGTTGAGGTATCTATGTCGCTGCGTTTCGAACTCTTCAATCTGCTTGGCCATGTGCTTCAGACTTCGGTCCATGTCCTTAAGCATGTTTCGCGCAGCCTCAGTGCCGTAATGATGGGCAGCCACTGTCAGGAAGAAGCACTCCGAGATGAAGTTATTCGTTCCTTCGATCTGGTTCTTGTAAAACTCGTCGGAATGGTCCTGATCCGAGTTGATTTTCGTTTCGTCTTTTATGTCAACGCGCGGATGCCTCCGCAGATAGTCGATGTCGACGCGATCAATCTTCGAGAATTGAGCATCCATGAAGGGCTCACACAGTTGATCCAAAACTGTGGTGACGTTGATCATGAAACCATCACTCGAAACGGTCTTCTTGTCGACCTGTATCGCCCGACGTTTGTGGTTCGAGTTGACCACTAGAGCGAACCAATCCAAAACTCGATCTCGTGCCTCTGGTGATGTGCGAACCAGGGTGTTGATGATGTCGAAAAGGTCGGATTGGTGCGTTCTCAAGGCCAACTGCAGCGACTGTTGAGAGTTTCTAATTCTGCCTGGATCCATGGTCTTCGGGCTTGTGAAGTATGACTGGGTTGTCGCTGCTTGCAAGGGTGACAATTGAAAATAAGGCCCAAGTATTGTCTTGACCTCCAACTCAGCTGCCGATACTGACTTGTCCACGAACATGGGCGACTGAGTTATGGCCACCGCTACTGGTTTGAAATTGATCAAATACCGCAGCATCGTAGTATATCGCCTGAAGTCCGAGTCCATCGACATGCCAGCAAGTCGTTTACTGAGGTTTTCCACCGCACCTACAAAAGCATCTTTGATGGTCTCGTCTTCGTCGAATCGTCGGATCACTTCTGTTAGGAAATCGGGGCATACGCCTGCGTCGTCCTCAGGATCGGCTAACAGGTGGTCCGCCAGGGCAGCCACTCCGTCATACTGTGCTTCGAACACATCGGGCGTCGTGATGGATAATATGCACCAGCTCATGCAAAGCCTCTTGGCCTCTGTGATGATGGCCCATTTCTTGTTCTCCGGTGACCGGTCTTTGACAGATTTGCTCAACCTTGTGATTCGCTTCCAGCAGCCAAACAGCCAGTCATGCGGAGTCAGCTTTCCGAGATTCGCGCCGGCCTCCATGATTGCCTGCTCGAGCAGATCGATGTTCAACATCAGCGGCTTCCCGTCCGACTCCAGCTCTTCTATAAGTTGTGCGATGACATGCAGTGGCTGTCCATATGTGTCCTTCGTCTGGTTGGAATCTAGACTGATGCGAAAGACGTTCCTCAGGGTGCGGTCCTCCCACTGCTCGATGGGCTCATTCTGTCGAGACCCTTGTCGTGAACTTGGTCTCTCTATGCCGTCCATTTCTCGTTTCTGAGGCGTGACGCTGGCTGGAGCGATCCGTATCCGGACCGGATCTGGAGGCGATGGGGGCTTCGCTATATCGGGGGACGGTATGGACGACTCAGTCTGTGAAGGTTGTGGAGGGTTGTCGACTTGCGGTGTCTCCGGTCGCGACGGTGTTGTCGATGTCGAACCATCCTCGGGCGGTACTGAGGCTGCGGAGGCGGCATCTTGCGCCTGCTGCTGCTGAGATTGTTGGAGTTTGGCGAGTCTCTTGTTGCGGATCTAGTCGATGTTAGAAGACCTAGACGTATGAAGACCTCACGCACCTTGTCCGCATCCTTAGAAGGGTCCTCCATCGTTGTGCCTGCCGGAGATGACAAATGGACTGAGTAGTTGGCCGACGCTCAGCCGGAGATGAAGGCTACGATTTGGGGTTACAAGTTGACGTCGACACTGCGGAGGGAAATAGCCAGACGCGCGTGGAATCTCTCCTCAAGCCCCACCAGAATTTATCAGGCATTTCCAGGCAGTCACTGATCGACTGAATACCTGTCCCTTTACTCCGCGTCCAGCCTTGTAACAGACTATCAGCTTCCTCAGCCAGAGAAGAAATACACGAGCTTGACAAAACTATTCGCTGGTTCATGGGGTGCTATACAGTGCTACCTTCAGCCTGACAGGCAAGGCCGCGCCACCAACTCCAAACAATGATGCAATTAATCGTCCAACAATGAGAACAGATGACATGCACCCACCGTTGTCGCAGACGAATCAATACTGGCGACCGACCTTCAACTCGTCCAATCGCCGGCATCCAGGCATAACCATGTTCCTCGCCCTCTGCAGCCTGTTCTCGTCGGTAAAGAAGAAACCCGTAGCCTCGTTAATTTCGTGCCGTTGCCGCTGTACCTCATTTTCACATTGGTACTTTAATGTCGAAACGTAGTCCACTTCCGCCCGCTGATCCAAAGAACTGAACTGCCTTGAAGTGTACCCTTCTACCTCGGCGGGATTCAGAAAGTAGTCAATCTTATAGCGAGGAGTGACCCGATGCATCGTATGCGGAGGTACCGGCGAATCGTATCGAACATGCGGGCCGGAATCGGTCGATCCGGTGAACAAAGATGACAGCAGAGGGAGGATGAAGAGCAGTAGCAGCGGGAGAAGTTGTGTCAGTGCAGACAATCCTGACGGGGCGGTTTCCGATCCATCTCGCGGCCTCGCTCGGGGTCTGTTGCCTCCCATACGATGTACTGTGAAACCAGGACCGCCGCCCATATTGAAAACAAACTGCGGTCCTCCAAAGCCGCCGCCGTTACCTGTTCCAGTCAGCATTTGGGGCGGATTTAGAGGCCTTCTGTCTAGACATACCAAACTGAAACCCAGGGCCCATCCCTCCACCGAAGAACCTGTTGAACAACTCCTCGGGCGAGATCTCGTCCTCGTACATTGGTCCTCTACCGGGAGACCTTGCGAATCCACTGAAAGGACTGGCTCCAGCAGATGCAGCACCGCTGCTGGAGAAGCGGTTGTCGGGATCACCGCCGAACTGATCATACCTGGACTTCTTATCGGGGTCTGATAATATCTGGAATGCGCGCGAGACCACTAGCACTCGTCAATTCCATGCTCACAGATATGCAGCAGTTGTACTGACTCTTAAAAGCCTCGTCAGCCCCATCGTGACCATTTTTATCCGGATGTGTTAAAAGACTGATTTTGCGATATGCCTTTTTGATCTCCCCGTCGCTTGCGGTCTTCTCGATCGCAAGGATCTCGTAGAAGGCTGTAGGGTTGCATTTCCGTATTCGAAGGACCTCTGCCTTCTGTTGTGGTGTGTACTTGCGATCCTGGTTTCCCTGATTATGACCCCGTGAGTCGGCCGAGCCGTTTGCCCTGGCGTCGGAGCCAGAGGCTGTGGCGGACATGCCGCAATAGGAGCGCGTTTGTGGAAAGGATCAAAGAATGCGGCTGAAGCGGTGGTAGTCGAGGTCAATCTGGAGGCACCGTGCTCGGGATCTCGTCCGATCGTGGTGATTTACGACCGTTTGTTTGGAAAGGTGTTCGGAACCCCAACTTGGTGGGTTGCGATTGCAGGGTGGAACATCGCCGCAGGCGCTGCCGAAGAGATGCCAGAGAAATGACGTTGACACTTACCTTGAAAGCTATCACAGCTCCCAACGTCTACTAATTATGCCAGGAGCTTACCAAGTAGACCGGTTCATCTCCTCATTCCAAGATGGCTGAACCTCAGAAAGAGCAAGCGAAAGAATCCCTTGTGGTCACTGCGAAGAAATGGGGAGGTTCGTCAACAACACCATGCATTCGGCTCGATGCAATTCCATTGACTATATCTCAGAATACCTGCTTACACTCCTAACAGAGAACCCCGTACCGCCTGCCCTTCTAGCTACCCTCGTCTTCGCTCAACATGCGCGGCCATTTCAACCTCTTCCCATGCTCTTCCCTCCATTGTTGCTGTTCTCGACGTATCTCAACCTGCAAGGCTTCAAAATCGACAGCGCCGGCACGACCGCCGCCTTAAGTGGTGCATATCTGGTTCTGGCAGGCAGGAGACGGATGGGCTTCGTGAACAAGTTCGGCGCCAGAGGTGTGATCCGTGGCGCTACAATGGGTTTGTGTCTGGTCAACCTGGTCGGCGGAGGACTTGCCTATGGCTTTGGCAGTCGCACGAAGGAGGATGACAAGAGGAAGAGCTTGTAGGGCGCATGTTGATCTTGTTCTGGGCTTCCTCCTGGCTCCATTCCGCATCAAGACAGAGGGCAGTGAGAAGTGAAGGGTTCGTGGCAACGGCTACCTCGGTCACAATAATGAGGGCTAGCTTCCATCGAACAAGCGCAACAGGCTCACACTCCAGCGCAGCAGCTCGGACGGTACTCCGAGGTCCCTACGATTACTCCCAGACTGGAGTTTAAATCTTGAAGCTGCGAGATGGCGGATTCATGGGAGGTGGACGTCTTTCTACAGCCTCGTTTCATCGAAACCTGCATCTGAATGGACCCTTGTCGGGATGTGCTCGATGCGATTGCAATGAGGACTTTGCTTGCACGAGCCTTCAAATGAACGTGGACCTGTAAGGAGGCACAGTGATGTATTATGAGAGGAGCGATCAAGTACTCCTCGGTTGCTTCTTGTACGAGAAACGGAATATTGTAATTCTTCTGTACATGGTTCTGAGGAACGGCTATGGAGTTCAATCATTATCAAGTACACGTCTCATCTAACTTTCATCATTCCACTTGGGACTCCAAAACAGAGAAAAGGGGAAGCTTTGAAGCTGTGGTCTGTATCTCGTCATTTGACGCACTCAAATCCATTTTGCCTGGCCAGAAAGGCATGTTATCCCACCCAGGCACGAATCAGAGTGTAACACGACAGGAGAAGTTCATTTGAATGAAACTGAGCGTCAATCTCGGCATACTTTGACTACATCCACCATGAAGTGCCCGAAGGCAAGGCAGGACGAAGCTTCGAAAGTGCCGGGTCTACTCACCAACTGTACCTTGACCTCATTTTCTGATGACCGCAGAGAGGTTGATGAAGATTTCGAATTGTCGCACCAGACCTCTCTCGAGAGGACTCTTGAGAAGCGGTGGCAGAAAGGGATGGGCTGGGTAGGACAGGGGAGTTGAAAAGAAAGGAGGGTAAGGAGAGCAGACATAGAAAATGTTGTCGAGTTACTTACCAGCTCAGGGTGTGCCTGAGGGAAGAACCTGCGTTGGCGCATTGGGTCAGGTCCTGTTGGTAAAAGGAAGAAGAGGGACAAGAGCAGAGGACAGAGGGGATATTTGTAATCGAGAGACGACAGCGAGCTCTTGGACACAGTGAAGTGAGAGCCGCCAGTGAAGTAAAGATCACAAGTGACACCATGGAATGAACAATGCCAGTGAAGTGAATAGCCTCGCCGAATAAGGCGTGGGTCAGGGTGAAGCAGAAGGAGCTCTTATAAGTTTGTGTATTGAATATTTATTGTCAGCCGAAAGCGAACCATGACCGCCACGATTCTGCCAGCAGGACTGGCAGAAATCAAGCAGCTTGGATTAGATAGGCGTTAGGATGTGATCTCGGCCACTCGGGAATGTGTTAAAACCACAGCTCTGAAGGATCTTCAAGAGAAGGCATTAAACAAGGGTATGTTGAGGGCCTGGACAATAAAATTTGAAGAAGAGAAAACAGGAAGAAATGGTTTTTCTTTTTTGGAGAGGCTTTTGCGTTCGACACTAGCAAGCTTTATTTTGTTCCTGACGCCTTGATTGGGAGATTGTATTGTGGGCGGGAACTGCGGGCCGTTACTGGCGACGGCAGTCGACTTATTGCGTTGCGAGAGTCAGAATCAACAGCCGCTTCGTTCTTCCAGTCATTTGCTGAGTTCGGAGTGTTATGCCTGTAACTTTCTGTGCCCTGGCCAGAGTGCGACATTGCCTGGCGGAAAGAGCATTTGGCACGTTCTTATCGGCAACTTCTGGCGCGCGAACTGTGCTGTATGAGGATCGATGCTCAGCGTGGTTATGGCGGAAGGGGTGGCGGAGAGGAGTTGGATCATAGTCTCGAGCAGGGTGACGACGAGAGTGAGAAGCAGGCTGCCCTCAACTTGTCATCTGAACTAAAAATAAAACGCGGTATTGCGGTATTGCGGTATTCACGCTCCTCTCACGTTTGCGAACCTTCAATTTGCCCTCAATATCTTCTTTAGGGCGACCTCGTTCTATATCGGCACCAGCTACCGCGGAGCTACGCTATGCCTCGTCGGGTAGGAGCTATATGAATGGAAGAATTGTTGTAAAATTATTGATATCGTGGGATTAGCTCCTCTATTTGGTACACATCTTGACCCCATGTTGGCAACCATATTCCAATAGCTACACCCAAGTTCTCACGTTGAGCATCGGGTCAAGCTGCCTCTGCATCACCCAACCAAACGTAATCGTTGATTAGCATTCTCGACCCGTCAGGCGCAAATTCAAATCTGTTCAGTTCGAGAGCCTGACGCTGCTGGCCGCCCGGTGCCTGCCGGCCCACCACACTGACATAAGCGATCCGGCGCTTTTCTGGTGGCAAGCAAGCATACTGCGACTCTTGGGGTTCCCGTGACAATGAGAGCGCATAGTCACCCTCCTCGATCGAAATGACTTTCGCTGCTACACGATCAGGCACGACAAAGCCCCAAAGACTTTCTTGTCGTGGAGCCCGACGCATCAGGTGTAGCGCTTCTCGCCTCAAAACCGGGTCTCGGCATTTGGTTGCGCAGAAGTATAATGGTGGAATGACTCCGGGGTCAAGGCTGGATTGTAGTTGACCCGTCCGCGGCCGGGCGCTATGTCTGAGATAAACCGTGGCGTGCTTAACAATCAGGACAAAGTAGTCCATGAAGTGGTCGAAGACGGTTTGGCGGGGGCTGACGCAAGCCGCCAGAGATATGTAGGAAACTGCCCAGTACATCAAAAGGTACGAACTCCTCCAATCGATCTCCGCGTCTATCTCTCTGTCGGTCGTCCCTTCGATTGTGGCAGTGAAAGACGTTTTCCACTGCATCAGTTTATCCAGTAACAACTGTCGTTGTGACAAGAAACAGTCCCTCCCCGGGTCATCGTCTCCGGGGTTGGGAACAAAGTCCGCAACTCTGATCAGTTCGTAGCAGCGAAACACTAGACTGTGGAGTTGAACTCTGGCTTCGTCGAGGGTAGAATATCTGGGTACGACTGACTTGAATAGGTTGCTGACTTTGTCATTCGCAGCCCACTGAGGCGGTAGCTTGTCTCCCAAAGTGGCTGTGACGACGGCCTTCCTCATCACAAATGGCGCCACCACTTGGTGAACAGCTTGGCCGGTGATCGACTGTTGTCTGAAATGGAGCGACGCAAGATTATCAGTAAGAATGTTGCAGCATCGTTTGATCAGGTCGGTTCCAGTTCTAACATTTCGCTGCTGGAATTCGACCGATGCGAATAGAATATAGCTCAACGCGATAACAGAGTCATCTATCTGAGCATGCTCAGCCAGCTGCCGAACGTTTGATATAGCTCTGTTATAAAATTTCAGTGCTTGTCGATGGTCTCGATTGGTGACCTTGGTCAGACCTGTCGGTTCAGTTATTGTCGTGAGCAAGGTATACGGGACGTGCTCAAGAAGAGAACTGAGGCACACAACAGTATCCCAGACGAAGGTATACGTCTGGGCGAGCTGAGGAACAAGCTTTTCCCAGAAGCTAGCATCGACGGCCCCGGCGAACAAGGGTGCTGCACGTTGCGTAAAGTAACGGAACGCACGACGTTCATGCTCGCTGTGCTGTGGCGCAAGGAGAGAGACTTCCAGCTGCGGCGTTGGGGTGGTCGACGGGCTTTCGAGTTGATGTTGGACGAATCGGATTCTGCGTATGACTGGCCCTTCACACTTGCGGCCGGTTGCTGTGCACCTGTGACAATATGGTCTTGTCTCATCGCATTTTACTCTTCGAATCCTAGCCCAAGTGAGCTTCACGCGAGATGCTTGTGAGGTGATCATACTTGCAGGTTAGGCACCCATTTCTGGACCTCTCAATACCAGCCCGCCGAGGTCGCACATGCCTGTCATTTTGAAGTGTCATCGGTCTTGCTTGGGCATACATGAGCTCGAGCTGGACGAAATGGGACACCGCAGAATCATGTCCAAAGCACCAATACCCCGACACACGAAGACCAAATCAAGCGAGGCGGAAAAGGGGCACCATGTTGGGCCCTGCATAGACGGGATTGCCAAGTAACTAACAATTATTGCTTGGCAGGCCTTTGGTCAGCCAGGCCTGTGATTGAGCCTGCTATTCATGCACAACTGATACTGAGTATCTAGATACAGAGTGGCCAGAGGTACCAAGCAAAGACTTTTGGTTCTCGGCTTCTTTCTCATCTATCTCCATACCGCGAGCCATGTCTGTCGTCTCTCAGGCTCTGATGCCTGCAACCTTGTGCGCCTCACTTCTCTGAGATTGCCAAACTTTCCCTTCAAGGCTGTCGGGCTTCGTGGGCCTCCATAGAACCGGCATTAAGCCGCCTCCCTGTAGTTGGCTTCATCTGGGCGACTTGCCCAAGCACACTGTTTTCATGTTGGTCTTACTGGCGAGAAGCTGACATGAATCAGTATGTCGCTCAGCTCCGGCGGGTATCATGCGCTGCCGCGGTGAGCGTGAAGTGGACTCTGTCATGCTGCTGCAGCGCTCCAAGCACTCATTGTTTCACAAACCAATTCTCAAAGAATTGATGGTCTTCATCCTCCAGTAGCTTCACGATAGATCGCAATCGCCTTGTTGCTCCCCACAGCCACGAACCTTTCCGCCTTGGCTCTCTCAACACTGGACTCCCCCTTCGGAAGCCACCCTACAGCCCATATACCTTTGTCGCTCTCGTTGTGCGTAGCCACGCAGACTCTCCGCTCGATATCCCATACTTTCACCTTGCCGTCGAGACTGCCACTGAGAATGTACTGGCCGGTGTGGCTCCAGTCAAGACCCGTGATCCAAGCCGCATGTCCGCTGAGGTTCGCGACTTGTACGCCGGAGACTGGGTCATAGAGTGAGATAATTCTTGCATCTCCGGCCGCTGCGAGAAGCTTTGAGCCTGGGGAGAACTTGACTGCCCGGACAGGTTTGATCAAGCCAGGAAGTGAATGGAGAAGGCGGGATGTTGCAGTCGAGAATACGTAGATGTTGCCGGATTCGTGACCGCTTGCTATGAATCGTCCGTCCGGAGACTTCGCATGACTGAGGTTAGTTCAAAGTAGCAGACTCGCGGGCAGTGCCATTTACCATATCAACCGAAATGCCAAAGGAGCCTTTGGTCTCAAACTCTCTGATCTTCTCGCGACTTCCAGTATCGCCCAGATCCCAGACGTTCACCCGCCCATCGTGTGTCGTGCCTGCAAGGAACTTTCCATCGAAGGACAGGCATACTGCCCATGTCTCGCCAGCCTTCTTTCTTGACCCGACATCGATTTCTCCAGCATCTCTCCATACGCCTTCCGTGTACTTCCATACTTTGACTTCTCCGTCAAACCCGACACTCACCGCGGTTGTCCCGGTCTCACGGTCGGTTACAATATGATGGCAGCCGAGTTTGTGCGCATCGTTCAGGGTCTGAACCAGCGGAAAGTCGTCCTCGGTGGTGGAGTGGACCTTGATGGATGTTTCGCCAGAGCCGGTGAGGATTTGGGTCGTGGTTGCGGCAAGCGCAAAGACATCAGTGGCGTGTGCTATATGTCAATGTCAGTCGAGCTGATCGAGTGCAGGGTTGTGCGGGCACTCACCGTTATCAATAGCATGCTGAGCGAGATATTGTTTCGACTACGGAATACAAAACGTCAATGTGAGAAATATTACACCACGAAATGTAGGTACGAACCATCTTGGCTTCGGCAATACATCCCTATATCAACAGCAACCTAGCAGGTTTGGGGGGTCAAATAACCATCAAGCAAAGTTTATCGGTCAAAGGGTGCAAGTACACTCGAGAGTTGAGTTCGACTTCGAGGCTGTCTACAGTATTCCATTTCAAATGACGTAATTTTACAAACTCCAAGTCTTTGTGCCGCTGAGTTGAGCAACACTTGGTGTAGCCTCACTTTCTTCACTTATTGGCATAGCCATCGTCCACCTGATGGTCTCTCTGAGCCAGTATATCGCCTTTGTAGGCCGTTTCCGGCACAGCTCCACCCTACCAACCCGTCCCTCCAAACCTCCAGAGTGTGCTCCGGGAGGAGGTCATTCCGTCTTTATCCGTTTGTGGTACCAACTCGGTTCGTACTTTCGAAGATAGCTTGACGAAATAATCATGGCGAACGGAGCACTCAGCCTTATGCGTGGCGGTATCCAGTGCCGGACCAGAGACATTGTATGAGCGTGAGCCATTCGTCGCTTGACACGGATCAGCACCAAGCTCGATAGCCTGAGCAGATGCCTTGCTTTTTGGGAATGCGGTCATTTCGCCTTCTCTTCATTGAGCCGTTGTTCTTCAATTCCACTTTCGCTTGTAGCCTCCCCGAGTCTAGCCATATCTTTGGCCTCCGCATCGCGGGCTCTCCAACTCTCGTAGATTTCTATCGTTTGATTCAGTATCTTTTCAAGATGGCAGACGCATTCGACGAACCTGCGACGCAGTATGGGCACAACGTATGAGCTTTCTTCGGTTTGCCACAACCCGGACATTGATTCACAGCTTTCACATCTTTAAGTGCCTTCCCAGCTAATTGTCTGTGTCTTTTCTTGCTGTGCGAGGTTTTCTTTTTTGGTACGGCCCTCAAGATACCCTCCCAAATGCCTGATACAAGACCGGGGAGGATGACCGCAATGGCTGGGAGTGGGATGGACGCCGACAGTAGACTTCGTGAAGGCCATGCTCGAATTGCGGTTGAGATGGTGGCCATGGTCCTTCGAAGGAGCAGATCTGATAGCCGACCATTGCTGACCGGACCAGCTAGCGCCATCATGGCCCTACAGTGTCAACTGCGCAGTGACAGCCAGGTACTAAGAGCGCAGTAAACTACAAGAATATTTGGACAAGCTCGCGTTGGTCTTCATGTACCACCGTAGACAGACCTGTAGCCATATAGCGTTAGACCTCAGGAACGGTGCTAGTTGCCCCTGTCACTTGGCGCGTTCTGCGCATTGGGAAGGAAAATAGGGGCGGCCTGTCGTTCCTGTCAAATGCTGGCAAGATCATCTGGGGAAATTTGTCCGCAGTCGCAACTCCCTCTTCCCTTTGTGCCTCCCATCCTCAATCCGACCTCACGTTGACCTGCGCATCAAGATCGCTCTTGTTTATCGCATCAGTATCTCACGAGTCTCTACCGCCCTCAAAACGAGATGGCGGCCATGGCAATGCAACAACCGAACGCGGTCTTCCCCAGATCGCATGTCGGCTTCGACTCTATCACACAACAGATCGAAAAGAAGTTGCTGAAGAGAGGTTTCCAATTCAACGTCATCTGTGTTGGTAATTAAAGACCTGTTCCAATTCTCGCTTACCTGCTCATTTTTCAAGGTCAAACTGGACTAGGCAAATCGACTCTCATCAACACCATCTTCGCTTCGCACCTCATCGACTCCAAAGGCCGCCTGCGACCCGACGAGCCAATTCGATCCACCACCGATATCCAGACCGTCTCGCACAGTCAGTCTTTCCGTTTGAAGGTGCCTGGACATATTGCTGATAATACCTAGTCATTGAAGAGAATGGCGTGAGACTACGACTTAGCATTGTCGATACCCCCGGCTATGGTGATCTTGTGAACAATGACCGATGGTGAGTCTGATCATGGGCCACTTTATGGCGCACTTGACTGACAACTTCAGCTGGGATCCTATCGTGAAATACATCAAAGACCAACATTCGGCCTGTGAGTGCTCCTCAACCATAGCAGCCAAGTACAGCTTTTGGTTACTAACCACAAGCAGACCTCCGCAAAGAACTCACAGCCCAAAGAGAACGCTACATTCCAGATACCCGCATCCACTGCTGCCTCTTTTTCATCCAACCGTCTGGCCATGCTTTGAAGCCCATCGACATCGTGGTTTTGAAGAAGCTCTCCGATGTGGTCAATGTCGTCCCAGTCATTGCAAAGGCCGACTCCCTCACCCTTGAAGAACGCCGAGCGTTCAAGGAGCGAATCAAGGAGGAGTTTGCTTTCCACAACCTCAAGATGTACCCATACGATAACGAGGAATTGGATGATGAGGAGCGTGCCACAAATGCGACTATCAAGGACATCATTCCCTTCGCAGTCGTCGGCAGCGAGAAATCGATCATTGTTAGCGGCAAGCAGGTCCGTGGCCGGCAGAACAAATGGGGCATCATCAATGTCGAAGACGAGAACCACTGCGAGTTTGTCTACCTCCGAAACTTCCTGACTCGCACCCATCTCCAAGATCTCATTGAAACCACCAGTCAGATCCACTACGAGACATTCAGGGCGAAGCAGTTGCTGGCACTCAAAGAGAGCAGCGCTGGCGGTATGGCTGGTAGCCGGCCCATCAGTCCTGCCGCCGACCGAGAGTTGAGCAGAGGCTCACAGAGACTGACCATGAACGGATATTAGAGGAGACGAACATGTTCAAGCATCGAAGAAGTGGATGAGGGGATTGCGATGATTTGACAAAAGCAATGGTTGAGCTTGAGCGATTGCCATGTCCTCTTCTTTTCATTCTATTGCTGAGCGTCTACCAGAGAGCGGGTCTTTCGTCTTTTTTGCAACCGGGGTATAAACTAATTCCTCATGACCATTCATCATCATTGTAGTTGAAATGAGAGCTGTGCAGAATTTTCGAGTCAAGTCGAGGTTGGGGTTGAAATATCTTTCATGACCCATTCGTCCAGCTCGCTGAAGGTACGGTCCAAGTCGTCGTTGATGATGACTTTGTCGTTCTTGCCTTCAGTTTTGCAGTATTCGATCTCGTTCTTCGCTTGAGCCAACCTCTTTTGAACTGAAGCTTCATCGGTGTCGCCGCGCCCCCGTAACCGCTGCTCCAGGATTTCAAGACTGGGCGGCTGAATGAAGCATATCCTCGGATTCAGATTGCTCTTCTTCAATTGCTTGACTCCTTCCATCTCAATGTCGAATATGCATATCCTCTTCCCTTCAGCGGTTCCTCCATTGATGTCTTTCCCACGACCCTCTGCGACATCCTGCACAGCTTGTTTGGATGACCCATAGTAGTTCCCGCCGAATTTTGCATGTTCGAGAAAAGCATCGTTCGCGATCATGGACTCAAACTTATCGACGCTGACGAAGTGATAGTGGGTTCCGTCTACTTCGCCGGGCCTGGGTTTTCTGGTGGCATGGGACACACTGCCCTATTGTCAGTCTTGAAAGACGAACGGCTGACCATTCTGAGCGACGGTGACACGGCGATCTAGGCGAGACTTACGAGAAGCCGAAAAGATCAGGATGGGCTGCAAACAAGCGCTTTATCAGTGTGCTCTTGCCCGTGCCGCTGGGCCCAGAAAACACAATAGCTCGGAAGCGGTCATCTGCAGAGACTGGTGCCATGCTAATGGCACCGCTCGAGTATCGAACAGCGATTCGAGGTGCAGATCTCGCGCAGACACGTAGTCTCGAAGAAATCGAAGGTGTTATGGGGGACATAAACTCGAGCTGGTTTAGAGAGAGAAAGCGCGCCAGAAATCTACGAGCTGCGGGCCATTGTCCTGCGGTGAAGATCAACCAATCGCCTTGATGAAGTGGACCCCGAGAGGCTCTCTGTTGGAGTCTTGGCAGGGGAAGATCTTTGATCTTAAAATCCTTCTTACTCTAATGCAGCTTTTGGGGAATTTGCGAAAGACATCTATTGCGCCCATCACAACCGCACCAATGGAGGAGTCTCCTTCGGCCCTGGATGGCCATGGCGAGAATGAGCCATCATATGTTTCTCCAGTCGGGGAAGAAACCACTCCTGCAGTTGACAATGTCGGGAACAACGTCACGCAGCAAATATATGCTAGTGTCCCTGGCACAACTGTAGCCGGGACGCGACCGAGGTATGCTCTCCGCTCCTCCAGCTGGGTCAGCCTTCTCACGCGCTTCTCTAACACGAAGGTTGATGCCTGCACAGGAGGAAGAGGGGCCGTCATCCAAAAGATCCGCTGGGACAAACGGTCCATTTCCAGTGCTCAAGGCTGGAGGATCTCGAGTCCGGCTTGAGAGAATACTTGGCAAATCCCATCCACCCTGCTGAGCACACCACCCTGGAGTTCAGCTTTCCAGTCACCGCAGCGTTTCTGATACCGGCTCGGGAGGCACTGGGAACGGGTGACCCAGGCAACAAAAAGACCCCGTTTACGTACTCTATGTTTAAGAAATCTGCAGTGTCGGTGGTTGATGCCTTGCATAACGTCGGTGATCCGAGGGAAGTGAGTTCTCCTACCTCTAGGCGACATCTTTTTGATTTTGTCTACAACATCAGTAGATGCTAATGCATATGCACAGCAAATTATCACGCAGAAGAGAATCTCCAAATCCCTTGTCGACGCCATTTCAGAAATTGACGGGTTCCGCTACAGCTTTCATAACAACTGGCTGTCGAACGCTGATCAAGCAAATGTATGTCCCTTGTTCGTCGACTGATCCTGTAGCTTCTGCACTGTGATTGCGACTCCCGCGTCTGCGTGGGCGGGGCTAAGAAATCTTCGCAGAGATTCTCCTACTACTGCAACGATTCAGTACTGAACAAAGGAAGAGCTGCAAACGAGGGTCTCGCTAAGATTCGTTGTGGCGTGAAGAGTCGAAAGCCGGTATACGAGTGTGGAGGAGGAATCTGGATCAAATTTTCCCTAACCAAGAACAATCTCCAACTTGACTACAGACATATTCCCATTCATCCCACTTTTGAAGAGACAGCACCCCTTCCGAGAAACGGGAGTAAGCGCAGAAAGCTTTGGGAGATTTTTCATCCCGAAAAGCTGCCTCCACACAGGGGACGTGTCTCGCAAGACAAGTCTGACCCGCACGAGAAGACTCGAAAGAGGACACCGACAGAAGAACCGAAGACACTAGGGAGACGCAAAAGAAGGGCCACCGAACCCATAACTCAAGGCGACAATGCATCTGCAACTCAGAGTGCCCATAATCGGGAGAATAGTCTACAGCCCCTGTTCGACTTTCTTGGGTCGGCGGGTCGGCCAGAAGACTCTGTCGCTGGAATCCGTGAAGCGAACACTTCGGTTGACTGCGATGGTGGCTCAGCACCACCGGCTCTAGGAGAAGGCGTTGAAGACGTCCTAGAATCAACAACTGCGGCAAGTTCGAGTGACAAAACCAAGCGGCGTCCCCGTATGACGAGTGTGTCTACAACCAATGACAAAACCACGCAGGGCAGTAAGACGGAGCCTAAGGAAAAGAGCTCGAACCGCTCCAATGACCAAGCTTCTGAGGAGTCTGTCACTGCTCCGATGCTTGTGACAGCTGCGCCAGTTCGACCAAATCCTGCAGCAATGCATCAAGGGAATGGCCTGGCATTTGCATCATCAAGCTCAGCCGAAATTGATTCCTTGAAACAGAGATTGATCGAGGCCGAGGAGAAGATCCGCCTACTTGAAAGCCAGAAACAGCAAACCTCGCAGCCTCCAAAATCTGCTCGACCTGCTATCATGCAACAGCCACCTCCACCCGCCCCACCGACTCAGGCTCAGTATGTGCCAGCACAGCACCCACACCACTTGCCTCCCAACCATCCAGGTAAATGGCAGTATCCTCCACCCGGCCAGCCTGCCTATCCTCCATATCTCTACCAGAATCCCCGCGATGACTCTTCGCAACCACCACTCCCGCCTCCACCGGCCCGTGCAGCAACACTTTTGCAGCCTTGTCCTCAAGCGCGACAATGTCTACCTCCACCTGTTTCGAACCCCTCACCTTCGTATGTCTTTGTCCCAAATCCTGCTGAGCTCTTCGCGACCAAAATCAGGCCGCACTTAGTGCCAAGTCGAAGCCAGAGTATGCCTGGTGCTGTACCTACTCATTCAACGCCGCCGGTAGTACACAATAGCGATTATGTTTCCCAGGTGCACAACTACGCCGTATCATCCTCGCAGGCACAGAGTTCTGCTCCATTTCAATCACAAGGGCAGTCCCAGCCTTCGAACTCAAGTGGATCTCAAACGCAATCCCCAGCCGTAGGCACTAACTGACTGATTGGTCCGTACACGCGTACTACTGGGGAGCACAACACGGGGTTCAATCATGGTCGTAGAGCGAGAGCCAGCTGCAAACCCCAAGAGCTTAGAGCTTAGAGCTTAGAGCTTACGGCCCAGGACAATCTCAATCGTAGGATGAACGTCGCATACAGGATGATTGCGAAGTCGCCGGCGGCAGTATCGGATTCAAGGGGTAGACTGTACCGTGTAGCAATGACACACTACGTAATTTGTTAAATACAAAAGGAGATTATTCCCAGGGGTCGCGTATCCTTCGCCAGGCCAATCAAAGCTTCCTGTCCGTGTCCGTTCCCGTTTTCGATATCCATTACCGACATCCGACATCCAAATGCCTCCCTGCCCTGCCTGTCCGTACGATACCTAACTAGCTTCCCGGCCGACCACGACTTCGAGTCCATCCACATCACATCACATCCATCTCATTATATCCATTGCTAAAGAATGTCCTTGATCAATTTATACCCTTCGCCCACTTGGCCGACGGTGCCCATCTTGCCCACGGCAGCATCGGCAGCCTGGTCGGCGGCCGTGTTCATGACCTCGTGGAGACCGAGGCCGTCGAAGGCTTGGCGCGCCACCGTCACCCAGAGCCAGCCGCCCTGATCGTTCTGCAGGAGGCCGACCTTCCTAGTGGCGTCGCTCTTCTCGGGCGTCTGATGTTCCTGGAAGAGGTCGGAGACTTGTTTGACGGCCTTCTCGTGCGCGGCGTTGGGCTCGAAGAAGCCCGCAGCGAGGCCGTCGACCGTCAGCCGCTCCTTGACTTCTTGGGCTTCCGACACACGGGTCCTGAAGACGGCGAGCAGGGCGAGAGCCAGGGCGAAGAAGGCGTACACGCCCTTGAGCGCAATCAGGGTATATAGCGGGACTAGCGGGACTCGTGTTGCGAGGTACGTGTTCTCGCGCTTCCACTCTCGGTCGTTCGGAACGGGCACGGAGAGACCGGCGGAAAATGCCACGGCCGCTTTGGAGAAGTAGTTGGCGAAGACTTTGCCGACACCTTCCGGACGGAGCTGGTAGGCGGCTAGTGCTGCGGCGTCCTGGAGGGCCAGGTGCGACAGGGCGCTGTTCGTGGAAAACGGGGCGCTGTAGACCGCGCCGTAGTAGTCGGGTGCCGGTTCGTATGCTTCGAGTTCGGTGGGCGCCACGCTCCCGTTCATCCAGTAGTACTCGGCCTGGTAGATTGTTGCGGAGCACGATAGGATGAAGACCGTGTCGCCATTGGTGTCGTTCTTCAGGAAGCCGTTGGTGCGCATGTACCCGAATTCGTCGGCGTAGGTGTCGACGGGCGGGAAGCCCTTGCTCCACGAAAGGAAATGGAGGGGGTTGGATGAAGCGAAGAGATCGGTGGCGCTGCTCCCGAGCCCAACTGGCTGCGTCAACGCCGAGTCGTTGAAGAATTGAATGCCGACCATTGCCTCGTCGGGCGAGGAGGTCGCGTTCTCGACAGCGACTCCAACCTGGCCGGAAAACGAAAAGGACGGTGCACTGTATGTTCCACATGTGAATCCGCCTTCCGGGCTGACATCGCAGGTATTCGTCACCACCTGGCACTCGGTCTTGACTGCTAGCGTGTGCGCAGCAAAGTCAAGCTTCATGCCGCTGTGGATGTCCCCGAGGAAGTAGTAGTTGGATCCATCGTCAACCGTCACGTTGAAAATTGTATTGGACCGCGAGTTCTGCATCAGAGTCTCCGCTGCCTCTTGCGCATGATAAAGTCCCTCTCGCTCTTGGCCGGAAGAGTTCCAGCTCGTCATGCTGCAGGGGTAGAGACAGCGAGCGTCTGGGTTCGACGGACAGCTGCGACTCTCCCAGGATCCTGTTGCGCATCGGTCCGGATCTAGACTTCGTCCGTAAAGGAAGGATGTGGTTGCGATAGGGGTGACGAGAGCAATGTTTACGGCTTTCGTGGCGGTACCGAACCAACTCTACGGACTTGTCAGTATACAAAACACTGCGAAGGCAATGACAGTCGGAGCAATAACGCCTGGCACTGGCACAGGTATCCAAGGTGACTTACATCTACAGCCCCAATCACGAACCTGTAGCGCTCAGTCAGAACAGAATCAAAGCACGGGGTCCAGGTCCTTACGTGATAACAACGATGAATAGCAAACACCAGAAGGCCAAGGGAACCGGCTGTACCAGGACTTCATGGTTCTGCCAACGGTACTTGATGGTATCGAGCAGGGGCTGTGCTCCCCCGCCATTCAGCAAGTTGATCAAGATTGAAACCTGATGTGGGCTCGGGAGGCTTTCTGACTTGGCTGAGGTCGCCTTGATGATGCGTTGGCCAGCCAAGAAGGCCACTAAAGCCATGCTAGCCCCTGTCACGAAAGGCATGATTTTCGCGGTCCAGGAAGAGATCATGTGCAGGACAGCAGGATTCGTGATGGAATTCTCGTAAAGATAGTAAGCTTTGCTGCCACCGTTGTTCTCGATCTCTTGAATGCCATGGAGGGCGCTCAAAACCTCGTTCGAGGTCTTGGTGCTTTTGCTCGGGTCAAAGACGTAGCCATCCGGAATGCGATTGTACAGGATTGCTGTCAACAAGACGCTGGATACAACCACGACCGGGATACATGGTCCAAATGCTCCCCAGAGCAAGGAGGTTAGGGCGCCTTCCATGTTCTTGGATTCATGTTGTTCACCGGGAGTAGGAGGAGGGCTTTCTCCGCTGAAATTCGTAGCTGGTGTATCAAGAGCTTTTTCTTGCAGCAGGGGTATCTTGGTAGGCGATGCAAGAGGCTGTGGAGGCGCCATTCTGCTGTTTGGTTAGGCTAAGAATCGCCCGTAGTGACAAGATACAAAAGCTGCAAATGGATATAGAAGCAAGAAAGACAGACGCAAGGCAACACCCAGGCCAGGGCTATATGAGGCCCCATGATGGAAAGCCTTGCTGCCATCATGCCAGCAAGCTTGCAAAGTGCGGCTGAGCGAATTCGATCACGGTCGAGACATACTGCCGTCGGAAGAAGATGCTCAATGCGAATCAAGTGTCGATTTGCAGCATGCGCATTGTCAAAAACGCGAGCAATTGTCGTAAAGCGACAGGTTGAGAAGGTCCTAGGAAAGGCTGAAAAGTGAAGGAGGGCGAGGTTTTCCGGGTATTGGACACGTGGTAATCGACATGCATACGCCGGCCAATCCGGGCTGTACAGCTTCCCCAAGGACTCGGTGGCTGGCTCAAACCTGCACTTTGAGTCGGATAGGCGAATCTAGACCATAGGCAAAATGCAGAGCTGGCTGGAACGGGAAGATGCAGGATCATGAGCTCGCTGAATTGGCATGCTGAAAGTCCATTGCGACGAGCAGTATTGCCATGATCAGCGAGTTAGTGTCCCACAGCGGCAACAACCTCAAAGATAGTCTTTTCAGAGAGGTGTGCTAAGGACCGCCGTTCCAGCGCTGGCAAGTCTGCATTTCCAGCGCACCACAAAGACCGGTTTTGGTCGCGCGGACATTGGGACGGGCAATCAGGTGGCGCGGGAGGTTCGAAGCAAGTCGCTGGCTGGCCTAGCTCTAAGGCGCAATCTGCTGAAGGGGCATCCAGACTATGCTGAGCACATAGACACCTTCACACAGAAGAGAGCGGCTGAGGTGTGTTGCACAAAGAGATGAGATGGACGAGTTGTACAATTGCAGTTTGCAGGGTTGGTTGGATCAAGCTCTCGACTCAGAGCGAGAGATTCACGGGATGCGCGAGCCGGACCCCGCCTAACGGGCCCTAGGCACGACTACTAGTAAGCTTAACGCAACGAAGACTTTTTAGGCTTCATGGAGCCGAAGCAATGGCCAATAAATGGCCAGCCAGCCCATCCTCTGCGGGGACCAGCCCGCTCTGCCCACAAGAGATCCACACAGCCTCTGACCGCAACGTGTGTCTCTGTTCTTGGGCTGCACTTTCGGAGGGCTGCATGTTCTCGGCAATTGCAAGGTCGAGAGATCGGGCAGGAAAAATAAAATAGAGCGAATTGGGGTCTACAAATGAACGACAAGACAGAGAACCACGCCACCTGGAGGCTAACAGGGCTTCAACTCTGGGTCGCGTGCGACAACGGCGGAAATGGAAGACACGTTGCTCCAGACTACTCCGAGAGAGCACAGCTCCAGCTCTTCTTACCCATGGTTGGCAAACTTACTCTCAATTCTAGGAGTTCGTAGGTACATTAGCCGACGGTAGCCTGAAGTCCTGCCACACATTCCTAACCTCCAGAAAATAATAAAACATACTATCGTCGACGTGATGTGGTAAGACAGTCTTTCGAAATTAATGAACGTCTATCTCTTCGTAATGCGTTGCCCATCCCAGCCGATAATGGAAGTGAGGGACCTGCCCTTCGACGAAAAGAAATCATTCGCGTAGTGATACATGATAGATAAACAAGCAGTGTTACTGACACCCTTTCGTAAGGAGTAACACGCCGCTGCGCCGCAATCCGGTGGGCTGTGCGCTAACAAAAGCCTCTGTTAATAAGAGGATGCGGAAGATGAGGAGAGCAACATGCTGAAAAGAGTAGCTGGATAAGGGCCCAGTGCTGAATGGATTGGACCGATCAGCGCCGATGTTGTTCTTCCCTAACACGGCGGCTGGCTTCAATTCAGAGCGGCTAGCTCTGCGGAGAACTTTCTGGTGCTTGACAGTCGAAGCTTTCTTTTATTGTTGACAATGCCAGATTGCGTTGAACGCAGCGTCGTGGCCGGAATTGCACTTCATTCAGAAGTCTCTCAACAACGTCCGGCTCGGAGATGCTTAAGCCTTGAAAAAAGCCGTACTCGAGCGCCTCGCGAATGTCTGCGCAGCCGTCGATATCCCATGCGAATTGTGTGCTTTCGTTCAGATTGCGTGTACGATGCGAGCGCTCGTTCCACTTGTCGTTGGTGGCATCCTGGGTGAGCAAGCTTTGAATCATAATGGAAAAGCTGATGCCGTCCCGACTCGGTGGCTGGCGAGACTTCTCGTTGTCGAGATGACTTTTGTAGTGCGTTAGATAGTCTTTAGCACCTTTGGATAGGTGCACGCAAAGCGAACAGCCCCAGTGTTGCTTTTTCTGTGGTCGTCTTCTCTCGTTCTTGCAGCTCTCGAAGCCTGGACATTGTCGGTGCCGACTGGTGTGATGTCGCTTCCACGTTCCGAGACGATTCGTTTCGTAAGGAAAAGGGGAACAATCGTGGTGCCTGCACACGAGAGTAACGTTTCCATCGTGATCAGCTTGAGACGTTTAGTATGGAGAAGAGCGCAAGGAGGGTCAATTCATTGCCTGTGAGATGCTTGGAGAGTTCAGTTGTACGCAAGAAGGGTTTCGAACACCCGGGCTCTGGACATGGAAATTGAGCCCTCCCATGTCGTCTAAGTCCACGGTCCTGCTCTTGTATGAAAAGGCTCTGGCTTGATGAATTCACACCAGAAATATCGCGCTCCTCGACTTTTCCCGGCGCGGGAAGAAGCACCCCCAAGGGAGTTTGCATCGTGGTATGCATATAACGGTCTTGGTTAAATTGGGCAGATTCCACAGTGTTGAGTATCTGTATGTTTCCATCATAGTATGGCTGGTCATATCCTGATCCTGGGATTGGCAAATAGTCCATGGCATCCTTCTGGCTGCATAATTCGGTTGTAGGGCCCATGTCATTAGGAACAGCTGCGTATTGCATTGGAATGTGTGAAATGTCCCCGCCAGACACGCAAACACCACCCATGCCATCACCTAAGGGCACACTGAAATCTGTCGCCACGGAGCCCCTCTGGCTGGATCGGTCAGACAGGAGGCTAGATGCGCTGGAGGGAAACCGTGCGGAAGTGCGATATGAGAAGCTTGACCGCGCCGTCGAATGGAAATCGTTCAATGCCTCATCCACTTCGTCCTCGTCTGCATCCTTGAGCAGGTAGAGCGCATTGATATACTCATGTTGGCGGAGTGTGTGTATTTGCCTGCGATTAATACCAATTACAGCCAGGCGCTGGACAGCATATTGAATGCTGGAAGCGACCGTGTCAGACTGTCCTTGTTCCTCGAAGTTGAAATAGCGGCCTATGTTCGGAGGTTGGGACGAGATCAAGGCCAGGTCGTGGGGTCCGAGGGAGGTTGAGCCAGCTGCTGGCCGTGGAGTGGATAAAGAATGGCCTCGGAGTAATTCCATGTGTGAATCGAGACTTGATCAGGTGATCGAAGGTTGAAGCACAGGTGAAGTGCTGAAACGACTGGATAGATCGGCGCCGGCGCAGAACCTGGAAGCCAATGGTTGCAGAGATATCTCTAGCAAGGAAATGCAACGAAGGTGAGAAATCAAAAGGAAAGAATGGACATGCTAATTGCACGACCTCTGGACAATCAGAGGCAGCTTCGCAACACAGTGTGCAAACTGGGGCTCCATGAGAAAGGGCGGAAGAGGATATTTTTTGTAGGACCCCGAGTCGACCTCCCGCTCAACCCGGAACAACCACTTACCTCATCCACATCAGAGTTGCGGCTCACGTTGCCAGAATCGCACCCGTGGGCCTTCTTACTGGTGAACGATGTTCGAATCAGAAGCGCAAAGGCACGAGATGGGCGAAGAAATCTCCATGTGTATACGAGCATATTGACCGGTTGCAGGGGGATGTTAATGGAAGGGGACACACAGCGCTGCTTCCGCCAATAAGCACACCGGCGTCGCGAGGCCCAAGCCTCCGGTGCCCGCCACAAACTGCTGCGGGACGTGCAGTTGGGACAGATCCAAGTCCGCGGTGAACCAACCAGGGGTGAGGACAGGGGGAGTCATTAAAGGTCACTCATGCCAGATCGAGCTTTGTAAAACGCGGCGTCAACGATCTCTGCGTGCTGTGCCTCCAAGGAGCTGCGGCTGAACGAGGGCGAGACGCGCAACGGGAGCGAGCGAGCCCATTTATCCGAGCCGAAGGGCAGCCCCACTTTGTTACTAGCATTTGCATGTTTGCATTATTTGTAATGTTTGCAGTGTTTGTCTGACGATTCTCGAAAAAAGTTTCTCGCCCGCACCGCCTGCCCTTGCGGTCTGCCACATTATTGTCCCCGCGCCCGTATCTTACTTGAGCAACAAATCATGGCCGCCACCAAGCGTTCTGTAGAAGGCGCTGAGAACAAACCCCCCAAGAAGGTGAAGACGTCCAAGGGAAACACCAAGACAGGCAGGCCCTTGTCCGGGAAGGTAGAGTCCGTAGACCAGGACTTGCCTAGGTTTGACGACGCAGAGAACACAGATGCGGCAGATGCAGTGGAGACGCCGGGAAAGAGCCAGAAGGAGAAGTACCGCCCAACTGTATCTCGATCTTCCAAGAAGCCAGAGCCATTTCTAAACAGTACGTCTGAAGAGAGCGTTCCACCTAGCTCTTGCTAACATTCTGGCTCGTCGCAGACCAATCCTCGCGCGAAGCCCACGCGAAACAAAAAGCCCTGACCCAAGACCGCCGAGCTGCCAAACCCAATGCTGACTCGATTGCCCGCTCAAAGAAGATCTGGGAGCGTCTGAGGCGGAAATCTCATGTACCCAAGCCGGAGCGAGATGAACTGGTCGCAGAACTCTTCCAGATCATATCTGGGCGGGTGAAGGATTTTGTGTTCAAACATGACTCTGTGCGAGTGATACAGTGTGCACTGAAATATGCCACCCCGGAACAGAGAAAGCAGATCACCGCTGAGCTGAAAGGCAGCTATCGTGAGTTGGCCGAGTCCAAATACGCCAAATTCCTGATTGCCAAGATGGTCGCGGGTGATGATGAGAGCCGAGATGCCGTTGTCGAAGAGTTTTATGGCCATGTGAAGCGGTTGATTCGGCACCCGGAGGCTAGTTGGATTGTGGATGATATCTACAGAACCATTGCAACCAAGCAACAAAAGGCGATCCTACTTCGAGAGTGGTATGGTCCCGAATTCGTAGTCTTTGGCAAGTCCAACAAGAGCAAGATGGCTTCCTCAGGCGACGAACCGGTTGCGAGTGACCTTTCGGACATCCTCGCCCAGCATCCTGAGAAGCGAGGACCGATCATGACCCACCTTCGCGAAATGACCAACCACCTAGTCCAGAAGAAAACAACTGGCTTCACTATCCTCCATGATGCTCTGCTGCAGTATTTCCTGAACTGCAAGCCGGGCAGTCCCGAAATCACCGAGTTCTTTTCCATGCTCCACGACGACGAGGAAGGGGACCTCCAGAAGAATCTTGCCTTTACAAAGTCGGGATCTCACTTGCTTTGCCTTTGCTTGGCACATGGAAGTTCCAAGGACAGAAGAGGGATAATGAAGTTCTTCAAGACGCACATCAAGCTGCTGGCCAGTGATCAATATGGGCATAAAGTGTTATTGACGGCGTATGATGTGATTGACGACACGGTGATGACGTCGAAGACCATCTTCCCCGAACTTCTGGGCAAGGATCCTGAGGCAGGAGCGAGGGAAGAAGAGTTGCTAGCTCAAGTCGAGCATCTTACGGCGCGGATCCCGCTCCTCTATCTCATGGCACCAGATGCACCGAAGTGGCTAATAACGGAGGATACGGCAGCACTCATTTCAGAAATCCGTGAGGTCAGGAAAGAGACCTCCAAAAAGGATCCAGCAAAGCGTCGGTTGGAACTACTCGAACACATTGCCCAGCCGCTGCTCGACCTAATCCAGAGCCAGACGCAATACCTGGCACAGTCCAGTTTCGGGTGTCAATTCATCACAGAAACAATACTCGGCTGTGCTGGTGTTGGCGATGTCAAAGGTGCATTGGCTGCCATCGCCAGCCTGGCGACGGATCGGCCTGGAGATGCCGACAAGAAGTCCGAGGTGGAAAAGATCATTTCTACGCCAACGGTGGGGCGAATGCTCAAAACTTTGGTGCAGGGTGGACGATTTGACAAGGCCACGAGCTCTATCAAGCTTGTTGAGCCGTCGTTGAGCTTCCACCAAACACTATACTCCAAGATCAAGGCCACCGGCGGCGATGCGGAGATTGTGAACTGGACGAATGGGCCAAACAGCTTTGTCGTGGTCGCAATGTTAGAAGCCGAGGACTTCGAGGCCAGGGAGGAGCTTCTGAAAGTGTTGAAGAAGAACTCGGGCAATTTGAACAAGGACAACAAAGGCGCAGCGATCGTGCTGGCGAAGATAGGTGGCGCCACCACCACAGAAGGAAAGAAGGAGGACAAGAAGCGACGGGCAAGCCGAACCGGCTAAGGGGACGACAACACCACTACAAAGCGAAGGACAATGCAAGAAAGGGCAAGAAGAGGAAGGCTTAGAACAACGAAAACGGCGTGGGTAAGCGTCTGATGACCAGTACACAGTGCTCGTCCTGTGTAGTTGTTCCCTGTCCCAACTGGTCGGTAATTAGTTGCGCCATCCTTGCATCCAGCTGCAGGGCCGCGTGTAAATTCCCCAAGCCAAGCAGCAGGGGCTACACCGTTGCCATTCGGCAATCAACAGCTTCATAATATACAGTAGCAGCCGCCGTCTGGCTGGTCTGGTCAGCGGATACTCGTCCGTATGCTACATGCCCTCTGATTCTGCAAGTGATCTGTCCGATCGGGTGTCGTTGGAGCTTCACCGTGCCGCAAACGGACAAAGAAGAGTGGGGTGCCGCATACACACGCCGCCTCATGATTGGCTGGCCAAGGATGGAGAGGAGAGATGCGGAGGGATCCCCTGGCGAGGAGTCGAGCACTTGCTACTTCGCTGTTCCTGTTTGTTGGCATTTTCTCCAAAAGTTTCGAACACACATGTGCCGCTCTCCCTTGACCCTTGACCTCTTTCCACTGGACGTGGTGGTATCTTCACTCCTTTGCTTTGGCCTTCATCCTCAGAGTATTTCACTGCAGCCCACCGTCGACCCTCAGTCCCTGGTCAGATAGGTCATGCGCGACCATGAGTACATCCACTAACTCGTCGAACGGTCGACTATCCCCACTGCAAAATATTGACTTGGCATTCGACAACGACGCTCTTGAAGAGTCGGCCCGCTCTTTGGTCTACAGAGTACAGCCCAAATGGCGGGACGCTCCAGGCGAAATCATCATCACCAAGTTCACTGACGGAATCACTAACACGGTAAGTACCAACAGTCACCTTGTTGAGCACGTGCTCACCCTGGTCTGCGTCTAGCTCCTCAAGATTTCGAAACACACCCCTGGCCTCTCAGAGTCGGAGATAGACACAGACTCGGTCCTCCTTCGTGCGTATGGCAACAACACCGAAATCATCATCGACCGAGATCGCGAAGCCAGATCCCATGGTCTGTGTGCAGAACGAGGTTTGGCGCCTCCGCTGTTGGCAAGATTCAAAAATGGCCTGTTGTACAGATTCATCATTGGTCAAGTTTGTACTCCTCAAGATCTGGTCAGCGAACCAGTCTGGCGCGCAGTTGCCAGGCGCCTAGGTGAGTGGCATGCACGGTTGCCCGTTGCGGCTGTGGTCGAGGAGAAGAAGGAAGTGTCCAACGGGGTCAATGGCCACAAGCTGAATGGGGAAGAGCCAGACCGCTCCGAGCTTGCTTCGAGGCAGCCTGTGCCGAACATCTGGTCAGTGATGCAAAAATGGGTCCATGCTCTTCCTAGCAACAGTCCCAAACAGGAGACTCGGAAACAGCTGCTGCAGAAAGAGTTAGACCGGTCATTCAAGGACCTTGACAATGAGCGAGGTCCCGGCTCATCTGGTTTTGTCTTCGGACACTGCGACTTGCTGAGTGCCAACGTCATCATGCTGCCAAAAGGCCGTGTCTGTAGTGCGGAGGGTGATTCCCTCGAGGTCTCCTTTATCGATTACGAATACGCAACTCCTTGTCCCGCGGCCTTCGACATTGCGAATCACTTTGCAGAATGGGGCGGGTATGACTGTGACTACAACATGTTGCCAACCAAATCTGTCCGTCGCCAGTTTTTGAAGGATTACCTGGATTCGTTTGCAGCCCATAGCGACAGGCCCCTCCCTGACGACATGCTGGACATCTTGTACGAAGAGGTCGATCGATATCGGGGCATGCCCGGCTTCTACTGGGGTGTTTGGGCCCTGATACAAGCCACCATCTCACAGATCGATTTTGATTATGCCTCGTACGCTGAAGTCCGGCTAGGCGAGTATTCTGCCTGGAGAGCGGAAGAAAATGGCAGTCGAGCACAAAACAACCTCCAAATGCCCCTTCGCGAATGGAGGTGGGCCTCGGACTGAGGGTGAGAGACGGGCGCATACCTGCCGCAAGCACAGGGATCTCTAGGGAAGGTTCTCACAGCATGGGCTCCACGTCTACATTCCCGTTGTGTTGACCCAGAGCCAACCGGCGTTGGACAAAGATATTGTAATCAAGGATTGCCTTTCATTGACATGCTCGGAATTCCGTGAGTGGCCTCGAGTGCCTGTGCTCCGGTGAGCAAGCGTTCGGGCTTGAATTATGTAACGGCAAGAGAGCTGGTGAGAGTATGTAAGAAGCAACCCAAGGACGCATTTGCGGTTGTATTGCCTGTTTCATAGTCGACGGCGCTTACGTGATAGTCACCCCGAGACTTCAGCCGCGAGGGCCTTGCGTGACTTTCACCTCATTTGCGTGGACCTTCCGCGCAGAGCCCAGGAGAGAGTATTAAACTCTCGTTCTGTCCTACCCAACGCCGTACAAACCTTGACAATACGCAGTAGAAGCATCTGACACGAACGCCTAATCTCATCTCCTGCTGGTTCACTCCGTCGCATCTTAGCGGTAAAGCTGAGACCGTGGAGACAGCGCCATGCACATCTTACATTCTAGCTGGCTATTCGAGAAAACCCTTCCCAGTCTGCAACATTCCTGCAAAATACTTGTTTGACAACGGCCACACCGCGAGGTCCCGACAGCGAGTATTGAAAAGGCTTGACGGCCCCGTCCGCGTGGTCGCCGTCAGCCTCTGGTACCCATTCTCAAGGAGATTCTGCTATCATGGACATTGTGACTGATATTTTGATTACATGAGCCCAGGACCAACGACCACCAGACTACAATTGTCGCACAGGGTCACTACTTTGCTGGACTGATACTGTGTCGTCGCTGCGACTGCCGTTGCCGCCTGGTTACAATCAATTGCAATGTCTCCCAGCTCGCAGCACAACGTTTTCATCACCTACAACGACCCCACCGAGCTCAAAAGCCGACAGAACCGTCGTGCGGTTTCGTCCTTCGCCTCGAAAAGCTATCGGCCAACGTCAAAGAGGATCATATTAGATCGTACACACTATCGACCGTTTGTTCGAAAACCTGACAGCGAGACACCACCGCCGGCGGAGGACCCCAAGGTCAAAAAGAGGCCTACCGCAGCCGGCAAGAAACATCCTCCGGCGAAGAAGCTCGACGAAAACCCACTCCTTGGAGAGGTCCAGCCACGCAATGACTGCACCTTGGGGAGCCCAATGGCAGACCCCTTCACAACCTACCCCATCACCTTTCGGAACTATGTGCCATTCCTTGTGGACTACTGTGAGTATCCTTTGTCGCTTGTTGACAATGGGCCGGCTCCTTTGCATCCTTGGCCGCCTGGGCCCGAACCAGTCGTATATGCTGACCCAATATAGTCATTCGGTTTTTGACCCCACGTTTCAGTCCCGCGCTTGCAGTGGAGACCAGCCGATATCTGATCTGGTTCAATGTAGCGATGCACAATTCCGAACTGTTCCATGCATTGATTGCCCTGAGCCAAGTGTACTACAACATCGACGTGAGAGGATTCGGCAAAACACATTGGACTGCGCTGTACCACCGGGGCGAGGCATTGAAGCGACTGAGACAGAAGGTTGAGACGGCCAAGAGCTCCGATGATGATGCTGCCATTCTAACTGCCTTGTGGCTGATGGACGTCGATGTGAGTACCTTAGATTATCCCGTCAGGGACAACTCTAATGAACGAGCACCTAATCGACTCTGACCGGTCAGGTTGCACACGGCGACCTCCACGCGTATGCAATGCATAAACGAGCAAAAGAGAGGATGGTCTTGAACCGCGGCGGAATCAGGAAGTTGAACGCCGAACTTCAGGATGAGCTATTGAAGTGCGTGAAGTGCCCGCCCACTCATAGGGTCAACCACTGACTCTGTCCGTACAGGAGCGAGTTCTTCTTACCGTTACTGCTGCACGGCAGATTCGTATGCGAACTCACCGATGACGACGACGTCCTTGTTAGATTCAAGGAGAACAATCCCGTCAAGCCGACCCAGATTGGTGGCTTTCAAGGCCTCTTCTCGGTCATAGCGAGCAAGGGCCTCATCACGTCTCAAGCAGTCGAGATCCTCCAGCGCATCTTCAAACAGGTCTCAAGGGAACCTCAATTTGCTCGAAACGGAAACACGGGTGACATTCCGGACGATGACCTCCCCCTGCCACCACCTGTCGATCAAGCATACAACGAAATCAGTCGGGTGCTACGGATTACCGATGAAATAGAGCCGCAGTCGTTACACCACCGTCTGCTTCTGGCATTGCTGATCTATATTTTCAACTTCCACAATCAACCACAAGCGCTCCCCCCAGCCAAGGCGGCTTCCTCAACACTCCGTAACCGCAAGATACGACATCCCTATCTGGAGATCTTGTCCAAGGTGGCTCTAGAACTGTCTCTACCTAGCAACCCGTCTGATTGCGACAAGGTCACCGAACGGGAGGTCACGCTTTGGACCATGGTAGCGATCGGCTCGGCCTCGAGCTTCAGTCCTTGGCGACTAGACATCCCTTTCATGGGCCACATGATTGAATGGATGGAGGATGATGAGAAGGTTGACGATTCAGAAGCATCGACGAGACCCGCAGCGACACTGACGCAGCGCCCGTCCAACGACGCCACGGAAACCTCCATAAAACCGCCGACGAATTTGGAGAAGCTTACCGCCTGTCTGAGAGGGTACTACCTCTACGGAGCAGACAAGAAGACCCTTCGAAGTCTACAGGCATGGAAGGACTCTGAGCCGCGGGATCCGGCCAGAGGGTCTCAGATGGAGGGGCCCCCACAGACTGGCCTGACATACTAGGTGGTCACAAGAGACTGGACTCGAACGGGATCAGTAAAGTAGTATATCGAATCTCTCAGTACGCCGGTCTTCGGCACTCCACGTACTACCCGATACAGCAATCTGCGCACCTACTGCGTGTCCGCGACACAACCACCACACCACCACACCCAACCAAGTGAAATTGAAACAAGGCGGCCCAAACGTGCAGCTACTTTCCTCATGCATGCAGACCGAGTCACTCACGCCCGAAAGGAAAGGAACCAAGTCATTCAAGACCTCACGCGCAGGGGCGGCAGCGATGAGAGCGACAGATAGAGCAAACACGTCATTCACTGTACATATTACGGGAGATGTATATGCATGTATACGCATACGTATATCTACGCATGCACAACGAAACCGGACCTTGGTTCTTGCCTGGGAAGTTTCGAAACTTTGAAAAGGCCCCCACAGACCCTTCACGCTCGGGAATCTCCGCTGCCCCTGTGCCTGCTACGGCGGGGACGGTACAATACATAGGATCCCGGAGCATGGCCAACCTGGCGCCGAATCACGAAGTGCATACCGCGTTCTCAGGCGTCGTGAAACCAACGTAATTGTCCTGAGATTGGGTCTGAAGTCGCTGCGCTGCGCTGATACCAAGGGGGCTGGGCAGCCTAGGAGCCAAGGGCTGGTGTGGCTGCTGGCCAGATGCGAAAAGGAGAAAAGGATCCAAGGGAGCGGGCATTGCCAGAAATGACTGGCAGATGGCCTTCTTCCGAACCAGGGGTTTCGTATCAGAGCTCCTTGCTCATGTACGCAGTACTCTGTATAATACTGGACTCACCTACATCTAGCCAAGAAAGCCGAGCGCTAAATTGCCTACAGAGGGTTAAGGGTCCTGGGTTTGTCGTGTCTACTCGCGCCGTTCGAGCCAGGCACCAGCATCCCGAGCACCTATGACATTATGGCACCCAAGGCATTGCGAAGAAGTTGAAGGGTGCTGCGACGGAGAACACCCACACCTTACTGGAAACATACAGGATACAAAACGAGCACACACCGAGCTCTGATCTGGCATGCCTCGGCGTTCACCTTACCTAATTGCACGACATGTCACGACGCACACTACTCCCAATGGCGGGAATGGCATGGAAAGCAACTTCGGCTGCGATCCCGACCCAGTTCGGAACTCGGTACGGAGTAGTTATTGTAACTCTGAGTCACGAAGCCAGCGCGCATCGCCATTCAGTTAGTATTCCCGCAAGCACAGAATATACTGATATAAATACTACTCGGCGAGTCACACACGCAGAAGACACCCATCCATATGTAAATCCCCACATCTTCCTCCGCTGGCGGACACAGTACAGCACAGCACGGCATCACCCAGAGATCCCCAGAGGAGGAATCTCTATCGGCATCAGTGTGTAGCCCAATCTGCCATCTCTACACGACCACGGTACACCGGTACTGCGATACAGTAGTCACCCTGCTGTCGTCCTGGCGGGGCTAATACTAGGATATACTGCAAGCCGCACCCCCTGCAAAAAATGCCACTCGAAGTCCACGTCCTCGACCCTGCCGACCCCAGTGCGATTCTCTATTTCCCAGCGATCGCCCGCATCCACCTCGCAGCATGGCTGACGGTCCCGCTAATGAAATCCATCTACTATGGCCCATCCGACGCGCACGAAGGGTACCTCGCCGGGATGATGGAGCGGCACACCAAGGCCTTTCGCGAGGAGCCGAACTGTCGCTTCGCCATCGTCCTCGACGACTCCCTCCCGGAAGACGAAGAAGTGATTACGGGAACCCGAACCCGGGATGAGCAGGCCCCGCAACCCGCCCGCAAAGGCAAGACCATCGCCGCGATGAAATATTATTTCGTCAATGTCAATGTCAATGTCAATGGCCCGCCGTCCGCTACCACTACCACCACCAGCGTCAGCACCGCTGCTCCACCGCCGACCTCCGCAACCGAACCACGCACCTGGCCGGCATATTCGCACGGCTCGCTCGCCTCGGATTTCTGGTCCCACCTAGTCGAGGCGCGGGCCCTGCTCAGCTCGAGACTCGGCCCCCACGTCCTCGTCGACAATCTGTACACGCACCCGGACCACCACCGCCGCGGCGCCGGCGGGATGTTGATGCGCCATGCGTGTTCCGAGGCCGACGCCCGCGGTCTGCCCAGTATGTTGGAGGCGACCCCCAAGGGGATCGGGGTGTATGAATCCGTGGGCTTCACGAGGTTCGGTGAGGGCGGTAATGATGAGGAGAGGAGCGGTGTGATTTGGGTGGATCTGGAGAGGTGGGAGGGCGGGCAAGATAAGGGCCCCGAGTTCACGGCCGAGAGACTGCAGAAAGATCCTGCAAGGAAGGGGGAGGGGTGGTATGCGCAGGTTTTGATGGTTCGGCCTGTTCGCCTCGGTACGAGTACCGCAAGTTAGAGTTCCCCAGGAGAAACTCGTATCTGGAGTCACAGCCCTTTCACCAAACTTCACGTCGCGTGATCCATCACCTGGGCGGAGGCAGATGAGTAGTGCGACAGGGGCGGGGCAAGGCAGGGGGCGGATGCTGTAGTCTCGATGAGCTCCTCAGCTACTCTCGTCGGACACATAGCCAGCTTACCAGCTTACATAGGGTAGTCGGGCAGTCCTACGCTACTAGAGACGGATCGCTAACCTGCACGTCCATACTGTATGTGGGAGGCTTGTATATCGCTCCAGTCTCTGTATGTTCTTGACTCAGCCAGGCTAGGTGTATACATAAATACGTACGTCAAAGGCGATAGATCTTACATGCCCGCCCTAAGCTCACAATTTGGATCTATCACTCAGCAAGTTGTGAGACTGTCTATAGTAACCTGGTGCAGCGACGACGACTCTACACAATACAGCAGTTCGCATTGATGGGCGTGTCCGCGGCAGGAGACTAGCATCACATTACACTCACAGGTATCGGAACTGTACACCACCGTTCTTTCAGATTCTATTCCCACTCACTCCGTACTCCATACTCCATACTCCGTAGTCCCTACTGTACGCATATCTTACTCCGTAGTCGCTACTGTACGCCTATCTTACTCCATAGTCGCTTCCCACAATCCGCATTCCAGGTAATATATCCCCTATCTGGTCTCGTATATCGACCCGCCGGCTTTACGGACACACCTTAGAACATCACCTACCAGGTATAGGCTGCCGGTGATGCAGACCGGGCTATGGCCAGTCCCGCCCGTGGCAGAAGAAGCGGTTCGAACGGCTTCCTGTATGGTCTTGGCAATGTTGGCATTGTGAAGGTCTTCTCGGTCGATTTTGTCGCCATCAGGCAGAGCTGTCACGATGCCGTCCGTAAGCCTCCTCGCCTTGGCTGCTAGATCGCTTGGCGGCATCGGCTTTACCCACGGCATGCCGTCTACGGGGCCGAAACTGCATGTGATGACGTTGTCATGGGGTTTGAGTAGTATCGACAGAATGTTGTCGGCGTCCTTGTCGTTCTTGACGGACAGGAGCCAAGTCATCGGTGTGGAGTGGTCTGATCGGATGCCTAGAGGTTTGGGACGTATGTTGTTGTCGACAAATTCTGCCAGTGCTGTAGCCGATTGGGCATTGTGCGCTCCGTCGAGAAGGACTTTTGTGTCGCTGGAGTTGTGGGGTCCGCGGCTTTCTGCCTCAGCCAAGGACGCCGGGAGACCTTGAGGAAGCAGTTCCCGAGGCAGTGTAAGCCATTGGAGACGCCCTGGCAGGCTCGATTGTGCCTCGACGATGAGCTTCTCGAGGGACGCCATCACTGAGTCAGGTAGGGAAGGCCCCTCTCCAGAGATCATACGGTCGTCAGGCGTATTTTGTGCCCGTGAGGGCCAAAAGGTTATCCCTGGCTGTAGCTCAGCGTGGTGAGGGGGCTCCTGTCCTGGTGGTGGCTGTCGATTGGAGTGCATGATACGGAGACTATTTTGCGCATGTCGAAAAGCAGACCAGGCAGTATAGAGGTTCTCTGCCTGGTGGCGTGCCATTCTCAGTTGTCGAATAACACCCTCCAACTCCCCACTCTGTTCGTCGAGAGAGAAGTAAACGCCAACTTGGCCATCTCTGCCCCAACCCAGCTTCTTCAGCCGCTCCCCAACCACCCCAATGACACCTTTCTCGTTGCTCTGGTCCACGACAACAGGCACTCCAGGCTTGAAGATGCCGACTTTCTCTGCCGCAATGGCTTCCAGCGTGTGTCCGAGAAACTCGGTATGATCGAGGCCCACCTTAGTGAGGACGCTGAGGATCACATCCCAAGGCCTGAGAACATTCGTTGCATCTTCACGTCCGCCCAGGCCGCATTCAATCACTGCAACATCGACGTTTTCGTTCGTGAATAGCTGGAAAGCAGAGGCGGTAAGGATCTCGAACTCGCTGGCTCCAATATTCTCTTTGATACTGTGATCCCGGAAATGCTGCTCAATCGGAAGGAATTGGGCCCGATCGACGACTTTCTTATTGATTGTGATGCAGTCCCATCGATCAATGAGGTGTGGAGACGTGAAGCGGCCGACCCTGTATCCTAAATGGCCGAGGAATGTTGAGATCAGAGCGGCAACGCTTCCTTTGCCGTTCGTCCCCGCAATATGGACAGCTTTCCATGGGAGCCTCGGGTTAGCATTGAACAGCGGACCGAGGAGCTGGGTGATTCGTTGGAGACCGAGAGTGATCATGTTGGGAAAGATTGAACCTCGATGAGCGAAAGGCGAAGAAATTATGATGGAACACACCGGTCGCGTAACTCATGTATTGAATATCGAAGACGCAGAAGAGGGGTATCACGATTTACCATGGTGCTCCGTGCCGATTAGCATGAGAGAATATGTAACTGAACAGGTGAAGGATTCGAGAAACCGGCCGACGTGGAGCAGGATGCACGATCAATGAGCGCAAAGGACGTGGCAGTCGAGATGGACGAGAAGCCGGCAAGGCTGACCAATCATGTGTGAAGCTGACCGTCCACGAGGCTGTCACATATTCGTGGTGGTATTCTCCAGACCGTCATGTCTGGAGAGCTAAGCAATTTCGTCGATAGTAGAGGGCCTGAGGAATGGCTGTTACTGCCCCGAGTCTCATGGTGAGCGGGAGGGTACCTGTGCCACATACTTCCGGAATGAATATTCTCTGCTACCCAGCCCGATCACTGAATATAATCTCGACATTAGAAGAGGGACCAGACGCCTCGCTAAGGGCAACCAGATACAAAGTTGCTGGAATCTCCTCTACCCATACCGACCACTCATTTGCTTTTGCCGCGCATCTATCCTTCCAGACCCAGGTGTCTCCTTATTGACAAGTATCGCTCATACCCGATCAACTTCACCTCGATCCTCAAGAACTGAATCCACGCCCGCAGTAGCCTCAAGAAATTCTGCGGTCGAAGGAAACCGCCCCGCCGCTTGATCATGTCTTTCTCGTCCTGCCAGACTGTCCAACTGGCATACTTGGCCAGTATTAGCATAGGTCTCATGGGCTGCGTCGAGCCCAACGCCTCGTCCAGACTCCGGGTGAGGTCGTTGGTTTTGAGAATCAGAAGAATGATCCGTGGCACGTGCCCCAGGAGTTGCACGAGTTGTTGAAGGAGATCCTCGCCGAAGACTTCATTGATACCCTCCTTCTCGTTGACGTCGCGAAGCGACGTAGTGAGTTGTTTGCGGACAAGCACGCGGTAATCCCGGCCTGTGATGGCCGAGGCAAACAGGGGGAATTCCTTATCGCCTATCCCAGCGACCTCGTAGGCGTATTTGCGCATCCTCGCCTCATCGGCGTCGATCACGGCGAGCCAAAGCTTTGCGTAGTCTTTCCTTAACTTGTCATCCGGCATGCGGTAGAGACCATGGTCGTATAGTACAACGTCAAAGTTGTAAGGATACCTTCTGTTTGGGTTGTGACGAATGGCGATGTTTCCTGCGTGCGGATCGCAATGCAGGGGTGCATTCCGCGAAAAGATCATGACGTTGAAAATCCTAGCCAGCGTTGCTGATACCTCGTCCCGGGAAATATTGTGCTCCTTCAGATAGGCGAGATTGTCCACCCTAGCTCCGGTCACGTATTCCATGACGAGGAATCTTCTGCTCGCGGACACCACTTTCGGTATGATGAGCGGAAACTTTGTGTTCCGCTCAAAGTAGTTGCGGGCGTAGGTGGCATTTTGGCCCTCGAGCGCAAAGTCGAGCTCCTGGGGTAGGGAGAAGTCCATTTCGTTACTCAGCCATTCGAGGTCATAATCTGGGAAAGCCCTCTTCAAACTCCGGAATGTGAATCTCGTCAGGGCCAGGTCGAGCGGCACCCATTCCTCGAGTGCGGGATGTTGGACCTTCACAGCCACTGTTTGACCCGTGTCTTTCAAGACGGCTATATGGACCTGCGCCAGCGACGCCGCGCCAATGGGTTCTTTGCCGAACTCGGCGAACTCGTCCTCTATCCGGCGGCCGGTGTCTCGAAGAAACATGTCCTCTATCGACTCGTAGGATGATACGGGACACCTGTCTTGTAAAGGCACGAATGTCTCGGTCCATTCGAGAGGGAGGAGGTATCCCATGGACGATATGTGTTGGCCCAACTTGATGAATATTGATCCGTTGGCCTCCATAGCCTTGAGGACACGATCGGCACAGCGTTTGTGGCAGGCCTTGAGGCTTTTCGTATGTTCTTCGGGATCATCGTACTGCTCGTTCAGCGTGACTCGGTAGCTGTCTCACGTCAGTCTTTCGCTCTTTTTTTGGGAGTTGTGGTCATTGCCAGCACATACTCATTTATACAGACCACCAAGGTTGAGATGACCCTGCTCGTCCTCTCTGCAGCCAGCCAGCCGTGTTTGATATTGTCACCAAAAGCAAGCACTCCTGCGCCCGCAACACCTCCACCTGCGGCTGCCCAATACACGGCCTGCCGGGGTCTCACTACCCTCGCTGGGCCCTGATGGGAAGTGAAGCGCCTCCGCGCCCTGTGGATAGGATTCCGCGGTAAGTTTTTGCACCGAGCACATGTCCAAGAAGCACGACCCCGCAGGAAGGCAAGGGCTTCGGTAGAGATTCGCATGAGAGCGAGAGAAGTGCTATCGTATGAACATAGGACAGGACAGCCGACCTTTGGGCTCGCAAGAATTCCAAAGATGGCAGCTGGGCTGCACTACACCAGCTTTCGATAGGTTATGGGAAATACTTGAATTGCTCAACTCGATCAGCAGATATCGGCGGATTCAATGCCGAATCACGCTGGCGACGAGGGCGCAGATTTTGCGGAGGTTTTTGAGAGAGAGAGAGCAATGACGTAGGAACCACGCGTGACTTCGGAAGCAGAGGACAGCCTGGAAGACACAGTATTTGAGTGCACAGTGCGGATACTACTGTCTACTATCTACTGTCTACTCCTGTATTTGCTGTTGGAAAGCGAGGATCTGCAGGTTTCGCCGTTCAAGCACTTCCATTCCGCTCCTGTTCAGCCGGCTCTCTCACCAACGTCTTCTTCCCTTCCAACCTAACTCCCGCCACCATCGCCGGCCTTCGCATGTGCAAATACTCGCTGAGAAAGCTCTTCGTCTGAATTCGCACCCGTTCCCTTCCTACATACCCCATCTGCTTATACAGCAATTCCCCCTCAGGCGAGGCCTCGATCCAGCAAGGCAACATCAACGCGTCGGCGACATCGTTTCCCCACTGCATCATCATGCGCCCACATCCTTTGCCCTGGTACTCCGGGTCCGTGAACAGCAAGAAACACAGGACGTGACCCTCCTTGCACTCCCGGCGTCGGCGGGTGAGGAAGTCTTCCAGCAGGACGGCTGCGTCGGCGCGTTCCTGTTCCGTGTCCAGGTACGAAAGGGCCGACTCGTTCTTCGCCTCTTCTTTGAGTTGCGCGGTCGCACCATTCGCTTGCCTGCTTTCGCCCTCCGCCGCCACCGCCTGCTGCTGCCCCTTTGGCGTCACGTACGTTGGGAAGATTTTCCAATTGCTCGCGCAGACAATGCGTGTCCGTCTCTCGGTGGAGATGGTGTTGCCCTTTTCATCGAGCACGTTCACATCGGCCCCGGCGTCGAGGTCCTCGATCTTGAGAAACACGTCGGCAGGGTCGTTGAGCAGCCCGTTCAGGAGAGTCTTCTTGGCATAGGCGTACGACGACGGGGATCTTCGCCCGAAGAACACATTGGCCAGTTCGACCTTGCTGAAGGACTCGAACAGCATGGGGACAACGGCATCGAGGTCCCGAGCCTCGAGTCGAGAAAGAACAAGACGCATGTTCGATTGCTTGCTGCGTAGTCTGTCGTGAAAATAAGCCCGTCCTCAGGTTTTTGAGTCCTTCTGTCTAGAGTATGAAGTTAAAGAAGCCACTTATTCCTGAGGGCGATGGCGGCGTACCGAGGACAGAATATCAATGCTCGCGCCCTCTCCTAATGTGATAGACTCCTTCCGTTCCTCTCGTAAGACCTCCCGGATATCAAATGCTCCAGCCCTAGCCCCGGCCCCACTACTGAGCAAGTATTGAGTATACTGAGCAAGTACGGAGTATACGATTGCGTAGACGCAGACGGAATTTCTCACCCAAGCACCTTGTTCGTAAAATCTGCGAACCGTTGCGCAGCGCGGGTGTGAAAAGATCGACCGCGGACGCTGTTGCGCTCTCGAAGAAAAAAAATCCCACGCATGTGGCGAGCTTACCTACCTACCTACCTACCTACCTCCCTAATCGAGGCATACCAGCAAAGGGTAGCATATCAGAGCAGGCAACAGCATACCGTATCATCCATCGCATGGCTGTCCCAAATGTGAGCAGCTGCATGATGCACATGCACCCACGACTTATCAAGTTTAGGGGCGCGCAGGCAAGTCACGGAAACCCGGAAATCAACGGGGGTGTGTTGGACCTGTCTTGGTCCGCTCTGTCCGGCGGAAGTCCACCGATCGTCTCCTACGGTACCGAGTAGATAATATGCTAAGCGGCTTTACGCCCGAAAGTCATGTGCTACAGTACTGTATCTCCCTACTAGGGGATATGCATCCGTTATAGGCGGGTAGTTCCCAACCCGACACTCCCGGACAACACTACTGTAGCATCACCCCAGGAGCCAGCCAATCCTGCAGCGTTTGCTTCGATGAGCGTCTCAGCTCAAAAAGCTTGGGTTGGACGTCTCTGTACTTCCGTGTCCAGGTCCAGGTCCAGGTCCATGTCCACGGACGTCTTCTGTTCTCTCTCTGCTGGAGGTTATATACGCGTATCATTATATATGTTGATTTCGTGTCGTTGTGATCTACATCTACCTATCATCGTCATCGTCACGAGTACCGCGAGTATAAAAACCAAGAAGAGAAGAAAATATCAAACTTTCAATCAGTAAGCTGACTGACGGACGGTGCGGAATCATCTGGGTTGCACGGCATTTGCTTTAGGAGGCTTGGTGCGGCCACTACAAGCCTCTATGGTTGGTATGGCATGGTATGGTATGCAAGACAGTGCTGTGTGTATTCAGTTTATAGGTCTAATCCCCGTGAACGCCAGGAATCCTGAAATCCTTTCCGTTTCCTTCCCGTACCCAAAGTCTAGATGCCCGACCGACCATATCGACGATCACATCCAAGGGATATTGTCGACATATCTGGTGCGGGCGGGTCAAGAATGAAGAATAATTTTCGCCGGGTTCCGCCTTCGCCCTCGCCATGCATGGGTCGTTCGCGCTGGCTAGTAGGCCCGTTGATGCTTTTTTTCTCTCTCTCGCTTTGTTTCATAACGTTCGTTGTATTTCGTCATTGGTGTGGTGGGAAGGGTCCCGTCGGAATGCAAAGAAGACGGCCGCGGAATGCAGCGATCAGACTAAGCTTCCTTCAGAGCCATCTCCACCGGAAGTTGGTATCTGTAACAGCTGACTTGCTTTCCAGAAGCACCTTGGTGTCGGGTAGACTTCTCAGAAGTCTCGATACAAGGTCAAAATTTTGTTTGCTCGGCAAACTTTTCGATCAGAACCGGCGTGGTGCAAGTCCTGGTGTGAAGGAGCAGTGTGGAGGAATGATAAACTTTAGTTCAACCACCATTGGATGCCGCTGACACGGCCATCACCTCCGGGGGCGATGGCGTTGAACAGGGCATCAGTGCAGTCGATGGCTCGGTCGACACATCCCATGCACTTGTCGCCCACTGTTGCCTGGACCGTGGAGCCGGTGGTGGGGTTGTACAAGGTGACGGAGCGACCACAGTAAGGGTTGCCGTTGGACTGAGTCCCCATGAATGCATAAGGGAGAGCAATCTGCATATCGCTGCCGGAGTTGACGTTCCAGCCGCATGCGCCAAGACCTGGAGATTGAATGTCAGTCGAGTTTGAAATTCGCCCCAGGGGACATGAATCACTTACCGCCATCCCAGTGGGTTACATCGCCTTGGCAAGCATCACCTGAGCCCTCGCACGAGCCGTCACTACCGACCGTAGCCTTGGGTTGAAGAGTCATAGTGGCTGGAGCGGCGAGAGAGACCGGCGCAGGAGAGGAAGCAGCGGGTGCTGGGACCGGGACGACCGGAGAAGAAGATGCGACCGGTTCAGGAGCTGGCGCGGCAGGAGCCGTGTAAGCAGCAGCTGGAGCGACGGTCGGGACGGAAGAAGGTGGTTGTTGCGGAGCAGCAGCGACGGTCGCCAAAGTCGAGGGAACGTATGTCGCTTCGACTGAGGCCACGGCGGGAACTGAGCTGGTGGTACTGGCAACAGCATCAACCGGAGCAGGGGTGGGAGCAGCTGGGTCGACCCAGACGGTGGTGGTCTCCTCGACAGTCACCCAGGCGATCTCAGTGACGGTGTTGGTGTAGATGGCGCGCTTGTCCGGTCCCAGCATCGGAATAGCGGCGACGAGAGGGGTGAGCACGGAGGCCGCAAGGATGATGTTCTTGAGAACGGCCATTGCGACTGATGTCTGACCGGAAGATAATTGAAGGTTTGGTGAGTGGACTCTGAAGTGCCGTAAAGGACTGGAGACCTGGCTCGACAGCGAGGAAAGGAGTGTCTGTGAAGCGCGTGGTTGAGAGAAACGTCGAGTATGTCGTTGCTGTCGACGGTGACAAGCCTGTGTCAGTGGATAAGGACTGGTGACGGGGAGCTAGCCCACGAGTAAGTTGCGCAAAGGAAGGCGGTTGGAAGCGGAGTGAAAGAGAGAGTGATGTTCACTTCCGGCACGGGGGACAAAGGATGGACTAGATAAAGAAAGTGAGTGAATGGACGGTTGGGGCAGGAAAAGAACGGACGAGAAGAGATTTTCGTTGCCGTCGCTCTTGGTGAAAGGAAAGAAAGAGAGTGAAGAAGTCAGGATGCGCGCGTGGAATCCGTCACCGTGCCTTGACCCAGACCTCAAGATGCCCAAAAGGGAGGAAGGGGAAGTGGTCAGTTTGCATTCCTCATTGGGCGTGCCCTCGTCCGGTCCATTGTGAACTCCTACCCCATCTCCTTGCATACCCATCAGTTGGTTCCCACCTGGAAAGTCGTGATGAGGACTGCTGCGCTGTACTCGTCGAGTGCGACGTCCACCAGGGAGCCCAGTCAACATCCCAAAGAGGGATGGCCGCGCTGCTGTGGGAAATTCGGGAGAAACCCAGGACTGTTCACTAGCCCCAGCGACCCGGCGCACAGACCCAACAGCCACAGGGTTGGTTCCTTCAGGTACCGCCAGCCGGCAGTGGAGCCTGTGATTTTCATCGTCGGTGGCTTAAGGGGAGGCTGTCGTGGCGCCCGTCGAAACGCAAATGCTCGGTTCAAGGCCGCTGGAAAGGGACGCGGTGGAGACCAGGCACCCCTGTTTTTCTCGCTCATGCCCCGATTCGCAGAAGGCAACGTGGTTTTTCAGGAACGCCCGGAGCTAGGCCTGCATTGTCTTAGCCGTGACCAGTTCTGCTCTTTGTGCCTGTGCCTGGCTGTCGCTTGTCCGCTCGTCTCTCCTGATGGTGTGAAGGCTGGGCCCGCGATCATCGTTTGACCTGGATCTGAAACTGCCCATCTCACCGCACAGACAGGTACAGTACATAGCTGAATGATCTGGTCCTTGTGGTCCTTATATGTGGTGTGCTGGCCTGCCGAGTGAAGCGCTGTCCATTACATTGCAATCGTGTCTGCCATCGCCGCCATCCATTACCATGCCGAGCGTTGCGCCGGGAATGCCCAACGCTGTGCCCTTTTAGCCGAGCGAGCGAGGATTGTTCGCTGGCCGATCCGGGCAGCTAGGGAGCATTGTCCGCCCTTGCAACAATGCGACTCCGTGAAGGCGAGAAATGCAGCACGGCAAAAGGCAAACGGCTCCTGCGTGCCGTGGCCCAACCATTCAGTACAACGAATAGCCACGCAATGGGTTCTTCAGCATGCAGGAACCGCTCCCACTACTGCACGTTGACAGAAAATCCTCTTCACGCCCGTGACGCCCCAGCGATTACCCAGGTCCGGGCCCACAACCCTCCGGACTTCTTTCAGCGCGCATCTGAGAATCCAACCGCATTTCTGATCATTGAGTGCATATGACAGGCGGGGAGTTGAAAATTTTGAACTGCTGTTATGGCCTTTGGCATAGACTCAGGCTTCTGCCACCGCACGTGGCAAAGGATGCATTTACTCCTAGTCGGATGGAGCATGCGGAAGCTACCACACTCTGGCTTTCGCACGTGCTGAACGGTTGATCGAGAACAGCCAAGTCCTTTGTACCAGCCTGCGAAGCCGACAAGGAAAGGTTGAATGGTCACTCCACCCGAATCGCACAGCGCATTGTCCAGAACGAAAAGAGAGATTTCAGCATGGGTACCTGCCTCTGGACCTAGGTACCTGGTGGAATACGACTTACCCACTCAATGGTTCGGCTTCTTCGACCGCTCGCCATCCCTCAACCGCAGGTCGCCCACATCCGACAATCCAGAATACGCATCTCGATGGAGTCGATGGACACACCCATGTTACTGCGGTATAGTGAGTTCTGATGTGATCGAGTTCTCTCGTGCTGTATCCTACGCACGCCCAACAAATGTGCTCTCTTCCATCCTCTCCCCGTTGCAAGATACAACACGGGCAGTTCTCACTCTCGGCAATTCTCGCCAGTTTCTGCAGTCAGAATTCTCACCCGCGGGCCGTATCTCACGAGTTTTCTATGTGACGTAACAGGCAAGCGGATTCTGAGAAATGCTACTCTTGGGACCTTCGGCTCATCTCACTCTGCAAGGAGAGCCGGCCTCGGAGGCGAATGCACCTTCATCTTGGTCACTGTTATCTTGAAACCTCTCCGTGGACATGTTTCCAAGTCGGCGGAACCCCAGGTGCAAGGGAGCCTGGAAATCAAGTGTTCAGAAGATCAAGCCGTCGGCAGTCTTCTCTTCACTCTGATCACCACTGCTCGGATCAGCCTGGACTTACCATTTTCCCGCATGAAGGCGATCTCCAGTCCGCTCCTCCTTGTTGACACTAGTGATGCTTCGAACATACATTCAACCCGACCTTTGGTGCGTAGCATGGTTCCTGTGCTTCATCGCGAGATGAAATTGAACAGAGGTTAGTTCACACCAGGCCGGGAACTCCAGTACCCGTTTTGGTGCAAGGCTAAATGCGCTTGAGTGTCACGGTGTTGTACGGATTGATAGAGAGCGAAGAATGATGAGCGGGCGAAGCCTTGGCTATGCGCCCGTGCGTAAGCAGAATGTTATCATTCAGTTCATCTTGTCGAAACGCCGATCAGGTATCGTGAAAGCTGCAGTTACCACTCACAAGTCGCTTGAACGCAGCAGAAAATCAAATAACCTCCAGCACAGTACCACGTTTCGCGCTTCCAGGAGCTTGCTCATATGCTTTTCATAATTGCATGGTAATCATCGAGGTCGTCTTCCGGATCTCGATCCTCCCACCGCGGTCGGTGTCGAGTAATGATCATATCCGGATCATCGTTGACTTGGCCGTGGCTCGTCAGCCTCCTATCGCTAGTGCAAGGCTCGTCGTTGTCGCTCTTGCTGCTCGCACGAGCCCCGGAGCTGCCTTCTCGAACAGGCCATAACGCAAGATCCGCCACATAACCTTTGGCTTGCCTGGGTTGAACAGACCCGGGACTAGGAGAAGGGTGCTTCTCGTCTGCAAAGTCCATTGTCAACACTGGAGAAGCTGGTTCCCCATCCGAGCTCAAATTTACGCTTTGCCGCTCGACGTGTTGGATTGACGGCGATTTGGAATGCTTATCCCTTTTCCGCCGAGCGATCATGCCAGGCACTCCGAACTCTGTCCCCTTTTCCAGCTCGACTGCGCCAACCCCCTCGCGTGGTGTGGCGCTGACTGTGCTTTGTTTGGAACGGTTCTCGTGGATGGGATCGACTTGTCTCTTCGCCTGTGGGAATAGGTTCAGATAAATCGCAAAAAGCGTTCCCAATACAGCCATGGCCAAAGGTACACAGTACGAGTACTTCAGCCCGTGCCCGTTGGCGACAGCCCACTGAATTGGTGGGAAGACTGCTCCTCCCGAAATGGCGGCCGTCATCAAGGATGCTCCCGTTTTGGTATGTCTTCCCAACCCTCTCATTGCTATGGCGAAGATGATGGAGAAAATACCAGCTTCGAAGAATAGCGTGAGTATAGGAATTGCTGCTCCTCCGTTTCCGTCCAGGCGCATGTTCAGAGCTAGGCAGACAACGACCCCGACGTACGATCCCAATAGAATCCACCTGGGCTTCAGAAAGTAATTCAGGAAGGTCGCCAGGAACCGACCGAATGCGAAAACTCCGTGACCGACCATCTGATAATCGAATGGTTGAAGAGTCGAAGTTGGCTTCAGCAACTTGAAGAGTGGTTGCACGTTGTTTCCAACACACTCTTGTGCGCCGACATAGCAAAATTGGCTGAAAATTCCCAGACCGAGTGTCACATAGATGACCTTCCAGGGACCAACTTTCGTCACATAAGCGCCACTGCGACGATCAGCCAAATCCTCCAGCTGCTCATCTGACGCTTCTGGCAGTGGAATATAGTAGAAAACAACTGCCAGCGCGTACACAAAGAGCGCAATCCCCAAATATGTCCACTGTACATCCACCAGTGAGCCCGCGCTATTGACACTTTTGAACAAGACTTTGGTCGCTAAGAGAGGCGAGCAGACTGTGCCGATTGCTTGGAAGGCCTGGGAGAGATTGAGTCTGACTTCTGCATATTCCAGTGGCCCGCATAGCGCAATGTAGGGATTTGCCGCAACTTCCAGACAAGACAGGCCAAACCCGACGATGAAGTTTGAGACAGTGAATGCAGCGTATGATGTCAGGACAGCAGACGGCCAGAAGACCAACGTTCCGCAGCCATACACAGCCAAGCCCGCGATCATCAACGCCTTGAATCCATATCTTTTGATGATGAAGCGGCCCAGGGTCAGAGGTCCTACAAAGTAGCCGCCGTAATAGGCCGAATGCAAGCCGAGTCCTTTTCCCACCGAAACTCCAGCCACCAGCTGAAATCGAGAATTGAGCGTGTCCAGAAGACCGTACGCAAATCCCCACAGGAAAAAGATGACAGTGACCACGGCGATGGGCCACGCGCTTTCGCGATTTGTCAACTTCAGCATATTTCGTTTCCCTGACATGTTGACGAAGCCAAAGTCGGAAACCGCGCTTTTGTTGGTGGTCTTCCGACTAAGTTTGGTTGCCGTCCTTGAGAGTGACGATCCTGTCTGCTCCTCTGGCGGCCGCGCGAGCATGTTCAGAAATCCCATCTGGTCGCCGTCGTCATCTCCGCAATATTCCTTGACAATCGATCTCCTAAACGCAGCAGGATTGTTGAGCATTGACACGTCGCCTTTCGGCAAGTGTGTAGCCGCCCTCCCGTTGCTCGGCTTTTCAAAATCGACACTGTTGTCGGACGTCAACTCTTCTCCGGCATCTCTGATAAAGCTTGGCAGGAAGCGAGCAAAGAGAGGTTTCAGACTCGGTACACATGCACAGACGATACCGATGCAAACCTCCACTGCAGACCACATGAAACTCAGACTAGCATACCATGAAAAATCATTGTCCTCCACCGTCCGTCCCGGTTCGGTGCCAGTGCCTTTGACCACCTTCAACCGATTCAGCGCCGCCTGCTGTAGGTACGCAATGCGAACGACGTCGATTATCGCAACAAAGGCACCAAAACTGAAAGTCGCTACCAGGATGATCTTCTGCTTCCGAGGCAAGCGCATTCCAGTCAGGATCGGGATTGGAAGGAACAAGATCGCAATGTCTGTGATGATGTTGAGGGGTGCCGAAGATAGATAGAGCGTAACGATATCTGTGCACGTCGCGTTTTCGGGTGTAGGATAGAGATAACCGGCTGCGACGGGAGAACATTGGAAGATGTTGAAAAATGTGAGGGCCAGTCCGGCAAGGTTGACCACGGCGAGTGTCAACCAGTTGCACCACTTGAAGACGGGATCAACGTCCTTGCTCATCACCGACAAGAAGAAGACAATAATAGAGGTCTTCGTCAGCATCAGGGACGGATTGTAGAGGATCGCGAAGGTATATTCGGCTTTTCGAAGGGCGCTGAACGAGCTGTCAGGTATGTCTTGCTTGTGCTTGCCCAATCCATAATGAACAGCAACGCATATCGACGCAGAGAATCCTACAGCACACACCCATGCTGCCAGACACCACCAGTCATCCTGCCTGATCGATCTGACGAGGCGCATCCGCGTGAAAAACCGAGCCGTAACGAATGTGGTCGCAACGGCTGTCACAATGATGGTAACGGCCGATGTGGCCGGGCTCCGGTCCTGGACCATCGATATACTAATGATCGTGGTTTGGCAGTACGCTTATCCTAGCCGTCGTTTTCGTTTGTCGAGTTAGCGAGCGTAGTCGACGCAAGTGTGTCATGTCCGCCGAAGGACTCGTCGAGAGACCGAGGCTCTGATCCGAGCTGCCCACATCTGTGAGAGATAGCAGGAAGTAACTGCAAGAGCTGGACCTTCGAAAATGTATGTGTGGTAGGAAGTAATTATGCTAAAGCGAATCGAAGCAAGCTGTTGGAGAGCCGATGCGCACGAATCCGTTTGGCATCTCGGTCGTACGCCGGATTACTAGTCACTGGCTAACCGGCGAATGAGGAAGGTTCGGCAGGCGTATCTGACGCACTGGTTTAAACTTGTGAAGCATTCATCGAAGATGAGAAATGGCTGAGAAGCCGGCGGCAGGCACTTTGCACGATGTGCTGCTGTTCAAAGCGGGAGAAAGGAGAATGAGCCCCCAGCAGGTGAAAAGTGCGCCCACCAGCTTCCCTGCAGACGCCGACGGCAAATGGAAACGGTTGAAGCGACATTTCCTGCCACCAATAGAGGCGATTGGGGATCTAGATCACTTGGGTGAGGATGAACGCCTGAGAGGGCGCGGGCAGGCCAACGGCGACGAAGGTGAAAATCGCGGGGAAACATCAGGCTCCTAACCGCCGCCTATCGGCCCTTCTAAAGCCCCACGTACTCGTACTTTAAATGCCTAGCAGCGCATCTCTTTGGCCACGTGGGCCACTTACCGTCCGTGCTCCAGTTAAAAGCGAGGCCTCCGCCGAGCAGCCCGGAGAAACACCACTTGGCATGAGCAATGGATTATTGCTATCACCACGATTGTGTAGTTAATGGAACCAAAACTCGATAGTACTCGTACAATCGCTGATTCTCGGTGTGCTTGCATCTAACATACACAGTACGCTCCAGGGAAACTCAGAACAATTAGATCGACGGATAGAGGACCAACCATTTCTCCGAACTTTTGCAAAGTGAACCACTGCACATGTACGTCGCCGAGGGCGCAATAGCCCACAATGCTCATGCCTGGCCGACATATGAATCTCCTCGAACACCCGCACCATATTGATTATGTGTGCCAGAAACAATCGGTACTTCAGGCAAATCACCATGATCGCCTTTTCCCACCCTCTCGTGTTGCTCGGCCTCGCCTGCGCCCGCCTCTTGCCTCTTGCTGATATTTCTTGCGCCGCTCTCCAGTCGCAGCTTGTCCGCGGTGATGAGATCTTCGCCCTTGGGTGGTGTCCACTTACTACTCTTCCATGGTTTCACCTCGAGCAAGAACATGGTGTCGATCTCTTCCAGCGATCTGCCAGACGTCTCCGGCAAGCAGAAGTAGACGAAGAAGACCGCGAAGAGATTGCATCCCGCAAAAACGTAACCATAAGCATAATTTATGTCGCCCGTGATGAACGGGGTAAAAAAGGCGATGAGGAAGTTGAACAGCCAGTTGGAAGCCGCACAAAGGGCGATGCACTGGGAGCGGTATCGCGAGGGATAAATCTCAGCAGTCACCGCCCATGCCATGGGACCCCAAGTCGAGGCAAAAGCGGCACTGGTATGATTGTTAGCATTGTGAACATCGGTGCGGCGTTGGGCAACACTCACATGAAAAGACAGGAGAAAATGATCATCACATAGCCGATGCTCTGGTTATTTGTGCCGTCGGCGTTCTGCAGCGCAAATTGTCCGCACGAGGCGAAGACAAGGAAACACATAAACATCCATCCTGCACCGATCATGAGGCATTTCCGTCGTCCAAATTTCTCGACGAAGTAGAGACCCGGGAACGTTGTACCGACATTAACAGCACCTGTGGTCGAATGAGTCGACAGTCATTTGCGAGTAGCCGCCCTCACTTACCGAGTATGATCTGAGTAACATAAGAGTTTGATAGGCCGACGGATGCAAACACCGTCGTCCCGTAGTAGAAGAAGTAGTTGGCACCGGTCAATTGCTGGAGAGCTTGGACAGTGCAGCCTAACATGACCCGGTAGGCCATTCGGGGCCCAGTGAAAATCTCCCAGATGGGATGCTTTCCACCTTCGAGTTCGATTTGCAGCTTTTCTTGCATCTCCACCAGCTGGTCCTTGACCACTCTGTGCCGTTCAGACACCCCGTGGAACTTCGCAATGCTCGTCGTGGCAGGGTCAATCTTACCATGGCGATAGTCGTGCCTGGGAGTCTCGGGGAAGAACAGGATACCAACTCCGAGCACGATTGCGAATAAAAAGCCGATTCCCATAGGCACTCTCCAAGAGGCCGTGCTGTTGATGGACTCGGTGCCGAAGTTGATCAGATTCGCAATCAGGATGCCGATGGTGATGAAGAGCTTGAGTCAACGGTCAGCGGCCGCCACTACACGAACCACCGGTGTGTGACTTACCTGATAACAGCAGACGATGGCTCCGCGCACGTGGCGTGGACTGCTTTCTCCCTGGTATGCAGGGACCATCACTGCCTTCTGTTAGCTTCCAAGATCCGCATCAAAACGACCAGACTTTGTAGGATCTGGCTGGCCCGGCAAAGAGTTCGAGGTTACTAACCTGATAGACCTCCGATGGCCAATCCAGCGATGATACGACCAATCATGACTTCGTACCAGTGACCTGTGCTCGAGCCCATTTGCACGGCAACACCAATACAGAACACTATTGTCCAGATCACGATCGAATACTTGCGACCAAGGGTCCGGTTGTTGGCAATTGGACCGGCAATCAGGGCTCCGATCAACGTCCCAATAGACAGCTATTGAGGTATTAGCTTGCAAGCAGGAAAGCGGCGTCCCATTGACTCACCATGCCCACAATCAAGCCTGAGCGAACATTTCCGAAGCCCAGAGGATTTCTCTGGTCCGCAAAGTTCTGGAGGAAGTCTTGCATCTCCAGGAATCCAGAGATCTGACCGGTGTCGTAGCCGAAACATAGACCGCCGAAGGAAACTAAGACGGCCATGAAAAACGTCCTGACGGTCAGAAATGGCATTTTAGACTCATCGTCGAAAGGGCCCTTTTCCGTCTCGATGTCGGCGGTATCTCCTGTCGCCGTAAAGGAAGACCTCACTGAGTCCCCACGTCGGGGCTCAGGGTGCTTCTTCTGGAACATGTCTGTGATAGCCATTGTGTGCGGGCAAGTGGATATGGGCTGTACGACCAGTCGTGCCTAGGAGGGCATGGGGCGTACGTCGAGGGGCATCCAAGCCTTATGTACAGGAGAAACAAGGCAGTGGCTTCGGTCTACGGCAAGAGTTGGCAACGTCATTGCGGGAGCAGAGGTGGTATTGGCAGCAAGCATGGGATGCTGGGCATCGCGGGGATACGAGGGTATCAAACCTTTTTCGAGAAACACCGCGTGGATCGCAGCCATGCGCATTGCATATTCCGCATCTTCGACGTCATGGGAACAAAGCCTTGTCATACACGTGCCAGCAAGGCTTTGGTTTCGCCTCCACCATACCGGAAAGGGCAAAGCTTCATAACCCACCGAGGTGTTCTCCATCCCAGTTTCCGATACTCGTATTCTGGGCGTGTTTTCTCTTTGCCCTTGGAAAACCATACATGCGCTGTGTAAGATTAATTTGAGGATCGACGCAAACTGTCTGACCGTCGATTGTGATCTGAAAGCTGGGAGATGTGCACTGCGTGGGCACTTGGCCCCTGGCGGGCGGGATCCTTTGGTGACGATCAAATGACGTCGATAGAGCAAGATCTGGAAAGCGAACCCGATCACGATCCACAGGCGGCTTTCGTGTCCCTTTGATTCGCACCGACGGCATTTTCCCTACGCCTCACCCACACCTCGTATGTCATTCACAACGGATATCTCGCTAACTGCATGACTGTTCGGAAATCCTCCTGCCAAGCACATTCGAACGCGCATGGCTGTTGGAGGCAGCACACCGGGTGGGATTAAGCTTGCAGAGTCCATACCCCGTACAATGGTGACAATGGTGGTTCGATCGACAGAATTGCTCGCGTGACGATCGTTGCCGCACCCCTATACAGAAATGCAATTGGGCACCGCTCGCTCTCCAGACGCATGCGATGTCACTTCCGCAGCGAGATTGGTCTTTCCCAATATTGAAGCTCCCTTTGCCCACGGGAGCACTGCTTGAGGGTGGACTTTGGCTGTAATCATCAAGGGTTGAAGATCCACCGATGTTGCGGCCAACAGTACTCCATTGGAAGAGCGTTGTCGAAGTTGGTTACTGAAGGACCGGTCCGAAGCCGCATGGTGACTCTCCATCACAACTGCATCATACTCTTGTCCTTTATTCTTTGTAGGATGTCAGGAGTATGCTTCGACTAGTGCTAGCTTCGCTCGCCTTCTGTGGCTAAGAAGGACAACTGACCCTGTGTGAGCTCTTCGCAGAGCCTGACAAGGCTGAAAAATGCTTTGATCCAGCGTGTCTGCTAGGTCTCCTCTCACACCAGGTTATTGTTTGCTTCCAAGAATACAGTGGCAGGGCTGATAGGAGCAATCAAATGTCGGCCATATTGGCTGGGTTGGTCGAGTGTTCAGGTGCATGCCTGTCCATTGCAGGTCGTCCTGCGGAGTCAGCGCCGTCTGTTGCTATTCCTGTGATCGTCCGTCTTTGAATTTCTGCAGGCCTGCGGTGCCTCTGTAGCCCTCCAGGACGCTTTCATTTTGTGTGCGAGGCATGCCAATCTCTTCCTTTTCATCTGCGCCCAATGGTTTGGCTTTCCTCTCAGTCAAGAATTTCGATTCCCCTTTGGAATCAGCTCGGGCGTTCTTGAAGAGCTGGATGCCGGAAGTGCCTTGCACCGGGTCTAGGACACCATGTCGGCGGAGGCTCTCCTTGCGCATGTCTAAGTGTCCACCGTCTGCTTCTCGATGTAGCTTAGCGTTTCGTTTCGCGGCTCGAATTGAGGTGACCGCATAGGTGTAGAGGAGCCCTGCCATGACAATTGCGGCGATGGGAGCAGTCACGGTCTGGCAGAAGGGTCAGCTTTGCCTAACCCGGCAATGGGCGAACGTACTTTCGGGTTCCAGACGGAACCTCGTGGTTTCACAACACGAGCCATCACGGCTCAGGCGCCAGTCAGATAAGCTGCCCACGTGAGTGGTGGCAGCGGGTCGGACACGATGAGAATCACACTGTCGAGGTTTGGATGATTGAACAGAGTGCGACATGGTTCTCCGCACTTCAAGCATCAATTAAGCTCATTGGCCCCTTGTGGCGCCTGAAACATCTGGTGATCTCGTTCCCTCGCTTACATAACCATAGCAGGACAAGCGTTCTTAGGTGATTCTCCAAGTTGCTTACCTAGGGTAGACACGAGAGCTATGGGATGTTGTTTGTTTATGTGAAGGATCTGGTGCTCGTTGAGGCACGTTTTGGGTTTGGAATAGTCCCAGCTATCGTGGCCACCCGTTCACCAATGCAATAACGCTCATAATCGTCGGAAGTTACAAGTTTACGCGACGCTACTCTCGCTGTGCGTGCTCAGAGCCTAGCACCCTAGATATCCGCCCTCACCCGCATCAACATAGATATGTGTCGCATCCATTTATATAGTACTCGTATTCGCGCATGAGAGAACCCGTGCAAAAGGACATCAATCCACGACAAGAAGAGGCTCACGTTGTCGGCAGTCAAGGAATCACTGCCGTATCTCAGCGACGCAGAAAAGGAAGGTCGAATAGAACCCGGGAATCGAAGGGCGGCTTTCTGACGTTAGAGGCATGCTGACCTCATCGTTGCGCAGGACCAACCCTCAGACGTCAAATCATGATGCGCGGGCCACCAAGTCCATCTCAGAAGCGGATCAACTAGGAACGACCATGGCAGCACCTATGCATTCAGCGACAAATCAAGGAGCAGCCCAAACTGGCCAGAACCAACAGGTCGCTGCAAGTATCGAGCTACCCGCCTAAAAGGACACGGCCGTCCTTCCGTCGCGTGATCTCCTCCCTCTAGAAGACTCTCGCCAGAATTCCTTATTACTTTACCCTGCAGCTAAAGAAGCAGGGACGCCTAGGGGAGTTCTCCCATCTGCACGAACAGGCATCATACAGCGACCCGAAGGACCGCAACAGGCACCTTCGTAAGAGCTTGTTCGTGGCTGTGTTCGCTTTTTGGAATCACTCGGCAGGCACCTTTTATCTCTCAAAATTCTCGCCGCTTCCCGCATAAGGTTCACGAGTTCGCTCGTTCCGAGGAGTACCTGCTCTCTGCCCTTCCATCGCATTCGCCTTGACCGACAGAGCGACACCCCGTCCTTTTTATCATCTAACTTGGTCCCAATTGGCACTATATCAATATCCATTCTCCAGTCCGCCGTTTTTCTATCCCTGCGATAGATCCTTGACGTTTCCCGGGCAAGCCGATTTGAGATATCCGACCTCGCGACACAATCGACGTCATCTAGCCGACGATAAGGTGAACGGCTTCACCAATATCGCATCGAGAAACTTATCGCATTCTATCCGCCTCCCACGATTATCTTCGGTCCTCCGAGTCCTAATACACCATCACCTCTTCTCGACACCCTCATACCCCACCTTTTTTGGACTGCGGTATTTGCTCCGAACCGCTTTGAGATAGTGAGACTCGGCCACCATGACGTCCCTAATCTTCGGGTCCATTTACATGGGCCACAAAGGCATCGTCAAACACCGCCGCGAGAAACAACGGCAGAAGAACTACGAGCGGTGGGAAGGCCTACGAGATGAGTACGACGAACAGAGAAAGATCACTCGGGAATCCCGATCACTGGACATCCAGCGCACTGGAGACTACATGGCGCCCGACAGACCAATCCTAACACTGCGTGATCAACAAGAGGCAAATGATGCCCGCACAAGCTGGCGACCACAAGAAGCCTGGGATGACCCTCCAAGAAGAACCAGCGTTGAAGTCACATCGGGCTCAGGACTGAGACCACTGGCGACCAACAAAACCGGTGCAACATGGGACGAAGATCTCCCGCAGCCTTTGAATGTGAGCCGCCGCAATTGGGAGGACTACGCCCCTCCTGTTAGCAGGAGCAGCAGCTTGAGGAAAGCGAGTACCCCAACTAGCCCACCGCGAGACAGCAGCCCCAGCAACACGCCGTCGATGAGCAACAGGCCCTCCCCCCGGCTAGATGCACCTGCCCCTGCCACCCACCATTCCCACACTCATGCTTCGAGGAGCGTTAGCAGTCCGCTCGAGACTCGGCACCATGAGACCGTTGAGCCTATTGAGCCTATTGAGTATGCGACTCCTGGTGGACTCATGGCGGAACTGATTGAAGGGGCCAACCCACCCGGTCCAACGCCTTACACTCATCAATCACCACAGACCTATACAGCTTACCCGGCGCAAAACTACTACCCACCCGCACCTGCGCTTGCACCTGCGCTTGCGCCGGCGCCGGCGCCGCGGCCATTCGACGGCAGCATGCAGGAGTGGTGGAATCGACCAAACTGAATATCTAGCGGAATTCTTAACACCTGTGGTTATCTGCCGTCGGGTAGGTCTGAGGAATGGGCAGACGCCATCAAAGACCAAAGACGCGAACCAGAGTGTGTCAACAATCTGCTCTTCGTCATTTGTCCACCTGAGCAAATCTAGCGGTTAGACTAGCATCGAGGATTCCATCCCTATTTCTCAATTTTTGCCGTTCTAACCTGAGCGATGGCGTTGCATATTCATGGGGTGTGCATTTCAAATCGACCAGAAAGGCTGTTGAGCGCCTAGACGCGGCGGGCGGCATGGCGGCTATACTCGAGAACTTTCAGACACGACTCCGCGCGAAATACCGGACTGAGGACAGAAGGTGAAGAGGCAAAAGATGTGGAGGTGGTGACTGGTTATGACCCGGAATATCAGCTCAGGCCATGGGAAGGAGGAAGAGGTCCGGCCCGGAGGCATCGAATTTAGCACAATATACAAGAAAATTCCCATTCGTTGGGGTCTCCGGTTCATCAGTATTGACATGTCTGCGTATTTCGCGCCCACGCTGCTGGCCGAATGCCGACTTGGGAAAAAGTATATACTCGCGTGGCTCGGATTAACCCAGCCTCGACTTTGTCGTCTAGCCCTCGCTCGACGCCTGAACGCCACCCCAACTGCAGTGATCAAGCCCCTGTCCACCGCTCATAGTCCAGGACCCAAGAAACGAGGCCGCACCGCACACCCAGGAGGGGATCCGTTGCTCGTACTTTGCCGCCACGTACTCATTATGCACAGGTTTTGAGCCTTCCCGCAATCATTGGACACCTTCGCCACTGCTCGGCGCTCAATACATCCTCCAGTCCTCCAGTGGACTTTTAAATACATTGTCGACACCAGTTTCCCCCCAGGTAAAGCGACACCAAAGAATAACTCTAGACTTTTTCTCCCCCACGTAGATAGTCAAACTTTTTGTTCTGACTTTTTGTTCTGCCGCTCGCGTCATTGTTGGCGCTAGTGTGCTGAGGATCGAGGCGCATGGAACTCGAACCGCTCTGCGTGTCGATATGGAGGTGTATTTCGGAATTATGCGGCGTTTCCGGGTTTCTCTTCCGTATCGATATGCTATACGTCGAAAGGGTCAGTATGAGTGTATTTCGGACAGGGAATCGAAGTCCAAAGCAGAGTTGAGAGGACGTGGACGTGCGATGGAAACCGGGGTGAGACACGGCGAGAGGGGGAGTCACAACGTACCCAGACGACATAATTCGGTAAGCCCACAACTTGGTATCCGGCTCGCTTTGCCATCTTCGCGAAACCCTCTGTTTCCGCTTGGTTCTCGAACGCGTAGCAAGGGAAGTTGATGCCTAGAGATCACGACGCGTTAGCAATGCACCTCCCACTCCCGGTACGTAACGCTCACCCGATCGATGCACGTCGGCCTTCACCAAGATATTTACACCGCCAATGCCGTCCAACTCGATCTCTTCGTCCTTGTTATGCCTCCAGTCGCCCATGCGGGCCATGTATGTGCGGCCAGTATCGTACTCTTTGTAACCTTCTGCTAGGACCACGTTCTTGTCTAAAGAGTTGGAAAGACGACGGCCCTTGTCGGATTCGATCCAGCTGTTGTAGTCGAAGCGGCCTTCGATATCGCGGCCGTTTTCGTAGCGATGGAACCAGATGTCTGTTACAAAAGCAATGGTTAGTTTTCGAGGTTGCAGGTGTAGAAAGGCAATGGAGATTCCATACTTGGCACTAGGATATCGCGATCATGCGCGACGAAATCCTCGATGATCTTCTTGGGGGAATCCACGATATCCACGTCCCGCCAGTAGACCCAGCTGTGTTCTGGCTTCAAGGCTGCAGACAGCAGATAGTTCCTCGCTCTTCCCATTGCTTTTCTCCTCGGGCCCTGAGCGGCGAATCCGTGTCGCGATTCGACGTTCATGTCGAGGTTCGAGCCAAAGTCCTTCTCCACGATCAGGGCGCTGTGGAAGGGAATCTTGTCTGTCCTTTGTTGGATGCGATTCAGCTCTGCGGAAAGCACGGCGAGGGTATCATCAACGGAATCGCCGACTAGGAATGCTAAATCAATCAAGTCGTGTGGATAGGTGAGCTCAGATAGCAGGTCGAAGTATTTGATCAGGTAGGGTGCGGCGTCGCGGAGAGGGGTAAGGATAAGCACTCGTTCCTTATTGCTCAGTGCTCGGGGGGTGGAAACGATAGGATTCAGATCGATGCGTTCGATGGTGCTCGCGTTGACTTGATACGGTTCATGGTGGTTGAAGAGGACGGGGGTCTGGAGATGCTGGTTCCATGCCGCCATTTCGTTCTTGGTCAGCTGCGTGGGCGGTTTCGAGGGGCCAAAGCAATAGAAACTATACGTCGCTCTCGGTCAGTCTCTTGACAACGCATTCCTTCCAGGGTATCCGTACTTTGACATCTGTTGTGTTGATACACTGATTCCCCGCCATAGTAAAATAATTAGGCCCGTCAATGCCACCGCGACCAGGAATCTTGTTCGAGTCAGGAACATTATTATCGCCTTCCAAGGAGGTAACCTGGATTTGGCGGACTTCCAGGTCACGCCACCTTTAGGAAGGAGCATCTTGAGTATGGGAGAATCGAAAGCCGTCGGTAGTGAAAGGGAGGGGACAGATTGCGGCGCCGCGAGGAGAAGAGACACGGCCTCACCAGGAGGGCTTTGAGGTTGACGTTGCCAGGGTGAGATTTTCGCTGCTATTCAGAACTAGGAAACGAGCGGAATGGCCTTCAACATCAGGGCCTCGAAGAAATGAGATCGAGCTGAAAAGTCGTGACCAAATGTGTTGGGGGCGCCACTTCTCAGTGGATGGATGGAGAGGGCGCGATATGTCGGAGCGCAGTTGCTGCTGCGCAGTCCAAGGACGTCGGGAAACGTTGCAGAGACAAGACGGCGCATGAACTGAAGGTACCGGAGATGATTGAGGTGTTGTTGAAGGGAACGTGCTAACAATCCATCCACGAATCCCTTTCCCGTCGAATTAGGTTTAGCTCGTTTCTGCCATGTGAACTCCGTACCGCGCAGGGACAATCCGCGCTCCAGTACGAAGCACTATTCTAGTCAATGAGATACTATGTGACTACCCCGGTTTCCTCGCAACTCTGAGTATATCCTGATGTCCTTAGTCGCTCCTGATACCGATCACGAGGCACAAGCTGGACGGTCCACGGGTCCCACCTCTTTGATGAGTGACCTCTCTTCTCACAACTCAATCTCCTTGTCGCAATTTTGCAAACACGCATCATTAGATGCTCCTGTACTAGGAAACAAGTTCACTATCGTCATCTAGAACAATCCCTGTCTGACTATCACACCAATCCCACAATACACGACGACTCTGATCAGGGTGTTGCGCTGTGTGAAGGCGGATGGATTGTAGGTTGTCGGTAGCTAATGATACCCAAGGAGGCCGTGTAGCACAGAGTACCTTACCTCTCTGTGGCTGAAGTGTAAAATTCCTATGTCCCTACCGATCCCTACAATGCCCTCGCGCTCTCCAGGCTACCTGCCCTAGCCTCTTCTACTCAAGGGGCACGGGGCGAATCTTCTACACATTGCGATAATCTCAATTGGGGCGCCTCAGCCATGCCACATGGCCTAGCTTCTAACATGTCTTCGTTGATGTTCAAAAGGAAGTCAAGCATTGTCGTTGGGAAGAAACGGTAGCGCTCATGTGAACCACAACGCCTCAAAAGCCACGTTGACTAACGCGGGAGCGGCGGCCGACTGCGAACCAGGCTGAGCACTTTGGCATTGATACAGGTATGAGTGGGTGCGTGTTGACCCGGAGCTGACAACCACTAGGACTGGTTCTTTTCTTTATGTTACGATGGAGCGACATTGAACACGGGCTCTTGCGAGGTAACACCCGGCACTCTTTCATCAACCATGACTGCTCATCATCTGATGGCTCGTTTGTCCGTTCATTCTAGCGGAAGCTTCAGGCACTCCTTTTCCGACGCTTTGCCTAAGACTTCGTGTAGAGGAGCCGTGAATGCTTGAATCTGAGGGCTCACAATCCCTGGGGCGCAGAGAAAGACGGCGAGTTCCATCGCTGGATGGATTGAAGCGGCCGGCAACCACGTCACGTCGGAAAGGTATTGCGATCCATTCTCTTGCACCCATGCCCAGGTTCGTCCTTTCTCAGCATCGGAGTCTACATCGATATGGGAAAGAGCTGATACGAGCGTGAAAGCAGGAGGAGTTCGACACTGGTGATCTCAAACCAGCAGACCCGGCCGTTTGTTCTACATTGGCTACACCACGTGTGGACCTACAGTACAGGACTCAGCTCTCTCCTGTCGCTGGGACGCTAGCCCACATGGCTGGTCGAATGTCGCAGACTGACCGACCAACCGAAGCAATGATAACACACACGGGAGAGGATGATGTTCTGGTCAAAGACTTGCAGAAGCCTGTCACCCATAAGGCGGATATACTCCAGATCGTACAGAAACTTGAAGGGACATCCATTGCTGAACGTGGAAAGAGTGGTCGCCGAGTCAACCGCGTGCTACGTCGCAGACCGCGCAGTCCCGTGCTGCGCAGGCTGTTCTCCTCGCTTTTGTCAATTGAACACATCTACATCCTTGGCGGGTAGACATGATCGTCAGTCAGGCGGAGCTCAACTCGCTGGACATCGCATTAGCTGCATATGCCATGTCATCTCCTACATACATACGCACTTCTGTTAGCCCAAATCCACCATGTGTTTCAGGCTGGCGATGCCGATCCCAACGAAGTCAGAACCACTCTGCGTATGCACTATTCAGGGGGCCAGCCATACTCGTACTGCAAGTCCAGTTGTGCACTCCACTCGGAAAGAAAAAGATGACCACTTTGTCTACAAACGCATAAGACAGTCGAAGGACTTTAAGATTCAGAATTCAGAACAGCCCCTGACTAAAGCGCAGAAAGAAGGATATCACGCTTTTCTTTTATCTGATGCCGACAGCGTTCACCACGGGTATACACGTCCTCCAGATGGGCATATAGCTTAAGACCATCCGCAACGGGCAGTGGCCCTCATAATCACATATCACACATCATCCATCATCCATCGCCCATCATCCAGTTCATCACATCTGGTAACTCCTGACAAGGGCATATGTGCCGAGACTATTGTACAATGTTTCATCTCCGTCTTTCCTTTGATCTTCCAAAGCACCTAAAATAATTGAAAACGAGGGTATTTGGCGTCGTCGCATGTCAGATGACATGGCTTTTCTTTTCACTCGCAATCCTGCATGCGTACCTTACTCTGTGAACGAGGAACCACGGCTGTCAGACCGGTCGCTATCGCAGCGGATTCGGGTCCAAGCCCGCTGGCGATCATCTTCCATGTCGTCCCCTCGGCCCCGTTTGAGCCCCACGTAGCTGGGCTTGTCGAACGAAGCCCTGGGCGAGGCGTAGTGGAGATAATCGGCCTCGGGGGTATCGTAGGAGGTATTGTTCTGTCGTGCTGACTGCAAAGTCTGAAGCAGTAGCCGCGCCGTGGTTTCAGCACGTATGCACCTGTCATTGAGCGCCTGCACGAGCCGGGCAGCCATTTCCTGTGTGTAGATGGCGGCGTACAGCTGCTCGTCTTTCCCGGGCCCCTTGCCCGCTTGGGTCCTGGTCTCCTTTATCGACTTGGCGTGTTCGGCGCCGCACTTGGCAGCGACCTCTGGACATCTCGCGTGGCTATCGTGCTGGCAACTGCGGTGCCGGTTTCGCCTGGCCTCTTCCTGCTCGCCATGCTTCTTTTGACTCTCTTGTTTGTTGTGCAGCTTCTCTGGCATGTCTGAATGGGGTGTGTCTTCGGTTTTGAGGCACTCGGGGGCTTCCTGTTCCTTCGGCGCCGGTCTGCGCGGGATAATCACCCGATCACCGTAGAGGGCGCGTGTCTCGTCGCGATAGAAGAAAGCCTCGACAAGGTCTGGTAGCTTCATCCCTTGGAGATTTTCCTCCAATCTCCTGCTGTATTCGTTATCCGGCTGAAACCAGCCCTGAGCGTAGGCTGGTTCGATCTCGGAGTTCTCGAGCATGTTACGTGCACACTGGACAACGGCAGTCAAGTCATGGTCTCCTTGGCTCAGCGTTCTCTCAAGGCTGCTGAGATCAAGCCCCATCTCGGCATCGGTGTCCATGGAAGACACCGACGACGAGTGACCGACAGTCAGCGACGGGGAGGGCATCTGATTCCAGGTTGGGTAGCCGAGCGCATACGCGCTCCTGTTGTCAGGTGCTATAGGATGCAAAGTCGGACCTCTGCAAGGCGCCGGCGGCGAGGATGGCTGCAGAAGAACTTGGTCCGCACGCAGCATTGGAAAGCTATTTGAACGCGACGGGTAGGGCCTTTGGGAGAAGTCGATGAGTGGTGGCAGCAATGGCGCAGTCACTCTATCCCCGAGCAAGTCGGAGATTCTGGGCAAGACTGGCCGTGGGCGTGATGACCAGTTCTGACATTCTAGGTGGTTCTTGTCAAAGGCCTTGAAAGTTATCAGTGAGAAGATGGTCCGCGATGAGGTAGATGATGACAAACCATATTTGATCCTAGTCAAACCACTGAAGAGATATGTGATGTGCGACGCTAGACTTCGGGCATCCGACTTGGGAGTGATGTTGGTAGAGGATCGGGTGGCTCCTCGATGAAGCAATGTATACAGACAAGAACAGGCAAAACACCCAGAGACGAGAGAATGCGCGCGGGAAGGGTATCACCACGAAAGGAAGGCTTTGACTGAGACGAAACTCCGACCTGGATGACAACCTGGGCAGAATAAGTATCCCTCCAAGTATACATCCCTGGCTCAATTGACCACTGCACGAAACGATATAGCGATCGTAAAGCCTCTGCTCCACAGCTCCTTTCCGGCCTTTTGCATAAAGTCTTGTCCAGACAATGTAGAGAGCGGAGCCATCATTCGAGCCAATGATCAGGAGCAAGTTTAGGGATCAATACATTGAACATGAGCATCGGCTGTCGACACGACTGGATTGGGACATTTCTTGCGCGCTAGGCTCGGGCGGGGAGATGATATCCAAGGCGTCAGCTGAAGCAGAGTATACGATAGCGACGCTGTCAGTCAACCCGGGGATGGCTTTGCTCCACCATGGCAGGGGAGAAGGATCCACCATCGATCAGTTCAGGTGTTGTGGAGGGCCGTAGGATACAAATACGGCCAACGAGGTGTTGAGGTCGCTGCTCGATTCGCTAAATTGGCCCCCAGCGTCCCCGAGTTGGTAAAGGGCAGATTGACTTGCGGTTTGTAGCGACCCGCTCGTTCGCTTGGTGAGTGGATATGCATATGAGACGCCTGAGATCTCGCTTCGAGGGATCTCAGAGGCGAAAATGATGGATCGTCGTCAGGCCAGGGCCAGGGCCAGGGCCAGGATCAGGGCAAAGCAGGTGAGATGCACAGCGGTCGCGAGCCAAGAGTGAAGCGGGAGGGAGCCAGGAGTGAACTGACTTCGACTGAGCCATCAGAAAAGAGGGGGGCTGTTCCCCTTCGCTCTGCTCGTTTCAACTGTCAAAGGAGTCCCCGAACGCTGCATGCATCATCGAGCTCTATCAGAGTTTGCTGAAGCCCTGAAAATGTGAGGAGTCACATTTTACTAAACTTTAAGACGAGGTTCATCCCGCGTCTTCTTCGGACCGCAGGCGCCTCGCTACCCACATCATCGCCTAAATGGGAATCTCATACAAATCGGATCCAGCTAGAGCAACTCCCAGTCGCCTGTGGTTGCCGAAATCTAATCGCGGCCGACCAACGAGGGCATGATAACAGCACGTGCGGTGGACTCGAGCCATGTCGTGTGCGCCATGAGGCAATAAACTAGTGTGCATTGAGATTGTCCTTAACATTACTGGGGTATAGTAGCATATGATCCAAACCAAATTTGACCGCCTCCTCAAGTGACACATCCCTTCCGAACTTTCAGACATTATCCTCATTATTTGGAATAAGAAACCCGGTTAGTAGTGGACTATTGCCAGATTATGACAGGCCAGAGCCAAACTGCTGGATCCCACCGCGGTCAGTTATAGGTCGGACCAGAGTTTGTCAAGCAACAGCAAGACACCTTCGTCAATCGTCGGCTCGCCCCTCAAGAAGCTTCCGTGATTCGTCCAGTCGCCTCCTCAGCACTTTTGCGGCTCGAATTTCCTGCTTCTTTTCCGACTTGAGGATCTCATTACACACCCCTCCCACCGCCCGCAGTAGATCGAGAACAAGATCCTTATCGACATCGGAGAATGTCACCGACCCTGGTCCAATGCCCACCTTGAACTCTGGATCCGCTAGCTTGATCAGACTCTCCATCAGGATCTCGGTATTAGCTGGGTGGTCGACAGCCACCTCGCTTTGCGCATTAGCTTGGCTGGACGCTTTTGGCGTAGTGATGGTCGAGGTCGGCGACTGGACTGGAGGAGTGGGTATGCCATTCGAAACAATTGTCCCTTGCGTCTGAACGCTGCGCGGGGATCTAACCTGAGTTTGCCGACCGCGTCCGCTCAAGGGTGGTGTTGGCCATACAGAAGAGGTGGCTTCGCCTTTCGGGCTCATTGGCGGCTGAGGTAACCCGGTTCCATTACCCCAGCCCAGGATTTCAGAGGGCATTTCGTCCTCATCCTCGGCCTCGGCCTCAGTACCTGCCCCTTCTGTAGCTGTTGCGAAGGTGGCGACTGTTGACAGAGAATCAATGCTATTGCTACGTGCCGCCTTTGTCCACGGCTTCCGAAGTGGGTCAGAAACGACACCGTCGATAGGGTTTCCTAGTCTTGGGAATGTCTCTTGGATCGGTGTTGATGCCGCTTCTTCGTCAGTGCCAGATTCTCCATCTAAAGGTGTCTCTCCTTCCTCTTCGTCCACAGTTGGCGTATTTTGGTTTATCCGGGTTGTCGCCACGCTACTACAATCGCTGTCGCTTGGAGTTTCACTTCTGGTACCGGCACCCGCATAGTTTCCTAGAGCGCTGTGAAGGAACATGTTCTCGTAGTCAAACGCGTCTAGTCTGTCTTCGTGACGCTCAGCCCCGCCCTCTGCTGCTAGCAAGTGTTCAGGAATGTCAGGGACATCAGGCTCGAGATCCTGGAGGCTCTCTTCCAGAACCTCATTGAGGTAGACCTGCTCTTCTTCTGACGCAGCGATGGGTTCGTCATCGTCAAACTCCTGCGCCGCATCTTCGTACACAGACTCTTGAATGATCGAAGTCGGCTTCTCGAGCGGCTCGGATTGCACGTGCACCGACTTGTGGAGACTAGGGGTGTTTTTGTCGGTCCGTGCTTCACTCAAGTAGCTAGAGTCTTTCGTTGCTGAAAGATCGACGTTGAGATAAGTTTGCGCTTGGGGTGTAATTGGTGTAACATGAATGTCCAATGGCTTTCTCGATCGGGAAGGGCTCCAACCCATACCGGCGTTAGTGTTGATAGGACTGCCAGCCTCTTTGTATTCGGGGGAACTCGTATACCATTGCTCTGGTGCCTGAGCACTCGTAAACGGACTGGGTGTTCTGATGCTCTGCATGCTTTTTCGCCTCATGCTGTCAGCTTGTGCCCTATCCTTCAAATCGGAAATTTTGGCCTGCAGAGTGGACATTTGCTCGCGAATTTCCTTGGTCGAGCGGTTCGACAACACCGACGACGAGCGCGCCAAAGCCGTCGTAGGACTGCTCGTAATGACCGAAACATTTTCTTTCGACGCAGCTGCTAAAGTATTAATGCCGAGGCCCCGTGGAGTACAGGACTCTGGAGAAGTCTTGGTCGTGCTAGGGGCACTTTCTTCCTCTTTGAGCATTTGCAAAGGTGAATTGAAGCTGCGGATGCTGGCTGGCGAAAAACCACCAGCCAGTGTAGACGGTGGGGAGTGCAGTTGTTGTGGAGATTCTTGTCTGCGACCATATTCAAGAGCGCTCGCAGACCTAACCTCCTGGATCATGGAGAGGCGCTTCAACCCAGAGTTGCCTGTTGTTGTGTCGCTACCGCCTCTAGCGTGTACGACCGAATTTGTTCTGTTGACGAGATGGAGTGGTCTCGCCTTTCGCTGGCTCGCCCCCGCCAGAGAGATTGAACGATACAGCCCGCCGGCGGGCTGGTGTAGCTCGTTCATGTTTGGCGAAGACCTCGAAGACAAGAGGATGCTGTGACGGGCTTTGCTAAGGTTGTCCTCCATATGGGTCAGTCTTTTCCTTGCGTGCTCGAGAATCCGCTCTGCTCGTTCGTTGAGCAGAGCCATTTCGTCTTCCCCATTTGTCGCAACCACACTATTTCTCTTGCTTTCAACATCGTCGACTTCTTCATCTGGGACTTTGGCTACATCCGCAGCCAGCCTTTCATTCATAATCTTAGAAGTATCGAAGTCCTCCCAGTTGCCCAAGTCAGAGCCATTGCTCGAAGAGGAACGATTGCTCAACCTTCGCGCCGCGCGCATCGAAGGCCCAACAGGAGTCGGTGAGGGGGGATCTGATGCAGTCGGAGTGTCCGTCCTTCGGCTCTTCCTCGATCTTGGGGTTTCTTCCTCGCCGATATCGCTCAAGGGCGCTCCGTGTTCATAGCCATAGCCATAGTAGTTGGTGTTGATAGGAGGGACAACGCGAGTTGGCAGTCTCACGGTCGTCGCAATGCCCAGCTCGATCGCAGGCTCAAGCTCTGGTGGGGATGAGCCCAGTGAGACAGCTGAGTCTGGCCGTAGCGGAGGCGGAGAGGAATGTAGAGTCGGCGACGAAGCACGCGGAGTTGGACTGGCTTCGAGATGTCGCTGATATGGTAGGATCATGTCGGGATTTGTCAAGGTGGGTGAGGGAGGAACTTCCTGCGTAAAGAGATCATGGGGAATCGCAGGAGGGATAGGATGGGCGTGTAAGTTCGTCATTGTGGTTGTTGCTCGAGCACGCGATTCCTGACGGAATGCGACAGCTGGTAAGACGTCGGCTTACGGGGGCACAGCAAGGCATGCTCTGACAGGAGGTTTCACTGCCCTCGTGCCATTGAGCGTAGAGGAGATTGACAACGGGGCCAGCAGTAATTCCGAACGCGCGAGTGGAAAGCGCAAGCCGTAGATAGACAATACGAGTATGCAAGAGGAAAAGGAATCGACACCAGCTGCGCTCAGAGAACCCACTTCAGCGAGCGAACGACTTGCGCGCCAGAATCCCCAGTGACTGCGACAGGGGGGCTGTCAAGATCAGAGGAAGTGGTGGCTTGCTGGGCCAGAGTTGGAGCTGCGGGCACCAGCTGAGGAGTTTTTGATGGCGCACAGAGCAGGAAGCGGCGCCAATGGCAACTGCCGCTTATGACTGGCTGGTCCCTGCGTCAGCCCCGGGAATCAGCAAACCTTAGGCAGGAGCCACCCAACCGGAGCTTGCCTTCTACCGAGTGGGCAAGCCAAGGTCGAAAAGGTCCGCCACGCTATGATACCTTGTCGCCGTTCTGCTCTCAACTTTGCTCGGCAGAACCCACAACGTCCAATATATGGTGCGTAGACTCTGCTTGAGTCGACATAAATGTGAGTACCAAGGCGGCGGGCCCTTGCGATAGGATAGGGCCGTGATGCTGATGCCGAAGCTGATGAAGCTGAAGCCCAAAGTGAAACGATTTCTGTGCTCAGTCCTCCAACAGGCATTCACGCAAGGGAGAAGGATTACGCCATGCCCGCTTTCGCTCTCGTCCCTGCATCGCCGTCAGATCTGGAGGCCGTCGCCCGTGTACAGTTCGAAGCCTGCGCACAGGACCATGGTTTTCCAGTCATATTCCCGAAAGGGCCGACATTGACCTCAATGACCCATTTTGTGCAGTCGTACGAAAGCGACATGGAAAACGATCTCAGCTGTCACCTAATGGTCGTCAAAGACGCGTTGACTGGTGACGTTGCGAGTTTCGCAATATGGCATTTTTATCCTCCGCGCAGCTCAGAAGAGATCGAGGAGGAGATGCTGATGCGTGAATTCCCGTTGCCGAGTGACGCGAACAAGGAGCTGGGCAACAGATTGATTCACAACAGTATCAGGAAGCGACATGAGGTGGTCGCATCCGCTATCGGAACAAATCAGCCGTATGCTTGTAAGTTGTACAACCTCATCGCAGCTCATTTCCTCTCGCTTGCCGAGGACTAGTCTGACAGTGACGAAGATCTGGCTGCTGTGGGCACAAGTCCAAAGTACCAGAAGCAAGGAGCCGCATCCCTTCTACTGAACTGGGGCTTAGAGCGGGCGGACGATAGGGGTCTGGCAGTCTATGTTGAGAGCGCGCCAATGGCATTGCGACTTTACGAAAAGTATGGATTCCAAGAGGTTTCTGACTTGAGGCTTGATCTGGCGCCATGGAAGGAAGGTGAATATCTTAACAAATGCATGGTTCGGCAGCCAGCTATTTAAGGTCCCTCTCATCGAGTCCCTACATTCTACCATATTCAATTGGTGAGTTTGAGCGTGTTAGCGTCATGAAAAGTTCAAGCTGTCCTCAACTTTGCTCTCACCATCAGCGGGCCTTGCTTCTCTCCTATTCCAACACTCTCCACCACCAACTTCTCGTCTGGATCCACGAGTTCAAGTTCGTACCGTCGCCATACCGCCGTCAAAATCTTGACAATGCTCATCATCGCCACATTCCTCCCGATACATGCTCTATGACCCACGCCGAAAGGTGCTAAATCATTTGGAGACAGCGGCTTCGACGGGTCAAGCCATCTTTCGGGCCTGAATACGTGGTGGTCATCACCCCAAACAGCAGGATCATGATGGACCACGTAATTGCACATAGATACGTTGGTCTAGGGAGAGAAAGTTAGCAAGGCAGTCAGAGGGTGCAAGCATCGCAACTTACCCCTGTCGGGACCTGGAAACCATTGATACTAGCTCCCTTGGGGTCGGTGACTGTCCGCGGCAATGGCATGGTAAATACAGGCGTGATGCGGAAATTCTCACGAATGGCGGCCATCGCGTATGGAAGCTGCGCTTCCAACCCTGCGTATGTCGGTAAAGAATCACCAGCGGCGTCTGTCAGGGGGATGCATGCGTCCACCTCTTTGGTGAGCTTCTCCGCGGCCTTCTCGTTATGCAAGAGATGGTAGAACAGGAGGGTCATAGTACCAGAAGTGGTGTGCGACCCGGCAACGAGAAAGGCAAAGGCTTCGGAAGCGACCGCGACCTTGGGCAGGTCCTCACCCGTCTCGGGGTCCTTTGCACGAATGAGTCTGGTCAAGATGCTGTGCTTTTCACTCGTCTTCTGTCGAGACATCTCCCGGTCAAGACACGCCGAGGTCCTCTCTTTTAGCTGCTTCCTGCTGTTCAGAAGGTCTTGCAGCCATGGGATGGGCAAGTGATTGGCGATGCGCATGCTGTACGGCAGCAGCGAAGGCAGCATACCAAACATGCAACTCAGGAAGATGTGCTCGTTAATCGGAGGTAATTGGGTAGGATCTTGTGCCTTCTGGCTTCCGAATTCGGTGTGGAAGACCAGTTCGCCAATAATGTCGTAGGCATAGTAACCGAACATGTCCTTCAAGTTGAATGGTTCTGAACCCTTTGCGTCAATGGCGTCGAGAAGATTCTTAATGTGGGTATTGTAGATGGATTCCATCTGGGAAAGAGACGCCACCGAAAAGCTGTGTGCCATCTGACGGCGGCGCTTAGCGTGCAGCTGCATTTATACTTAGCATCTGGGTGTCCCTGAAGCGGCATATTCACATAGTACTGACTTCTTCATCCAGCATACCAAACGTGTTGGGGTGGAAAGTGGTGAACCCCTGGTAGAAGTCGCTCTTAGGGAACTTCCTCCCACCCTTGTATACGTCGCTGAGGACATCGACGCTCTGGAAGCTCAGTTCATTGGGGGCAATCCGAACCACTGGCCCATATTTCTCGTGCATCTTCAGGAGCGTGTCCGGCATCCGCCTGGTCCACAGATGATAAACCCGCCATAAATCCGTATGAGCCGCCCAGAAAGGGCCGGGAAATTTTCTCAAGGGATGGAACAAATGACCGTACAGAAAGGAAACAACAACGACCGCGGAGGCCAAGGCGAGGTAGACAGGCAACATATTGAATCTTTCTCGCGGACGATTGAAATTGCAGCAATGACCACACAACAGAAGGGGGACGAGGAGGTGCGAGAGCTTCTAGTGCTCTTGATATAGCCAAGAGCGGAATAATCACCTTCCCATATTCCTGCTAGTCATCCGCAAGAGGATGGATGGATCTGCTGCCGGTGGTCCAGCGCACGTACTGCTGACATCAGTGGGCTTCCCAGGGCCACCTCATCACTTCGGCCTCCCATCACCAGCATGACGGGATGGGTTTCCATAGGTCTGCACATCAAAGGTCGCCTCGGCTCGGCCACGGACTTCCCCAGACCGCGGCCATCAAGAAAGGGCTTCCGCAGTAACCACGAATGGTCGGAATGGTCCGATGTCTCGTTGGAGAAGCTGTGGAAAGCATGTTCATTTATTGCGAAGGGCACGTCCAGGAAGTCTCGGGTGAGGAAGAGTGCGACGGGTACCGGATACGAGGTACGTACGGTGAAGCAGTGACCCCCACACCAGTTCCCCAACCTTGGCCAACCCCGGCCAACCCAACGCAACCCAACGCGTCTCGGAACCAGCGTTGCTTTCCGTCTTAGCGTTCCGAGATCTGCATTCCCCACAATCGCGATCCTTCAAGGGTCGATTACGACGGTCGGAAGAGAGCCTGGTGTCCAGAGTGGGTGGGAGGAATCCAGGAATCCAGGATGGTGTTGTTTAACTTGTGGCCAGCGGCTTGGATTCAAAGTCACGAAACCATTCCTGCTTCTGGTAGCCGGTCATTGTTCCCGGGGGGGCAACAGTTTCTCATACAAGGAGGATATATCCCGTCAAGATTCGCCCACTGCGTGTTGTATCAATACCAGCACAGTATGGACGAGGCACGGAGCATTTGAAGAGCGTTGCACCATATGGGTCATGGCACAATGCGCTCTTCGCTCACAGGTTTCACGGCGACACAACGAATGCTCTGTTCAATCCTCCATTTGAGCGAACGCATTACGCCCCCTAGCGGAGGACCGTCATCAGAACTGTGCGGGTGCTGCGGCAAGTAGGAGGATGCTGATGCCTTACAACATCACCTTCTTCTGCGTCGTCATGCACGGACATTATGCGGGCTGGAAGCAACATTGCAAGTCTGTTGGTGTCGCTGCCCTTCACAATTTCCGGTCATGGTACAAGGCTTCGGCGCTTGCGAGCGACAGTCAGGAATGGATGCCACAGAACTGTGTCTGGACAGGGTACCAAGTTCGGGTTTCTGCTATTCCTGTGGATGAGCAAGCTGCTTTGATGCTCTCCTGAACGTAGACCGAGATTACTCTCGGGCCCGGCCAGCCTGAACACATGCAATTTGTGGGAGTCGATGCTCTACATCTCACAGCTGCATCGTCGCCAACGTTCAGCTTCAAGGCTTGACTATCTTGCCGACACCCAAATTGACCCGACCTTTCTGACGACGGTTGGTACGGCCGCAGTCCCAAAGGAAAGGTCAAATTTGGGTAGGGAGCGCGAATGATACTAATAAAATATTCCCTGTACGTCGGCTCATCTTCAGTGATTAGTTGTGGGCACGGTGAGCGGCGTGTGTGACATGAGCCGCCCAGCATGAGCGACCCGAACTCGTGGATCTGAGGACGTAGAGAAAGCTACAAGTCAAATGAGTTCGAATTTAATCACTCGGGCACTCACGTCAGAAACATAATGAATGACTGCAGAAACTGTTGGCTTCACCTGACTTGTGATTTTGACCATCTAAGCCCGGTTTACATGTAAACTTTGACCAAACTTTGGTGCACACCCCTTCAGAGGCACCTGCGAGTACAGATTGGCAACTTAATCTCTTATTGCACAATTCCGCTCCTGCTCGCCACCCGGTAGGGTTCTCACGGCTCCTTTTGGCTGTCAGCTGGTCGAGGAGGCTGAAGGCCGGGACCAGCCCCCGCACTGGGGAATTTTCAAATCCGGAGTGCGTACTCCCTAACTTCACAGCAATAAGGATAATAATAAGGGACATATATTCCGCGTTCCAAGTCTCGGTCCTGCTGCTTCAAATGGCGTTTGAGTGTCAGCAACTAGCGCTCACGTTCGCTGGTCATTCAATCCTGGCACTGAGAGATCAACAATCAGCAGCACGACGCGCACATCATCTGCTCTGATGGAACCTCCTTCGAAGAGAGCAAAGTCTACTGCCTACAGAAGGGCACCTTATGCAGCAGCTGCATGCGATTATTGCCACGGCCGGAAGCTGAAGTGTTCAGGCGACCGTCCCTGTGCTCGGTGCAAGAAACAGGACCTCTCCTGCAGTTATCCAACCAAGACATCGTCCGCCACGACTCGGACGGAGTCGAGCTTGAACCAACAGCAACCGCCAGAGGATCAAGATGGCGGCAGGCTATCAGAGACGTTGTTTACGAGTATTGACGATTTGCAACGACAATTGGACGATTTTCGTACCAAACTCCGCGACGCTACCGTGTCTGGACTGTCGGAGACTTTGTTGCCGAGTCCGCCTGCAATAATACAGCAAAAAGGCGACTCCGACAAAAGGACCACAAACGATGCCAGTCTATTGAAGAGAGAACCTAGTTCAGCGGACTCCGCAGATATATACGCGGGTCCGACGAGCTTCGCTTGGGGAATGGTAACGGCCGACGCAAGGCTTGCCAATCTGACTCCATCCAGTCGAGACGACGCCACTCCTAGGAGTCCGTCGCCGCCGCACGTTGAAGCCCCACAGACTCCAGGGGCCCCTCCGCTTCAAGAGTCCGACGCATCCGAGCTTTATGGCGAGACGTCGCTGGACAAATTCACCGTCGAAGACGTGCTTCGCTGCCTTGATGTGTTTCAGAACGTTTACGGCGTTCTTCACGCCATTCCTCAACTTGAGAAGATCAGAGCCAATACGCCCAGCTTACTGCGGTCTGCCAAGCGATCAATCTGGTCCCAGGCATGCGATCCCGGCCGCTGTGGTCTGTTGGAGATGATGAAGGTCATTCTGGCAACCGCTCTTGTTTGCCAGGCCGGGACGAGGACCAAACTGTCCGAGACACTGTATCGATCCGTGGAACCATGCATCACTGCGTGCGTTTTTCAGCGCACCGTAAGCTATGACTTTCGAACGCTCTTGCTGCTAGTGGTAAGTGTAGCGTCGTCCATTGGAAGGGTGTTGATCCTCGTCATTGACGCTTGACCTAGGCTATGTACCACTTCGCAAACGACGACCTAGTCCTCGGGGCCCGCGCGATCATGTATGCCGCACGCACGGCCGTGGAGGAAGGCTTGTATCGGATCGAAACCCTCACCGCCAAGGTGCCGGACCAAAAGGAACGCCAGGCAGTGATCCGTCAATTGTGGAGCCTGTTCGCGCTTGATCGGCAGTTCAACTTCGCGGCGGGCCTGCCACACCATCTGAACGACCGGGACGTCGACTTGCCCGCCCCCGTCGAGGCACCGTATCTGGCCGCCATGGTCAGCTATGTTATTATGGGTGCTCAGGGATGGAACTCGCTCGTCAACCGTAACCTGCTGGCCAGCGGACGCATCCCCTCCAAAGACGCGCTCAACTTCTTTCACTATCAAGTCCATCATTGGAGGGAGGAGCTCGATCCGTCGGTCCGCTTCGACGGCCCCGAAATCGAGTCCGACAACGACGTATTCTTCACGTCGACCGAGGACGAAACCGAGATCTATCTCAAGACACTGCTCTACCTGCGATCAAACCAGATTCAGATCCTTGTCCTGCGGCCGATCCTCATCTATCCTCAGACTGCCCGCAACAATACCACTTTAATCATGGACGCCATCACCCTGGCCAAGAAAACGATCCGCACGCTGAACACCCTGGCCACCAAGACAGGGCTCTACAAAACCAGACAGGCGCTCTTCAACCATTTCTTGTCCTCGGCCTTGACTGTTCTCTTCCTGACGGCCGCGTACGACGCCGAAACCCAAGCAACCCCGGGTGCTCACCAAGATGCACCGGCCAGACTGCTCGGAGACGCCACCAACGAACTCCAGGCGGGGCTCGATCTCATCGACCGCCTCCGCCCAACCTCGCAGTCCGCCTCCCGGCTTTGGGCGCGGTTCGCCCGCCCAAGACAACAGCTCATCCGGTTGGGCATTTTGAGCGGCTCGGCCATCTCTCAACAGGACAAACAACATCACCACCACCACCACCAGCAGCAGCAGCAGAACACCATCCGTGATCTTTCTTTACATGGGGAACGCCAAACTCAAAGCGAGCCGCAAAACTATCACACGAGTGGAGGAGCCGACGTCAGCACCGGCATCAATGCCGGCGTCGACAATCATGCCCTTGATTTCGGCCCCTCGGTTGCTTTTCCCTTTGACTTTGACTCCGAGGCCGGCATCTTCGAGCAGGACAACAACGGCTTCCTTTGGCAGGACTGGTTCGATGGTGGATTCATGGACTCTTCCGCCCCGTTTGGAATGCCGGCGTGGATGTGAGCGAGTGGATTCGCAGGGCGAGACATAACTGGAAACTGGGACGGATGGACAATCGGTCATGTTCGAGCACTTTGCAAAGAACCGTTTCACATGGTATGATGCTGTTTGTATGGCTCTATGCAGGCCGACGAACCGAACCGGGTCTGATCCAGCCTACACGTGGCGATACAGCACCCTGTACAGAGTGTGCTTGGTACGGAGCCCCAGCCCATCTACTGTACACAGTATCTCCGTCTTTAACTCCACTCGACTCACGCTTCCACACGGTACCCCCAGATCTCGGAACCAGGCAGGCTTGGCAGGGCAGGGCTTGGCCTCGACGTGTCTGGTTTCGTCTTGGATGCTTCGAAAGGAACCATCTTCGGAAGGAAGTCAGAGGTCCGACTTTCGAATGCACAACGACTAAGGCTCTGCTCATCCGGAACATTGGGCCCTCGCCTCGCCTCGTCTTCCACCCTCGTTGGCCGCATCAAAAGCTTCCCAGGAAACATTGTCGGATCGCGGGCGGTGGCATACGCGGACGTTGAGACCGCGAGGCCCTGGGAGAAGAATTGCTGACAATACAGCGGAGAGGGGTCCTCATACCCGTAGTACCTCTTCGATGACGGCGTTAAGCTAGCGGTACGCGGGAGAGAAGTATAAACGCTTGATGAGTAGGCTTTGTGGGTACGAGTACGCTGAGAGCGCGAAATCAAAACGCCAGATCGCGATCTTCTTACCTATCTTGAGGCTGCTTCAAACGTCAGCGATCCAGGAACATCGTTCGGACCTCATCCACCATGGAGATTCGACCAGGGCTTCATATCTGAGAGGAGAGACCATTTGCTGCCACTGGGACGGGACTGCCGTACTTTCGGGGCATTTCGTACTGCCATACGATTCGCATTCTCCCGACCATTGCCAGCATCGGATGGATCTCGGTGAACTTGGCAGGGAAGGGGCCAGTGTATTTCGCAAAAGAGTGGAAGAAGATCCTGTTCATGACCGTCGACGCAATGTATACGAACGACAGACTCCATAGCGCATAAGTGATATCGAAGGATTGCATATGTAAGGTCTGTGAACGCGCTGCCATGGTGGGGTTGTGAGGCACAACAGATAATTTGGCTTCATGGTCACAATGTCCCTGCGATCAGGCGGTCCAAGTGCCACCGCTAACAGTAAGTAGCAGTTGAGAAAAGGAGTCGATCAATGTTCGCAGCGGTGTTCGGAGGAAGGAGAAAGGGAAATAACTTGGCTCCTCACAAGTCTCCCGATTCCAGGGGGTGTCGTGGGGCAGGGCTAGCGAAGGTTGTAGACCTGGGGTGACTAGCATCGGCCAAGACATCCTCTGCATCGATTCGGCATATTTCATTGGTTCGGAGAGTTTCTTGGGCGTGTAGAGTCTGTGGTTTGTTCCGACGAGCGTGTCGCGTTCCGAAAGCTCTGAGAGGCTCGTGTGTCTGTGCTGCATCCTAGCTCATATTTACTCATGTTGTTGGTACTGGTCTTCTGTAGAAGGTAGGAAACAAATCAGTAAAGGTGACATCCTCAGAAGGCCTATCAATCGCCAAGCCATCCAGGTCACAAGGAGCCCAACTGGCATAGCCGTCTCTATCGGGGATTGTCGTCACTCCTGAGAATTTCTCGCAAGCTTGTGAACCCCCAATCCCACAGTGACTGGGAGATACAGCCTTTAGCGTCCATCATGGCTGAATCGCTGCCCGAAAAGAACATCAAAACCAGGGCCCTTGTGGTCGAAAAGCCTGGGGCACCATTTGTCCTCCAAGACGTAATTTTGGACGAAATTCGACCAAATGAGCTCCTCGTCGAGATCAAATATGCCGGCTTGTGCCATACGGTAAGAACATTTCCTTCTGAACAAGCGGCATAGCTCACATGGCCATTCAGGACCTTGTTGTTCAAGCAGGTAAAATGCCGATGGGCTCGTATCCAGCGATCCTCGGACATGAAGGTGCCGGTGTCGTACGCAGACTGGGGTCCGGGCTGAAGAGCTCTGGACTCGCAGTTGGCGATCGGGTACTTCTAGGATATAGCTCGTGCCTCAGCTGCTCAGCCTGCAAACAAGGTCGCAAGGGTGCATGTGGCAGTATTGCCATGATCAACGTGAGTCATTCTTACCTTCAAGGCCAATCCCTACATGACGGGACATTTGTATCAGTGAGGGAGTTTCTTGGTCTGGCTTTCCTTGGAACATTACCGTGTCCCAGTAGCTGGTTGTTGTGTGGGAGGTTCTGACGTCTCCCTAGTTCATTGGGACACGAGGAGCAGATGATACCTCAATCCTATTAGCCAGCGGAGAGCCAGTCCGTGGCACATTCTTCGGCCAGTCGTCGTTCAATCAACTTGCCATTGTCGATTTCAGGTCTGTGGTCAAGTACGATGGTCCTGTAGAAGACCTGGCTTTCCTGGCTCCCCTAGGGTGTGGATACATGACTGGGGCGGCAACAGTACTCAATGTACTCAAACCAGGACCAACCCATAGCCTCGCCATTTTCGGAATGGGGGCAGTAGGACTTTGTGCATTGATGGCGGCTAAGGACCAAGGTGTGAAAGAGATCCTGGCGATCGATATTGTCGAGTCGAGATTACAATTGGCGGAGTCATTGGGAGCAACGAGAACTGTTGACTCGAAGGAGTATACCGACGTCGAAACTGCCATTCGTGCTACTCTCCCAGACGGTGTCGATTATATCATCGACGCCACTGGTCTAACAAGCATGCTAAACAGCGGGATAAGGGCGCTTGCACATGGAGGCACCCTCGCCATTGTCGGAACACCTCGGCCACACGAATCACTCTCGATCGATGCCCTAGACATGTTGATACACTGCAAAACCCTGGTTGGTGTTACAGGAGGTTATTGTGACCCTCAAGAGGTACGTGTCTGCCGTCGAACTGTCCTGCAGTCATTTGCTGAAATGCTGGTAGTTCATCCCTCGCCTCATCCAGATGTTCCGCGCAGGTGCGTTTCCAATAGACGGGCTATCAAAAGTGTACTCGCCAAGTAAGATAGAAGATGCAATTGAGGACATGAAATCCGGCAAGGTACGAGCAACAATACCTTCCTCTCACAGCGTCGCTGACATCAATGCCAGGTCATCAAGCCCGTGCTTGGATGGTAGCTTTTTTCGGAGTCTTGAAGGTTGACATGCATCACGTCTAACGAGATGCTCGTACGTTAGAAGACGTGGATGAGAAGCTGTTCCAATCAATTTTAATTATTGTAAAGGATGAAATGTACGAGTGAGGCTTGAGTGAAAGTAAAGACGAAAGTAAGGTGAAAGTAAGGTGGAAATTGTACGCGCGGTGATTGATCGCGCTAAGACTTATAGCTAAACTCTCCCAAGACGCGCGTTCGTCGTCATCCGTCACCCGATGTCTTTATTTCAGCTGGCACAAGGGTTTGCAAAGGTAATGATAGAGCAATTCCGCATAGCAATGGCGCTGTCATAAGACTCAATAGCTTAACGTCTCTTCAACCTCGAGTCAACCACAGCCGGCTGAACCGACGAATCTTCAGGCGCGGTCTCCAATACCTCCATTACGCTGTTACCCTGAATGCTCATCTGCCTAATACATCCTTGGCCTTGAGCCAGCGTTCCAGGCACAAATCAGGGTGTTTTCCGGAATCATGGTGAAGTGCAGTGGGGAAGCCGATCGCACCATTTACACATTTAGATCCGAAGGAACAACCGACGGAACTCGAGTGAAATGTATCACCAGTGCTCGCTATCGACAGTTGCCCAGCCTCGGCAGACCCGGTAAAGCCAACGGCGATACCAGGCAATTCAGCAGTCAACCTGCCTCACAGTTCAGCCCAACACGTTATGCTAGAGTACTCGTACCTCGTACCCTTGACTCTCGATAGGGGCTGAGCACAAGCATGACCACCCCGAAGTCGGGCATGTTGACAACGACCGCTCATGAAGTTTTGGTCTCGGCCGAGTCACCGCCAGTTACTGCGTATGCACCAAGGTACAGACTGGCTTGAGATCTACTGTATGCAACGACCCGTCGGTAGCCACGAGATGTGTTCCGCCTCACTGACAGCAACCTTTTCTGCATGGTATCGGGGCACGTGACAGCATATCTCCAAGCTCATCTCGTTACCTGCCGAGCCGCCGTTGCAGCTGAAAGTGGCCCAATCAGAGGTATGAATTCAAGCACGTTGCTCAGTTCTCGTACAGGATTGGCGGACTTGCAACTTCATCCGTCGTCGCTTCTACTCGACCACTCCATCCACGGCCCACGAAGTTGTGCCTGTCGATGCACCAGCACCGACGGCAGTCAGTCACCTTCCGGCGGCAAGTTGTCTCGATAAGCCTTCGTATTTGAAATGCTTATGATGATCGACGCGGCCGGAGCGGCTCGTTTAAGCGCTGTGCTTCCAACGAAGCCCAGCCTAAAACTGGCAGAGCTTCAGCATATTCTGCCTCGTTGTCCCATTTCTGCTAACGTTGAGGTGCTGCCATTTGGTTCCTCGAAATGCTCAAAAGTCTCTAGATGACGGATCGCGAGTCAAGACTGCAGCTACATGGTACTTTGTCCATTCCGCTGGCGGTGTGTTATGGACAAAAATGATCGACTTTCCGGACTCCGGTTTACCCCAACTGCTCGAAGCAGGGATAATGGGACGTCCATACAATATCCAAAAGCGAACGGCGCCGTACCCTACCGTGACCGACGCATATTAGGCCGCCATACCTCCGCCGCCAACCCGCAATACCCCAGCATATTCCCCCTAATGGAACTAACCCCGCAGAACATTCCACCGGACCCGCTAGAGTTCAGCAAATCAAGATCCGTCGGGTGATATAATTCGGTGGTGATCACAGCGAACAGCCTGACCTGATGCCTGCACATAGGCGATGAGCCGGCAATTACAGGGAACAAAATGTTGGAGAAGAAGCAAGTACTCAGCTGGGCTCTTCCGGAAGCATATAAGGCGGCTCGCCTACACGTTTGTCCAAAGATTCTGTTTCTCCGAGGAGTTGCAAGGCTTTCAGCGTCAGCCCTGTCTTTGCCCCGGTGTTAATAGCTGTTGCCAAGCTTTGAGACTAAGAACTAACCCTTGTTTTTGGTTCGACGGCTGCCCTATTTCCCTGAACATGGACGAGAAAGTCGCCCAAGCTGATCAGGTGGATGTCGACTCTGGCAGCGACAAGAAGATCGACACCCTCGCGGAGATCGAGGCTGTCAATGGTCTCAAAACCGTCGAGGCAGGGTTTGCCGCTGACCAAGTCCTTGTGGAGCTCGACGAGAAGGAGAAAACGAGGATCTTGAGAAAAATCGACTATCGTCTGATTCCTCTCCTCGGTGTGCTGTATCTGTAAGTGGGCCTCCTGAGACCGATCACGACAATTTCCGGCTCACTATAACGACAACAGATTGGCCTTTATTGACCGTGGCAACATTGGAAACGCAAAAATCGCCGGTCTCTACGATGACTTGCACCTCCATGGGATGCAATACAATACTGCCTTGACCCTGTTCTTCGTCCCCTACGGCCTTTTCGAAGTTCCCAGCAACATTGTCCTGAAAATCCTCCGACCTTCAATCTGGATTTCCATTTTGATGTTCTGTTGGGGTGAGTCAGCTGGCATTCTGCCGTGCACACAGCTCGCTAATATGGTCAGGGACGGTTATGACGCTCATGGGCGTGATCAGTTCCTACGAGGGGCTTCTGGTCACCAGGTTCTTCCTCGGCGTGGCAGAGTCTGGATTCTTCCCAGCAGCGACATACCTCCTCACAATCTGGTTAGCAGCACCAAAATCCCCAGACCACTCTGGATGGTGTTCTGACTTGTCTAGGTATCTCCGATACGAAGTCCAACGCCGCATGGCTGTTTTCTACGCCGCAGCATCCCTTTCCGGAGCTTTCTCGGGCCTGTTGGCATATGGCATTCAACACATGGACGGCGTCGCCGGACTTGCCGGCTGGAAATGGATCTTCATTCTTGAGGGCCTGGTGCCTGTGGCTGGCTCCTTCCTCGTTTGGTTCCTCCTCCCCGACAACCCGGAGACCGCGAGATTTCTCACCAAGGAAGAGAAGGAGTTCATCATCAATCGACTGGCGCTCGAGACAGGCTCCGGCCACGGCCGAGTCACCAATGCTGATCGGATCCGGGTTCGTCACATCGTGGCGGCTTTCAAAGAGTGGAAGATCTGGGGCGGCGTTATCATATTTTGGGCCAACACGGTAAGTCACTGCCAACGGCGAGGCTGGAATAGCTTGCAATGCTGTACTTTGAGACTGATGCTGGGCCACTACCTGTAGATCGGTGTCTACGGCTTCACCGCCACTGTCCCTTCCGTTATCGAGGAACTTGGGTACACCTCAGCAAACGCCCAGCTGATGACTATCCCCATCTACGTTTTCGCCATGATTGTAAGTCCTCCTCCTGTCAGGTTCATGTCGTTGCCTTCCCTTGTCCTTTCTGCGTGCCCTCAAGATCCCTCTTTACCTCAAGACACAATCGGAATGCCACCACTGACCTGCCGTGCAATAAAGTTAACTTTGATCTTCGCCTTCTGGTCCGATCGTGTCCAACAACGAACCCCCTTCATTATGGCCGGCTTCTCCATCGCCTGCATTGGGTTCATCGGCGAGCTCGCAATCCCGCACCCGCGACTCCCCGGGGTCACCTATTTCTTCCTCTTCCCACTTGCAGCCGGCCTGTATTGCCCCTTCATCTGTCTCGTCTGCTTGATCGGCAACAACTTGGCCCCCAGCTCCAAGCGAGCCGTAGGCATGGCGCTGTTGATCAGCGTCGGTAACTTCGGCGGCATTGCCGGCAGCAATATATACATCGCTTCTCAGGCACCAAAGTATCCAACCGGGTTTGGCACCGGACTGGGCATCTGCGTGGCTGCGGTAATCATGGCATATATACTGCGAAGGGCGTATCAGCGCGAGAATGACAAGCGTGACGCGTTTATGGTGGGCAAGACGGACGAAGAGGTCAAGGCAATGTACACGGAGCAGGAGCTGTTGGACTTGGGAGATAAGTCAACTTTCTACCGCTATACAATTTGAGCAGCGGGAAGCAGTGTGGGAGGAGAAGAGTGGACGCAAGATGCCATGAACAAGACTGCTGCGTCGGCAATGTCGCAGCCACCCACATCGGCATCGATATCAACACATACGACTCTAATGTCATCGCCGATCTACTTGACCTTGTCTCGCCCGTTTCCTTCATCCGATCGAGTGAGCCGTACATGGCAGTTACGATCATTCAATGGTAGGAAAAAGCTATACAAGATGACTGTACGATTCTTAGCGCCTCCTATAATCTACTCATTCTTCTTGAGCGGATTCTTCCTCCCAAACGGCCATCCCCTCTCCTCGGGAATCTCCCTTGCAATCCACCTCACGATCGCGGCGTTGGTCTCCTCGGGCTTCTCCAGCGCGACCCAATGCCCGGCCTCAATCCCCACGGTGGTCAGTTTGCGACAATACGCCTTCATCGGATCCATCAGCTTGGAATTGTACGTCCCGGCTACCACATCGTTCAGACACTCGACAAACAAGACGGGCACGGACACGACGCCGTCGTTGATCGACCAGTCTTCGCACCACTTCAGGTTGACGTCGTGGTTGAGATAGTATGCCGTCGGGGCCCAGAACCCGGACTCCTCGAACGCGGCGACCATCCTACGTAGCAGATCTTCCGAGAGGAGAGTCTCGGCCAGGGGTATTGAGGGCGGCGGGGCCTCTGATCCGCCGAACCAGCCGCCGTCTTTGATCACGTGGGCCGTGAAAGCTGGTTTATTCCTCACGTCTTCGTCGTCCTCCTGCTTGTCCTCGTCCTTGCTGCTGTGCTGGTCGTCGCCATCTCCCCCGCGCCACCTCCCTTTGGCATAACACAGCTTCAAGAACGCCTCGACGTCCTTCTCAAACACGGCGACGGCCTTGTCGAAGTTCGCCGTCGAGCTCTCATAGAAAGCCTGATACGCCCACTGCGCGTAAGGGTACTCGTCCTCCGGGTAGATGTCGCGGTTCGCGTACTTGGCCATCTCGGCCACGCCCATCTCCAGCGTGCGGTAGGGGATCGCCATGTTGACCACGCCCAGGCATACCTCCGGGTTGTGCGCGACGAGGGCCCACACGACGCCCGCGCCCCAGTCGTGGCCTAGCCAGATGGCCTCCTCGCGCTGCAGGCCGTGCTTGAGCAGGGTCACCAGTTGGCCGACCACGTTCTGTAGCGAGTATGCCGTTTTGTCCTTGTCGTTGTCCTCGGCTTTGGGCCCCGAGTCCCCGAACCCCGGGAGGTCCGGGGCGATGCAGCGGAAGTGGAGCGCCGCGAAGGCTTCGAGCTGCGGGGTCCATGTTTCGGCGACGGCCGGCCAGCCGTGGATGAAGATTAGGAGCGGCCCTGTCTCTGGGCCGGCGGCGAGGTATGAGGTTGTTTTGGAGTATTTAGTGAAGGAGTGGCGGGTGATTGCGGTGGTCGTCGTCGTCGAGGGGACTGTGGTGGGCGGTGTGTCGGTGCTGGCCATGGCTAGCTTGTGCTTGTGCTTGTAGCCTCTGACTTCCAGGCGGTCGGGTGTTGCCACAATATATACTCACACGCGTAGACCGTCAGTGTGCTGTATTCGACGGTCCCTCGCACGGTATCACAGTCTGACTGACGGCCCGCTCCTCAATCCAATGTCGTCGTCTCCGACATTCCACGCTCGCGAGGCGGTCAAAGCAAGCTCAAATCAAGAAACCCGTCCGAGAACGTTCTAATGCCTTCGCATGAGTACTTACTCCGGCCAGTTGGGACCCTTTATGTACAAATGCGTCCGCGTCGACCGTTGGAGGTATGTCCGTCGTAAGAAGGAAGGTAGGCGGCCTTGACGTGGCTGGCTCCAGGCTTTGCATAGTCTAGAACCTACCTTGCACTGGTGGTACTGTTTATGCTTGTACTGGTTGGTCTCTGGGGCTCTTGGTGCATTGGCGTGTATGCACCCCGCTGTCAGCAAGCTGTCGAACTCAAATGCCGAGGTGAGGAGTACATAGTTACAACACGGAGTACCTCGTATTACGGGGTAATAGTAATTAGCCGGCCAGGCGGGATGCCAAATGAGGAGTTGCGGACGTACAGGTCCCCATGATGACTATAGCGTAGTGCTTCACTCACTTTCGACAGGTATACTGTGTTTTCCTCGCTTCAGGCGTGATCATTGTAAATTCGACAGTATAATTCTCGAGTTTATTGCTGGTCAACCATAGGTATCTAGAGCACCCGTTTCGACTCGTTCATGCCTTGTCCATCGAACTATGCCGTATACCTAGCAACTTGTTGCCAGACCTCCATGTGCCCTTCGCCCTCGCCAGATCTCCGGACATGGTAACCCGTCTCCATCGATCCTGCTCAGTCAGCTCTTCATGATGCGTCTGCGTGCCGTTGAGGACCAAGATTCTGTGCTCCAGCCCGTACGCCGGCCAGGGCTGTGATCCATACGCGAAATCAAGAGTCGCTTGGGACAGGCGATTCGCCGTCTCTCGCATGTCTGGGTCGGCGTTGGGACCCGCGACCGCGGGAAGGCGGCAGAAGAACGAGTTGTCGAGAGCATGGTAGGCGTATCCCCTGAGCGGGCTCTGCTCGAACGTGTCGGCCTGGTCGAATCGGTAGAGGCTGACGGGCGGTGATGAACCGGCAGAGTGTTCGGCAATGATGTACGGCAGGCCCGAGAAGATGCTGTCCGTCGCCATTGCCACGAAGCCCGCGAGACACTTGTCGGCCGGTGCTGCGGCGGAGATCCCGTACGCGTCGACCAGTTCTTTGGCGAGCTGGGGATCCGAGAAGGAGGACAGCACGCGGTCTTCAAACTGCTGCGACGTCCACGTCTTCCATTGCACAAGCCCGAACAGGGCGGCCTCGTCTCTGGTCGAGCCCACCACGACAGCGTCGACCCACGGGGCGAAGGGCGCAGGGCCTGCGATGGGCTTCTTCCCGTCTTGATATACGAACCACTTGTCGTCCCACAGCGGGGTCGCCAGGCGTGGCACCATCAGCTTCACGATCTGCGTGGACTCTAGGTCGCGCAGGGCCTTCAGTTTCTCCTCGGCAGACGCAGAAGCCGCGACGCCCGCACTGGCGACCAGCTCGTCGAAAGTCTCTTGCGCTTCCTCCGGCCTGGGGAAGTCGAGGTTGGGACTGGATAGTATCATGCCCCTCCGACAGACGGGCACGTCGGATCTGAGATGGGCAAGCACACTCCATCCACCGGCAGACTCACCAGCTATGGTCACGTTTGCCGGGTCGCCGCCAAAATGCTGAATATGCTCCCGGATCCAGAGCAGGGCGACTCGTTGATCATGCATCGCCATGTTGGAAAAGGGCGTCTCACCACTTGCCTCGGCTTCGGCTCGCAGTTCCTTGGACGCCAGAAAGCCAAAGAACCCCAGTCGGTAGTTCATCGCCACGTAGATGACAGGCTTACCCTTGCTGACCGAGTGCTCGACGAGATAGTTGCCGTCGAACTCGGAGTTGCCGTCTCCGAAGATGAACCCTCCGCCGTGAATCCACACAACCACTGGCAGAGGACCACGCGAGCCTTGGGGCACATAGATATTCAGCCTGAGACAGCCAAATTCGTCCAACGGATACTCGGAACTCCGTCGCACCCCTTCGTACAGGTGGGCGGTTTCGGGCCGGTTGACGGTGAGCTGTGGACATCGGGGCCCATAGCGAGTCGCGTCAAGGACACCGTTCAGCTCCGAAAGATGCGTGGGCTTGGATTGCCGGAACCGTGCAGGAATGGTCGCATATTGAATGCCGAGATAGTTCGCAACCTTGGTGCTGGGATTGATGACTCCTTGGACCTTGAGGTCCCCGACCTGGACGGAAATCTCGTCGCCGGCCGCCGCGTTGCTGCCCATTTCGAATCGATGCTCAACGCAGAGGGACCTGGGAAGATGATTGTCCCACTGGACAGCAAGATTGCTCTAACTATATCCTTGCAGTGTTATGGATGTTGGAGAATGTTGCGTAGCCCACCTAGTCTGGCCCCCCGACCCCCCAACCCCACACTCGGCATCACATCCATACGGTTCGGCAATTGGGAAGATCGATGGAGCTTCTGTCCCGCATGGAAATCTGGCTCCTGGTCAAGCCCTTGTTGGAGCTTAGAACAACTACCACCACCTTGGGAAAGAATGCATCGTCTTTTGGTGTGCGGTACGTATTGGACGTGAACAGAGTCGCTGCAACTCTCAGCATAATAGACGCATTTCCAGCTTCAGCATATCCCATTCCAGTTGACCCTGCCTAGTAAGTTAAATGCACCAACGTCGCTAACAACATCCTTCTCGTTTTCTAATGAAGTGAGCATAATATATTTGCACATAGCAGTGAATCCGGCAGCCGTATCTCTGAATGGTTAGTCCTTTCGTCAGAGTATCAAATGTCTCTATTGATGCAAACGGGGGGCACCACGTCGATACCTTTCTCAGACAATCCTGGAGCATCGAAAGAGCCGCGACGTCCAATAGGAACAATCAATTGCAGTTCAAAACGCGTGATCCGCCATCTCTTGCTTCCACCAGACATGGAACTCATCCATCCAGGCATCCGGAAAGAAAAACCGCTTGACCCGTACCTCGATTTCGTCCCAATACCTCGCCGTCTGCGGATGGCGCTTCACGAGCCTGACGAATGTCTCACTGCGTTCCTCTGGGGACAAACCCAGCCCCTCGGCAGTCGTCACGGTGGCGAGGATTGCCACCCCCCAAATGGCGAGATCGGCCGTGCAACCTTCCAGCGACAGGAACGTCTCGGCCGTCGTTTTCAGGGCATTCTTCAGATTGCCTAGAAACTCGCCGAAGACTTGCTGCCCCTTGTTGCGAGTCGACTGGAGACCGTCGCGGATGTTGAACATGAAGCACAGCACACAGATGCTTCGTTCCAGCGCGGTGACACTCCGCTGCGACATGAAGCCGAGCAAGTCGACGCCAATTCTGTTAATTTCGGTAACGGAGGCGTGCTTGGTCATCGGCGAGCCTTGCGCAGCGTGGGCCATGCGTGCGAGCAGCTTGATGATCTGGACCGAGAGGCGGGCGTCGATGGCGAGGTCACTGAAGCCGATAGGGAGGCTGGCGATGATAGAGCAGAGGCTTGGCGAGTACGGATGTTTGGGATATGTCAGTTCGATTTGAGGCCGGACGGCGGCGGCTGAGCATTGTCGATAGCGGTCGGAAGCAAATTGACAGAGCGCATGGCAACTATGAAGCGGAAGCACGTTAGTTCGTGACATGAATCGTGACGCACATGGGCGCGAGCTCTGACCCTGTTAAATTGTATATCGTGAAGCGGTCGAAATCTCCGCCCTCCAGCCCGCCGCGTGAGGCAACAATGGCCTGCAAACCTTTGAGGTGAGTGGCAGCATTCTCGTCGTTGCCTGCGAAGAACTGGCCCACGGTCAGATCATTTTCCCCACGTAACTGTCAAAAAGACGTCGGACGTACATCAGCGGAAATGAGGGCGATGATTGTGTGAATGGTAACATCGTCGGTAGCCTTGTCCTTAGCCGCAAGCCTGCGATGAAGTTTCGAGATCACGTTCGTCCTGTAGTAGGCGAAGCGAACGCCGCCCGGGACAATTGCACGTTGGCCGGCGGGATGGAGCCGTGACATGGACAGAATGATGGCTTCAAACAACATATCGGACTGCAGCGCCTGGCGGAAGAGCGTGTTCAACAGCCAATTCCCTTTCTCGTCGGAGTACAAGGACGCATTATCCCGGGCGTAGACACGAGTGACTGTTATGGCCCGACGGTCAGGGTTGCCAGATTGTCGAAGGGCTGGGTTCGCTGGGTCAAGCCCACACATAGCACTCACAGTAATCCGCCGCCCATAGCACCTGGCCAGATTGCGTGACGGGAAACGACGCAAAGGGATCTCGACGGTAGCCGTCAACTAAGGTCTGAGGCGGAGGCAACGGTTTGGCTTTGGGCGTCAAGACTGCCACAGCGAGAGCTTCACAGGCGTCCTCGGCGCTATCTAAACTTGATCTGTCGAAGGCAGAATCTTCCGAAACGTCCGGCTCAGCCTTCACCAGCGTAGGGCTCGGTGGTCTGAGTTGCCATTCAAGAGGCGGCCTCGAAGTTCGCTTCGAGGTCCTGATTCTGTGCTCTTTCCTGGTTGAGTTGACGTGCGCGTTGATCTGGGCTCGCTTCCGAGTGTCTCGAAGGTCGTCCAGATCATGGTATGTAATAAACCTGGTGGCCATCGATATGCTCGGGTCGGATTAAGAACTTGGATATGAGAGAAGGGAAGCTGTGACAGACTTGATAAGACGCGCACTGATCCGCAACGTGCGCTGCACAATTACCCATTGAGCCCAGCTTCTTTGTCACCTGCAGTTACTAATACGGTTATCAATTGTAGCGAGTTATGTGCCGCGTCCTGTCGGCTTGATCTGTTAGCGTACGTCTTCGATCTTGAAACGAGGGCCACGGCTTCATTCGTGATCGCTTCTCGCTTGGCATGAATCGCCGTGGAGCACAGGGGAAAGATACAGATAGAGAGGATCTACGAGTGGGTGACACGGAGCCTCAACACCACCCACCACCTTACTGTCTTCACTACCCTGGACAACTACAATATAACGTTCTACCCCGTGAGTCTATGAAAGCGAGTTCGAATATTGAGCTCTGTTACTCGAAGAACAGTGTCTTAGCCTTCGTTTCTGAGAAGCCTGACGCAGGGCACTCTCTATGTACAAAACCTCCAGCCGGCCAAGACTTCAGGCGCCTTTGGTATGCTCTCCTACCCAACCTTCCTGTCCGTGAGCGAACGATTGCTACAGGTGCCTTGTGCAAATCTTAGCCGACATCTGAGAGCCAAGACATGTCTCATTGGGAAACAAAAACAGAGATCATGTTCTCTGCTGAGGCTTCTAACCCCACCGGTCGTCCAATGCTCCGTTTCTTCTCGCTGTCGTCCTTCTTGCCACAGTTACTTCAACGTGCCCTTGCCCTTGACTCTGGCTCTGGCTGGACCCAGGTCTCGGAGCCGCAGTGTTGGTGGCGCCGTTGTTGACATTCCGACTCTGACTGATGCTACTGCTGTGCACATGTCTCGCTTCCCTCCGTGCTCTCTGCTCCGAGACAGGCGTTGAAGTCGCCGGTGCGCTACCGTTACTTCTCCCCTGATAGGCTCGGGAACTCGTTGTCGAGCTCGGCTCTTTCTCTGCTGATGATCTGGCCGACCCAACCATGCTCTCTCGCGTACTTTGTCTGGAGAGTCGATGTTGGCCTGCCAAGTTTGTCGCTATCGTGGGTTGTCGAGCAACCCTGCTCTTATTCACCGTCATCTCCGCGACACTAGCGGTGTTCGCGCGGGTCAAGCTAGGCATCGCGAATGCAGGCGAGTTCTCGCGCACGTATGTTGACCCATCTCGGCTAGCGGGCCGCATGATACTTGAGCCATTGACGTAGACGCCGTTGCGTTGCCGGCGCGGAGTCTGGGCCACAGGGAGCTCATACATATTCATGCTGGCCCTCTCCGAACGGCCGAGCTGAGGAGAGGTAGGCATGCTCATCTGACGGTCAAGCAAATGGGGAGGTGTCGTGGAGCTCGTGCGCCGTTGAAACCCCGGGTGCTTTCTCCGAGCGCCATTCGTAGCCGGATTTACGCCCTGTCCACTTTTGATGCTCACGTTGTCAGACTCTTCGCATGATCGGATGAGTTCCCCGGCCATGCTGCGGACAAGCACCGCAGAATCGGAATATGAAAGTTCTCGAATCACGTCGTAGAGACCGTATTGGTCGAGGAGGAAGAAGCCTTCTTCTGTCGAGTCGCATATACTGCCAATGATACGAAGGAGATTCAGACGGATGGCAGGTTTGTTGTGTCCCAGCTTTTGGCCCAGGGTGTCAAAGAGTTGCGAGCTTCGCGCCATGGATGCTGCAAGAGGTGGCGACAGGCGAAGCAGCTTTTGTAGTGGCTCAAGGAGGTTTTCGAACGAGGTCGATTTGCTGCTGGTCAGCGCAGCCACAATCGCCGAAATGAAATTCTGGTTTTCTAGAAGATGATCTTCGACCCGAGCAGTCTCCTCTTGAAGCCAGGTGAATATCGCATCCAGAGCGGTGACCTGCCAATAAGGATCGGACAGCAATGAGACGTAGAAAGCAAGGCCCTTGTTTTGCCAAAGTTCCCGGCGAGCAGCTCTCGTTGAATGAGCCATATCACAGAGAATTGGCAACGCGAATTCCTTCACTGGCGTCTTCTCCTGTTTGACGATCTTGATCAGGATCGGAATGATGCCGACAAGAGCCGCATCTTCTTGTCGCCGTTTCGACAGCCGGCAAAGGTTATAAATGGTATTCAGAATTTGGTTTGACATCTCCCTAAAATGTGGCTTGTTCATATTGTTGCTGAGGAGCTCGGACAACACATCGATAGCATTAGAGTTGTGCAGCGCATCTAGCGTAGTCGACAACATTGACAGGTTCTTGATGAACTTCAGCATAGTCACTTGGTGCGCGGGAGCCATTCTTTTCAAGTTCTTCAGGACTCGGTGAAGAACTGTACGTTCGGCGACTAGCTCCTTGACATAATTCTCCGCCTGGGAGAAGACGAAGAAGATGCTGGCAATGCGGCCCTCACACAAGTCGGCAAGCTCTTTCTGCTCTCCAGAATCCGAGGGCTCCATGAGAACCCGGTTGAGAACGAGTGATAGGGGCTCCAAGACCGAGTTGCGCGACAAAATCCGGCAGAAGTCGTTCTTCGGCGTTGAGCCCTGAAGTTCAAAAACGCTCCAGATGCCATTGACTCCAATAAGGACCAATTCGCGGTCATCGTCATAGTCATCCTCCAGAAAATCAACTAGCACCGTCAATCCGCCGGCACTGACGAACATCTGGAGGATGAGATTCGAAGCTTCGTACATCTGTTTGACGAAACCAGCAGCCTCAAGACGTATTTCTCGCGGAAACTTCTTTGAGGCGAACTTGTTGATTTTGGGAATACCACCGACAAAGCAAAGGTTTTCCTTCACATCTTCATCATTGAAGATGATCGCGTTGACAATTTTCAAGAGGTTGAGGACAATATCAAGACGCATACAGTCCTCCAGAATCTCCAGAATCGGTAGGAGGCCATGGGCGCTAATGATGACACTCTTGGTTTCTGAAAACATGCCAAAGTAGTTTATTAGATCCTCTGAGATCTGCAGCAGGGCGTCATCGTCTTGCAAGACTTTCAGCTGACCCACCAGGGCCTCGACTTCTGTCCTAAGGCGCGCGTGCTTGTCTCGAGCGATGTTCGACTCGAGATCAACTTCTGGAAGGCCTTCCTCTAGCTGGGCGAAAGGGTCGTCCTCGTCTTCCGCGTCTGGGAGCCAGGACAGGTTCGAGATCTTCGAATTCAACATGAGTTCGGAGCCATCCTCGCTGTCGGCTTTCTCGAGGACCGCCGGCGATTGTGCGAACACGTCGGAGAAGTCCTCGTCTTGCTCATTCTCGGCGAAACGCTGAATCTCAATCGAAGACCTTGTTCGTCGCATGGACATTCTGTTATTTGGCGCAGGCTGCCTCTTGAGGCTGCCACCTGCCTTCGGCGGTCTCATGCTCTGTATCAGATCGGTCACGCTGGGTGACTCAAGTATTTTGGACGGTGCCTGGCTGCCCAGCCGCATAAGACCGAGCTTTGTATCTAAGGCGAGCTCATTTCCCTGCACGATGTCAGAGAAGTCCTCGACCGAGCTTTCCCGGAAGCGTCTTGTTGGCGGCTCATCCTGTTGGGTCCTTGTCTGGGACCCTTTGATTTTGTGGACGTCCACTGGTTGACGAGTGGAGGGCAAAGAAGCTTTTCGCGGCGTTGCTGCCGGCTTCGTCCTTGTTTTCGGGGGAATCTCAGACTTGTGCCGTGCATGCCGCATCTCAGGCTTCTTCTTCGCCATCGTCAATCGCACCGTCTTATCCACGTCCACGTCCGGTGGCGAAATTGCTTTCAAGGTTGAATCTTTGTCCTCCCCAAACTCATTTTCTTTTCCCCATGCGCTCTCGATATTAGCTAACGACTTCAGTCTTTCGGAAGACAACATGCCCCCGAAATTGTCATGAGGCCTTAGGTGAGGTAGTTGGAAGGTACTAGGTGAGATGGCTGTCGCAAAGTCATTGTCCCAATTGTCATCATCCTCTAGGGAGCGAAATTTGGTCGTGTTATTCTCCTTGTTGAGGAGAGGTATAGGAGACTTGGTCTGGGATTTAGCTGATCGAAGCATATCTCGTGCCACAGGAACGGGGCTGGCAGTTGAGGCGTTGGAACCTTTTCTAACGAGACTGCCATTCGGAGAATCTTTGAGAGCTTCATTCCACTCTTGGACACTCTTGACCGCCTCATCATATTCGGTTGCGTTCTTCGGCTTTTCCGAGCCGTTTCTTCTCGCGCTCACAATGCAGGGGTGTTTGAGCAACTTCTTCGCCGAGACTCTGAGGTTTGGATCCTTCTGAAAACATTGCATGAGGAAGTCCAGAACGGCAGGCGAAGCGCCCTGTGGGAGAGGGGGATGATCGTCGTTGACGATGCGGAATAAAGCTGGCATAGGCTGGAGATTGTGGTACGGCGGCTTCCCGTCCAGAAGTTCAATCACTGTGCAGCCCAAACTCCATATATCCGAAGCGGTGGTCGCGCCTGTCAGCTCAATGACCTCGGGAGCCATCCAGTAAGGGGTTCCCACGACACTGGACTCATGTAGGCCGGTTGTTCTACTTGCCACACCAAAATCGGCGAGCTTGACCAGGCCTTGCTTGGTTGTCAGAATGTTGGCACCTTTGATATCGCGGTGGATGACGCCCTGGTCATGTAGATATACCAAGCCCTGGAGCACTTGAGACATGTAGAGAGCCACAAGATTCTCCGGGAAACGGCCAAAGTTCTTGGAGATCGAGTGCAGCGACCCATTCTCGCAGTATTCCAAGATGATGTTGAGCGTGTCTGGGGTCTTGACGAAGCCCTGGTACTTGACGATGTTGGGATGGTCAAGGTTCTTAAGGAGATCAATCTCCAGCATGATGACCCTCAATTCGCTTTTGGGCAGATCTGCGAGTTTGATCTGCTTCACAGCCACGGTCTCCCCAGTGCCCCAGTTCAGCGCCCGGTAGACTGAACCGAATGCACCTTTGCCCAGACAGTCCCCTAGCTGGTAGTCTTTCAGCTCCGCGACATCCTGTGCCTTAGTCTTCTCTTTCTCCTCTCTCTTCACCGGACTTGGGGGGGATCTGGGGTTCCTGGTGGCCTTGAGGACAAGCCCGTCGACCGCTCTCGTCGTAGGGATATCATCTTGAGGTTCAGCAGTGCGGGCGGGCATACTGAGGTCGAAGGCAGAGAATGGAAGAAGATGTCAGAGGTTCGAAATGGTAAGCTTGTGGCCTCTCATCGTCTCTGCGCCCAGCTGCAGTTCAGTTGGCGAGGATGAGCGATTGGTGATCGGGGTAGTGTCCCACGCAAGATGCCGCTTCGGGGTGGTTTGGACTGGGACTGTATCTGCTGCATCAAGGGAGGGATGGCAGTCGCTGAGAAGCAGCGTACATACAGAGCCACAGAGCGCACTGCGGGCTTGTCACTTTGTCCAAATCCTGGTGGTTATTTGTCCGAATGAGAAGCGGATTATCAAGGCATTGACATGAAACAGTCAATTGAGTGGAGGCACGAGATTGGCTTGTGCTGAGGCTCGACCTTTGCAAGCCTCGCTTGTCAAACTTCCAGGGCCCGCCTAACGTTGCTTACTGCAGCCCGATCGGCGGCACTATCAACCGAAGCTCCACCGCTGCTGCTCTCTTGGGCTCTTGACGACGTACCTGGAGGCTAGGTCACCACAACTTATCCGACTGGCGGCCAATGTTGCTTTATGCAAGTATTCTTTGCAGTTGCCCTTCGCCCCCAGACGATCGCCAACCATGAGTGGACTTGTATTGCTACACTTATATCACGAACTGAGAAGAGATCCGCTACTCACGAGTCGCGTGCTGCCATGTGGCAATGGAATGCCAGCACAGCCAATCTTCGCCGGTCTCTACTTACCCCAACAGCCGGTCCATGATACTAAATCTGGCGACAAATGGGTGTCTGACACCGCTCAATCCTGCTGCCATGAAGCCTGCTGCTGCATATCGAAGACAGTAACTCAAGAAACAACCCACCCAGACGTATCCCACAGCTCTGGTCTTCCCTGTGCCACGTCAACTTGATGGCCGCGCACGCAAGATTGAGCCAGAACTCACAGGTTTCCTTCAGACCCGCCTTCTTTCCCAAATATATGGTGAAGTCTTCGACTGTGATGGCAACCGGCTGGATCATGAAAAAGTAAAACTGGTACCACGCTAGCGCTGAGTAAGGGCAATTGAGGGCGCCGATGTGATGGATCACAGCCGATACGAGGAAGGCATTGTACAGCTGAAGGTATCGGGAGACCAGAGTCCCTTTACGAATCTTCAGCAGCCTCATGAGACTGGAATTTGATGTCTCGAATATTCGACGCAGGAGCTGATGCCTGTAGCGCCGGTGAGTGAGGCCAAACTAATTGACTGAAAGACCTGCACCCACCAGCAACTTCCCCAGATGTGTCTCATTGTGTATCCCTTCTTGATGAACGAGCCAAACAAAGGCGGCCAAGATTGAGGGCGATTAGACCCAACACCAACCGCAACCGCCGCAACCAAGTAGTAGCCGAATACCATTGTGAACCCATTGTGCAGCGCACTCTTCCATCCGAGAAATATCTGCTGCCCGAATGGCAGCAAGAAGAAGTCCGGCACGTGGGTGGTGTCATCTCCGAAGACCGTCCGCCGCATGTACCATTCGTCAATGTCGATGTACAAGAAGCAGTATGACGCTCTCAGGACCTGCTCAAGGACAAATCGACTACCGAGATCAGATCAGAGTCAGCCAGGAGGAGAGTAGCTCTGCACCTGCCCGATATGTTCAGTGGAACTTGGTCCACGTTCTTAACACGCCAATTCCATCCAATCCCGCGCATCGTCGTGAAGAGATCCGAGTTCCAGCGAAACTTCTGCCACAGATCCATTTTCTCGATGTCTTCCGCAGTTTCCCTGTCACTACCGTCTGATTTGACTCGTCGCAACACCTGTTCGGCGTTATGCGGCACGCAGACGTCGATGAACCTAGCCAATGCCATGGAAACGTTGATGGCGGTCAAGTAATCCTCCTCGAGTTTCCCGGTGGTATGCTGTTGCAGATTATACAAAATCCAAAGGATGGGAGGGATGGCAATAATTTTGCGGAACAGGCCTTGGGGAAGCAATAAAGTGGTTAGGCCAATGGTGCCGGCAGCGAGGATGCTTCGACCACCTGGCTGCAAGGGCCGGTCTGGCACCGGAAACCAATTTGGATCCATGGAGACAGGCCTAAGAGAAGACAATGGGAAACAACGAAAGAAGGGTAGTGCAGGGCTTATCTATTCAGTAAATACCAGGACGGTGGTAGCCTGGAATGGAATTGGCCTCGAGGCAATGGACAATGTGAACACGAGAAGTCGCTGAGACTCGCTCTCGGCATGTCTGATCTGTCGTGTACAGTGCGCACGGCACTTATTATTGTTTACCACCCAATGATGAAGCTGGGGCGAGTTGGGAGAGCACCCCAGGGGAGCCCGGTTGAGCTGCGGCTTAGTTATGCTGGAAGGATACGTAGAGATGAGAGAGGAAACGAGGCAGGCGACGCAGATCCGGACGCCAAGGATTGCGTGTGCCGGCCAGCGGCTTGTTGTGTTCTGTGTGGTTCAGCTCCTCCTCGGGCGCCTGCCGATTCTGGATTGCTCTCCAAATTCGCTTCCAGCCTCCAGCAGCGCGTCCCCCGAGTCCCCCAGAAGTTTGCTCGCCGGCTCGCCCATTTTCATTTCCCTAACACCATCCATCTCTGTATCCGCCAACAATCCAGCTGCAAACCACCCTCTCTCCTCTCTATCAACTTACCACTCCCCTTTCATTGTTTGTCGCGTCCAGTCGTTTTTATTGCATTTCCGGACTCTCCACTCCAGTAATTGACAACGCCTCACCTTTCCGGCTGCTACGCGCGAAACTGCGACACGATGGGACTGCCGTGAGTTTGCTCTCTCAATTTTTGCAGCCCCGCCCCTTGCGCACCTGTACGCGCCTGCGCGCCCTCGGGGCCGGCATTATCATTTGTCCAGGAATGTTACCAAACAGTCCAGTTACTGATAGAGATTGCGCTCTTTAGTATGTTTCGCGAGCCTGAAGAAGTTGCCGCAGATGAAGCTGCCGCAAAACTCGACAAAATCGCAGCCAGTGGAAGGTCAACAATCCGACGCGAGTCCACCACTCGACCGGGGCGATCCTCCTCCTCTCGCTCTCTCATCGATCGCATACGGGAAAACCGCCGCGAAGCTCAACAGGGTGTAATCAATTCTTCGCGAGCGAGTCGCGATGCGAACCTTCAGCACGGCTCCGAAATAGACGCCCATTTGGGTTGGGTTCGGCGGCAGAGACAGCGCGCTCGAGTCCTCCGTGACCGGGAACTTGCACGACGAGTCGGCGCCGACTATATACGCCCTGAACCGGAAAGCCGGAGCGACCTTGATGTCGAACTTTTGAGTAGACTGCGCACAGATCCCGGCAGCGCAGCCATGGACGAACTGCATCCAGATTTCACCTCCGACATCCTTTTGCCTCATACTCAAGAAAGTATCTCCCAACATTTGCCACGTCCGTCAAGAGAATCGGGCTTGAGATTTGAAGTGGGTGCGACTCCTCAATCTGATTCGGATCACTCTCGTCCGCCACGGATGCTTGCTTCAACCCAAGTGCGTAGTTCAGGTCCATCAGGGGCTAGGCGAGCTAGATGGTCATATAGACCTGCATTCGCTTATCCGGAAGACGAGGAAAATGAAAACGACTATCGTTCGGGCTCGGAATCCCTGAGGCCTGAACGAATCCCCGTGGATGGGCCGATAACCAGTCCTCCGTCAGAGCGACAGGTCGCTTCGTACCCCCCGTTGCGACGAGTCAACCATTTTTCGCCTCCACGTTGGGAACCCCCCGGATCGAGATTTGACGGGCTCGGTGATCGAATTCGCAGTCCAGGTCCGGCAAATGACGAACCTGTCGAGGAGAACTGGGCAAATTTACTAGATACCATAGAGCCGGGCCGATCCAGCACTGCGACTTCGTTCATGTCCACACGCTCAGACTCCAGAAATGGCTCGAATAGATCGTCCCAGGCGACGACAATGACGACAAGCTTTGGTGAGATCGGTGGAGATGATTCATGCGATTTGGATCTACCTTCCGGTATCACTGAAGAGGATGTCCGGGAGATTCGTGCTCGACATGGTCGATTGCGAAGGGAATTAGGCCCTGATGCTCTGGAGCCAGAGGATTTTCTGCGCGAGCGCCTTGAGAGAGGTCTCTCACGGGGTAACGAGCATGGGAGGCTCCTTGAGCTAGAGATATTTGGTGTGATCCTCGACCGGATGGAGATGAGGGAGGAAATTCCAGATGAGTGGTTGGCTGCAGTTGGATTGTCGCCAGATGTTGTGCGAGGAAACGCGTAATGGCCACCGCCAGAGGCGCAAAGCCCCTCACGTTGTTGGCCGGATGGACAATGGTCATCGAGCACTTCATTGTGCTTTCGATGCTGTCTAACCGTGATTTTTGACCATTGACGGAAAGTCGACCCACTACTGGAGCCCCTGGGTGAGATGGCTTGTTGGAGGTGCGTCTCGTGGAGGACCTAGACACGGGAAGGATTACAGGACTCGTTGGATTCACGAATGAATGGACACAACATGGACGAACCTCATCTACAGCTAAAGGGGGGATCTTGTGATGTCTCGACATTAGAGGCCGGTTCGAAAATTTCTGGGAGGGAGAAATGTTACCACAACTGGATAGTGCTTTTTGGGATGCGCCAGGTTTGGAAGGAGCTTGCTTGATCGTACCCGGGGCCTGGATGACTGCAATGGAGCCATCAATATGGCAGGGCTTATGATGCTATGGCTGGACCGGAGCATTTTCCTTGAACTGGGTCCCTCGTGAGCCAGATAATCGCTTATGAACTTGTATGAGGAATGAAAAGTCAAATGGGCATTCTGTACTATTCAGTTCGGTCCGGTGTAGTGGCCTCCTGCTCGGCGATGTTTTGTGTTTCTTCGTCGTCAACAATGTCCTGAATGACCAAGTCCATCGAGGTAGCGAAGAAACCGGTCGAATGTAGACGGGCTCTCTGCCCCGAGGATTACATTGCTCGAAACCGTGTCTTCCCTTTCATATGCCGTCCCTAGGACGACGGTGATTGGGAAAGCACCATTCATTTACAGTACAGAAGACAATCCACAAGCACTGCAGGACAATGAAAATGTCCCACACCGCCCTTCTATATAATGACCGGTCGAGGGGTTTCAAGGACGCCGTTCCGATACCCATTCCCACTGCCAGATTGAAAACAACGCCTTCAAGCTCCGCTTTTCCGCCCATGCCACAATATCACTGCGAAGTCAAACCCCTCGCAATCAACCCACATTATAACTGACCCGGCTCGTGCCCTTCTGGCGACTGATCTTCCGGACGCCAACCTTGCCGCACTGATCCGTCGTGTCAACATGCGTGCCCCCACAAGGATATACCTCGGCGCCCACGATCTTGACGACCCGATACTTCTCCCCCCGCGACGCATCCAGGGCCCTATCCTGGGGGATCAGCCTCTCGAGGCCCTCGCGCCGGAAATCGTCTTCGTCCCAGAACTCGATCTCCACGGGCATCCCCCGCTCGACATACTCGGCGACCTTGTTCTGGATCGGCTCCTTCCACTTCCCGTCGATGAGGCCCTGGAACTCGCAGGCCGCGCTGTCGGGGAAATGCGAGGCCTTGAGCTCGTCGAAGCCCGGGATTTCGCGCTCGAGGAGATGCCGCACCGCCGCGCCGAGGACGTGGCCCGCCGTGTGCAGCCGCGAGTGCAGCGTGCGTTTGTCCACGTCGATGGACTGCACGACCGTGTCGCCGGGGTTGAACGGCTCGGAAGACGCGGCGAAGCGGCCGAGATGCAGCACCGCGCCGTCGTTCACGGCGTCATGCCGCACTGCCGACACGGTGAAGCTCGCGCCGCTGGATGGTGAAGTGATGACGCCCACGTCGGACGGTTGGCCGCCTCCTTGCGGGTGGAAGATGGTGTCTTGCGTCACAACGACCGAGTCCAGGTCCGTGGCGCCCGCGGTTTTGAATACTTGTTGGTTCGCTTCTGCTAGTTGGGCGAACGGTGTGGTTGCTTGGACGACCGTCGAGAGCGTGTATAGTTTTGCGTTTGTTTGGTAGGCCAGGACTGTGCGAGTAAGGGCCGTCGACATGTTGAAGGCCGCGAGGCTGGAATCAAGAGATATCGGTATCGGGATGATCTTGTTCTTTGTTCTCTTTTATGTTTTATGCTTTATGCATTAATTAATATGGTTTTGCTGTTCTTGAAAAAGGAACCTTGCTGAGAATGTTGGTGGTGTTGTCTGCTTTATACTCACACCTGTGTTTTCTCTGTTTGTAACGCTTGTCTAAGTTCTACTGTGTATTCGTGATGACTCGAGGGAATGGGCGAGAAAGGGTTCGAAGAAGACATGTCAATGGGCGTTGACGTTGCATTCTCTTTCATCCGGGAAAAGTGGGTACGTTGGAGCGAAACACAGCAGCTCAGAAGACCGCAGAGACTCCGGGCCTTCACGCTCCCATCGCCGGACAGGTGATCAAACTTTATAAACGCTGTGTTCTATGCCGACGCGCTGTAAATGCTCGTTGATTGGGGCGTGCGCCGTGGTAGGATTCTGGGAGAGGAAGCCGGGAAGGCTTTCACTCCAGTCGTCGGGTCGATCTTACCCTAGCCCAGGGAATCTTGCCTTGACACCTGCTCCCGCGGACCATGTTCGAATGTTAAGACTGGGATCTAAGATATGTCTGTGCTTCTTCCGTGATATTGTGTCCAACGAGCCATTGCACGACTGAGGGATGCGGATATTGTTTGGTCATATCTTCATCTGGAACCAGTAGAGGTGCATCTTCCGCCAACTGTTTCTCTAAGGCAATCCTGTGCCCCAGCCATGCTTTATCTCTTGCACGCTGTGTCGGTCCGTCTGGCAGCGAGAATGTCGTTCCATTTTCGCGGGAGATTTCTTGAATTCGTTCACAACGAGGTTTGCGAAGGTGTTCGAAGTCCGCCGCTGCTTTAGGGAGGTCTTCGATACTCTGGCAAGTGGCGAGGCATAGGCCCAGGACTTCGGCATCTTCCAGTGACGCCGTCGCACCAGATGCAGCATGCGGTGTCATGGCATGGCAGGCATCTCCCACAAGGACAACCCGGCCGTTTCCACTTGACCACGTCGGTAGTGGCGGTAATTCGGCGATTATCCACTTCGCACAGCTGTCCACAGCGTCCAATACTGCCTTGATTGTATCATTGTAATCTTTGAATACTTTTCGCATTTCAGTGGCATCCCCGGGCTCGTTGTACTTTCCCACAGGTGCTTCTCCCTGATTGGGAACCATCATCACCAGATTGTAGAGCTTGCCACTACCTATCGGGTATGCAATGATATGGGTGTCCTGACCAGCCCACGCCTGCTGATTCCTATTGTCAACCAAGCTGCGGGTCGTAGAATTTCGCATCATCGTTTCACGTGGGATCAACGCTCGGTAACAAAAGTTGTCTGTGCTCCTTGGGACGATTTCTGACAGCGCGGGGATCGATCGTCTCACCCTTGAGTGGATGCCATCGGCACCAATGATCAGGTCAGCCTTGAGGGTGCTCCCATTTTCCAGGATGATAGTGACATTTTCAACGTCAATGTCTACAACCTTTTGTCCGAACTGAATCTTGACACCGTTCGCAATGGCAGCATCAGCAAGAATCTTCTGATAATCGACTCGGTGGACAAGCCAATGTGGAGATCCTCTCACTCGCTCCGAATAACCGTTCACGTTGGAAGGGATCAAACCTAGCAGACTGAAGTCGTCGTACCGTCTGATCTCAAGAAAGTCTGGACGGGTGGCCACCTCCTCAAAGTGTTCTCTCAGACCCCAGTTGCTGAGCAGACGCGAAGCACTTGCATTGATTTGGACCCCCGCTCCAGCTTCGGTCAGAACGGGGCTGCTTTCGAGGATGAGGATTCCGTGCTTCGTTTTCTGAGATATACTGATGGCCGTTGCCAAACCCGCAATTCCGGCCCCAACAATGATGATCTCGATAGAAGCCATTCGTGGTCGAGAAACTAGATCGAAAAGGGCCAGTCAACTAAGCATTTGCCCAGTGCTGCTATTTCCCGAATGCTGCCTCTGATGATGTACTCCCGCAGCGCATTCCTGCTAGCATGCGCTTACAGACCTCAATGGGATTGATTACACCAGACGACAGAAGCTGAAAAACATTACTTTGGAACCCGAGAGGAAGCTTGCGCTCTAGGCTCGAAACTATGAAAGCAGTCTCACCTGGATGTCCGAAGATAGAACAAGCCCAAGCAGATGAATCCAATACAATTTAATCACTGACTGTCAAAGTTCGTTTCAGAGCTGCAACGACCATTTAAAGACCGAGGATTTGTAATCGGACGTCTTAGTGATACGCACCCATAAAGGCACATGGAAGTGGTCTGGCAGACTATACAAAAGGTATCGGGGGAAGAGAGTTGGGCACAAACAAGTACACGGCGAATTCATCCAGCGCGTAGGATACAGTAACGAGGCAAGTCGGCCGAGGCGTTCCCTCTGCGCGTGGCGCTCGCTCCCATCAACCTTACAGTTCTCTGCGAATTGGCTCACTGTTCCCTTGCCTGTAGAAAGCCTTTGACTATAGCTATATTGTCCTTCACTTCACTGTCCAGAGTGTCTCTGCCCCGGCAACCCACATTTTATCTGATCTTCCTCATAAAGATGGACGAAGATCCTCCAGAGACTCCAGCATCCGGGTCACCCTTGTCAGACATCGACTCTGATGAATTCCCTGACGAAGTCAAGTTTGGCAACAGACACCGCTCTGGCTCAAGGGATTCTACTGTCTCTGCTTCAGATGATGAGACAACATCTGCCATGAGCGCTACAGCGCCAGTCGACATGCCTCCCACCAAACGCCGAAAGACGGGCCCATCAAGCTACGATCATGCCACACCTCAATCAGCCTCGACCATCATTCCTCCCCGATCTCCTACAGGCTCGATCTCAAGTGATACCTCGGGTTCTGTCCCCACGTCGCCGTCATTCGCGAATCTTGGCCCTACACATCCTCTCTCAACCGCGTACGCCGCGGCGCAGGCCAATCCCGAGAACCCCGACTCGGCGGACTACATTCAAGTGACCAAATGTCTGTGGGAGGGCTGTGTGGATCAGGAACAGGGCAATATGGACAACCTGGTAGCGCATATCAACGATATCCATATCGTACCGCGCCAAAAGAAGTACTACTGTGAATGGGAAGGCTGTGTGAGGAAGGGTCAACCTCATACTAGCGCATACGCCTTGAAGGCTCATATGAGAAGCCATACTAAGGAGAAGCCGTTCATGTGTCAATTGCCAGAATGTGACCGGAGTTTCACCAGGTCTGACGCGCTAGCCAAGCATATGCGCACCGTACACGAAACGGAGGCTCTGCGTCCGAGTGACCCTGTGCCTAGAGGTCATACAGGAGGCATCTCAAACGGAGGAGCCTCTGTCATGCCTCCAAAGCGATTGAAGTTGACAATCGGCGGCAAGACCAATGGCGACAAGAAAGCTTCTCTGATTGGAGATTTACCCGCCCTACCAACTCGGTACACTCTTTCCCTCGCAGGAATCAACCTAGACGACGTGAGAATGGCCGATGACAATGATTCTGACGATCTAGTTGATGCCGTCGACGCTGACAGTGTCCCATTGACTCTTCCTCTTCCCCTAGACTACTACCCGCACGACATATGGGAGGATATGGATGAGAGTGAGCGGAATCTTCCTCCGTCCCAGTGGTTCCGACTCCTGCGCAGACAGATCCACTGGGCCGAGCAAGAAATGGAAGAATTGCAAAGAGAGCTCGAAGAGCTACGATCAACGACAGAAGATGCAAGAGGCCATCCGATCAGGAGAGGATTGGGCGACGAGAAAGGCGCTGACGAAAACCGGAGGATGGAATGGGAGCGCTCAGAGGAGATCTTGGAGGCACTATTGCGCGCCGAGGTTGGGCAAGCGCTGGAGATGATCACTGGTGAGCCGCCAGATCCAAAGAGCGAGCAGAATCCATGGGAAATGCTCAAGGTCGTCCAGGCGCTCAGTACTACTTCGACAGCTTGATCGAAGTCGAGCTAGAGATATCCAGACTGGTAGAGCTCCCTTTCAACTAGTCAGAGCGTGTGATCACGAATAATTCTCGGGGTTCACTTTTGTATGGGGATCGTCGCGTGTTTCTCCTGATTGCTGTGAAATACGAGTACGAGTACGTGAATAGCCATGAGAAGACTCTCCGAGAGGCACAATGACCCACTCTAGACAAGCCTGTGGTGATGCGGTGGGACGCTGCCAGAGGGCCTCGGCGCGTTGATGCAGGACCAACGCACTGCCAGAAATTCTAGAAATCGCAACACGAAGATACCGTACATGAACACGCTGTCCCATGCACAAGAGTGTATAGGGCTGAGAAGTTGCCCAGTTTTCCTCCCACGACCGGTGCGTATTTTCACTGCATCCCTTCAGCTGACCATTCTCCACCAGTGAATTATTGACATGTGCGAATCGAGGCGAACTGAGGCGCATGACCTCCTCCGTTTCCCGCACCTGGCGATCGAACACGGACGCCGGAGCAGAAGCGACCATAATGCCTCCCATGCGATTGAGAGATATCAGCACAAAACCCCATTGCAATGCGCAGTGACGTGCCTACAGTACGGAACCGGTGTCGACTAGTCCCCCCGTGTAAGAAGCCAAATTACCTATAGAGTACATGATAGGATAATAAAAGCGCGCAAATGCGTACGAGGTAGTGTGAGAACGAATGGGACATCTTGGTCTCATTTACGCGGTTACAGTGCATGCAAGTATCCAAGATGGACAAGAAGTCGGCGGCCCGAGACTCGGAAAGCGGTTGGAGCAGGTTCTCCACGGGGAAGCCTAATGCCCGTCAGACACGCGGGATTTGCGAACATGTTGGCAGATCATATCGGGATACTATGAATCTCAGCCTTGTCTGACAACACCTCCTTGTCATACTGGTAGTCCACAGATGTGCAATGTAACTAACTGCTCGTATCGAATCGCAACAAGGCCCATATCAGGAAGAAACCGGGTCCATTTGCGTGCGCCACGAGGACACTTCAATGCTATGCTCGGATGAATCTGTCGGAGAGCCGTCCGCCTTGGGGTCGGGTCTTGGGGCTGGTGCGGCTCTCCTCAGGGGCAGCAACGGCCTGAAAGCCTGAGGATCCGCGTGAGATGCACTTCCTCGAAACGACCTGCAGGGTCGTGTTAGCTGCAGGAGGTTATGACTCACAAATGCATTGAGATCAGATCAATTTCCTCTGTGCAAGCCATGAACGCTTTGGATTGCTATGTACATGCAAATCGGGTTTCAAGCCAACTAAGGAAGAGCAAATCATCGTAGGAATATTCGTACCTTTCATTTACCTGGCCTGAGGCTCAGCAAGACGCAGCGACGGATGGAATCGAATTGTTCAGTGGAGGGAACTAGCATGCTTCCCACCATCCAAGTTGGGCCTTTGTCAGTTAGCGGTGGAGCCATGTTGCAGGGCGCAGAAGCGCCAGCCAGGACCTTTGGTTAAGTTGCAAGGCGGAACATCATGCAACGAGCGCTGGTTGGTAGAGGCTTGCCCGGACACTCCAATCAGAGCTGCCTCCATTCCTTCTGTACATGCACTTTTGTGAAAGGCCACAGTGGTTCATCGCTCGATTCTTGAGGAAGCTATCGTAATTGTGCATTAGGAGGTTAGGCGCGGCACCGCTGGTCAATGCATGTATGTAGAGGATATGTTTCATGGCCACACGATACCTGATTCCGCAGTCGACATGGGTCTGACAGAGAAAACGTTCCCCTGCGGATAGAGTTTAAAACACGAATCGCGCGATGTATCATTCTGCCTTGTGACTTCCGAAAGTGAAAACATGCGCCCCAACCCGTGAGCACGGAGGGGCTGCTTGGACTCGATTTTGGGCACTGAGGGCATCTCTTGCTCGGCCGCAAAAGATATCATGGTTCATCTACATGCCTCCAAGCATAACTTAACTACATTCGCTGTGCTGAGGACACAGGCCTTGGGGGTATGCATCGCTGCCACAGAATTGCTCCTTCGAGCGCAATAATGAGTCACAATTGTTGAAACCAAAAGTATGTAGAAATTAACCAAGCCTGAAAATGGCATAGGCTGACAGGGATCTGGGCAGACTACGATGCAAAGGTCGCAAGTGACTAGGGGCTGTGATTTGCTGCCTGGAAGCCTTCTCGCGTGAACAGTCGGCACAGTGGGCCTGCCCGTGCTTACCTCTGGTGGCCTTCACGGTGCCAAGCGCCTCCCAGGCCGCCTTCTTAACTCCTCGATTTCCAGCGTCTCACCTGCACTCTTCTTCCTCTCTTCCCACCCCGCACACGATAGCACATACAAGCAAATCAGAGAACTTCAAGTCATGGAGTTCTGAATCTCTTCACCTTCTCTTCTTATCTCGCTCAGGCAAGATAGGATCATCTACGATTCCAGTCACCCAACCCAGCTCCCCACTCAACTCTTCGCTCACAAGTTTCCTTCGGGACTCTCGTGAACAGTCAGCTCCTCGCTCCACGCGTCTCGGGCTTTCACCTCCAACCGCAACCATTCAAGCGTTGGATTTTCCACCTTTCACCACGGATCATCAGCAAACATGGCTTTCTTCAACCCCAAGCTCATCGACTGCATCGTCGCAGAACCAACAGCAACACTCCTTCGACCAGGACTTCCAGCTCTTCGCCGCCCCGGAGACTCCTCTCAGGACCGCTCCTCCCTCGCGTGCGCAGGCGATATCGAGTACAGCCCCTAATCGTAGACTAGCCCACACTCGGCACCTCTCCATCAACAGCGGAGTATCGCCAGTACAGTCTACCTTGTCTCCATCTTCAGGACATATCTACTCGTCACCACAGTCTACCACAAGTCCAGCATTGCATAACCAGTTACTTCGAGAAAATCATTGGCGCCAGCTTGCTCGTTTGCAAGGTTTACCGCCCGTGCCCGCTTTCAACCACACAACCACTGTTCCACGTAGAACCTTGTCGGTTCCGAATCCACAAGGTAGCTATAGTTGTCGCCAGTCTCTCAAGTCCATACAACTGACCCCTCCAGGCACCATGTCTACCGCTTTTGACAGCATGTATCTTCCCGGAGGCGACTTCAGCGCCTCCGGGTACGAACTCCTTGACTTTGATGCGCCTCAGTCCCACTTCACGGGAGTCAACGATGGCACCATTTCTCCTTCCGACCTGTTCGTGGATGAGTCCATCATGTCGGCCCCAGCATCTACCGTCTTCCCTAACCTGAGCACACCGGGTTCCAGCTTCCTGGAATCTCCTGCCATGGCTAGTAGCGGGCTCAATACCTCTCCGCTGGAAGACGGACTCCTTGATGCTCAGCTGAACTTCACTGAGCTCGATGCCATGGCGCCTCTGTTTCCTCAAAACAACTTGGACCAATTCACCAACCAGCCCTTGGGACAAGAGTGTCTTACTAAGCCAAGCAGCTTCGCCAGCGTCAACTCTCGCCCGGCACAGTCGAGCATGGAGCGCCAGAAGTCTACTGGTATGGAACGCCAGAAGTCTTCCCCCGGCCGACCCCCGTCTCAACCGTATCACAACCGCAAGCGATCGGACGCTTGCGGAGTTTCCAAGCCAGCAAGGCCGCGCAAGCAGTTGCCGGAGATCCAGGTCGACAGCGATGACGACAAGGAGACCGCCAAGAGGAAGAAGAATACTGCGGCGGCCCGAAAGTCACGTCAGCGGAAGCAGGAGTATGCCGAACAAGCTGAGAATGAGATCCAACGCCTTCGAGCCATCGTCTACCGTCTCGGAGGTGATCCTGACGTGGATATGTAATTGGGTGCTTGTGATGCGGGCCGGACCCACGGTTACCATTGATGGAGTATGGCAGTGGTTTTATTATCTCTAACGAATTTGGTTTCTTGCAGTTGCAAGCGGACTACGATCGAAGCTGTGACTACCTTGTTGGTAGTTGCCGACACAGCAGCATGACGCTTGGGGTTGAGGATCATTTGAGCTGAAGCCAGCAGGGCTGCTCACCCAACCGCCACGTCGCCCTTTTTCGACGTTCATGCGTTGTTGGTTTTGCCACTGCGATCAACTGGAGGTTGACGGGTCCTCTCGAAAGGATAGTCGACTCTGGATCCTTCGCAACCAACATCGCTACGATTTCTTTTTTCTTGCTGACGAGCGGCGCGTGGCACTCGAAGGCTGTGTAACAGCGGCGTCGAGAGGTCTGGTGCCGTCGTCTGACTTATGACTTGTTGGCGAAGGCGAAACGGCCGGTTCTGACTGTCTCCTGTTCTTGATACTGCAAGGGATCTTCCGCTGTGGCGTCATGAACATTGGATTGACTCGTGGCCAGTTTAGTGCTTGATTCCAGTTTGTGAGCATCCATCGGCAATCTCTGCTTCTCAGCTTCAGATCCTGGGGATGTCTCGTCCACTCTTTGAGATAGCTTCATAGCGAGCTTAATGCTACTCAGTCTCTCGCATTGTCCTGTCAAACTATTATAACTTCTTCCTGCCGGCCTATGGCAATGTGCGCATCTGCCGAGCCACTACCTCAATGCCCATCGCCATGACCTTTGCAAAAAGGCCTTTAGGCGACCGCCGACCTCGTTTGCTGCTCGGAAGCTAGTTTTCGTTTCCTCACGCACCCGGCCCCACCATAAAAATTCCCCTCATCGCGATTGACTCAGAGCGTGTTGCGAAATCTTTCTTAAACCCCCCACCAGATCCGAGAACGTGAGTTAGATCTCTACCGCGTAACGCGGTATCCCTTTCTATTGACTTGCCAATATGGTAGACATGTTGTCTTGACTCGGAATACCCCGCCCACGAGAACTTCAACCACAACCGCACTCACCTGTCCCTCACCCGGATCACACCTGGACCCCTCCGATATCGCAATAAATTCTCTTTCAAGCGGCGGCGATTTTGTCACACTAGAATCCTGCCTACCATGCCTGTCACACTTGTCCTCGGAGCCCAATGGGGCGACGAAGGGAAAGGCAAACTAGTCGACATCCTCGCGTCCTCGGCCGACCTCGTCTGTCGCGCTGCCGGAGGCAACAACGCAGGCCACACCATTGTGGTCAACGGCACGACCTATGACTTCCACATCCTGCCCTCGGGGCTCATAAACCCGTCCTGCAAGTACAACCTCATCGGCACCGGGTGTGTCGTGCACATCCCCTCCTTTTTCAAAGAACTAGCCGCCCTTGAAGAGAAAGGATTGGAAGGCGTCAGAGACCGCATCCTCGTTTCCGATCGCGCACAGGTTTGTTTCGACCTACACGGCGTCGTCGACGGCATCTCGGAAGACAAATCCAAGACCGTCGATGGAGGCAAGAACGTGATCGGCACAACCCGCAAGGGCATCGGCCCATGTTACAGTGACAAAGTCGCCCGCCGGGGCGTGACATTCTGGATGCTCGTCAACGAACAACAGCGCTGGGAACGTCGGCTCCGTGACCTCGAAGCGGGCTACCGGAAACTATACGGCGACGACGCTCTCCGGGGGTACAACGTCGAAGACGAGATCACTAAGCTGAAAGGCTTTCGCGACGAGCTGTCAAGGTACGTCATCGACCAGACTCCCCTGTTGGCACAGGCGGTGGGCAACAAGGGGATCGCCACGGCCAATGGCGCGGGATCCGCCCAGCAAAGCAAGATGAACATACTGATCGAGGGCGCCAACGCGCTTCTGCTGGACATCGACCACGGCACCTACCCCTACGTCACGTCCAGCAATACCGGGCTGGGCGGCGTCTTTACGGGCCTGGCGGGTCTGAGTCCCCAGTCGCTGGCCTCGCCGGGAAGCAACATCGTCGGCGTGGTGAAGGCGTACACCACGCGCGTGGGCTCGGGCCCGTTTCCCACCGAGCTCGACGCCGCCATCTCGCCGACCGACGCAGAGTACGGCGAGCGCCTTCAGCGCGTGGGTCGCGAGTTCGGCGTCACAACAGGACGGAAGCGCCGCTGCGGCTGGTTCGACCTCGTGCTGGTCAAGTACTCGGCCGCCGTGAACTGTTACACACAGATCAACCTGACCAAGCTGGACGTGCTGGATGATTTCGAAGAGATCCGCGTGGCGACCGCGTACACGTACAACGGGCAGACGCTCGAGAGTTTCCCCGCGGACCTGGACGTCATCGAGAACATGCAGATCGAGTACAAGACATTCAAGGGGTGGAAGACTACGACGACCGGGATCAAGCAGTTCGGGGATCTCCCCTGGGAGGCCAGGGAGTATATCGCCTTCATTGAAAGCCAGGTGGGTATCCCGATCAAGTGGATTGGCACAGGACCTAGGAGGGAAGACATGTGTATTCGGTAGGCTCCCTGGGCGATAAACGCAGATGGGGCAATATCGAGGGAGGAGAGCGCTCCAGCTCGACCTTGATAGCTTGTTGCGGCTTTGCATTAGAGGTGACTACCCAGGTGAATGAGGGTTCATGTTCAACATCTGGGCGGCAGGCTCCTGGGCTGGCATTGTTGGCTGGGCAAGTCAACACAAAGACAAAGAACACGCTTTTTCAAGGGTGGTGTCTGTACATAGCAATTTTTGCAAGTGGCTTGATTGTTCAGCTGGCTAGTCTGAGATAGACGAAAAAACGTCCAAAAGTTCTCCTCCTGCACAGGGCGTGGTCCAGCATGCCATATGAACTGTCGTGGTCCGTGTCCTTTTCTATTGAGTAGACATGATTACGACTTTGTCTGTTTATGTGCCTGGGTGGCTGCGAAAGCCATATTTCAAGCCCAGAAAAACACCTTGCACAATTCCATTCAACCCATCACCATACTCCAGGTTTGTTTACAAGACAGCCACAACTCCTGCAATTGCAATGACCGCTGCGGCAAAGCTTCCCACCTGCTTAGTGTCTGCGGCCGCGTTCCCACTCGCTGAAGCACCTGAGCCTGAGGAACCCGTAGGCGAGGAACCATCTGCGCCTGTGGAACTGGCTAGGCCGGTTGAAACAGCGGCCCCGGTGGTGGCAGTGGCGACTACTGTGGTTGTACAGCTGCAGTCGGAGTTGAACACGGCGGTGGTATAGACAAAAGTGCCGCCCGAAGTAGCAGTGGACGAACCCTTCGTCGTGGAGGCGGTGGAGGTTGCTGTGTAGGGAGCTGCAAGACAAAGAAAGCGCGTCAGCATTATCGTAAAATAAGATGCTAAGGAGCGGAGTGAAGTGTCACATACCGACTGATGAACCAGCAATCGAGCAAGTTGAGAGGAAAGCAGATTGGGCCACGCTCACGGCATTACCGCTGCACATGCTAGCGATAGCCTCTTGGACATCGATCGCATCGTCGCCACAGACCGAGGAGAGATCGCTAGGATCGTCTTGCGTGTTGACGGCGTTGAGCAGGCATGCTGGAGGGGTGTTTGCGAGTACTCGGGCAGCAAAAGCGAGGACAGGGAGGATGATGGAGGCCTTCATTGTGCAGAGTCGGGTCTGGGCGTTTGTGTATTAATTGTAAGCGAATGTTTGAGGTTTCCGTGGAGTTTGACAGTTTGACGCGTGGAGGATAGCTGTGCTACAGCGTCGACAAAAGCTGTGTCGAATGAGCGGAAGAAGGGGTCAAGCCGGTGTGTCAAGGAGTGACTGTGAAAGTAAACGGCAACGATGGCCTCTGCTGGGGGTTAGTACAAGTGGGTGAAGTGAGTGAGTGAAAGAATGTGAAGAGGTTGAAAGTTGTTGGCTGCAGCAAGAAAGAAAGCCCCTTGAAAGGAAATCTGGGGGTGGACGCGCAAGTGCAGATCAACCAGGGGCGCAGGAAAAGGCCCTCCACGTGACTGGCTATGGCGGAGGATTGTATCTCCAGCCCGCAGTGCCCGCCTAGCCAACCTTGGCCAAAGTAGGATAAGACTTGCCTTTATCTCAAGATCACCAGAGCCTAGCTAGGGGCCGTTCGACTCTGACCATTCGTTTGCCTCGGTCGAAGTGTGGCATTTGAACAATCGACATTCATCACTTGGTCTACGTGGCACCCTGCGATCACCATCTTCTCCAGAAAGTGTTGGACTGTACACCCCACCTTGTCCTCGTGTATGCCCCGAATGTGTAGGACGGGCCTTCCATCGCCGGCGGGGAGATGACGAATGCGACCGACTTCTCTGCTACACTGCTGCTGATAAGGCTCGATAATCTTCATTGAAGGATAGAAAGTCTTGTTCCCATTCAAGATAGGTAGGACGACCGACCTGGGCGGCGAAGGGACCTCCAGATAAACGATATCGATCGCTCTTAAGAGGTCGCGAAGAATCGGTCCTCTCAGTCATGGAATCTCATGTACAGCGCCTCGTCGATCAGACATGGGGTCAGACATGCCCTTTTTAGCCTCTAACTTCTCATACTGACCATCCATAACAGACAAGTTTCAAAAATGTGATGCCTCACAACGTCTCTTGATCGCCATCTCCGGGATTCCAGGGTCAGGGAAAACTACGCTCGCCGCCTCGGTCTGTGCCGGGCTAAACAAAGCATATCACAAAGACAACCATGTGCGCTATCCCAACAGTCCGGACCGTTCGAGCCCAGACATTGCCTTCGTCATCCCGCTCGACGGCTATCACTTAACTCGCAAACAACTCTCCGAGATGCCGAACGCCGAGGAAGCCGTGTTCAGACGAGGCGCGGCATTCACATTCGACCCGCATAGCTATCTGAAACTCGTCGAAAAAATACGGAGACCGATCACAGCAGAGTCGCGCACGATCTATGCTCCCAGCTTCGACCATGCGGTCAAAGATCCCGTGGCAAACGACATTTCGATCCCGCCGACCGCGCGGATTGTCATATTCGAGGGGCTTTACACAGCTCTGGACGAGCCTGGATGGCGGGAGGCACATTCACTAATGGATGAGATATGGTTTGTCGATGCGGACATTCCAACTGCGACTGATCGAGTCGCCAAGAGGAACTACGCCGCTGGGATATCGAGTTCTTATGAGGAAAGTCTCGACAGGACAGAGAAAAGCGACATGAGGAATGCGAGGGAAGTTCTGGAGAAGAGACTCCCCGTGCAGGAGATTGTGCCCAGCGTCGAGGACGAGAGCTGGAAGAGCGAGGAGGTCGACAACATGGAGAAGAATATGAAGAAGCTGGAGGATAACGGCATTGAAGTCGATGTCAATGACGATGATGACGATGAAGCGGATTTGAGAAAGCAGAGGATGAGCAGAATGGATAGCATTGCGCTGCTGGCGGCGGATGGTGTGGGCATGTGATTTGTGCGCGGCCATCACAAGACAGGGGAGCGAGAACGAACTGCTATTGCGCGTCTATCAGCACAGGGACACTCCAACCCTCAATGGAAGTAGGACCTATTCTTATTGCGCAACCGTATCCTTATCACTTGATACTCCTTATGGTTCACCGTCCGACTTCTAGCCCAAGGTTCTGGTTAGCAGGCTTACAAGGGACTATCATCCCACACGTGCATCAACTCCAGCCATTGTACGAGAATGAGGAAACTGGACCCGACTGGACTACTCCGTACTGTCTATTACGAGCATGATCATGTCTCGCTACTGACGATCGCCCAGTGGTACTAAACATTCAAATGTCGGGTCCTTACCACATACATCCTTCGTCTTTTCTTTGACCACGTAGATTCTCGTACTTTTACTGCAGGTCATCTCCTTGGCTAATTCTAAGGAGCCGGAGCTACGAATAGATGCACTAGAATTAGTCTATCGTCTTGCTCAGATGGCCACAACCTCGATTATTGAGTTTCCTGTTGTGGGCCGTCGGCTAGAAAGTACGTACCACCCTCGGCGTTGCCTTCCACTGGGTATTCTGACGTCACTTTTTGATCGTCTACAGGTGGGTGAGAGGTCAGCCTACACAGTACTCGTATGATTTACTACAGGTTGTGTAACCAGGTAGGGTATGGAATTCCGAGCCGGGATCCGACGCAGGACAAGTGACGACAGCGCTACTTGATGTTGGTTAACTCCCGATGCGGGCCATTCAGAAAAAGTCACTCCACGAGCAGAGTTATCGCTGAAGCATCCCATCCGGAGAAGCTGAGCAGCAAGAAAAGAAAGGACTCACATCAACCCTACTCACTCCAGCCTCATCTCAAACTTAGCTTGAGCTCGATCTCACCATAACCCGCGGACATGGCAGACTTCAAGGGCGCAGAGATCCCGATCTGCTATGCGTCATGCTCAATAGGGCACGACAGCGAAAAGCACACCATGCCAGAAAAAATCAAGGTCCTGGCCGGCGCTGGCTTCGATGCCATTGAGCTTTCCATGCCAGATATTTTGGCCTATGGTCAACAGATCTCTGAAAGCAAGTCGCAACCCGATCCCAAGGATTACGCAACGCTTCGGTCTGTAGCCTCGGAGATCGGAAAGCTGTGTGAGAAGGCCGGCTTGAAGATCTTGATGTTGCAACCTTTTGCGAATTTCGAGGGCTGGCCCAAGGACAGTGCCGAGCGGAAAGACGCCTGGGATCGAGCGAAGGGCTGGATGAGTATTATGGAAGCGGTAGGGACGGACATGCTCCAGGTCAGTGGCCCTGCTTGTCCATCCTGTTCAGAAGGCAGGAGCTGTGATACTGACCGACCAACAAATTAGATCGGCTCGTCGGATGCAGAAGGCATCTCTGGAAATGTCGATGAGCTGGCATCTGATCTAGCCGAGCTAGCAGATGTGTTTGCTGAGAAGGGCTTCCGAATCGCGTACGAGAATTGGTGCTGGGCAACTCATGCTCCGACGTGGAAAGATGTATGGAAAATCGTCGAGAAGGCCAACAGACCAAACCTAGGACTGTGCCTGGATACTTTCCAGAGTGCAGGAGGAGAATGGGGTAGTCCAGTCACCAAGTCCGGGAGGATCGAAGATGTCAGCACGGAGGATCTGGACAAGAGATGGAAAGCTAGCTGCGAAGAGCTCGCCAGAACCGTTCCTCGTGAGAAGGTTTTCCTTCTGCAAATCTCAGATGCCTACAAAGTGGACCCGCCCTTGCAGGACAAGCCCGACGAAAGCGGCTTGAGGCCTCGGGGTCAATGGAGCCATGATTATCGACCACTGCCCTATGATGGGGGCTACCTGCCAATCGAGGATTTCACCAGAGCTGTCTTCAAAACTGGGTTCAGAAGCTGGGTTTCAGTGGAGATATTCGACAGCAAAGGGCCGGAGAAGTACGGGGACGACATGGGGGAGTTTGCAAAGCAGGCTTTCCAGTCGGTGAACAAGCTGTTGGGGCAGGCTGGAGATGCCGTCTGAATGCTGAAGGTCAGTCGGTACATGATTGCGGCATGCGCTGGGGGATTCCAATAGAAACGGGCTAGACCAATGTAGAAATACCATCCAATTAATGGCTGAGGAGTACTTGGACGGCATGACTCTTACCCACAAGGCAGACTGCAACCTCTTGCCCGACAGGCCAGGTCGTATTGAACCTGCACGAGAGAGGCCCGACTTGAATAAAGTCCATAGTTATCGGTGCGTCCGGGCGACGAGGAAACTCTGTGCAACCTGCATCCCTTCGTCGGCTGGAACCAAGCCTCGTTCCTGGGGCCACTTATGCTGTGCGAAAGACAGTAAGGAAGTGGGAAAGGTGTATCAAGCCGAAAATGTCGACGCAGGTCATTCAGTTTCACATCAGTCTGTTGAACGCTTGTTGCGCTACAGGGTGGTTGTCTGACAAGACGATGATACAATCGCAGATGGCAAAGGCGTTGTCATGGAACCTCCATTCACCTCGCACATTCGCTGTGTAGCGAGGGCCCCGTTTGAGGTAAACTGCCACACGATGAGTTGCACAGGAATTGATGTTAGTAACTGAGAGGAGCCACGATAATGAGTCAACCCATTTGAAAACCGTCGTAAGTTCCTGTATATGGGTCCTCATCAACGCAGCCTGAACTGTAATGTTTGGTTGATAGCAGCCTTCGACGCGTCCATAGGACGTGACACGAGCTCAAGCTTCGATCGCCATTTCCGGTCGACAAGCGTGTCGCGGTCAGGCAGAGACATCTGCATGTGAAGACAGGGAGCAAGGTAGTCACAAGTCGCACCGAGGCGATAGAAGAAGCACGAAGAAGGGAGGGGAGATTGCCCGGTGGGATCAGCGGACGTCTTGGCATTTTAATTTCCTGAGACTTTTTCGAAATTCCGACTCTCCGCCGCTTCTCTGCTTTTCTTCACACCCGTCGCATACCGACCCAGCACCTCAATCACGACTCTGCCCAATCCCTCGCCGGTGCTGTGCCATGCTGTTTCAGCCTGGTATCGCGTCATGCAGTCGGATAATCATTTCGAGGGCATGTTTTGCCGACGCCTCTTCCGGCAACCTCCATGCTTATCTACTTAGGCTTAATATCAGCAAACCTTGCTTCAGTCCTTACCTGATTCTCACCCCTGTCATGTCACCGCGTCTGCAGATCTCCCGATCTGGCAGTCAACGATCTTCATTACTACTACGAGTACTCTCTCATTCTTTACGCTAATCATAGATGCTACTCGTGAATCCCGAGCCAAGGGCAGGAAACTGCAGTATTTTCGCAGCTTCACCAGAACACCGGCAACCGGCATGAGACGCCAAAATCCTAGCATACCGGGGTGTACCTCTGCATAGTAAGATCTGCAACGGCCTCTGCTCCCGACTACGTTGTTGTTGAAAGTTCGATCCAAGGAAGCTTTATGATATGGCCCCGTTTGTGGCTTTCCTCTGACCCATGCTATACCGCGTACCAGGCACCCTCTCCAAGATTTTGACTTTGCCTGCTGTGACAGAACACAAACCGTTGATAGGACGCACGATTGTGTATCCTGCGGATTCCTTTCCCAGAGACGCTACATGGACCCCAAGTCATCTCACGGTAAGTCGGCGCCGATACGAAGTCGGAAGGGTGTACAGTGCGCGCACTAGCACGGGTCACGACTCTGCTCGACATGTGGTCTTGTACACCATTTTATAGGACACCACCCCTTCCTTCAGTCCCTTTCTCAGATAGTCCCTCCTTGAGTCCGGCGGCATACACTATCCGCTCCGTTTTCCGTCATGTCTTCTGAACGTCTCGGCGGATTGAAGTTGATCGTTCCATCACCGAGTAATCGCAGCGATCTAGAAAAGACACCTTTGGATATGGAAAAGAGCACCCAAGACGTACAGAAGGCTTCAGGGCCACCAGTCGGCCCACCTGGCCCTCCGGGTGGCTGGCTATGCACGCGAATGTCAAGACAACAAGAGGTCCTTTTCAACCTCATGGTGGCAGTCCTTCAACTCATTCCCCAGTCAACCTTGACGACAGTCTTTCCAGTCAGCAGAGACATTGCGCGATCCTTCTCGATATCAAATCCATCAGTACTGCCATGGCTTGTTGCCGCCTACGCATTATCCTTCGGAACCTTCATTCTAATTGGAGGCAGACTTGGCGATATTTTTGGCCATAAGGCAATGGTGGTGATCGGCTACTCGTGGCTCAGTTTCTGGAGCGTGGTTGCTGGTTTGAGCCATTACGTCGGATACCAGCTCTTCTTTGTAGCCAGAGGATTCCAAGGTCTGGGTGCGAGTCTGATGGTCCCCAACGGTTTGGCGCTGCTAGGCCGAACGTATCCGCCAGGGTCGAGACAGAAGATCTTTGCCTTCACGCTTTTCGGCCTGTGCGCGCCTGTCGGCGCCTACCTTGGGATGCTTTTTGGTGCCTTGTTCACAAAGTACGCAACCTGGTGGTGGAGTTTCTACACCCTGGCCGTCGTTTGTTGCTTCCTCGCCATTGCCGCAACTGTCGTCCTGGTCTCACCACCTCGAACGCCAAAGCAGAGGCTTCCTGTCAAAGACAAACTTCGGGATATGGACTGGCTTGGCGCCGTGACAGGCGTTGGTGGGCTTATATGCGTCCAAGTCTCTCTCGTTTCTGCTCCTGCATCGGGTTGGGGTACCCAGTATGTCTTCATGCTACTCATCATCGGGCTACTACTCATCGCCTTCTTCGTCGTTACGGAGATCAAAATTGCTGAACAGCCATTGGTGCCTTTCAAGATGCTCAAGGCGGATGTCGGATTCGTCCTCGGCGCAGTGGCCTGTGGCTGGGCTACTTTCGGAATCTGGACGTGGTTCTTATGGAAGTTCCTACTTGGCATCAAACAATATCCCCCCCTCGAAGCGGCGGTGCATGTCTTACCCATCGTTCCTGTTGCCTTTATCGCCTCGATTTTGACGGCCTGGATGATGCGAAAATGTCAACCGTCTTGGACACTGTTCTGGGCCTTGGTTGCCTTCGCCTTCGGCCCACTTCTGCTCGCCGTCGATTCCAACATCGACAAGACGACATACTGGAGCTGGACCTTTGCCAGTCTCGTTGTGATGCCGTTCGGTATGGACATGTCATTCCCGGCCGCCACTTTGATCATGTCGAACTATTTCCCGCCACAACAGCAAGGCATTGCTGGCAGTCTGATCAGCACAGTAGTCAACTACTCAATCTCTCTTGGTCTCGGCCTTGCCTCCACTGTAGAAGTGCAGGTGAACAACCACGGGCTTCATCCGTTGGCCGGTATCCGTGGTGGCTGGCTCATGGGGGTTGGCCTTGGCGGTCTCGGTGTCCTGATTTGCATCGCCTTTGTCATCAAGTCTATCTTCCATCCAACACCCGCAATGTCCAACGGGCCACCAGGGCCTCCAGTCGCAGGAACAGCCATGCAAATGACGCCTCAAGAGCCACCACAGGACCGAAAGCTGTCGAGACATACGACCGTGTCGAGTCTCGCCACAACCATGGTCCCCGACACCCCTGGAGGACAGACTCCGAAGCAAAAGGACGCCGAACCGTTCAAATCATTCGACTTTGACATGGCGTCCATTCCAGCGTCACCGTCGGCACCAGCACCGCTGTCACCAAATACACAGGTATTCGGTGGTTTGCCCAACACCTCTACCACGAAGCAAAAGTCACCGAACGCCGCTCCGGTGAAGGAACCGCCTCGAAATTCGAACGATACGCCCAATAGCAGACTCCCGCACAACGACAGCCTCAAATTCTCTCGCTCTCAGTCCCACTTTCGCTCAGAGTCGCAAGTGCCCCTGCATGAGCATTCTGCGCAAATCCCAGTGTCTCCGAGTCCGAAGATCCCGCTGCCAACCGAACCGGACGCCGTGTATCGCGGCCGCGGCAGTTTTGAAAGCGAAGACGCCGGCGAAGAGCGCCGGACACCTCATTGGGACATGCACGCCAAACAACGCACCGACCTAAGACAAGGTCAGGCGCACGAGTATGGGTATGGGATTGGGTATGAGGGGTATGGCTCTGGATTACGAGACGCAGATGGGTTCGGCCCCGACGCCAAGCCAGTAATGCCCCGAGGAATGATGGGAGACAAGTTTTAAATTCTTACGAGCGGACGAGAAGGCGATTTTAAGAAATGAAAGGAAAGACGACGAGAGTAACGGACTACAGAACTCGATGAAATATGGAGAGTGTTTAGCAAAGGTGATAATATCCCAACATGAGTAGATGGCAGATGAACCGGCGTGTGCTTCCCTTCCGCGCTAGATGCACACATGCATGTCTTACATGGATATAGACCGCGTAGTGATGGAGTATCGAGATGGCTTGTTCAGCAGACCCCACTCTTTCAGTCTTTGGGAACAGTAATAATATTTATGACTATGATGAACAAGTGAACGATTAGACCCGTGACCTCTGACTTGACTGCAAGCATTTCAAGCACCTTCGCAAGTAGGATGCTCATAGAGTAATTCTGGATTGATACGAGCGCTAGGAGGATGAAACTGAATTTTACGGACAGAAAGCTAGCTAGACAGCCAGGTTCCAGTACATGTACAGGACATTGGGTCGACGTTGAGTTTTTCTGTTAGATACGAGGCCGTGTGCTTTGGGCTGCAGCTTTACCGCGTTTCCTGGCCCCTTCTCCTTCTTCTTCTCCTTCTCCTTCTCCTTCTCCTTCTCCTTCTCCTTCTCCTTCTCCTTCTCCTTCTCCTTCTCCTTCTCCTTCTCCTTCTCCTTCTCCTTCTCCTTCTCCTTCTCCTTCTCCTTCTCCTTCTCCTTTTTCACCATCTCATCCCATGACGCTCCCCACCCATTCTTGCTCCGGCCCGCTCATTCTTGCGCCTCGCCTTCTCCACTACGTACGCGTCCTTGATATCTTTGACCCGCTCGACCACCTTTTCCTGCTCTATGAGGGCGGCCCTCATTCGCTGCGCCCTCCGGAGCTGGTCGTCCAATTTCTGTTCGAGATGTTTGTACTGGGCGCTTTCGATGACGAGTTTGGTCTTGGTTTCGGAAACTAAGTGCCGGAGCTGTTGGTCGGTCCGCGAGGCGAGGAACGAATTCGAGGGAAAGTGCGCAGCGGCTCTTCGGGGATCAGGCACAAGAGGAGCTGCCGCGTCGTGGCGGCGGACGTAGAAGCCGTGCGCGACTCTCTCGAAGAGAGACATGGTTGCGGTTGCGGCAGATATTGATGGTGGTGGAGGTGGTGGGCTGATGCTCTTTCGCGGACGCGTTATTTTGTCGTTTGTCTTGTTTCGAGGGCGATCAAGGCTTGGAGATAAGCAGGGGGGAAGGTTATCTTTTGGAGCGATTGTGGTCGCGATAGAAGACCTTATGTCGATGGTAGGTCCTGATTGACTGACACCGCGGTCTGCGCGAAGATATTATACCCTTGTGTGTCGGTGTAGTAGCTTTGCGGCATCTTGGTCCTTGTTTGTATTGCTTTGGTCGGCTGGCCCTGACGATTCATTGCTGTCTTAGACAGGAACCTTTCTTTCCGTCTATCGCTTTCTTGCAAACGCCACAATGTGTGAGCGCGGTCTTGGTCATGAAAGAATTCCATCACAGATGGACAAGGCTACGGGCATACCCAGGCGTGCTTTTGTCTCGGAAAGAGACGGGCGGGCGGGGTCTTAAAGCCTAACAAAAAGAAAGCATGCTTTGAAGTTAGAGACATGTCGAACCATTGTAGAGCCCTTCGTTCACTTTAGGAGCCCATGTTTCTCTAGGATCAGAGTGGAGCAATATATAATTCAGTCGGGATGTTCCCTACTGTGTAAGTATCGAGCACTGTCTCACGCGACAAACAAAATACCCCCTCCGCAATGATTGAGGTGTGTGTTGCAAAATGATGGGCTGGGACATATAGAAAATAGTGGATTAAGATCCTATGTCATTCCCCCGTTTTGAGGTCGTCAAGGATAAATATCAGTACCGAAAGGAGAGTGGATTGTCGGGTGGCCGTGGCGAAAGGTACATGGTGGCTCAGCCTTGCAAGTCGGGGAAGAGATCTGACGCCAACGAAGGCCAATTTTTAGGCGGAATCCTTCATGTTGCAACTATCAACAGAACATCGCAGCTGCAACTGCAATATAAATTTGTGATCTGTACCATATCTTGCGCCTCCTAAAACAGCCGCCGCGAGCGGGCAAGGAGCAAGGGCGGCATCACCCTTGGCCCGATCCGGGGCAGGCGCGAGCAGTTTCGTCACTGCTCCGTCGTACCTCAGCATCTTCTCTCAGGCTTGTCTCTGCTCACCATTGACTACTTCTTGCGAAATCTACTTTTCACGGCGTAGCTGCTTTACCTTCCGCTGAGAGATACGGGGTTGAAGACAATTTTTGATTCCATGACCCTGAGACTACGCGGAGTCCGCCAGTGGGCTTCCACGTTCGCAGCTCAAATGGCTGAGTCAAGAGGGCTTGCCAAAAGATCCGAAAAGATATACCCCCGATACGGAAAAGAAAACTTTCTTTGGCGAGCTTTTCAGCACGTTGACCAGACTGGGCTCACGGGGAATGAAGGTTAGTCTTGCTCCTACTTTTCCCTTTGTTAGCAGATCGATCTACGTCAATCACGCTCAACCGCTTCTCCGATCGATCCTTAGCCGGTCGATAGCGGAACGTTTGGTGACTCTTAATGGCCTCCAGAAAGCTGTCCGCAGAAATCCCAGCGACGTTCGGCATTGCAAGTCTAGATCATCTTGACGTCTATTCGTGCCTAGGCTTCCTACTACCAAACGGAGATCAACAGGCTGTGGAGTAACCCCGTACACGAGCCTCTTCTGGGTGCATGAGTACCTCTCACACTCCTGCACACTCATCAGGTAAGCCAGACATTCCGAATCCAGTGAATTCGGGGAACGGCGGCGAAAGAGGTTTCCAAAAGCTTGAGCTCGTTCTTAATCGCGCCCGACCAGCAGAACTAGCTTGCTCCTATATATCGTGACTCATCGCCGCTTCAGAAGCCAACCACTGCTGGGTTCGAAGCATGCAGTGTTATGTAAGTCGTCGATTGCAACTCGGCCAAGTACGGACCCAGCCGCGATGCCATCCTCTACAAGTATGCGGCTTAGCCACCCGTGCCCGTCTTTTTTATCGCATGCTCAGCTCGCCCTTCCTCCCTTCGCGCAGGAAGCACCGTCACAACCAGTTTATTCCTTCCCTTTCAAGGTCACGATGGCAGAGAAATTCTCCTCAGAGGGTACGCGAGTTCAAGGTCTCGAAAGTCCACTTTCGCCGGTTGGAACGTCCGAACAGTCGCTGGTGCAAGTTGAGAGCAATGAAAAACTAGCATTGAACAGGAAGTTGAAGTGGAAAAGAGACATTTACGTTCTCGGACCTCTGACTATGCTCTATGTTTTCTGCTTCCTCGACAGGTTAGCATTGCAACTCGAGAACTGTTGCCATCGAGGACGGAATTTCCTCGTGCACTAACGATCATGTTGCCAGAACAAACATCGGAGCCGCTGTTGTCTTTGGCCTGGTGGAAGACCTCAAGCTCACCGGGACGCAATACAATTCGGCGCTAGTGTGTTTCTTCGTCCCATATGTCTTGTTTGACATCCCATCGAATATTCTACTCCTGCGCTTCAAACCGCAAATATGGTGTAAGTTTCTTCCCACAACCCCGGCCGGCGCATATTTGACGGTCCTAATTCCGATGCTGACGACGTGGTGCCACAGTGCCTGCTTGTACCCTCTTCTTCGGAGTTATGACCGTGCTCCAGGGGGTTGTACGCAACCTTGCTGGAATTGCAGCCGTCCGTGTTTTCTTGGGTATCGCAGAAGCAGGTGTGTACCCCGGCTGCGTGTACACGATGTCCCGCTTTTATCGGCCAGAGGAAGCCCAATCTCGTTTCGCCATATTTGTCGGTTCAACCACTCTTGCGGGAGCATTCGGCGGTCTTCTGGCCAGCGCCATAGGGAACATGGACGGCATATGCAATTTGAAAGCTTGGAGATGGATTTTCATCGTCGAGGGCTGTCTCACCGTAGTTGTGGCCCTGGTCCTTTTCTTCCTCGTCACCGATATTCCCGAGAAAGCACGATGGCTCTCCGATAATGAACGGCGAGCGCTTCAACGTCACCTTGACGGTGACGAGTCGTCTTCAGGAGCTGACAGAAAAACAAATTCAATCGGCATTACCGATATCGTTGATGCCTTCAAAGACGTCAAGATGTGGCTCTCGGGCTTCATGTATCTCGGCATGACCATGCCGGTAAGTCACCCATCACCAACCCGTCAACAATGGAGGTAATGACAGATGTTATAAAGTCAAATGGTCTAGGTCTGTTCATACCGAGCATCGTGCGTGGGTTAGGATACTCGCCCATCAGTACACAGCTGCATACCGTCCCAGTGTACGTTGCAGCCGCAGGCTTCGCATTCATTGTGGGCGTCGCATCAGACAAAACGAACATGCGAACGCCTTGGGCTCTGATGTCGATCATAATCGGCATTGTAGGGTTTTCCTTCCTTCAGTCGAATCTGCAAGAGTCTCACACACGCTACGGGCTTTTGTTTCTGGCCACCATGGGCGTCTTCAGCGCAATAGTTGGTGGGTCCAGCTGGACCAAATCCCTGCCCCTTGTCCCACCACAGGCATCTCATTTCCCCTTGCTGACGTTGTGGAAGCAATCTTGTGCTGGTACACTATGAACTGTCTTGAGAGCCAAAGTAAGTATCCCCTGGTCTTTCATCCCGCCCTCCCGCCAGATGTGCAGGCATTCACAGGATGATTACTGATTATTGAAACAGGGCGAGCCATCGGTTCTGCATTTCAGGTATCCGTAAGTAGTTCCCATCCTCAAGACCTATATGAAGACCGGCGATTGCCCGAACGAGACAATGTCGCCTTCGCCCGACTGAGTGGGTCGCCGAGTCGCCGAGCTCAAGGCCCCGAATCCGCGTTGTCCAGGTACAGGTCCTGACGATTCACAGTTCGGCAACATTGGCAGTATTATAGCGACATATTCCTTTCTGAAGACGGACGCTCCAGAGTTTAAAACTGGGTCTCGCATTTGCATCGGCTTCCTGTGCCTGGCATTCGTTGCCTGCCTGGCCTATTATGTGGCTTGTGTCACGGAGAACAGAAAGATCGTAAGACGACAAGGTGATGGCGATGTGCCCATCAATGGAAGTCTCAAGGTTCGACTGATGCTGTGATACTGCGGGCGATGAAATGCGAAGATAGCTGTCCCGTGACCGAGGCCGGTGTATCATCTCACTCCGCTTCAGGGTCGCATAATGCTTGTTGCAGTTCCTTAGCGACGGGATTCTCCAGGACTCACCACCTTCAACGCCCACTTGACCCGACCGACTGATGATTGTTGGGGCGTCTACTGGGCCAGACGCCTCGCTTGGGTTCTTCATGCTTCTTACGGATCCTTTGCGGCTTCCACCTGACTGCGCTCCGCGGACGCACCCATGCACGCTTTGAAATCGAGCCATACGATGAAGCTTGCTCAACACATCGGCTGGATATCACCAACAAGGTCGCAAGGAGGGCCCCCGGGTGGGATTAGTTCTCCGAAGCTTATTCTCAACCAAGCAAGGGACATTGTCCCTGATGGGAAAGACCATGACAAATCATGCATCGTCCTGCGTACCACATACATGACTGTCGGTTGAAGTGCCGACTGTCAGTTGGCCTAGTTCACGCCGGCGCCTGCTCTCTGGTGCTGCCGGTGCGATGAGACTTGGCGGCTTAATTCAAGGCTCCCCTCAAAGGGTGGGATGCGGCATGTTCGTCGTACTGGTGGTGCCCCATGCAACTGCAGTGTGATTAACCGTCCTCTCCAACATGCGGGATGGCCAAAGGCCTGGAAGAACCGCAACTGACCTTCATCTTGCAGGACGGGCCGTCTGGACGCATCTCGGGCCATAACCTGTCTGATGTCAACGCCCATGTTGCGCGCGTGCAGCAGCAGCGAAAGCGAGAGCCAGAACCACTGCTATCAACACCATCGCCACCATCGAGAAGACCCCTGACGATATATGAGCGCATCAAGGAGAAGAAGAAGAGGCAACAGCAGGAGCAGTTCTCGACGCACGTCTTTGCCAGTAGAAGCCAGGATGAGCGCAATGTCCCGCCGCCGGTCGTGCTGGCCGGGAATTCCGACCCCTTTGCATCGACGACAATTGCCGTAACACCATCGGTCAACCATCTCCTGATCTTCACCCGGGATTTCATCCTGCCCGCGAACCACGGCAACGAAGCCGCTCTATATGGCGGTAAGATGCACATGCACCGGTACTGGAGGGACAGCATCAAGGGGCTCGACGACGGCGGCGCAGACGGGTACGCCTACTTGGCGCGCTCGGCGGCTATCCTCTCCGGGATCAAGCCGCATAATGAGACGAGCCTGCTCGCCCTGCAATACATCAGCAAAGCGACCAGCAAGCTGCGTGAGTCGATGCTGCAGCGCCCGGATTCCCAGACCCACGTGTGGGAGGTATACGCCCTGCTAGCGGCTGAGGTCGCAGCCCACAATTTCAAAGCCGCAGCTGTGCATGGGCGCATGCTCGCCCGCCTCCTCCAACCCGAGGGCAAGACCCTCGAGGCCGATCTGCGGCTGTTGATGGGCGCGCTCCTCCAGGACATGACGCGCGCGTGTCTCTCGCTGACGAGGCCCTCGTTCAACCTCGACCGCTGGGACGCCGAGCATCTCCCCGAACATATCCTGGACGAAATTGCCCTGGAGCGCCGCGACTCTCCGTCCGCGCTGCCATTTTACGCAGAGCTGGCCCCTTCATTGCCAAGTTCGTTCGCCGCCCTCGTGATCGGGGTGCGCGAATGGCACCACGCTCTCGGCATGGTGATGCTCAACAAGACCCTGACTACACCCAAGGTCTTCACCAACGCAGCCATGAAGATCATGCTCCTCTCGGGCCAATTCCTCACCCACTACCTTGACAGCATCGAGTTGTGGGCCCTGCTCCCCTCGCCTGAATTGCTCGTCGACGCGTGCTTGGCCCTCGCGGCCACGTACTGGGTGCGCCGCGCGGTGCACGACCGCATGGACGCGGGAAGCAAGCTGGAGGAGGCTGGCAGTTGGGCCTTCGACATGAGTCTCGTGGTGGCGGAGCGGTTGTGCGAGCTGGACGTCAAGGTTGAGACGCATGGGCACGAGCTGGTCGTTGTGGGGGCCGAGGCCGCGGAGGATCGCCTTTGGTGGTTGTTTGTCGGGACCATGGCTGAGAGAAATGTGCGGCTCAGACCGGACTGTGGGGATTACAAGGATTACCATGGCGTGAGGTTTGTGCGACTCGCCAGGGAGATGGGCTTGACGGAGTGGGCTGATCTTGAGGCCGTGCTGAAGAGGTATTTGTTCGTGGAACCAATGGGAAGGAAGACGAAGAAGTGGTTTCTTGCTAATGTCGGCGCGAACGCACGACATGGGCAGGTGGATGCAACATGAGGGCTGGTTCTCACGCCGGGACAGATTTCACCCATGGCACTTCACTTGGCTTCCTACTTACTATCCGAGGAGAGCATCACCACCGACAACACAACAGGGAGGAGAAGAAACCCTCTGTGAAGAGGGGCCCGAGCAGTGACCAAAGCGCAGCTCAAGATCAAACGCGCAAGCAAGCCTTGAGTGCTGCGCCCATCTGATCCAGCGGTAACGAGGCCATCGGGGGGGGACAAGCCCTCCAGGACAAGCAGAGAAGACTCTGCGCAAACAACGCGACAACGAATGCCGATCTTCTGCACAATACACCCGGTGAGATTGCTACTTGCCAAACCATGGTGATCGACCTTCTCCAGCTAGGACCGGCGATGCCGCGGACCTCTCGCGCTCTCTATGTAAATATCCGTGCGCCCGACGACGACGATTCGGAGTCATTGGAGCTCATGGATGTCCCCTACCGTTCGTCGCGCCCCGAACTAACTACCCGCGAACGTTCTGACGAGGTCCCTCCTATGACAGATGGTAGATATCGATGTCTAGGTCTAGCAGTCAAGGCACAAGGGATGAAAGACCGTGATGGTCAGGCATGCTCACTGTCATGTTCACGGTCATACTCAAAATGCACGAATCCTGGATCCCTGCGAGGCGTTGCTGTGCTGGGACAGTACATTACTCCGTATCTGGTCAGCACCCGCGGAGCATTATGGTATTTTGGCATTGGCGTTACAAACAGTATTGCACAGCTGCCTTCGACGGCATCGCGGACGATCATGTCCTTCCTGTAAAAGATACCTAGGCTGCTGAGCCTGATATAAGGACATGTGACACGTCACACTTCACGCGCCGCACGACTCTTTTCTGGGATCGTTTCGAGGTACGGTACGGAGTAATTACAGTTCCCGATTGGCCGTCCGTGCACATATGTACTTGTAGATAGAAATGTCTATTATACCTCCCTCTCAGCCATCTTTGTTCTTGGTCCTGCTCCCGGTCTGAGCTTCTAGCAACTTACAATCTGGAATTGACCTGGGCCAATGAACACATATCAATGTTCCATGATCCAATGTAGTCTAAGTCCGCGTTGTGGACGCGCCTCAGTTATACATAGTACAGTACTTGCGCGCCGCAAATTGCAGCCATGGGAACAGCAACAGCAGTATCAGCATCAGGAACTCAGCAAGTCCCGAACACTCATGCCTTTGCCGCGATCTTTACCGTTGCTTTGTACGGCGGCGGCGACGGCGGCGGCAGGATCTTCGAAACCCATCCCCGCTCCCGGTCCTGCGTGTCGTCCTCCACCACGCCACTCGTTGGTCAACATCATCAGCGCCGCGCTGGCCGTCGCTTCCGCCGTTCCTGATCCGTTGCTCGCAGCACCCGGACTCCTGCTCCCAGCGTCCCTCTCCCGCTGAACGGCCGCGTTATATTGGCCCGGCAATTGTAGCCTTGTCATTGCCGGTTGAGGCAGCGGAATGCCCATGGCGGCCTTCGGGGACGGGAGCGGCTGCATGCTGGGTGATGGATTCGAGATCGACCCCGACGGAGGGTTGTTGCTGTTGACTGTCGTCCACGACGCCGCCGTCGAGGGCAGGGAAGGTACGTTTGAGTTGCAGGATCTGGCGGCACTGCTATTCGTTTGCGTGCGCGACAGGTCTGGCGAGAAGTGGATGGAATTGAACGCCGGGGAGAGTAAAGTGGGCGTCGGGGTCGTGGACAGCACGCCGACACCCTGGTGCGCCTGTGCTCCATGTGACTGGGAGAGAATGTGTGGAGAGGGATAGGCCGAGGAACCGCTCAAGGAGACGATAGACGACTTGCGAGAATCTCGAAGGGACCACTCCGTTGGGGCCGTTGCGCTGTATCGATTGCTCCGTAGCTTTGCCGGAGGAGCCGGGTCGGGCAGGTGGTCGACGAACTCGTCCTGGTCGCGGTCCTGTTCCTGATCCTGCTCATCCTGCCCCTCGACCTGCTCGTCGTTGTCGTTGTCGTCGTCGTCTTCTTCTCCGTCAAAGTCCTGATCTTCATCTGACGTGGTGTCTATTGGCATCCGCGAACCGGCCGATGGTCTCCTCTTGCCGCCGAATTTTGCGTTCTCTGTCTTCAGTTGCGCCACACATCCCTCGAGATATCTCACGTATTCGATCCCGGCCTGCAATATGGCCAGCTTGTGCATTTCCACCCCTTCGCAGGCCGGAATCATGTCTTTCAGGACGCCAAACTCTTCGTTCATTTTACTCCGCCGCCGACGCTCGATGATGCTGTGAGCAGTTTTGCGGGCAATCTTCCTGCCCGCGGCGCTCGTCGCGGAGGGCTGTTTGCGTTTCGAGTTTGTTGACGCGCTAGTCGACGCCGCTGTTGCTCCTCTCCCGGTCGAGGACTCTTTAGTAGAGGGCGCCGGGGGGACCGCCGATGCAGCATTCGATGCCCCGGGAGGCAGGTAGTCGGCATCGCTAGTTGGGGACGAGGTGCTGGTGTGAGGTGCTTTGGGCTTCATTTGTATGATCTTGCGTGCTCGACTCGGCGGAGGAGGGAGGGCGTAGGAGTTTGCGGGGTCGGCGCTGGCCGCTTTGGACTCCACGGCGGCTTTGACTGCACCGGACGCAGTTCTCTTGTGTCTGGGACTGCCAGTAAGTGGCCTGTCCTGGGGCGATATGGGTGGGGTGCCCTGTGTGAGTGTAGAGCCCGAGTATTCTCGAGATTGGGACGATTTTGAAGGCCGCGCTTGTACACGCGCATCGCTCCGTATTGCCGGAGGAGGTAGGGCAAACATCGACTCCATGTCCGTGGCCTGGGAACCTTTGACGTCCGCAGCCGTCAGATCTGTAGAGCCGGTGGGGGTGGGAGGAGGTTTCGGCCTGGGCATAGTTGGGATTCAACAATTCTGGTGGATCTGAGCAGTCGGTACGGAGTACAGGAGAAACGCTCAACGTCCAAGGCAATAGCTTGAAGATTAGGCCAAAGGAAGTGAAAGTGTTCTCTCCAAGATAGTCCAACTCTCGAGGGCAGCGCGTGGTGTCGCAGACAGAATCAGATCACCGTACGAGGAATTGACAGACAGCTATACTTGACTGAAGGCATGGTGGACGAGGACATGGGGTGAGGATGCAGACCAAGATAACAGGAGCAGGAAGACACATGGGCAACAACCTCGCAAGTTCGCAATGCGCATTCAGATTCTCAGACGTCCAGACAGTCGGATATAGGCACGTGTGCCTGTTGCGAGTAGAAAAAGCACGCGACACTCGTCGAAGGGACGAACCTCGTGGAAGAGCCCTGATAGGTTATTGGAGCATTCCCATCCGTGAGCAATCCAGCCTAGTGAGACCTCGTGTGTAGCAGCCGTGACGGTCAGTGGCTGCTCGGAAAACAGAGGTTGCGACCGAAAGGAGGAGGACAAGGGCACAAAACAGGAACTACCCATGGTACCATGGTCATGTCGAGGCTTTTGCTTCGAGTGTGAGCGTCAATTTGTGTGGCAGAGGAGAAAGTGACGGGAGACTGACAGGGAAATAAGACGTCCACGTTCTTCAGCGAGCCGTGTGATTGGAGGGGGGCGATTAGCACCGATTCGGCTTGAGCACGACTGTTCGCCTCACTCCCCTCCCCCGCTTCATCGCCAGTGTGTTCAGCTGCGGCGTGGGATGCAAGTGGGCGAGTCACTGATGCAAAAGGCAGGCAAGGCCAGCTTTGTAAGGGTATCATATTTTGATTCTGTTATAAGAGGCAGCACCCATAGATGGATGATCCTCATTCACATTGCCTGACGCAATGCATATTGTGCTCCTCCTCTCCTCTTCTTAGACTTCCCTTCCTCAAAGGGCGTGCACGCTGCTCGCGTCTTTTGCATCACCCACACCATGCTTCTTTTCGCCATTGCTGACGCCGCGCGACGACTCCGGTCGCTTGAAATGCACCTTTAATGGCTCCCATGAATGAGCATTGTATGACTGCAATAGTTGTTAGCGTTTTGTCAACCAATTTCGAGAGCACCCGAAACTCACCTCCTGAACTTTCTGGCACGTCTTGAGACCCCATTCTGTAACGCCCACCATCAAGCAGCTCTCAAACATAAACGCCATGCTACCCTCGCCGACCTTTTGGGGTGGCAAATCCATCGTCGACGCCTTTTCGAATGTCTGCATGTCTGGTCCATGCCCGCTCATAGTATTATGTAGACTCGCACCAGCCGGCTGGAAGCCGCCCTTTCCGGCACCCTTGGCATCATAGTTACCCATGATCAAGCCCATGAACTCGGACATGGTGTTTCGATGATACCACGGAGGACGGAAGGTCTTTTCTGCAACCAGCCATCGAGGCGGAAATATGACGAAATCTGCGACCGCAGTACCCGCGCCATGCGGATGTGAGGGCGCAGTGAGAACAGTGAAAATAGAAGGATCAGGGTGGTCGTAGGAAATGCTGCCGACGGGGTTGAAACGGCCCAGGTCGTACTTGTAAGGGAAATAGGTGCCGTGCCAGCCGACAACGTCAAAGGGAGTGTGTGACTGCTTGGCTGAGAAGAGGTTGCCACCAAATTTGCCATAGACCGTCCACTCCGTGTTCTCGTAGTCCTCGATGAAATCGGCCACGGGTGTTTGGAAGTCGCGTGCGTTGGCCAACCCATTCGAGCCAATGGGGCCGAGTTCGGGCAGTTTGAAGTGGCCCTGGTACAGCTCGCAGATGTATCCTCGCGCGGGTTCGTTGTTATGCAATGTAACGTGGTAGCGAATCCCCCGCGGGATGACGCAGATTTCATTTGGTCGCACCAGCATCTTGCCAAATTCGGTTCGGATGTCAAGCGCGCCATGCTGTGCAACAATCAAGAAGTCGCCGTCGGCGCTGTAAAAGGCCGTTTTCTCGGGCATGCTGGTGCCACAGGCGTAGATGTAGATGCCCAACCCCTGCTTCATGGTGGGGTCGCCCGCGCCAGCCACAAGATGGAGCGAGTGAATCCATGAGACTTCCTTGTCGAAATCGAAAGGATCCCATCGCAGTTGGTTTGGAATCGCGTTGAAATGGGTGCCGAAGCTAGGCGTCGGAGATATCAAGGACTGCGACGAAGAGGCAGGCACTGGTTCAAAGTTCTGGTGGCTTGCCGAGGGCAGGATTCGATAGAGCCATGATTGCTGATTCTCTTCGCGAGGCGCGGTGAATGCGGTACCTGACAACTTCTCGTTGTACAGGCCGTACGGGCATTTCTGAGGTGAGTTCGCCGCTAACGGCAAAGTACCATCGATGGCCTCACTCCTAGGGACGAAATCGTCAGCGGAAAGACCCTCGCATCACGGGTGAAAGGTGCATACTCTTTGTACCCCCCGAACCCATTCAGATATTCGTACGTGTCGGTCACTGCGAATTGGGTTACAGGCATCGTCGATGGCTTGCTCGTCGGTAAATGTATTCACGTTACGTACTGATAGTTGAACAAAGTCAGTCAACTCCGGTGCGCGAAACGTTGACGAATATATGGCTGGCTGAGGCCGACTTGGAGACGCTGAGGAGAGAGACAGGGTATACTCACTCGTGAGGGGTGTCTTGTACTTGATGTTGATGTCCTTGTTCTCCCTATGCCTTTCGATGGCGGACTGTAACCGTTTGAGGCCCTGCATGAAGGGCGGTATTGTGGTATGATGACCTGTTGATTATGGTGGACTCGTCAGAGAGGAGAGTGCGGAATGCATTCGTAAGGAAGTGAGGACTCATTCCGTGGGGAGGAATATGAATGAAATCAAGCGAGCCCTCCAGCCTGAGCGCATCGAGCGCCGAAAGTGGGTTCGCCCCAAAACAATAGTGCAGATGCGCTAAAAGCAATTCGCGAGAAGCAAAGTGACAGGGGGCAGCCACAGGGCGGCCTCCGACAGAATGCGAGCCGTGCGATGCGCCATGCCAGGTTGTGGCCTCTTCTGGTTGGCAAAACCGGCCGGAGAGCAGTGTCAAACACGAGCACGCAGCACCCAGAACCGGGCAAGATCCTGTGAGCCCGAGGGTGGGATGTCCTGGATGTTGCTCGAGAACGGCATCGGAAACTGGAGCGGCTGTGAGTGGATGAGATCAAGCCACCGAAGCCTGCGAAACCCAATTCTATCGGGAGGAGGCGTAACTCGTAGCTTTCGCAGTCCCCACCGAGACAGTGCGGGATGCCTGCTGCGTCGCCCGTCACGGTGATTTGCAGGCCGAGCTCGAGGGCAAGTTTAGCAGCAGTTTAGGCGCAGTAGCCCGCCTGTGGGGCGCGGAGGGGCGATCGGCAGGGCGAATTGAAGGCGCCCAAGCTGTGTTTCCGAGCCCCAATTGTGCAGCAACTTCTCCAATTCTGCTTGCCAACTGTGCCGGTTTCCCGCCAGAACACTGAATCCCACCCACAACTGCAGGAGAAATCCACTGATAATGATGCAAGTCTCCCCAGGCGGCGCCTTAATCAAATGCACCCCTCACAAGATGCATCGCAAGCGATGGGTGTGAGGGCGAGGGTGAGAGTGAGACGAGAGTAGGATTTCTCTGACTCTGTTCTGGTCAAGTTACCCCAGTCCGTGGGTGAGCTGGCCTGAAGTTGTTGCTGTTTCTGTGTCGGCTTTGCAGCGTTTCAGGACAAGAATAACTACAGCCGTGCTCCGACCCTTCAACCCATAAGCGTATTAGGGTTTCAGAGACTGGCGCCTGCACCTGTCGATCCGGGCAATTATTGAGGATCGGCGGCTCGGCTGATGGGAGACTCTGCGCCTGGCGAACTGCCCATAAGAGACCAGAAACGTGTCGTGCGTGTGCACAATCAGCGCTGCTGGTGAGGAGGTCGTGCGCGGAGTTGCGTTCTCCCCTCGAGGATGAGTGCCGAGCCTGCAACCCTGCCACCCTCCAACCACAGCACAAGAGCCACAACCGGGCCAGAGTGACCCCAACATGCCGAGCACGAATGACAAGGAACTTCCTCTGTATGACGCCAGCCGATCGTCATTTCTGATCGTCCCTGTCTCAATTTTTTCTCGAACGTTCACTGCATGCATGTCCAGGCCACGTTGTTGAGCAGGATGCTCATGACGATCTCATCACGGAAAATAGCCTGAAATCAGCATCTTTCCGGGAGATGCCACAAGTACCTTGTACTCGTACACAGTACACATGTTCTGGACAAGCCGGTCACCCTGGAGTGTTGCCGATAACAGCCTCGAACCTTCGAAATCGCCGGTGGTCAACGGTGGCGAAACCAACTTCCAGATCTTGCGACCCTGTCGGCTCCTTCGGCTCTCGTACAGAGATCATAGTCGTACTCGTAGACTGCGTCTCGGTCCTCAACACATTCGCGTATGTTCGGATATGCCCAGTTCCTTCCTGGTGTTCCATGCCGCAGCGGCAAACTCCAGGATCGATGCGGAATGACGCCGAGGTGAGATTCGCAGCAGTGTTGAAGGCCAGCTCACCCCCCAATCAAAATGCCGCGTCCAACCTTGCGAAAAGCGTCCTCGCCCTTCCGGGCCGGACGGTGCGGTATCGGAAATGTGTCCAAAGGTCGCCAGAAGCTGATGTTTGCGTCATACCACATAACCACATATTGTGAATGGTGATCTGTGAACTGTGTGTACTGGGCAGGCTCGGTATACCACGTCCGCACATGCCCATACCACCCAAGCTGGCCGATCACCTAAACAGGGTATAACGTGGAATGCCAGGCTCCATCCAAGCACCACGTCAAGAATTATACTCGTACTCACACACAGTGCAGTACCACTTCGCATCACAAATGCTTAAGCTGACGCGCACACTCACACCCACCCACACGCTCGCTCTCTCGGAAGACAAAACTCGATGACGATAAGGAAAAGAGATAGATAGGTTAATTTACCTTGCGCGATTTTCTCCCTCCTCCACTGCTCGAGCTGCTCTCTGATTTCCTGGATGATCTCGTTTCGTTGCCACCACGACACATCTGTCATTCATGCCCAGCAAGTCAGCAGCGAGGTCGGGAAACGTTCGACATTCTATACATGCAGACAGGAATGGAGTTCTTACGCTCGGTGGCGTACCCGCGCAGCCGACGCGACATGGCGGATACACGGGTATGCAGGGAGGCGGATATGGATGCCGTCTGTCGGCACTCTGTGTGTGTGTTTTAAGGATTGACTACGTACACTGTATCGTCGACGAATCGAGGAACGTGGCGCTGGGCTGTTATGTCCGTCTGTTTGTCCGTCTATGTGGCGTATCTCTCTGTGTCTGTTTGCCCGTCCGTGTCTCTCTGGCTTTGAATATGTCTGCCGAATAAAGACCGCTAGGACTGACTGTACACGGTTCCTTGACTTGGAAAGACAAGACCCGTCCGTCAGATTCGTAGACGCCCGTCGTTTGGTGAACGTTGGTGTCGGTGGTGCGGTGCATAATCTGCTTAGATGCACTAAGGCTGAGGATGTGGAGGGTGCATAAATACTTTTACCTGTTCCATACACATATACAGAGCCAGCGCCAACGTGGTAAAAGTCCTCAAGGTCCTCAAGGACGAAGAGGACACACGGGAATTAAGTTCATCAAGCCGCGGGAACCGGACGGACACACTGTCCACGATACATATGGTTGGGCTTTGCTGGCTGCCCAGTAGGCGGCTGAGCCATGTTTTCTCCCCTTGCACTGGCCGGTCGGCCCGCTGGCCAAGGGATGTGTTGCGTGTTCAAACTGGCTACAGAGTATTACGACGGACAGCGCAGTCGAAAAACACAAAGGATGGCGGGCGAGAAGAAGAGGAAGAAGAAGAAAAGTCATATTTGGATGCTAAACCGAACCGCACGATGCACATAGAAATTTTGCGGGTGCATTCAACCCATCATTCATTCCGGCTGGCTGGCTGGTTGGTTGGTACGTTCAAATAATACGCACCACTTCCTGTCCCCATTAGCCTTGTTCAACTCAAATTGCATATCAAGCCTTCCCAAGCCGGAAAGGTTTTCAAATCATGCCCGCACCGGCAAATTGCTCCATCCATGCTGCGTTACGCGCGCTTCAAAGGTCCTTGGTCCGCTCGTCACTTGCGCGAATCCATCTCTCGAGCGCTTCCTTGTTCCTGACCTTGAATCCAACCTTGAAGGGCTTCGGCTCGGTGGTCAGAGCGGTCGGGATGCTATTACACTCGATCGCATCGAGGACTGGCCAGTCCTTGGTATCCTTGGCGGGGACGAACTCAAAGGCCACAATCATGCGAAGGAACGCCGTGTAGATCTCCCGGTTTGCCAAGTGCGAGCCGACGCACATTCGGCTACCCGCTCCGTACCCGTAGTGAGGAGTGCCGCTGCCCTCTTGGTCGTTCAAGTACCGCTCGGGCATGAACTTGGCAGGATCTTTGAAGTGTGTCTCGTCGTAGTCGGCGGCCCAGGCGTTCATGTAGAAAACGCTGCCGGCCGGGATGGTCACGTCGTTGTATTTGATGTCCTTGATGCTGGTTCGGGGGAGGCAGATCGGAATGACGGTCCAAAAGCGAAGGATTTCCTTGGTCAAGGCCGTGATGTACGGAACTTTCTCCTCGGTCAGACATTTCTCCCAGGCCTGGCCATCTTCCGGGTAGACCTTCATGATCTCTTCGTAAGCCCTTTGCTGGATGTGCTGGCCCTCGGGCGATGCGAGATATCCGAGCCCCATTATCATATTGCCTGGAACAGTGTCGATGCCGGCCGATACCATTGTCAAGCAGATCGATTTGAGTTCTGCCTCGTTGAGCGTCTCCTCGGGGTCTTTGATAATGTTCCCAGTAATGCAAGGTCGGTCCGTGCCGTTGGCAATTCGCTCCTTGAGCATATTCAGGAAAGTCGTGAGGTACTTGTCCCGTCGCTCTCGGTATTCTGCTGCAGATTTGTTCTGACGAGAGATAAATGGCAGTCTCAGCAAAGGAATGTAGTCTTGCCAGTTGTTGGATGTGCTACGGAAGTTGGACACCACTCGTTCGACATGGACCACTGGTTGCTACTGTTAGGTTGCATCATCCAAATGGGGTCATATCGACAGACTAACCTTCTCGGAGAAGCTCCTGATCAATCCCACCATCGATTCGAATACCGTAGTTCAAGGTCAAGCTAGTGTTGAGTGCGAAACGATGGAAGTACTTTCTCGGATCCAGATCAACAGAGCCACCCATCGAATCCTTGTACATGTCTTTGATAGCCACACAACTCTCCAAGTCGATGAAGGGCATGTAGCTCTGCACAGCAGGCCTGTTCAAAGCCGTGGCAGCGACCTTACGCCGTTTCTTGCACGACTCATCCCACGGTGACGTCCCGATCGTGAACCCTTGGCTACTTGACACTACACTGTGGAAAGTGTACAGCGTCGGCCTCGAGATAAGAGCGGACTGGTTTGTAATCCATAAGTGCTTGACCGAGTCGAAAGTATTGGCGAAAATAATGCGGCGGTTGCCCAAGCGAGTTTGAAAGACCGGCCAGCCGTACTGTTTTGCCCACCGAGCCGTTACCCGAGCATGATCTTGACCGAGTTGAAGAAGGTTACCAAACAGTGGCACGCCTGGTATTTCTGGCAGTCCCTTGATCTTTGGTTGATCCGTCGAGTTCAAATAGCGGACCAAGAAGTAGCCCAGGGTGAGAAAGAGAAAGGAGAGCGCTGTTGGAGAAAGCGTAACCAGCATTGTGGCAGTGTGATCGAATTGAAAGCAAATATCTGAACTGAGAAAGGATGCTGGTTTGCACAGGCGTCGAGCTGCTCAAGACAAACCCAGCACGTCTCGTTGTATGCGGTGGCTCCCGAGTGTGCGGTGCTGACCAAGTAGTTGGTCGTGGTTCTTGTTCGAAGCGGTGACTTGCCCAATGTCTCTTTGTTTACTGACGGTGGATGAGCTGAGACGCCGAGTATGATGGAGGCCCTGCTGAAGGAGGCATCAACTTCTCAATATATTCTTCTGGCACAACGCCTTAGAGCTCGCTCTCACAGGCTTGCAATCAGGACAAAACTCGGGCAACGTCTGTCATTATCCAGCGCTTACATTCGGGACACACACATAGCCGCTGGCAACCTACCGCCCAGCGGGGATGTCATGTGCGACAAAAGCGGAGGTGGAGAGGGCAACTCGCCTGTGACGGCCGTATTCCGCACAACCGTCACCCACTGGAAGATCTTGATGCGTATTGGCCAGAACTTGGAAGGCGGGGGAGGCGCGCCTCTCACAAAACCGGGGAAAGCCCGTCTGTGAGAGGGCGCTAGCGCTCTTTAAAATGGGCTAATCGATAATAGAAACGTGGTCATTGGACAGAGCAGCTATCCTCCCGACTAGGGAGGGGGAACGGAATTGTTGCGCTTCAACTTTTCTTTGAATCCTCCTATGCTCTATCCACGACAAACAATGCCATTCATCACTGCAAAAGAACTGATACTAGCGACAAGACGACATGATAGTTCCTAGATCTTTGGGGCGGGCAAGATTTCCCCCGAACACTCTCCGAACCCTACAAGTCCAGATTCCTCTGAGCCGCATACGCCGTAGATGGTGACAACATCTCCGTCTTCCAAGAATTTCCGCTCAACCCCTCCGTTCAGCTTGATTGTTTCCTTACCGCCCTTGCTGCACTCGAGCAGACTTCCTTCCGTGCCTGTCTCGGTTCCGCTGATTGTGCCGGATCCGAGGAGGTCCCCTGGCGCCATGGGGCAGCCACCGATGGAATGATGAGCGAGCATTTGGGGGAAAGAGAAGAGCAGATTGCGACCGTTGGAGTTCAGGATGGTCGTAGTCGGTCCACCAGCAGCTGTGACAACCAGTCAGTCGATATACTAGCGCATGGGATAGATGTGTGGTCAGACTTACGTGTGATATCGACTTGTAATCGGATGTCATACACATTGTTCTCTTCTTTCTCTTGTAGATATGGGAGTAACTGCGTCTCGTTTGGAATGCCCTTGCACCTGAAAGGCTCCAATGCATCAGCCAGCACAACCCACGGGCTTATGGTGGATCCAAAGTTCTTTGCTAAGAATGGCCCCAGGGGCACGTATTCCCATGCTTGAATGTCCCGAGCTGACCAATCGTTGAGTAGGACGTATCCGAAGATGTGGTCGGCCGCTTCAGAAATCGGTATATGCTTTCCCATTTCGTTGCCCGTGCATACGAAAGCGCCAAGCTCCAGTTCGATGTCCAGTCGTTTGCACGGGCTGAACGTAGGCACTTTAGGCGTTGCTGTAGGGTTCTCCAGTATCTGACCGTTGGGCCTTGTGATTGGGGTGCCTGAGATTACCACTGACGAAGCTCGACCATGATAGCCCACAGGGAGATGCGTATAGTTTGGTTGAAGCGCATTGTCTGGTCCTCGAAAGAGACAGCCCACATTGAAGGCATGGTTTTTGCCAGCATAGAAGTCCGTGTAGTCACCAATGTGCATGGGCAAATGTAGTTTCACTTGATCGCGCCGGATCAAGGCTTTTTGCTGGAGATCCTTGTTATTCTGCAAGACATCGGCATGGGTTGTGTTCTCAGCGAAGACGTTCTGGAGGTATTTCCTGACGGTGCGGTGGACGGGTCTCCCCAGGGCGGCGAAATCATTGAGAGTCGGCTTGGAGAAAACGGAAATATCGAATCCAAGAGACGCGAACGCCCCAGATGCGGCAAACTCCTGGAGGTCCAGAGCATGATCACCAATGGCGACAGCTGGTCGTGGAGTGGGCTTGGTTGTGGTTGAGATGATTCCGAATGGCAGGTTGGCCAAGGAGAAATGGCTCGATTTGGGGATGGGAAACCATGATTTCAAGGATGCCATGTTGCCTGATTGTTACAGTTGCAAGTTGTAAAGTCTGTGAGATCGAGTTTCTTCGATCAATGGATAGTTTCGTATTAAGACCTCTCACAGCAACGAGGAAGTGGATGTCGTGGGCGGCGTCCCGGAGGAATTCCGTTGTCCTTCCGACCAGCAGCAGCCGTAGTTTTTCAGCGTGCCGATTCGCTGTGCAAGCAGAGCAGCACCTTGTGGTACATATGTACCTTTGGAGAGCAACCAGGGCGTGTTTCTTCAACTCCCATGATGGGTGTTGTCAGCCGGCACCTCATACACTGCATGCGAGCGTGATCATCCCTGACTGGCTCCAACAGCGGCTGAGACTCAAGGATGGCATGATCGAAGACATCGCTGTTAAGGAAGTTGATTTTTGTCTTCTGCTACGTTTGCCCCTACCATTCCACGTCTACACAGCCCAGATTGCTGCCCATAGCGGCACCGCGACGACAAGTCGCTCTCGTGAATCCTCAAGGAAGAACAAGGTAATCTGATCGCCGACGCGACTTCCGAAATGGGCGATGACGACATGTGGCCGGAGATTCTTTCGCTGCAACTGCAACGATGAGAGGCTCAAAAATTCAATATCTGATGATGGTGACGAGAAGTCACTTTGAAATGAACAAGCGTCAAGCGAAGACAGGTCCCTTCACGCGCAGTCTCCCTTCGCTCGGCACGTCTGCCCCATGTCTCAAAAGTCAAGCTACTCGACCCCGAAATGGTGGAAAGAAGCCGTCGTCTATCAAATCTACCCGTCCTCGTTTCAGGACAGCAACTCCGATGGCTGGGGCGATGTCAAAGGCATCACATCTCGTGTCGACTACCTGAAACAGCTGGGCATCGATGTCGTCTGGACGTCGCCCATCTATAAATCTCCCCAAGCGGATATGGGTTACGACATTGCCGACTACAAAGTGATTGACCCCATCTATGGCTCCATTGAGGATGTGGACAGCCTTATATCGGAGTTGGGGAAGCGAGGCATGAAGCTGATGATGGACCTCGTGGTCAACCACACATCGAACATGCACCCGTGGTTCCTGGAGTCCCGCTCCTCGAAAACAAACCCCAAGCGGGACTGGTACATCTGGAAACCGCCCAAGGCTGTCAGTGATGCCGGCGTACCCGAACCGCCTAATAATTGGGCTCAAATTCTCGGCGAGGCGAACTCGGCTTGGACATACGACACAGAGACTGGTGAATATTACCTGTCGGTCTTCACGCCTGACCAACCGGACCTCAACTGGGAGAACCCGGATGTAAGGGAAGCCGTCTGGGACGTGATGCGCTTCTGGCTCGACCGCGGCGTGGCAGGCTTTCGCAGTAAGTCGTCCCAGGAGGCCGATCGTAACGCCCGCGCTGTCCAGTCCCCCATGGCCCCCATTGCGATTTGCGCTGCTAATGATGGTAATGATGCAAGTGGACGTGATCAATATGATTTCCAAAGTGCCGACCTACCCCGATGCCCCTGTTGTCCTCGACCCCGAAACCCATGCCTATCAGCCTGGCACACAGTTCTTCGTCAACGGGCCCAAACTCCACGACTACCTGCGTGAGATGAACCAACAAGTTCTTTCGAAATACGACACCGTGACTGTAGGTGAAATGCCTGGCGTGTCGGATGAAAACGAGATTCTGCGCACAGTGGGTGCCAACGCCGGAGAACTGAACATGATCTTCATCTTTGATCTCGTTGATATCGACAAGCCGAACGTGCGCATGGCGCTGAAACCATGGGACGTCCAAGAGATGAAGAGGATCATCACCAAGTGGCAACGATGCATGATCGAGCGAGATGGATGGAACTCCGTCTTCATTGAGAACCACGATAATCCGCGGAGCGTCACTCGCTACACGGACGATAGCGACGCGTGGCGGGACAAGGGCGCCAAATTGCTTGCCCTCATGCAAACAACCCTCGGGGGCACGCTGTTCGTCTACCAAGGCGAAGAAATTGGCATGCGCAACGCGCCCACGCACTGGGACATCTCCGAGGAGTACAAGGACATTGAAACAATAAACTACTGGAAGAAATGCCAGCGGATATACAAAGACGACCCGAAAAGGCTAGAAGAAGGCAAGAGAATCGTCCAGATGAAAGCGAGAGACGTAAGTCCTGCCCTTTCCCCCACGGCTACTAATTAGACTCGTATTTCCCCATAACGCCATTCTTCAAATAGCTCACGAACGCCTAACTAGCACGCGAGGACCCCTATGCAGTGGGATACCTCGGCCAATGCCGGCTTCTGCAAATCCGGCGTCAAACCGTGGATGCGCGTGATGGACGACATCAGCCACGGCGTCAACGCACAAGACCAGATGAAGCAAGATAACGAGACCGAGTTGTCGACATGGCAATTCTGGCAGCGAGGCATCCACGACCGCAAGAAGCACGCCAATGTCTTCGTGTACGGCGATTATCACGAACTTTCGCCCGAAGACCCCAATATCCTGGCATATCTCCGGACGGGCGAGGCCGGTGAGCGATGGATTGTTGTTCTGAACTTCTCGGGCAAGGATGTGGAGTGGACCTTGCCCGAGACGCTGGCCGTCGAGTTCTGGGCCTGCAGTACGTATACGAAAGGGCAGCCTCAGAAGCCGCAGACGGGGCGCATTCCATTGAAGCCGTGGGAGGGCCTTCTCGCGAAATGCAAGACACAATAGTGAACGTTCAGCGCGAGATAGTCGTCCGATGGGACAACAGCGGGAGGGAACACGTGATAGATATATAGACAGCCAGAGAGAGGGATATGAGTATAGACATCCCTGAACCCGCAAGGACCAACTAACTACTGTGTTGAATCTCTCACAGAGTCGAGAGAGCCGAACAGCACGGTAACATGGTGAGTTCAGAACCCGCAACCACGCCATGTATTCCCCAGTGAGGATATGCCCGTGGAGGTTTCTTTCGACCCTGCTGGACCTAGTGATGCTTAATAATTATTGCTCACAAAGTCAACGTCCGACGCCAAGCAATCACCGCGATCAGTCGCGCTGCATGGCGTCCCCTCGACCATGAAACGCAGTGTGAAAACATGCCCCCGGACCCATGAGAGGGAGGCTGGAGTCAGCGCCATAGATCTCGTGGAGTCCGGAGGCCGGAGTTGGCCAACGCCATAACTTTTCGTAGAGTCCATCTAGAAGCAGGGCATATTGTTTCTTTCACTCGCGCATCCGCAAATTAGCGAACCTCCACCGGCAACGAAGGCAGGCCGCAAGGCCACGGAGCACGGACACCAACGACCGCGCACCAGATCCGGGTCTGCACGTCCTGACTCAGACCGTCTGGCCAGGACTTGCCTTGCGTGTTAATTCCCCTCGGCCTCGTTCGCCGTGCGAGAAAGAAGCTCAAAGATAGTCGTAACTCTGTAGTCCGTGTGAGGGCATGGATAAGTTGGAGTGTTGCGAGGATACTTCGCCAGCCACTGCACGCTTCCTGAACGACAGGCAGTAACTTGGCCGTGCCGCCAATCTTTCGGAATCTTGCATGGTCGTTCCGGTTCACGAACTCTTCCCTGAAGGATGGCGAGATTCTCGCGGCCGATATAGCTTAAGCCTCGTATTCACCAACACAGCCAGACATGGAAAGGGGCGGTATCTCAACCTACGCAGCGCAGTGCAAGGACACACAAGGACTCGTAGGAGGCCTGGACCGCGAACAGTGGACATGGACACTTGGATAGACAGGAGTGAGTGTGTTGGGAAAAGAAAAGGTTGACATTCATTGGCCGCGTCGCGCCCCACACGCCGAGCGCGGCTTCAATCCGTTCCACGCCGCGCTTCCTCTCGTGGCGATTCCGCACTGGCAAAACATTTCACACTTCCTGCTCGGTATCTCTGTGCGTATTGGTCGTGTGCGTTCCATCAGGATGCATTCCCCTGTTGCAGGAAGATCCCCGACGCCCAGTCCTGTAGAAGATGTGGATTGGCAAACTGCGCTGCAGGGGCAATGGGTCTTGCTCGTGGTTCCGGACCGACGACCTGGTGGGAGGATGAAGAAGTTGCCCTGCGCGTCCTCCGCCCTGTGAAACCTGGAGAAGAGCTTCCCCAGCTTTTCTTTGGCTGAGAAGAGAGAGAGAGTATCCTTCAGTCTGCAGGGATCTCGCACCGTTGCCGTCCAGACAGCCGTGTGACGGCAGGGAATTCCAAATCCACCCGGCTGCCAGAGCGTGTCAATCGCCGGATCCGTTGAGGAACGTGTTGGAGCACTCTCTCCGAAATTTCGTGCAAAGATTGCTTCCGAGCAGAGAGTTTGCTGCCCTGCGTTCCTTCAAAGCCTGACACAGATTTCTTAGCTGGGCCAAGCCTTGGTGCGTGCGGAGTGACGACCACTGAAGCAAATAGAAGGCCGGGAAAGGAGGCTCTAGCTCCATGCAACCCCGTATCTGGGGTAGGTTGACTGGACGCCACGGGCGGAATCATCATGACAGTGCTTGCAACGCCCTTCGGTAGCAATTCTCGGTCTGTTAGCGTTATCCAGCATCTATCAACTGCTTATCCCTGAAGGGGCTTGACAGAAGGACGATAAATTGGACAGTGATCCCCTTTGCAAATTCCGAGCGGCCTCAATCCCAAACCTCGAACGTTCCCTGCCTTTGTTCTTGCAACCGCGTGGCCTTTGGAAAATCCGTGCATCCTTCGTCCTGGGCCAGTCTTCCCCCCTGGAGTCATAATCAATCAGACACAATGGCTGAGAAGGTGGTCCTCGACAGGTCCGAAATCGAAGACGTGCCTGCCGACAAGGATGCTCTGGACTTCAACAGCGTGAGCATCAAAGGCGAGGCGCAAGAATTAGACCGTGCTTTGGAGAAGAAGGTGCTGCTCAAGACTGATCTCAACCTGGTCCCCATCCTCTTCCTGCTTTTTCTCTGCGCCTTCATCGACAGGTGAGTACATTTCAAGTCCCAGTGCTGCCAGTCCCCCCCGGTTGACATCCGTCATTCTAGAATCAACATCGGCAATGCACGAATCCAAGGCCTGGAGGAGGACCTCAACATGCACGGCCAGGATTACAACATTGCCTTGTTCACCTTTTTCATCCCGTACATCTTATTGGAGGTCCCATCCAACCTCTTGCTGAAAAGAATCCGCCCGTCAATCTTCATTCCGTCCATCATGTTGGGCTGGGGTGTGATCACGGTCTGCCAGGGCGTTACAGAATCGTTTGCAGGGCTCGTGGTCTGTAGGGTCCTCATAGGGGCGTTTGAGGCCGGATTTTTTCCTGGCTGTCTCTACCTCATCTCGATGTAAGTCGCCCAACCCATCCAGCTCCGCTTGACTGGCTAGGCGTCAGAGAAGAGGTCCAAAATCAGATGATGCTGACAAGCGATTAGGTTCTATAAGCGCCACGAACTCCAATGGCGATTCAACCTGTTCTTTTCCGCTTCCATCATAGCCGGCGCATTCAGCGGACTCCTTGCCTACGCCATTGCTCATATGGACGGCATCGCAGGGTACGCCGGATGGCGATGGATCTTCATCCTCGAAGGCGTTTTCACCGTGGCCGTAGCTGTTGCTTCCTATTGGATCGTCCCAGATTGGCCGGAGACGGCGAAATTTCTGAAGCAATCCGAACGAGAGCTACTCATCGCTCGACTGGCACTAGATGTCGAGGGCGCCAACATGAGCCACTGGAACAAGAAAACGGCCAAACGCGTCTTCAGCGACGTCAAGATCTACCTGGGGTCAGTAAAGATACACGTCAGGTTGGCTTCATGGAAAGGCTAACCAGTTCAGTATCGCCATGTATCTCGGAATCGTCACCACCAGCTACAGTGGTTCATTCTTCACACCAACCATCCTCAAACAGCTTGGCTGGACCTCTATTCACGCACAGGTCATGTCAATCCCTGTTTTCGTCTTCGCCACAGTCTGCGCTTTGACGTGCGCCGTGATCAGCGACAGAATCCACCGCCGCTTTGGATTCATCATCGGAGGCTGCCTCCTTGCCACCGTCGGATACGCCATCTTGCTGAACATGCATCGTGTTGCAGTTGGAGTCCGATACTTCGCTCTATTCGCAATCGTTGGCGGCGGATTCATTGCACAACCGATCACCCTCGTCTGGTTGAACAATAACGTCTCTGGCCATTATAAGCGCAGTGTCAGCTCGGCGATGAGTAAGTCGTCTAAACCAGCGCCTTTGTGCAACGGTATCGATCCTTTGCCCAGACGTTGCTAACCACAAATCAGTGATTGGATTTGGTAACTGCGGTGGCATCATTGCATCGTAAGTTGAATCCGAAAATATCCTTGAAGCTTTTGACTAACGGATGTGCTAGTAACATGTTCGTGACGAGTCAAGCACCAGAGTATCAACTTGGGTATGGCCTAGGTCTCGGCCTCGTCTGGCTCTGCGTCTTCAGCTCCGTGCTGTTCCTGTTTCACCTCAGGCGGGAGAATAAGTTGCGCGACCAAGGCCGAAGAGATGACAGATACAATCTGCCCGATGACGAGAAGAACAACCTCGGGGATGATCATCCCGCGTTCCGCTTCACTTATTGAATTCCGAAGCGGAGAGTGGCCTCGCGATGCTTTGAGTGGGTGTTATCCCAGACATTGTATTAGCTTGAGATTTTCTCTTCAGAGGAAAAGGCCGTCGAGTGGAGAGAATTCCCTTGACAAAGTGTGTTAAGGACGGAATCCAGTCATAGAAATTAGACCATCGGGATGCAGGAGAACGTGCACACGGCACTTGAGTCTCGCCTCAAGCTTGTCAGAGGTGCAGAGCGCGCTCCATGAAGCCGTCAATAGGCATCTCTTCGATGACGCGGCGGCTTGATTCGAGCATGCTGATAAGTCGCTCGACCGAGAGAAAAACCGAAGAAGCTTCGAGGGACGGGCAATAGATCATCTTCATTCAGCGCCATGTTAACACTCGGTTATGCAACGTTCGATGGATCTCACATACTCTTCTTTCCAGCAGGGAGTATTTCGCCCGGACGATTCCTCCATCAGAAGTGGATGGACACTTGCCCCTCAGTTTGGGCAAGATCCTGTTCCGGTCGGAGAATGTTCCCAGATATCCTTGCCGTTCTTTCCTCCAACTTGGAGACTGGATATAGGTGCACGTTCTTGGAAGCTTCCGAAGAGAGAGTTGTTCGGAATGTTCAGATCCAGACTCCTTTCTGTCACACGTGTTTCGTCGACCCAATGACTTCGCCTCTGACTTTCTCCCAGTCAATGCTGTTATCTAGTTCTTCATCCACCAGCCCCACGATTGTGATATTGTCGCCCCTCACGAGGTACAGGCCATGGCTGACTTGTGAGCTGGGCTCAGGGTCGTCCGCCGGCCGGATGATACGTTCGACAGTGTCGCTTAGAACTATGTTGGTGACTTGGTCACACGACAGCAAGGTGCCCACCAAAGTTCTCCCGTCGACCGTGATGACGAGAACCTTCTCTGAAGACGAGAGTGTCAGTAAAGGTCACAAAGCTGGAAGAGGGTCGTTTCTACACACTGTCAATGTAGGTTTGCAGAGACATTGCGACAGGAAAGGATGGGACAAGAGGGAGGCGGGGTGACAATAGTTGCAGGAGGAAGGAGAAGAGAGCAGCGATCGCTCGAGAAGATCTTCGGGGGTCTAACAACAAGTGTTCGTCATGGCCCGCGCAATTCAGCGACTCTGATCATGCGTATAACCGGTGCAACTGAAATCGGCGAGAACAAAAGCTGCCGTTCGAAACTTTGATCTCCAAAAATGCGGCAGATCCACCCACAAGGCTGGAGTTCAGCCTTGCCGCAGCCTCATCCGCCACTCCATTCGGAACAGAGGATCGACAAGCACCTAATAAGGTACATTTCACTTGCCACATCATGACTAGCCAATATTTCCCGGATCAGACTGGTCATATCACTTCTGCCACCTCTCAGATACCGTAGCTCTTGAAAAAGGCCCGCGTCAACTGGATTCTAGTGAGATCGGGAGTCGAGGAAAGCGGCTTTGACAGATGATCAATGATACGAGTACCACACCAGAGGACCCTAGCCATACCTTTGACCGTTAACTGTCCACTATCCTATTTGTTTAGTGTTCCCGTAGAGGCCCAACAATGGAACAAGCGGCATCTAGCTCGCCCTCTGCCTCTACCTCTGCGCGGCGCTCGCCGAACATCGAACAACTCCTCTCGTGCTGGCCCGTGGCCAGCACATTGAGCCATCACCTCCCAGTAGGCGATCTCATCACAGTTGCTCGCCTGAGCGTCACGCTACGGGCCCTGCTGCATGGCTTCGGACTACCGCCCACGGAACTCTCAAACATAGAGGCGCCCAACTCGGTACGACCAGAACTACACATCGGCCACCACAGGACAGCCTACTGGCAACGGCTCAAAGATCGGGCCCCCTTCGAGTGCTCTTCCCGGACGCACACGAAGGGTCCCCTCCCAAAGCCATGTCGGTACTGCTCGCGCCCGATCTGCGAAGCCTGCATAGTCCGCGACTCGCTGTTCAAGGGCCACGAGAATACCTTTCCGAACCGAGTGCGATATCTCTGCAGGCGGTGCTGGGAATCAGGCAATAACAGCCAAGCACATCGATATCCACTTACCCTTCATCCAAAGGCAGAGGGTTCGTCGTTTTCGCCGTTGTCTTCGCCTTCGCCTTCGCGGAAACGGAAGCACTGGTTTGACCCCTCAGGGTCGACGCGCGACTACTGCACCTGCACGCTCAAAACGGACGGCATTCTCTGCCTCGAGTGCAAGGACATGCAGAACAGCTCGGCACTCTCGACTTCCACTTCTACATCTGCCTCCACTGCCTCCTCCGCCGGCGAAACACGGTGCCACGGCCAATCCTGCGCCAACACACTCGAGCCGGAGGACAAAGACCGCCGCCGGATCTGCCTGTGGTGCGACAAGGCCCTGCCCCGACAGCTGGGCGGCACGACACGCCACCACTGGAACCAGAAGATCATCGAAGCGCGGGCCCGCAACGCCGCGTCCCGCTCCGCGGACGTGGAGGAATGGAACCGCAAGCGCCTGAAGGAGAGGACGATGTCGCGGCGCGAGATGCGCGGCGACGCCGCCGTCCGGGGCGACCCCGACGCCGATGTCCCGCAATTGGTGCGCCATCTTGACACGATCAACTACAAGAATTACATGGCCGACTCGGCGGCGCCGAGCCCGGAAGCCGTCTTCGCGTCCAAAAGGGGTTACTGGCGATATAGTAGGGCCTTCCTGCTCGCGATGAGGCCACGTTGCGTGGGAGTTCGCAAACGGTCCTCCTGGGGCCCATTGACGACGAACACTCCTGGGACAGGCATGGCATTTGCACAGACCAACGCTGAAAAGGCAAAAGACCTTCTCGCGCTCGCGACGGCCATGCCTAAACTGCCAAAGGACCGCCTCGCGGAATGGTGTGCATACAGGGCTGTGATCCTGGAATACCTCCTCGAGCAGAATCTGAGCTACGAGGCAACCCGGCAGCTGATGCGTCTAGAGCACGACTTCGAGGCCAACCTTGAGGAGTATCATGAGGTGATGCATGTGTGGACCACTCAGGAACAGCGGCGTAAATCGCTGGAAGACGAACTAGATGCCACTTCTAAGGGCAAAGGTGTTGCGTCGCTAAAGAAAGACGCCGCCCCGTCCCTCAAGGGAAATCAGGCCACCGCGCCGTCTGGGGGAGACACCTCCCTATTTACCAAGCGCCCACACACCGACAGTGATGACAATGACGACGCGCCACGGACGAGCAGCCCAGGCGGCCCAGCGTTACCAAGCACAAATACAGAAGAAGGCGGCGGCTCGGGCTCGGGCACGGGCACCACGCAGCCGTCCCAACCGCCTCGACGAGGCGACGAAGTTGCTGACCACCAGCAGCTTGAACACAAAGCAGCGCACCCCTTGATGCGGGCGTCTGACCAGGCATCAACCTCACGATCGTCCGCGGTGGTACAGATCGCCCCTCCATCATCAGTCACCAGCACAAACTTGGTACGACCAGCGTTGCGTGAAGACCCAACCACGGATCCTGAATCTGATGGCCTGTCGCCGCTGTATCTACCGGCGTTCAGTCGGCCGGACGAGCACACGAATGTCAACGAGGAGCCGCCACCATATGATGCAGAAGGGTGGACATGGCCTGACGGAGTTGACGATGAGCACGATCATGGCCAGGCAGGAGAGTAAATTGCGTCGTACGAATGGACACGCGAGCATTTTATTATGGGTCTCAAGTGGTTGTAAAACGAATACTCCATCATCTGGACCTGCTTGCCTCGCTCTGCTTCTGTACGCTGCTACCCCGGCGCCTCCGTGGCACGCCGTTGCCCAATATCGCCCTTCGCATCAAGAAAGGTGTGAGATCCGACCCAAGAAATCCTTGTACAAGACTCCCAACTTGTCTAGTTCCCTCGGTGCATATTGACAAACTCTCTTCTCTCATCACCAGCTCAGCGTAGATTACGCTAGCCCACTGGCTGTACTTCGTTGCGTCCATAGACCTCACTCAAGGTGAAGCAAGCCCGTCCTCCTGTCCTCTGCCACACCACATCCTTTGTTTTGCTATGTGACTTATTTACTGCGATCCGCTCAAGGAGTCGTCCAAGCTTCAATGCCTCCGACTATTCCTGGCCGAAGCCTAATGTCTCTTCGACAGCTGTGGAAAGCTTGCCGTTCAGTGCTTCGTAAGTCTTGTAGGGCGGAAGATCCAGACGGTTGAAGCTGGCTTCTAGTTAGCGAATGATCCCAAAACAAACAGTCGGCACACAAGACGTACCAGGTATGACTCTTGGGAAGAGCATTGATCTCTCCGGCCTTCTCAATCGTGAATCGCCTCGGTCCGTCGCTACCCTGCAAATCCTTGAAACCGTTCACAGGAATACGACTTGTTCCAGTAGCGAACTGCAACAAGCGTGACTTCTGCTCCGCGTCCCACGACCTGATAACTTTCCAGAAATTTTGGATGACCTCATCTTGTTCTTGGTATCCGCGGTAGTCGGTGTGCTTCTTCCAGTCATCGACATCGATATCGGCGATACCGCCAATCAAAAGCTCGAGTTCACGCTCGTCAAAGACATTGACTAGATCAGCGGGGATGAGTTCGTTGAAGCCGGTGATGAAAGCATTGAACTGTTCTTCGACACGTTTCTGAATCTTCCATTCCGTGAGGAGTCTGCGAGAGGTCAGTGAACCAAACTCGTAAGTTGTACCGGTCAAAGGGGCACTTACTCAACATATTCTCTTTTGTTCTCATTCGTAACGGGGATGTCTCGACCGCCGGGTTTGAGATCTATCGTCTTTGTCTCACCAAATTGTTCATCTTCGATAGCAAAAGTCTGGTCAAGAACGTCGGTAATGTCATTGTCCAACATCCAAGTCAAGTTCTTGTGGTATTCCTCATCCACTCCTTCCATGTCATTGATCGTGACTTTCTTTCGCAGCATCATCTTGTAGAACGCGCCGATGAAGAAAGAGTCCAAGAAACGACGATGGAAGATCGCCAAGCCGACCACTCGTCCGATGAATTTGAAATAATTCAGATGCTCCGGGTTGATGCCAGAGTGGGGGTTGATTTGCAGAGTATAGTTGTCATGTGCTGAGTATTCGAACAAACAGTAGAAAGGATTGAACATTTCGTGTGAAAGCAGGAAGAAGAACTCGCTGGGCGAACATTAGTAGAAAATAAGGATCAGATCGTCAGGCACACTGACCGAGAAAGACCACCGTAGTCGAGACCATCTTCTCCGTCAAACTTGATCATTAGTCGCTTCTTCAGGTCGGTTGCGCTCTGTCGCATGATTTCGGCGTACGAGTCCTCAAAAATCGCACCACGGCGTACTTTGATATGGCACTGGCCCGAGAGGATGCGCAATGCCGGTTGCGAGCGGAAATAGATCAATTTCCGTCTGAAATCGCGCTTATACTGCGGCACACCTTGATCCAAGGAGGATGGTAGTCGCGGATCATCCCAGGTGGTGGTCTTGGTGTTATGATCGACGAAATACACGCGGGCAGTATTGGTGAGCCGCATTTCCCACCCGCTGGGCAGTGGGCCAAGTTGTGAAACCGGCTGCTGTTGGATGGTGGTGTTGTTCCCGGCAGGATTATTGCCGTACATTCTGATATATTGCTGTCTCCTGGGATCGACCCAAGTGGTGGTACGAGTGTTGTGGTCGACAAAATAAGCCCGACCTTCGGGGGTATGTCTCTGTTCCCACCCAGCAGGAAGTTCTCCTGTTCCGGCAGTTGTTGCCCCGGTTGCCATCATTGACACCGCATTCGGCGGCTGAGGCGATCCTCGGGAGTCCTGTAAGTTAGGAGAGTTGGCGCCCGTGCGATCCTCGGGCAGCATTCGGTTCTGGTGACGAGTCCGCTCCATTTGCATATTGGCTTCCACGCGGTTGCGTGCTTCGGTCTCGCTCATATGGTTGGAGGGTCTAGTCCATGTTGTGGTCCTCGTGTTGTGATCGACGTAATAAGTCCTCCCCAAATTGTCTTCTCTACGCTCCCAGCCTGCAGGCAACCGTCCCTGACTGTCCTCGAAAGAGGAGAAACCGCCAGACCTTGAACCACCAGTAGTGCCGTTGGGTTGTGATGGCGCATTTGGTGGGTTAACGGCCGTGCTCGAAGACCTTGCGTCTCCGGAGCCTGATGTAGCTGTCCGGGATGCGGGGCTTCTAGATCGGACCGGGAGCGCTTGATTAACATTGGTGCTACTGCCGGCATGGAGACTTGAAGATCCATTCACACTCGGGGCGGTGCTCGGGGCGGGACGGTTCTGTTGAGGTGGAGGCGTTGAGAGGTTCGTGGAGAGATTGACGATCAATTTCCCGTGGACGACGAGGTTATCCGTGGACTTCTTAAGATCCTTGGTAAGCATTTCTAGCTAGCGGTTAGTGGATGGTCCAGTTCTGCTAGACTGGTGGAATACCGTCTGCGCCCATGTCCAGGTCGATGACATCGCCGATACGGATGTTGATGACACCGAGGAAGCCCTGGTCCTTCTTCTTGAACTTCTTCTGGTCGAAGATCTGAATTGCCAAAATGCTGTCTTCTGTCACTCTCCTAGTTGATGGTCAACCTTGTGTCTCGATGGTCTTAGGCTTGGGTCATGTACATGTCAAAAACTTCATTCCAATAGGGATTCAAAGTCTTTCTGATGACGGAAGTTGTCCTCGTTTGCTCCCCGGAGATGGTCGCAACAGCGAACGGGTCGGGAAAGCCTGTATCTACTTAGCATGCATGCCACTGTAGCTCTTGGGGGCCGGACTCACGGAAAACATCTCTTTTGTACAGGCCGTCAGCCGCAATAACTGTGCCAAGTCAGTTTCGAGGGCAGGATGGACTCCAGAGAAAGGAACTCGACGGACTTGTTACTCGCAGATTAGGCTCTCTGGATCCTGAAGTCAGTCGGGGTTCATGCTTGATGCAATCAGGGCCACGTACGCAGGCAGGTTTGCTTCAGGCATCCTGGATTCTTGACCACAGGGCCGTGGTCCAGGAGTGTAGCCTGCGGACAGCTGCAACCGGCGGGGTAACTCGGTTCAAACCAGCGTCGGGATGGTGGATTCACAGTCTGCAGGGTCGGCTTTCGCAATGGCGATACTGCAGAGTAGAGGAAGTGATGGATGTTGGACACTGATGTCGTTGAAGGCGCGCAATCGTATTCGGCAGTGAATTAATCAGTCTTGGGTGGCCGTCTGAACTTTGGTAGTCTCAATGGTGGCGCAGTCACGCTAAGAGAGCGGAAGGTACGGTATGAAGGCAAGGCTAAACGCAGTCAACCTCGTCGCTCAGGTCATGCTTGCATAATAAGAAATAATTCCGGTCAACGGTGCCGCCGTCGCAGTGAGATAACTGACTTGCTGGCAAGATCGAGGTGACCTTCCCTTTCAACCGGGAGACAGAAAGTGTGTACAAGTTCGGCGCTGATGGAGCAAGAAACGTGCCGCTTATGTCATTGGGGCCAATGAGACAGCGAGGCCACGTTCAGGTCGAATTCATCGGACACGAACATTCATATACACACTCTAGCACTGGGTTTTCAATAATGCGAGGAACCATCCCGCTCATCAAGACCAATTCCTCATGGCATTATTAATCTCGTTCCAAAGGTAATGTGGTTCTGCTCAGGCTTCCACTGAGATCTGCTCAGTTTGATTCCATAAATCTTACAAGTTCCCGCCCTTTGGCGCATCCAATTTGACCCGGTTGATTCCAAGATGACTGATTGATGAGCCACTAAACCTGCACCACCCTTCGGGTAGCAATCCTCTCAGGTCGACTAGAGCTCGCTTTCAGTATGCCCTGATCCCCGGCGCCAATGCAGTCGGGAGACTCCCTGAAAGGATCGTAGCCCTGCCAGTGCCTAATCGTGTCGCGTGCCACATTGTAAACGACGTTCTCGAGACTGGGGCAAACTCCGATGTCGCTCAATACGGTGCAAACCCACGGCCGCGTCCTCTAAACCCGCCTCGTGGACTCCCTCTTGGTGCACCATAGCCACCGCCATAGCCGCCCCCGAAACCTCCTCGTCCGCCAAACCCTCCTCGACCGCCGCGCGGAGGGCCGCCTCTCCCTCTGCCTCGCGTCATGCCCGGAAGATTGGTACGTTTAGGCACAACCTGCGCGGGTCTCGTCAGCATTGTGTCTCCAACATTTCTCGTCTTGTCACAGACCTTCAGTGCACGTCCACGGAAGGTACTTTCATTGAGCACCAGTGCCTGAGCCACCAGTCCTGGATCTGAGAACTCCACATATGCATACCTGCGCGACGAGTTCCATTAGCAATCCATCTCTTGCCAGGCAGCATGAAATGATTTCTTTGAAGGCGTCCAGCTCTTAAACAAGCCTTGTGCGGAAGTGCTTGGATATTTTAAACCCACCCTTTGGGATGCCCAGTGAACTTGTCAAGGAGGATTGTAACGCGGTTGATTGTCCCAGGTCCGGTCGCGAAATGTGCTTGAATCTCTTCGGGCGTCGCCTGGTAGTCCACGTTGCCGACAAAGATGCTACGTGCGTCCACATCCTCGCGGTCTTCCCTTGGCACGCTTTCCGATGACTGTTCAAGGTGACTTTGCATTTCGCGTAGCTTGGCGGCTTCAGACTCCATCTCAGCCACTCGCCTCTTCATCGCGGCAATCTCTTCCTGTATCAATAGTTAACGCAAGGCTCTGTCGGCGAGGCTGCGACTCTTCAACGCCGCGAGCCGTTGTCTCTTACTTCCTCCTCACCGCCATCTTCGTGGGTGTCTTTGTGCTCATCTCTGACGTCAAGTTCGTCGGACATCTTGATGCTGGGTGTGAATGCGAACGTGGTGGTAGAAAGTAAAAGGCAAGGGGATGGCAGTCGGCAGATTCAACGGCTTGTGAGAGTGCTTCAAAGGACGAGGAGTCTGGTGAAGGCACGAATCATCTGGCTAGGTAGGAGATTGATGACTGAGGGGGTTGTATTCACGCTGGACAACGGGAAAGTTTCACGTCGTGACAATAGCCAGGCTGAAAGGGTAGTGACGGCGTGGTCAGTGAATGAAGGAGGCAGCCAAACAAAATTGCGGATAGGCGTCGAGCGAATCTGTATGTTTTGGAGCCGCATCATGCAGCCGGAAGTGAGCGCCCGTGTACGGAGGATCAAGCGACGTAGGGGGCAGCCCTCGCCGCCTTAGGCAGCTTCGAAGGGGTCCGCCACAGGGATGGAGGAGTACGAGCCGGGGCTATATGCCGATGGGGTCCTCGAGGCACATAAAGTGCCATGGTGCTGAGTGCGTGCTCCGACTCTTCTCTTTCCTTTTCAGTCAACCGAAGAGACAACCCGGCACGCCTCATCTAGTCTACGGTCATATTGTCATGACAACTGAGAAAGATGAAGAAATATCCGCCTTGAGCGTCTCCCCCGGGGAGCAGCTGGCGGGTGTCACCAAAGATGGCGCTGTCCCCGTTGGTCGAGCTAGCCCACGAAACTTTACGCAAATCTGCAGGATTATCGGAACCTTCTTCATCTTCTTTATCACATGGGGCGTGGCATCTTCCTTTGGTGCATACCAGGGCTATTATCAGCAGTACATGCTTGCGGACCATACTCCGTCTGTCATATCATGGATTGGCACCGTCCAAGTCTCTTTGATGGGCTTTACTGGGGTCGTCTCAGGTGCTTTATATGACCGTGGCTATATCCGAACCTTGTTGGTGGTGGGAGGTACCCTGGTTGTGTTTGGCTTTATGATGTTAAGCCTTGCGAAGGAGTACTATCAAGTCATCCTGACTCAGGGTGTATGCATTGGCCTCGGTGAGCTTGCATTGTCTGGTGCATACCCATCTTCGTACTGACCCAGGTTCCAGGCAACGGCATGCTTTACATCCCGTCGATTGCAGTCATTAGCCAGACATTCAACGCAAAGCAGCGTCCCCTCGCTATCGGCGGATCTTCATCTGGGGCGGCCATAGGGGGTATTGTGCTGCCCATCATGTTCCGCGAACTGCAGCCTGAGATAGGTTTCGGTTGGATCAACCGTATCTTTGGCTTCATAATCCTTGCGATGGTAGTAGCCACCTACTTCCTCCTTCGACCTGATCCCACACATCGACGTCCCAAAGGATCGATGTTTGATCCTTCTGCGATCAGGGAGCCGCCATTTGTGGTGTTATTCATAGGCTTGTTCTTCGTCTTCCTCGGCTACTGGGTACCTCTAATCTTCGTCACACCCTACGCCCAGGTCTCGATCAAGACGAGTGTCTCGTACTCCTTCTACCTTTTGGCGATCCTCAACGCGGGCAGCTTCGCCGGCCGGATTCTTCCTGCCGTGATCGCGCACAGTGTGGGCCCTGCAGTCGTCCTCTCAGCTGGAGGTATCTGTCTGGGCGTTCTGATACTTGGGTGGATAGCAATCCACGACATTGCCGGGATCACAGTGTGGGCCATTCTTGTGGGGTTTATGGCAGGTATCACAGTTGCCATCCCAGCTGCAGTCGTCCCTCTAATGTCCCCAACACCAAGCGTCGTTGGCGCAAGGACGGGAATGGCTTGGTCGGGTGCAGCTTTCGCGGGCTTGATCGGGGGGCCGATTGCTGGTGCCCTCGTCGAGACCAAGACAGACAATTACACACACGGCCAGCTGTTCGGCGGTGCTGCCAGTCTGTTCGGAGGCTTGCTTCTCATCTATCCCGCAGTCACCATTGCGAGGGGGAACAAACGCTGTAATAAGCCAACTCCACCGCTATCAAGCGTCGAAAGATCCTTGCAGCCAATCGACATTAAGAACATTGAGTCCGGCTGAAGATTTCGTGGCAATTAGAAGAACAAAATCCACCGCATGGTGCTCTGGTGTATGCTGTCGTCGACAGGATAGACGGATCCAACCACAGAGCTCGTGTCGAGTCAACCCAAAAAACGGACAGTCAAGAAATGAGCCTGGATACATTCGCACTTCGGCCAGAGCCCATGAACTGGTGGTACATGGGCGACTAATTTGGCTATACGACGTTGTCGCAGACGGCCTGGGTTCATTGAGAGACCTAGTTGACGGTCGAAGTCGATGGACTGCCGGGCATGCGGGTGGCATCAATGACGTGCAATCCCTGTCTACAGGCCCGGTATCACTTGGTTGGACAATCTGTAAATACCTTGATCAGACAATGCAAATGTGTACACACATGTATATATAGCACGTTGAGGGGTGTACAGATATCGAACAGACGATTGCACATACTGCACCTGAATATGGCTGCTCAATGAGCAAATGATAGTGCGCGAGTGCAACTCTCTCTGCCTGGTGTTCCCAGCACCGACTTAGACCTTCACTCTCCACCTCCAGCGCCACCCAAGGCAAGCCCACCGACTTAGCACAAAGGTGCCCATACCCAAGGCAGTGACAGCACACATAAAGCCCACCATAACCCTTGCACCCGCTGCCTCTACCAACTGGCCACTGATGGGGATACACACCAATGCAGCTAAACTCCCGATGAAGTAGCAAGTTCCATAATATCGTCCAAATTGCTCGGCTTCACAGAGTTGACCGATACATGCCGGTGTAAGAGCCATCCAACTGCCAGTGCCGAATCCGAACAATGTGCAGAAAACGTATAGTGCAGCGAGGGAACTATGTCCGAAGGGGAGCCAGATTATCAGCATAAGGAGAAGTGTGAAGAGGATCATAGCCAGCAAGGTATTAAACCGACCAATCGAGTCGGAGACATATCCTGGAATAATCCGTCCGAAACAGCTGCTTGCGTTTAGCACAGAGATGATGTAAAAGCCTGTGTCGGGAGGGTATCCGGTGTCGAAGTTTGCGTATGTCGGGAGAATCCCAAGCGCACCAAAGAGGACGATCTCAAATGCAAATACGCTGATGGTGAGGAAGGTGAACTTCAAGTCCCCAAACAAACCGAGACTGATTATGGCTTGCTTCCTCGCCTCAGGAGAAGGTGGAAGGCGTGGTTTCATCAAAACGTTCGCTATGGCCAAGCAGCCGAAGAACAAAAAGCCTAGAATGCGCATAGACCAGGCGTAACCGTACTTCGGCAGCGTCGCTCGCAGGATCAGTGGGATCGTGAAACCGCCGAACGATGAACCAACCATTGCGATACCGTGAGCAAGTCCTCGTCGCCGCTTGAACCAGTGGGACACCACTGCCAAACTTGTTGTTGTGAGTGTCGCGCCTCCGATTCCTCCTAGAAATCCCAGGCAAAGTAGGAAGTGCCAGTACTTCTTACACTCGGCCAGCAGGAATACCATGACTATGTAGCTAATGCTACCGAGCAGGGCAATCCAACGTGGACCATAACGGTCAAAGAGTGGACCAACCCATATGCCCAGGCCGAGGGCGAGGTAGACGAAAACGGAGGGGATCCAGCCAATATCGCGGGATGTGTAGGCTGAGAGTTGGTGGTTTTGAAGGTATTCCTGGACAATCCCGATGGAGACCATAAAGCCGAAGGACGCAAACAGAGCGAGGCATGCACCCGTTAAGACAAGCCATGCTTGAAGGCCGCCTTCAGGGAAGTCGTCGTTGCGAACCTGGTTCGTTTCAGGATCTTCGATGTTGATCGTGTCGACGCGCTTGTCGCTGTCATTGACGTTTGCTTGCGAGTTTAGAAATGCAGGCGCTGCTGACACTGATTCGTCCTTGCCATGCTCGGTAAAGAATACCGATTCATGCCTTGCTGGGTCATTAGACTCCGACTCTTGGGCGGCCGGTAGGGAGGCGGGGTCCATCGACGGCTACGTCGCTGGTTATTCTCTGTCAAAACATCTGGACTGAAACACAGAGGAAAGCCATTTTTGACTCTCCAACCTTCGCAGATGCAGCTCCGTCATCACGCCCTTTGAGCGGCCGGATTCTGCCACTAAAATTTCTGTGTGACCAGAAACGTAGATTGAGTTCATGTGTGGGGATGAAAGTGGAGAGGAAGCCTCGCTCTTCTCCGGCGCATACAGATCCTCAAATGGTACATCAGGTCCGGGAGGTTCTCATGCAGAAAGGAGGTGCTGGCTCCGATTGCTGCGCACTGAAATACATGCAAGGCGGACTGTTGAAGCGCATGACTGCATATGATCCCGTAGCATCCATCGATGGCTGCGGAAATCAATGAGCTCGATCGCCGTGGCTGATAGACCCAGAATCCACGGCTCAGACTTGCCTTTTCACCTTCAAGGGCCGCCTTGGCGGTTACAATGCGTTTTTGAGACGCCTGCATCCAGCTCAAGGCTTTGAGACCTCAGAAGTATCTGTGATTTGTCATCACCGCCGCTTGATCTGTTCGTGTAACCTCTTCATTGATCGCTCAGCGCTCCTTCTCTCTGAAGGTGCGGGATGAGAGCTGATGACCTCAGCTTGCAGCCACCATGACATCTGTTCCCTTCATCCTTCCTTTACCGATGTCCATCTTCGCACTTTTGGCACCAAACTGAATTGCTCTCTTCCTTCCTGATGCAGCAGCACGCATTCCTAGTTCCCATGCTGCCATCCTCAACAGCATCTTTGCAGGTTCGAGTTCCTCTGGCTTGTTCGCTCGACCAACTTGCTCATAGTGTTTTGGAATTTTCTTGTCGACTCTGTATCCACACTTTTCCCATACTGGAAGGGCTAAAGAAAAATTTACCAGTTCTTCGTCGAGGTAAGGATAACGCACCTCTTTCCCCCAGTGGCTCATAACACGGTCGTCCCGACCCAAATTCCGCGTGCCGATCCGGTTAAAATCGAGCTCCAGTTCGCTTGCCAGGTCAGTGAATCCTCCTCGAGCAAATGCTGCAGCATGCCTAGAATATCCACCATATAGCTCATCTGCACCCAGTCCAGAGAGCAGGACTCTGGCATGGGAGGTGGCGAGCTCGGCCTTTGCTGCCGGAAGCTGCGGGGCTTCGGACAAGCTGCCAGTGCCGCGGGCAGCAAAGTAGAGTGCCATAGCAATGGAAAGATCCATTTCTGTGTTGTGCGGGTGCATGAGTCGTTGTATGGTAGATTTGTGGGCTTGTGACTCGGTGTAGGGCACATTGATTGCCACGAACCTCCAATGTCTATCTGGGCATACCCGACGAAGCTCCGCAAAACTGCTGCGGCCCGTCATCCGATCAGGGCACTGCTCGTAGGCCGACTCTGTAGCGTTAGCCATGGCAGCGATGGAACGTGGATTCTCAAATGCCACATTCAGCAGATCTACTGCTTCTTCCGTAGACAGAACTTCATGCATAAGTCGAGCAAGCAGCATGCAGTCGAGTCCTCCGGAAAAGAGAACTGCAACTTTTGCAGAACCCGATTCCATTTGACCGGGAGAGTGAATTGGAATGTTCACAATCCTGGTCGTCAGAGCACTCTTTAGATGCTTTAGAAAGTTGTTAACACTAATACCAGATGGAGTCGGCTCAAGGGGATACGATGGTTGTATCTTATTGACGATGGGGAGTTTGGTGAGCCAAGGGAGCTCGCCGAACTCAATCTGCCCATTCTGCAGAGAAATGAAATGAACGGCGGACGTGGAGACCTCGATGTCTCGCACTTCCAATGGATTCGTGAAAGCGCTGCACAGCGTCAATGAGCCCTCCTTGCCGTGGGTAATGAGCAATGAGCGCCGCCCTAGTTGGTCTCTTCCGTAATAGACGGTGGAATTTGGCGCATCATAAAAGACGAATGCAAAAGGCCCCGCTATGGCTGAAAGTACTTGGACTAGGCACTGTTGATGATTCTGGCGGCCACCTGAGTGAGAGGCACGCACGAGGAGATCGAAGACGTGCGCCGAGTCGTTCCCCTGGACTGCAGCCCCGTTCACTTTCCAGGCTTCTCCATTCCAACAGAGTATGGATCCTGAGGAGGGTTCATGTAACGGTTGCTCTTGCACATAATCTCCTCGCAGGGCTAGAACAGAAGAGACGAATGTCAGAACTATGTCGCGCGATGTGGCTGAGACTGTGGTGTGCAACTGTTTGTAGCTGTCCGGACCTCTTGCAATTAACTCCCGCTTGACGAGATCATCCGGGCATTGCTCGAGTGCTGTCGCTAGAGAGAAGAAAATTCCGCACATGGGAATGAAGCGGCCATCTAAGATTGTAGAGTTCTGCGCCGACTTGCCGCGGACAAATATACCTCGCTGTGATCTGGTGAGGTGGACTTGAGATAAAGATGAGGCGGAGATGAAAGGGAAGTGAGAGTCGAACTGTGCCAGATAATGCTAAATCTTCGACGAATCAGACACTGGCCGTTGTGACCCGCATGTTCGGCTGCATCATGCCGACATTGGCGGCCTTGCAGTATCTCCGACAAGTTATGCAGGGCTGCGACAAGTCATCCTTGCGAAGGATTGAACTTGTCCAGCTTCGTCAAACAGGAGATCCTGCCGTGGCACATTGCGTACGAAACGGTTGTCGACTCCAGTCTCCTCATCCCAACTCTCTCTCGAGCGCCCAGGAACCATATCGTCGCGTGACGTCTGATCAGCCTTGCCGTCATTCAGCATGTATCAAGATTGAATCTGTGGTTGCACCAGCTTGGAATCCACCTCCATTCTCGAAGCATGCCGTGGCTGCTACACGCTGGCTAACGTCAAAGTTACGCTACATCCATTGGTCCAATGTCATCGAACGACAGCCATGCAACCATGGACGTCAAGCAGAAAGCCGTTCCGACGGAAATGCCTGAGCCAGATCTTATAGACCATGACCCGGAAAGGGGGGAGGATGTCCGAGGAGACGAGTCCTCCGGAGATCTACTTTCCAGAAGAACCAAGGAATCAGGATCGGCCGCTGCAGAGAAGCCACGCAGACTTGAGATCAACGATCCGAAGGCTGCGATCAGCCATCTTCCATCACCAAAAGTTCTCCCCTCCACTCCTCCCCCTCCCGAACCGCCAGCTGCTAGCGAGAAGCCATACCTCGACCCTACTCCGAAAACCCCAGCCATATCAAGGCACCCGTCCATGAGATTGTCGGAAGAAGAGTATAATGAGAAGGACTCGACTTATACCGGGGAACAACAGGATGATAACGCAGAGCTGCCCAACCAAAAATTGGGCAATGACCCTGATGCAGAGTCTACATCAGAAATCCAGAGTATCATGGACCAATTCGATGATGAGACAGTGGCCCCTTCGAAGGAATCAATTATGTCCCCCAGACATGAAATGACAGGCCCTATCCTAGGGTCCGCCAGTGGGTTTCCACCTAGGAGATCAAGCTTGGAGCATCTTCGATCTCGGGACTTGGACACTGTAGCATCTCCAGTTATCTCCCATCACTCAGAAAAGCCTCTTCCCTCGCCCCCCCAAGGCGCTTTGAACCATGATTCAAGTCCACTGAGAAGCCCTCCCTTGAAAGGCCCTGGGCAAGCCTCGACAACCTCTCTTCCGATGCAACCACCACCCCCCGAACCCGAACCTGAATTGCCGTTTGACTTTCACCGATTTCTCGAGCAGCTACGGCACAAATCTGCCGATCCGGTCGCCAAATTCCTCCGCTCGTTTCTAACAGAGTTTGGAAAGAAGCAGTGGATGGTTCATGAGCAGGTCAAGATTATAGGCGACTTTTTGGCGTTTATCACAAATAAGATGGCACTCTGCGATGTTTGGAGAGAAGTGTCAGATAATGAATTCGACAACGCCAAGGAGGGAATGGAAAAGCTCGTAATGAATAGGCTCTACTCGCAGACATTTTCTCCAGCAATTCCACCACCACCACAGGTCGGGCGATCACGATCCAGAGGGAGGCGGAAAGAGTTGGAAAAGTCATCGACGCCAGGACGACGGGGCCAGCATCAGGAAGACGTGGAGCGGGACGAAATTTTGGCGCAGAAGATACGGATCTATAGCTGGGTCCGAGAGGAGCACCTCGACATCCCTCCGGTGGGCCCCAACGGCGAGAGGTTCCTCAAGCTCGCTCAGCAGGAACTACTCAAGATCAAAGGGTATCGAGCGCCCAGAGACAAGGTCATTTGCGTCCTGAACTGTTGCAAGGTCATATTCGGCTTGCTCAAGAACGCAAAGAGCTCGGACACATCGGCGGATTCGTTCGTGCCCCTTCTGATTTATGTCGTTCTGCAGGCCAACCCGGAGAATATGGTCTCCAACGTCCAGTATATTTTACGCTTTCGAAATCAGGACAAGCTTGTCGGCGAGGCTGGGTATTACCTCTCGTCTCTGTCTGGCGCAATCCAATTCATTGAGAGTTTGGATCGCACCACTCTCACTGTCAGCGATGAGGAATTTGAGCGCAATGTCGAGAACGCAGTGGCACAAATCGCCGAGCAGAACCGTCAGAACGAGCAGCTCAGCCCCATCCCAGTGTTCGCAGAGAAATCATCACTTGCAGAACCGGAACTCACCCCAAGGAACTCTATGGACGTGACTTCGCGGAGTCCCATCCGCAGGGATCCGAACAGGTATAACAGCAGCTCTGGAGACGGCTCGGATGACAGTGTTGCGGGCTTGTTGAGGACCATTCAAAGGCCGCTTTCCACCATCGGACGGATATTCTCGGATCAGGATACATCGTCTCAGGAGCGCAGGCCGAGCCCAAATCCAGCGCCTCAGCTTCCTCCCCGGTTGAGTCCAAGTGTATTCCAGCCGCCTCCTTCTCAAGCTCCGGCCGTCGCCGGTGACGTACCTTCTTACGATGCGCAAGAAGCTGCAGCGCGTCAGGCAAGTGCCGAAGCAGCGGAAGCACGACGCATTTCCAGAGTCGAACACAGGACTGTGGTCGACACTCTATGTGGGATGTTTCCCAATCTGGACAAGGAGGTCATCGACGATGTGGTACGGCAGAAGGAAGGACGAGTGGGGCTTGCGGTTGATGCTTGCTTGGCGTTGACCGCTGGGAGTTGATCAAAGGATTGAGGCATCTATATCCTCGAGTGTTCCTGAATAATGGGATCAAGGATGGGCTTAGGTGTGTTCTCTTGTGATGTTAGAGCTGCTGCGGAGAGGATCCCGCTTCAAGCACAAAACCTAAGCACCCACGCACCTTTGCCTCTGTTCAGTGGCAATCTCTTTGTGCGCAATGTGTTCCATTCATCAGTACTACAATACCGTGTCCTGAAGCAGAAGTGTTTATCGACGAAGCAAGACCGTGGCGTCAAGCCCGCCTCATACCTAGCATTTCACACACGCCGTTGATAGCGTACAGTATACTTTCCAAAGCCTTTGCGACTCAACTTGCACTTCCGACCCGTCAGTGCGAGCCAGGAGCTGATTGAGAAACGCGTGACCATTGCCATTGCGTAGCTTCACTACTCACTGCTCATTAATCGTACTTGGTAACTCGGCTCTGTGCTGGGACCGTACGCAATATGTAGACGGTGGATAATCAAGATCAGCAAGCTACTTACCGGCTGGTAGTGGTATTGGTAGTGGTAGTGGTGTACACAATACAGTAGGTACAGCAGATACAGTACAGTATCCGAGACGAGTAACGGGAAGCAGACACGGGGACATAAGAGAGTTCACCGAATTAATGAATGAATGAATGAGTAACTTCGATTCTCGTCCCGTGTATACATTGCGATACTGCATACAGTACATGAACGATGTAATATCAACGTGGTGGTGATTGTTATGTTGGTGGTGCTCGTACGAGTATATTGCACACCATACATTGTACACAGGTATGTTCCAGGAATTTCGAACTTCCTACAGTATCACCGGTACCAGGTCACTTCCTCCTCGCGATATCCGGTATACACAGAGGTATGGACTATGGAGTAGAAGTTTCACGATTCCAGCCCCAGCCCCAGCCCCAGGTTCGACACTTTTGGTGCAAGGCTGTGCTCTCCTCCTGTACATACAATACTTTGGTACGATACACATGTCGTGCATTCTCCTAAATACAAAGTATGGACGGCCGCTTGCCTGCTCCCTCGTAAGGGGTGACCAGTGGGCTGGCTGGCTCAAGTCATCGGGTAGTGCACTACAGGTCACTTCGTAGACTTGATTTAATTGGCGCTCTTGACATCTTCACCCTCTTCACGCGGGAACCAAGTATTGAGTGCTGGGTAATGAGGACTTTGTACCGACTTGCACAGGTGGAGGGAGCACTCTGTGATAATACGTCTGGCGGTCTGGAATCGTAGATCGGGTTCTACTGCGTATATACCCTGTCAACATTACAGAGTGCGTCGTCCTAGGAAGGCATCGATAGTAATTTGCGCCGCACTTATCCTATACTAATCATATACCGCGTCTGATGTCCTATCCTGTCACTTCTCAACATGCACGACCACGGTAATGGTAGCGACAACAACAAGTACCACTACTTCTGCGTGGAGCATTCTGTCGACATAAATGTAATCTCTCCGATCTATTCAGTATCTACAGAGTCGCGTAAATGAGTAAAAAGAGGGTTGGGTGTCTGGGCTGCCACGGTTTGGCTTCGCGAGCTCCATGCCCGATGCTCGGACAGGGACAAACTCACGCTCAGGGGGATTCCACAGCAGCAGAATGGACATCTCGTTGTGTACATGTCTACACTTCCAGCGGTGGGAGACAAATTTGGTCCTCCCTCCCGTCGCTTAGCTTTCCGTTGCTCGCTTTGCTCGCGCAAGCGCACAACTCGCCGGAGCCTTGGAATGGGCGGAGGGCGAGAGAGACGAGGCTGCAGGTTGCACATCTAGCTGTGTACGTGTCTGCACGTTCCATGCTGGGAGGAGGATTTGTTCCTCCCTCTCGTCGCGCTTCGCGTCGCTCGCTTTGCTCGCGCGGGCGCACAACTCGCCGAAGCCTTGGAATGGGTGGAGGGCGAGAAAGACGAGGCTGCAGATCTGCTGATGTAAAGTCAAGTGCGCCGACCCAGCCCTGCATACCAAGGCCGGGCTGCATCGAATGGATCGTGAATGCACACCGAGTCTAAATGCAGCACGGTCTCCTGAGTGCTAAGGTATTTCAGGCGCTTCAAGTCAAGGGAGTTACCGTAGGACAGGGGTGTTTACTTGCGGGGGTTGACTAAACTTCGAGACCGCGACTTGGGATCGGGCTCTGCATGCATACCTCGTCCATGATAGTCTGGGCTATCGTGGAACTAGACAATGAAACTTGCGGGGGTTGAGTAAACATCGTTAGGAGGTTTACAAGTGCATCAAATCCTGCGTCAACGGTTCTCGATGATCTCTCGATCTGGTGTCTTCACCGAGGGAGGAGGGCTTGGAAGGGGGAGTGTTCCCGTTCCGGCATCTTCGAGGCAGAGTAATTTGGTGCTGTGACCGGCTGCACAAATTATGTCGAGGATATCGCGATTGCCCGCGTCGTCTATGGAAGCCTGACTTACTCCTGATGGCCGGACTAGTATTTCCGTAGAGACGGTCTGAAGGGATATGCATGGCACGGTTCGGATGAACTACCTCAATTGCTAATTAGCGATCAAGAACACGAGGTATGCACAAGCGCGGACCGCAGTGGCGAGCGTGACAGTCCGATTCGACCATCGACAGACACGGCAAGCCGAGTACCGATTTGGACGGCTTGGAAAGGCCTACCGGCCTCGCGGCAAGCCAACGAAAAATCCGCCGATCACTGGGCGGAAAACGCATGCCCGGTTTGTAACCGTCTCCGCCTGTCAGGCCTTCCGGGTGTGAGGGAGGCGGTGCCGTGCAGGCCGTGGCAGCCCTCGGCGAGCTGTACAAGGAGTGCAACGCGCTAAACGCAGATGCTGAGTCGGATCCGAAGGTGCATCTGACGACCAGGAGACGAGCCCACAGGAAAGGGCTGGGAGGTGGATGCCTCAGATTGGTCGAGGTATTGCCGCGGCTATATGTCCAAGGTATCGGATAGCCCATGGCTCGTGCCTGATCGGGAACAGATCGTGCAGAATACGGGTAGAGTGGTAGCTCGTATTTGCTTTGTTGGTGATTTATGATCATGCTTCACATCTATTCATTGGCTTCCGGTGGAATGTCGTCGATGCTTTCGAAGAATGTTGGGTTCGCCTTGCTCAATATGGTTGCAGGTTTGCATCCTTGACGCTGTCTCTCCGTCATGGTTTACCGCAACTCCAGAGTCTGGGGAAGGACAAGGATGTAGTCTGAGGGGTTTTCTTGTGATGAAATCATTGATGAGTTTGAAGTAATGCGGGCGACTGGTCTGGTGCGTGTTGAGTTGCGAAGGTGACCCAACCATGTTGTAATCCACGGTCTATTCTTCCGGGCAGTTTCGCAAAGGTTGTCCGTAACTGAGGAAGTGATGTGATCGTGATTCTCGTCGAACAGTTTCCTGGCTCCCAGAGTGACCGAACATGATCTGTGTGTCTTGGTTAGCATACTGGGCATGCGTAGCGCGTAGTGGTAGGTACCATATCCGGGCGGCCTTCCTCCACCGAAACCCCGCCAAGTGCCGCCGGAGTTGCGGCGCCGAACGTTGCCAGGTCCCACAGTCAGAACCTCCTAAGAAGGCAAAGAGGTGTAGGAGTATCCGTCGTGGAGATTGTGATGAATGTTGCCTCGAGTAAGATTGTGAGAGAGCACATGCTTCTGTGAGCGATGTGTGCAGCCGGAGAGAAACTCATGTCAGATCAACTCAAAATGGTAATCCACTTCCTGGCGAGCCCAAAGGCCCGGATGATGCACTCAGATAATGCTCGCATCCAAAGATCATGAACAGGTAGCAGCAGAGCAAGAACCGGGCACTGCGCTCTGGTGTAAGCACGAGTTGGCCACCGTAACTGCTTCGTCGCTGACGAGGCAACACTGCCGCACGGGAAGCAGGAAGGCAGGATTCAGAGAAGTAGATGCGAAGGACTATAGTCAATGGTGCAAACCAATTGGATTTGCCATTGAAGAGAGAAGGCATGTGAAAGGCGCAGGACGTGTCATCATGATACTCGTAGTTGGGTCATTGTTATCATTTTGGCATAACAATCTAGCTCTGATGACCATTTCCTTCCTGGGATGCAGGTTGGCATGTGGACTTCGACCCGGAGACAAACCACATCAGCAGCTGATGATCATGTGCGCCCTTCGTTCGCCGGCCAAAACTCAGGTGGATGCTTCGTCAAGATCGAAGAAGTCGTCGACGCTGAGTGCACCGTAGTCATAGATGACAATCCCTCTGTGACTTGAAACCTCGCCTTCATCAGCGGCTTCCTCGGCCGCCGGACTCAACCCAGATGAATGCACGTCATATTCTCTCTCCGTTTTGCCAGAGCCCATCAACTCGACCCCAACGCCCTGGTTTTCCTTGTGCGCAAGTTCAGGGAACATGGTTTGTAGCAGCGATGCATGAACCTCAGAGTAGGCCTCGGGCGCCACTTCGACTTGGTCCTCCACCCGTTTGCGCTTTTGGACGGGCACTTCCTCCTGCGACGAAGGAGTAGTCGGGCTCAGTAGATCTTCCATCATGTCCCGTTCGTTGTCCGTGACCCGCATACCATCAAATATGTGCCCGAATGGTCCAGAACGGAATTGGTCACAAAGGGCGCCAGGTGTCGGGCAATTATCTGTTGAGGCAGGAGAAGGAGTTGAATCTGGTACAAGAGAGCCCGGCGAAACGGCATCGTCAGTAGTATGGGAGTTCGTGTTGGGGCTGTTGGGAGTTGTGTAACGGTGGCTGTCTTTGGGATGGAGATGACGAAGATAGTTCTTCAGAAGTGAAGGCTCGATGAAGCTCGGCAGGCATGACTTGCTTGTGGTGTGCTTAGCCTGCTGGTTGGACATGTTGTTCACAGACGGGAATAGTGCTTGGGAGTCCGAATTCGACCTTTTCGTATGGCGAACTCTGGTATCCTCGGAGGAAGATGGTTGTGTGCCATATTGGTATGCTGTTGGCGTCGAGAGCCTATGGCGTCTTTGACTCAAGCTTGTCTCGCTACTCTGTCTCCGCTGTGCTTCCAGTGCCCCCTTGACGACATGTTGATTCCCAGACTCCAACTTCCTCCTCTTTGGGGCGGGCTCATGCCACTTGTTCCCCAGAGCCTCGAGCTCCGCCTGGGGGAACAGTCGGTCGACAAAAGACATGGCGGCCGGTTGCTTCAGATATTTATTTCAAACACTAGCCGGTGGTGATTTACCGAAGCACAGTCTGTATCGGAAGCGGGCACGGCAGAGAATGTAGAGCTCATGGGAAGCACTAGAAGGCAGGAGACGGAAAAGGGTTTATAGTCAATATTCTAAGAACGAGTGGACCGGGATTGTGCATTTCCCGGTTGCTGGACAAGGGTCTCAACAATAATCTAAGCGCACCTGCTTTCCACCGGCCGTAGACAAGGGTTCGATCAGCCATGCATGACCTGTCGGTCCGAGTCGGACGCAGGCTTTAGGATGGCGCGTTTGCCAGGGGTTAGCCGTGGGAAGGAGGGTCGGAGGAGGGGAGAATACAGAGTGTTCTGGAGCCAATAAGCCCAGGCGCCTGGTTCGCCTTGTCGCCATGCGAAGACGAAGGCGAAATGCTCCACGTCAGATGGGCTGACTGAGAAGAAGTGTCGCAGCTAAAACACTTAGCGAGTAAGCTGACGAATGAGGCGAAGATAAAGGAGGAGGAGCCCCTCTACGCAAGAGTTAATGGGCTTCTCAAGGTTTCGAAGAAGAAATTTCAATATGCGGAGTTGGTTCGGGGGGTTCGGGGCACCCTCCCTCTCCCCCTTGCGAGCACCCAGACCTGGAGTCTCCGTAAAACCCCGTTTCGAGCCTTCGTCGCCAGCGCAGCCTTTGCGATGCAACCATGTCTGGGGATGTGGGAAGCTTGCGTCTGGGGGTGGCAATATTTCAACGAGCCCCGTCCCAGAAGAATGGTAAATACGGAGAGGAGCACACGGTCAAAGGGGATTTCCCATTTGTGAACCGAGTCGTAGGAAAGCTGGGCTTTACTTTGGATTGATCGCAGGACTCGTAATTAATCACAACCCGGAGTATGCTGGACCGCCTGTGGTCGACCTGAAGTCCTATTGGAGGCTCAGGCCGTCTCGAGCTCAACCTTGTTACAACAAATTTGCGCAGGACGTGCCGTGCCCCCGGGTCAAGTGAATGGAATGACATTACCAGTGCGAGTGTCTCCTTGTAAACACTGTCCCCCACCAATCCTGAGCTTTGAGCCTGAGCCTGAGCCTCTGACTCTGAGCCTCTGAGCCTCTGCTGGGGGACAGTCATCGATTTCTTGGCGCGACCAGGATGTTCGGATCCGAACTCCATTGACACGGCACGTGGCCCGGAAAGAACAAGCTGCTTCATGGCATTTCATGAGTTTTTAATCAAATTACAAGTCGCGAGGCTGCTTGCAGTGCTCTATTTGGATGCAATAAACTGATCGGGAGGCTCCTGTGTATGCGAACTGCAGCCTCATCAGCCTCGTTATAGATGCATCGATTTCCTCTGCGCTTGTTTCCTTGATCATGGCGGGTTCCAGAATCTAGATAATATTTCTAGGTCTCCAGCCAGGAAAGCGACTGTTCATGCCCCCTGCGTTCTCCTCGACTCTCAAGCCCTAAACTGTGATTTCATTGTGCAGGTTCGTATCCAGAACATCTCAAAGGTTGCGTTGACCTACATTGTTGCAAACCGCGGCGATGGCATGGAGATTGTACGCTCTGCAATGTCAGAAAGTCAGAAATTAGGTACAACACCCGCTCAACTGACTAATGACTGCAAAACTTCTTGCCTTCTCCCCCGCCTTGGCCAACCTTAGTCACAAGACTTTGGAAGCAAGACTCCCATTCCTCTCCTTCTCCAGACGACAGTATTGTGATGCTATTCTGACAGCGTCGAACATCGCATTCCAGGCCCATGTGCGATGCTCAGCTTGAGTGAAGGCCGACTCGATACGTCCCTAGGGCTGCGCTTCGGTGTTGGTGAAGTGGCCCCGTACGCCTATGCCGCCAAATAGGAGAGACCTCTGGGAGACACCGACTACTTTCTGATTATTCTATTGCTCATCTTGCCGCTACCCGCTCTGGCCAAGCACACCCTATCAATATCGTCACATTCTGACAAAATCCGCCATTGGCCAGCCTTGCTATTAACAACGCTGGCAGCATGGGACGAGCCAAAGCCCAGGACGACAATTGGTTCGGGGTCCAGGACCCGCGAAAGAGGAAACAGATTCAGGACAGACTGGCACAACGAGCCCGAAGTTCGCCATCACCCCTTTGAACGTGACTGACTGGGTGCTGACACGCTCGACAAGGGAAGCGCTTGGCCGAAGCCAAGAAGCCAGACCAGGAACTCTTCAGCGAAGCACGCGGCTGCGAGAGCGCCTCCGACGAGTCATCGAGCAGCATCACCAGCGTCGGCAGCGAGATTTGCGTGAGAGACGTCTCTCGTCGCCCCGTTCCGGCGGTACCTCGACTTCCCTCGGGGCAACAGACAATGGTAGCCACGAGCACGGGAAACTCTTGCGTTATCGCCACGCTTTCCAGCTCCATCTATGGGGCGCTGTATCATAATGGCGCACTGGTAAGTCTCAGCTTGGGTAGGGCTGATGGACACCTTGCCAACGTTGGTGTACGGGTAGAGTCCGAAAGCCCGGCCGAGCCCCCTTTGACATTTGTTGAGCCAAAATTCAGACATACGTGCTGACTTTGCAAAACCGGAAGATGGGCATATCATGCGCGGTATCATGTTCGAGCAAGTCCTGTGCGGTTGGCCCCGAAATCCCCGAGTCACTGCGTCCCACGGAGCTACAACTGACAGTCGTGCATCCTCGTTGGATCGACCGCTTTCCCTTTCCGAAAATGAGGGATAATGTGATCACGCTGCTGGGTATTATTGACGAGGAAGAGTTCCTGGCCGACTTGTTCTGCTTCACAAGCTTTACCTTGGACGCCGGCGCGGCACCGTGGGACCCCACAGCGTGGAGGATTGGAAAGGAGTTCTCAGCAAAATGGGGTTATTTGTTCTATTAGGAGCGGCCGCAGCGATTTGTCGGTCATGGAGGACAAAACGTGCGCCTCGCAGCCCGCCAAGCATGAATTAATCAATCGATCATTCGTACGTTCAGTCTTATCGAAACTCTAGGCCTCATGCCGCCGTTACTATCGCCTTGACGACAATGGCAGCCAGGTCCTCGGGAGCGCTAGCATTCGGGCAGTGCGCCGCGTTCAAGCGAAGCACATCGACCTTCTTTCCGCTCTCCCGTTCGATTCCCTCGATCACCGAGCTTTGGAACTGCGGCGGCAATATCACATCCTTCTCACAAAAGATGTATGATACCGGGATCTTGTTGTACCCCGGATATGTGAGCTTTCCCTCGAAGCTAGGCGCCGAGTGATAAGGCATTCTCTTCACCCACTCCTTGGCCTCTTCGAAGGGCAGATCCGAAAACGTCAACCTGGCACTTTCCTCCACGACATGGCTCATGAACTCGCCCTGTTTCTGCCAGTCAATCTTTCCACCGACCTGCAACCAGAATTGGAGTTTCAAACTCACCTCCATGGTAAGAAAAGGCGGAAGCAAATCTCCCATCAGGTCTTTCAAGGAATTCCCTGGCGTCGGCACCACCGAGGTGACATATACAAACCTGGAAATGCCCCCGACTTTGCCCGCTGCCTTTCGCTCCTCCTTCGAAAGGCCCCTGGAGCACTCGGTCCCGACAATGCCGCCATACGAGTGTGTTACAAGGACGACGTCCTTGCCCTGGTCGGCGAGCTTCTCCACAATATCGTGGAAAAGGTCCGCATCCTCCTGCATGGTTGCCGCTTTCTCGCCGCGAAGAGGTGACCGAGCCGATGATAACAGTGTCTCGACGATGGCTTCGTAGCCATGAGAGCCGAGTGCGTCGACGACATCGGTGTAGAATGACGCCGGCGAGAACGAACCCGGGACGATGACGATCGCGGGCTTGACGATGTCAGAACTTGGGTCTTGGACCATTTCGATAAGCGTGTGACTGGGAACGGCAGGCACCGAGACGGACGGCTTTGGTCGGTCGAAATATAAGGGAGGGGGGCAACGGTTTCCTGTGGGTAAGCTTTGACAGAGCAACGAGTCGAGGAGATATCAGGCTATCTGGTGGTGAGGTGAGGTGAGGTGGCGACCGTGAAAGAATATGCACGCGTCCACTTGACGCCAGCGTCGTCTAGTAGATATAAGTCCCGTGCTTTTCGTGATCAGCTTCGCGAGAGTACGAAATATCAAATGATAGGGAAATTGGGGATCGCACGGCACTCGAGACTCGGGAGTAAACAGGACGGATATACAGCAGCTCTTCCACCCAGAGCGCATAGTCAGAAACCACCCTCTGCCCCTTCACCAACGGATATTACGCATCATCAGATTGGAATTAGAAATCTTCGGCAATCCAGAGTCAGAAATTGGTGTCGCCAATGTCAGAATGTCCTCGGTAGCCAGCAGCGTTTGGCGTGGCGTGCTCGTGCCACGCCGACCATCTGGGTCTGAGTCGACCTCGTGGACGTGTGTGTACGTTCCAGAAATACATCGAAGGGACTTATCGTCCGATGGATGTCTAACTTCCAGTGAAACGTGAGAAAGGGTGTTGTGAATGCCAACGCGAAGAGAAGATAGGGGTGAGGTCTGGACTGTCGACTTGTTTGCATGACAACTACCGCTCCCAGAGAGACAATATATGCATATATCTACACGGAACGGGGCGAACCACCTAGACAGGAGGGTGTCAAATCTGCGATGACAGGAGAGTGACTGAACCGTTAGCGAGATTTTGAAATACAACAGACAACGAATACGTGTGGTAAGGTAGGGATTGGAGTGAGTAACTTACTGAATCGCATCTCTCTATGGACGGAGTACTGTACGTAATTACCACAACCCTTCGAGTCGTCGACAGTCGATTATTGCCACCTAAGGCGAGAGACACCTCTTGTCTACTGCACGAGCCGAGTCGAGTTGATCATACTCATTCATATATTCCCCATGACGCCTGGCTTCGCCTTCTCCAGCACCTCACTCATCTCGCTCCATAACTTCCTCTGAACCTCCAACCCCTCGGCACTGGTCACGAAATCAGATGGTCTAGGAACGGAAAACCGGGTCAGCCTGTGTTCTGAAGACAGATGTTTTGTCTTCTTTTTCTACCCGGGAAAAAAAGGAGGCAGAAAGAGGAAAAATGAAAGGGACATACGAGGTCACGGCACAATCACTCAGGTACTGGCCATGTGTGTCCCTGCCGCCCGCAGCACCGTGTAAGATCGTACGGGATCCCATCTCCGCCGACCGCGCGAGCACAGCCCTGAGAGGCGAGAAGAAGACGGTGAACATGGCGCCCGCGCTCCGCATGATGTCCGTCTTGACGAAGCCGGGGTTGACGATGTTCACGGTGATGGTGCCGGGTTTGGCCGAGCGGGTGAGCTGGCTGGCCAGTTCGCGGGCCAAGAGAAGCTGGATCAGTTTGGAGATGTAGTATCTAAAGTAGAGAGTGTATACTAGTCTCAGCGCGTGAGCTCTTCCCGGAGCAGCGGCAGCGGCAGAAGAAGCAGAAGCAGCGTGAAGAGGATACATAGTGACACAGAGGAGCAGCAGAAGAAGAAGCAGAAGCAGCGTGAAGGTGTGATACATAGTGACGCCGAGGAGAAGGAATATAGTACGGAACTGACCTATTCTTCATGTCGGCTCTGTCCTTGACGGCCAAGTCGGCGAGAATATTCTGCGCCCTCCTCTCGGGGAAGGTGGTCATGAAGTGGACGAACGAGCCCGTAAAGGTGACGACGGTTTCCTTGTCGAACCGCACCGCCGTCTCGCGCAGCTTGGGCAGAAGCAAGACCGTCAGAAGGAACGCACTCACCACGTTCACCGTGATGGTGGACTCGTTGTCCTCGGCCAGCGTGAATTCATACGTGACGATGCCGGCATTGCTGACCAGCACGTCCAGCCGGTCGAGGCTCGAGGCCGCGCGGTCCGCAAACGCCTCCACGCTCGCGTACGAGCTGAGGTCCAGGTCCCAGACCTCGACGACGCCGGTCCGTCCCACGGTCGTGGACTGCTCGATCGACCGGGCCGCGGCTTCGCCTTTGGCCCTGTTCCGCAGGGCGAGGATGACCCTCCCAGCGTCCAGACGGACGAAATGCCGCGCTGCTTCGAGGCCCAACCCGGCGTTCGAGCCCGTTACGATGATCGTCTGCCCTGTGTACTGTTTCGTCGGGGCCGGGAGAGCTGTGAACTGGGAGTGCAAAAACTTTGCGACGAACCCGAACCCGGGCCCGAGGCTGTTCATCTCGCTCAACGGGCTATAATGTGTACTGTGTACTGTGTATCCTTGTGATTGTGGATTGCGATTCCGATTCCGATTCCGATTGCGAGGCAGACTGCGAGTGTGATGATGTTTTCGCAGGAGAGATGATTAGATAGGTAGGATAAGTCGACCGAGACTTACGAGTACGCGGTAGGATACTCGTACTGTGTGCAAGTGCTCTCAGAGACGTGGACTCCGCGCCAACGTGCCAAACGTGCCTGAGTCGAAGAGGCGCCTTAATTTGCGCGGGACATGACCAGCATCAGCATCATGCTTCGAGTGTGCACAGCATGCGGGACATGGCCATGCTTCGAGTATGTACCGTACCAGGTACATTACGCAGGCCCAAGCGCCCAGAACGGCATTACCGCGTGAAATCGAGTCGAGTCAAACACCCGCGAATCAGGCTCGGTCGGATACGAAGGAATTACTGTATCGAGTCCTACTCCGTGTGCGAGGTTGATTTGTTCGGAAAAAGTCTTCTTCCATCGGATATCCCAGCTACAACCGATGGTCCGCCGGCAACCGGTACTTGCAATGGTATGCAGGTCCCCGGAGTTCTGGTCTTGCCAGCCCTGTTCCAGCGCAAGCTTAGCGGAGAAAGGACTCTAGATGGGGCTATGTATGTACATGGGGCCTATGATATGGTTTGGCGGTGTACGAAGTACTCCTTGCAACCGCAATCCTCTGAGCGAGCAAAGCGGTCGAAGCGGCGGAGTCGTCTTCATCTCCGGCGCGTCGTACAGAATGGGTACACAATTCGGAGACATAGGCACAGTACGTGAGTATTTAGCAAGTTTGTCCTATCTGTGTCCTATGCCTAGAATGTCCCAGGAACCTCGCTGTTGTACATGATCATCCCGCATGTTGGATGTTTGCGATCTCAGGGCTGTTGGTCTCGTGCTGCAGGTGATATCCATCAGACTATGTCGGTGACTTGGTGTCCTGAGGAATATAAAACACGGCACTTCAAGGTCCACTTCCACTTCCATTTGGAAAGTAATGTGTACATCGTATGCACGTGGATGGAACATGTCGATTCAAAGCCCGGCGACAGCGTTACAGACTGCTCTTTTCGGCAGACTCTAAGCTATACAGACACAGCTTGGGCGATACTCCATACGAGTCAGGACGGACATGTGTTGGTTCCCTGTTCTAACATCACACCTTTTCGCACGCCCTCTTATTGAATCTTCACACTCCAGGGATGATCCTCATCACCGTATTGGATGCCTTCAATCCAGCCCTTCATCCTGCTGGCTATCTCGCCAGCCTCCTCAGTGGGCTTCAGCCCACAGTCCAGCGTACGATCTTTCCAGACGATCTTCCGGACTGGTGCTACGATGGCTGCCGTGCCCGCGCCAAAAACTTCGATCAATCGTCCCTCGCTCTCGGCGTCTGCCAGGTCCTGCATCTTCACATAGCGTTCCGCAACGTTCCACCCTTCAGGCTCGAGACGTTCTCGAGCCAGGGCGAGCACCGAGTCACGTGTCACACCTTCCAGGATCGTCCCGTCGAGCGGTGCCGTCAGCAGTTCCTTCTGGCCCGTCTTTTTGTTCCTGATGCAGACAAAGAGGTTCATCGTGCCGACCTCGGTGATGTACTCTTCCGGACCGAACAGCCACAGGTTCTGATGCAGGCCTTTCTTGGCTGCCTTGAGCTGCGGTACGATGCAGGGTGCATAGTTCGCGCCGAGCTTCTTGTCGCCGACGCCGCCGGGCCAGGCACGCACCGCATAGTCTGTCGCTTCTAGCGAAATGGCCTTGAAGCCGGTTGGGTAGTATGGTCCCACGGGCGAGGCAATCACGTAGAGCAGTGCCGAGCCCGGAGGACCGACACCCAGCGTCCTTTGTGTCCCGATCAGCGTAGGCCGCAGGTATAGTGAATAGCCCTTTTCGGACGAGATGAACCGTTCATCTATCTTGCAGAGCTTGCCAATCAACTCGATCAGCCTGTCGCCATTAAATGTCGGCAACGCAATGCGCGCCGCCGATTTGTTCATGCGCTGCATGTTCTTGTCTGGCCGGAAAAGTCGCAGCGAGTTGTCCTTCTCACACTTGTATGCTTTCATGCCCTCGAAGCATTCGAAGGCATAGTGGAACACGCAGGTCGCCGGGTCGAGCGAGAGGTTCTGGTACGGCGTTATCCGGGGCGGCAGCCAGCCTTGCGAAGCTGTCCATTCGATGGAGAGCATGTGGTCTGGCAACTGTCAGACCGAGGCCCCATCGTGGCCGGCAACCAAAGCACAAACGTACCTGTGAAGGTCCTCCCAAACACGAGGTCCTGGTTTGCTACCAGTGCCTTGGGAGTAATGGTGTTGGTGACATCGAGTTTCGAAGGGTCGATGCCGGGGAGTTTCGAGGCCAGGTCATCCTCAACGGATAGCGACTCCAGCCGTCGTCTCGACGTTGAAAACAGTCTGGATGAGGGTAGTAGCCGCAGCGAGTCGTGCTTGAACGCGGACGAAGTGAGAGTGCGTGCGCAAGGGCTGCGCAATAGCCGAGGGAGCGACATGTTGTATGTTTTCTGGTTTTATTGTCCCCTGTTCATAGAGGCCGAGAGGGAGACAAGGGTTTTCTACCTGCCAGCTCTGGGAGAGTCACGATATGAGAAATGTCAAAGGGCGGGCGTCCGTGGTCAGCTATGATATCTTCGAGACTTAATTAGATGAATTCGTACCTCATGCAACCCACCGACATCGGTGTTTCGGCTCACACGTCAACAATTTCCGCCTCTAAGCGGCCGCCCGGGAAGGTGCCGGGGGTTACTGCTTGCGCCGCTCTAATAGGTACCGGAGTTCCCCAGCTACTCCGGACTAGCGATCTTATGAGCACTGCCAGCACTTTCCTTAGGTGAGTCTTGTGCGTCTCGACATGTTATAGGATCGCTAAATATGAGATTCTGTCGCTATGCTATATCTAATTAATGTAAAGTACGGATGGAGCACTCCCTGCCACGGTTCACGTCTGCCCGCTTGTCGACAGGGTCGACTCATCCAGCCTGAAAGCCCACAGACGGCCAACGGTCCCGTCACCATAGAATGAATCCTCCTGCGCCGGGACGTCGTTGACACCCCAGCAGTACCGAACAGGCTCTTCGTTGGTGTCCTCGTAGTACTGAATCACTGTCGCACCAGCGGCTGCTGCGTCTCTGATACATAATTCGAGAGCAGTCTGCAGGGTCCACCCTCCATAGTTGCCGTCATCGTTAGGCAGATTGTTGAAGCCAAACACCGTTGTCATGCTGCCAACTCCGCCAGCTGTGTCGCCTTGAAGGGACACATGGCACGCATCATAGAATTCATTATACGTGGTCCCGTTGGCCAGTTGGACCGATCCTGCAAGTTGTGAAGGTTGGCACATATCTGTTGACTCGGTAATGGCAAAACCCCAGACCTTGCCGATAGTCTCGTCGGGATAGAAACTGGAGGTCGTGGCAGGCAGGTCGTTCACCGCAATGCAGTACCACCAGTCGTCTGTGTCGATGTAGAACTCGAACAGGTTGCCACCTTGCGAAATTGTGTAGTCAGCACATCTCTGGACTGCGGCATCGAATGTGTAGCCGGAATAGTCTGGAGCTTGCCAGTTCACTGACACGACTCGGTTGAGGTTGACAAGTCCGCCGGGTGTGTTGCCCTGGAAAGACGCGCTGCAGCCAGTATAGAATTCGGCGAAGATCGTGCCGTCCGTGGCGGTAACGTCATCGAGCGGTGTGTTCTGGCAGGGATTCTCCCAGACGAAACCCCAGACATTGACCACATTAGAGTCGGGATAGAAGAAGGAGTCGTCGACAGTCACATCGTTAACCCCAACGCAGAGCCAATTCTTATCCACATCGACGTAGAATTCGACCGCGGTGGCGGCATTGTCAACTGCAAATTGAACACACCGACTCAGGGCCGTGTCGAAAGTGTAGCCCTCATAGTTTTGTGACGCATCCCACATGACTGCGAACTGGTTGGGGAAATAACCCAGGCCGCCTGTCGTGCCTCCCTCTAGCGACGTGCCGCAACCTGTGTAAATGTTGCGGAAAGTCTTGCTGGTATCGTAAAGAGCAGTGACGTCTCCAATCGCAGATGGTGTGCACGCAGGCGGCGGTGTACTTGTTGAGGTGGCCGAGGCTGTGGTCGTGCTCGAAGTACTACCGGATGCCGTAGTCGTGGGCGAAGAGCCAGAGACGTTAACCAGCGGCCTGGCATTGGCCCCTGAAACCTTGATGGCAGTATCCGTATCGAAATCATATGGCTGGAAATCAATTGATGCGTAGATGAAACCACAAATATTGTTGTCTGGAGCATCTCTGAATTCGATCGAAACTGCATTGCACGAGGCATCTTCATTGCACTTGGCAATACAGTCAGATAGAGTTGCCACGTCAGAATAGCTGGAGAAAGAGGTCCACCCGTAGTAGCTGCCCTGTCCGCAGAGAGTCTCCCATTCATTCAGAACCGCATCGAGAACAATTGCACCATTCTCGCAAGTAGGCGTTGGGGTTGGTAGATTGGTTGTCGTTGTGGTTGTTGCTGAGAGCATCCTACTAGGCAAGTACCAACCGTACGCATCAGCAATGCCGCCATAAGGCTGGAATTGTGCTGGATCATTGGTGATATCGTTCAGAGTCCAGCACACCCATCGGTTGTTATTGCGAGTATCAGTCTCGAATTCGAAGACCGGCGAGCCGTCGCTGTCAGCAATGGAGGCGCATTCCTGCAAGGCCTCTTCATATGTGTAATCAGTACGGAGATAAACATAAAGATTGTTGAAATTCAACGATTGCCAGTCCAAGGACAATCCACATCCAGAGGAGAAGAAGTTGACCCAGGAATTACCACTTGCGGTGGTTAGAATGTCACCGACTGAGGCTGAAGTTGCCACGCAGTTTGCAGACGATGTTGTGGTTGTGGTTGCAGTTGCGGACGTTGTGGAAGGGTTCGAAGCAGAGACAAGGTTGTACATGTAGAAATTCGCTTGAGGAGGGGAGTATTCGTAGTCGCCTGTCTCGTCGTTGTCCAACCCAGCGTCGCAATGCCACTGATTCTCGGCCGGGACCCAGAAAGTCCTGAAAGCTGTCATACCTTGTTGCACGACATAGTCGGCGCAGTACTGAATTGCATCGCAGTCAGACACGCCAGCGGGGAAGGGTGTAGCTACAGTCCAGACCCAATTGAAATTGTACTCCGAGCATCCAGCCTCGACCTGTGACCATACTTGCGAGCCCGACGAAACTGTTTTCGTACTGCAGAGGTCTGTGCATGTTCCCGTTGCGGAGGCTGAGCTGGAAGTCGTGGTCATGGTCGAGCTTGTAGCCGCCGGACTGGAGGAGGTCGGTAACGCCGATGTGGTAGCGTTTGCTAGGTAGCCACCAGTAAGACAGGTTTTGGAGCTGTCATTGTCGCTGCAGTAACCCTGAGGACCAGTGCCAGTGAATGAGGCAGTCAGGCAGTATGACCATTCGCCGTATGCCGCACACTCCGAATCCCACATGCATGGTCTGTCGTAGTAGAAAGTGTAAGCGCACATGTTTTGTCCTCCTTGCACACGATTGAAGCATTGGCATGCCTGAACGCTGTCATAGATGTACACGTCGGGACAGTGTACGTAGTCGAAGTAGTTACCATCGGGCGTGCAGACCGGGGCGTCTGCTGGTACAGTAGCCATAACACCGACCGTAGTTGTCGTCGAAGCCGCTGTTGTGGAGGTAGAGGAAGTTGTTGTGGTGCTTGGGCTGTCATCAGTCCCAACCAGCTTCATAGCATTCATGGTGAAAACTGTCGAGTCGTCGACAAAAATGCTATCATCTGCCGTTAGACCGTTCCAAAAGCCACAATGCCATTCGAAGTCCGACGACGACTGATAGTAAGTCCATACACTGGCTCCAAGCTGCTCGGCATTCGCCACGCATTGGCTCAGGAAGGCGGTGGGGTCCCTGCTATAGTCTCCGTCACCTGAAGTTGCGATAGAGTGGCTGCTCCCGAGGGTTGCAGGAATGGCGGCATGACAACTGTAGAAGAATTGCGTGTACTGAGTGCCATCTGGTGCCGTCTGGTCCTCCAACGGCAGGATGGAGCAGTTCGGGCCAGTTGTCTCCTCGGTCTTCGTTGCGGTTGTGGTTGTTGTGCTGATAGTCGTGCTACTCTCTGAGGTTGTGCTGGAAAGCGAGACGTAGACTGTAGTGGTAAAGCTTGAGGAGCTAGTAATAGCAGTCGTGGTGGTCAACGAAGATACGCCAGTGGTGGTAGTAGCATCAACCGTGACCGAGCTCGAAAGAGTGGTGGAGGTTGTGGCGGCCAACGAGGATGAATCAGTGGTAGTAGTAGTAGCATCAACTGTCACCGAGGTCGAACTCAGAGTGGTCGAGGTTGTGGTTTCAGGAGACGGTGTTATCGTACTAGCGACGGCAGTGTTATATGAATCTGGGTCTGTGTTCGGGACAGCAGTAACAGGAGCACAGTCACTGTCCGTGGCATTCGCAGCTTTGACTGACATAACCTTGTCGGCACTAACACAGAAGCCGGCTCCTGGCAAAACGAGAGCGCCGCCACTGACTGACCATATGATTGTTGTTGGCAGAGATGATGGTGATGAATAAATCAATAAAGGAGAAGTTCCCGGGTTAAAGCCAACGACCAACCCAGTACCGAAAATCATCAGCACGCCATCGGGAGTCAATTCAAAGGAGACAGCATCCGACGGGGAGTCGACAGGTGTAAATACTCCGTTGACATAACCTAGGACCGAGATGTCTCGCCTGTGCTTGCCGGGGACACCAGTGCTGAGCTGAATAGAAAAGGGCTGACCAAATGTAGGAGCTGAGGTATCTGCTGTCAAAGTGGTAGAGGCACTCTGTGTAGTCACTGTGGTTATGATGCTTGTGGTGCTGGTTGGACTGATATCATCAGCTAAAGTGGTAGAAGTTGTAGACGCCGAAGAAGTTACGGCCGGAGTGGTGGTCGGTATTTCTGAAGCAGATGTTGTTGTGCTAGACGCTGCTTCATCAACAGTCGTCGTGCTGGAAACACTCTCCTGATCAGCGGTCGTTGTTGTCGAGCTTGCTATGGCGCAATCTGCAGCTGGGACTGTCAGTGTCCGTACCTCGAGGATGTCTCTCTTCTTCAGTGTGGTCGTGATGGTCTCCATCGAGCATTCCGACGATGTAGTTGTACCGGACGCACTACTTGTGGTGGTCGTAGCGAGAGCAGAAGTTGTGGCCTCTGTCGTTGTCGTGATGTCCGGGGTAGGGAGCGAGGTCGTCGCCTCTATCGTTGTCGCGATGTCTGAGATAGTGAGTGTGGTCGTGGTGGTGCTCGGTCCAACAATAGACGATGAGGTTGTGGCGGTAGTAGTTAAGATTGTCGTGCTTGACTCGGCAATAAGCGATGGGCTTGTGGTAGTGGTGGTTGAGACTGTGGTGCTTGAAGTAGAACCGGGGCAGCCACCAGTGGTCGCGATCAGACTGAATGGTGTGCCGTCGCAGACGCTCGTCCCAAAGGCTACGTAGACGACTCCACCAGCTCGCATGCAAAACGAAATACTAGAGTGGTAGAGGCTCCCATCTTCGCTGACGGCCCAGCCATCTGTCAATGACGCTCCGCTGATACCATTGATAAACTCAAAGAGCTGAAGTCCGGAAGATCGAGGAGCTCCGAGAACAAGTCCGTCGCTATATTTCTGCAGTGACCCTTCACTTGACAATGTCAACTGCACGGCTTGGTTGCACCCCGAGACCAAAACACCGGCGCCATCTCCTATCGTCAGATATTTGGTATCTCGTCGAAGAAGTTTAGCAGCGCCAATGTTTGCAGTACACAGGAAGGGCACGCCAGGCTGGATTTGACTTCCACTACTAGCCGCAGTCGTGGTCGCTGGTGAAGAAGTAGTAGTGGAGGTGGAGGTAGATTCAGATGTTGTCGTGGCCGCTGGCGAAGAAGTAATCGAGGTGGGCGCGGAGATGGACTCAGTTGTGATCGAGCTGGTCGATGTTGTTGACTTGGACCAAGAAGAGCTCGTCGTTGTTTCGGGTAGGCTAGCGGAGGAAGAGGTCCAAGTAGCAGAGGTGGAGATCAATTGGGAAGTAGAGGTCGTAGTCGTATCCCACGAAGTGGTCAGAGATGACGATAACGATGATCTCGACCAGGCAGTCGAGTAAGAGTGCGAACCCGACGTTTTGGTCAGGGCTCCCGTTGAAGAGTGCGACACGGAACCATCCCAATCATTCCAACCGTGTCCATCAGACGTCTCAGCAGGGGAGGTAGGATAAGTGGTGCCAACACTGACGGAGGTAGACGTATCGCAAGGGCAAGTAAACACAAATCTAGTGAGGGTCTCTGTGGTGGTCGTATCGTCGTGAGACGGCACGCCGAATGAATGAGCGGACGCCGCAAGGGCTAACGCTACTGTGAAGTGTAGCAAGCCCATGACAGCTATGTTGTGAACAAATGAAGGACGAAGGTCAGTACTCAAAATCAGTGCATGGTTACAACAGTTCAAGGGACAGAAGCTGGACGTGAGCAGAAAAGACTGCTTTTTTACTGAGCGGCCTGTCGTCCTACCTGCAACAGCTCCTCTGGAGCCATCGGTGAGCATGTCATCCCCACTCCAAACCCCCTTTGATCGAGAAGCGAAGCGTCCACATGGCGGCTCCGATTATATTGAGCTGGAAGCGGGGTCTGTTTGTCTCGAAAGCACGCAGTAGCAGATGGTGGAAATAGGGAAAGGAGATTTTTCAACGAGAATGTAAAGCGTGGCTTGCGCAGAACAAGTACAGAATGGGCGAGCTAACCGCGTGGCTTGCGCAACGCGTAGTGGCGTTGGCCAGAACAGGCGTTCTAACCACGTGGCTGAACCCTAACCGGCCGCCCCGGGCAGCATTTTTGCCCATGCAGGAACAGGACGAGACTCCATCTGCGAGATCCAGATCACAACAGCCTCGCGTAGCGTGCCCGAAGACAAGATCACGCTATGTGCCAGTAACCCCTATGTGTCGCACTCAAAACGCCAGAGTCTTCGTTGGCGGAACCCTCCTCTCATACTGGCTGGCTGGGCCTGGAAGATGAGTGTCCGTGGGCCTTCATGCTGTTCGTTGTTTTGACAAAGCTGTCACCAGTCTTGGTGATGAACCAGGCAGACATAAAGTCAGAGCTTGCATTGTCTGCGAAGCTGGCGTGCCTTCTGCCCACGCTTTTCTCAGTCATGTACGGAAATGGGCTCTCTAGCTAAGATAGAGAAGGTGACACGAATAAATTTATTTGGCGTTTAAGATGTATCTTCAGAGGAGACCACTCTAACGCATTTTACAAGCCAATGGCGATAAGTCCATAATCCATTCTCATTCTAGTAGTTTGATATCGAAGCTTATATATTACCTACAAGGCTCTCACTATGTTGTGAGACGCCCGTGCTCTCTTACCCAGCCGTGCGAGCCAAGCCTGGGGATGAGGATAGGGCGGCATCGGCGCAGTCCCGGTTCGGGGAGCTCATTCGACTGTCGCTCCGGAGTCACGTCCCTTTCCGCGAACCCGAACTCAACCAGCCCGTTCGGTCACCACAGCGCCTACATCTTGCGAGCACGGCCAGGAACCAGGATTCGACCTTCCATCACCTTGACCCCAACTCCATAGAGCGTCACATAACCCTCTCTTGTTGCCGTGACCGCCACGTCAGCGCCTGCCGTCCGCTCGGACACCTGCTTGACCTTCATGGACGACTTCTTCAGCGCCGCACCCCAATATGGTATCAAGACACAATACGTCGAGCCCGTTCCTTGATCTGTAGCACACACCCCACTCGTGTCAGCAGCCGGCCGCGGAAGTCTTACGCTCCGGAGAAGTATCAAGCACGCAGCATGCCATTTCACGCACCTTCACTCCCGTACGCGAACACGCGCTTCACGACGTCAACTCCGTACCTGGCACCTGCGCTCGTGATGATCTGACTTCTCGTGCCTGGGGGAGAAGCTTTCATCAACGCCACGGCATCGATCTCCATCTTCGCCGCCGAGAAGTCGACATCCGCGCTCAACTCAATGACGAGGTCCATCAGCGCGTTCCTCCCGAGGGCGAGGACGTGCGGCGTCTCAATACCTAGCGCTGTTGCAATTTTCTGCCGTACGTCGAGGTCTCCAGTGAACCATTCGTCGACAGGCTGGGCTGGGATCTCCAGCCTCAGGGTCCTTTGCACCCCGTAGTCAGATCCTAGGTTAGGGTTGGCTGTGTCTCCAAAGTTAGCTCCTCGGGGGCGATCATCATCCTCTCCCTGCACCTGCGCATCAACCACGATCCCTCCAACAGTCTGGAACCGCATGGTCGTCCGGAGACGTGGGGAACGCCCTGCAGAGCGAGCGAGCACATACGCCGCTCCCACGATACCATGTCCACAGAACAGTTCCTCTTTGTACGGAGTGAATGAGCGGATCAAGTAGCGCCCCGCCGCCTTACCAGCGTTACCCCCGTCGACATCCTCGCCGTTGTATTTCTCAAGCTCATGATCAACCCTCACGAAAATCGTCTCCGATTGATTCAACTCTCTCGCCACGGCCTGCAAGACCACATCGTCGGGCCATCCGGTATGTTGGTTCCCCTCTGAGGCATGGTCATCTTGGTGCGCCCCGTCAAGGATGAACACTGGGGTTGGGTTGCCCTTGAAGACTCCTTCGGTCATCGTGTCGATCATGGCCTATCGGACGGCTTGTTAGCACAGAAATATGGACATATATATACAAACACCCAGTTTGGACGAACGACAGAGCAATTACAGCACAATCAGATCTCTCAAAGCATGGCCAGGGAACACGGGATTTCGTAAGTGACAGACAGACAGACGTACGAAATTCCACAGCCGAGGGCCTTCTGTTTCATTCCTCTTCTCTGCTGACGACATGGTGAATGTATGTGGCCTTGTATGCGAGTGCGCCGGTATACGTATCCGGAGCTGCGATCCAATCAATGTAATGTATGTATCTGTGCAATCCACGATGAAGTAATCATCCACGGAGGGAGTTCAAGACTTCGATATCGTTATAACCTTCTCGCCCAGGGAGGGCGTGGCAAGTATATTCATGCTTCCTTGTCCATCTAGAGTACTCCTTATCCAGAAAATATATACCTGTATGGGGGGGCGTATGTACGTTGTGACCAAGCTGGGGCAAGAGATCCGGGGCGGGCCCCACCAATTCGCTCACTCTCCTCCTCTTGGGTGGCTTGGCTCGCGTCCCGTTTGAGTCTCGAGTATCCTTTACACATACGTATATACAGGGGGGGCTGAACGCTTGAATGTCCTCCGTATGGTCATTAAATGTCCTTCCAGCGTATTTACAACTGTGTGCTCGAGCCATGTCTTCGTCGTTGAGAATCGAACGCTTATGTCATGTCCCGTCTTGAAAATTTACATCGTAGCACCGACATGCATTTATATCAGTGTCATCCTCTGCAGACGAGGGTTCCGTCTAGGCTTCTCGAAGAGGGTGTCTCGCAGCAGCGGCTTCCCCTAGCGAGTCGTTAGTGTCGGTCAAGCATGGCAGCGCGGTCACCGTCCTCCCAAGGACTCAGCAACAGGATACTTACTGCTCTCGGTCTCCCTGACCTTCAGCATCATCTTTGCGTCTGGGTTTTCAAATGCCACCAACGGCTGCAACGCAGTTCGGACAGCATTCTGCGCGGGCCCCATTGGGGCGTCGGTATCGATCGTGAACACCGACACGGCACCGTAGCAGCCATTGTCGACGATGGGGGTCTCGCCGGGCAGGGCACAATTGCCGTTGATGCACACGTTGTTGCCATCCGTGATCAGGTTCTGGAACGCGAAGATGCCGGATGTGGCGTTCCAGACGGCCTTGTCAGTCGTGCCACCACCGCCTAGGCGTGTCTGGATGAACGGAGGATTCACGCAGGAATCGTTGGTCAAAGAGGTGATGAACGGGGTGTTGACGCTAAATTCCGTGAGCGTCTTTGTCACGCACATGGGAGTATTCTCCAATCCCAGGAGAAACTAAACTCACTTGAGTCCATAACCGAGAGGCAGGATGCGGTCCTGACCGCGGGTGGCGTTGACGAGCTGATTGACGAGGTCGGTGGCCAATTGCGCTTGGATGGTGGCAGGGTCAGGGAAGCCGGATGGCGTGGTCTTGTTGATCCACGTGTATGAGCGCTGCTCACTGTTGGCCCCTGAGAATGCGATTCCGGGAAGGTTACGTTGAATGGCAGCGTAGGTGCCGGCTGTGAATGCGGGTTAGCGCGAAGTGTCCAAAGCAATATATGGATCAAGATGTCGCGAACCAATCGTTCCAGACAACGTGTAATAGAAATAACCCTGGTTCAATCCGAAGTTCGGGCCCCCGACATATAGATCAATGGATCGGTTGCCATAGAAGTTGGGAATGACATAGTCAAGAGACGTAGGTGACGGCAGCTGGTGTTCCGTTGTAGTACCAGATGTCAGGGTCATTGGGATCGCGGCCAATTGAGGGTGCGCCAGCCGGGATAAGGTCAAACTCTGAGTTGAGAGCGAGCGACTTGTTGCTGGTGAACTGTAGACAAGTCAAAATCTGTCTCAGTCGTAATTTAAAGAGAATTTCGGGCTAATATGGGCGAGTCTTGTTTTGACAAATCTCGGGCTCTACGCGACAGGTCTTGTGAACAAGGAGAACTCACGACAGATCGGCCACCCATGCCACTCTGGTTGTCCACAGGTGCGACAAGGATGACCTGATGGCCGCTCTCCTTCAACAAGCGATAAAACTCTCGGACCTGGGCACTTCCGAAGCCATCATCGTTACCCAAGAGGATGGAGATGGCGGACGAGGTGCCCAGGAAGGCTGAAGCCGCAACGGCGGCGGAAAGAAGCGAGAACTTCATGGCTATTTCGGTCAAAGGGAAAATGAGGTGTCTGCTCTGACAGCGAAGTTCACGAGCCTGAAGGGAGTGTCTGAAGTTTCCAGACTGACGAGCTCGTGGGAAGCTCTCGTGTTTATAGAAGGCTGCATAACTCCGCCAAGTACTCGGAATTCCTCCTTTCCAACCGCGTAGGAGCCAAGCCAGAGGTGCATGCAATGGGTCGAAGCCGTCGAAGCTTGCCAAAGACCAAGTCGTCAAGGCCTACGCAGTACCATGGTGTAAATTCGTGTCTGGATGGCACGTGGGTGGAATGCTTCTGGTGACATTGAGGACATGGGGACCGATTGAGCTGCCGGATCTGGTTAATCCGATAAAGCATGGGAACATCGTGCACAAACCATTGGCTTGCGTTAAGCCTTGCGCTTCGCCAAAGTCAAAAGCTTCGATCGCGGCCCCAGGAAAGCCTCTAGCCGGCCGGAGGCTTGCATGGGCTTGAATTGGCACCACAGGCACCAGCAGGGTCCGGGAGTTGGCGCAATTGGTGATATCCTTGTCAGGAACAATCTGCCGACTTCGCCACGCAGTATCACCCTGTGTGTCCGCGGGTGCATCATGACATTGTGAACCAATCTGTTGCACTTTGTTCTTAGCCAATCGTGTGCCCACACGCTCGATATTAAAAGACCTCAAGGTTAGGACGATATTAGCCCATCCTTCGCGACTTCAAATACGTTCATCCTAGTCTTGCTACTGCAACTGTAATACTCAGCAGCTTCCTAAGAGGGCGAAGTTATTCCCAGCATTTCAGCGTATGTGCACGCCCTGCCTCAAAGAAGCGATTCGTATTTGTCTAGACCTGTTTTCGTTTGCCGAGACACCTGCTGCTGTGGTTGCAGAGGTTGCAGCACGTTCATTGATCCGGAGAAGCCGCTAACGCCGGCCGCAGGCTGCGAGGACATTCCTAGATTATTGTATGTTGGCTGCGGCCAGACACTTCGCGGCGCGTTAATTCCGGGGGGCGTTGCTATACTAGGCGTAGGCGCAGCATTCGGCGACCGTTGGGACCCGGGAGGCGGCGGAAGCTGCCAAGTCGTATTTGCTGAGGCCGCAGGCGGAGATATCGAGGCTGGAGGATTGGCAAAGTAGTTCGTAGGTTGCACCACCTGCTGCTGATTCTGAACAGATACGAACGGGTGTGAGGGAGGTCCCCAAAGCGAGGCTGACGATGCCTGCATGGGTTGAAGACTTGGGAATGCTGAAACGCTGACGTCCGGTGTGACTGAGCGAGATATTGGTTGCGGCTGGAGAACAGGCAGAGGCGACATTCTTTGATTCGACAGCGGATTCGCGTTCGTGGCAGCTACCGGAGCCCAAGAGAAGGAAGGTGGGTTCGGAGTCAGTTTTTGCCCCTCGGATAGAGCGCCGGCGAGGACATCGTTCTTGTCGAGATTCTTGCTTCCCAGTACGAGCTTCTCAAACTCGTCTTCCGTGCCGGCGAGCTGATTGCCCTCGGGGATACCATTGCTAAGCGAGCTCTGTAAGGTAGGAGCGACCTTTGGCTCAGAGTATTTGCTGGAGGAAAGTTCTTGCAATTTGCGAGTCTGTTCTCGTTCGATTTTCGCCGATAGTGATCTGATGACATCCATGAATGACTTCAACTGGGCAAGGTCGAGTAAAGGGCCCAGGCTGAAACTCCAGAGGATGGGCATTACCTCGACGGCCAAGAAGTCCGTGTCTGCGACAATGCCAATCTGGCGAAAAACTTTCAGAGCGGCCATCATCACTGCCGGCTCCTTGGTCTTGATGGCTTTCAAGAGTGGTACCACTTTCTCTTGCATGGTAAACTTATCCAGGCTTGAAACATTCTTGTCCTGCCTTTCTGTCTCAACCTTGCCTGAATAGTCATCCATGGCATTTTCATTCCGGTCCGTGGAAACTCCGCACAACACGCCCAACGCTTCGAGGCCACGGACTTTAATGCTTAAGCTGTTTGTCTTACTGAAGACGCCAGCAACCACGGGGAAGAGGTCATGCTTCACCGTTGAGAAATCAAGCAAAGGCAAAATGGTCGGTAGCGTTTGGAGAGCAGCATCGGTCAAAGAATGAGTGGAAGACTCCATAGCCAAGAAGACTATGGGTAACAGGTCGTCCTTGAACTGCTTTGCCGAGCAGTTGTCGGCGATAAGCTGGATGTTGCTGAGGACCGACAGCAGAGCGGCTTCCTTGCTACTGTCCCTCTCCTCAGACTTGGACTTCGCCAAGAATATCTCTCTCATCCTTGGGAGAACCTTGTCGGACATTATTTCTTTGCTGGAAGGGACGATTTTGACGACATGGAAGATATTCTGCATGATCAAGGGCAAGAGCTCGCGGTCTTTCATCTCGTCAAGCAGCACGCCGAGTATTTTCTTTCCCAGTACTGAAGGGGGAAATTGTGGCATCACTCGACCGAGACCTTTCATGAACTGTGACTTTTCGACCGGAGTCTTTGCCGGGAAGGCGTCCAAGAATCGCATGGTATTCACCAGGATGTTATCAAAATACTGCGACTGCTGGAATTCTGTTGACGTCATTCGTTGAGCAGGCCGCCTGGTCAACATCCGGGGGAGGGTAATGTTCAGTTCGCGAGGTAGAGCATCCTCGGACAGGAAATTGTTGGCACTGGTAGGCACTGTGGAGGCACTGCTGAAGAGCTTCTTGTATGTCGACTGATTCCCGTGAGTTTCGATAGGTGATGTATGCGGATGTCTGTAGCATGCTAAAATGACCATGCCTAACGAGAATATATCGGCGGAGAAGTTGATGTTAGTGTCGAGAACGAAGTCTGGGGAGGTATAGTCGAGGTCCAACTGCACAGACCGCGGTATTCGAGAATCATGATACAACACCTCAGAAAGCGAGATTTGGGGAAGAGGCTGATGTCCTTCGGCTCCATCGGGCGGTCCTGCAAAACCAAGCCCTGAGATTTTCCAGTCCGACTTCGCATTGATAATGATGGCGTCCGGATTCAGGTTTCCGTGGACGAGCTTGGCAGAATCATGGAGAAACTCCAGTCCTTTAGCCACCTGGAGCAGACCTTTCTGGATCTCCAATTCATCCATGTCCACGTCTTGTATTGTTCTCGAAGCCGTGCCATCATTAGACAAGGATCTTGAGATGCCTCTGTCGGTTCGACCACCACTTCTGTCTTTTTGTGCCAGTGCTGCAGCTAAGGAACACAGTACGGGCTCTGTCGCAAACATCAGCCCGCCGCCGCGGGTCTCCTCGACGGGCTCTACCAATTGTAAGATTGAAGGGTGGCGCAGCCGAGCAAGACTGCTGGCTTCCTTCTTCAGTCTCTCAACAACTTCATCTTGAACCTTGCGTACCGAGGTGGCACTAGTAGCACGTGCTCCAAACCCGCTGCTGGCGATGTCAAGAGACTTTCGGTCAAAAATGAACACCGACGCCTGAGCGCCGGTACTTTTCTTCTTGGCATCAAAGATGGTCCAGACGCCTACCGTGGCAGAGGGCTGTTTGGACAATTCATAGTTTGACGTAATATTCGATGAAAAGGACTTGAAGGCGGACGAAAACATTGGAGGCCAGATCTGGACATGGGAATGCGGCTATCTCGTGAGCCCCGGCAGGTTCGCACGAGGAATCCCCCTCTGTAGTCAATGCTGAACTGAAGGAACGGGTCAGTGCCAATCCTGGCGGTGGCTATCAGAGACAGATATTTCTGGGTTTTTGTTGTTTGCACTTCCAAGCCCAGAGTCTGATGGATAAGCTGAGGTTCAAGATACAAATCGAGGTTTGCCAACGGACCGCCAAGACTCGCTTCCTACTCGCCTGAGCCCGGCATATGCTTCGCAGTAGAAGTAACAAGGGCAATACGGAGGACCAAGCAGCAGCTGATACAGTCCGCGCTCGAGCCGCGTTGCTCCGGTGCCAAGACTTCTGCACCTCGGCCGATGCGGGGAGCATCACGTGCAAGTTTAGAGTGGAGAACCTCTCTCATCTCTGCCTCCGCTCAGGGCGCTCACGTCTGCCTCACCTGCTTTCTTTACTCTACCTCTTGAACGTCTGAGCTATTGACAGTGTCACCACTATCTTCCCGTCGGCATGCTGATATCTTCCGACAAATGTATATAGGTGGATTCATGAAGCCGAAATCGATGGCCTAATGTTGTTCCTCCAGTCCAGGATAGCGCAAGATGCTGGCCTGTCAACCCCAACCACCTAATACACCCGCATTCAAGCGGACGACACAAGCATGCCGGCATTGTCAGTGCCGGAAATCGAGGTGTGACAGGAAGACCTTTAGCTCAGCTTGCACAAACTGTCTTCTCGATGGGATTGAATGCCTGCCTGGCAAGAGCAAGCCTCCGCGATCAGAGAGACGCCGGTCGGCGAAATCTAGGTCTTCCAACATTGCGTCCATCTCGCCGCAGAGCAGTGATGGCTCTAGTACCATGTTTCAGCCCAGCCTCCCAAGCTTCTTCCAGCCCTTGCCTACCACTCTCCTGCCCGAAGACCTAGACTTCCTACAATATAAAGGCGTCTTCGATATTCCGAGTGCCGACTGTCGCAAGCAAGTCCTGCGAAGCTACTTTCTATTTGTGTACCCATTGTTGCCCCTGCTTGATGTCGAGACCTTCCTGGTCCCAGTGTTTGAAAGCGACCCGAAAGAAAAGATCAGCTTGCTCCTCTTCTACGCGGTCATGTGCGCTGGGGCTGGGCACGTCGACATGCAAGTTCTGAAAGCGTCAGGCTTCGAGTCTAGAAAAGCTGCACGAAATGCATTTTTTGAACGGGCACGAGTAGGTCCTTCACGTCGGCTCAAGAAGTCTGCTGATATTGGAAGCTCCTGTACCACTTCGATTGCGAGCCGGATAGAATATGCTTGATTCAAGCCTTCTTGCTGATGACATACTGGTACGGTGGTCGGGAGACCCACAAAGACCGAACGTTTTGGATCCGTGTCGCTGTGGTTCTGGCTCAAGACCTCGGTCTGGACATGAAGCTTGCCTTTTGTGAGACAAAGCGACAACGGATGCTCAAGAGGCTGTGGTGGTGTTGTTTCATGAGAGATCAGTTCGTGGCCCTCATGATATGGACCCCTCCACAGCTCGGTGCTCGCCATCGCCATCATCCAATGCTCGAGCTGGAAGATTTTGAGCTTCAAGAAGGTCTTCCGACTGTGTTAGATGGGCAGCAGGAATGGGATTTCCTTAACAGCAGGGAGAGCAGGATGCATTTGGCGATCCTCTGCATAGCAAAAGCGAAGCTTTGCGTGTGCATCAACGAGATTTTGCAGGCACGATATGCAACCATGCGGTATGAAAACGGCGGTAAAATGACGACTATGTTGGTCCCGACACATTCTCGTTGCAATGCCTTCGAGATTTTCGAGCTGGATCGTCAACTACGAGAATGGCATTACGATATTTCGGGCAATGGCGGGTTTGACCTGCGAGATTCGGCGCGCTCTGAGGTTGTTGGCGCACTCGATGTCACAGCTATGCATCAGGCCCAACTAAAGCTACTCTTCCTTTCCGCCCTGATCGCTCTCCATCGACCACAAGCTCTGGACGCGGGTTCCTCCTTGCCGCCAACTTATCAGCAATTATCCAAAGGGAAACTCTATGACGCGGCAGATGAAATAGCCCATGTCGCTCTCTCTATTAAAAACCTTCACATGGGAACTCACCTGAATCCGAAGGGACTAAACCTCCTGCTCCCCATCATGCTCGCCCATCTCCAGGACGTCCAGCCAGTGGTTGACCATCGTCGCCGTAGCAGGCTGGACAAATACCACGACAGCATGCAAGCGCTGGACATCATCGGGGATCTTGGTGACTCTGAGTCTTTCCTGCCTTCGAAACTCGAAATCTCTTTTCTTAAGTTCAACATTCTTCCGTCACACGAGTATAGCATTCCTCCTTCTATCGACTTCCAAAGAATGAATCACAGCAGCCTCCACGTCAACGCTACCGGTATCCTCTCATCATTGTCACAGCTTGGTGCAATCACTCAGGCTGAAGTGGATATGCTTGCAGAAATGGGTGCCGCCCGGAAAAACATCCCAAATGCAGCGAGTCATGAAGTTGACGCACAAGCCTCTCTGGCGTTGACATCACCAGCAAGCGCACTAGCCTTGCAGCGTATCAATCCTGTATATGGCCAGAGAACTGGCTCTTATTCAGATCATTTTGGAACAGTCCCCGCACCACTGCATTCCAGCACCCCAGACGATCATATTGAGGACGACACTGTTATCGAGAAATACTTCGACTGGAAACTGCGGAAGACGAAGCTTCCCGTGCAGCGGAACATCGTCGAGAATGCTTACCAGACCGTTGTCTCTCAGATGTGGACCTTGGAAGATCTGCGAGCGATGGAAGACGTGAAGTCTGAACTTTACAGGCTTGCTGTCCAGCAAGGCATCCCGGATGGCCTGGCACGCTCTTTCCGCCGCGACTTGGCTTTGTTCGCTTCGGCAGAAACGCCTTTCGAATGAAAAGAAGCCGAATCGACGGCAATAATGGCAGCACCAAATCCCAGCCTTCGCGCGTGTTTGTTCGAGCTCTGTGCGATCGCAAAGATGTGAAAAAGGAGGGCCTCAATTTCCAGAAGGGTGATGTGATTATGGTCCTGTATGAGTCCCCAAACGGCTGGGGAGCAGGAGTGCTCAACAGCGGGAATCCCGTCTGGGGGTGATCTCCTCGTAGCTACACTGCCGAAGACCGTGATGGGGATAAGATTACTGCGGCCGGTTGGGAGAAGTCTCGACAGATCGACGACGTGCCACCGATTGACAGGCCAAACCCTTCGATCTACTCGTATGATACGACGAAGCGACGGGTTCGGTAAGGTAAGTTGGTATACTGGGCTGCAGGCCGTGAAGGCAATTAGAGGAACAGTGAGTAGGTCTCGCACCTGAGAAACCGCTAGCTGCGTTGAAGTCCCGCAATGGTCGAATCTCAGGAATATTCGAGTACCTCCTTCTGGCCCCCGTAAGAACTTATTGGCAGAGTACGGTAGGAGAACAACATTTCGACGAGCACTTGTGCCCGGATATTATTTACTGGCAGAGGCTCCCCTGTAAGAACACAAGCTTTGGTGCCAAGACTCAGGCGCCTGTTACGGGCTCTGCGGGGTTCGGCTTCCACTTCTCACAGGCGAAAAAGCTGCCCGCAAGTAGTGCCCGCCGCCCTGCCACCAACCCTCCTCAGGTAAATGGCATCAACAGCTTGCATGACTCATGAGAGCTAACTTCCAAGACCACTGCTTATGTCCATAGGAGAGTCTTTCAAAGTCAAGAGAGAACAAGTTCTAGCTCTCTGCCCTTTTCGACCGTGAGCTTGCCCTCACCTCACCTCACCTCCCTCCACTCCTCATCATGACCTCTCCTCCGCCTAAATATGTCTCGATCGCACCGCTCCTCAAGCTCCTTTCCAATCCTCCGCCGAAAGACAACACGGTCAAAGCCGAGGACATTGCCCTCGCCTTCTCGCGCACCTTCGAGAACGAACTGAACCCCACACAACTAGCCGCGCTCTTGACTCTCCTGCACTCGACCGGCAAAGACAGACACCCAGACGTGGTCGCAAGATGCGCGCAAGCCATGCGCGACGCGTCTGTACAGGTGGACAAGCGGAAGCTACGAGACGTGGTGCGGAAAAAGGCTAAGATCCTAGGAGGCTATAGAGGCGGACTCTGCGACATTGTCGGCACAGGCGGCGACTCGCACTCGACGTTCAACATCTCAACCACGGCGTCCATTGTCGCCAGTCCAATCTTGAGGATGGCCAAGCACGGCAACAGGGCGCAGACGTCGATGTCTGGCTCGGCGGACGTCCTCACCGCCATCTCGCCGAGGGCTCCCAAGATCGAGAGCCTGACTGCGGAGAGACTGCCAGAAGTATACGAGGGCACAAACTACGCGTTCCTCTACGCGCCCAACTTCCACCCAGGCATGAAATACGCGGCCACCGTGCGGAGGGAGCTTGGCCTCCGGACGATCTTCAACCTGATGGGTCCGTTGGCGAATCCGGTGGAAGACCACATCGAAGCGAGGGTCGTGGGCGTTGCCTACCAGGAGCTGGGACCCGTGTTCACACAGGCGCTGCAGATGACGGGCGCGACCAAGGCCATGGTGGTGTGTGGGCAGGAAGACCTCGACGAGATCAGCTGCGCGGGCGAGACTAACTGCTGGCTACTGAAAGAGGTGGAAAACCCGAAGTACAATGGCGGCCAGCGGCCACAAGCGGACGACGACGACACTAGCGATGATGAGTCACCCCAGCGGTATTTGCCCCAACTGGAGACGTTCACTCTCAGCCCTGCCGCGTTCGGGCTGCCGTCGCATCCGCTGTCACAAGTCGGGGGTGGTGGGTTACCCAAGCAGAACGCTGCCGTGCTGATGAGCATACTCCGCAATGAGCGGCCGCCGGATGATCCGATCTTGCATTTCGTGCTGATGAACGTCGCGGCCCTGTTGGTAGTGAGCGGTGCTTGCGACGCAGATGTGTGTGAAAGCGGCCAAGTCATCACGGAGAGAGGCCCGGGTGGAGGGAGGTGGAAGGAGGGCGTCAAGAAGGCTAGATGGTGCATAGAAAGCGGTAGGGCGCTCGAAGAGTTTGAAAAATTCATAGCCTTCACCAACAGGTGATAGACCGGTCGTAGACATTGGACAGATATAGACGGCAGGCCGCCCTGGCCCAAAAGTATTTTGATTGATCATGTGGCACTCATGACTCGGGCTGAGGTACCTCCACCATCATAGCATATGTTCACCCAGTCCTCACCGCCAGTCCGCCTCTGCCTCTGCCTCTGCCGTTGCCTTGGAGAAAGTGACTCCGAAACGCCAGTCGCCCCAGCTATGCAAGAAACCAGACCCAGACCATCTCACTCTAGCATGTTTGTGGCCATCACGGCATCACGACATATCATATCGTGTGTCACTGAGCACACATCGTATCGTCCTTCGCACATCTCATCTCATCTCATATCGATCATCGCGCCTCAAACTGCACCATCCTGTGATCAAGTAATCAGTGTGTCTCTTCATTCCGACGACCGCCGCTGCCGCCAGTAGAAAAAAAAAGGAAATGTAGCCGGCCATTCCTTACCTCTTCGTCCGTTCCTTATAAAGAACCCGATGCCCACACATATGGCACCGGATGATATCCCCCTTGGACAACTGGACCTTGGAAGCGCAGTCGCCGCAGACGTACGAGACGAGAGGCCCGGATGCGCCCTCGCCGGCCGCCGCGCCGGTCGCGAAGCCCGAGGACTGGGTAGGGAGGTGGTAGGATTGGGAGGACATTGCGCTGGGGATTGCGCTGGGGATTGTGGTGGTGGTGGTGGTGGTGGTGGTGTCCCTGGTTGCCGGAAGGAGTGGATGTATGGATTTGAGAATGCGTGGGCGTAGGTGCGTAAGTAAGTGCGTCGGTGAGGGAGAGAGTGCGTCGACGTGTGTGGGGGAGGATGGAATGGTACGGGATGGATGAGTGAGTGGGTGGACTTTGTGTAGAAAATAAAAGAAGACGCCGCAGCCTTGCAGCCTTGTGGCGACGCGGGGCGCTAGCACTGGCCAATCAGAGGTTGAGTTGGTCAATCACTGACCACCTCTGGTTCCTGTGAACATATATATGTCCAGTCCAGCCTAATGATCAACCTGATTCATATCTACTCGTCCTACCCTGGCACTTACAGTTGGTGGCCAGCTATTCTGTGTTGAGGGGTCAATTCCTCTCCTCGACTGACCCAGAAGCCGCGACGGAGGACACAGCCGGAAGAAAAGCTGAGCTGGCCAGCCGAAATTCTCGATACATCAGGCTTGCACATACGTTTCGGCACCGCCACTGGACTGTATGCAAACATTTTGACTGGAATCGGCGTTCATCATCACCCAAGCCGAGAAGTTCCGCTGAAAGAATCGAAGACGGGCTTGGGACAAGCTCAGAGTCTCGTTCATACAACAGGCCCCAACTTCAGAAGTGTGCAAGCCTGCGAACATGGAGACGGAGACGACACATGAGTAATCTCCAACCGCCATCTCGACTCGAGCAACGTGTAAGTAACTCGACGAGGCCATCTGCATGGCACCTCTGCGTGGACCTGATGTAGGTAATATCCTTGAATATGCGCCACGAGCGCATGCTTTGAACACATTCTGTTCCTCTCAGGATGATTTGCGGTCGGAATCTGTGTATGCACGAGGAAGATAATGCGGCTCCAGTTTGATAGACTGGCTGGGATATTCCTACATGCCACAGCCATACCACATTGTTAGGGCTACACGCCCTTCCCTCTGGATACCCATGAATTCACTTGAACGAGGGCGTCTCAAGCACAAGGAAGCAAACGAACCGCTCGAAAACGATACCTCAGTCGACATGCTAGAAACTTTGCCTGGATGACCCTTGGCATGGCGCTCACGGACAACCAAACAAGGGAGGCTTTGTTTATGAGGCAGAACGCAAGCTCAATGAAGTATGCACGGCAAGTGCAGTTATTTGTACATGGTGTGTACTATGCCGTTGCGGTTGCGGTTGTAAGACTAAAGACGGCATGGCACTGCAGCGGGAACATCACTGTCGCGCTCAATTTGAGGACGCAGTGCTCGTAGGATCTGTTGGTATGCCTGTGCCGCCGCTTATGCTTACAAGGTTCGGGTACGCATCGAGAAAGGCGAAGGACAACACCATATCGCACTCGAATTGACTAGACAGACAGCCTCAAACCGGGGCTTACCTTGTACATCGTAATTCTAGCCCAAAGTTGAACCTTGGCAGAGCTCATGGCTATGAATCCTACTCCATATGGCTGACAGCCTCGCCCACAAGTGACGGGGATGCCTCTTCGGGCTGCATATGGGTTACGTATGCATGTCTCAGTTCGATGTGATGATTACCCACAGTAAGTACGAGTACGGACGACTGGGTACGAGGATACCCAAGTAAAGGTCGGCCAAGGTGTCAAAGCCAGGGTGCGGCTCGCAGTCGACATGACACAATCTGGCATGTACTGGACTGTTCAGTATGCTTCGCACCCGCAGTGACCTGTCAAGCTGTCAAGCTGTCAGGCTGCCAGATTGCCCGGCTATCTGTGATGATCAACTCGCCCATGTCCCCTGTGTGGCTGGCTGGATCGGAGCTGCTCCAAGATTGAGAAAGGTAATAATTAATAGTGCAGTGATGTGTACGTAAAGTATCTCGTAGAGGCCCCTCAAAACACACTCTCACTCTCGCCATCGCCACCACCAACCATGTCTCAGCCTTCTCAGCTTGCCAGGGGCACCACACCATCACTTTTACAGGTGCCGTGCCTGACGATCGGAACGGGGCGGACGAGTCGGCACTTTCTCCCTTAACCCTAGATCCTCGACAAGAAAATCAAACAAGGAAAAAAAGGAAGGGAGAGACAGAAACAAAAACAAAGATAAGCCAACGAAAGCGGCCCCATCCATCCATCCGTCTGGACGCGTCCATCCCCTTGACTCGACTTTTCAATTTCTCGATCCTCGAAATAAACGCTATGTTTCAGGTTTCTTGCCCCTTGGTGGCCTCCTTCGCACTGCAGTGCGCGCGCGGCTCTGCCCCTAAGCCACCCGGTTTCAGGACCCGGGATTGTCTTTCGCAAGCCACAAGCCACAGACGTACAGGTGCAGTATGTACGAGTATATCGTACTTATCCGTGCCGGCGGCGGCCTGCCTACCGACCCGCGGTGGGAATGTTAGCGCTCCCTTGCCCCTGCGTTGGCGCTGGTCGCCGATCATCCATCAGCCTCGCAATTCAAGCTTTTGCAGCGCGCGCCAGCTTGCCGGTATGCCTGCATACCCACGACAGCCTATCTGGCTTATCGGTTAGCGTGCACCCGTCACAATGGACACTACATACTCGTACGGAGTAACGAGTACAAGGAGAGTACACACTCGTAGTAAGGAGTACGGAGTACATAGCAAGGATGATCGTTGATACCCAAAGCTAAACTTTTGCATCCAATTCCCGGGGTAACCTAGAGCGGATTGATCCAGACCAAGGGAGGCCCAGGGGAAGGGAACGGTGGGAAAGGCAACTAGGAGTACATGAGGTGCACAGTAACTACAGGGGACAGTACATAAGAATAAGGGATCTCAAGTTAGACTACTGGGACCTGGTGGCCGCATGGACCGTGCGCTGTCATTGCTGTTTGGACGTCATGACAATAATCCACGTCCTCCGTACTCGTACTGTGAAAACAACAACACTTCGAGGCGTACAAGTGGGGGCGTGAGATTTGACCAGGTTCAAAAATCCGATATTCTTTCGAACCCCGGAGGAGATTCAGGTGGCCGGATGGCTCGCTGTCTTGGAAGGGCAAATTCAACGGACGGAACTGAGAAGAATTGTTTGTTTTCGTGAGAAGCATTCATTCGGTCTATCTGTGTACGTGCGTGTGCGTGCCCTAGGTCTGGTATCCAAGAAGTGAAAGCTATGTACCAAAAAGATATGTACTTTCCCATTCGTAGATCTGCAGTATCTACTGTTTTGTCCAGTGGGATTTCCAAGAAGAAGAAAAGAGGAGAAACTTTTGCCTCCCACCATCTGCACATGCAATGAGTCTGACTGCCACAGGGTCATCGTCTGGGTGACGAGACCTGGGCGTCAAGTTCGTTCCCCAAAGGCATGTCGATAAATTGCCATGCTGGCCCGTGATCAACGGAAACCAGATGTCATTGAAATGAAAAGAAGGGAAAATATGACCAAAGCGATCCACCCCCGTTGCACCATTGCCACCGTCACCGTTGCTAATCATCAGTCATGGCATGACCTTCAGGTGCGCACATTGTGTCATGAAATGTCGTGTTGTGTGTTTGTTTTTGATTGTGTATGTTCGTAGCCAAGCATGAGGCCAAGTTGGTGTTTTCCATGGTTCCACGGGAGACCTGTCGCCGGGAGTTGAGAAGATGATAAAACGAGTGTGATGATCGTCGAGATCGGGTGCAAAACCTGCGGGGATGATGGCATATCCATGTGTCGACTCATGGAATATACACTAAATGAGTGTCTTGCAGGCAGCGTAAAGTCGGAGACGGCAGAAACTAGCTGCGTAAAATGGATGGAAAACATGCCAAGTCGGCATCATGCTTGGAGCTTGTTTGGGCGACGCTCGCGTCATTTATGCCTGGGCGGGGAAGTGTCGAGCATGGACACGGTAGATAATGTCACCTCCAGCGTCAGCGATGCTTCGCTTGGCGCTTCCACCAGGGCAGAGGGTCAAGGTAAGGCTGGAGTTTTCATCGCAGACCATGGTGCGGGTATCATCGGGCTGGTTGTAGGCGGCACTGCAGACCGAATCACCGGCGGCGCAAGTGATGGGAACACATGTCGGGTTGTTGGGGTCGTTCTGCATAGAAGGAACAACCTCCATGCCACCAGCTGAGAAGGGGTAGCCGTTGATGTTGGACAGATCATACGAGATCTTTCCGTTGGCCCAGGTGAACTCGAATTGAGAGATCTCGCCCGAGGTGCTGGCTTCGGGGGAGAGCTTGATGGAGACACCAACACCTTGCTGGCTGTAGCCCTCGCTGTAGCTACCCTGGAGTTGTTGCATGGTCGGGTTCGAGCTTCCACCGACAGAAGCGTAGTAAACAGGGAAGCCGCAGTTGTTGACGACAGTGGCCGATCCCAGGGCCGAGACACCTGAAGCAGAGGCAAGCAGCACGGCTGCGCCAGCGACGATGTTCTTGTATTGCATGTTGGGTGATAAAGAGGTACCTGTCGCAAGGATAGTAAGGCCTCTTGGTCAGGTAGGATTGGACGAAAAGGAGTGGTTCTGTTGATTTCACGTCGACAAAGGTTCTTACAGCAAAGGAATGATGCTGATCAGAGACCGGCTCGAGGCTGTTGAAGAAGAGTGCGGTTGAAGGATTGACAAGATGTTGCGGAATGAGGAAATTAGACAACAGAGGAGGCACACGATTTAAGTAGATCCTGGCTCCTCTCGACTCCCACGTTCAACATAAACAACAAACACCGAGGCGCCTGAAGAGACTTGCCCCCAATCCAGCGCCGCGTCCCACCGCACATGCATCCATGGTTCTTGGTCGTTCAGAGATTTTCGCAGATGCGTTAGCGCTGTCCACCCTCGACGAGGTGGACACGGGGCCGTGACCAGATGAAGTCGACGTGAAAGCACTTCTCAGAACTGCAAGGGGGATGGCAAAGGGCATGCATGGATCAGCCTAGGCGAAAACTGGTTGAAACGTTGATTGCCGACGCCACGGCTTTTGCCCTGGTCCTTCGGTTGGTGAGGTGGATGCGCTTGTTGAGTTCCGTATGTTCCTGAGCCTGACTGTCGAATAGTGATCCGAGCGCAAAGCGAAGAGGACGAGCGGTACCTGGGCTAATGCAAGTTCCAATGGATCAACTTGGCACACCCTGGTTGGCGCAAGACCCGCCCCAGGCAGGGCGTCGCGACCGGGGCCAACTCGCCAGGTACCAAGGTCCGCCGATTGGAAAGTTTGTCCGGAGGCGCACCGAGAAAAGCCGCTCCCAGAGCCGGTAAGCTAGTCAAAAGAGGGGCAGGCTTCAGGCACAAAGAGAACCCATCACACCATCAGTCGAGCTTCCCGTTCGCTTGTGTGTGCCCACGTGTCGTTGGGCTGGTTAGCGGGACGTCCGTGCTTCAAAGGAAAGTCGATGTCTTAATCGCCGCGCCTGATGTGTTGTCGAATTTGTGCGACAACACCGCAAAGCAACCCTGTGCAAACTCGCTTCGGACCGTTTTTCTTTCGCTGGGGAATCAGCCACCTGAGAGGATTCTTTGCTGCTGGAGAGAACACGAGGGAACCACTCGGCGCCCACAATTCAGTGTGGCCAGTATGACATGTGCACGCAAGTACGTGCAGGTTCTATCCCAATACGTCAGCGAAGCAAACAATCTCGCCCACAAGTAAAACCTTGTCAGGCAAAGATTGTCGGTCCGCCGGCTCGCAGGTTACCATGTGGTGGAATAATGGGTCCTTTGCCTGCAAGCCGTCCTTTGTCCGTTCCTGTTGCCCACTCGCTCGGATCTCGAGTTTGCTCGACCCTTGCGAGAGAAGTCGCCTTTAGCTGGGTGACGCTAACCGACTCCCATCCTGAAAACCTGCCATCAACACAGCGTAAGATGTATCATGGTAATCGTGAGGGTGCTTGTATCCGGTCAAAGCTTCCGGACTCGATGAGGATTTAGCGAATGCAACCTTCGGATAACAGCAGTCCCTGTCGCCTGCCCACGGTTCTGCTCTGCTGGCTTCATGGGCTTATTCTCTGATGGTCGTCGGAACTCCCTTTTTGCTATGAGGGAACTCCATCGCATCCATAATTCTGAGCCACGAGAGTAATCGCTTCGTGTCAGCGACCAACGAGCTGGTTGAGCTTTCTCGCCATGGCACTCACAATATCCCCATCCCGCGGTTGTTGAGGACCCGCCAACAACAGTCCGTGTAACCAGGCAGGTAGACATCTTGTCGGGTACTCGCTTCAAACCTTGTCCTTGTCCGAACGTCTTCGGAGTTTTCTTGAGAGTCTCAAGATGTTGGGCACTCACCATTAGACTCTACATGTCGGTCCCAAGCCAGTCACTCAATGCGCCATTAACCCATGCATCTTAGGGAATAGAAAAACTTGCTCGGACAAGTCACATAGGTGATAACAAGCGACTGGATATTGCTTGAACCTTCCAGCCGAGATGGATCTAGTAATTTGTGTCGCGACCAGTTGCCAGTAGAGCGAGCGAGAGTAGAATTTCCGCTGAGAAGGTGCATATCCTCATGCAAGGAAGTGGCTCTCCCCGACCAGTGATGAGCTGGATAGCTGCGAGTGGAACAACATGTTCACGGTCCCGATGAAAGGCCAGACAGAATACTCGGGACCTGCAAGGGACTCTGTCGGAGAGCAGCCACTGATGGTATGGACCCAACCGAAAGCTACCAAGTGCCTGGAAACCCAATAGCATAAGTCGCTAGCTGGCGAAATCGAGGGTCGAAAAAGATGGCTGGAGTAAACTGTATACCGGACAGCGGACACCAATAGAATGCATGCACTTACGGAGTACCGTAGTCTGCAGCTCACGAACCCATAGTAAGCTTCCCGGAAAAACGCCATAGATATGCACCAACACATGGATGGGGTTTCCCAACATTGAGAAGACTGAATGCTGCGGGCGCTGTCTGATAATTTTGACCAGGTGTATCTCTTGTCACGGACAGAGGAAGCCATTTCCGGGTGAACTAGGACCTGGTACTGCAAGTTGGACCGCGACACGGAAAGAAGCTCGAAAGATCAAATCAGGAACTATCATCAGCCGTCCTTGAGAAGTATCGTTAGTTCACCAGAGAGGCAGTAACCATTCGGAGCGCTTCGTCCGCGAAGTTGTGACTTCCTAGACCGGGCAATCGAGTCAGTCAGTTGAATTTCAGTCCAACCCGGCTGGTGCCACGGGGATGAACATGTAATCCGCATTGTTGGAAGCGGCCATAGGAGTACCACTGCTACGGGGAAAATCCAGACTGCAAACTCTGCCGATAAGCAGAAAAACAATGCGAGTGGAAGCCAATTGAGAAAGCGAGAGAGCGAGAAAAGGACGAAAACACAAAATCACGAAAATCAGTGACAGGTGAGTGAGAAGTGGGAGACGCCCGGGGGGCTGATTTCCCACCTCAGTTCTCACTCTTTGTCCTCTTTCTCTCCAACTGCAACTCTGCCGCCACAATGTCTTATTGTTCCTCCAATTTTCTACTCGTTATTGCATTTGCGTTAAACCCTCGTGACCCTGTTACCGAGGTCCGTCCGCAGAGGATTATCTGAGCGATATGAAAATTCTGCGGCAAGCTCCACATGCCTCTTCCGCGGTTCGAGCCCAACTGCAACTCTTCCTCATGCCTGCTTGCCTGCTTACCCAGTACCCTGTTGGCAGGTGGAAGTCTTCGATCATACCCAGCTGGGTCAGATCTTGGCCTATACGCACGAGCCAGGCGTTCATCATAAGCCCGCTCCTTGAACGGGAAAGACTCGTTGAATAAGAGCAGGTGGTATCTTGTCTCCGCGCATCACCGGGAAAGGTTCCCAAACAGAAAATTGAGTTCTGATTTCTACCGCGGCCTCCTTCCATTCCTTTGAGCGAACCAACTGCTCAATTGCCCGTGTTATTCGCTTATTCTGCATTGATGAGTCGTACCAGGCAGACTGCTGCCCCAGCAGCAATTATACCCACTACCAGCATCTGTCCAGCTCCGGCTGTACAGGCTCGGTAGTTATCTCTGCCAGTCCAGCCCCGAACGACGCCCGTCTTCACATATCCAAAGACCAGCAGCACCAAAGCCATTAGTCCGATGCTCCACCATAAACCAGCCAGAACATCATCACGGGCGACAATGAAATATGGTATTAATGGGATAAACCCGCCGACGAAATAGCTGAGTCCCAGAGTGAGCGCTGACAGGTAAGGTCGACTCGTGTCTGGCTTGGCTGCCTGGAAATGGTTCTGCATGAGGAATTCTTTGAACACTGGAGCGGACGCTTTGATGTGGTCCGCAACTCTTGTCGTATCTTCTGCTGACAGTCCGAATTGCTCGAAGTACTCGCGGACGAGATCTCGCGCAGTCCCGGGCTCATGCAGTATGAGTTGGGTACAACTCCGTTCTGTGGCACTGAATGATTCACTGTCATGGTCAGCTTCTCTTGTCATCCAGATGAAGCATGAAACTAAACTTACGCTTCGCTCTTTGCACCGACATAACCTCCCAGGCCCATTGATATTGCGCCTGCTATAAGCTCTGCAATCCCACCAAGAATTACAACCCTTGTGTCTCCCAGAGCTGTCAGACCAGCAGTGAGTGCGAAGGGTACAGTAAGGCCATCGGAAAGCCCCAGGATCGCGTCAGAAACGACCCTGGCATTGAGACGCAAGGTCCAGCAGGACCAGGGCCACCTTCTCCGTCGTTGTGTTTCATCTGACTTCGATTGGGTGTGGTTTTGACATTCGGGGACTTCTTGCAGGGTGGACGACCTGGAGAGCAGTGGGCGGTTCGCCTCTAGATCTGGTGCTGTTGGTAAGGTCACTCGCTCAGGAGATCTCTGGGCTTGGCGTATCGATTGCTCGCTCTTTTCGCGTGTCATGTTGAAGATGCTTTCACAACTGTGGTCCAACTGAAAGTGAACTGGAGCAACACCTCGAATCTTAGAATTCTTGCTTTGAGATATTCCCACCTGGTTTGGAGGAAGTCCCTTTCTTGAAATCTCGCTTTGCCTCAGATGAGTGAAGGGATAAATAGTGGCTGTCGCTGACGGTGGTGTGCTACTGCGATTCGTCCAGATGGTTCTGGACTGACCAATCAGAAGTCGCACAAATGTCAGCGACTAAATTTACGAATTCCTGCGTCGCGTTGACTGTGACGCGCGAGACGATCTGTCCGAATATTCTGGCAGTTATTTGTACCGTGTTCACTGATTCCCACAGTTGTTGAGTGAACTATATAGCCTGAGAGACGGTCGCGTCTGCTTCTCGGCCGTCGCTCGTTAAGGCCGAAGTTGGACTTCCATCGCCTCTGACGTAGGCTGGTGGCCTTGGAGTTGTCTACAACGACAGCAAGAATTATTGACGGTCGAATGCTATCTTCAACTACGACGTCTAGCACGGTGTACACCCATCGATCCAGATTGCTGTTGCCAATGAGTTGGGTCGTGCACAGTCGGCAAGAGCCAGCAGGATGTGCGAGAGCCTTACTCCATACTCGACCGAGTGAGCGAGCCGGCCACATTGGACGCAGTACGACGACTACAATGACACGTCTCTAAGCAAAAGTGTTGGGCCATTCTACGTTGCGCGCTCTTCTACTGTCGCTCCATCTCGTGAGAGCAACTTCATTTTACCCTCACTCCCTCCCATGTCGGTAGATCAAGGTTTGACCACGCAGATCACTATTCGCACTTGCCTCAGTTTCATTTGGCGACGATGTTCACCTGCCCTTCTGTGGCTGCTGAACGCCAACTGCCTGCCCACCGTGACGTCTCAATGCTTCAGCTTTGGAAGGAACACAACCTGAGGAAGGCGCCTCCCACTTCTTGAAGGTCATATTTAGATCACCTTTTCCCTCTGCTCTCCTTTCTGCTCTTCTTCGCATCACTTCGTCCACATCAACCACACCAGCATTGAGCCGTGCTCGTGCCATCAATTCTTAGCAGCTGTTGCATCCATTCTTTATCATCCCCAAACTCTCTTTTCATCACAGACAGACCTCCTCGTCAACTCCACCTTCCCAACATACAGCTGCCCGTCAATCCAGCACTCAAGATGCAGGGCAAGACTCTCCTCTTCTCTGCCATCATGGCTTTTGCCTCTGCATCCTTGGCCTCCGAGCACGAGCACGAGAATCGAAACCCTCAAAACGACAACTTCGGCGACGTTCCTCTTCTGGCTCAAAGCACCAACGACAACGCTGAGGGGCCGTTTCCAGTTCAAAAGCTACTCAGCATCCCCGCACCAGTAGCTCGTCAGAACGGTGGGGGCTCTCCATTCGACGACGAGCTTGACGCTCGGTCACCTCATGCCCGAAGTCCAACATATAGTGCTGCGGGAGAAGCTGTCAAGCTCGAACTGAAAGATGATGGAGAACATCAGGTCGATGAACGAGATGCTCCAAAGATCAGCGAGTTGATCCACGCTGCCATCCCGGATTATGTCAAAAGGGCTATCATCGACGATCCCAAAGCTGCCGAGTTTCTGGCCAAGGAGTTCTCTGGCACGAACGTGCCACGGTGGTATGCCAAGCTGGCTGAAAGTGTCACCAACTACGATGCCACCATCACACCGCCTCCTACCATGACTGTCAAGGGTCCGGAACAGGAAATCGTCGACTACTGGATCTCCAGTCTGCTGAGCTACAAGAGCATGATCTCTTCGCAGCTCAGTGATATGGTTCTCCAGGCTTCCTCCGAGTCACGAGAAGCCAGCCGACTCTCTAGTGAGGCCTCCTCGAAATCGACATACGCCACCCACAATACGGACAGCCAACTTGAGACCAGCGCATGGTCAGAATCGAACAAGGCCGCCACAATGTCCTACGAAGCTTCCTCGATTTCCAGCTTTGCTGCCTCGGCTTCCCGAGCCGTCTTCTCGGCTCTGGACGATGACGAGGAGCAGAGCGGAGCATCATCATCAACAGACATGACACTGGTATTGGGTTCAAGCATTGTTGGTGCTGTGGTCTGCCTCGGATTTGCGATTGCTCTGTGAAGGGATGAACGGCAAGTGTCGTCGTCGTTATGGCCTGTGGTGTGAGACAAGCATTGAAACAGCAGTATCAGCTTAGAATAGTCATCAGGTTTTATCATTAGTGATGAATTGATCACCTCCAACCACCAACTCTGCCTTCATCCCATCGTGCTCGCATCTCCCGCCTTTTCTCCAATGTCGTTGTACCTTCTCGAATCCTTCTCACCCACTCGGTGACCTCCTTCTCACTGGCTTTGCCTCCACTGGCGGCACCAGAGTATGCATCGTCGTCGTTCCCGCCTTCGAGAAAGCTTTCCTGCATGGCCCTTAACAGTGCCTCCTGCTCATTAATACTCGACACGAGCCTCTGGTACATCTGCCTCGGGCCCCAAGGTGCCACCGCATCATCCATTTCACTCTGCTTTCTTCGCCATTGTGTCTGCAAGCTCGCGTGGTTCAATAGCAGCTGAGCTGTCTCATCGCGCAGTTGGCGGAGTTGAGCCTCTAAGTGGGAGACTTGCTGGGCCAGAGCAATGTTGGCTTGGATGGCAGCGTTTAGAGGCTGTAGGGAGGAGGCGTAGCTGGGATGTTGACTTGCCAACGAGGCGGTAAGGGCAGGGTTGTTCAGCAGGGGATGAAGCTCAGTGAGGGGCTTTGACTGGACATTCGCCGGGAGCCAGCGTTCTGCGAGTGCGGGAGGGGTGATGGGCTGATGTTCTTGATGCTGTGGTTGGGAAGCGGGGAGTGGAGAGGATGTTGGTTGGGTTGGCAAAGGTGGTGGTGGGCGTGGAGAGTCCGTCCTGGACGGGAACGGAGGAGCCGAAGTGTTGATCGGTGTAGACGAGAGATTTGGCGTGCCGGAGCGGGATGGGTCGGCAGACTGGGACAGATGGGAGATCGGCTTCGGAGGGGGAGGTGGTGCATTGACAGAGGCGGGTGAGAGGGGTGGTGGTGACGGTAGCGGCGGTTGGGTGGTTGCGCCGGCCGGAGGAACAGACGTGTAGAAGGATTCTGCCATCGTAGTGAGGAGGAAGCTTTGTACAGGTCTGGGACTTCTCAGTTCCTCGGACTCGTAGAAGGGACACTGATGCCAAATGGTGGTGCTGATTTGATACGGCAGCCTTGCAAGATAAATAAATGCGGAGAATGGCGAGGCTGATATTTGAGTTGGAGTACGAATCTCTTCTCAAATTCATCTCAGTTCTTCTTCACCAAACCCCCCATCGAGCACAGTTTCCGTCTAATAGACGTTACCGCTCAGCCTCTATCATTGCGCTTCCCGGACGCCTCTTGCTGCCCAGTAATATAATTGCGCAGACTTGCATTCACTATCGAGCTTTTGTCTGGTTCGCTACAGAGAGCGCGACAAGGCAAAGCGACCACTGCCCTACAGGAGTCTGAGCTGCGAAAGTTCATTCCAGTCTTCTACCGCTCCCCATACCCATCTGCCAACCCGCAACAATGGATTATCAGAACCGCGCCGGCTCAAAATTCGGCGGTGGCGGTGTAGCCTCGCACTCTGCAACCAACGCCGACCGCCGGGAACGACTCCGGAAACTCGCCCTCGAAACCATCGACCTCGACAAAGACCCCTATTTCTTCAAGAACCACGTCGGCTCCTTTGAGTGCAGGCTCTGTCTCACGGTGCATCAAAATGACGGCTCATACCTCGCACACACACAAGGTCGCAAGCATCAAACGAACCTTGCCCGCCGAGCAGCTAGAGAACAGAAAGAAGCACAGAAGGATGGCAATCTCATGGGCGCAGGGATGATGGGCGTTCAAGTCCGCAAAAACATGGTCAAGATCGGCCGTCCGGGGTATAAGATTACCAAGATCCGCGATCCGCTTACTCGCCAGGTTGGCCTGCTGTTCCAACTGCTCTACCCGGAAATCAGCCCCAATGTGGAACCAAAGGTCCGGTTCATGAGCGCGTTTGAACAAAAGGTTGAAGACCCTCCTGATCGAGACTATCAGTATCTACTTGTAGCGGCGGAGCCGTATGAGACGTGTGGGTTCAAACTGCAGAGTCGAGAGGTTGATCGGCGGGAGGGGAGATATTGGACTTGGTGGGATGCGGATGCGAAGGAGTTCTGGTGTCAGGTGCTCTTCAAGACGGAGCGGGATGAGAGGTATTCTAATGTGCCCGGCCTGGCACCGGCGGGTGCGAAGAGATGAAATGGCGCGGAGGCAGGAAGAACCTGCATTGGATTAGGTTTTGACTTGTGGTGAACAAGCGTGGCGAACGGACATTCGATGGATATCGGCGGTGTTGTGCATACCCAATGCAGATTGTGATGCTACCGAGAGGAAGCACAACGCGTACAGCATCACAACACCCCACCACTAAATGATATGATACGGTGTCGAGCGTCTAGTGTCAGGCTGACAACAGCTTGTTGGGGCCAAGGGAGATTCAGAAGATCGATATCTGTTCAAACCGCCTCTTGAAGGCTGACCTCCAGCACAACTCCAAACATCCAGGGCACCCACAGTGGTCTCGCGCAAAGGTGAACCGCTGCGACGGGCTCTACCCCTGTCGACTCGTCTGCTTCAAGAGATCTCATCCATGGTGGTGCCTGCTAACTTGCGCAAACTCAACGCTTCAGCGCTTGCATGGATGCTCGGACAACGATTCACATCATACATGGTTACCATATCGCGACCTCGCGGTCGGAATTCAAGCTACCCTTCAGCGTGAGAAGTCACCTATGTGCCATCATTTAGATTAATGTCAAACAGAAGTCGAGCAAAGGCTGCAGAAGCAGGCGTGGCGCCTACGACCGTAATTGAGCCATGCGAAGGCCGACAGTGGTGGCCACGGCAGGCTGTGGCTATGTGTGCTGATGTTCATGTACACGGAAAACGCCATGGCCGGCACTACTGCCATTGAAGAACGGCCTGTGTAACGCGTGAAGCAATCGTTCGACAACCTTTGAGTTGTGGTGGCGAATTCAAGAACACCGGGGCTGGCTTGCGCCCTTACGATGCTTACACGTGGACGGCACTTCTGAATCTATCTTCGTGTCTCTAAGAATAACAGCCTCCACAAGGCGCCAAGCTTCATTGACTATGGGGAGCACGACGCCGTGTCATTCGGCGCCGTCATGATTGCGCCCAGACCAACACTGGCTGCTTCTCCCAGCGTCAGCGCCGCTGCAACTTCGATCGATTGGAAGGAAAGACTGCGCGAAGGACAACTTCTTACTCACTCTTGCCGCGCAGCCGGGGGCAGCATCATGATTCAGGGCAGATAACATCAAGACCGGGCCAGGGAAGCTGCACTTAGACGTAACACCATGTGTTGGGCTGGGACAAACAGCGGCGAGGATTCTTTCAGGAGCACCGTTGAATGAGAGAGTGCAAACTCCGATCTATCCTCCAGTGGCGGCGGTGAATGGGCAGATCATATCCGACAACAATGATTGTTAGAGCCTGATCTCTCTGCCAACATTGCACTGGCCATTGGTTTAAGAGAAATCCCAGAACTTCCTTTGTCGTATAACGTCTGCTGGGAGGAGGCGATAATCCGTGGGATGAGCACCCGCCTTCGCTTTGAGTCACACAATGTCAGGCAGCTGGTTAGGCTCGGTTCACCTTTTCCGCTCGTGTGTTTCTACCACCACCAATTCCTCTGCAAGTTCCTACACCTCTTAAGAAGCATGTGGGTTCGTACGAAGAGCGATCCAAGCCGTCTGAATCCATACCTGCTGTAGTTACTATACCATTATCCATCATTGGCTCGTCCTACTGGCTTTGCTACTTGTGCACGATTGACTTATTGAACATGGATCACAGCCAGAATCTCCAGAAAGTCGAGGTTAGCGACGCTACGGGTACATCGGTCACTTTGACGGCGGACGAACGGGGGTTTATTCTTTTCAGCAGTGGAAGAGCTGACTCCCCAGAGCAGTCGTAGTGTGCCTGATATCCGGCAGACGGCATGAAGGGGGTAGTACAGCACAACACTGGGTTTGGGTGGCACCCGACAAGACTCTGTTGCTGGTAGGTGTGGGCAAGGGGTGGGGCAAGATTATGTACCCCATGGTCGCCGTCTGGATCCAAGAGATGTTGCCACGGCGTGTGGCCTGCGAGTAAAGCTTATCTGCCCCTGAAACTTTCCCCTTCGTATAGCCTTCTTTTACTTCTTAACGCACTCTTTTCGTTCTTTCCTTTTCCTCTGGGTGTCTCCTCGGGTGTACAGACACTTCCGTTGCCTACAGGCCTTCCCGAAACCTGCCTACCCTTTCGGAGACACCGCAACTTCTCCAAGTCGAAGCCAAGCACTCTTGTAGGTCACGCTTGCCCAAATCTACAATAGTCAATCCCACCGTACCCACGAAGCATCGACAAGTGTATTCCAGTTCGGTATTGTCAATACCGCACGATCTTCGTAAGTATTCCGGTGCCAAATCAAAAGGACGCATGAAACCGCGTCCGTATACAGGCACGACAGGAACAACGGTAACAGGACGTAAGAGCGGCAACGACAATCCTGTCAGTGGCCTCCAGTGTGCGTATATTGGCTCCCCGTGTAGGTGTCCATGGAGTACTCCACTTCAGACGCGAAGCCACGCAAGGTCTGCCAATTGGTTGCACAGCAGGCAAAGCTAGGCGTCAATGGGGGCCTTGACCGCTAGCCAAAAGTCCTGAATGAGATACAAAAGACGCCAGTCGTCTTCCCAATTTCAGCGCATCAATTTTCAGATGAGCTACTCGATTCTGCCACACCGACATGGCCGATGCACAGCCGCAATGTCGGCTAATGAATCTTCCGTTGGATGTCCATCAGACGATCGTGAAGTCGTTGGACCTACCGGATATTTTGTTTCCTCCAGCATACGGGCAAGAGCGCTTGACTGACAGACCGTTGGGCGAGAATTATTTCGACAGCCAGCATGCGAAGTACTATGGCACTGATCGCAACAATACGGACCACCCAGGCGCCTACGCCTTACTGGAATGGAGCTCGACCTGCCGCTTCTATCGACAGCTTTTCAAAGCTCGCCTTTTGCGCGATGTCGTGCTCCGCACCCGTCTGAAGTCGATCGAATCACTAGAAACCCTCTCTCAAACATCATCTTGGCGAGATGTCAGGAGTTTGATTGTATGCAATACGCTTGCCGAATTGAGTAAAGGCCAGGTAGACGTATACCGGGAACGGTCTCGTGATATTGAGTATGAAGAGGATGATGTGTTGTCATACTGGCCCGAATTTCCGCTTTCTCGTCTCTCTGCGCTCTTATCGAACCTGCCACCCAACCTGGAGGCCCTCACCCTCGATTTCCCCTGGCACTGGATCGATCACAAGATGGTTAGTGACATGGAATTCAGTGCTACCGGGGACTTTGGGCGCATGATTCATGTTATTCTACGCTCTATATGCCAGAACAACCTCGCAGGTAAGGCCAGTTTCACACTGAGACTGGTCAACCTTCCGAAAGGAAGTACGGAATGCACCCCTGAAGAGAGCTATGGTCTAAACGGTCTCCTTAATTGTGTGACAAACTGCCAGATCTCATTGACCCAGTGGGATAATGGAGCAGGCTGGGTGCAGAATAAAGTCATGAACATGGAGGACTTTACGAAAAGCCTAGGTCCAACTTACATCCAGCACTTAACAAAGGCCGAAACACTCGAGCTTCAGGCCAATGATTCTTGCCCTATTGGCCTCGCTCCAGGAGGAGGCCATCTCGGTCAGTAGCAAATCACCGATCAACATGTCGTTGCATCAAACTGACCCTTTCTCGAGCAGACTTTCCCGAACTCTCTGAAAGTCTTCAGTTCCATTGCCTTCGAAACCTGACGCTCGACCACTTCTTCATCGACGATCCCCTGATAGCACTCGTGACCTCGCAAAGCCCGAATTTGGAGCATTTGACACTGTTAAGCTGTGGTGCTAGTGGCTCGTGTCCAATGTCTGAAGTGGCCGATCCGCCGACATGGGCCGAATTCTTCACGCGCCTCAACCGAGGCGCAACGAACCTCAGGTCGCTCTCGCTACGACATACATACCCCGACAGTCGTTTGCTTGACGTGGAGGCACGAGGCGACAAGCATACTGCCGAGATCAAATCAGCGTTTATTGCACTTGAAGACCAGGACTCGAAGCAGCATATTACCAGCGAAAGAGATTGGGCACGTCGCAAACGCATCCTACCCCACCACGTCCTCGATGATAAATATGGCTTGCTCTTTGACGACGAAGACGAGAACGCGGCACGCTTCTTGCAGGGCGAGGATCACCGTGCTTTGTTGGAACTGTGGGATGCTATGGAGTCAAGAGGCGGCGAGGGCGTTATCTACCTCCCTCAACCTCCTGATGCTTCATCAAATGAATAACCCCGGAATGGCGCTGCCGGTGATAACGAGGCCGCGGAACAGCGATGAGGCTGCAAACAACTTTTTCACAACCCAAACCCAGCGCCTTATCCGTCGCCTTCACACACTCCCCTTGACCCGTTTCCCCAGGTGCTTCGCCTCCGTTTTCAGTGCCCGCCTGTTCTCCTTCATACATGCGCCGCTCTTCTTGGCCGCTTTCAAGACCGTCACCTACACGCTCATAATGTGCGCTGTCGACTCCACCGTGCACTCTGCGCAGCGGTTACCGTCTGTTAAGCCGCACGCGTAAAATAGAGAGAAACAGTCATCGTCTAACTTAACCTGTAAGTGTCAGGAACGGACTTCGCCAGCGGTTAATTATTAGGTATTTTGCCTATCTAGAGGCGTAATGCCACTCGATCCCAAAGCTAAAGAGTCGAAAAGGAGACGTATATGGCCCGCGTACTCTATATAGTCAGCCTGAGGTGAGCGCGCGTTCTGGTCGGTCGTTGTTCTTCTTGTTGCCGTTTCTCTTCATCCCCGTGGCTGTGTTATTATAATCAGATCTGATTCCAGAGGACACATGTAAACCAACAGGGAACGGAAGAGGGAGATGCATGAATAAAGTGGAGGAACAGCGGAATATGGTTAATGGTGAGCCTGAGATTCAATTCGGCCGTGATTAAGGGGTATGACTGGGTGATCCTATCCTCTGTGTATCACGTAGCTAAGCTACTACAGTAGGTAGTACATACTCGTAGTACGAGTACATGGTGGAGTCGAGTTAGTCTCTCTCGACGCATACCCGGAGACCCTGCGGAGTATTTGGGGCAGACTCTGCGATAACGACGGACGAATACTGCTATCACTATCTTCCCTCGCAGACAGGTCGGATATTCCGTCCGTGCATCATGGGCAGAATCCGAAGCAGAATCTCGATCATTGTCCATACACACGGTCTCTATTATCCTAGCTGCAGAAAACCCAGCCTTGTTCGCGGGACTCACTTCGGGTGAGCCATGGTCGAGGCAGCGCGCTGATTCAGCCGTGCATGGGATACAGTACATAACCAATCATCCCCAACGGCTGAACAAATACACCCGGGCACACTCCGCGAGCTTGCCTGTTCCAGTCTCCTCACGGCAGTCCCTGCCGGTAACAAGACAGCTTGGGCATGGTATAGGCGGCTGGAGAGGCGCAAGCAAAGAGAGATGCTCTTGCGATGAGGCGCATCCATCCGCAACGGCACAATATTGTAGCCGTTGCTTTGACGCTGCTATGTCTGCTGCACTCGTTGCCTACCTAATCGCGCGACTTAGTGCTTATGCAATGAACTTCGGTTTATCAACCCTCAAGTCGACGCACTATGGTCGATAACATACGATGGTGGCGGTTGGAAGCCTCCCCGCTTCCACGGCAGTGTTACAGTCTCCCAATACCGTGTAGGTGTATGGTGCTGGTATCTTACATTATATGAGATAATTAGGACGGACCGTTGCATTTGATGGCCACGGGACCGAAAGCCGGGCTCGGATCTTACAATGGAGTGCTGTTATGGATCAACCACGACGCACAGAATCTGGATCCCATGGCCCACAAGAACGAGATCCTCAGCCACGTCCAGAGGCGGTATCAGCCGTGGAGACGGCGGCAGAAGACCGAAGCGCTGTTTGCGTCGATCAGGTCGTTGTCGTCGCGGGGCGCGAAGACCGATGTCCTTCGCAAACGAGCGAGACGACGAGCAACAAGCGTCGCGGCGAGTCCGCGGGACAACAGCTCAACCACCATCCTCGCCCTCGCCCATGACGCCGTTGACGAAGGGCAATTCAGACCCCTTTGCAGTCTATCCTGTAAGCATAGGGCCGGAGGAGAACGACCTCATCGTGTTATACCGCGACTACATGATCCCGTCGGCGTACAGCGCCGAGCTGGGCCAGAAGCATATGAACGTGCTCGCGGCCCAGGACTGGAAAGACTCGGTCGCCGTTCTGGAGGACGAAGGCACCGCGCTCGGCACTCTGGCCCGCTACGGGTCCATCGCCAGCCGATGTAACCCGCACATGCAGCGGGTCGGCTACAAATACTTGGTCCAAAGCATCGCGGTGCTGCGGCGCAAACTCGCCCATGGCCACGACCTGCAGAGCAGCCTCGTCGACTGCACGCACGTCAACATGCTCTTCGCCGCCGAGGCCATTGCCGGGAACTTGGCCGGCGCGACCGCCCACGCCAACATGCTCCTGCAGGTCCTGCGCACGCAGTGGGCCCAGCGCCGCCTCGACTACAAGCTGCTGATCTACCAGCTGTTCGTCGACTATCAGCTCAGCTCGATGTTCGTGAAGCGCATGGTCTTCGACACCGCTGACGACAACTGGCTCGAGACCGTCCTCCGGCCGATCTGGCACGCCGCAGCGCCGCATATCCCCGTGTATGCGACGACGAGGGAGCTGGACCCGTGTATGATTCACCACGAGTGGCTCCGGTCCTCCTTCCAGGTCAAGCAGCAGCAGCTTTCCTTCATGGCCGCCCAGGCGGACAGTCTGGACGCAATGTCGCATCTGCAGCTCGTGTGGATGGCGCAGATGACTCGCGGGATGCTCTTCCACAGCCGGATGATCGACCACTATCTCACCGTCAACGAGCGGCTCAAGGATCCGCCGTTGACCACCACAGAGCACGACGAGGAGGAGAAGAGAGACAGTCTGCACGCTGACGCCTACCTCGCGCTGGCGGCTGCTCAACTGGACAGGCATGTGGGCGGACATCCCAAGATCATGGGCGTCCACGTGTACGACACGAGTCGTATGACGATGGGCCTGAAGCGGGCTCTCCTGGCCAGTGGCACTGCCGCTGAGAGTGCCGGCGGGGCACTCCATCAACGAGCCAGCTTCGGCAGATACGCAAACGCCAGGCTATGGGCTTTGTACGTCGGGGCTCTGGCAGAAACGGCGGCGAGTTCGACAAGGACGAACCCTTCGGGCCACTGGTTCAACGACACACTGGCGACTTTGGCCGCCACAATGCACATCCACTGCTGGGGAGATCTGGAACCCGTCGTGCAGGGATTTTTATACTACGACGGGCCCTTCTACATTAAGAAGCCCGCGTGTTTTGAGGACGCCGTCCCTCTTCCTGTCCCTGATCCGTTGGATCGGTCGTCGTTTCCTACATAATTCGATCGGCGCGAGTTGTCGGCGGGCAGATGATCCCAATCCGCATCACCGGTGTCCTAGTGTCAAGAGAAGAGTCTAGTGTCTAGAAACGAAGGCTGTCTGAGACCACGGGACGGAGGGCGTACGCGGCGGATCAGGGACCGCGGATCCTGGGGCGAGAGAGTCTGAAGCGAGTAGTGTGTGTTGACCCGCTTACATACTATACTATTTGTCCTCTTGGGTGAGACGTCGATCGGTGGTAGTTCTTTTCCATTTTTAAAGAATGCTGACAGGAGGGAGGGCATGACAAGGCTGGCTGGAAAGTGGGTGCGCGCCACGCTACGTAAATGCGAGCAATAAGCAGTGAGCAGTGAGTAGTACAGTACATAGTCTACCTCACACCACTCCACTCACGTAGCCACCAGCGAGAGGACGCCGGTGCAATGCAGTGCAGTTCAATTGCCAGAACAATCAGGCTTCCATGCACACACACACGTACGCCTCTCACAGGGCAAGTACTGTAGGGGGGTACACTCGCCAGAACGTGCTCTGAAGTCGCCTTTGCTTCTCCGCATCGTATTCGTGTGTCGTGACTGGTAAGGGTTTCTCTCCCCGTTCAATCTGCGCTGAGGATAACCTTTCAACATCATCGCCCTCGAGTGCTACCATGGTGCAAACTCCACCGTTCTCCGCACATCAGGTCCGTGTTTGGACCGAAATAACCATGGAGATATAAATCTGACCTTCTTGACCGCCATCGAGGCGGCAGCACTGGCGAATCTAGATCTATCCGCCAACAATCTCCATCAAGCGACTCGGGCTTCCTTCTTCAAGGAAACAGTACGCTTCAATGTTGCGTCTTCGCAAAGTACATCGAATGCCGCGAGTAAGCCTAAGCTTGTCCCTCTTTTTAGAGGCCATCGACGTTGATGGAACGTGATATCCGAATGTAGCTACTGGTCTGCCTCGACTTCGGGGTTCCTTGGTCCGAGGAGCGTGGTGTGCAATCTCGATGCAGCGTCAACCAATACTTCGACATCGAAGGGAGGAGGGAAGGAAGGTGAAAGACGTTTTGAGTGGGCCACAACCAGGCTTGGGCTGCCAGACATAGGTAGGAGGACTGGCGGCCAGCCTCTGTGGGAGGACACCTTCTCAAGCTAGAAGTCTTCAACAATGCTCACTCTGTCTGTCTTGTGCGTCGTAATCCATAAATGTATCATGTTTTCATGAATGTCGTGAGCGCCTTGGGCCATCTTGGGCCATGCATTCGAAACCCCAGGTTCGCGTTATTCGATTTCAGGATTTGCGTTGATTTCGCCCACCACGCTTTGAATCCGTGCCTCCCTCGGTGTCTTCTCATCAGGAGTACTTGAGGTCTATTGACCGGCCGCGTGCGCCTTGCCTTGCATCATAACATCTCCATACTCCTTCAGATTGAAGTCCCGGTCGACAATGTTGTCCCAAGCACGGTGCATGTCCTCTTGCGCCTTCTTGTTTTTCCAACCCCCACCAGGCATATTCGCGCTGTCCTTCTCACTAACACCCAGCGTGGGGAAGGCAGCCGTGTCTCCTGCTCCTCTAGAAGTGGACTGTGCGTTCGCGAGTCTGGCCGAGCTGCGTGTTGCCGTGCCGTTCGCCATGGCCGCTGATGCGTTTGTCGGACTTGGATGTAGAGCGGCAGTGGATTCTGCTTGAGAGGGCTGAGACCGTGGCGGCGAAAGTTCTCCGGGTGCGGCAGCGTTGAGGTGGTCGTTTGCTGGGGTTATCGCACGGTTGGAGTCTACTGGGTGTTGGTGTGAGAGGTCGCCTTCGACGACGTTGTCCGTCACGGTGGTGTCTTGGAGTTGAGACGGCGTGGAGGAAGTGGAGGTTGTCATGGTTTCGTCAGCGTCGTCCATAGCGAGATTATGTGACTACACTATTGAAAGTGAAGTGAAAGAGCGGTATATCACAGTCGTGGGCTTCGTGAAATTGACGTGATTCATATACACAATGAATGCGGGGAAAAGGAACATGTTGGTAAAAGGACCGCCGGAAAGGGCGGTTTCGAGCGCCGCTTTAAGCCTCCTTTCTACCTAACTAACACCTTATAATAAACGCCGGGTGGAAAATTAAATAATAAACTATAAAGATAATCTCGTCTAAATATATAACTATACCTTTAAATTTAAGTCTCTCTACCCTACTATTATACTTATTTTATTCGTCCTTAGGCTATAGCGGTATAGTCGATAAAGACCTGATATGTTTAATAGTCTTCTTCGGTGCGTTGAATTCTAGCTCGATCAAGTACAAGAAGGTCTAGACCTGCAACACCTTCCCCTTCCTGATTACTTCTCTAGCGACGCTGCTGTTATAGTACAACTTAAACTAATAGTTCTTCCCTCGTCTTTGTAACCCTACTTAGTCTTTTATTAACGAAGCCTACCTTTTATTATCCCCTACTATTTCTTTTTAACAATCGATAATATACTTTAAAATATTATTCTTAGTAGTTGCTGGTGCGGCACTACTGTTCGCATTTCCACACCCACAGGGGCAAAGTGCCTCAGCAACAGGAGATGTTTTTTCTCTGGAGAGCCTGCTAACAGCTGCGCCATAAACCCACCTAATGTAGAAGGCGATAATGTTTGCGTTTTCGACAGCAACGATGACACATCAGTCTGCTGTCCCGCTGGCAGCGTGTGCGTTCAGAGTGCGGTAAGTTCTATCAATTTTGAACAGATGATGGTGGGGTTTTCGAACATGATCACTAATATTTAGCTTCTTCCAAAGGATGTACAATTAAGTTCTTCTGCTTCTAGTACACTAGCACTTCACCCATGTGCAGATTTCTTGTCGATGGAGCCGCAAGTGGTATGGTGTGGCCTGTCGAATCTGAATGGCAACCTGCCCCCTTACATGTGGTCGTCGATATGGCAGCCACTCAGCTTCACTTCTGAACCATACTTCCCATTAAAATCCGCACGGCGTTTACCTCAGATCACGATATACCATTACAGACGTTCTCCAGGAGAGTCTTCGGTTCGATTGTCTCATCAGAATTGACAAAGATGGTGTTGTCACAGGAGACCCTGTTTTGGGAGAATGCGGATAAATATTTGATGTACACTGGTGTGCCATTCTCTCCAGTAATCATCACAAAGGCCGCGGGAACAGTATTTCACGATGCCAGCGGTCGCGAGATCCTTGATTTCACCTCAACTTTAAGTAGTGTGTTGGCTAGTATTGAATTCTGATTGTTCAGGAGCATTCTTCTGCTTCCCGTAAAAGGATGGGGTTTTATCTGAGGTGCTGAGATACAGACTGATGCTATCCCAAAATCTAAATGAGCTGGAGGCTTATCCCTTCTGCACGGGTGAGACACCAACGGTCGAATGCGATGCAAAAGTAGAATTATACAACCAAACTCGCCCACTAATACGACCTAGACCATGTTTGCCTCAAGATTTCGCTTCTCAACACCGTTCTCTTGGAGTACGGGATGCATGTGTTCGAGCGATGCCCCACGACTCTTGGTCAAAAGTAAAGAGCCTTCTGCCACCAGTCGCACCTTTCATTGTCCTCAGGGTCTGCGACGACGGTGGTGCTCGCATCATTGATCTTCAGCACCCTCGTCTCGCCATTTTGTCCTTGATAAGGGGGAAAGTGCGGTGCGGATGATCCTTCTCGATTAGGATCTCCAGTGATGGCAAACTCAGTCAAATATGTCTGCATCCACTCGGCGACGGTAGCATTGATAGACAGCCCATTTTGTGTACTCGGTCCGTTGTAGTACGTGTAAGGCACATCTTCACCATGGTACCCTGGTGAGACTGCGAAGATATACTCGTAGGTGCTGTTCGGGAAAGTCTTCGCCACCGTTTTTGCGAGCGAACGAGCGTTGCAGATGAAGGAACCTTCTGCTCCGGACAGAAACACGCGGGCTTCATTGGAGGAATAACCATATTTCTCGATATCGGCAGCAGACCATGAGCTGTTCGCCGAAGGATACAGCTCTTCAACCACGTAGTCCACCATTGACTGTGCGATGGTAGGAAAGGTACTCTCGAGGTTTTCTCGAAAGTCCGCGTCGCTGTCGGCGGTGGAGTTGGCAAAATAGATTGTCTCGTTCGAGTTGTGTGCCGTCATGATCTTGACTGACTTGTCAAAGCCTCCACTCGACAATAAGTGGACGGGCAGAGCTGGCACGAATTCACCGTCTACTGATGGGCCGAATCCGAAGAGTCCCCGGGAGGCGTTGGCCACAAGATCATGGTTTGCCTTGTACAACGTTTCGTATGGCAGTTTCCGTGCGTCGTCTAGCGTAGTAACATTCAACATGCTCATGTATTTCTGATACAGAGCCTCTTGCTCGTACTCGCTGGGCATGGGCTGAAATCCTGGAGATTGGAGAATGGCTTGCTGAAATGGCACTGGACCTTTGAGGCCGCCGTATGCTGTGAGCTGATGAAACACTGATGCAGCTCCCGCCGATTGAGCAAAAACCGTGACCCGGTTCGGATCACCACCGAATAAGTGGATCTTTGACTGGACCCAATCAAGCGCCAGTCTCTGATCGAGCAGGCCTACGTTAGCAGCACCATTGCTTCGAACTTCAGGTCCAGGCAAGAATCCGAAAGCCCCCCCCTAATGATAGTTAACATGCAGTCCGTATGTACAGAGTAGAACTGTCGCAGTCAACATACCCTGTAGTTCATCTTCACATATATCACGCCTTCATTATCTCCATGCCTTTCTTTACTCTTTTGCAGAAGGCCCGCAGGATTTCCACTCGGGTCGGTGAAGACAAATCCTCCACCATATATCCATACCATAACTGGTGCCCCTTTGTTCCCAGTAGAATTCGCCTTGTCCAAAACAGCTTGTGGGACAAGCACATCCAAGAACAGGCAATCTTCCGTTTCTCGAGGATCTGGAGGTGGAAGGAAGGCATAAGGATCGGTCTTTGCCATATTTTCGAGTGTTGCGTTGCCGCTCAAAGAAGGTGCAATTGCTTCGTACCAAGCCGGATAAACACTGGGGCATATCCTTCCGATATTGCCAGTCTGTACTTTGGAGCGATTCTGAAGAGGTTTGAGAGGTGGTCTCCAGCGCAGGTTTCCTACAGGGGCTTGCCCATAGCGGATATTGGAGAAGTTGTAATATCCACCAGTGGACTGCGAGTTGGCATGTCAGCCTCCGCAATAGAAATATTTCAGCTCAGTCCTTACATTCAGGTAGATCGCCTGATGAATCTCATAGCCAAGGTCAACAGCAGGCAGTGTGGAAGTTGACGTGCAAAGTACACCAAACGAGTAGGTAGAAAGGAGCAATTCCAAAGACTTGACGAGTTTCATGTTTGGTCATTGAATAGGAGAAACAGTTTGAAGACGGAGGAGATCGATCGTTGAGTTGTTCTTCCCACACAGCTCCGAGCTTTATAGCTCTCAGAGTTCAGGTACAACGGAAGTGGAAACCTCACTAGCATGACGGATTCGACGGGCTTCAAACCATGAGGCCGAAGCAGCAGTGGTAGTGGCCCGAAGATCGTCAATGGCAATCTCTCAGCTAGATTTCCCGTTCTTGCATTATTGGCACGAAACGGCCGAGATGGATACAACAGGGTTCAGGCAAGCTTCGCGTCATTAGTGACAGTCATTTACCTGAGCAAGGCTTGTTTCTGACAAGCCGTAATAGGGGCCGCTTGGTTGAAGGGAGGAATAATGTCGGTTGCAGTGGTGACGCCCGTTGTCTGATGCACGGGCAACGTCTGAGGATACCAGACAAACTCCGATTCGGACACTCGAAGGATGCGATCGTTGTTTTGCAGGGGGCGCGACAAGACCTGTCTATCATCCGCATTATCACTAGTCCAACCCACGAGGACTGAGGATGAGGCGAAGCTTAGGTTATTAAATAAAATGTTCTTGGGGGCACTTTTCGAACCGAGAATACTCCACGTAGCCACTCAATGAGCAGTATTAGCTTTCCCAAGCAGTATTAGCTTTCACAAGTAGGTTAGCTCGATTGGACGTTTTACCTGGCGGAGATGAAGTCTCCCTAACATTAGACCTATTCTGGATACAGGTGTCTGCTCCTACGATCAGCCCAGGTACGGTTTACTTCGAAATGCAACGCTTCGCTGTGACGCATTCAGAGGAAGCGCAGCATTTCAAATGATCCTAATCCTTCTTCTGGTCATTTGGCGAACGAAATGACAAGTTCTGTGGTGGGCGACCCAAACGCCAGGTGCTATTCTGAGAGTCGAGGTGGGCAATACTGCAACAGATAGGACATGCAGAGACTGTCGGACTTGTGCAGTCTCTGAGCCACAGTCTCAGTGCCCGCTATCGTATCGAGGGGCGTCCCGAGTATGTGGGCTACAGACCTTGCAGCTATGCTAGCGTTGAAGCTACGAAGTGCCCCTTTGTCCTCCTTCCCATCGCCTCAGACCGGAAAGCCAGCATGCTTTCCACGCAGCTTGCGAGTAATAATACCATAAGAACTTGTGCATCACGTCTTCGACCACTGGCCACTGCGCTGGGGGCGATTCGCTCCGAACGATGGCATCGATGAGTAATCGACCTCGATCAGCCAGAGGAGTGCCGTCCGTCGAGCTCCCCGCTGCCACAACGGCAGCCCATATTCTCAGGTGCTTCTCCGTCTCCAAACTCGGCTCATAGGATTGAGCAGCCTCAATAAGTTGTGAAAGCATGCGAAAGAAAATTCCGCTCGAGCGAAACCGTTTCATGATGTCAACGCCCAAGCAGAATAGCGTAAGGCAGACGAGTCTTTGCGTGCTTCCGTTGCTCGATTGCTGCGTTTGATCAAGACAGAATACTACGCTTTCGATATCAACCCATGGTCTTGCGGCCACGATTGTTTCGACCTCCTTCTGTCTATTGGTATCGTTTATCAAGTCGATCCAACGCGATATTCTGAAAATTGCCTGTGCAAGTCCCGGGCTGATTCTAGATCTTTCAACGAGGGCTTGAAAGCCAGGCCGGAGCACCATGGTGAACTTGTCACAGGTGGGTGCCAGAGCCAACCTCTCCGATGGCTTCTCCAAGACACCGCGATGCTGGCAGTAAGACATTGCTCGTAGATACACCCCGCCCCTGTCAAATCTGCTCAGTCAGTCGTCACACAGGAGGATCAACTTCCTTACGCATCAAGATACCCCTCAAAAACCTGCTGGCGGAGGCGATTTTGAAAGAATGGCCTCTGGTCCATCATCCTCCGCAGAGCAGATAGATGGACATTAAATGCATCCACGTCGAAACTGAAAAGCTGACAACTCAAGTTTAGCTTGGTATCAAGGTCGAGCAAGAGTGTCACTCACATCCAGCGTCAACAGATTCAGTACAGACAGCATCATTGCTTCATCAACAGGTGCCGCCGAAGCTGAAATCTTGTTCTGCAAGGCTCGTAAAGCTTTGCCCTTGTGATAAAGGACTTCTTTCGAGAATTCACCAGGAAGGTTTTGGTCATGCAGAACTTCATGGATGACTTTGCTCATGGCGACCAAAGACTGAAAGGCACTGACGTCGCCAAGCGACAGCTGAAAGATTGTAGAAATAACTCCAGCTGTGACTCGGTCTTTCTGGTGCAAAAACTCTTGACATCCGAGACAGGTAAGTCGAAACACTTTGCGGCGGCCGGTCAAGATTGCGTACCTGTGATTTGAGATGGTACCCAGTACTCGAGCCAGAAATCAACCGCTGTTTGGACACATCCTTTATTGGCGATGGGATATACGTCGAAAGGGTCTCGACGCCAGCCGTCAAACTCGATGGTAGCAAGGGTTGAAGACTCGAAAGCTTCAACTCTGTTACGAGTGGGTTTCTGCCACTGCAGTGGTTTTGGCGTTTCGGGCTGGCATTCACTGCCTGATGATTCCAGACTCTCATGGGACTCATATCCTTGGGCTACTCTAGTCCAGGGAAGCATCAACCTTTCCTTAAGCTGAATTTTCGCCGGTCGTCTCCCTAGTCGCCTGTGAGTAAATGACGCAACTGCGTATTTAGATTCTTTAGTGCGAAGATCACCAGGGTGTTCAATGTGGAGAAACGCAACAGGCGCTTCAGTGTCCTTTCTTGTTGCCATTGTGCTACCAAAGCTTCTAAGAGACTCCGGTGCGTGTGGAAACAGTCTCAGGTCTCACAGGAGAGAAATACATGGCTTTGGCGGACTCTCGAAAGTCCACCAGTTAGGCAGAAGACCGGGCTGACAACGTACCGCCTCATGCACCCCACCTCGATGGTCCAGTCCGAATTTTCGGCATCGGACATTGGCCAAAATTTGACGCTTGACTGGTCCATTAAATGGGGTTCTTGATACAAACTGTGCTGCTTACGCAAGGCGGACGATCGGTAGCTGGACCATCTTCAGATGGACGACGAATCGCCCATGCTGCTAACCTGGGAGAGGATTTCCTGCCTTTTACGGTGTACACTGGTGCCCTTTAGCCTGAAAGTGCTTGTGAATGTCCAAGACACCTGCGTGGGGTTGAGAACTTCCTGCACTACCATTGATGGGTTCATTCGACTGACCTTGGCTCAGCCGCCGGGGATCCAGTCGCGCAAGACATGTCAGTCGCGAGTGACAAGAAACCCACCGAAGGTCCTTAACGGTCCGCTGATTTTGAAATCACAGTTTCAAGCGAGGACGACCTTCCTGTCCTTATTTCAAACACAGAATTCGAAGAACTGCTTTATGATCTAAACTTTACGTCCGCTGGCACCGTCACCACAATAGGCCCATTCTTCGACTACCCTCTCTCTGCTGCGGACCGGCTAGCACTGGGTGGAAGCGACGAAGCAACCGAAAAAAAAAAATAAGTGGAAGAAAGTGACTAAGGGCGCGTATAAGCATGACCGAGGCAACTTCTTTGTGAAGGTGGAAAATAGGAGGGACGTCCCTCAGGAAGAGGAAGTCACAGCACAACAGACCCATGATTTTGAGAACCAAGAAGTGATGATATCCACAGCGCAGCAGCTAATTAGATTGTGCAAGGATTGCTGAATGGAACGTGCTCGACGATGGCTGAAAAGCCATAATAACATCAAAACCCTTGTCGGCATCCGATGATCCCATCCTTGCTGAACAGGTACCTCATACTAGCAGTAAGCATATCAAAGGGAGTTTTCCACGACGAACCAGAGATACTCGCCATTCTCTTCCGAGAACCCCGCGTCGACGACAGCAAGCCAAGAGCCTTCACCTGTTCCTGACCAGACTCAGGGACCTCAGGGGGAAAAACACGGAAACGAAAGCGGCGGGAGAAGCCGCAAGCGTCATCTAGCAAGCGGTTCAATAGCGGCACGTTCACACGACAGTTCGATTGTGGGAATGGCATGTCTAGATGACGTCCTCCAGCAAATGACGGCCAGGCAGGAGGGTTCGCAAGTGAGCAGATTACTCAGGGTTGAGTAAACAGCAAAGTTTATCCGTTTTCACAGTCCAAATTGACGAGTTAAGTTGAATAGTCGGCAGTAAGCTTGAATAGTCGGCAGTTAGCATTTCAATTCAACAGTTCAGTTTAGCAGGTTGTGCGACTCGCTGGACGCTCGCGAGAATTGGCTGCATGGGATTGGTGGTCCACAAATGATCCGCTACCGTATGCGGTTTATGGTTTTGAAGTTTAGCAGCGTCGTGGCACTTGGGTCCAAATGTGTCCGGAGACGTCTTATTACAGCCTCAACAGTTGAACCTGCGGATAGCGACAGGCAGTGACACGATATGTATAGGGTGGAGAGCATTACAAGAAGTGACTGGTTTATAAGAAGCCGTCCCTCGAAGCGGGTTTCTTTTCGGCACTGGCATTCTTAGCAGGGACAATTGTCTTGTCATCGACGGGTTTCCTGTTACAACCGCAGGCATGAGCACAAAGATCGTTCTCATTGGCGCAGGCAGCGTCATGTTTGGCCTGGGTGCTGTCGGAGATATCCTCAAGTCCACAGCACTAGCCGGAAGTACAATCGTCCTGAACGACATCAACCCAACTGCATTGGCCGCTGTCGAAGACGTCGCCAAGGTTTACGTCAAAGAAAGATCGCTGCCTTTCAAGATTCAGGCGACGACGTCTCTGGATGAAGCGCTTGTGGGTGCTCAATTCTGCGTTATTTCCATCGAGGTTGGGAACCGTCATGAGCTATGGGAGCAAGACTGGAAAATCCCGCAACAGTATGGGTTCAGACAAGTTTATGGCGAAAATGGAGGACCAGGTGGCCTCTTCCACGCCCTGCGTATTGCACCGCCAATCCTAGGCATCTGTGAGCGGATCCATCAAATCTGCCCGGAGGCTCTTGTTTTCAACCTGAGCAATCCGATGGTCCGAATCATGCATGCTATCCATACCAAGTTTCCCAAGCTAAAGTGTGTCGGCATTTGTCACGAGGTGGCGTCATTGATCGAGCACCTGCCACCTATGTTGAACACATCGGTCGAGAACCTCGACATGAAGGCCGGTGGCTTGAATCATTTCAGCGTGTTGGTGGAGGTCAAATATAAGGATTCTGGCGAGGACGCATATCCCGACGTCCGCGAAAAAGCTCCGACCTACTTTGCGAACGCCCCGGCCGTCTTCGGATATATTGGCGAGCGCCGGCTGTTTCAGGAGGTCCTTAAGCGGTTTGGTACTTTACCCATCACGACTGACAGCCATTTTGGTGAATACATCCCTTGGGCTGCCAGCGTCGTCGACCATAGGGGAATCATGGAGTTCTACAACAGCTACAAGTCGGAAATGTCGTCCAACAGAGATGAAGCCCGTCGTCGAATTGAAGAGGGCACGCCAGAAGCAGAATACTGGCGCGTCGTCCCGATCATAGAAGGAATCATTACCAACTCCGGCCACTACGAGATGTCCGTCAATATACCTAACGATGGATTTATCGATTACTTGCCACGAAACCAGATCGTCGAAGTTCCGGCCACTGTCGATAAATGCGGCGTCCACGGTGTTAAGCTCGATCCTTATCCCAAGGGATTTGCCGGCCTCCTCCTCCTTCAAGTAGCGGTCAACGATCTGACAACCGAAGCTATACTGGCAGAATCGAAGGCTGCAGCTCTACGGGCACTTCTTGTCGACCCTGTTGTCGGCGATGCGAATGCCGCTGAGGAACTGTTGGAAACCATGATCTCTTTGCAGGGAAAATGGTTGGGCTACTTGAAGTGACGTTCAAAGTGACGCTGCAAGCAAAGATTGCTCTGTCGTATTTCGCTCGTAGGATCTAGACAGAGCATCACGCTCAAACCGTGCCTCATTCAATTTTACCCTGAATTTCCCAATTTGCCACAACATGCTGCACAAAGCTTTAACACCCGCATAATCCGTCAAGAGCTAGATCGTACGACCATACGTTGTTATTCGAGTCGTGCCTCTTACATGACTTCCGCTCCTCTGCAAAACCAACTTCAGTTAACCTAATAATATGATCCCAGCACAACCTTACACAGTAACATGCTGCCGACCAAAACTTTAAGCGTTGCTCGAAACGAGCGCTATGTCAACGCTGAGTAGCCAAGATGGTGAGTAACAAAGGTGCTCGAGCCGACCGTTAGTTCACCATTCGATAGAACATTCTGTAAAGAAGGAAACAGCCGTAGCTCTTCTGCATCAAGTATGTGCTCTCCTGAGATATCGTCCGAGCAGCACTCTTGACTGGGCGCCTTGCATCATGCCCTGCTATTGGGAACGTACAATTGATTGATTTCAGATTTAACAATGCAATCTATTTTGCTGAAGTGGAAATGGCACCGCTTTCGCCACAGCAACTGGTACTAGAGCCTGTCCCAGCGCCAAAGCTGCACAGAACTTGCCCATAATAGCTGTCTAAGGATCGGCATTCGTGTCCCGCTGGAGTTGGGCTGCACGCCACCCTACATCTACTCTGCAAGGAGGTGAGAGAACCTGGCTACTCTGTATGTCGACGACCTGAAATAGGTCAAAACCACTCTGCTCGAAGCCCGGGAAATCGAATGCTCCTCCTTGGACAGGGTCGAATGGCCAATCTAGAAGGACGTCGTCACCCTGCTGGAGTCGTGAGCTAGGGGCGGCTGCCTTGATTGCTGTCGATGGCATATCGGTGCTTAGCAATCGATTTCCAATGCATGCGGGAAATTGAGTGGTAAGATTTGTTGAAACCGTGGAGTCCGGGTATGGGAGGTTCTCCTGCGGTTGCTCCTGGTCAGTAGGCTGGTGCATGAGCTGTGGGCGAAACATACAATAGCATGTTGACAACCAGCCAGGCCTTTTGCTTCTATTGGCTCTTCTAACACCTTCACCGGCAACGCACTAGGAGACACAAAGTTGTCTCGGCTTGTTCTTGTAAAATCAGTCATATAGTGATCGATGCGCTGGACGTGCTGATATAGCGTGGTCGCAATGCTGACCGCCGAGCTGAATGCGGTCTCCAGGCTGCGAATGAGGTTGGCCAGAGCGAGAAGAGCGGAGCGGACCTGCAGATACATCCACTGCGAAAGTGGTGCATGGACGGCAGAGCCCATGAGGTGGCCAACACCAGCGAGGTGGTGCAGCTACAACGGGATCAGCAAAGGTTCAGGTTGACTCAAAGAGACGATTTATCAACCATATGAACAGAAATGTCATAGAACGGCAAGTGAGCTTACCATGGCGGTTGAAGAGGCCTGAATATATGTAGGTGGGATGGTCGACAGCCCATCAAGCAGTTCTCCAGCTATCGTGCATCGTTGTGAAATGCTGTGGTCCCCGCTTCCCGTGAGCACCATCTTGACCGTCGTCATCGAGATGATGATGTTTGCTGCTATCCCAGTTGTCAGCTTTTCCGCCAGTTCCCCGGACGAAGGCAATTCGACACCTACCCTGAAATCCGTATCTGTCATGCCTGATATCTCCCGTCATCGGACTTGCAGATTTGAGCTCATTGGGCAGCCCCTCATACATGTGCTGCACTATACCCAGCATTTTCTTCTGGCTCAGGTCGTCGTCAATGTCAGCCCCACGGTTCGGAAGTAAGTGGCCGAGCTCGCCCCTTGGCTTCCCAGCGTTGATCTCCCGCAATCGCAGGCTCTCGACCACATGCTCCATGATGCGGTACAGATCAGTGACGAAGTTCCATCCACGAATGAACGACGCAGTGCCATTGTGACGCTGAATGACGCCGGACTCAGCTATGTCTTGGTCATCACAGATTTCGGCGGGATAGAGAACGTTACAGTGCGCTTCATGCTGGCGTACAGGTGAGCCGAAGGACACAGCTAGATAGATGTCGAGCTGATATTGCTGCCAGAACTGTGCTCACGAGGTCAGACGTGTTCAACCGTAGATTCTGGACGGACGGATCATTGGAACTCACAAGACGACGCCGCTCCTGTCTCTCGATCTCATTTAGTTGAGGCGGCCACCGCGCCTCGCTGTGGAACCCTGTAGTGGCACACATAGCTAAATAGCGATGTAAATGAGCGTGACAGCCAGGAAGATCATTGTACTGCAGGCACAACATGCCCAACAAGGCTTCAGTGCGCATAAAGTTGAAGTCGACATTGCCAATCGTCGATGCGGGGATCGATTCGAGGCATGCGCGGTAGAACACCTCGGACGCTGGCGTCACCACGATATCGAATTTGGCCGAGGAATCGGAGACTCGGGCCCCATTCCGTATCCGTGCAGACGCTGTTGCGCAGACTGCCATGGTAAGAGCGAAGAAGGAGCGGTCGCGAGTGTAGCGTCTAGAACAGATATCAGAGGAGAAGGATGGCCAATGAAAGTACAAGAGTCTGGTTAGAGATTAGCTATGCGCAAGTGCTTAAGGGAAGAGCAGTTGTACATTGGGTACGCAACTCTATGATAGATCTCGACCAGGTACTGAATGGTTCCATGATCCACGACAGCACGATACTCCCACTCGGGAGTGATGGATTGCGCTGCGCAACTCGATGAGTGCAATTGGGACGAAAAGATCTTGTTATCACCTTGCGGGCGACGTCGCGCCGGCTTGCGCACCATGGTCAGAAGAGAGAGGGAACTGAGGAAGCTTGGGCACACCTACCCCACGACGTTTGACGGGCCGATTATAGGTGCACACGAGACCGAGAGAATCGCACGTACAGCATGATCCTGGTGCCAGACCAGGGGCGCACTGGTTGAATCAGCATATCAAGAGTTGCAGCTTCTTCAACCTGGCGTACTTTTAGCCCACCGCGATGGCACCGGTCACAGGCTCTCTACAGATATGCGTCAGCTCCCTTAGACGGATACAAGAGAATGTTGAGCCTACTGTAATACGCCTTCTTTTCAACGGCACAACTGATGCTCCATCATCGGCCATTCCGGGGGGACGCCGAATGTCAGCCCACAGTATTGATATCACCAACGGCTCGGGATGGACGGTTTAGCTCTTTCGCCACGGGCGGCCGTGTCAATCAGGGGTAGTGGACACCAGCGCTCGATGGGAAGGGAAACAATGTTACACGAATGAAAAGGAGAGGCACATTAACGACATTGGCGGTATAGACATGCGACTTACCCGCATCGATGGGCACGGTAAGTTCACCACTATGCTTAGCTAAACCTTCGGCACGTCACCGCCAAATTGACATCACGGATGTCTCACTAACTAACCACTTCAGAGTGCTGGATGACGAGTCCATCCAACAGCATCTGTATTCTGGTCGGAAGGCCCACTGGTGCCTCGATTAGCGCTTGACGTGCTGCTAAATATTTATCAGCGTAGCCTACAGTATTAGACACCAGCACATGATGATGACACATTTACGCACCCGCAAAGTTTTGATTGACGAAAGTAAAGAGTGGCATCAAAACTGACCCTATATTGGGGCAACATGCATAGAGTAGCTCGGCACTAGCGGAGTACACGCGTAAGCTAAAGCACATGAAGTAACGCTATTGGCGGTGTCGATCCTATAGACCCTATACTCGATAAGGCTAAATGTTAGGGATGCCCTAATAGGATAGGTAGAGCGTGGTACAATAATAGTATTTAAGGCTTAAGTTTACCCTTAACGTTTAGTTAATATAGGACTTAAAGTATAAGAGAAGGATACTTCTCTTATATAAGTATCTCCTTATTTATATAAGACTCTTAGCGCTAAAATATCCCTTAGTATTCTAAGATATTCTTAATAATTATCCCCTCTTCTTAAGGCTTCTTATCCTTAAGAAATAGTATAGTTATATATAAGATATATTATATAAGCTCTTATAGTAGTCTTATAGTAAATATTACTATTTAAGTAGTTTTTAAATATAATACTTTATTATAATACTATAATATTAATAAACTATAGCTTTACTTTTAATATATAGCCTTATTAAGTATATAGCTTATTATTAATAATAAATATAGTTATTAATACCTTTAAATATTAATTATAATAAAGTTTATTATCTATTTTATAAAGGTTCCTTAAGTATTAAATATATCTTAAGTAAAGATATAAATATTATATATTTAAATTAAATATTTATTTATAATATAAACTATAATTTCTTTTTTATTAAAGCTAAGCCCTTTATTTATTACTATAAACTATAATATAAAGTTCTCCTTTACTTTTAAGTTAATAAATATATTAAGAGGCTATTTTATTAAGAATAAAGATATATTAAGACTTTAAGAGTATTATAAATAAGGGTACACTAAGACCTTAAAGGTTATCTATATATAGCGCGCGGGCCGTATATATCTCCTCTTTAACTCTCTTTAGCTTTCGAGTCGAGTCGCTATATACTTATAAATAAGCTATATATCTCTTAATTAACTACTATTAACCCTTATTCCTAATATTCTCGAAAGCTAACCCCTATCTCCGGTCCCTTCCTTCCCCCCGAACAAACCTCCCTTAAGTCGTACACAATACGCCGCCGTAATAGTACCGAATTAACGCCAGCCGACTCGGGTAAATAGAGAGCTAGAATTAAAAGGCGAAGGGCCTAAGATTATTAAGTAGCGGTATATACGCTTATAGGCTATATTATATAAGCGTTAGTAGCTCTAAAAGATTAAAGAGATAGAGCGAGAGCTAATAAAAGAGTCGCTAGCGAATAGCGGGATCTTCGGTACCTTAAGTAATATAAATAAAAGGCTTATTTTATAGGATCTTATAGTATAATATTATCGCGCCTTCTTATCGCCGCTATATAAAGGTACCTTACTTAAGGAGTTATAAGACTTCCTCCTTAGCTATAAGGTCTACTTTAGTATAGTAAAAGAGTATAATAAGTATATATAAGTTATAGTTATAGCGTTATACTTATAAAAGAATACTTTATAATAATAGAGCTAACTTAGCGCCGGATAGCTTATCTTATAGGATATATTTAAGTATACTTTATAAGATATAATCTAGGACTTTATAAATTATATAGTAATTATATTCTTAAAACTAAAAGAGCTATAATAGAGTAGTCTATTAGTATAGATATTAATAATAGCGATAGAAGAGCTTAAGGATAAGATCCTTATCTTTATAGATAAGGAATAAAAGGTCTAAGTACTTCTTAACTATCTAGAACTAGAGCTATATATAGTAGTCCTTCGCGAGGAGCGTATAATTTATATATAACTATAGGTATAGGCTGTCGTATAAAGGTTATAAGAACTAAATATAGTATAAATATTAAATATTATAATAGGGCGGTGATGCTTACAGCGCTGATTAGCTGTACGTGCCTATATAATATACAGATAAGTAACTGTACTATCTAATTAGTTAAATCCTTAGTATAAAGCTATATACCTCCGCTATATATTATAGGTAGAGTAGTAGCACGCATTTAATATATATATATACTATAGGTAATAAAATATATAACACTATTACTTATAAAGCTGTTTATTATTATATAGTATACCGGGGACGAAGAGGCAGTGCCTACCGCCGTATAACCCTCTACCTAGAGGTTATAAAGCTTTACTCTAGTTTATTAGTGCCTCTAATAAGAATATTCGCTTAAGAATATTTAGACTGTAGTGACGCGGGTAAATCTACGCGCGGCAGGACGATCGGATAGACGACTGAACGATAAAACGACAATATAACGCTATAAACGATAAGGACCGACTAGATTAACTACTTACTTATTTATCGATTAATTAACTAGAACTAGAGAAGCTAGCTATATATATAGGACCGCTATACGAGAGAATCGTCTAAATTACTAGCTAAGTAAATCTATCCCGCTATACGGGTATAGATTATAAACTATATTAGCTATTTAAGGAGACCGCTACTTAAGGTGTTCTTTCGGGGTTCTAGCTATATATATTAGCTACTACTATATAGAGCGGAAACTAATAACTAAACGACTACCTAAAAGACTTAAGACTAATAATTAACACTTAAAGAGAGGAACGCGGTTAACCCTAATACCCTTTAAGCTCTTAAGAAGAGTAGGCTACTTAAGATTAGAGACTTACTTAATAAAGAGCTAATATTAAAGTATTAGCTATATTTAATAAAGAGAGACTTAATAGTCGAATATAAAGGAATAACTATAAGTAATAATAAAAATTACTAAAATTAAATTAAAAGAGAGGATTCTTTAAAACTTTAAGACTATTTATAAATACTTAAGAAAGCGATAATTATTAACTACTAAGAGAAGTAGTCTTTTATATATATAAAAATAATAAAATATATAAATATCTAAAGTTTAAATTACTTTACTTAAGAAGATAAGACTTATATTTATTATATTTTATTAAATTAATAAAAGGGCTAAAGATAGCTTTATTTAAGGCCTTAAATAGAAAAGGAAAGGTAATATTATTTACCGCGGCGAGTAATATTATATAGAGATTATTAACGCCGGAAATCTTAACGCCGCCGGTATATACTCCTTTTATAGTAATATCTATAAGAGAGATACCTTAAAGCTTAGATAGGAGCGATAACTTACTATACTTTAATAGAAGGAATACGACTACCTTCTTTAAAGAGTTTAAAGAGCTATATAAATATAATTAAGTAATAAATAGTAAAGAGTATATTTAAAGATCTATATATTTTATATTAAAAGTAGAGAAAGAGAAATATAAAGAGCTTATAAAGTATAATAAAATAAATTAAATTAAGTTTAAAGAGAGAGTTTTAAATAAATATAAGAATTAAAATAAGATATAGTAAATAATAAGTATATATTATCTTTATATACTCTTAAGACGTTATCGTAATAAATCCTAAAACCTTAATTTATACCTCCGTTAATTCTATAAGACTATAAAGTATTTAATTAATAATAAAGTAGAGACTAACTATACTTACTATTATCTTTTCCTCTCTAGACTACTAAAGGTATATATAAATAAGATTTAAAAGAAGTAAAACCTAATAGATAAGAAGCTAGAGAACTTAAACTTCTAGAAGTATTAAGAATAGATAAGAGACTTATAGGAAGTTAATAATAAAACTAGTAAGTTTATATAGAGTATACTAAATAAAAAATATTAAGACTTAATATATAAGAAAGAGACTTAATCTTCTATATTCTAGAAGGAGGAAGCTTAAGAAGATAAATATCGAAAAGATTAACTAGACGATATAGCCGTAAAGACTAAAGAGAATATATAAGTATAGTTAATAAAGCCTATAACCTTAAGAACTACTGTATCCTTAATAGATAAACTAACCCGACTAATAGGAGCGCTTACTCTACCGATCTAGACACGTAATATAATTACTCTTAACTTTATAAATAGATTAATTAAAGCCTTAAGGGGAGTTTCTCCGGAAGCGATCTAGCCTTTTTAAGGATCTTCTTTCTAAGAACGGTCGGTAAGGTTTAGTAGTAATCTATAGTACTATACTAAAGAATAATTTAATCGGCGTAAATTAAATATAAGTATTACTAAAGGGAGCTACTTTCTTTACGATTAATAAGACTATATATTATATAAAGATCTATAGTAAATATATTAAAAGGCCGCTAGTATATTATATCTTAACTTAAATTATAAGATTATACTAAGGAGGTTTCGCGATTAAGACCGGCCCTTACTAGTATTACTAATTCTGTAGAAAGAGATAAAGCTTAAATATTTAGAATAGATTATATATAAGATTAATAAGTATACTAGTATCTCTTCCGAATAGCCTTATAGGATAAAGGAAGAGGATTTAAAGCCTCCCTTAGTAAGGATAAACCTTATTTAAGCGGTTAAATTAAAGCTAAATTATAACGTATTAGAAGACTTAGAAGATAATTTATATATACTGAAGCTAGCTAGGCTAAAAGGAATTTATATTAACTAGCTAGAGACTAATATTTATATTAACGCTTTTAGGAAGCGACCGGTACTATAGTAAGGAGGATATATATAAGCGAAGCATCCCTAGACTAATATATATAAGCTTATTATAAATAGTTAGCGACATTATATAATATAACGAATAAAACTAAATAGAGAGATTATCTTTAATAATATTATAGATAATATTCTCGCGCTAAAATAGTTAATTAATTAAAGGCCGTTAATAACTCTATATAATATATAGAATAACTAAATATATAACCCGCGATTAGAAGATACCGAAATAGGCGATAACGATAAATATATACGCCTAAGGCGAGTTTTATAGCGCTTATATATTATAAAGAAGATATAGTATAGACCGCTTAGTTCTAGGCCTCTCCGAAAGGTACTCTTATAAGATTTAAATAGTACCGGGAGAATTATTAATTAGCTATTAAGTTAAGAGGTAACTATTTAATTATAGGACCTACTATTAACGAAAGAAGTACGCGATAAGTAGTTTTCTTATAAGTATTAGTACTATAATAAAGGTAAGTAAGAGCTAATTTATTAAATATATCCTCTATAAGTTAGAATAATATAGACTTAGGAAGGACTTATTATAAGAGTTAATATAGTATAGATAAGCTTTAATAAGAACTATTTAATGTGTCCGCGATTATATTATAGCAGCTATATTATAAATCGCTCTATATAAGATAATACTATAGTCCGAAAGTTTCTTTCACTAGGGGAATAGTAATATAATACTAGCTTAAGGTAAAGGTACGCGGTTACTTATAACGGCGTTAAAGTAAAGTAATACTCCTATATCCTAAAGGTAGAGGTCGGAGTATAATTATTATTAACTATATCTTCTATAGAGATAGATTTAACTATAACTATATATATAGGTAGGTTTCCTATTCTAGTAGATCTAAGCGTTATATAGTTATAACTATTACTTTTATATCGTATAATATATATAACGACCTATTTCCTATTTCGGTAGTTACGTAAGGCTACGTGACCCGAGTCAGCCTTACCTACGAGGCTATTTCCTACTCGCTCGACCTTCCGCTTCTTAACCTGGGCTGGTCGTATAAAGGTCGGTTCGTAATACTTTCCCCTCTTTAGCCTATTCGTTATTTATAATATACTTAAGGTAGGTTATCGCCTACTTATCCGTTGTTCTATTTCTTCCTATAGCTAACTATATAGGCCTTTAAGGTGTAAAAGCTAATCTCTAAACCCCTTAAGTCGTCTAAGCCTACTATCCTATAGCAGCAACATTAAAACACGATTACTAATTATATTAAATTCGTCGAATAAACTAAAGCGATAGTAGCCTATACCGAATACGCTAATTATAGTAAGGTTTACTTCTACTCTAGGGAGTAGAATATAAAGTATATAGTGTACCTCCGGTATCGAAGAGAGTATAACGGAACCTTTTCTATAGAGGAGCTCTGTAAAATTAGAGAGTAAAAGAAATAATTAGCGGCTAAGTTAAGGGCTAAAAGGCGTAAGATTACGTGTTTATAAAAGGTACTTATTAAGTTAAAGGAAGGCGACGTTGACCTCTAGGATTCCCTAGCTTAATTAGATAAAATTTTTAATAATATATTAAAATAAGAAATAATAGCGCTAAGTGCTTTTAATAAGGTATCGGCCTAAAATAAAGTAGCTCTCGCTAAACCCGGCTTCGTGTAGTATAAGGCCCCCGTAACAGAATTCATCGACTAGAATAAGGTTTTAAACTTTAATAGTAGTTAGCCCGCGATAGGTTAACTTCTCGACCGGTAGTATTATTTAATAAGACTTCTCGGTAGGTGTTCCGCCGGTTCCTATATATTCTCGGAATTATTATACCCTAACCACTTTACTAGGTAACGCCTTAGGGTCTCGTTAAAGTAATCTACAATCCTTTCTACGTTATATAGGGGTTCTTAGGTTTCTTTATAGATTAGGACTAGTCCTAGTTTAGTGTTTCGAGGTGCCTTTTCTAGTAGTGACTTATAGAAAACTAGATAAATATTTATACTAGTAGGTAATTCTATTTTAAACGTAACTAGTCCTAGTTTCCTCTTAATTTTATATAGCCTAATTTTCGTATAATCGAGTTTATTTAATAGCCTTATTATTTTAATATTTTTTCGTAAAATATAAACTTTCTCCCCCTTCTAAAAGTCTAGTCCCTTAAATCTTTTTTTATTTACTTATTTTACCGTTTTTTATTATATTTTCTATAGTTCTTATTTAAGTATTCTATATAGCGATTATAGTTTCTCAACTAAGATTTTTACCTTTTCTATAATTAGTTTTATTCCTCTTAGGTCTTTCTTAATGTTTAGGTGTCTTCCGTAATTAGCGTAGAATAGCGATATACCTATTACTAATATTAAGTTATTATATACGAACTATATAATTAATAGAAGTTCTACCTAGTTATCTTATTAATAATTTATATAGTATCGTAAGTACTATTCTAATATTTAATTTATTCTTTTAGTTTATCCGTCCGTCTATAGATAATATACTGTTAATAGCTTTTAATATATTCCTGTAAGGTCTATAAGCGATTACTAGAATTATAATATAAATAATTTATCTTAATCCGATTTAATTATATTTAGTGTACTATACCGTGCTATTACCGTCTTCGTAAAGGTGTACGCTATATCTTTAGCCGTTACCGATTCTCTCTATAGTTCGAAATATATATATTTAGTTAGTTTATCCTTAATAACTAAGATTAAATTATACTCGACTTCTATTAGTAGTTCTCTAGACTTAGGTAATTTAATAATAAAATCTAGTATAATTATCGACTATACTTAATCTAGTAATTCTATTATCTATAGTAGGCTATATAGCTTATATCTTACGTATTTAGCTCTATAGTAAGTATCGTAATCCTTAATATATTCCTTAACTTCTTTCCGTAATTATAGCTATATATAGTCCCTTATAACTAATTTAATTATTTTATTAATCCTTTAGTAGCCTATAGACTTATCGTTATATCTAGCAGCGATAATATCTCTTCTTTATTACGCTATAAGCTTAGGCTGTTCTATTATTATTATAATTATTTATATCTTCCTATATATTAAAACTTTACCCTATTACTTTAATAGCGCTACTAGTTCCGGTTTTATTATACCTATATAGTCTACCCTTTTACTAAGAGTATCTACTCTTCCGTTCTTAGTTCCTCGAATATAGTTTATCTAAAAGTTATATCTAGTAAGCGTCTTAGCCTATCTAACTTATCTTCTATTAAGTTCCTTAGTTATAGTCTAGTATAATAAGTTCTTATAATCGGTAAAGATCTAGACTAAATACTTAATACCTTTAAGGTAAACCCTCTATTATTAAAGCGCTTCTACAATCGCTAATAACTCTTTATTATAAATATTATAATTCAACTCTAGTCCTATTATCCTTTAGGAGTAATATACTACCGGTCTAGCTTTACTATCTTCTCCTTTCTAAGTAAGGTATACTCCGATCGCTTCGTCAGATATATTTATTTCTAGTAAGGCTTCCTTTTCTAGGTCGAAAATAATTAGGATAGGTATATTTATTAAGCGCCTCTTAATCTCCTTAAAGGATCCTTACTCTTTTAGCCCGAACTAGAAACTTACTTCCTTCTTTATTAACTTAGTTAATAATACTATAAGCCTAAAGAACCCTTTAATAAACTGTTAGTAGTAGTTCGCTAGTTCTAAAAATACTTACACTTTCTTAACTATCTTCGGTTAAGGCTATTCTTTAATAGCTTAAACCTTAACTAGATCTAGTTTTAGCTATCCTTTTAATATAAGATAGCCTAGAAACGCTATTTCTTATTTATAAAATTCGTATTTACTAAGTTTAAGCGGTAAATCTACCTACTATAACTTTCTTATTACCCTTTTAATATATTTTATATACTTCTTATATATATCGGAATAAATTAGAATATTATCTAGATAAGCTAAGATAAAGTCTCTTAAATATTCTTCTAAGGTATTATTAATAAAGGCTTAGAACGTTACGTGAGTATTAGTTAATCCGAATAGTATAACTAGATATTTATAAACTCCCTAACTTATTTAGAAAGCTATCTTCTACTCTTTACCTTCGGCTATCCGTACTTAATAGTAGGCGTTTTATACATCGAATATAGTAAGCTAATAGGCTCTTTTTAGCTAGTTCTATAGCTCCTAAATTAGCGATATTAAGTAGATATTCTTTTTAGTAATTATATTTAGCGGTCTAAAATCGATATAAGACCTTAGTATCCTATCCTTTTTATCTATAAAAAGTACCCTATAGGATATTCTTAATTTATCGTTCTTTTAAATAAAACCCTTAGCTTCTAGATTTTATATATACTTATATAGAAAGTCGGACTCTTTTCTAGATAGTTCCCTTAACTATCCTTTATATAAAGGTTCCTCTACTTCTTTAATAAACTTAATTAAGTAGTCTTAAGGTTTATACTTAGATAGCGCGGCGAGCCCTTCCCGCTTCTAGAATAAGTCCTTAAATTCTTTATATTTCGAAGGGAGCTTATATATCTCTAGTCTAGCTAAAATATATCCCTTTAATTACACTTAAATTACTCTAATAGGGGCCCTTAAAGGTGATCGGTCTTCTATTTTTTTTCTATAACTATATTCTAGAAACTTAATAGTTCTTCTTTTCTAATATATTCTTAGGTTATAGTTAAATAACTATACTATACCGAGTATTATATTATACTTCGGTAGCGTCGTTATATCGAGAGATATCTTTTCGTAGTGTTATTTAATTATTATAGATATATCTTATATCTATTTTATAATTATACCGGTATTTCTTCTATTTATTATTAATAAGGCGTATAGTATCTTCTTCTTAGTAATATATCCTTATAGTTCCTTATTTATATCTCTATTAATATAGTTCTAATTAGCTCTATAGTCTATTAAGGCCTTCGCCTTAATTCTTACGAGTCTTACCTTAAATATAATATACTCAGTATATTATTCTAATAGGATCGTATATAACGCCTAAGGCCTAGCTTTAAGATAGTCCGGCCTCCCTAGTCTATCTCTAAGCCGTTTTTTAGTATCCCTTAGTATATATACCGCTACGTATCCTAGTAATAATCCGTATCGAAGCATTTATTAAGAAACTTAAACGCTTTAGGGTAGATCGCGGTATTCGGTTATTCCGGGTCTATATAGAAGAGATATCTATATCTTAGTTCTCGGTAGTAGCAGCTTATCGGGTGCTGGTACTAGAAGTATTTAGCGATAAAATTATAATGTACCTAATAGTTTACGACTTCCTCTACTATTATCGGGGTATCTATATTTCTAGTTATTATTAAGTAGTTTTCGACTTTATAATAAATATACGGGTATCGCCTTATTATATACCCTTTATTTTAGTATTCGTACCCCCTTTTAATTATCTCTTTAAATACTTCGAGATAAATCTTTATATATTAGTTCGAGAGATTAATATTATAGTAGTACCGGTAATTAGCTACCTAATTATATAGATACTTATTATCTTTATATAGGAAGCTTCTTACTATATATATCTTTCTTACCCTATTATTAGTAATTACTCCTACCTATTTAATCTCCTTAACTATATAGCCTAGGTTCTTTCGCCTTTAATATACGTCCTATATATTCCTTTCCTGTTTTAGTAGTCGATTAACTTAAATTATCGTTAGTAAGATATCCTAATAAATATATATTTCTCTGTAGTCTTCGTACTATTTATTAAAGTAGTAGGTTAAGGTAATTTATTTAAGGTATAGTTATATTAGCGTTTCTTTATCGAAGGCTATATAGGTATACTATCTATCTATATATCCCGTTAAGTATAGTTCCCCTATTATCTATACGTTAGTAATAATTATAATATATTCATTAAATTAATCGACGGTAATAAACCGTCGCTTCTTCTAGTCGTCGTCGGGTCCTAGCGGTAAGTTCCGCGATTAGTTATTTTATTATTCCTCCTAAACTATTATATCTAGGGTCTATATTATTATCCCCTATACTTAAGCTAATATTTCTTATAAGAGTTCGATTACTATTATTTCTTTAGCTATATAGGTATATAGCCGTAATTCCTTATAATTCGTCCTTTTATAAAACTTTACTATAAGATATATAGATATAGATGGCTCCTTATTAGGCCTAAAAACTATATATCGGTATCTTATTAATTCTCCTTAAAGGCACTCGGGTTCCGTATAATAAAGTTTTTTCTAGTATAGTATAACTAATATAATTTCTTCTCTTATCGTACAAATAGCGATAAACTTAACGGGTTCGCTATCGTTATTTATTATCTAGAAGCTATTATTATTCCTTTTCTTTTCGGTATCTCGCAAGTCTCCTTCTTAGACAAGAGTTTTCTAGATCTCTTTAGTCTTCCCGTTACGTCGGTTTTTCCGTTCTCTAAATAGCTGCGGAAACTAGCCTAAACCTATTTTTTCGGAATAATATATAAGGTAACTGTTATTATAATAAGCGGTTTAAGATAAGGCTATATATAGATTAGATATAGTTTCTTTATATACTTTTATAAAAGCTATTATAGCTTCTCCTAAAGCGACTTCCTCTAAGCGGTCCTCCTAGGGTATACTAAGCTCTTTATAAGCTTCCTAATATAGGTGCCCTAACTATACTATTATATCTTAACTATCGGTAATTATTCGGGTCTTCTCTATAGTATCGGCCTTTTTCGCTATAGAACCGGCTATATCGTTACTTATTATTATATATAGTCCTTAAGTCGTTTATTAATAATCTTTTATATAATATTCGGGTTTTCTATAAGTATAGTATAGTCCCTCCTTTCCTTACTAAACTTTCTACTTACCCTTCCGACCTCTACTTTAGTATCCTCCGCGGCCTCTTATATAATTACCTTTACTCCTTAAAGAAAGGCTTTAATATATAAGGTTAAGGTCTATCGGATCCCTATAGTACTATCGCCCTTAGAACTAATAGCCCCTTCTAGTGTACTTAACTAGGTTATAACGCTTATTTTATTTTAGTTATAGCTTATATAGTCGATTATTAATCTTAATTACTTTGTCTATTATTTACTTATAGTCAGTAGGTAGATCTATTATTTCTTAGCGAACTTATTTCTTAAGTCCGTTATAGAAAATTTAGGTAAATATATTCTTATCTTCCTAGTTTAACTTTTTAGCGATTTAATTAAACTTAGAGTAATAGGCCGCGGTAGACTCTTATTACTTAATAGTGTAAATTACTTAAGCTGCTATATATTTATCGTTAATAGTTCTAAAGACTTTATAGATGTAAGTCTCGAACTCGGTAAAGTATTTAAAGTAGGATAGCGTATTAACGTTAGGTTTAGTATTATCTATATACTTCTTTATAGTAGGTTTAAACTATATAAATACCGGTCCTTTAAGATATATTGTAGTATATATAACCTTACTAGGTCTATCCTTAAACTTAGTTAGGTTAAGTTTAAATATAAGCTTAAGTTAGATTAAGAAGGTATTAAGCTAACTACGACGTCTATCGAATAGGTCGACCTTAAGTATATCCTTTCTATTATTAACCCTAGTTCTAGCGGATAGACTAGTAGTAGAAAGGTTTTTAAGGCTTCTTATAGCTAGTTAATTAACTTTTAGCGACTTTAGTCGGGTACTACTAAATATTCCTTATTACTACTTGTTAAAATAGGTAATTAATATATTATAAATCGCTCTATATAAGGTAATACTATAGTCCGAGGGTTTCTCTCGCTAGGGGAGTAATAACGTAATACTAGCTTAAGGTAAAGGTACGCGGTTACTTATAACGGCGTTAAAGTAAAGTAACACTCCTATATCCTAAAGGTAGAGGTCGGAGTATAACTATTATTAACTATATCTCCTATAGAGATAGATCTAGCTATAACTATATATATAGGTAAGTTTCTTATTTTAGTAGGTCTAGGCGTTATATAGTTATAACTATTACTTTTATATCGTATAATATATATAACGACCTATTTCCTATTTCAGTAGTTATATAAGGCTACGTAACTTAAGTTAGCCTTACCTACAAGGCTGTTTCCTACTCGCTCAACCTTCCGCTTCTTAACTCGGGCTAGTTATATAAAGGTTAGTTCGTAATAAGCTACCTCTATTTACCGGTAAAGATATAGGGGTAGTATAAAGATTTATTATTAAATACCGGAGCGGAGATTAATTTAATATCCTTAGGTCTAGTTAAAGACCGAGGATTATCTTAATTTATATAAAAGATAAAGTTTATTTATAATACTATAGGATTTAATAGAGACCGAAAAGATTTCGTAAGTATAATTAAAGATATAGTAGTTAATATCGCCGGTATTAAAGTCTTAACTAATATCTATATAATAAATATTATAAATCCGATATATCGCTTTATTCTAGGTAGGCTATTCTAGAAGGCTACTTAAGGCTTAGTCTAGGAGAAGAACGATAATATATATATTATAAGTCTAATAAATAGCTTTAACGAGAAGCGACTTTAGCTTCTTATATAGTTAGCTCCGGATCTTAATAATAATATAATAATAAAGTTAATAGTTAAGTTTATATATATATCTACTTTAAAAGGCTAAACGAGTATAAAGAGATAAAAAGGCCTATACTCGCTTTAGTTAGGGCTTAGCGAAATTAAGAGAGAGTGTAAGTAATTAACTTTAAAATAAATAAAAATAATACTTTAATTTCCGCCTTAAATATTTACGATTTAAGCGATAACGAGTTTAATAAAATATACTTTTAGGCTTAACCTTTTAACGTTAAAGATAACTAGTAACTAATAAAGTCCTTAAGATTATTTAATAAAGAAGTTATAATATAAGACTTAAAGAATAAGTAATATTATAAATAATATTAATTTAGAAAGCCTTTAAAAGTTTATATAAATATTTTATATAAGCGGAAGGCTAATAAGGTAAAACCTATTAATTTAGATTTCTAAGACGGTTTAATACCTAGTAAGCTCTTAGACTAGCGTATAAGGGTATGGGAGTAGGTAATAGCTGCCTATAACGGCCGGCTATATATATTCTCGGATTAAATAAGTCTACGCCTTACTAGATTTCCTCGGGGGTAACGCTTAACGCCCGAACGTCTAGAGAAACTAGTTATTAAACTTAATCTAACGACTAATAAGAAGGAGATCCTTATAAAGATTTTATATAACCGCGAAGAAACTCTAGCTTAGGACCTTAAAGAAATCGGGCGGATTTATTATAAAATAATATCTTTATAAATAATAAGGATTATTCTATATACCCTATAGTAAGTAAAGAGCTTCTTTATCCTAAAAGTACTTAAGCTAATAGTAATTATATTAGTAAAGAAGAAAATTAACTTAAACCTCTTTAAACTAAAATATAAATTATACCGGAACCCGTTCTTTCTAGTTAAGAAAAAGAAGCCTAAAGAGTATTAATTAGTAATTATAGTATAGAATATTAATTAAGTAATAATTCGAGATATAAATCTACCTCCTTTAGCTAACGACTTCGCGGAAGAATTTAGCGAAATATAGATAATCTTTTTATTAGATTAGCTCTTAAGTTATAACTAAATTAAACTTATAAAAGAGAGTTAAGATCTAATAGATATTTATACTTTAATTAGACTTATTTATTATATAACGCTCTTATAGAGTATAACTAATTCTATAGTATAATTTATATAGATTATAAATTAGATTCTAAAGGAATAGATACCGAAAGCTACTCGGCTATTCCTAGATAATATTAGTATAAAGGGGCTAAAGAGCGACTATTAATAATAGAAAGTAGTTCCTTAAGTCCGCTTATATATACTAGAATATTTAATAAATCTAGACGTAATACTACTTAATCTTAAGCTTACTAGTGTTACTATAGCCGGATAAAAGCTATAGCTCTATATATAAGGGATTAAGATAGTCGAGTATATTTATAATTAGGACGGATAATATTTATAATAGTCTAAGATTTATAAGATCTTAATATAGCTAACTCTAATAAACTAGCTAAAACTTTATAGATTTTTTAAGATTTATATATATTATTATATATAGATTTTATATTTCGCGATAATAGTAGAGCCTTTATATAACCTACTTTAAAAGAATATTATTTAGGTCTAAATAAAGATATACGCTAAAAGTATAGAAGGACTAAAGAAGGTATTATTCTCTACTCCTATATTAATTAGTCTAAACTATTAAGAAGGCGCCGGCTTAATTATACTTATTATTAACGCTAGCGGAAGAGGCTAAGATATTATAATTATATAGATAAATCCAATAATAAATAAATAATAAACTATAAGATATAAGAGCGATATTTAGTCTAAGACTAAAAGAGAATATAATATACTTAAGCGAGAAGCTCGCGGATTACTAAAAGCTCTTAAAAAGTTTAAATATTAGCTATATATTATTTACTTTATTATAGAGACCGATATAATAACTTTTACAGCTTAGCTTAACTAATAGTTAACCGACTTACCCGAAGCTATTATTAATTAATAGTTAATATAGATCCGTAGATTCAATTTTAAAGTACAGTACATTCTAGGTAAGTAGAATATAGTTACTAATATCTTATCTTAACGCCCTTCGACTTAGGAAGATATTAAAGAAGCTAAATAAGAAGAGGATATTAAGGATTAGATTAAAGCTTAAATACTCTTTATATAAAGAAATCTTTAACTAATTAAATAAAATACTACTTATTAGGATTTTACTTTAGTAAGGCTTATAGTTACTTATACTTAAGATTAATCTATAAGCTTTAGTAAACTATATATAATTTAGTTATTTAAGGGAGAATACTTAAAGAAATTAAAAAGGCTCGCTAAATACCTATAAGATTAGTAACGTCCTTTAGAGATAAGTAATAATAAGTTTTAGAAACTTTAAAAAGACTTAGCTAACTATTTTATAAGAGGAGGGTATTTATTTTAAAAGCTAATAGAGAATAAGCTAAATAAAAGAGTAATTAATAATAATATAGAGAAGTAAAGAATACTTAAAATAATATATAATAATATTAAATATTTTAGTTAAGAAATAATATATTAAAGAGTATTTAATTATTATTACTAAAAGAGTTAGTATTAAAATATAGAAGTATTTATAAAGACTTATCTAAAATATTAATTCTATATAAGCTAAAGGCTATATAATATAATATTCTCGACTTTAGTTAATAAGCGCTAGAAATAAATTAGTATTAATTATACTTTAATATTAATATCTTAAGAAAAGAGATATCTTATTAAAGCCTAAAGTAATATAAGTAATTAAATAAAAGCGCGAGGTATTACGGCTACTAATAGTACTACTATAGTAAAGTTCTTCTAAAAGGAGATTATTTATCGCTATAAACTATTTAGACGACTAGTATATAATAGCGGACCGGAGAATAAGGGTTAGATAAAAGTATTTATAGATAAATATAAGATTAAATATATAGTTATCTTTATATATTATCCGTAAGCGAATAGCTAAGTAGAAGTTAAGTATAAAGATATTATAAACGCTCTCTTAAAGATAACTTATACTAATAGCGATAGTACCTAAATAAATTACCTTTATATTATTCTTTAGGCTAACTAAACAATAGTTAAAGCTAAAACCGGTATAATATTATATAAAGTTAAGTTCCTTAAACAACTAATTCTTTCTATTAAACTTAAGATTATAATATAGAATATTATAAATTAAGATAAGGTTATTAATATTACTAATTTAATTACTATATATATATAAACCCTTAAAAGGTATAACTAAAATTTAAAAGAGGCGGCGGTATATCTAAACCGGATATAAAGGCTAGGAAAGAAGTACTTTAACGAATATTATAATCTATACTTATAACTACTTAAAAAGGGTATATTAGTATTAAGCTATAATATAGCCGAATTAATAAATATATCTATAGAGAAGAAGTTAATATTCCGCTAGTTTAAATTATTTAAAATTATAAAAGCGAATTAAGAGAAGGGGACGTATATTTTAGCGGAACTTAATAGTTCTTAACTATAGAGAACTTATATAGCTAATCGTCTTAAGCGATTTTACTAATACTCTAATAATTTTCTTATAAATATTAAACCTATACTTAGAGATAATCCCTAAAAAGAAGAAGCTCGCGAAGTTTTAACTTTTAATCTTCCTTATCTCGCGGATATTAAAGAGTCTTTAGACGATAATAATATACCTTTTCTATAAAAGATACCTTTATACTTATACTAAAGCTAGCGGCTTAAATAAAGAGCGAAAATACTATCGCTAATAAATAAAGAACTAATATTTATAATAAAAATACCTTTAGTTAGCGATAAAATTTAGGAATAGTATACTAACTTAAACGTATTTAAAGAGTCTATAGAGGAATAAAGTAAGTACTCTACTTTATACCGTACTCTACTATTACGAAGTAGTAAGGGAGGTACGGTATCGCTATCGCTAATATAGGAAAGTTTAAAGTTAAATTTCTTTAGTTTACTTATAGTTTTCTTTTAGTTAAGTTATAATAATTTAGTATTTAAAGTATAGTTATAATAGGGATTTTCTTAAAATTAAGTTACTTTAGTTCGCGAATCTTATTATCTTATTAGCTTAGGATCTTAAAGAAGAGAGAAGTAATACTAAAGCGAAGTATTACTACTTTAAATATAGTAGATATTAGAATAGATAAATAAAGCTAAAAAAGTTAAGCTAGAAATAATATAGCGTATTTAGAGTAAAGAAAAATTAAGGTTAGCGCTAAGACCTTTAGTGCTATCTTTAATTAGCTATATATACTTATATATTATATAAAGTTCTTAGAAGCGTTATAATTAGTTAAATATTAATATAGTTAAAGGAGATATAATATTAAACGCTCTCGATAATAGATTAAGTACTAGTTATTAATAAGGGAAATAAAGTATCTAATAATATTAGATAATAAGTATTTCGAGTATATATAATTATAATTAAGAGGGGTTAATAAACTAATATTTATATAACCGTCTAATCTCTTAAATCTTTATTCTTAAGCTATTATATAATAAATATATACTATTTAATTTAGGGGTCTTAATAAGCCTAAGAGATAAAGGGGGTAATAAAAATACTTTATTATCTATAAATAGTAATATCTTACCTTATTATATTATTATCTAGTACTAAAGGGTATTAGTTTATAATATATACTTATCCTTACTCTCTCTCTCTTAACTACTTATAAATATCTTCCTCCTTAATCTTACGCCTTCCTTTCTTAGTATAAACTTTAATTATTAAATAGTCCTTCTTTATTATTAATTCGATCTTCTAAATTATTCTAAAATCTTTAAATTAATCTTTAATACCTCTATAATTACTAATATTTTTATTAAGTTCGTCTTTTCTCTTTCTCTTTAATATTTTAATTATACTATAAGTCTCGTTTAACTATATACTTTATTTCTATTACCTTTTAGATTCGTCTTTATAGCTTCTTACTAAAAGCTTAAACTAATCTTATTATTAAGATATCTAGAGCTTAGCGTTAATTATAATTAAAGTCGCTAATTATTTAACTAAATCCTAATTCTATAGTTCCTACTAGCCGATAATAAAAATACTAAGCTCCTAATATCTATATAGTTAATAACTAGCCTATTTTATTAGTACACTACCCTACTTAAACTAAAGAAGTATCCCTCGAAGTTACCGTTAAAGCTATTAATTAAGACGATCCGGATCGTGTTAATAACTTCTTTAGTTACATTAAAATTAAGTATAAAGAAATAAGTAACTAGTATAACACAATAGCCTAAAAGGTCTATAATTTAATAAAGTATTATAAACTTACTAAAACCGAATTTAAAAAGTACTATATATTAATTTCTAGAAAAGAAAAGTTTAGTAAGAGATATAACCGTCGAAAGGAACTTTAATCGAAACTCCTTTCGGATTACGCGCGTATAAGCGATATTAAAATATTTATTAATAGATATAAAGAAAAAAACGTTAAGCTACCCTTAAAGGAAATTATAAAGCTACCTCTCTAGACTTCTATAGAGTTCTTTAACTAACTTATTATTCTATATAGCGGAAATACTACTACTCTATTAGATTAGTATTAGTATATTTAAAAGTATTTATTATATTTTAATAAGACGCCTTTAATAATATTATAAATAGCCTTATATAAGATAATCTATTAACTTATAAGAATTAAGAGATAGCTGAAATTAAGGTATTACTTCTTTACTATATTATATTTAATCGCTAGCGATTTATAGATTATTATAAATAGAAGCGCGGTTACTAATAAGACTACTTAAGATAGAGATTAAAGTAATCTTAAATAGGCTCTTATAATTAGGAAGTATAGATTAACTAAAGTAAATAGACTATATTAGGTTAGCGCTTAACCTTTTAACTATATAAACTTAATCGCCTTAAAAGAATATTTAAACATAAAGATAGCTCTATTTATACCGCTAAAGTAAATTATTAAGCTTATACTAAAGACTACTAGTTATTAGCTTATTACGCGTAAAGAGACCGGTAAGCTTCCTACTCCTATAATCGCGAATCTTTTAGGATTAGGTAGGCCTACTACTACCCTAACTAAGCGATCGAGTATTTAAAGAAAACGGATTAAGTAAGCTAATCTAGAATCGCCTTAAACTCTAAGTCCTATAGCGCTAATTCTTATAAAGCTATAGTAAAGTATAATAATAATTAAATTAAATTTAGTTAAGATATATTAGAAAGGATTAATTTAGCTTATAAAGCCTAGCGAACCCTATCCTATTCTTAAAAATAAAGAATAGATAAAGCTAATAAAGAATAACCCTATTAATATCTTAAGAGTATTAAAAAGACCCCGCCTATAAACGATAACTCTTAGCCCTAATACTTTAATACCTATATATAAATTATTTATAAAGAAGCCGAAAATCTCCGGTATATTTTATAATATTAAAATTAGTTAGTAGACTATAAACTAAAGAATATATATTATAAGTCCCTTTAGTACTATTTCTCCGCCCGGGTTAATTATAGCTAATACTTCTTTAACGCTACTAAATCTAATCTTAAATATCTAGCTAGCTATTTAGTTTGTCTAGTTAATAATTTAACGATATATTTATTAGTAGAACTTTAAGCTATAAAAGCTACTAGTAATAAAGGAAGATATAATATATTATTATAAATTTAGAGCCGATAAGATAATTAACGCGCTATCGCTACTTATAAGATATATACCTAGATCCTATATAGCTATATATCTTTATATAGCCGAGAAGAGTATTAAATTATACCTTAAAGGTTTAGAATAAATTA